>JARHVA010000556.1:485000-1780000 GCA_037957365.1 Torreya grandis
ATCCTAACCACATCTTATCTTAAATCCATACCTGATCACTTATCTTGACCTTGCCTTCATCACCCATCTAGTCATCACCTCATCTTATCATGGTTGGCTTCTAGGTCACATAAGGGTCTAAACCATCCACCTTTCATTACCCCTTTATCATTTCATCATCACACTTATCCTTATTCCATTGTCTTAATCACCTAATCTTATCCCATCCTATCTTGACCAAAATTGGTTTAGGTTCTGAACTAGTCCTCCTATCATACACATCATCTTATCATCTTATTGATCCACTATCACTTATAATTTGGTCAGATATCATATCTAGTCAATATCTTTCTAGCATATTATCACTCTATCAGTTTCAATCTATCAACCCATCAACATCAGCCTACTCTCTATCCTCTTTATTTATTCATAACTAGCACCCGTCACATCATCCTTTTACTAGCTTTGAATCTAGGCACCCATCAAAATCTCATAATCCTCTTTACTAGCTTGATAACTAGGCATTATTGATAGGTCGTTATCACCTATTACACTATTGGTATAAAATATTATCATAGCATATAATCAAATAGTCTATCATCCATCTTATCCTCATCATCATACTAGCTCAGTCTGTTTCCCAAATTTGTTCAATAAATCACCCCTAATTCATAATCTACCTCATCACCTTCACATCATCATCCCTATTTCCCATGGATTTAGACTTAGTTTTTGTAAACTAATACATCCTAGCCAACAAGTATGAATTTCTTTTGTGGTCACTAGAATTATGTGTTTGCCTATCCTCAGACCTGGATCCCATTCACCCTAAATCACCATCTTGTACCCATAAAAAATTAGTCATAGCCTTCCTTGATACAATCACCCTAATCAATCAATACATCATAGAGAATAAATATAAATTCATTTTATGGCTATGGAAGATGGGTGCCTACTTTCTTGATCATTTTGACCCCATAATCCTAAAGTCACCTCCTAAACTAGTCCAACATCAACCCTTATCCCATTCCCCTCCACCATCCACTAGCATTATTCAAAATCCATTGGCCCTAATTCATACCCATTGATAGTCAAATCCTCCATATACTAATCATAATCCATCCCCACTCCCTCATCCTTTATCACCCACCACCATGAACCTTGACCCCACTTTCATAGACCAATACATAGCTACCATCAAGGATGAGATCCTCTTATAGTTCATTATGATGGGTGTACCACTTCCTAAAGGTGTTGACCCCATTCAACTCATTTTACCTCCAACACAAACCCCTTTGTGTAAGTCTCCTTTAAATCTCCCATCCACTAGTCATATCCAATCATCTACCCCTTCCCCTACCAGCCAAGGGAATCCAATCTTGGCCACCCATCCATCCACCCAGCCCCATCAAACACTATATAATCTAAAGCCTACTTCTTCCACATCAAATTCACACATCAAAGTGTGTCCTTATACTCCCTTTCTTATATCCTTGGAATCTCTTTTCAAATAACTTGTCACTGCTAACATGATGGTATATCCACCCATACAACATCTTGATCCCACTAAGTGCAAAAAATTTTGAGATTATGTCCAAGACCTCATTGATCATGGTGACATAGTAATTGAGGATGAATTAGATGAATTTAAATCCCTAGGTGAACAAGAAGAGGAATGTGAAGATTCCATTCCCTATGATGATCAAACCTTTCCCCTTCCAAGCCAGGGTTAATACATCATATCCATCCTCCATGATCCCCCTATCTTTAACCCACCATCCATCCAAAACAAGTCTAATCCCCATAAACATAATCCTTATATATCCCATAATCCCTTTCATGGACCTATCTTTGCTTTATCCATTATTCCTCCATCACCTCCCTCACACCCATCACATCAAATACCCCTCATTAAGAGGACAATCATAGACAATCACTCCTTTATTAACAACATTACATCATGTACATCAAATTCAATATTAGAGTCAAAATAAGTTTTATCTACATATAGATCATGTTCTCTACCAGCATTTAAATCAAATTCCTCATTAGAATAATCATCCCTTATTTATATTATAGTAGATGATGATAATCCATTATCTTTTAAAGATCCCAATTAAGATGATGAATCCATAACTAAATTTTTGAATGCTTTATTTGTTAAATATTTTTAGAGTGGATCTGATCCTACCTTAGATACGTGTCTTAATGATCTTTTTAAGTTTCTTGATGACACTTTCTCCACTATTGAGGCTAGGCATTCTAGTGAATTTTATGAGGATTATGTTGCCCATTATACCCTTAATCCATCACCCAACATTCACCATCCACCTTTCTTACATAGTTCTTATATCCCACTCAATAAAGGGAATGAACAAGAACAAGCATCATTGGATTCCCTTTCACATTCAATTTCACATGTCACAAATACAAAAGTCTAAGACCATCTTTAGAAAAACAAAAACCCTAATCAATTAATCTTTGATCCCATCAGTCAAAATCAAATCATAAACTAAATAAAATAATGTTCCCCTTAGTGAATCCTAATATTAGGCACTAGAGGCATATCAAAGTCTAAATAATCATATCTCAAGTCAAAAATCAATCCCCTTTGGTGAATCCCAAAAATTGGCACTAAGGGGCAATAAAGTCAAAAATCATATGGCCAATCATCCTCTTAATGCTTGGATCAAAGAGTCATTAAATCAAAAGGTCTTATATCCCATAGTATTTCTAAACCAATATAAATAATCCCCTCCACCATATCCAATAGTGTATGTGACTATTGAACCCCCTCTCTATTCTTCATCCCATCACATCAGTCATCCTAATCATATTCTTCCTTCACATCCTATATTCCATCATCACATTCATGTCATACCCCCATCTCTATCATATCTCACACCCCTCAGTATCATTTTCCCTCATAGGAGTCATGAAGATACCTAGTTAAAATGTTCAGAGGACATTAAATCAAGAGTCAATAAAGGTCACCATTACATGGTTCTAGCATCACCTATTTCCATAATAGGCGTTATCTAACATCTCCATCTAACATCAACATTCCTACATATCATACTCATATTTAATAAATTTAGATGCCCAATAAATTCAAAATACTATAAATTTTTTAAAAAAAATACATCCAATGGTGAAAACTAGTCTTCTGGCACCTTGGGAAAGTACTATGATGAAAACTAATTTTCAACATCATGGTAAAATAATCAATTATCCACATTATTCATCAACACTTGGGGGAAAAATTCATCTATCCTCATCAATCCATCCCTTCCATCTATTCTTCCTACCCATCATCTACCATTATGTCCTCTAGCATATCTACCATTCCTTCTTATCTTCACCTTCGTAAGGAAGTGGAAGGTGTCTTGAGTATTATCCCAAAACCATCTTAGCATTTCCTCTAATGGAAAATTAGGAAACTCAACATATGGTTCTTTCACAATGTGGTCATTAGTTATCCCTAGTCCATTCATCTTTGGTCCCCAACATTTTCATCCTTTATCATCCCATCCATCATCCCTTCATCCTTCTTTTGGTTTCTAGGCTTGGTATTCCCTTTTCTAGTAACCTTATTTGTATAGTGTATATACATATCCCAAAAATCCATAAAAATTAAAAAAAATGTCAAAAACCCTAAAAATCATAAATTTTGAAAAAGTCAAAATAGTCCATCGTTCGTCTTTGATCTAATCCCATAGTCACATCCATCTCCATGTCATTTGTATTTTCTTATCCCCCATGTTTGGATCCACCATTTGGTCTTGAACCCCAATCAGAGTGGTCACCCATCTCTCCATCTCTTTATCATCTTTGGCCTAGGTATTATTGGCACACATCACTTTATTAAGAATTTAATTTGGCACCTATCAAGGCATTTTAATACCTATCACCCATCACATCACTCTTTGATAATATTAAAGTTTCTTTATCCCATCACATTACTTATCATTGCCTCTTATACCTGACACCCATAAAATCATTTTGCTAGTATGAAAGATATTTGATCCCATCATCTCTTAGTCTCTTTTCTAGATGGTACTCTTGTAGAGTCTTATCTATTCATAATAATTGGTCATAAATTTTCTAAATCACCTTCCTTAGCCACTTTTATATTCTATTTCAAGACCAAGTCTATATTCAAAGACCTTATCATGTCATCCATCCTTATATCCCAAACTAGGGGCAACATCCTATGTCCATATCCACATCCATATCCTAGTCCTAATCCTAATCATCAACACCATATCCAAATCCAAGGCCCTCCTTATTCCCCAATCACATTATGATCATCCTAGTCCACCATCACCTAATCACTCATCTCATCATTAGACAAGACATTGTGATATTACATGTAATTTTTTATCTATTATTTATTTTTTGTTTGTCTAATTTTTGTCTACTATTTATTTTGCATCATGCATATGTCTTGTTTTTATTATGATTTATTTTCATCATGTCTTTTTTGGGTAATGAATAGGGATGTTATGAGGACACCAAAAGTGCCCTCAAGGATGTAGAGTTCACTATTTGCCCATGCACTTTGGCACAATGTCATCTTGGTCATGTTTATATCATGAGTCATCTTTTCAAGTTTCATATTTTTGGATTACTTAAAATATGATGAGATTTATGACATTTGTGATGGATTAATCATGTATAATTTCATCATTTTCTAATCACTATTCATTATTATCATTGTCATCATCATCATCATCATCATCGTCATCATCATCTCCTAGTTAGAACTACATCAGCATGAGGTCTTTTTAGACTATGTAGGCATCACTTGGCCATTTTTCCATTCTAAAGGATAGTTAATCCACCATATCTATCATCCATCCTCATCCCCTAGTATTTTGGTAACTTTATCACATCATTTATTATATCTTATCATCTTCATCATATTGATCAACTTTATCTTTGAGCTACACCCATCATTAATCTTATCAAATCAGTCTTATCCTATCCTATATCTCTCCCTTATATGCATCACTACTTGGGATATGTTTAAAGATTTCATCCATTTATTACTATAATCATCATCATATTGTGGTTTATTCCCCCTTAGGATGTGTTGATAATTATGAAACCCATCACCTTTATTCCTTGTGCATGTGTCCTTACCAAGGGCATCATCAATTTGTAGCTCATTAATCAAGTCGACCTCTATTTTCATCATCTATCTCACATCTAGACTCCCATACCCTCATCTAGTCATCTCATCCCACCTCACTCTTTATTTCAAGTGTTCATTTTTCACATTCTTCCTTGCATTTCCCCTTGACAAGACATCATATCCCCTAACATCATCTACTAGCATTCATCCATGACATAGTTTTTCTTTAAAATACCATTACTCCTTCCACTTCTCTCAACTCACAATTCCCTTTCAAAGAGGGGAAAAATGTATTTAAAAATATTTCTTGCCTCACTACCATAAATAATATTCTTATTAATCTACACTAATTTTTCTAATCCCATCTACTCTAATTCATCCTACTAATTAATCCCCTATTCCTAGACATTTATTCAATATCCCCCTTCAATAATTCTCCATTTCAATCTCCTGAGTCTAATCCCATCCCTTCATTAATTATATCATAATCCCTATTATTCTAATCTAATCCTAGTTATCTATTATATAGGAATTTAAAATTCCCATAACCCCACCTACCCACCTAGTAGCCCACATCCTAGCTTTCTCCACATCTCTATGTCCCTAATCCTCACCTAATCCCTATATAACCCCCACCTAACTCTGCATTATTCCTAAGCTAATGGAGAATCCTATAGAATTGGATAAGTTCATCCAAGTCTCTAGAAGTCTCTAAACTAGAGACTTATAATAATTTAAAATTATTCAAAATTCCATCTATTTATCTATTTATACAAGCTCTCCCTCCACCCTCAAACCAACTTGAAAGCTCAGATCAAATCCATGTTAATTTTAATATCCATATAAAATCCATGTCCATTTAGCAATCAACTAGAATCTTCATTCCAAATCTATGTCCAAGCATCCCTTAATCAACCATCAAGAAACATGCCATCACTATGTCCAATCTGAGTCTAATATTCAATCACAAATCCTATAATGGAGTTGTAAACATGTAATAATAAAGGTGAAAATGTTATTATTCTAATTTGTTTCCTTTATCCATTATTATTAGTGTCATTGAGTTTTTGGGTTTTGTTACTAAAATTATTAATATAGATTAAATCCAAAATTTTGGTACACAATTATCTCTTATCAAACCATTGAAATTGATCTTACCAAGTTTTAGGTTATTGCATAAATACCACCATATTCTATTTTGAAGTAGTTTTGTAATATTTAATATAAAATATTGTCTATTAGACACTTCATTTCCCAATTAGTTTCTAAATTTTACCCATTCACTCATTTATTAAATAAAGGTACTACCTTTCCATGAAATGAAGACTACCAGAAGGCCTTTGAGCATCTAAAATAATACTTGGCCAATCCACCTATTTTTCTACCACCTACACTGGAAAATATGTTTTTACTTTACCTATCTACCATTGAAAATACCCTAGGGGCACTTTTGGCCCAACATGATGAACATGATAAATAATATGTAATGTATTATATAAGTTGTACACTGGTAGTGTATGAACACAATTATACACCAATCAAGAAAGATTATTTAGTTATGGTCTTTTTAACCTAGAAGTTATGTCATTGCATGCTCGACAACAAGTCTATAATCATCACCAAAGTAGATTCTCTCAAGTATCTAATATAAAAATTTACTTTACAAGGCTAAATGGCTAAGTGTATCATGCTTTTGAGTGAGTTTGAATTGAATATTTCAATCAAAAGGCTATTAAGGGTCAAGTACTTATAGACCATATTAATTAATCTCCCATAATAGATACTCAACCACTTAATTTTGCATTTTTAAATGAGTCTATCATGACTATAGTAGAAACACTTCTTGAATAGTAACAATGGAAGATTTATTTTGGTGGTTCTTTCACATCACATGGGTTAGAAGAAGGATTTACATTCATAACACCATAGGGATATCTCATTCATAAATCATTCCATATCATTTTTCCATGTAATAATAACATGGATGAGTATGAAACACTTATTTTAGGGCTTCACCTAGTGGTACAATGGAACATTCAACATTTATTGGTTTATGGTGATTCACACCTTAGCATTAATTAGGTTATAAACCTATTTTGGACCAAAGATGACAAGTTGGTGCCTTAAAAAATCCATGGTGGACACTTTCAAGTAGTATATTGCTCACATTTAGTTTTAACACATTCCTTGAGCCAATAACTAGATAAAATATGCCATGGCTTTGATCTATAGAATAAACAAGGCCAAAGAATATCATTTCCTCATTGAATATCTTATAGTGCCTTCTCATGAACCCTTAGTCACTGAAATGATCTATGATATTATTTCTCCCATTTCTATCTAGTGTTTTGAACTATATAATTACATCCATGATCAATTCCTTCTACTAGACCTTTTCCATAAGAAAAAAAAGGAATTCACATACCAAACCTCTCGCTATACCTTACTTAGACCTACACTTTACCATTGAATATTTAATGGAACTCTACTTCATTATTTAAATTTGGTAGAATCTATATTAGCATTAAGGGAAGTTCATAAAGGATTTTGTGGGGCACACATTAGTGGTTTTATTATTTCCAAAAAGATCCTACATACTGGTTATTATTGGTTGACCATGGAATCCTCTGTAGTTATTTTAAAATGTGTAAATAATTTTAGAGGCATGCAAATTTGATCCATACTTTAGCATGAACACTCAATATAATGACTATATCATGTCCATATTTAATATGGGGCATCAATATCATAGGTAATATTAACCCTAATTCCTTATATGGACCTAAAGTTATCCTTACCACTACCAAGTACTTCACTAAGTGGATTGAAGCTATACCCCTCACTTACATGATAGGTAAGAAAACTTCTAAATTCATCTTCAACCATATCATTTTTCATTATGGTATCCCATTCAATAATATATCTGATAATGGTGTTTCATTTTAAAATAATAATGTTAAGGCACTCTACGTTGAGTTTCACATTACCTAATATTTTTACACTACATATTTACTACAAGGTAATGGCTAAGTAGAGGAATTTAATAAGACCATTGTCAATATTATTAAGAAGATTTTCAATGATGTTGGCCTAATTGGCACTTGAAAATATTCCATGCCCTATGGACCTACCATACTAGTTATCACTCTCTAATAGGAGCCATACTATATTCCCTTATTTATGGCATTAAGGCCATTCTTTTTGTTGAGGTCGAGTTGCTTTTTCTATGAATTTCATTGAAACACATCCTTGATGAAAAGGATTATAGATTAGCTCATCTATAAGAGTTGGAACCACTAAACGAAAATTTGTGTTTATTGTGAATATCCTTCAAGCATACCATAATAAGATACATGGTCAGTATAACAAGCATGTGAAGCATAGAGAGATCAAGCTTGGTGATCTTTTACTCGAATAAAACTAGAAGAACAACAATGCCAAGAAAAAGAAAGTAGGTAAGTTCAAGCATAATTGGATAAGACCTTATGTGATTATTGATCACTATGACTCTAGGGTATACATGTTTGTTATGCCAGAAGGAAATGAACTTGATGAACCAATAAACATAATACATCTGAAGAATTATTTAATTTGAGTGACCTAATTTATTATCTATGAGGATTATTTAAATTATACCATTACATCACCTTCCTTATATTGTACCATATATCATTCCTCCCATACCTTCCCACTTGGCCAAAGTTTTTTACCTATCTCGTACCACATTTTTGACCTTATTACTGATCCATTGGTACTTTGAGAACCTTCAATGATTAGATTCAGATGAAGTTTCAATGGTTGATTCAATCTTGAAATTCTTTTAAAAAGATATTATATCTTGGGGTAGTATGTAAGGAAATTACTTAGATGATTTACAACAATAGAATTCTAATGCTATAATTAAGAGTAGAATAAGCAGATCCACAATAATAATTTATAAAAGAGCAAAATACTTGAATATTATTACTAAGCCACTTTGAGGGGGAAACCTCTACAATAATGCAATAAGAACATAATTCACAATATCCTGATAAAAGTCTAATGACTACCTCCTATATATACTCTACTTAGCCATGGTTATTTTATAAGCCAACCATACTAAGAACATTGATAAATGCAACAAGCTAATATGAAGATGTGTAAGCCATAAGTTAGCCTCACATATCGCTAGATGCACTATAGGTTAAGGGCATATAATGTCCCTCCCCTTAAAAATAATGTTGTCTTCAACATTGAATCAAACCAAAGATGTTTCTATAGGAATGCTTCATCCTCCTATGTGGAATATTTTGAATGCAGGTTCTTCCATTGATTAAATACTACTTAATAGATTTGGTTCATAGTTACTTAGTGCACATGTGAAGGATCTCTTCAAGCTCTAAAATGACTCTACATTCTTCATATAATTTAGGTAACTTAGTATAAGTGGAAAATTGTGTCCAATTATTTTTTTAGGTAAGATACATGGAACACTAGATGTATGTAAGTGGTTGGGGGTAACTCTAATGTGTAAACCACACTATAAATTTTTTACAATATCTGGTAAGGTCCATAATACTTAGGTGATAGATTGTTATACTTTTTATATTTTTTTAGAGACATATTCTTATATGGTTTCAAATACAAAAATACCCAATCACCTATGTCAAAAAATTTCTCACTATAGTGTTGATTTGCTTGTTGCTTCATTTGATTTGTGTCATTGTTAAATTCTCTCACAAACTAACTAATACCTCCTTTTGATGGTGAAATTTCTCCTAAATAGCTCAAACCATAAGATTCACTTTAAAAATTGAAGTGATAGATGGGGTTGATACTCATATAATGCCAAAAAGGGAGACATCTTGGAAGAAGTGTGAAAAAAAGTGTTATAACACCCTTTAGCAAGTAGTAGCCAATGAACCCATTTATCCTATTTGTTAGAAACAAAACAACAAAGATACATTTTGAGATATTTGTTGACTACCTCTATTTTTCCATCAAATTGAGGATGATAGAATGAGATAAGATACAACTAGGTACCCAAACAAGAAAATAATTCAATCCAAAAATTACTAGTAAATATTGGATCTCAATCACTTACAATGATCTTTGGAGTGCCATGTAATTTTTGAACTATATTGTTAAAAATAGAAGTTATTACTAGCTAGAAAATGGTTTTGATAAGGAGAAAAAATGAGCATACTTTTTGATTTGATCCACACCTACCATGATAACATTTTTACCCTTAGACCTTGGTAACCCTATAATTAAATACATGAAAACCTCTTTCCAACACTGGCTAGGGATGGATAAAGGATGAAAAAAACCTAGATTCTTAATGGTTTCACCTTTATTTTTTTGGCATATCATGCATTTAACCACATATTTCTAAACATCCCATTTGATTCCTTCCCAAAATAAATATTTTTTGATTCTATGATATGTTTTCAAAAATCGTGTGTCCTCCAAGTAGATACACATGAAGTTCCTAAAGAATTTTATGTTTGAGGAAAGAATGCTTACAAAGGTATAATATATCTTTATACCATAATGTGTCCCCCTTCCATGTAAATTTTTTAGATTCATTATAACCTTGTTGAATATTTTGAATCAAATCCTTGGTAGCACTATCATTCTCCCATTTTAATCTTACTTCCTCTAGCCAATATATATACCACATTATCATGGTGCATAACAATGCCTCAACTAATTCATCCCACCAAGAGAGGGAATCTACCACCACATTTTCTTTTCCTTTCTTATACACTATCTAAAAATCATATCCTAACATTTTAGTCACCCATTTACATTTTTCTTTAGATAACAAACATTATTCCAAAAAATATTTGAGGCTATCATGATCAATATTTACCTAAAAGTGATGGTCCATCAGATATGCTCTCCATTACTTCATTACATGCATAATAGCCATCATCTCTTTCTCATATATTGGTTTGAGCCTATTTTTTCCTTAATTTGGAAACTTTAAAATGCCAATGGTATACCTTATTTCATTATTATAGCTCTCATTCCATATCCTAATGCATCACACTCCATAATAAAAGTTTTTAAAAAATTAAGAGTAGTCAAAAATAGAGTTGTGCACATAACCATTTTCAACTATTTAAATGCCTTGGTAGCTGAAAGTCCACTAGAAGGAGTCTTTCTTTAAAAAATAGGTGAGTGGGGATGCATTGCTACCATGATTTTTGACAAACCTATGATAATAACCAATTAGCCCCATAAATCCATGGAGGTTCTTGAGGGTCTTGGGAACCTGCTACTCCATCATTGCTTGTATTTTCTTAGGATCAAATTTCACTCGTTCATGTGAAAAAAATATGACCCATGTACTCCACCTCTTTGACACCAAAATCACATTTGGAAGGTTTAGCGTAAATTTTATGTTGTTCCAGAATTGAAAGGACCTATTTCACATGCTTCAAATGATCTTCCCAATTTTTTTTATAGATGAGGATATCATCAAAAAACACTAATACAAACTTTCTCAAAAATGACCTAAAAATTGTATTCATCAAATGGTGCATTTTTGAGGCCAAAAGGCATGACCATAAATTCATAATAGCTTACATGATTTTTGAAATCTATTTTAGGTATGTCCTCTTATGAATGCAAATCTAATGATATCTAGAGTGAAGATCTAACTTGATAAGTGAATAGCACCATGAAATTCATCTAACAAATCATCAATACTGGAATAAGAAACTTATCTTTGATGGTGTATTTATTAAGTTCTCTATAGTCTGGACACATTCTCCAACTATCACCTTTCTTTTACACCATGACCATTGGGGAAGAATATTCACTTTGACTATGTTTAATGATTCCTTCCTCCATCATCTCTTGTACCATATTTTCAATTTCACTCATTTGGGCATAGGGATACTTGTAGAGTTTGATATTAGGTACTGTACTTCTTATAATGAGTTTGATGGCATGATCATGTGCATGAATTTGAGAAAGTCCTTTTGGAATGTCACCAAAAATAATAGAATGGTCATCCAATACCTTTTTTAAATTAGAATGTGTAAATTATTTGGTGGGTTGAACCTCCATGGAAAATAAGCATGCCAAAAAAACCTTCTACACCTTTTCTAGTTATCTTTGTCATCTAATGGGAATTAACTAGTTGTGATTTAGCCTGTAATCCATGTAGTTTAAAAGTCCTTCCTTATATATGAAACCTCATGAATAATTCATAAAAATTGATCTCAATAGTGACCAAAGTGGTGAGCTATTGCAATCTTAAAATAATGTCAACTCCACCCATGGGAATAGCAAACATAAGATAATCTAACAAATAGTCTCCCATAGCAAGCTTAATACTATGATTTTTTATAGAACAGTTGATCATACCACCATCTATAATCATGACCTTAAAGTTTGGAGTTTGGTAAATGAAATAATTCAAATGAGTAGCCAACTTACTATTGATGAAGCTATGTGTACTCCTAGAGTCAATTAACATAGTCACCTCATATTTCTTCAATAACCCCACCACATTAAGAGTTTGAGGATTACTAATGCCTAAAAGTGCATGACAAGAAATAGTAGGTTGAGAATCTTTAGATTCATCCTCAATTTATTCTAACCCTTCCCCCAAATCCTCTTAATATTCATCCTCATCATTGTCACCATCAATGTAAAACAACTTATTTTTAGCACATCAATGCCCTTTGCTCCATTTTCTATCACAACCAAAACACAAACCTTTTACATGATTTTATTCCACTTATTAAGGTGTTAATATAATAGGCTAATGAAATGATGGTATTAGAAAGGTGCATTCATAGATATTGGTGAAATGTCTTCATATAACCACCTCTTTTTCCTAAACCATGTATGCCTTTGGTATGGCCTCAGATATAGTATAGGGATGAAACTTTCAAATATCCAACTGGATGCTATCTTTGAGGCCACCCAAAAATAGATCAGTCAAATTTTCATTTATGATGTCTACCACATGTAAGGAGAGATTCTAAAATTGATGAATGTAGTCCTTAATAGTCCTATTTTGGTGTAACTTGGCTAGCTTTTTGAAGTAATTTTCAGAGACATTGTTGTGATAGTGGAGTTGTAACTCCTCATAAAATACCAACTATGAAACTGAGACACCCTTCTTTTTCTTTTGAGCACACAACCATAATACCAAATTAATGGCTCAAGATCTAGATAAAGAGAGGTAATAACCACTTTTTTATATTATGAATTTTGATGTATATAAAATAAATTTTCAATTTGAGTGAGCCAAGTGAGTGGATCATTACCATTAAAACTGTACAAGTCCACTTTTGGCAACATCAATTTAGGTCCAAAATTGGTATTGGTATTGTGTGGAATAGAACCAAACTGAAGTGGTAGAAGATTATTTTATAGTGGTAAAGATAAAAAAATTGGCCAACTTCCCATATATTTGTTGTAATTAATCCTTCACACTATCCAATTCCCCACTTAAATCTATAATGTCCCCTTGAACCATACCAAAATCATCTTTTTTCACCATGCCCTACAACTCTAACTTAAGTTGTTAAACCACCTTCAAAATAAATGGATTAAAATTTTCAGATTCCATGTCATCCTTGTAAGGATTTTTTGTATTTTCTTCCCCTTTCACACATATGTGAGTGTTTGGACTAGCTATGCACAAACCCTAGGAGGGTTTTAGCCCACAAAAAAAATATATTAGGTGGACTACACCATTGTGATTATCTCACCAAGATGAATCCAACTACTACTATCATGCACAAGGGAGAAAACTTTCAACCCAAAAAAGTGTACCAGTGGAATACACCATTGAGATCATCTCATAGAGATGAATCCAATAACTAATAATTTATAAAAGGTAAAAAAAATTCCAGACTTATTTTTTATCCAAAAAAATGTTTTTCCTTTTTTTTTAAAAACCTCACGATTAAAATTATGATGACAAAAAAAATCAAATCCTCTTAGATCAAAATTATGATGACCTTATAGTGCTTAAGATGCTAGATCCAAAAAAATGCATCACATAAACTTACCCAAATCGATGCTTTGATACCACTTCTAAGGAAATTACTTAGATGATTCACAACAATAAAACTATATATGCCAGAATTAAGAGAATAATAAGCAACTCCATAATAATAATTGGCAAAAGAGTAGAATACTTTAATAACCTCAAAAAATTAGAAACATTTCTCAACATTATTCACTATAGGGAGGAACTACATTGGCTTAAGTTCCATTTGGACTATGTAGGTAGTGTCAACTTGCCTAGTGCATATGGAGTTATCTTGACCATCCTTTATTCTAATGCTCTCACCATTTTGTGAGTCACCTTCATGTGCATTGTGCATTTGAAATGGATGCACTAATGAACCCTTTTTCCAATTATCTCACTATTTTATGAACACTTTATGTAGCATTCTCATCATTTTGTGAGCAACTTAAACCATGCTCTTGTTGTTTTATGAGTTAACCCATTTTATGTCTTGTAATTATCCATTCAGTTGATATGCCTATAAAAACCCAAAAACATGGATATAGATGTGAAAAATACTAAAAATAATTTAACATTAGACCGTTTAGATTATACCCATGCCACTCAGGACATGCATCTCCTAGTCAATAGGTATAATTAAAGTGTTCTCATGGCTTTCATCATGGCCATTTCCATTTGCCTATTCCATTTTTTTATAGTGTTCCCTCCCATTTTTAGGATAACTACATTTGGCTTGAATTCCATGTTGGACATTATGTCCATGGGACTATGTAGGTAGTGTCCAATTGCCTAGTGCATTTTGGAGTCAACTAAACTAGTTTCAGTGATTGATTTCATTCACCATTCTCTTAGATCATTCCTTCCTCTAGGTTTGTCTCAAAATGCTCACACCATTTTGTGATCTCATTATTATGCCAAATCTTAGATGTATGGAACACTATAAGTTATGAATTTAGTTCACTAATGATCACTCATCTTTTATCTTTTAGTGTGTTTTTTTCCTTAACCCACACTCTCATCATTTTATGAGTTTTCTATGTTTGACACTTTTATGATTGTGAGCACCACCTTATCTTTAATCTACATACTTTCCATTTTAAGATCCCATTCCTAGTTTATTATATGATAAATTTATCTTTCTTATAATCATTTTTTCTTCTATACCATATCTTAGGAAAACTACATTTGGCCTGAAGTTCATGTTGGACCTCATGTCCATGAGACTATGTAGGAAACATCCACTTGCCTTGTGAATTTAGAGTCAACTCGACCACCCCTTCCTTATTCTTCTATTCCCCCCAAACCATTATAATAATGTTTTTAATTAAAACCTAGAGGGAAAGTTTTGTGTTGAGTATAACACTTCTATTACACATGCACAAGTAGTTAGTTTAGTTTCTTTTTCAATTAGATTAGTTGATTGTTTTATATGCCTTAGATTAGTTGCTTATTTCATGCACCTTAGATTAACTTATTTTTTTATTTTTTATTTTCCCTTTTGAGTGTTTTATGTATAATGATAATTACTTTATGCTTGATTCTTTCTTACAACTTAGGCTTGGGTTGTTTAATTTTTAAATTTAGATTGTTTTGTTCTACCTCCCTTCCCCTCAATTGATGTAACATTATTACAATTTAATTACACTTGTGTTTTACTTACCCATATCTTATACTTGATTTGTGAATTTGTGTTTATTCATAAACTTAGTTTATTTCATTACATTCACTTGGGATTTGATTTTTCATATCTCACATCTAAGTGATTTGTATTTGCATTTAAACTAAGTTTTATATGCTTAGGATAACATTGTTATTATAGTTGTCTATAACTATGATGAATAATATCACAAGCTAAAAATAAATCAAGCCAATAAATCTATCAAAAAGTGTAGTGGGTAGTAATTATCCTTGTTCACAACTAAAATATCCCAAACAAATACAAACACTACCCAGACATAGAGTAATTGAACTATAAATGAATAGTAACCACTGCTAGTTAGGACATGCATCTTTGTACTAAAGTATCCCAAATTAATACATATCTTCTATGATAGATCATCATTAATTTATGATTATGGTTTTATTGTGTGTGTTCCTTTTTCCAATTTTACATAATGGAGCAAATTATTTAGACCTTCACTAATTGCACCTTCCCTACTAGGTAACCTTAATTATTCCAATGATTATAACCACCTTTGGACAAATCATTATTCTACTTCATTTGATCTACTAGGGAAAATCAATGTGCCACTAATTATTACCACATTTGGGTAAATCAATATTTCATCATCCATTACCTATAGATTGTGTCATTTTATTCTTTTCAAGGGAACATTCGATGATATTATTTTTTACTTGATCCCTCAAGGGGGATCCAGGGCTAATAGATTGCCCTTTGGGGCATGAACCTTTAAAATTAATGAATTTTTCATTATTTAAAATATGTTATTGTGCCTTTATCTTTTAACACCTTCTCAAACATGGAAGAAATGTAGACACCCCATTTTGGCCACAACCATGTTCCAACCAGACTTTAGATTGATTTCTACCAAACAACACAAATTAATGTTAGAAATCACCTAGATGCCCCAATTTCATCTGTACATTAGATATTAGTTCTCATAATCATTTTGAGTCCCTATTTGGGATATTATTCTATATTTAATGATAACCTCATATGGATTCATCTCTAGTCAAATTATGACCTAGTAAATTGACAAATTGACCTTTTAATCCATTAAGTGGGGTACTTGACCAATTCTTAAAATGCTAAAACCCTAATAAAATTAATTAAGTGAATCAAATTAACTAATTGAATGAAAATTCCAGGTTTAATTAGTTAATATCAATTTTCTAAAAAGGAAATTTCAATAAAAATGAGGTCGTGATGATGTCATTATCCTCAAAGTCAATGAATTAGAAATATCTTCATAAATGTGTTAAATTCAAAAATGGTGAGCCATAATTAATAAATGGGATCTTTATCCTAAATACTAATTACTTATCCCCTCCCTAACCTAATCGCAATTGAATCTAACCTAAATTCACTTGAGTTAGGGTTAGTTTTGGAACCTATAAATACAAGTCCATTGCCATTGTTCCAACAAGCTCTGAAACCAAACTTATAATGCTAAATTGTTAATAGACAAGCTTCATTTTATTATCACATACCAAACCAAACCAATCCAATCCATAAGTGGATAAGGATATATGTTTCCAATTAATAAATTGCATTGATAAAGGGATCCCTTACACACAAAATCCAAGCATGAACACTCTTATATTCTAACGAACAAGCTTTATTTGACAAGGAAGGTAAAGGTACTTATTTTCTTCATCTTCTAGTTATATTTGAGATTAGTTAGCTTATTGATCACCTAAGTACTTAGGAAAGGTATCACTATTTTCATTGATTTTTTTTATATTGGATTTTCTATTCCACTAACAATATAAGACTAATGATCTCCTTTGTAACCTTATGCTACACCTTTTGCTAACAAGTAATGCCCTTTGGTTGAAAGAACATTAGAGCCACATAACAAAGAGAAATTACTATCATTTTTCATTATATATTTCATGACATAATGGAAGATTATGTTGATTTAATACTTTCCAAATCTAAACCTAGAGTAGAGAATCTAAAACTACATTGTCACATATTTGAGAGAATGAGAGAATATAATATTTTCATGAACCCAAATAAATTTTTTTTGGGTGATATCAATAAAGTTATTGGGGTTCACTATTTTACATCATAGAATATAAGTTTATCCTTAAAAATTATCATCCATCATGAATATGCCTCCACCCAAAAATCTCAAACAACTTTGTAGTTTGTAAGGAAAAATACAAGCAATCTAACAAATCATATCTCAACTTGAAGATATTTGTCATCCATTCACATTAATACTTAAGAAAGACACTCATTTCACTTAGAATGATAATTTTAATAAGGAATTTGAGCATATTAAGCTATACCTTCTTAGTCTACAAGTTTTAATGCCACTTACTACTATCAAGTCTTTTCTTTTATACATATCAGCTACACAATATGCATTGTTGGCATTGTTGGCATAACATGATGACAGTGGATCAAAATGAGTAGTGTATTACCTAAGAAAAAAATTTGTTTCATATGAACTAAACTAATCCCCTATGGAAAAGAAATGTCTCATAGTTGTTTTTACATCCCAAAAACTTTGTCATTACATGCTCGATAATCAAATAAAAATCACTACAAAAATTGACCATCTTAAGTATCTCTTATCCAAAATATATTTAGCATTAAAAATGACTAAGTGGGTCATTATTCTTAGTGAGTTTGATCTTGAGTATGTTAATCAAAAATAAATCAATGGAAAAGTACTATCATGTGCTCTAATAGAGGCTCTTCTTGAATATCATACACCTCTTGTTACATATTTCTTGGATGAGGCAATAATGTCCATTGATGAAACCCTAGTTTGGTAACCATATTTTGATGGTTATTTTACAAACCATGGTTCAGAGGAAGGTATTCTACTAGTTAAACTAGATGGGAATTTTATTCCAAAAGCATTTTTGATCTAATTTACTTATACTGACAACATTTCAAGATATGAAGCCCTCATATCTGGTCTTAAACTTTTTATATATTAGGGTATCCAAATATTCTTGTATTTGGTGATTCCAAACTCATGATTAATCAAGTCACTAATTAATTTCAATCTCATGATGACAATTTAATTCCATACAAAAAGATGATGGATAGTCTAAAGTTTTTTTTACATCTATCCAATTTGAATAAGTGACATGGATTAATAACGGAGAAATTGATGCCATAGAAACTATTAGTTCATTAATTGATATCAAAACAAATCATAACAAATTCCTTGAAGATTACTTGATGATACTAGAATATGAAACTTTTTTTTCTAAAATGGTCTATGAGGTGGGCGGTCCCACTTCTCCATGGTGTGTGTGTGTGTGTGTGTGTGTGTGTGTGTGTGTGTGTGTGTGTGTGTGTGTGTGTGTGTGTGTGTGTGTGTGTGTGTGTGTGTGTGTGTGTGTGTGTGTGTGTGTGTGTGTGTGTGTGTGTGTGTGTGTTTGTGTATTTATGTATATCTTCATAATAACACCCTTCCATACAATTTATCCCATAATCAATGTAAATCCTTCATCCAATGCACATCATGTTACACAATCCTTGGCCAAAATTTGTATCAAAGAGATTATTATGGAACCTTATTATGATATTTAAATTTAAAATAATCTACCTTGGCTATTATATAAGTTCATGAGGGAATTTTTGATGCTTACTCTAGTGGCATAGTCCTTGTTAAAAATCTCTTACATGTAGGTTATTATTGGCCTATAATAGAATTTGATTCTTGTGCTTATGTTAAAAAATGCATACCTTGTCAAAATAATTATGACCTCATACATATCCATTTTCAAGCTTTGCATCCCATTACAATACCTTGTCCATTCTCCACATGGGGGTTAGAGCTCATTAGAAAAATAAATCTTAATTCATCTAATGGCCATAAACATATCATTACCACCACCAAATATTTTACCAAGTGGGTTGAAGTAATGCCCTTAACATATGTCATTGGAAAATATATTTCCAAGTTTATATTGAACCATATTATTTGTCACTTTGGTATCCCATTTGTTATCATCTCTGATAATAGAAAGTCTTTCAATAACAAAGAATTCAAGGCCCTTTTCACTACCTATCATGTAAAACATAAATGATCCACTCCATATTACCTACAAGGAAATGACCAAGAAGAGGAAATGATTAAAATCATTATATTAATCCTTAAATGATTTGTCAATGTAGTTGGTCATGATTAGCATAAACAGCTTTATCCCTCCCTTTGGGCATATCGCACTAGTATTTTCACACCTATGGGGAAACCCAATATTCACTTATTTATGGTAGTGAGTCTATTATATCTATAGAATTTTAGATTTTGTCTTTATGCATTTCCTTACAAATAATTATTGATGATGATTCCTACCACATTTACACCTCAGTGAACTTGACCTTCTAGATGAGAAATGTCTCAACGCCTTAAACTATTTAAAAGTATACCAAAATTAACTTCATCATATTTATAATAAATAGATTAAATCTAGGGAATTAAAAATTAGAGATCTTGTTATAAATTAAAACCAATGTAATACTAATGTTGAGAGGGAGAAGAAAGTATAATTTGAACCCAATTGGTTAGACCCATTTGTCATTATTTCAACATATGGATCTAAATCTTATAGGTTGGTTACTGAAGATGGAGAGGAGCTTGATGAACCTATGTACATCACACACCTTAAAATATTATATGCCTAACTTATTCTAATGCTAGTATTTATATATTAAGTGTCAAAAATTTGAAAAATTTGAAAAAAAAACAAATATTCAAAAAAAATGTCAAAAAAATCAAAAATTCAAAAAAATCAAAAAAAAATGAGATTGAGGAAAAGAGAAAAATAATACATCTAGAAGTGAAAAATAGTAAACTATCACTTTGGGCAAGTACCATGGTGAAAACTAGGTTTCTGGAATCATTAGTAATCCATTGTCTATATTCACCCTAGTTACTTGGGGGCATCCCATTGCAATTATCACTTTTATATTCCTATATTGTCACTTGTCTCACCATATATTTCATATCATATTAGTTTAAGATTTTCTTCTTATATTTGCATAACTATGTACTTGTTCATGTTAGAGGAAGGTTTTATATATGGCTAATTCTATCACATTTATTTCCCCAAACACTTTTAAACAACATTCCAACTACACACAAACAATTAATATATCCACATCTAAAATTTTAGTTATATTTCAAACCAAGTGTCATTATTCACTCACTCATTTTTATAGGGAGGTAAATCATGCATCTATTTATCTACATAAAACAATCATCAATCAACCCATTTTCTCATCACTTCCCATATTGGGAGAACTACATCTAGCCTGATATCCCCACATAGACTTCTTCCAAGGTATATTATGTAGGAAACACTTACAAGCATGGGGTATCTAGGGTCAACTTAGCCACTGTCATCCCTATCATCCCATTCCCCCAAGCATAGTTTTATTTTTTTCACATCCAGCATGTGAATTCACTTTTTCATATTTGCTTCTAAATCCCTTTGCTTCTCTTAGGACTTCCTCATTTATCAATAAAATGTTGTCATAGATATTGGTTACCAAAGGTCTTAACCCTAGCCTAAGATGTTTACACAATCATTACTTAATTTTAGGTGTTGTTTACTTTAATTTTTAGTTTTTTCTTGTGTGATCATAATTTTATTACATCTTATGTGTTTTTTCACTTAATAATTTTCTCTTATATTTTACTTATATTTTTATGTGCATTTTTTCTTTCAATTTGCGTTTGTCTTGTTTTCAAATTATTTATTTTATTTTTTATCATTTTGTCAAGGTTATTTTGCATATGATTTCCCATATCATGTTTTCATTTCATTTTGTAAAAAATCAAACTTTGTCTTATTTTCAATCATTTATATGTTTGTTAAGTCAAGATTAGTTTATGTATTACATTATAGTGTGATTATTATTTTTCATATCATGATGCACTTTATTTTTCACAAATAAATATATTTCATCCTTATGCATACAACATAAATACTCAACATGATTATTTAATATCATTGGTGATTATTGTTTTTCACTAAATTACAAATTATGTTACTCAAATTATATTCATGTTTGAATTCTAATGCAAGACAAACCTAAAAATAAGGAAGATATCTAACTAACCATCCATCTATAAATTTTTTCCATTACATTTTATAAAATAAATAAAAATTTGAAAGGGATTAACATGTTCTATCATATACCAAAAATGAGGAAATTAATTACCATTCACTATTCATCTAAGTTATATACCATTCATATAAAAATAATAAATAGTCCAAAATGTCTATCTCATATCCATAACACAAGTCCAATATAAAAAATGAATAATCTCTCTCTCTCTCTCTCTCTCTCTCTCTCTCTCTCTCTCTCTCTCTCTCTCTCTCTCTCTCTCTCTCTCTCTCTCTCTCTCTCTCTCTCTCTCTCTCTCTCTCTCTCTCTCTCTCTCTCTCTCTCTCTCTCTCTCTCTCTGTGCGTGTGTGTGTGTGTGTATGTGTGTGTGTGTGTGTGACTCAAATGTTTCTATACAATGATAGATCTTAAAAAAAAATATATTGATATATCATGTCAACCATCTCAAGTCTCTCCCTATCCCTCAAATGAGGCATCTATAGTAGGACTAGGATCATGACATCATGATGTGCTGTTAGGAAGACCCATAATACATTTTGAATCCTACCCTATAGATTTCTCTAACTTTATTGGTTGTACATATCTCCCTAACATTGACTTCTTGGTAGATTACTCTCTAAAACATGGTGCCTATTATGACTACAAGACTACTCTTTCATATAGACTCTTATAGTATTTTTCATGCTACATTACTCACATGACCTTATCTAAGTTTTTTAGTTATCCAATCAATGTAATAAGCTCCCTCACTTTATCTAAATCCATTCATAGTATATCCCTCTCCCTCATGTACCTTTGTGTTAGCCCTATATCATCTCGTGTTTGATCTATTACATCTTATGTGTATAGCTCAACTAATCTAGAAAAAACCTCACCCTAAAATTTTTCCACCTCAACCTATAAATTATAAACCTCTCATTTCAGCCATATAATCTATGATACTCTCAATCCTAGATACACATCCCTACTATCCACCTCTCCCTATAATATAGAAACCTATATCTGTAAACTTGTTGTCTCCACATCTTACATAATAATCTCCTCATACAATCTATCTAATAGTCTTTAATCATATAATGATTTATATTGACCTAATGGACATGTTATATCTCCATGTTTTTCATGTGTTTCTATCATAGGATGCATATTTGTATCCCCTCTACCCTTATCCTCATCACTGTCAATAAGTACTAGCAGTGTCAATCTTCTTCTAACTGACTCATCTATAATAGTTCTCATGATTGTATCCTCACACTTTTCATATCTAACCTTCACATCCTTTAGCTATTTGTGTGCTCTACTCAGTCTCTAACCATCACTTACCTGGATTCTATCTCATCCCTAACTACCTTGTCTCTATCCTATAATTGCTCTGCTAATGCTCCACCAATCCCTATACCTTGTGGATGCCTAGTCAATGTAACTATCAATCTTTGTCTCAAATTCCATGGTAGAGCATATGAAATAATCAATT
Organism: Torreya grandis; assembly: GCA_037957365.1. Classification (NCBI taxonomy): domain Eukaryota; kingdom Viridiplantae; phylum Streptophyta; class Pinopsida; order Cupressales; family Taxaceae; genus Torreya; species Torreya grandis. Next base: position 508,360 of record JARHVA010000556.1, read on the forward strand.
TCATTTATCATTTCCTATCCCCCCACTTAGCATATCCATCTATTATACGTACATCAATAAAATATCTCACATCTACCCATGTCACTATCTACACATGCATCCAACTGTGCTCTAAAATCTTAGGATCAATGTAATATACTCACTATGATATATCCCTAACAGATCATGCAAACACATGTGAACATGGTGGAATGTGTTTTCTCATGACAAACTATCACAGCACTCTATCTACCCTATATCTCTCAATGATGTAATCATGTACACCCATACTATTAAACTTTTTCATAATATAAACCCATGTATAATGCATCTTACACCCACTATAAGTCTATCTCTATGTATTGAATTCACATTATCTAGTCCTCCCCAAGCTCATCCAATGATCTCTTATACCACTCCAAATCTCCTAAGTGTGGTCTTTATGTACTAGTGATAACATTCCATCTATATATGATGGGATCATCCACTGATCTCATGCTCATCTATCCTATGGGATGCTCCACCACAATGTTATCCCATGCCTAATGAGTGTCATTCAACTCCTCATTTAATCAATGTTCAATTGATGTCTTATCAACCAGGGCTAGTGTCCAAAGTTGTTTGCAATAAGGTGTAGGATGGTAGATCTAAAATTCTGCTTATGGAGGTGTTTGATGGTCCTATTCTAACTTTTTGTAATGAAATAAATGTGTCTTAAAATACTTGATTCACTCTTTTACTAAAAAGGAAAATATGTAACTATTTAATCAAATAAATCCACTCTTTTTCTTGAAAGTAAAATCACACTCCTATTTATGCTTACATGGAAATGGAGATGTTTAACTTAAAAAGGAAATTTGCTTCACATGTTTGTTGTAAAATAAAACACATTTTTCTTAGAAAGGAAATGAATTTGGAATAAGGAAATGCCTTTTGAAATATGAAATTGTTTTGATGTTTTATGAATAAATGCAAACATTAGCAATATTTTGATTAGTTATAACAAAGAGTTAATATAACATAACATAAATACCATACACAATTCCTGGTTCCAAGGAGAGTGGGACCTTGCACCTCTCAAACTTAGGAACAAAGATTAAATCAATGCTAGAAACTAAAGTGATAATTCATAAAACTAAAATTATTACAATCTGTCTAAAACTTGTAATATGCTTATACGTATCTTTCATCTATTATCTTTTAATAATAAAAATCTTACATTTAATACTAATATAATCAACTCAAAATAGGATACAAAGAGAGGATTCCTTGGTCGATCCACTCATCCAAATATAGGAGAATGGATTTCCAATAGATCCAGTTATTCAGATGAAATAGATATACTATCCTATAATAGTCCTAAGATCTAAATATATACAACTTTATCAAAAGCAAATCCTACAAAATAGCAAGTAAGTATTTTTCTCATTTGACTCCAACTGGAATGATTCTCTTTCATCTTATCTATCTGCTAGCTTCTCCATTTGTAGCTTTGTCTTTACATAATCCATGGAATTGACCCTATAGAGTCAGTAAGAATGGGCCTGCAAAGTCTATAGAAACAAGCATATGGAGTCTAAAGAGACAAGCCTGTAGAGTTCATATAAACAAGCCTATAGAGTCTATAGAAAAAAGCCTATGCCATCCTTTGAACTGATGTCATTCATGATGATTTATTACTATTTTGTGTTGGTCATCCCATGTACTCATATGAACACACGTGTCTAAAATGCGTGAAAAAGTGGACCTACAAAGTCTATAGATTCATTATGTGTGAGTTCATAGTTTTGCTGGATGGAGATCAAAATTGAGCTTTTACTATACATCACCTGTGTCTTATTCCTAAGCATTCTTCACAAAAAGAATCACTAAAACATGATATGTATTAGATATTAATTACAAAGTAAAGGTTTAGTATTTGGTTCAATATAATTAAGATAAGTATCTACTTTCCATGTAATAACTATCTAACAATAAATGATTTGTATAAGATAATATCCTTAGAGAGATGAATTGAGGGAAATAACAGGTCAATAATGAGCCATATTCTGAGCTCATCATCTCCCCTAGGCTTTACCTTTTTCAATTCTCATTTCAAACATTCATTTGCATTCATAGCTCTTGTATCTACTTTCCAAACTTTGACTCAAATAATAGTTCTTCAAATTCATCTATTATATGCTTATCTAAATTACTTGTAAACCCCTGATGTTCTTGAATCATTTGTTTCCATGTATTTAATTTCTCCTCTAATTGTGGAGCCTAACTCTTCCATCTTGGAATAGGTATGATCAACAAAAGGGGTCTATATCTCATGCCAATCCATTTCTTTTCTCCCCCAAAGTTTATTACCTCTATTAAAATTTAAAAAATTGAGGTAGCTCTCCTCATACTCCATATTAATTTATTTAGAGACATGACCTCTCATCTTCTAAGAGGCACTAAAAGTTAGTCCCACCTTTTCACACTTGTAGTCACTGCTAAATCAAAATTATGTCTTAAAAACATGTCAAAATAAATAGCACAATCATATAAAGCTTGTAAATAATGAGTTTTAACTCATCACTGAAACAAGCATAGTTAAAATTCTTTCTGATCAATTTGGGGATAGGAAAGGTTGGTCTGATACACAATCTTGTAGCCTTAGCATGATTTGTATACTCCTTAAATCTATTTTTCCATGCTAGCTAATTTTTGAATGTAGAATGCAATTCCCTCAGTTAGACTTCTCCTACATGAAGGTTTATCAAGAACTTATTGTGCTCATGTTCTCCTATTATTAAATCATGCAAATAAAACTCAAAAAAAAAACTCTATTGATCAGGTTCAGCATTATACAAAATTTCTAGAAATATTGTTGGCTGTAAAATATTGTAAGGAAGATGACAAGAGATCCTCAAAATCTGACATCTATAAAAAATTTCAAATAAAAACAAACTATATGTAGGAGAAGGATTCCTACATGCCAAAAGAGATTCCCCTAATTTGCATGCATCCTATAAATTTTATTCTAAGTCTTGGACCTTAGCTTTTAATTCTTTCTTTTCATTTTTCAATATTTTGTTTGAAGAAGTTGCAACTTTGTTTTTCTATTTGAGTATGGAATATTCTTCTTCAATTTGATTTAGAATTTACAAGGTAGGAATACTTGGATAACTTGTTTGACAATGTCAGTCAACAAATACCTTAGGAGGAGAAGGTGTAACATTAAAAGGTGCTTTGGAAGAGTTTACCAAATTCTACAATATCCTATTCTCCTTCTTCATATTTTCTACATATATCCAGAGGTCTATTTATTCACTTTCATTTTTATTTATTGTTTCTTCTAATCTATGAACTTTTGCTACATGATTGGTAGATGTTATGTCCAATTTTTGCACCAATAATTAGTTGAGATGATCCTTATTTTACATTTGACTGATCAAGTCAGAAATGTTAGTTATTTATAGTTGCTCTAGAGCTTGAGCTTGAGAAAGCTTCAAGGCTAACTACATAATAGGATCATTTATATTAGATGACTCTCCTTTATCATTTGTGCATACAATTTTTCCTTTATTCATTGTAGTTTCAACTAAAATATGTGGTTGTTCTACCATACTTGATACTTCTACCATGATTGGCTCTTCTCCTAGAATTGGCTCCTCTATTATGATTAGAGAGTTCCTTTCGAAAGGAGTTTCTTCAACATATATAGTTTTAGGGATAATTTGATGTATGGGGGAATGAGATACCTTTTTAAGACTATCCAAAATGTCTACACCCTCTTGTTCATCTTCATCTATCAGAATTAACCTTCTCCTTCTTTTGGTCACTCTCTGAGCTACACTCGATGGTCTTTCCTTTTCAACCATTAAACCCTCAATCTTCTCAAGTTCTATAGCAACCTTTCATTTTAATTTTCTTTTTCCTGACAAGAGAATTGGTTACACTACAGATTCTTGAGGTTCTTGTGGGGACCTTGAAACTATAGGGATTTGAGACCTTGTGATTATTCTTAAAGAAGAAGGGGTTTCTTTTGAGACTATAGTCTATGATTTCTTCTTTGGAGTTATTTTCTTAACTGATGTAGCAAGTGGAGATGAATGTTCCTATAGTAAATTTACGGTTTCTTGTGCAGGTAGATTTGGAATTTATTATGTTACACTATTCTTAAATTCCTCACATACCTCTTATCTTTGCTGAAGGAAGTGATGTTGGATAATTAGGACAATAAGGCCATGGTGCCTAAGAGCAGCATTAGGAGTTATAGTCATAATTTGAAGGGCACCATATAATAAGGATGGGAGGTTAATTTTGTAATGAGGGTTTTGCCTCCCATACTTAAGGTGTATTAATATTTTCATGGTGTCTCCTCTTAAAATACTATTTTGCCCCTCACAAATGATATACTTGAGTACCCACTTTGCTATAGATTTATAGGGTTTAGGAAGTGAATTTCTATTAATCCCTTTTGATTTTCCCTTAGAATCTATTAGACACAAAGTCCTAGTCTATTCATTACCATTAAACTAAATAATTAAATCACTAAATGGAATTTTATTTGTCGCTCTCATTCCCTCTTCTAGAACTTGTATGATTTGACCTATAATTTGAGTTGAAATAGGAATAATAATGCCTTTAACAATTTAAAACTCAAGGGTGAGATTAGTGATGAATTATCTTACCATTATTTCATGGAAACCCTAGAACTTTTCAATGAAAGGTAGCCAACAATTTTTTCTAAACACTGCCATAGAAGCTTTGTCTTTGTAAAGCTTTGTTGCATTCTTTGGCTCTGATCTCATTTTTTGTCTCATTTCTACTCATATTTATAGATAGCTCTATTTCTTTAACTTAGATTAGGGTTTAGACCAGCTTCTATTGAAATTTGTAGGCAACAATCACTGAGGATCTATAAAAATGAAATGTTTTGTGTGAAACTCCATAACTTCATGAGTCCATAATTTGACATGATTACTTTATACAGTTTAGAACCTTATGTTTCTATGGAGTGTGCTAACCATATTTTCAAATTATTACAAATTATATGAAATGATGATGTGGCACATTGATGATGATAGCTATTTATCATTTCATTTAGAACCCCTTTATGATGTCCCTATCATTATAATTATCGATGATGTAATTGATTATACTAAAGCTGCATAGGTCATCATGATGTAGACATACACCTTTGTCATCTTGTTTACATGATTATCCATTATGATATGTGTCATGTCATTCCATTTTGGAAGGCTCAAGTTTGGGTCATCTCTGGAGAATAAATATTAATTAAATCAAAGATAATTATTTAACTAAACATAAATAAATAGAATATATGTCTCACTTACTTTTGACCTTAGAGTTATCTTTTGCTCACCATTTATCCTACACAAATAAGTTTGCATGGATTAGTCAACAGGTGTTAAAAGAAAAACTCTTATTTCATGGAGAATACCAATCATAGTGACATGATGAGATTATCTCTTATTTTTTTCTTTTATATATATATATAACCCTTTAGCTAGCCATTACTAATTTTCTAGCCAAAGCCCTTTTTGCAATGCATAGCCAGCCAGCAAGCTGGTTTTTTGGGCATGCATTGTCAATAGTGTCCTTGAAAGGATTTTCACTATTGATATCAATAGTGAAAATCCTTTCAAGGACACTATTGACAATGCATGCCCAGAAAACCAGCTTGCTGGCTGGCTATGCATTGCAAAAAGGGCTTTGGCTAGAAAACCAGTAATGGCTAGCTAAAGGGCAAAAACAAAATATATAAGAAAAAAATAAAACATAATCTTAGGATCATCAAGGAGCAAGTTCTATAGAAGAATCAGAGTCCTCTAGAATAGCTACTTGATTTGAAGCAATTTTTCTATAAGTAGAGTCCTCTAGAAAGGCTACTTGATATTTTACCTTTTGAATAAATTATTCTTTATTGAGAGGTTTCTAATAAAGCTTCAATCTATGTCCATTGACTAACAGAGCTTTTATATTGTCATCAATAGGTATAAGCTTAATAAAACCATTTTCAAAGACCTCCTCAATCTGATAAGGTCCCAACCACCTCATTTATAGTTTTCCTTTAAACTATTTAAATTTGGAATAAAATAATAGTGCCCAATCTCCTTTCTGAAACTTCCATTGCTTAATATGTGAATCATGCCAAACTTTTCTTTGATGTTGTACCAATTCAGTTCTTTGTAATGCTTCCATCCTCATCTCATCAAGTTGATTAAGCTGTAAGAGTCTTTCTTTTTGTATTTCTTCTAATTCAATCCCTAATTCTATAGTTATTTTCAATGTTTGTAATTCAAATTCAATAGAGAATAAGGGCTTCTTACCATAAACCAATTCATAAGGTGAAAATCTAGTTATTATTTTCTAAGTAGTATTATAGGCCCAAACATCTTCTAGTACTTTATCTACCAATCCTTTCTATTAGAATTAACAACCTTGGTTAAAATTGTTTTCAGTTCTCTATTGGTGACTTTAACTTTTCCATTAGCTTGTAGATGGTATGGAGATGTTTTTATGTGTTGAGTTTGATATACTTGCATGAAGTGCTTTATCATGTTTGACATGAATTGCAGTCCTTGATCTGAGACTATGTCCCTTGGAGCACCAAATATTTACATGATTTTGAAATATAAGAAATGAACTACCATCTTTTCTCTTACATGAGTTAATACTTCCACTTCTGCCCACTTAGTCACATAGTCTGTACATACTATGAGATATTATTTTCCTCTAGAAGGAAGATCCATATGACCTATAAAATCAATTCCCCATTTCTTAAATGGTTATAAAACCAATTAAGGATGAGGGTGTAGAGGCATCTCTATTGAAAGAGTAGGTTATCCAATTCTCTAACAAGCATCATAGTGTCTGACATATCTTTTTATTTGTTGATGAAGGTGAGGCCAATAGTATCCTACTCCTAGGATTTTGTGTATGGTTCTTTGGGCTAAGTAATGACCTCCTCCTGGTTCATCATGATAAGCTTTGATGATATCATAAGCTTCAACATTTATCACACAGCTGTGAAACACATGGTCAGGTCCAAGTTTGAATAGCATTTCATTAATCCATTTAAAATAAGAACTTTCTTTGATTAAATGTTTCTTTTTTTTGTGAAAATTGCAGAGGAAACTTCCCTATGGTAAGGTAATTGGCTATATCAGCAAACCATAGAGATTTTGATGAAATAGCAAATAGTTGTTCATCTAGAAAGTCATCTTCCACTAGTTCTTCCTTGCCTATAGTGTTCATTCTTGACAAGAAATCAGCAACCGCATTAGACTTCCCTAGTTTATCTATAATAGTAACATCAAATTATTGTAAGAGCAACAACCATCTAATAATCCTATCTCCCACAATTGGTTTGTTGGTAAGATATATAATAGTTGAATGGTCTATATAGACAATTATCTTATAGCCTATTATGTAGTGTCTAAATTTGTTAATTGTATAGATTACATCTGGGAATTCCCTCTCAATTATGGTGTACTTTATTTTAGCAAGTGTCATGTTTTTGCTAATATAATATATAGCATACATGTTATCATCTTCATCTTTTTTTCCAAGGACTACTCCTATTACTATATTAAAAGCATCTATGTATATATGGAATGGTTGAGTCCAATCTGATCCTCTCAATACTAGAGCAGTAATGACTCTAGCTTTGATGGTCTCAAAGGCCTACTAGTAACTATTACTCCATTCAAATGTACTATCTTTTGTAAGCAAGGAAAACATAGGGGTAGCTATTTGGCTAAAATTATCTATGAAGCATCTATAGTAACCAGCATGTCCCAAAAAACACTTAATTTTAGTTTGTGTTTGTAGGATGGGTAAGTTGGAGATTATTTCAACTTTATTTATATCTACTTAAATGCCTTTTGTAAAAATATGGTGTCCCAGCACTATTCCTTCATCCATCATCAACAAACATTTCTCATGGATAAAATATAACTAATATTCTTCACATCTAATCAATACTCTTTCTAAGTTGGTAAGAGCCTCTTCATAATTTTCACCATGAATGGTGAAATCATCCATATATACTTCAACACAATCATTTGTAAGGTCAGAGAATATTGCTAGAATTGCTCCCTAGAAGGTTGATAGAGCATTATAGATTCCAAATGGGAGTACTTGATAAGCAAAATTTCCCCAAGGGTAGGTAAATGTGGTTTTATCTTGATCTTTAGCTACCACTATTATCTAGTTATACCCACTAAACCCATCTAGGAAAGAAAAATATCTTTTTCCTTCTAAGTTGTTAAGAACTTGATCAATGAAATGTAGAGGAAAATAATCTCTTAGTATTACTTTGTTAAGTTCTCTATAATCTACACATACCCTTAGGTTTCCATGTTTCTTGGGCACAATTACTAGGGGTGAAACCCACTGGCTATCTAAGATGGGATAAATAAACCCAACTTCTAGCAATTTTTGGATCTTTGTTTTGATTATCTCCTTTAATGCTAGGTTTATTCTTCTTTGTGGTTGTCTGATCGATTTGATAGATTCTATATAAATATGATGAGTGTATATGCTAGGGTGAATTCCCTTCATATCAATATAATCCCAAGTAAAATCCTTGGTATGTCTTTCCAGTAATTCAAAGAGTTGATCTTCCTCTTCATTTGTTAACCAACTATTGATGTTCAAAATCTTTCTAGGTAATACAATGATTAGTTTGGTACTTGGGTAGTTAGATTCTATTTACTTAAATTTACTAATCAATGAGTTTAGAGGACATGGATGAGGAAGTAGCTTATGAAACATGGTTACATTATCAACAAACTCTTCTCTAAGAGGAATCAATCTTGCTAAAGAATAATGGAATGCATCTAAGAAATGAGTTTTCTATTATTATACCAATTTCTACACACTTTATTGAATCAATCCATGATCATATGGTGAGGAAAAAATAGAAGTAGAAGTGGAGGTTTCATAATATTATATCTAACCCAAAAATCTGAAATTGAGACAGTCTGTAGTTTCTGGACTGGCAGAGTCCATAGATTTTAGACTAATAGACTCTATAGCTTTCAGACTGGTAGAGTCCATAGCTTTCAAATTGGTAGAGTTCATAGATTTTAGGTATATGTCTCCATTCAATTCTTCCAAATGTTTTTTAACTGTGATCATAGCTAAGGAGGAAATTTTGTTTGATTTGTTGTCTGATTCGTCCACCCAAAGTTCTTGTATGTGATTTGTTGATGGTTTTTTAGGAGGATACAAAGAGATGTATTTGGATTTTAACTCATTAGAAATGGTCATATCTCCTAACTTTCAATCAATTAATGTTGATACAATAGCCAATCATGGTCTACCTAGGATTATGAGATATCCTAGATTCTTTGTTTTAGGTTACAAGACCATGAAATCTATTGGATATTCCCAAGACTCTATTAGTACTTCAACATTTTCTATAGTCCCTTCTAATTTAGTTATAGATTGGTCTTCCATTTGAAGAATGGTATTTGTGGGTTGCATTCTCATAAAAGATAATGTTTAGAGAGTATCATTTGTCATAATATTAATTACTACTCCTAAATCTACCAAGATGTTAGGAATTTCTTTGCCTTCGATTGTGACTATGATCACTGGGCTTCCTAGATTTGCATATTTTAGAACTAATAGTTTTCCTACTAATAAATCATTAACTTTTCCATCAACATGAATGGTTCCTAGATATTTTTATTTCCTCCTAGGTGTCTTGATACAAAGGTTTTTGATGATCTTGTTCAATTCAGTTATATCCCTAATAGCTTGTAGTAAGGGTACCTTAATATTAATCTTTTGCAACTCATGGACCAAGTTTAATTCTAGTTTAATATTAATTTATTTTAATAATTCAAGAAAAGTAACTATTAGTGTAGTAGTGTTTTCTTTATTTTCTTCAGGGCTCATTTTGATTTTGGCTTCTCTAGTGTTTAATCGAGATGATTTTATTTTTTTCTTTTTCATCAGGTATCTCAAAAATGAGAATTAGAGGTTTTTGTATATTTTTCCTTGATCTTAAATGTATGTCTAAATAATTAATATCTCAAACACTCATTATCTCTTCTTATTCATTAACATAAATAGGTGATGGTTGTTTATTTTTCAGATTTTCAATTAGTTTTTAAGGGTTGATTGATTTGTCCTTGTTGTTTAATAATTGGGGGTAGCATTATAGCTTGTTTTTGAATTGGTCTTCTTGATTGGGTGAATTATTTCTATGGGTTGCACTATGGATTCCATTTTTGATATTGTTGTGGTATCCATTGCTACTATGGTACCCATTGTTGTTGTGGCTGTGGCTGTGGCTGTGGCACCATCCATAAGGGTGTTGGCATCCAATCTTGTCCTGCCCATGGATTTTGGATTGATGGAATTTGGGGTTAATTAAAAAAAGGTGAAGGAACTAAAACATTCCATGGTGCCATCCATGGATTAACTAGGTTTCTTGTATTAAACTATCCTTGAGCCTAGTTTTGTGGGGCAAAGTTTTGTCTCTGGATATAATTTACTTCTTCAATGGACTAGACTTGTGTTTTCATTTGATTTTTTAGAATAGGTAGAAGGGTGAAATTTTTGGTATCATGATCTATTGCATCACAAATCCCACATGATGAAATATTGGTTTTATCTAGGGGGTAGTCTCTAAGGGCATGTTTTTGTCTACACTTAGGATATTAGACTGCTAAAGGTTCTATTGCATTTTCCTTAGCTTAAAGGCCATCCAAAGTACTATTTAGTGTAACCAAAATATCCATATTTAGATTTAAAAACTCTTCCATTATCTTACCCACTTCATTATATTTCCCAAAACTTCCTCTCCTAATTTTGGGTTTTGTTCAAGAGTAGTTGGTACAAATCTCAAAAATCTAATTGAAAGCCAACTTATTTATATCTCCACCTCCCATCAGATTTAAGGAATCTCTAGTATCTTCATCCAACCCTTTTAAGAAAACCAATTTATAAACTTCTTCAGTGAGTGGATAATTACTTCTTTTATGAGTGAACATGAATCTATCCAAATAATCCTCAAAGATTCATCCTCATTCTATTTGATTTTGAAGAAATCCTCTTTTCTTTCTCACACTTAATAGTAATCTTGATACTTTTTTAAGAATTCTATCTCCATATCATCCCATGTTCTAATAGAATCACTAAGTAAACCCATGAACCATCTCATAGCTGCATCTTTAAGTGTAGAGGTAAATAGTTTAAATTTATAGCTATATGTTTTGTAATCATAGGTTTGACATAGCACCTTAAACTCAAACAAGAATTGATTAGGATCTTCTATAGATCTCAACCAAAAATTTGGTAGATTATTTTTCATGGGGGTTTGATCATTAGGATCTGTAACAATAGGAAAGGAAAAAGTCCATCCTGGTTGTGCAAGTTGTTGATTTTATGGATTTTGTTGGAGAGCCATATTTTATTTTGATGATGTTTCAAAGTGGGGATGATCTTCCCACTGAATATTTATGGTATCAATTATGGGTTGTTCAAAGTTCTCAAAATTTTCTTTAGCTATGTATTTTTGAAAATCTTCTTCTAAGTCCTTGGAAATTTCTAAATAATGTCTTCCTACAAGAGATTGATCCTAAGGAATTTGTCTTATGGGGCTTGCTTGTGGCAATGGCCTAGTTTCTATCCAAGTTTTTGAAGATTCATATAGATAGGTTTTACTCATAAATTATGGTTCACTACTTAGAGATGTTGAAAGAGTTTCAATTTGTGTTCTTGGTAGGAATTTTGGGATGAATCATCCTTTAGAATCCTTAGGAAAGTACATTAATTTATTGAATTTTTTTTTTAGATTTTATGGTTTTTACAATTTTTTCTATTTTTCACTCTAGACCAATAATTATTACCTTACTAACACCTTGTTACCCAAAAGTGGTTCCAAAAATGATGAGTTTCATTCAACTCCTCATTTAACCAATGTTTAATTGATGTCTTATCAACCAGGGCTGGTGTCCAAAGCTATATGTAGTAAGGTGTAGGATGGTCAATCTAGAAGTTTTCTTATGGGGGTGTTTGATGGTCCTCTTCTAACTTTGACTAATGAAATAAATGTGTCTTAAACTACTTGATTCACTCTTTTACTAAAAGGAAAGATGTAACTATTCAATCAAATGAATCCACTCTTTTGCTTGAAAGTAAAATCACACTCGTATTTATGCTTGCATGGAAATAGAAATGTTTAACTTAAAAAGGAAATGACTGTGGAATAAGGAAATGACTTTTGAACTATGAATTTGTTTTGATATTTTATGAATGAATGAAAACATTAGCAAGATTCTGATTAGTTATAACAAAGAGTTAATATAACATAACATAAATATCGTACACAATTCCTGGTTCCAAGGAGAGTGAACCCTTGCTCCTCTTAGACTCATGAATAAATATTAATCAATGATAGAAATTGAAGTGATAATTCATAAAATTGAATTGATTACAATTTGTCTAAAACTTGTAATATGCTCATACATATCTTTCATCTATTATCTTTTAATAACAAAAGTCTTACATTTTATACTAATATAATCAGCTTAAAATAGGATGCAAAGAGCTAGGATTCCTTGGTTGATACACTCATCTAAAAATAGGAGATTGGATATATAAGATATCTAATTATTTTGATGAAATAGATATACTATCATATAATAGTCCTAAGATCTAAATATATACAACTTTATCAAAATCAAATCCTACAAAATAGTAGGTGAATATTTTCCTCATTTGACTCCAGCTAGAATGATTCTCTCTCATCTTATCTGGCCACTAGCTTCTCCATTTGTAGCTTTGTCTTCAAAAAATCCATGGAATTGACCATGTAGAGTCAGTAGGAATAAGTCTTCATAGTCCATAGAAACAAGCTTGTGGAGTTCATAAAGACAAGCCTACGGAGTCTGTAGAAACAATCCTATAGAATCCATAGAAACAATCCTATGCCATCCTTCGAACTGATTCCATTCATGATGATTTCTTAATATTTTGTGTTGGTCCTCCCATGTACTCATATGAGCACATGTGTCTCAAAAGCATGAAAAAATGGACCTGCAGAGTCCATAGATTCATTCTATGTGAGTTCATAGTTCTGCTGGATGGAGATCAAAATTGAACTTTTACTATACATCCCCTATGTCTTCTTCTTGAGCATTCTTCACAACAAAATCATTAAAACATGTTATGTATTAGACATTAATGACAAAGTAAAGGTTTAGTCTTTAGTTCAATATAAACAAGACAAGTATCTACTTTCCATGTAATAGCTATCTAACAATCTATGATTTTCATAAGATAATATCCTTAGAGAGATTAATGGAGGGAAATAACATGTCAATAATGAGCCATATTCTGAGCTCATCAATGCCCATACCTGTAATAGGGTTAAAGGACCTATCTTTCTACCATATAAATAAACCACATCATGTAAGTCTCTTTACAAGTGTGCCAATACAAAATGCCCCACATGAATCTCTCACCCATCTCCACCATATCACCAATCATATCTAAGATACCAATGGCACATAATTTATTACTCTTTTTAGCTAGCATAATGCCATTAAGAATAGTCATGAGAACAACAGTCAATACATATCTCTAAGTCTATATATGTTTCAATGTCCACACCACCTCTGACCATTAAAATCAACTCATCTCCAAAAATAATGTATAGTGTCACTAATTGTGATCCCTCTCCCTAGTACACCTATCTCCCTCATATCAGTATTCTTAGGATCCATCATACATCATCAAGTGTGAATGTCATCTCACATGTTGGTAGGTGAAATTTACTTGTCTCATTATGCCATATCTTAGCTAATGCAATCAACAATGCCTTATCTTCTCTAATCTTAGTAATCTCATCAATGTAATACAATATAGTCACCTCTAACACTCTAAAATCATATTTTTAAACCTTGTAATCCATATAAGTGTATGTGATCTATGTTCCCCTGAAGCTAAAACTAGTAATACCTCCTAAAAAACATAATAACATAATTCAATTCTAAAAATTAGCTAAATATATCTAAACCATCATAAAACCCTCATTAATTTCATATATTACCTCTATCATTTATCCATCTATCATAAAAACATGTTTATTTCCTTACTAACAAGCATCAACATTTATCCTAGTAATTTTGCCACTATTTTTAAATGATTTCACCACTAACTTTGATGAATTCATTATTGACATTGAGAATTTGAAAAAATCATTGTACAATTTCACCATTAAGGTCTTAAATTTCATGATTACCCCATTCCTCAATCTACTCTAGCTATTTTTTCTACTATTATTCATGATTTTTCTACCAATGTCAATTATTTCACCATTATGAATTGTGAATTTGTTAAACCTTAACCCAATTCTTTCCTTAAAAAATTTGTTACTCAATTTTATATTTTTTATACTTATCAATAATTTCACAGTTACCCTCAATGAATTTTATATTTTTGCTACCAAATTAGCTAATGGGGAATTTATGAAATCATTTTAATCAAGTTTAAACTACAATAAATGACCCAAAATCAAAAAATCAAAGTTTAAAATTTCACTTACTAGTTTTATGCTCCTCTATAGTCTCTGGTATCTCCTCACCCACTCATTGTGATGTAGGTGAACTAGAATACAATCCATTTTCCTCCAAATTACCAAAGCAAATTACTCAATTAAACTCTACTCACTAATCACTCTAAACATCAATTTTGCATAGATGATTTTCAAAATCACCACTCCCTCTATATATAACCTACCCCTTATTCAAATATTATTCCCTCCATTCTATATTTTTCAATCTCAACCATTTTTCTCCAACTTTGAAACCCATATTAATCAACATGTTATAAATATTTTTAAATAATTACAACTGTCAGTCTTTTAAACTTTTACTCAAATTGGAACATCTATATTTTTTGTTTTCAAACCTACATCTTACCATCACCAAGATATATCATTCCCACATCTACTCATGTGAAGCTTGATTCTTGAGCACCATCCAAGCATGTAGTTTACATATGATGAATATTCTTTTTTTGATCTATTCTCTAGTTTTTAACTATGGATAACTCTTTTTACACATATTTAAACCTTGTAAGTATAGTATCAATTTTTAGTACTTTAATTTATTAATGGTAATCATTATCACCACTTCATCATTTCCTTTTTAATTATTTTAATCTTTTTTTTTAATCCATTTCTCCTACATGAACACTTCAGGGGGGCATCATCACATTCATTTTAATTCACTTGGAGAAACTTTTTCTTCTCAATCATCAATGCTCTACTTTACTATTCTTAGAGATGGTATTACTTCACAACACCATTTCAAAGAGGTGAAAATGTAGACACCTAAATTTTACTATTTAGTGTCAAAATTTCATTTGACATGCTAACCCTTCATCTTTCCCAAATTTGAATTTAAACTAACATCATTTCCCTCCAAATTTAAAATAATTGAATAATTCTAAATTAAATGATTATACACACCATTTATCCAAAATTTTTAATAAATCTAGATTGTCCACCTCACCCAGACATCCTCCAAAATTATCTCAACTATGTGTTAAATCATTCAACCACCCTCCTCAACTTTCTCAACCACCTAGTGAGTCACCTTGGAACCTTCCAACCAATTTGACCCTTTCTTGCTAATTCACACAACCAACTCCACTTTCTTCTCAACCTATGGAATAGGTCATCATCCTCATGGATGAATACTAATTCTCCATTGTTGATTATTTGAATAATTATAAATATTTAAATAATCATCCACCATTTAATATATCTCCTAAAAACCTATAAATAGAAGTGAAATCCATCACTCTTATCCACCCTTACTTATGCTAACGAAGTGATATTGAATTCTCAAGTGAATCCAAGCCATCCAAACATCATTTGCATACCAAAATTTTGCCCAATTTTCTTTACTTTAGAGAATATTGAGCAACCACATTTAGAGAGAAAAATCACTTTGAATCACCATAGAATAGGATCATGGTAATTTTATTTTTTAAGATTTTGTTTTAGTTTCCTTACATTAGTAGCTCTATCTTCAGGGTAATTGAGTGTAGATCAGATTTCATTTTGTAATTTTTATATTAGCTTAGTTTGAATTTGTAGATTTCCTTTACATACTTATATTTCCTAAAGTAAGATAACTTGGATTGTAATTTAATCTTGACTTGGTTTATGACAAGTTCAAAGTCCCAAATACCTTTAGTTTTTTAATTTTATGTTTCAAGGAAAACTAAAGCCCAAGGATCAAGTCTTTGTATTCTACAAGATTATTATTACAAGGTAAATGTAGTTTATAAGTAGATAATTATCAGTTCCATTATGGGTTAATCAATAAAATTCCTACCCCATAACTTTGATTTAAATAGGCCCCATAAAAATATAGGGACCATAAACTTGGCAACTCAAGATCATTGTCATCTTTGTCCTTACTAGGCTCTATGGACAAAGTATAGATGTCTATGTCAGTAGAGACTATGTATATCTTTTGATTAATTTAATTGTACTCAGTGATCATATGTTTCATTATAGGTTCTTTTTCCACTTGGATTTGATTGGATACACCTCTCCAAAGAAACCACATATGTGAAAATTTAGTAGCCATCTATCTATTTAGGGTTTTGGACTAGTCTCTACTAAGGAGCATTCTATATTCTTCAATAATCTCTACCACTTAGATATCTATGAACTATTAGACTTAGTTTTGAATTTTATTTGCATATGTATATTTTGAATCTCACCAACTACCTTAAACTTAGATTTATCTAGATGGAATCCACCTTATCTAACTTAATAGGGACCAACCCTAATTTATAAAAAATTCACACATGCATCACATTAGTAGAGGCTCTTGAGTTGACCAAGTAGTTGTGTAGGTTATTCTCAAATATTCAAACTATGAGGAGGAAAGGGGAACTTTAGTTTTATTTTTTGTATGACCACATTAGTGTGGGAAACCTTCAACTTTGGTTGGGTTGACTTATTTATGAGTGATTTTAGAAGAAGATATCACTTCTCAATGATGTGAACAAGCTTATGAAACATGATATTTTTCTTCATCTTATTCATCTATTCTACTATATTATATCCATTTTTTATTCACACCAATTTAGTATCTATGAGGATATTAAGCTCACTAGGTTTTATAGGTGGTGTATTTTTCCTAGCTTTGGGATTAAGAAGGATTGTACCATTTTTTGAAGTAGATGTGGTAAGGGGTTATTATTTTGTTTGATTCTTAATAGCATATTTTCTCCTTTGGAACTTATATAAATATTGTACCTCATTTTTGGCCTCTTATGGCTCATTATTATTTTGGTTATATAAATCCAAAGTTTCTAACACTGTGACAGTGCTTGGGGGTCTTGAAGAATTAGAGGTTTTTATCTAATTTTTACATTATGATTATTTTTGACCAACTCATAATCTTCCATTGCATTTTGGAAGATATCAAATGCACTAAATAATTAAATGTATTTGAGCTCACCATGTTGTGATCTATTATGCACATATAACCAATTAGGAAAGGCCAACTTATAGATATTGATCTTAGGTAGCTTATTAGGTGAGGCATCTGACTAGTTATTATAATGGTTAAGGGGATGTTTATAATTTTTTTATGTGAAATTATTATTTGAAATCTCACTATTAGTGTTTCCAACTTGTCTTTGGAGACCCAAGAAGTCATTATTAAACTTTTGTACCATACATAATATAACATCTAACTCAATCATAGTAGAGTCCTAGAGAACACTTTGTACATTATTCATGGAAAGTACCAATAATTGATTATGATCTTGAGGTGTTAATTCATTATTAATATTTCTAATTAATCTTAGGTGTTGGTTAGGAGTAGCATGCCTCAATAGAAGTTGGTTTGTTACTATCACAGGTACATTTTGGCTAGTGAAAAAGAGGGTATTCAAAGTAGGCATGTTATTCTATATATTTAGAATGATTGAAGATAACACACCTTGAGGGTTCATCTACCTATCTACTTTTATGGCCTTAACATAAGCTAGGGGAAATCTACCACTAGAGGGTTTCAACATAGGAACATGGTAGAATAAGGGTCTAGCACATTATTATACATTTTAAGGGCTAATTAGGAATATTTTATGTACAATATAGTGATTTGACTATACATATTTTAAAATTAAGTGTTGAAATTCCTTTTAGGCTTGTTTATTTTTCTCTTAATTCATGAAAATTATTGGTACACGACACTTGGGTTAATGAATAGCCCAAAATAGGCCAAGAATGTGTTAATGAATTGCTCCTAATTTGTAATAGAGATTTTACAAAATTTTAGTAACTAATCATAAGATACATCTATCAAAATGAATAGGAATAATCTATAGGCAACATCCTCATGTTTTACATTAAATATCCTAAGATCAATCTTGTAGGAGGTCACATGTTCTTTAATGGTATACCCCACACCTGGTGTAAATATTGGTAGGTAGATTTTTTATTTCTAGGTATCTCATGGACAACTTTAAAGATGTGATTGGTAGACATAGCTAATCATTCCATAGGTACATCCATGGGTAAGGGCCTATTAGGGGTAGAATAAGAGGATGAGATAGTTAGTGAGACAAAATGTCTTGATCTCCCTATATCAATTTAGGCTATCTTATGAAATTATAAAGGATATATTATCAATTCCCAGGACCATCTCAACATCTAGTTAATTTTATAGTAGGTTCCATGTTATCTAATAACTTAATACTTCTCAATTATTGAGAAAGTGTGCTCTCTTTCTAGTGCCAATTGTTGTTTGATTTAAGATATTTATCAAAGGTGCATCTATTAGGTTAGATTCACTAAGAGTGCTTAGGGAATAATTGGTGACTCGCATCATATCATTTTAGGATTACTACTAAGATAATTTAGGGCACAAGTTATAGGTATTGGGATACATTAAAAAACTTGATTGGAATGGATCTCCAAGAGATAAAACACTACCACCAAAGGTATAATACCAATTTTCTCACTAACACATAAAACTTATATACTTCTAGATAAACTAATTTCAACATATTAAATTTTTATTTCTACTTCACTCTACTTACAACTAGTTATTTTATGTTTTAGGCATGTAACAAGCTATCAAAATTACAAAAGATGACACAAGACCAAAACAAATGATGAGTCATAATATTCTAAGTATCTTTCCTTTACTTCACTTCATAATTTCTAAATATGGGGACAAAGATCAATTAATAGTATAAAAACATAAAATGGGAGAGAGGGTAGGGTAGAAAAGGAGCTTTTTAAACAAATGGAAACACAAATGTTTAAGGAAAAATAATGTGCTCAGCTACAATTATACCACTATATTCTAAGTTTCATGATGGCTTAGGGTCTAGTCAAATAGGGAAAGAGTCTAAGGAGAAAGGGTGGATGTTTAATTCAATGATGATTTTTATGAATAACTACATGCATGCTTGTATTTAACAACACATAGGTCCTTATAGACTTTAAATAAAGTAAAAATAAGCAAAGAACCTAAGTAGAATAATGAACACTCATCCCAAGTAATTCATAAACTCTATAGGAAATCATAAATTATAGTCCTCCAACATTAGTAGTAATCCATTTAAAGTAGAAATAAAATGGAAGACTTCATGAAACTAGATGTGTTTAAATAGAAAAACCAAATTCACATTATTCTGATAGCATTTGTTTATAATAGAGTCAACCCTATCAAAAGATTACATAGTAATATATATAGAAGAGAAATGGGACCCATCTCCAAATATCAAGAGGTCCCACCCTTGGCCATCATGGACTAAATATTTTTTTACAATTTGTTCCCTATCCCATAAAATATTCCCAATTTCTTTGAATGCACCTCCTCAGTTACCAGTGTAATCACTACTAAGTCGAAATATTGATCTAACTTATCAAGTTTCATAGGTAACTCTCAAAATATTACCTTAGTTTATCCTATCAACTACTCATGGACTTGGATTGGTGCCTCCAAGGAAACCTTCACCTTGGATACCTAGTTTATGTTAGTTATTGACTGGGTTTCCATCTCCAAAATCACTTTGGCCCCAACCCTGTTGGCTTTCACCACTTTCTTCTACATGACCTAATTGAATAGGGCCAAGTGGACCTTGAATTCCTCCTTTTCTATCAAGGTGTCATTTGGGTGGAATAAAGTAGTGATGTTGACTTATTTGAAGTAGGTGAATGTTTGTTCCTTACTCTTCTCTAAAAGCTTGATCACTATTTGCATTGTATCCAACCATTCCTCGATTGAAGTACTCATGATCTAGGAATAATTTTTGTAGAGGTTTAGGTCCACAAAAGGCATGAGCTTAATACTTAAAAACATTCCCTTATGAATAACCATGGGGATATTCTTGCTCTTACTTTCCATGTAGGAAAACCTCTCTAAATATGCTTGACTATGATATAGGTGTTCTTTGTTCATGGATAGGGCTTTATCACCTTCCTAAGAGTTGTAAATGATTATCCAAGGGCTTCCACAACTTGACCAATCAACCCCATCATGAAATTTCTCATCACATATGGCCCAAGTACTCTAACTTGTTCTTTTATGTCTTCCATGAGATTCTTAAATAGTTCATTGGTATCTCAAATCATGGATATAGGGTCTTCAGCCACTTTCTATTCCTTACTAGGTGTTCAAAATTTAGTGAGGGAGAAGAGGTAATGTTAAATTTTACATACCATTAGGCCCCATTTTTTAATGAACCTTTATGTAATAGCACTCTACATGCTCCCAATTTATTTATCAAATTCCCATTAGACATCTAGGTCACTTCATAAACCATCTTTGGTCTCTATGATTTGATAGGTGTTAGGGACCTGGCCCAACTTGGGCCTATGGTAACTCCCAAGGTAGTGAAAGATGATGAAGGTAGGGGGTAAACATAGATGCATATGGTGGAGGCTTGGAATGTGGAATAATGGATGAAGAGGAAGTAAGAAAGAAAGAAATGTGTAGAGGAAGAGGCATGGGAGAAAAAGGAGGAAACATAAATGGGGATCCCCATGTGAACAATTGGGCATGACATTGGTCATGGGGTATGCTAATATGTTGGCTACTAGAACCTAGGAGTTAGTTTTTCAATAATAATGAGGAAATTAGCTAGTTAAATCCAAATCCTTGAGGACCCAAGGTGATATAAAATGAGGATTGGGGAGAAGAAGGAGGGGCAAGTTGAATAGAAGGTTGAGAGGGAGATATATTTTGATTTTTATTGGGTCTATTTCCCAGATTAGTTGGGGTCATGGTTATGGTTGAATTATTTTTATTGATAAATGAGACCTAAATTTAGGGCATGATAAAATTTACCTTATTCTTCTTCTTGGGAATCATGCTTGAATCAACATGTGCCATAGTAATTGAATGAGCTAAGGTGGAAAGTATTTCCAAAGCAACCTATGGAGATAATAGAGTAACTATATGTGTTATAAATATGGAATTCACTTTAACTATGGATATGAGTTCAGTTGCTACTGAGGTATCCATCGAGATAGTTGAGGTGAGGACATTGGGAGGTGTCTATTCTATAGGAATGGCTAATTAAGCCACTATCATGGTATTTTTGGTGTTTATTAGCATTAAAAAGCTAGGAAACACTATAATTTTAACCATCCTTGGATTTTCATATGCTAATTTAAATGATATTTATATTAGGTGGATGAGGGCCATGTAATTGAGACTCTTAGAGACCAAAACTAAGCCATGGGGATTCTTAAAGTTAGAATGAGCTAAGTAAAGGGGATTTAGTAAGTTATAATGTTGAACATAAACAAATATAGGGGTAATTGAGTGAATTGGAGATTATACTCAATATTAATTAAGGAAATCCTCATTTAAATAGGCTTGGTAAAAATAAGGAATCTTGGGGGAAGTCCCATGGGTTTCTCAGGGATGTAGGTAGTGGGAAGGAATATCAGTGGTGCCTCTTGTTGGACTCACTCTAGGCTTGATTCAAGTATATTTTTGATATCAAAATGTAATAATTGTTCCACTTATGGTTGAGTGACCCATGAAAGTGGAGGTGGTAAATCCAGAGTCAAGATTTGGGGAAGGTGAATCCCATGAAAGTGAAGGCATTCAGACCCCTTGTATGATTTTCTTAGACATTTGGGGTGTGTTACCTAAAGTAATTTCCTAGATGAATTAGTATGGGCCCCAGGGTTGGATATGGTGGAGGTGGCTACATTGGAGGAGCCTATGGAGGTGGCACTAGCTGATCTTCAAGGACTAATCTAGATTAGGCCCTCTTTAATTTCATTTTCATTGCTTCTACTCATTATTACTTAGGTATCATTGCTTGAATTTAGATGAGTATCATCATCAACATGAAGATCATGGTGATATATGATATTGATTTGAGTCATGTACTTCACTACATGGGCACTAATAACCCCATGAAGATCCCATTATTTATGATCTACACTTCCCACGATGTATATTTCTTATTCTGTGTCATCTTTCATATTGAAGGCATATTCTTGTATTTGTGATGGTGAATTAAAATTGAGAATTATATACACACCTTATAATGTTGATCAAGTTAGTAACCCATGACAGCCTCAACCAATTGATAATCAATCTCTTACTTTTGTGAGGTGATTTAGGACTTGATAGGGTAAGATGAGGGAAGATTTTTGGATTCCCTCAACCTAGATAATGGTGGGATATCTATAGTAATATTAGGATCATATGAGAAGGAACATACTCCTTATCTCATATAAGAGTCACAACATGGGACTCTCTTTAATGGCCATGTAGACCAGAGGGTAGAAGGACTTGTAGTTGTCCCTTATTTGGCTCTTGTAGTGGTGCACAAATAATTTATAAAACACCATGTGAACCATATAGATTTAAGGGGTCCATGATGGAAACATATAAGGATTGAATACAAGGGTGATTTAGAGTGCATCCATAAGATATCTCATCATATAAAATTTTCTACATCCTCTAGCCTCGTTGATTCCCTTGACCAAGTTGAATTTGATGAGGTTTGTATGGTTTAGGACTTTATTTCTTTTGATTATGATGCTCAATAGGGTCACCCAGAGAATGATCATATGTATAACATCCTTTCCTTTGAATAATAAATTCAACATGAGCATCCCAATGAAAACTCATTCTTGGAAGGTGTGGATGGGGTAAGCATAGATGTCATCCTTTTTAGTCCATCGGTATGGATTTATGGCCCAATATTAGATAACTCCATATATTTCATGTGTATCAATCCACATGTCTACTACATTTTAGTTGTAAACTAGGGTGTAGATCAGATTTAAATAGTTTACATTTCTAATTAGATTTCATTTTAATTCATAATTAATTTTAGCATAAACATTTTGGTGAACTAGCTATAGTTAGAACACTACTTGTTGCTTATTGATTTTTGGATTAAGGTTTCAGTATAATTATATAAATTCCTAAAACTAAAATAAAATAATCCTCAACCTTAGATATTACTTGTAACATAACAATTTATCTTTTTCAACTTTGAAATAATCCAAGACTAAATTTTTTTATCTTTTCACCTTAGATAAATACTAACATAAATGCTCTTTCTTTTGAGTTCAAGTTGATTTTTTTGTTTTCTTATTCAAAAATATTTCACTTTTATTTTAATTTATTTTTATATCTTTACTTTATTTATAAATTATGTTGTTGCAATTTTAAAACTACTTAACTATTGTCATGAAGGGCTATATAGTATTTTATTTACAAACATAGTGGCATAAGTGACTTTTACTCCAACACTCATAACCATGTTATAGACCTAAACAAAGACTTTAGTTTCCACGTGCCTCATAGTATATCAAAAATTCCTAGGATCCCCTTGTTTACACCAATAGGAAGCCTCTTTTATTAGTTTTATTTATGGTGCACCTGAGAGGAGCATATTACCCAAGGAAGTCACTCTCAATGTACTCTTAAAAATGAGGTTAGTGAGATACGTGCATGGTTTTACATCTATAGTTATTTCTCTAAAACATTAGGCCAACATTAATCAATGAACAAGTAATTATATATGGAAGTCTAAAAATTATTCAAACCCTTTCCTAGATTACCTTGTATCCTTGTTTTTTTTTTGTTTTATCTTCTTAACTAGTATATTTACTTGTTTCATTTTAAGATTCATCCTATATTTATCACATACATTATATCTTATGTATTACACATCATCATGAATCTCCTTGTTGCATATTACATTTTTTTAACATGTTATTCATTATGAATTTTCATAGTTTAAATCTAAAGTAAGTTAACAATCTATCTCTCATACTTTACCTCTCTCTCTTGATCCAAATGATTGTTATAAATTATCATGTCATTAGTTTTATACTATAGTTTTTTTTAAATATTTAATGACTTGGGAATAAGATAAATCCTATGTTATGCATTTATCCTCACAATATGTCGTATTATCCACCCCTCATCCTCTTGATAGACACGTCATGACCTTTATTTTTAAACTCGATACCAAATCCAATCATGCTGAAATTTAGGATTATTCTCAAGCACATCCATTTAAAAAATGATTAATTTTTGTTTTTCTTGAGAGGAACTTAAGAAATCAGCCTTTACTAGTCCTTCTAATGTTTCTTAATTCTACCATTGAGCATATCCCTATTCTGCACCCTTATTAACTTACACCCTTTTATCTCTTGACCTAGGAAAACTATTTGTTTCCCTTATTTATCTATGACTATGCCTACTTATGCTATCTACACCCATCACATTACTACAACCAATGTTTCCCTTGAGAAAATCCCTTCTTATCTTACAAACCAAGCTAGAAAATATTAAGCAAATCATTTTTCATGCTACTCTTTTCTTATATTATTGTACCTTATTGGACAAACTCTTGGATACTCATATTTCATCCTATCCTCTTCCAATTGTATTTGTCACTCCTACTATTCCTCTTTATGAAGGAAAAAGTGAAATTGTATAGCACTTGTATGCCTTCCATGTAGATTGTCTAAATTATGTAGATAATGATAGATTGTTAACTAAGCTCTTTTCACCAAGTCTCAAAGATTATGTTATTATATGGTTTTATGATATTCATATCTAATCATTTACAAATTTTAATCCCATATTAAATCAACTTCTAACATATTTTTCTATCAATATCGGTGTTAAATTATCTTATGCTCAAATTTCAAATGTCAAACAAGGTCCAAATAAGATCATTAGTGAGTATGTTCTAAGATAAAATACCATGTTATCCAAAATTACAATTAAAATGGTTGATAATGAACTTCAAGGTATTTTAATCAAATATTTCTTACTCCTCTTCAAGAGTCTATCTTGTTTGATAATTTCAAATCCTTTGACGAACTATGCCATACAGTTAAATAACATGAGGTCAATTGATTACATCAAATAAGCTCAAATATAGCTCTAATATTCCTCCTAAATCAAATATTAAATTTCAAGGTAAGTCCAATTATAAGAGAAAAACTAATGAAAGAAAAAATGAGGCTAAAGTTATAATTAATGCTATATCACAACCACCAAAAAATATTCTACTACAAGCTCCACCAAGGAAGCAATTTTCGAGGCTACCTTCACCTTATCATGTGCTACTACAAAATCTACTTTAAATTCATGTTATTACACTTCCTCAACCATTCAAAATAGATCTATCTAGACCTAAATCTAAAATATTTTATGGGAATGAATTTTTTTATTATCATATATGTGTTGGACATTCCATTAATAGATGTATGAAGATCAAGCATAAAATTTAAAACCTCATTGATGATAAAATTATTGACATCAGTACACCTAATGAAGAGGCTAGGCCACAAGAAAATGAAAATACAAATCTCAAAAGTTATAAATATCCTTTTCCCAATCATGAAGTATAATATAACAAGAAAACTTATGAAGTACATTATGCATATAATGCTCATCCTCCTCCATATTCATATGATCATCCACTTGATATCAACATTGGTATAATTACATGAAATCTATCATCATGCCCATTTATTACATTTTATGATTTTGAAATCATTGATGATAATTTTGATAGACATGCATTATTTATTAGAGCATATGTTGGCATACAACCAATCCATAGTGTTATGATATATAATGGATCAAGTGAAAATGTGTGCACCATAATACTTATACATTCTCTTGATTATAAACATCAAAATATACAAAATACATCTTGAATTATGAAATAATTTTATGGTCATATACAAGATACTCTTGGACATATAATAGTATAGTTATAAGTGGGACCTCTCATATTTCCTACTCCTTTATTAGTGTTACCAAGCATGGGTCTATTTGATATGTTACTAGGGAGACATTAGTTACATAAAATCAAAGAAATTATTTCTATAGTTCATAAATTTCTAAATTATATTCATGATAATAAAGTGGTTGAAATTTTAGGCATTTAATATGTATATCTTATGGAGCCAATGGTACTTACTCTTCCTTTAGAATAGTTGGTTGGCACAGTTATTGAGAAAAATGGTAATGAATTAGTTCATACAACTATTCAAAATCATGATTTACATTCAAATAATCATATTCCAAAATTAGTTTTTGTGCCTACTTATGAGCATGATAATATTTCAATTGCTTCACCTAGTTATGATAATTAAGATTTTTTAATTTCTCCATATATTCTTGATTATATTTTGATTGCATATGATCATGATCACTTGGATATAAAATAGATATATATACTCCTAAGTATAAAGTGGCACATAGCACAAGGTATTTATATAATATGTCATCATAGGTTATTTATAAATCTCCTATTCATATACAAATTTATACGTCATCTCCTCTCATGGATGAGGATATAGGTTTATACATATATATGAGAAATTATTAATAGGGTCACTTTACAATACATAGTTATTTTTAATATTCAAAAGCTCTTATACTTGGAACATATTCTCTTGCACAAGATATTTCTCCTTCTTATCAATGAGTTAGATATAAATATGAGCATCTTATTGATGAGATCATTTCTTGGGCACATTCTATTATCCCTTCCCTAACTCATGTTCTGGTCACTAACCTTTATTATCTTCATTGCATAATACTTACTTGTACATGCCTTATTTTCTCATTACTTTTTTTTTATCATTCTTTTATACCTAATCCAAATTTATTCTATCCTTTCTCTCTATTTTTCATTTTCGGTAACTTGTTCCCTTGTATTTTTCAACCCAATTCAAAAAATCCAAGATATTTTTTTTACTAAGTTTCCATTGCTCATTCTTCAAGAAACTCATTTTCTCATTATTTCACATCTATAAATACTATATATCTCATTTATAATTTCATTTATTTTTAAATTAGGTTGCATGGACATGTTTTCCATCAATGCTACATATGCACTAACACCAAGGGCATCTTACTTACCTTCCATCTTATCATTATTGTCTTCAACACTTTATTGATGGTTATTCAAATCTCCCCCTCCTTCCATTTTAAAATTTTTATCTTGCCTTGTCTTTTTCAAATTTCACTTATGCATGTTTTAATTTTTAAATATGGAAAAATACAAGAATATTCATGTATTCTAAAAATATAAAATATCAAAATATCTATAAATATCTAAATCCCATGACTTGTGAGTGCATATTTACATATTCCATCTGTCTTTATGTTTAATACATAGCTTATTCACTACCCTTTCAATACACAATGCTTCTCAAAATGTATCTAAGTGTCAAATAGGATATATTTCTACAAAACCAAGAAACAACCATACATAAAGGAATTTATTCCAATTGGAAATTCCTATATACATTCAATCGGGACAAATTCACACCAAGAAGACAATAGTACATTTTGAACTTGTACTCATACTATGGACTTGTTCATGTCAATTTTAGACCCTTTTTTCAAAATTAAACATAGTCATAGGGACCTCTTATACAAAATATTAACCACATAATAGAATACATATTAAAATATCATATAAATTTTAAGTTAAAACATACTTTCACATGGTTTTAAGGTTGGGCCAACCTTTTACCCAAAAACCTTGCTCAATTGGGGGCATCTCATCACTTTATATGAACACTTCTACAAGTTTTATTTATCCATAATCTCTTTTCTACGTTGAGCTATAATGAAAAAGAATGTCTTATTCTTTAGTCATATTTTGTATATGTCATATCTTATTTTGTAACATAGACATAGATACATATGAACAAAATATGTTATTTTCATTTTCTCTATGCTTTGTTCATACACTTGATTCATTACATTACATGCTTTAACTTTATTACTTGTTAAATATGACCCTTGGCCTTGTGTATGTTCAACATACATGCCCATGTTTGTATGATATCACCATGCCGTTTGTATGTTGACCTTGGCCTTCTAGTTTGGATAACATTTACATGTCCCTTGTATTCATCCTTTGGTATTTATGTGTGTGACATTTATGCAATATTTCTAACTCTATGTGACATGTTACATATCCCTTTTATGTAAGATTTTAATCCTTTTTGCATTATAATGTGAGTTTTATTACACATTTATTATTAGTTAATATGGTGTCATGTTATAATTATGCACTACTATGTTTTTTTATACATATATCTATGGTGCCATGAAACATATCATGCACATACTAATTATGTGCTCAATGCTCCACTTTTCAAAAAAAAAATTATAACCCATTTGCTTATGGATTAGGGGGGATAACATAGTCAAATTGGAATAATCTATTATCAAATTAGGATAATTAAATTAATTTAGAGTTATAATATTCTAATGAATATGTTAAATTTTATAATATTATAAATATATAAAAATATATTTATAAATAATATTTAGAAAGTTAAAATACAAAGGAAAAATAGTTAGCTTATTTAATGATGCTTAGGCAGATCTAACAAGTGTAGATGTGGAAATATAGATTTGTGCTTCCATTATGACTCATCAGATTTTGGAAATTATCTCTCTATCAACTTGGACACTACCATCATAATCTAGATACTAGCATCAATGCTTTTATCCTAGTTTTGGTGCTTCTATCCAAAATGAAATATAGGTCCTTTTATAGAATAATCACCTAGACTTGTTAGGGTTCATTTTCACATTGCAAGTTAACAACTCAAATAGTGCACATAGGTTCTTAGAATTAGTAATTTTATAAAAACCCGAGGTCCTCCAAATTAGCATGTCACCTTAAAAGGGTAAAGGGCTCAAATTAAATTGATTTGATTTCAAAGACCCTCTATTAATGAGTGTTGCCTACATAGACATATGCTCTCAAGAGTGTCTTAGATAAATTTAGTTTTCCCCCTTATGTGGGCTAGTGTGTGAACAATTATGCAATATGTTAAATCTGAGTGATGTAGTGATCTAGCTTATAACTTGAAAAATAGTGATCATGGATTAATCTTTGAATTTTTCAAACCTATAATAAGACTGATCATATGATTTATTTGGAAATATGGAATAATAGGGTAGTATATCTCAATTAGGAAAGTGATTTTTAATAGTGTAGTGTGATCTTTATGTATGATTTATGTTGGGTATGGATTGAGGTCATCAAAACTATGAAGTATAACTAGCTATATACACTTGTTTAGAGTATATGATTTTGTTTTTTGTATAGTATTTTAGATATATTCAACCTTAGGAGTTCAAGCAATGGTAGAAGAATGTGAAGTGTCTATCCTTTTGAGTATGTCAAAAAACTAGAATGTAAAGAGATAGCACTCTAGAATGCTCTATATACAACACTCATATGTAATGAAATATTGTTCTAATGTGTGATAGAGATTAATATAATAGTCATGATATGGTTCTTAGAATTATCTTTTATCATTTTACTATGCATAGTGATTACTTTGTTTTACTTTAATATATTTTATTCATTTAGCATATGCCAGATTTCTTTGTATTTATTATTTTTATGATTATTCCTTTCATAAGTACATATATGGTTTTAAATAACAATATAGAATTTTTAAGTATATGTCATGTTTATTTTTTTCATGTATCTATGCAATTAATTCTTATAATTGACATTTTCTAGTCTTCCAAGAACCTCTGCTAGTAATAGTGTAGTGATCATAGAACCATTTGGATGAAATATGTTGAGATGGTTTATAAGACAAAGGTATATAAAGAGATGGTGGGATGAGAGAATATATAATTTTTTTGAAAAATAAGTGAAAAGAGTTAAAAAAAACTATGAAGGAGATTATCTAAGAGCATATCTAGGGGGAAATATATAAAATATTTTGGTGTGAGTTTCTTAGATTATTATCTATGTGGATATATAGGGTGGAATATTATTTATTCATCCCAAGGAGGATAGATCTTATAGTTTATATAGATGAAAATTTAGATAGACTATGCAATCTAGATACAGACTGAACCTGAGTAGTAGACTATTAGATGAGGACTATGATTGATGATTATATTACCAAATTCATAGTGAAAGGATATGTAGATTTTTAAGTTATACAAGACCAATTTTTCCAAGGAATAATGGTAAATTTGTGTAGTGACTACCTACATTGATAAAAATGTTGGTTATAGAAAAGGCCATGGTGCCTACTCTAGCCAGCATGGAGTAGTTGATTTCGGCACCATGGGGGTGTCTGTAAGATGAAGTGAATAATGTGAATATGAGTAAAATAAACTTTAAATTGATCCTAGAAAATGGAAGATGAAAATACCAAGAGTGAGAAGAAAATTCTAGGATCATAAATGGAACTATGATAGCAGAGATGGTGGAATAAAGCAGGGGATCTAGAATCAATAATGAATAGGAGTAGAGATAGGGTAGATGATGTTAGAGATGGAAATATGTAGAGAGATGTTTTGAAATATGTTTTAATTAAAGGATACACAAAGTATAGATAAGATACCAATGAAGATAAGTAATAAAATGTAAATGATGTAGATATGGAGATAGTGCAGTAGGAAGTAGAAAGTAAGCTAATAGCAGAATAGTTAGATGGTAGAGGTAGATCATAGTTAATGAAGAGGTTTTTATCTAAACCTAGGAAGTAAATTTCCTAAGAATAAGCTAGATTCAAAGACATAAATATCATGGGTTCAACTTCAAATTTATAATAAATTCAAACTAGAAGTCATTCATTTCAATAGTATGCATCCCCCCATCCTAATTTATTATTAGAAATAAGAAGTGGAGAATAAGAAGTAGATATAGATTGGTTTGATTTATTTATGGATAAGTTTGAAAAGCTAAGTGAAAATACAATGTAGGCATTAGATGGGAATAAAATAGAATAAGTGAAAAAAATTTAAGACACTCAAAAAGACTAGTATGCAAAAGGCTAGAGTCATAGACAATAGTGTGTAGTCACATAAAGTCACAATCAACAGTGTGTAGTTACATAAATTTGCAATCACCAGTGTGTAGTAATTTTTGTTATAGTTACTAGTATTAAGCAACCTAAGCTACTAATTTTAAGTGTGCAAAGTATGGCACTCAATATAGGTATATTTGTTAACTTAATGTAATATGATGGGTCTATGGATCTTGATCAATATTTAATAACTTATGACATGAAATAGAATGTAAAAGGGGTAACCTATGTTAATGTTAAGAGGTGAGAACTCATATGTGATTTATTGGGATGAGCTTTAGATTTCATCTATAAAATAAATGTAAATACCCTTGACTTTACAAAAGTTAGATATCTATTGGTAAATAAATTTAAGGTGAAGAAATATATAAGCCATACTATTCAAGACCTAAAGGAAATTTGGAAAAAGTCTAGCAAATTAGTTATAGAATATGATCAAAGATTTTCTAATGTCATGAATAGAATTAAATTCATTCTATAATAAAAAGATAAGTTTTCATGGTTTGTATAAGGGCTACAACCAATAATTAGATTTGCCATTATGTACACCTAGTACCTAAACAAAGTTGATGCTTGATCTACTAATTTTCAAGTAGAACAAATTAAGGATTATGGAGATTCTCCCTTTGTTGGTTCCAATTTCAAAGACAAGATAGATGCATTCATGAGAAGCATGGATGAGATGCATGAAAAATATAAGACTAAACTAAGATTATGGTGCATACAATGAGGATGAGAAGGACACTATAGAAATTATTATCTTAATATTAACAATGAGTTTTTTGAGACATCTATGGTAGTAGGGCATATGAGTTCTAAGGGAAATTTTTATAGAACTAAATAAAAAATCATAGGGTTTGTTTTACAATTTTTGTAAGTCTACTGACCATGGTAAATTTATTTTTTTATCATTACAAGAGTTGAAGGAATATATTACTAAGAATGTATTCATGGTGGCATCACATCAAATACCAATTAAAAAATAGGATATTCCAAGACCATAAGTAGAGATGACAAGTGTGACTCAAGGAAGTCCTAAATGGATGCCTTTGTTACCCTAATATCAACCACAGGCTCTAAAAAGTTGGAATAATACATCATCTCCATCTTATCAATATTTGGGTCAGTTTAGTATCCTAGGACCAATACGAATCTTTGGTAGTAAGCATCTAATTAGACTCTAAGTTATCCTCAACACCAATATGGGGGGTATGATGCATAACAAACCCAATAAGAAGGGTATGGTGGATAAAACACAAAAGGTTAAGGATAAAAATAAAATAGAGGTGGATATAGGGGAGTGTTGAGGTCAACATATCATCATTTCTAAAAAATGGGGACCCTTGTCTTAAATTGTGCGAATTTGTACCTTAAAATTGAAAATTCACTTGATCAGAGTACCACTATCATGTTTGCACATTGTCTTTATTTTAAGATTAGTCACACCAGATTTGGTTGGCATATTTGTTTATAATTTTGATTTAATCTTGCCTAAAAAGTGCTAACATTAGATCTTTATGTTTCACATTACAGATTCAATTGATTCCATTTGGAATCGGTGATGCCTAAGTTTCATGATTTTTATATCAATTTAGCCTTTTACTATCCTTTGGTCTATCAAAAATCAAATTTAAATTATCTTGAAACCCTCATTCAAATTACCCTAGCTTAGGTCCATTTTAATCAAATTCAAATTTGATAGAAATAAACTATACGAGAATGATTTATCATTCCATGGACTTATTTCAATTTTTATCCCAAGGTTTAGCCATGTTTATTAACATGACCAAACCTTAATCTAAAATTTTTATGTTGGGTCCCTTTATGTCTTCAGCCCCCTTAGTCCCTTTTATTTCCACATGGTCTAACTAACTACCAAGTCTTTTTTTTATGTCTTAGACTATAGATAAAAATCTTTATCCTAAGACTTTATGCCATGTATTTTAGTATGTGTGGGGTCCCCCTTTATCTTGTTTAACACTTATCTTAAAAATTTTATCCTACAGTCTTACCCATGTTTATTAGCACAAACTAAAACCATAGTACAAAAACATTATGTTAAGTTCTTTATTTTCTTGAGCCTGACTTAAACATCATTTTCATCTGTAAGATCAATGGTCTACATTTTTTTTAGGAAATATAGATCTAATGGTGTGAGATTAAAGACAAAACCCTAGCCCTAAGCTAAATTTAGAACATCTTCCAAAGATCAATGGTACACTTTTACTTGGGAAAGATTGATCTAATGGTGGGTATTGAGTTAAGACTTCTACAAAGCCCTAGCACAAGTGAGAAGGTGACAAGTGTCACACTCATAGCCAAAGAACACTCATCAACCAATGGATTTTGACCTTGTGGATCAAGATATAACAAAGCACATTTTCTCGAGTGAAGATGATTGGAAAATGCATACTAAACATTAAAAATTCAAAATCCCTAAGGATGAATGCAAAGATGGCACATGACATAACTACAAGCCACAAATTAAAGATTGAACATCTTTCAAAGATTGATGTTATGTAGATGAGTGTACACAGTTTGATCAATGGTCTATGATGTAAGAGGCATAATTAATAAAATCAAGATCGATGGAGTGTGATTGATCCATTTAAATGATATCAATGGTGTAAGATCAACATTTACATTTCAACAAAGCTCATAGTGAATGAAAAAGTGACAAGTGTCATAACCATGGAGAATGTAGCTAGTAGCCAATAGTGTTTAAGTTCTTAGATTGAGGTTGATGGTCCATGTTGATCTTTACAAGGATGATCTAATGGTGTGAGATCAAGGTAGAATTTTCAAAAGTCAATAATCACTTTTTAAATATTGATGAGCAAAGTGCCATGAAAATTCCATAGGGATGCCTCAAAGCTCACTGTTTAAACCATCTACCATCATTAAAACACTAAGGAGACCTTTAGAAGAGCCATAACATGCACTAAAGGCCTAATTCAACCTTGTATTGATCATAATCAAGCTTAAAAGAATTCAATTATCATTTATATAAGAGTAATTCAATCTATAACCAAAGTGTAGACCACTAGTGCGAAATTTGAATAAATTCATGGCCATTATGGCAAATTGTAGAAAGTCCCTACTCTACACCATATTTGGGTAATTAAAAAGTATTTCAACATCACTATCCATTGAGGAGTAACTTACCATTACTAGGAAGAATAGAAAATAAGGCCATGATTGTTAAAGAGGAATTCACCTTTCATAAAGAGGAACCATTCACTAGTTTCACTCCAATGGAAAGATAGAGGCCTGGTTAGGTTCCTAACTTTAAAGAAGACCCATTTAAGTTGGATCAAACACAATATGATCAACATTAGTCTATCATAAAAGGCATGATGAAATAATAGAATAATTTAGAAGAGACTACCATCTTATCAATCCAAGAAGACATATTCAAGCTATTTGATAATACCATGATTGACTTATTCAATTCCTTAGATTTAGTCAGAACCAAACAAGAGGTATCAAGCAAGAAAAATTCCATGCCTATAGGCCAAGTTGGCTAATGGAAGAATTCAAGCTATCAAGTGAAAGACTTGATAAAAGCCTTGATCAAAAGTCAAGTCCCTGAATTCAAGACAATCAACCTAGCCCATTTAAATATAGCTATGGCTATATTGGTAGACAAAATCAAAGATCTGAACAGATGGTCCAAGAAAATGGAGGATAGTTATAAGGGCCTCAAATAGTAGGAAGATAAAATTCTACACATGTTGGATAGATTAATCAAAAATCCCATGTGACTTAGTCCTTTAGGCCTTATCACAGATGAGGAGTTCAAGCATAGAATGACTCAATTCATGATAGAAGTCAGGAACTGAGGAAAAAAGAAAATAGGATCTGATAACAAGAAGATCATGGGCCTACTTTAATCATCAGAAATAAAATATAGGAGATGCCAGGGGCATCAAACAAGCTTTGCAAAGGGCTGAGATGGATCTAAGAAGCATGGATGATTAATAAAATGAATTGTTAATGAAACCTATCATTGATCTCTAGCTAATCAATGAATAACATTATAGAATGAAGATCTTGTAGGGAAGGCAAAAGCCTATAATAATACTAGGGTCCCAAACTCAATTAGATTAGAAATATTCTTTTGTAACTAGCATTGTATATTTTTAAATGGAATATTCCTTTTGTAAAGGCATTATAGCTTGTAAAATTACATTGTCTATAGGTCAGTATATTAGAAAAGGTCGTTTGTTCTAGAATGTAATAGAAAGGATAGATGTCCTATACATATGTACAAATGTAATTTTTCATTAATGATGAGCATACCTCATGAAACATCTATATAAAGAGGTTTTACTAATTATAAAAATGGAGAGAGTTTTTATAGCCAAAAAATTATTTGTAACTTTGGAGCAAATTAATATAAGAAAGGAATTCTTCAAATTTTATCTGCATTTTCTTGTGTGAATTGCTATCATGGTTTCTCTCTCATTTCTTTGGTCTTATCTTCAAATTTTAATGGTTCTTATGAATTCTGAATGTGCATCTTTTAACATAGAGTTTATAATTTGGATTAATGATGTATTAGTTGAAAGTTCTTAGGTTTACTGCACTTTCTTTGCTCTTCTTGCATCTAGGATAATATTATTTTCTTGTAAGGGTAAAATTATTAAATTAAATCCTATTCTTATATACATCTTTTTCATACTTTCCTCAAATATTTGCCTAATGTGTGGTAGGATTTGAGCTTATGCTACTTCATGTTTCACATTGGTTAAATGCATGTTTAGATGAAATTATAACTTTGTCATAATGCTTGACATAATGATCAAAAACACCTATCTTTTCTGCCCTACCCTTCCTTTTACTCTTTTTTTATCAATTCACCTTAGATTAGATTCATTATGAATATTCATCTTAGTTTACCTTTAGACTTAGGTTTTGAGCATGATTTACTCATATTAGCATAAATCATCTTCAAAATCAAAGATTAAATATTAAGCCACGATGGCTCCCAACCACCAAACAATAAAAATTTGTGAAATGGTCAACCTATTCTACCTCTATTCTACCAAGGATAATAGGATTATCATAACTAGCAACTCATGTAATGGATTATTTGAATCTAAAAATGAGAAGTGTTTCTTAAACACTATATGAACCTGTTGATACATTTAGGTGCATTAATAAGAGGGGGAAATTGGTGATATAAGGAGGGCCAATTAAATCTTTGAAAATTTGCAACATCTTTGTTAATTTTGGTGAATTTTATTCAAAGATTGATGTATTCTTTGCATATTTGTGTATTTTTTAGCATATTTTTGTAAAGATCATTGATATTAATGGTTTTGAACCAGTATTTGTGCTTATTTAGACAAAGATAGATGTTATTCAAAGTTTGATGTTTAATTGTGGTGAAGATAGCTTAAGCTCTATGAATCTAAAACATTTGAGGTTAGCAATAAGTTGTTTTATTCAAAAATTTATTGGATCCTTGCAAATTTGAGTTTATTTGAGATTAAAACATGTAATGTTCATTCATATTTACATGTTTGGACATATATT
The DNA here is from genome assembly GCA_037957365.1 of Torreya grandis. Lineage (NCBI taxonomy): Eukaryota > Viridiplantae > Streptophyta > Pinopsida > Cupressales > Taxaceae > Torreya > Torreya grandis. The sequence goes on from JARHVA010000556.1 coordinate 545,258, forward strand.
TGAGCTAATTTAGTTAAATATTGGTGTCCTTTGTTGTTCTTTATACATATTTGTGCAAAAATTTGCTTAATGTACAAGTCTGATCATCATTCTTTGTAAAGATAAAACTTACACATTATATTTTAAATATAGTTTAAAGCTCTCAAGCTAGAATTACCAAGGATAAGGACCAAATCACATTTAGAGACAAGGGTTCCCCTTATTTCATTAAAATTCCATAGGAGAGCTAAGTGAGACAAAGGTAAGCATAGACTTTCAAAGTACCAACCAACATCACCAATTTAGGGTACTCTTGTGTTTAATCCTTATCAAGGTATGGCCTAGCTAGGTGGTTCTTCAATTAATGTTCTAATTATGGTACATGACCTTCCTTGTAATCCTAAAAATTATTTACATACATTTAGTCCTAATGGTGTTATAACTATTGAATAACATATTAAATTCTTCAAATCTTCTTTAAGACTTTTGAATATTATTCATGAAGATGTGGCATGCAGATTGTTTCCATTTACTTTCAAAGATGTTGCATATGAATGATTCCTTAACCTTCATAAAAACTACATAGCTAGCTAAAATGATTTTAATAATTACTTCATTGATTAGTTTAGAAAAATCATTAGTCCATGTCTCATGTACCAATAATTTACCATAGTCAAAAGAGACTTAAATGAACCCATAAGAGCCTTCAATGCTAGATTCCAAAAAATGTTTAATAGAAACATAGCTCCTTATAGACTTGATGAGCCTTTAGCCTTAGATATCTATAAGGATGCCTTGGATCTCATGACTTTTATGTTTCTCAAAATATATGCTGAGGTTATTAATACATTAGCCTTAGCTTATGCTGAAGCTATGATCATTAATGACCAAATGCAACCACAAGGCTAAATGGAATATAGTATTCCAAACATTAATCTAAATTTGCATATTTTTAATGTCATTCCCAATGCTAATAAAAATATTCTTGCCTTAAACCAATATGCACATCTTAGCCAAAACCTGGGATTCTTGAATAACTCTGCCAATGGGTCTCATCCATAAAACCAAAGAGCTTTGATGCATGCAACCAATAACAATACTCAAGTTCATAATTCTATCTTGAAGATGGTTCAAAAGATAAGCATGAATTTCATTCAGCTATAAAATCAAGTTGAAAATATTGGATAAATATCTATTAAAAACATTTATTTCTAAAGGTTCAATAGGCCTTAAAATGGAATTCAAAATAACAACCATAACAATGAGTCCTCTGCTAATAATAATATGCTTGATATAAATCTTGGTGATGTAGCTTTGCCTAATTATTGTAAATTTCATTGTACTTCAAAGCATGGTGAATTAGATTTTCTAGAGTTTTGCAATGATTTTGAATCTTTTTAATAATAATTAGATACTTTTGAAGTTGTACCTAATAAAGACAATGGTGAAGGTAACTCAGGTTCTTCAAGGTCATCTAAATTTATTGATTCAACTCTCATGGTGGAAATATTTGAGTTACCATTCCAAGAAGAGAATGAGCCTGAGGATATCCTTGAAGAGATTCATGCTTTTCAAACATATCTAAAGAACACCTATCCTCTAAAGAATAGGGATTAAAAACAACATTTGTCTACCTCAACTCCACCAAATAATTTTGACACTCCTAATATTACATCAAATAAAAATCCATATCCTTCTAAGGGAAGTACCCCTAAACCTAATGTTGATACATCTAATTCTTCCAATAAGAATGGATATAATATAGTAGAGGACATGAAAAATATCAAATCTAACATTACTTTGCATGAGTTGACTTGGATTATAGAACAAAGGGATCTATTGTTGGAATCTTTGTCCAAGAAGCCTAATAAGTCGCAAAAGATCCACATAATAACATTGTAATACACAAAAATAAGGTAGACATTCCACCTTTCTTGATCATAGTCAAGATATTTGGTAGGAATTACACAATTGCTTATTAGATTCAAGTGCATCCATAAACATCATCCCTAAGGGTATTTATGAACAATTAGGTTTGACTCCCATTAAATCTGATAGAGTTGTAACTCAATTAGATAGATCAAGAGTCAAATTTCTTGGTGAATTATTAATTGTTCCCTTGAATATTGATTCTAAATCAAGGATCCAATAATTCATTGACATCCAAGTGGTGGATATTCCTAATGCATATGGAATGTTACTAAGTAGGGACTAGACTAGATCATTAAATGGTTATATGTGAACTAACTATTCACACATGTGGTTACCTTTAAAAGGAGTTTTAAATTAGATAAATAATAAAGGGATAATCATATGATCATTAAGTACAATTCAACCAATGAGAGGGTCAACATGATTAACTCAAATCTAGGTGTCTACACTCTTAACACCAAAAAGGTATGTAACTCCAAAACTTCTCATGCTATGCTTGGATTATGGAAGCTATATTTTTATGGTGCTAGATGAAAATCAAGTTCTAGATTAGGAGTGTTATTAATCAATCCCATTGAGAAATAATTTAATGCCTCTTAAAAACTTTAGTTCCCATGCACTAATAATTTGGTTGAGTATGAAGCACTTATTTTTGGACTACAATTTACAATCAAATATAAGGTCAAGAAACTATTAGTTTTTAGTTATTCATAAATAGTAGTTAATTAGGTCAAAATTAAATACTAATGCAAGTTTTCCTATCTTAAGAAATATAATTTAGAGTGTGGGACTTAATTGAATGTTTTGATGCTTTCAACATTGTGTCAATCCCTAGGGATGAAAACAAGGCTTCTAATGAAATTGCTTCAGTTAAAGATTATGCCCAATCAAAGTTATAAGTTACAAATCCTTACCATTGAATTATTCTCATGTCCCTTAGTACTAGATAATGTCAATCACTTGTAATTATTTAGTGATTATCATCATATCATAGACTTCATGACTGGTTCAGGAGTATTTGAGGCTCACATCATTGATGAAGCTAGTGAAAATACCCTTAATGATGACAAAGTTGAAGGAAAAATTGATGACATGGTCATTGAATTTAATGATGATAAGATCCCTAAATGGATGATATTCTTAGAGAGACTATTTTATTTATACAAACTAGTTGAGACTATCAAGATTCCCAAAGTAGATGGGAAGGACTACAATGCAATAGACCTAGGTTCCCAAGGTCAACCTTAACTAGTGAACACAGGTACAACCTACACTAGTATTAAAACTAAGAGATCCAAATATTTGCTAACCAAGTATAAGGATGTGATAGCATGGTCCTATTATGACTTAAATATCTTTGATCCTAGGTTTATAACCCACAACATACCTCTAAAGGAATCTTGCAAGCCATTTAGGAAAAAATAAAGGCTAGTCAACCCTATTCTAGAACCAATGATAGATAAAGAGATCAATAATTTACTATATGCTAAGATAGTATTTATCATAAGACACTCTAATTTGGTAGCTAACCTAGTACCATTTAGGAATAAACATAATGAAATCAGATTATGCATTGATTTTAAATATCTAAATAGAGCATTGAAAAAGGATAATTATCCCTACCTTCTCTTGACCAATCAATCCAAATTATTTTTGGTTCTACTATGATGTTTTTTTCTTGATGGATTTTTAGGGTATAATCAGGTGCTAGTGACAAAGGAAGATAGAATGAAGACTGCATTTACTACCTATAGGAGAATGCTCTTTGGATTGATAAATGCAGGTTTAACCTTTCAAAGAGCAATGGATCATGAATTCTAATGCCTCATAGATAAGTGAATTATTAATTGCATGGATGACCTAACTATATTTTGAAAGAACAAGGAAGATCATATCATACACTTGCAACAAGTATCTGAAAGGTGTAAAAGGTATGGAATTTCTCTCAACCCAAAGAAGAACATTTTTTTGTAACTAAGGGAAAATTATTGGGATATGTTATAACTAAGGAGGGGATATCTATATACCTAGATATATTAAATGTAATATTAAAGATAGAATTCCCCTAATAATAGGAAGGAACTAAATTCTTTCTTTGGTAAAATCAACTTTGTGAGGAAGTTCATTTCTAGTTTTCTAGAAATACTAAGGCCTTTGAATGACATGTTGAAGAAAGATGTTAAGATCACTTGGAATGAAGAGGCCAAGAAGGCCTTCAAGTAAATCAAAGAAGTAATTAGATAAGCCCCTATGTTGATAAGTCTAGACTTTACTAAAGACTTTTATCTTTACTCTTTTACTTCTAACCGCACAATTATAGTTGTCCTAACTTAGATATGTGTGATAATCTTATTATTTTCATGAGTACTAATTTTAAAAATGTTAAATTGAATTATTCTCTTCTTGACAAATAAGCATGTGCTCTGGTCAAGGCATTGAATAAAGTTAGGCATTATATCCTTAGAAATAAGGTACATGCAATCTTACCAGATCTTATGACTAAGCTCATGCTTAATCAATGTGAACTTTGAGAAAGGAGAGGTAAGTGGATGTATTTTTCCAAGAATATGATCTAGATATGAAGATTGAAAAGTTGGTAAGATGCCAAGGTTTAATTTAGTTAATTGCCAATACCAATCCCAAACTAAGTGTCATGTAGGTAGAATAACAAAATTTTCAATCTAATGATTGGTATGATCCTATTGTTCATTTTATAATCAATAGTTATTGTCCTATAAGGTTAAGTAGAGAGAAAAATAAATCTTTAAGGCTTAAATCAACTCATTTTCTAATCAAAGATGGAGCGTTGTATAGTTATAACTTTGAAGAAATTTACCTAAGGTGTGTTTTCAAGGAAGAGGTGGTTAAGATCTTGGGCACTTCCCATGAAAAACTTGGAAGTGGACATCCATATATAATGACTACAACCCATAATATCCTTAGGGTTGGTTACTACTGACCCACTATCTTCAAATATTCTCATAAGCATGTGAGAGAATGCCACTCATGTCAAATCATCAACACTAAAGAGCCCAAGGCATCCATGCCATTAAAGTTGATAATGATTGATAAACCCTTTTCCCAATAGGAATTAGACTTTTTGGGGGTCATTAACCCCAATTCATCAAATGGTCACAAGTATGTTCTGATTTCTACTAACTACTACACAAGATGGACTAAAGTAGTGGAAACCAAGTAGTGCAAGACTAAAGAAGTGATCAAATTCTTAGAGGAAAACATATGCACAATGTTTGACACACTAGTGTTTCTAGTCTATGATAATGGATCTACCTTTATATCCATTGATATGACTGAATGGGCATATGACAACAATATTGTTCTCAAGTTCTCATCAAACCATTACCCTCAAGGCAATGGAGTGTCTGAATCAACAAATAAGAACTTAATGAAGGTAATAGATAATTTTATAGCTAATAAACCAAGAACATAACATAAGATACACAAATACACCCTTTAAGCAGATAAAACAAGAGTTAAATAAGATCTCAAGACATCACCATTTTTGATGGTATATGTTCAAGAAACTATATTCCCCATAACACTCAAACTTCTAACCTATAGGTTCATGCAAGAGTACATGGAGGAGGATCAACAATTTGTAAGTTCAAAGCTATTTGACATCATATAAATGGAAGATGCATGAGAGGAATCTTTTTCCAATTTTAGAAGGAACCAAATAATAGTCAAGAGGTGTTTTGATAAAAATTCAAAGACAAATGTGTTTAGATAAGGAGATTTAGTTATTCTCTTAGACAAAGCCTCAAAACCAAAAGGAAAACATGGGAAGTTCACACCTCTATGGATTGATCCATATCAAATTATTGATATCTTTGGGGATAACACCTTCAAATTAAAAGACTTTTGAGGAGAAAATTTTACATTGCCAACCAATGGGAAATACCTCAAGCACTATTTCTCTGTTGACCCATCTAGAGTCTTCATGGAATGAACTATAGACTAGTTAGATTTAATGTAGATAGGCTTTAGATTATTTTCTTTCTTGTTTCTTGCCTTCTTATCCCTTATTTGTACATAGTTTTTGTATATATTTGTTTACTTGTTTGATTTGTGGTTGGTTTGTTTGCTTTTTTTTCTTTGTTTCTTACTTTCAATAAGTCCTTTTAGATAGTCCTCAGCTAAAAATACATTATTATTGCTTAAATAAACTTCACAGTTCAAAAATTTAGGTATGTTTTCTCAGCATTAGTTGATCATGGATTACTAAAATATGATCTTAATGTTATAGTTTAGAGAAACTAGTAAAGACTAATAAATAGGTTAATTGTTCCTTGTGATTCTAAACCTTGTTCTGATCTAAGTTTGGTTCTAAGAAGGATTGAACGTATAGGGTGAAAGATTGGATTCTTAGGATATAGTCATGCTTTCACTTAGAAAACATTAATTACCTAGGATAAACTTTATAGCCAAGGATAATTGTCTAAAGATCAAACATGTGACCAAATCCCAAAACCTATCTAATATAGTTCCCACCCTTTGTTAAAAAGTCAAAATATCTAAAATAATAATAAATAATAATAATAACTTATTACAAAATTCAAAAGGCTTTCTAGGTAGAGATGATTTTGATACCTCTACTAGGGCTATGGATGTTTGGATGGTAGTGTAACAAGGATTTGAGTGGATCCAAAGGTATCTTTGTCAAGGTTATAGACATGTGGCTAGCAATAGAGAAATGTAAACATGATTCCTGATAAATGTCTAAATATGTTGTAAGTCAATGTTAATGGGTAAAGTCATGAATCTAGAAGTTATTCTCTAAATCTTATGGTAATCAGTAAGTGGAATCAAATCACACACATAGCATGGTTATGTATTGATGTTTGATCTTAATTCTACATGTGAAAGATTTTTTCTAATGATGAATTGATCTTAATAATGGTGCCTCATCAAGTAGAATAAGTAGAGTAGATATTAGTCTAAACTAGAGTCTCTAAATTTTAATATATTACTATGTTTCCCCTAGAATTCACCATTTGCTAAGGTTAACATACCCCCATTTCTAAAAAATGGGACCCTTATCTTAAATTATTCAAATTTGTACCTTAGAATTGAAAATTCACTTGATTAGAGTACCACTTGCATGTTTGCACATTGTTTTCATTTGAAGATCATTCACACATGATTTGTTTGGCATATTTGTTCATAATTATAATTTAATATTACCTAAAGTGATAACATTGTATATTTATGTTTCAAATTATAACTCTAATAGAGTTTATTTGGAATGGGCAATGCCTAGGTTTCATGATTTTTATATCAATTTGGCCGTTTACTAGGCTTTGGTTTATTGAAAATCAAACTAAAATCATCTTGAAACCCTTATTCAAATTACCCTAGCTTAAGTCCCTTTGAATCAAATTCAAATTTGATGGAAATAATTTATGTAGGAATGATTTATCATGCCCTGGACTTAGTTCAATTTTTATCCCAAGGTTTAGTTGTGTTTATTAACATGACCAAACCTTAGTCTAAAAAAATTATGTTGGGTCCCTTTATGTCCAAGCCCCCTTGGTCCCTTTTATTTCCACATGGTTAAACTAACTGCTTGGTCATTTTTTTATGTATTAGACTTTAGCTAAAAGTTTTATTCTAAGACTTTTTTCCATGTATTTTATTATGTGTGGGGTCCCCTTTATCATGATCAAAACTTGGCTTAAAAATTTTATCCTAAGGTCTTACCCATGTTTATTAACACAAAATAAAACCATAGTCCAAAAACTTTATGTTAAGCTATTTATTTTCCCAAGCCTGACTTAAATATCATTTTCATCCATAGGATCAACAGTCTATGTTTGCATGGGTGATCTAGATATAGTAGTGCAAGATTAAAGATAAATCCCCAACCCTAAGCTAAAGTTTGAACATCTTTAAAAGATCAATGATACATGTTTGCTTGAGAAATATTAATATAATGGTATGTATTGAGTTAAGACTTAAATGGAGACCCAAGATAAGCGAGAGGGTGATAAGTGTCACACTCATAGCCAAAGAACACTCAAAAATCAATGGAGTTTGACCTTGTGGATCAATATCCAATGGAGCACATTTTCTCAGGTGAAGATGATCAAAAGGTGTGTAATAAACATTGAGTCAAAATCTCTGAGGATGAATCTAGAGATGACATGTGGCATAGGCATGAGCCACAAACTAAATCTTCAGCATCTTTCAAATATTGATGGTACATATATGAGAATACACATTCTGATCAATGGTCCATGGAGTAAGAGGTATAATTAATAAAATAAATATTTATGGTCCACATTGATCCATGCAAATGAGATCAATGGTGTGATATCAACATTGAAATTTCAACAAAGGTCAAAGTGAATGTAGAGGTGACAAGTGTCATAACCATGGGTAACATAGCTAGTAGCTAATAGCATTTGATTTCTTAGATCAAGATCAATGGTCTACATTTATATATGTAAGGATGATCCAATAATGAGAGATCAAGGTGGAATTTTTAAAATTCAATGGTCACTTTTGAAAAAAATTATGAGCAAAGTATTGTGAAAATGTCATAGGGATGCCATGAAGCTCATTGTTTGAACTAGTTTCCACCATTAAAATACTAATTATACCTTCAAAATATCCCTAACACACACTAAAGCCTAAGCCTAAGATAATTGAATTATCATCTATGCAAGAAAAATTCAATCCAAAACCAAAGTGCAAACCACTAGTGATCAATTTGAAAAAATTCACAACTAATATGGAAAATTATAGAAAGTCCCTAATTTACACCATCTTTGGGTAATAACAAGTTTTTTCAACATCATTGTCTATTAAAGAGGAACCCACTATTACCAGGAAGAGTAGAAAATAAGGCCATGATTGCTGGAGAGGAATTCACCTTTCAATAAGTGGAACCATTCACTGGTTTGACTCTAGTGGAAAGATAGACTTTTGGTGAGGTTCCTATATTTAAATAAGACCCATTAAATCTAGCTCTAACATAATTTTATCAATAGTAGGCTATCATCAAAGGCATGATGCAATAACAAAATAATTTAGAAGAGACTACCATCTTATCAATCTAAGAAGATAAATTCAAGCTATTTAAGGACACCATGATTGACTTATTCAATTCCTTAAAGTTAGTCAGAACCAAACAAGAGGTAATGAGTAAGAAATATTCTATGACTACAGGCCAAGTTGCCTAATGGTAGGTTTTAAGCTATCAAGTGAAAGTCTTAATCAAAGTCTTAACTAAGAATCAAGTCCCTAAATTTAGGATAGTCCATTTAAATATGGATATGGTTATATTAGTGGATAAAATCAAATCCATGAGCAGATGGTCCAAGTAGATGTAAGACATTTCCAAGGGCCTCAAATAGCAAGAAGATAAAATACTACACATGTTGGATATCTTAATCAAAGATCCCACCTCATTTAGTCCTTTGGGCCTTATCACTACTGAGGAGTTCAAGTATAGAACTATTCAATTCATACTAGAAGTGAGGAATTAAGGAAAAGGGATTATGGGGGCTGATAATAAGAAGATCATGGGTCTGCTTTTATCATTAGAAGAAAAGATAGGATATGCCACGGGCATCAAACAAGCTTTATAAAGGGTTAAGAGGGATCTAAATGGCTTATAGGATCAAGAAAAGGGATTGTTCATGAAACCTATCATTGATCTCTAGTTGATCAAATAATAAAATTATAAAATGAAGATCTTGTAGGGAAGGTATAAGATTGCACTATAAAAAAGGTTTCCAAGTTAGTTAAGATAAGAATATTCCTTTTTTAATTGAGCTTTTATACTTTTGAAAAGAGAATATTCTTTTGTAAAGGCATGTGTAGTTTGTAAAGCACATTTCTTGTAGGTTAGTCATTTAGAATGTCTAAAGGTTTCTTAAAATATTTTAAAATGATAGTTGTCCTTAAATTTTGACATGACTAATAGGCATACCTCATTAAAGCTCTATATAAAGAGTTTTTAATAAATATAAAAGGGGAGAGAGGTTTTAGAGCCAAAAAACTATTTGTAACTTTTGATAAAATTAATATAATCAAGGAATTCTATAAAGTCTATCCACATTTACTTGTGTGAATTTCTATCATGGTTTATCTATCAATTGTTGGATCTTATCTTTATATTTTAATGGTTCTTATGAATTCTAAATGTGAATCTTTTAATGCAGAGTTGCTAATTTGGGTTAATGCTAGATTACTTGAAATTTATTAGGTTTACTTTGCTTTATTTGCTCTTCTTGTATTTGGGCTAATGTTATTTTATTATAGAGTTAAAATTCTTAAAGTAAATCTTGTTCTTATTTGCATCCTTTCATACTTTCCTTAGATGTTTGCCTAATGTGTGGTAGAATTTGAGCTTATGCTACTTCATGTTTCACATTGGTTAAATGCATGTTCAAATGAAATTGGAACTTTGTCATAATGTTTGAAACAAAGATTAACAATACCTCTCTTTTCTTCCCTATTCTTCCTTTTTATCTTTTTTAAAAAAATCACCTTAGATCATTTTCATTATGAATATTCATCTTAGTTTAGATTTAGACTCAGTTTTGAGCATAATTCACGTTAAATAACATAGATCATCTTCAAAATCAAATATTAACTATTAAGCCACGGTGGCTCCCAACCACCAACTAATATAAATTTGTGGAATAGTCAACTTGTTCTACCTATATTCCACCAAGGATAACAATATTATAGCAACTAGAAACTCATGTAATGGATTCTATGAATCCATAAATGAGAAGTGTTTCTTAAACACTATATTAACCTACTAATACATTTAGGTGCATAAATAGGTAGTTACAAGGGAAGATATTGTGGGGGATATCAAGGAGGTTGTAATAATGAAAATCACCAAACTTTATCACCTATGAAATGTTATTTATGTGGAGAATAAAATCACTATACAAGGAATTACCCTACTAATTCATAGAGACAAATCTACTACATATGAGTTAAAGGTTAGGACCAAAAAAAAATTGTCTAGTTTTTTATTAACAAAGGAAGGAGAATCCAATACACAATGTGAATATGATTAATGTAAAACCAAAGGATAATTCCTTTGTACAAGTAGTCACTAGGAAAAAAAGAGTATAATAAGGGTTACCACCATTAGAAATGCCATAAAATCAAGGGATTAGAAAAGTACAGCGAGACAAATATCTTGATCTTGATACTAAAATTAATTTAATGTACCAAACTATGTAAGTTCTATAAGAAATATAACAAAAACTAGATATTGAAGGTGATAATATAACCATTGATGTTTAAATGTATGGTAAAATTCTAAGAATCATGATAAAGGAGGGTTTTTTGACTACCTTGATAGACCTGATGAAGTTACTCAACACCTTGTGTAATGATGATATTTCATAGAACATCATTAATCTTTTGTATAATCTTCTAGAGTACACATAGTGAGGTCAATAGCATACTAATAAAGTAGTAGGGTATGTTAAGACTAAGAAACCTTGGGATGTCAATTCTCATATGGATATTGAGATGGTTGGATATTAGATTCTAAATGTAGTGTTTGAATTTGGTAGCATGATAAATATGATCTCATGATCAACTTGGGAATCCATTAGTTAATCAACTTGAAGATATAGCCTAGTTACTCTTGGTTTGGTAAATTATAGTAGGTTATAACCCATTAAAATGCTAAAACATATTAATATTAAAGTAATTGAGCTTAGTTTTCATGGATACTTTGAGTTCATTGATATGAAGATACTAGAGGCCTATTATCTTGCCTTAATCAATAGTAAATGGGCCTATAATGGCCAAATGACCATTTACACTATGCATAATCAGCTATAGGTGCATCAAGGGGATAAGATAGTAGTTTTACCCCTTAATAAATCTAAACAAAAGTTGTATGCCATACCTAAAGAGCTAGTCTCCTTATAACTATGGAGATAATAGTTGGTTCAAGGTCAATGTAGATGAAAGGAAAACTAGTTTAGAACATATAGAGTATCAAGTTGGAAAACCACACAGTATGCATTAGGAAGAGAGACTAGTGTACAAGCTTATTATAACAAAGTTTCCATCTAAGCAGGTTTAGATAGAAGAATGTGTTTCTTTGTTAGTGCTCTCTCCCATGAAATCTAAAGTATATTTCCTATATAAAATAGGTGAACCCATGATATATTACATATAACCTACTCCAAAGGGTGTTCTACCTTAGTAAATGGCATCATCCATAAGTGGTGACTTAGATACTCATATGTTGAATTAGGATTAGAGATATTGTGAGATATGTCCTCTATGCATGATGTTCATTGTTAAATGCTAGATACCTCAATACTTTTTGATAAAGGACCTTAATCCTTTTATATTGAGGCTTGAACACCATGTTTTTAAAGGTGGATCAATGAGATAACACACTCATATATACATTTAAAGGGACTATTTCAACTTGGTGAGCAATGCACAAAAATTTAAAAATTCATTGGGAAGAAGCATGTAAATTTTTGGGTGCAAGATTCTAGTTACCAGTTACTATGAACTTAAATGGCCTTTATTTTAAGAAGTTCAATGCCCTAAGTTACACATTCATCATTGTGTTTATATATGAACTACATATGGAGTAGAACCAAGATATAAGATGAACATTTTTAGTCATACATTAGCACCTCTACCAACACCTAGTATATGCACCAAGAGCATTTGAAAGAGACCAAACATTGGGCATAAGTATAGAAAGATTTCTTTTAGATGTTTGTATTATAATATGATAATTTATTGGTACATAATGCCTTATATAAGACCAAAATATTACTATGTCATAGATGAGATGAAGACTTAGCCATTATAGTAGAATCATCATCTTAGTAGGAAGCTATGTAGGATTTAAATTTTGTGGTACATAATTATAAGTCTGATCAACAAGAAAAAAACTCTTGTTAAGCCATGTAATATAATACTAGAGTAACTCATAAATTCTAGTGCTAATAATGGAGATCTATACCTAGAAGGGTTCTTTGAACCAGAATGGGAAGTTAAACCAAAACTAGTTTAAATCATATAGCAAGTTCAAAAAGAAAGACTACATGACATAAACATCCCATAGTAAGAAGGCAAGTGCATTCTATAAGATGTTTTGCCTAGTAGATCAATCAAAATATACAAATATCCCTTGAGAAATATTGAAGAGAACATTGGAACAAATTTGTATTTTAAGCTTGAAAATGTAGGAGACTATTGGGGGCAAGAAAAAATATTGAAATTCTTATAGCTACTAAGGTATTATGAATATGTGTTTCCAACCAAATTCTTAGAAGTGAAAGGTGAAGATCCATCTTTGGGAGAGGTACATATAGAATTGAAATAATGGACATGGCCTATTAAAAGGTATCCCTATAGGCTCAACCCCAATAGGAAAATCAAAATATAAGTTGAACTAAATTGAATTCAAGAATCTATAATCATTTATCTAGTTGAAAAAGTAGAATGGGTGAGTCCTATCATTGTGTAACCAAATAAAATAGGGGAGATTCGGGTGTGTGGGGACTATCATACACTAAATGATGCTTATGTTAATGACCCATTCCAAATACCATTCAAAGATAAAAAAAACTTGAATTCATCATAAGGAATTAAGTGTATTCATTCATAGATGGCTTTAGTGGGTACCATCAAATTCCCATCTCAAAGGAAGACCAAGATAAAATTACCTTCACAACTAAATGGGGATCATTTGGAAATAAGGTAATGCCTTTTGGCTTAAATAATGTTCCTATAGTATTTTATAAAGATTTAGTAAATTCATTCAAAGACTTCATTCATTAATTTATAGAGGTATATTTGGATGTCTAGGTTGTTTTCTTTATGTTTAAATAAGATTTATCAAAATTTTAATTAATGGTAGAGAAGTATCACACTTTGTGCATTGTTTTGAATATAAATAAGTGTTTATTCTTTACACCTTTTAGTGTTTTGTTGGGCCATGTAGTATGTTGTGATGGTATTTTGGTTGATCTAGCTAATATTACTATAATATTAGGGATGCCCCCTCCAACCAACTCTACATAAGTGCACACATTTTTTAGTCATAAGGATATTATAAAAAAAATTATCAAACGATACATAATCATATTGTTGTTAATGGAGAAATTATTGCACAAGGATACATAGTTTTAATGGATAGTAGAATGCCAAGTGGCATTCATTTAATTAAAATGAAGGCTAGTAACATCACCAATTCTAGTTTTTCCTAATTGTAATAAGTCATTTCATGTATATGTAGATGTTTTTGATACTATAGTAGGAGTTATTTTAGTGCAACCAGGTGAAGGTGGGTTAGATCATCCCATACATTTTCTAGTAGGAAACTATCAGCTATAAAAAATAATTATACAACTACCAAAATAGAGGCATTAACTATGGTGTTTATGTTCTAAAAGTTTTGGTATTACTTTTTTGCTACACCATTTGAGTTCTTTATAGATCACCATGTACTACGCTACTTGGTTAACAATCCAATGTATATCTAAGTAGCTTATGATATTTCAATAATTTTAATTCTACATCAATTTCAATCCAAGATAATAAAATGTTGGTCTATATCATTTGAGTAATCTACATAATGGGAAGGATCCAAAAGAAATATAAGATGAATCCCCAGATGTGTACTTATTTAGGGCTATTATAATTTTAGATAACATGGAGGATATTGATATATTCTTAGAGAAAGTAACTTTCCTTGCACACTATTTATAAAAGGACAAAATAAAATGGTCACCCAAGTTATATTTTATAGCCTCATCAATGGATTTTTTTACAAGTTGGGTAGAGATGATGTGTTGTACAGAGTAGCACTAGAGCATGAATGACCATAATTTCTTTAAGAATCTCATTAAAGGATTATAAGAGGTTACTTTACAGGTGAATCTAGTACAATGAAAATATTATAGAGTGGTATTTGGTGGCGTATATTATTTTAATATGCACATAGAGCATCCAAGAATTAAAATTAATGTTAATGAATAGGCAAGCCAAATTAACATGATGAGATGTTGTAGGTCCCAATGCTCATAGAGAATCTATTTGAATAATGGGGAATTTATTTTATTATTCCTATAGCTCCTCCTAGTAATCAAATTCATGAGTAATATATTAATACTAAAATTTATTACTTTACCAAATGGATGGAAGCAATTGCAACCCCAAGTTTTGGTGAAAAGGATGTCGCCAAGTTCGTATGTGAAAATATCATTGCAAGGTTCAAATGTCCTATTAATATTGTCAGTGAAAAAGGAGCACATTTCTTCAACAACACTATCAAGACTCTAATTGAATATTTATGATATCGAACAATAATATCATGCCTTATCATCCTCAAGGAAATGGGTAGGCTGAAGCATCAAATAAGGTATTGGGGAAAATGATAAAAAAAAGATTTATAATGTGCAAAGGGATGAATGGGAGGATCATATTCCTATATTTATTTGGAAATACCAAATAAATTACAAGCATGAAACTAGTTTCACTCCCTTTGAAATTTTTTATGGTCTTGAATTAGTAATTCCTATGGAGTATATAGTTTTGAGCTTGTGCATTACAATGATTATAAGGCTAGGTGATCATGAATCTCTGAAGCAAAGTTTATTGGACTTGATTAAGATAGATGAAATTAGATAAAGGTAATTATGGAAATAGTAGAGACATAAGTTAATTCAAAATGTATGACATGATTATAACTTACAATCCAAATAATTTTACCCAAAAAGTGGTATTAATATATGATAGAAGGATTAGATCATTCTAAAAAAAAATGTGCGTTAAATGGAAAGGACCATACATTATACATGAAGTTTCAAAACAAGGTACTATTATTTTAAGATATTTGTAGGGAATAATACTTCTAGGATGCATAAATGTCTATAAGCTTAAGCCTTACCTCCTTTAATTTCTATCACTCTGCTGATAATATGAGTGGGTATTGAGTGGCACCATGTAGTTAGGATTTTATTTAATAATGTTTGTTTATGTGTGTGTGTTTTGTTTTTTTAGGATAGTATGTTTGTGTAGTGTTATTTTGGCATCATAGCACATTGTAACCAATAAGTAGTTATAATTCACAATGTGAAATTGGATTTTGAAGCAAACTAAGGACAGATAGTTGGAACCAACTACTAGAGATCATGAAATAAATATAAGAAGTCAATTATGATAAGATAGGTATAAAAAAAGATAAATAATGGTCATTCAAGATAGTTAAAGACATGGAACATTAAGAGATTACATCATTCTCGAGGTAGATTGAGTGGAAAATGGATAAATGGAATCATAAAAGAAATAGGTAAGATGGAAGGATATCACATCACATCAAGTAACTACTAAGAAATAAATCAAGAGTCTTAATCTAAAAAGGGTCACAATAACATCAAGAAAGTATCAAGTCATAGTAATTTTGGAGCACAACATATGTGTACCTAGTTAATTACATTTGAAATAGTTGGCTACATGCAATTAGGTGCCAAAAGCTATAAAAATAAGGATATAAATAATAATCATACATTACACACTCTATTTAACAAGTGAATTTTTTTATCTTCCTTTAAATTACCTCACTCCACATAAATTTCATACTAGATTTTAAATCATGAAAGAAAGTGTTCATCCCAAGCTAAAACAACAACCATGAATCGATCCTAATCATTGATGCCTCTAATAGATACACAAAAATAAGATATGGAGATTGGATTGGGTTTATGGTAGACTAAATATAATGACTTAGATCCTTTCAATTTTGTCAACCAAGCATAATCTACCCTATTTTCCCTAAGACCATAAGAAGTTTCACAAGCCAAAGTCCTAGTGATCCCACATATAATGTGAGGTTTAGATACAAAGAAGTTAATTAAGCTCCCTATATTTGATCAAATTTATGAGGATGTGCTCACTCTTTTAAGTTGAAATAATCAAGGTGATATCCATTTATCCCAAGATATTACAATCTAGATTGATGCTCTAATTATGGCAAAATCCGTAGGCCTTCCCAATCATGAGAAATCCTTCCTCCAATATAAAATTACCACACCACTAATCCATTCAAATTTTTGAGATAAGTATACCAAAATATTAGGTAAGGTAATATAGATTGATTCAATAAAAGAAGCTTTAGTGTGTATTTTTTTTGAATGCATCACAAAAATATTTTGGCAAACTATCAAATTTCTAAGAAAGCAATGATGGGGTAATTTATATTGTGTATTGCATGTTACATATGTGGGAGGATATTAATTGGACCAATTTTTTAGCATCAAAGCTCACACCAATATTGAGAAGGTAATTTTAGGTGGTTCACAAAAATTTCAATATCAATTTTTGGTCTTACTATTGTGTTTTATGTAGTAGAAATCTTCACTAGGACCAGTCAATGTTACTCTAATTTTTGGCCTACCACTACCCTTGAAAACATTTCATAGACTAAAATAGGGTATACCTATGAAAATTTTGGTAATTTTAGTATATGGTTAATGGAAGCCCTAGCCTTTTATTAGAATGCACCTAAGAATCCTGCAAGATGTCATGCAATAATTGGGATAATATATGTCATCTCCAAAAATACATAATGGTATTTAGATCAAAATTAATGAGCTGGCCATTCCAAATAAAACCTCAATATTTTTATTCATTTAAATGTTAAAATCATAGACTGAAGTTTGGAGGCAAAAATCTTTATCTACAAGAAAGGTTCTACTTCTTTGATCCATTCCTCCATAAGGGCAAAAACTAGCATTAGAGTAGCCCTAAGCACAATAATAATCAAAGCCACAAGTACCATCATAAGCTTCAACTCCATCCCAATAAGAGAAAGTAAAAATAAAGGAACCTATGTAGTGATTCTCACCTCCCCCACCCAAGAAGTATACATGGCATACAAATTCATGGTTTGGTAATCCACATGTTCCAAGCATAGTTGCTCAGTGTAACTTGCCACAAATGGGATTGGAAGAATAAGAAGTATTGAAGACCATGATTGAGGACATTAGCACTAAATTATATGACAAGGAAGAGGAGAAATAAGTTTTTCTTTTATAAATTAATTCACACTTGTCAAGTTAAAAATAAGGTAAGGTGGGATCTCTAGGTTGACATCATGCAAACCCCCCTCCATCATTGTTGATACTATAGGATAGGAAGTAATGCAATAAAAATTGGCACATAAGATATTTCTCATAGATCAAATTGAGGAATCTTCAACTGCATAAGAATAATGAAAATTGGCATAATAAATTCCATTACCAGTTTTGAATCATAAGCCAAAGACTCATTTTTTAAAAATTCCAACATAACATGTTGAAGAAAGAAAGGTGTCTTTTGACAAAGTAGTAGAAGGTATTGGTGCACAAAAATCACAAACTTCATAGAATCAACCATAGACCAAAGCTATGAATAAATTAAATGAGTACCTAACTCCCCCACCATTATAAAGATAGAATAATTTTGTGTAGAAAGGTATTATAATCATCTTCCTCAAAGGAAACTCAAATAGTTACCAAGCTCGATGCACAAGAGGAAAGAAAGGAGACTGTAGTAACAAGTTTACCTTAAGCTAACACATAAGAAGAATCTATGCAAAAACAAGAAGACCCAAAAGAGAAATATAAGAGGGATGAAAATAAAATAAGAAATAGAATCTCAACAATAGGTAGCTACACTAGAGGCATAACACCAGCAACACGAAGCTGCACAAGAGAAATAATAGAAAGAGAAAGCTAAGGAAGTCGAGGCTATAAAAAGGAAAGTTGAGAAAGAATAAGCCCAAAATAAATAAGTTGAAGAAGTAGAGGCTCACAAAAAGTTAAGTTAAATAATTGAAGGCAATGAAGAAATAGCAAGAGGAAATAGAGAAGAAACAACAAGAGGTACAAGCTACACAACGACAGAGAGAGGAAGCATAAAAAAAGGCCAAGGAAGAACAAGCAAAGTAATTAATTGATGATAAAGTAGCTTAAGATAAATCTAAAGTTGAGTTTGAGACTAAATTTAAGGTTAAGCTGGATGTCAAAGGTAAATTTGAAGCTAAGGCTCAGGATGAACCATAAGTTAAAGCTCAAACCAAGGCAGGTGTTAAAGCTAAGAAAGAATTGGAATTTATATCACATAATATTCTAAAAACATAATCAGGTGTCTAAGAGGATCCCTCATAGATAAATCGTTAGATTATTAGCTAGTGGTTATGGGATATTCCCATAACATCCACTTAATTCACTACTTTTTCTCTTCCTTTTATGAAATTCACACTATCTCCATCTATAACTCTTGCCATGTCTATAGCACTTAACACTACTAATTTGGAAAAAACTTTGGATGTCTCCCATCTACCATTGTCAAAGTAAATTGAAGACACAATTGTGTTTCAAAAGTCAATTTCACATAAGGCATCAATGTCACATCTTGATTCCTCTCTAGACCTAATAACCTATTGATTAGTTGACTTAATGGATAGTGTTGACTAATTAAAATTTTAGTTAAGTTGGATTTCATATGATGATTTATGGAAAGTTATATGTTGCTTAATTTACATGATTGTTAACTATGTATTTAGTTGTACTTACATATTATATACATTATGATCATGTTTGTTTAGTTTATTACAGTAGTATATTATGGATTTTATATTGTTTTGGGATAACTACCTTCATTGTTGCGAGGTGGAAGAGGATAGATCCATCCCTCAAAATGTGATGGAGGGAGGGCATCATTGGAGAGGATGGCATAGATGAAGGTAATGGGGGATGATAGATGGAAAAAACTAAAAAATTACACACACCACGATAGTTTAATGTGCTTTTCTATTCATTGCTTGATTTTATAGCTAAATTTTCTTTTAGTTATGATTATGCTTTCTAAGATTTAATATGGTTGTGTGTTTCATTTGTTTTGTTTGAATTAATTTTCTTTACATAATGATGATTAACTTAAAGTATGCTTTAGAATTTGCATTGTGTGTTCTTGCTGTAAACTTTGGAAATATGTTTGATTGTCCTCAAAATTAGCAATGTCTTAAATAATTTTCTAGGAAATTTAATGGTATTGTGTGATAAATGATTATTAGATTTACTAAGTAAAAAGGCAAGAGTCAAATTAGTTTTGCATGGTCATTATGATATTTATTAAATTGACTAATGATTATTGTAAGGTCTTTGTGCTTAGTCATTGTTAATATTATTATGGAAATTATAATGTTTTTAATGACTGTGTAGAAGTTGATGGCATTGTTAATAACCCTATACTAAGTTAATGATAATGGTTTCATTGATTAATGAATATTAGGAAGTCATTATTTTTTATTAGTGTTATAATGCTTAATGAATTTTGTGAAAGTTGATTACATATCAATAATCATAATGCTTAAAGTGATTTTTTGAAGCCAATGTACATGCATAAAGTTTGAAAGGATTATTTTATTGATTAAGTAGTAGAAAGTTTGATATTAGGGTTAAATTAGAGATTTGACTTGGTTAAATGAGAATCATGCAAAACAAACATTGTAGTTTTAGTTGCATGGACTCTCTTCGCCATTCATTGTCAATTAGTAGGAGAAATTGTGGAGGTTTATTAACATACAAAGGAATAAAAGTAAAGGGAGAGATGAAAATTCATAAAGGATAATTTTAGTTAGGCATAACCGTGCATGATATACCAGGTTGGTCTATCAATTTCCATTCATATTAGCTTTGTATGAGATAGACGAATGAAATTTAGTTAAGGATTTTGGTTTTTATTATTGTTTGTAAAATTAGAAACCATGGAAATACCTAGTACTACAGATGTCTCGACCATCCATAGAACCAGACATATAACCCATCAAACCCTATATTTATCCTTAAAATCTAAGTGGTGTTGCCATAAAATACTAAGTTAAGTAACCCTAGTTTGGAATGAAAATTTTTTATGCATTCTATATCATTTACGAGTAATGGAAATAATGATACAAAAAATTTTTTGGCTTTTAGTGGGTCAAATTTAAACCATAGGCAAAGATGTAAGGCAAAGTTTTTATTAGCTTAGTATTTATGAGTAAACCGTACTAAGAGCATGCTTAGAATAATAGATAGCATAGTTGTGATTGTATAAATTAAATTCAGTTTTTTTAAACTATTTTGAACCATTTTATTTAATACTTAAATGTTTGACTTTTGTTGAATATTTATTAGCTCAAGTTAAAATTAAATCCAAATTCAAGGTTCAGCTGTGTATGATGTTATTTTGGACATAATAATATGAAATTTGGTTTGATTAAATTACCATGATATACATAAAAATATGTGTATGTATATATAGATATATACATGAATAAATTAGGTTGAGAGAAGACTGTCAATAACATGTGACATGAATATATCAATATATATATAAACACATGTATAGGTTTATGATTGTTTTGATACATATGCAATTATAATATATTATGTCCAAACTATTTAAAAACTCAAAAGGGTGGAAAACCAATAGATATTCTCATATCTATTACACTTACTATGACTAGTTAAGGTTAGAAAATTTTGTGGAAACTTGATATAGTGGTTATTATAGATAGTTAGTTGTGGATTTTGGGTTTAGAACACAGCTAAATATTGAGGTCAATTATTAAAATTGTGAAAACCTATTATATTTCCATTATAAATAAGAGACCACGAGATGGTTAATGCAACCTTTAAAAAGAATAAATTTTATATAACCATTTATTTATTGTTGAATATGTCTATATTTATTTATGTGACTAAGTTTTATATAGGATTGCATGCCTTGTTTGAGATCATCCATATAATGAGTTATATTATATTTACATACATTGTTGAGTTTAAAGTAAGACTATATATTATATGAGCTATAGGATATAGTTGGTTGAGTTGTATGTGTGTGTGTGTGTGTGTATATATATATATATGTATATATATATATATATATATATATATATATATATATATATATATATATATATAATTGTGCATAATTTTTTATTTAAAATTGTGGACTATTGGTTATAATGAAATAGAACATAGTGGAAACACTACAATTAAGTGTTTGCTTATAAATCTGAAGGAGTTAGTTATAATGTCTAAGTCTAAATTATATAGATGTATATGATACTCTATAAAATACACAGAGACTTTATCTATCTAGGGTATACCAAGTACAAAGTATATTTCAATTGGATGTTGATTTAATTCATTATTTAAAAATATCACTGAGTAATTGAATGTGTGTATGAATATATGTAATACCCATGATTTTATGATAGAATTAAAAGTCTAAATATAGTATACCATATATAGATATATACATTTTGTTCAATACTTAAGACCATTTTATAAGATATAACAAATAAATATGGGTTTTATTGTTATATGTTAATGATTTGATGAAGCATTAAATTATGAGGTATTTGAGATTTAAATACAAACCATATTAAGCCTTGTTAGTATTTAATAGTTTATTGAAGTATTCATGTGATATGGAATAAAATAATAAGCTGGTAAATGTTGTTATGTGGATGAATAACATAAGGTTTAGGGTTACATGTTATTATTGGGTAACTTGATGTCTTGATATATTTCTTATCCAGAAGGTATGATTTTATTGATGACTATTTTTGAAATCTATATATTATGTACTAATAAATTAGATGTTTAGGATTCATTACCTTGCATTTGATAGAAAAAATGAATGTAACACATATTTATCTACTTTTAGGGAATATTTTTTATGAATCTATTGGTTTTTATATTATATATATACCAAATCTCATATTAATGACCCTAAATAAGTAGTGTGATGAATTCCACTCACTTAATTAGTGTCACTAATGCATAGATTAGGTGTAATTCATTTGAGTGGTGTTTATGAAATTGACCGATCCGCATGATCAATAGCTATATGAAAACTTTGGCCAAATTAATGTTTATAGTTAAACATTTTTATTTCATCTTTTTTATTTAGTCTACATGTTTGTATGATATCATATTAGAATAGGTTTATTTATGGTATACTTCATGTATTAGTTATCTTACAACACACAGGTTCTAGTTTGTCATGTTGGATTCCCACATCATCATTATCTACCCATTCATGAAGGGAGGGTCATTTCCTAGTTGGAAGATTGTGTAGGGGATTGATGATCTGTAGTTGTTATGGAAAAGCACTCAAATCATGCTCTCCCTCCCTTCAGTAGTACTACACTAGAGACTACACTTGAGATTAGTTATGGATATTATGAGTTCATTGAGACTCACATGCTCCATAGAGATTTATATCATTGTATATTATTAAGACATTTATTATGTTGAAATTGTACTTTCTATTCATATGTACAATTATAGTATTTGGTTGTAATATTGTATCAATTATAGTTGAATTTGTAATAATACTATTATGAATTAAATGCAATCTTTATTTATATAATTAACATTGTACTTATTCTAGATATTGATAATATGATTGTGATCATTAGCTAAATAGATTAGTTATATACCTTTGTATGGTTATTTTAAATTAATGTATTTAGTTAAAGATCACTCTTGTAAGTTTCATCATGATGGAATCTATTAGTTGAATTTGTGTAATTAATTTTAAAAAAAATTGTGTTCTAGTAAAACCCAATGGAGTTATTACATTATGGTATTAGAGTTGAGGCTCAAACTCTAGAAATTAATGATTCTACTAATGAAAACATATTCTCCTATTAACTAGGAAGAATAATGGTGCTTGTTAGACCTAGAGGAGAGGGTACCTCAAACACTAATCCTTTAATGGATCCAAATAAATTCATCATTGATGAAACTATGAAGTTGGATCAGATCCTCATATCCATGAACTAACTATTGACTGAATAATGGCCCTAGAGTAAGAAGTGCATGGGCATGTTGAGGAGAATATTCAAGAAGAACTTGAAGACCATCTTGTCAAGTAGTAAAATCCTCAAGAGCAGAGGCTTGAGGAAGCTCCACAAGATGTGAGAGCTAAAGTAGCTACAGAGTTAGCATGGGATATGATAAAAGTGAATCCACCTAGGTTCAATGGAACCATTTTTGGAGATGGAGATGAAGAATGGATGATAGAAATGGAGAAATATTTTGAGATATAGAATTACTCTAAAGTCACCAAAGAAGTTTAGGGAGCATACCAGCTTGCTAGAGAAGTAACAACCTGGTGGGCAAATAAGAACACAACATGAACCTTGATTTTACCACCACCACTTAGGAATAGTTTATGACTTTGTTTAGGTCAAAGTGACTTCCTTATATGTATTTTGATTGGAAGATAATGAAGTTTTAAAACCTTAAGTAAGGAGACCTTTCTATGAATGAATACGAAGATCAATTCACCAAGCATTTAAAGTATGTACCTTAGTATCAAGCAGATGAGAGGTTCAAAATTAGGAAGTTCATTATGGGATTAAAACCCCAAATTGGTTATGAGGTGTATGTGCATGGGCCATATACCATTTATTAGTTCTTCAAGAACATAATCAAGAAGGAAAAAAATCTAAAATCTCTTGCCCAAGTTAGAGATAAGTTCAAGAAAAATTTTGGAAGTTCTAAACTGACTTTCAAAAAGAATAACTAGAAGAGAAGTGGAGACTCGAAGAGCTAGTTTAAGAACCAAAATTCTAGATTCAATAGTAACTTAGGGAATAGGAAACCTGTAAATGGTTTCAAGTGAGGTTTTAAGGGAAACCAACAATCTAATAAGAAAGGGCCACTTACAATTTTATTCATTTGTGGAGGTGACCATTACCCTTGAGAGTGTACTCAAGGAAAATTAGATGGGAAGAACAAGGTTTCTATTTCTAAATAAGGAATTTTTTAGTAGTGGATTCTTGTAGCTATTGACAATTGTCAAGTTGAATTTCAAGATTCTCCTATTAAATTATCATGTATTTTGTTTGATCATTCAATTTATATTTTGATTGACATTAGGGATATAGATTGTTTCATTACTCCTATAATGCTTAATAATTTGTCTAGAAAATTTGGAGTTATGGTAAATGCATGGTCAATATAGTTTGGGAATGAGTCAAAGGTTAAGGTTGACAAGTGTCTAGTGGAAGCTAAGATCAGGTTACCTAAATTCACTACAATAGTGGATCTATATGTTGCACTGTTAAGGTCATATGATGTGATCTTAGGAGTTAATTAGATTTTGTAGCATAAAGCTAAGGTTGATTCTCAAGATGATTTTAGAAATCAGACACAACTTCAAGGTGAGAAAAGAGAGTTGAAGCTTAGGCAATATTTTGTGATTTAACTCAAGAAGGCTCAAAAAAAGGGATGCCAAACATTTATTTTTAAAATAAATGAGATGGATAAATATAAGGAACCATCCACCAAGGATTATCCTTTTCTAAAGAACTTTTGAGGATGTGTTTTTAAAGTAATTACCTAGATTACCACTCAAATGTGAGTTTGATTTCTCAATTGACATCATACATAGATCTAAACAATATTCTAAGGCACCATATAGGATGATAACTACTAAATTGGTTAAGTCTCAACTATAGGATTTGTTATCAAAAGTGTTAATTCAACTAAGTGTTTCATCATGGGGTGCACCAATGGCATTCATAAATAAGAAGGATAATACTCTTTGCTTGTGTATTGATTATAGGATGTTGAATAAGTTGATAATCAAGAATAGATATATGTTACCTCATATTGATGATCTCTTTGATAAGATATAAGGATAAATAGTATTTTCTAATATTGATCTTAGAGTATGGTATCATCAACTAAGAATCTAAGATGAGGATATTTTAAGAATAGTGTTTAAAACTCAATATGGGTACTATGAGTTCATAATGTTACCTTTTAGGTTAATAAACTCTCTAGTAGCATTTATGAATCTCATGAATAGTGTGCTCATATATTATCTAGATCATTTTATGTTGATTTTTATAGATGACATCTTTATTTATTCTAAAGATGAGTAAGAACATCTTCAACATCTAGAACTCATTTTTTAGCATTTGTAGAAGCACAAATTATACGTCAAGTTATCCAAATGCACATTTATCTAAAAGAAAGTGTAATATTTAGGACACAATATCTCCATAGATAGAATTTTAGTGTATATAGTGAAGATAAGAGCCATAAAGAATGGTTGGTGCTAAAAATGTGCATGTAGTAAGGATTTTTATGAGATTAGCAGGCTATTACAAAAAAAATATTTCAAATTTCTTAAAGATAGCTAATCCAATTACCTCTCTTTAGCAGAACAATCAAAATTTTGTTTGGTCAAACAAGTGTGAAAAATCCTTGTAAAAATTGAAAAAGAGGATTAATTTGGCACCTGTGCTAAGAGTTATCAATCCTAATAGTCAATTTTTAGTGATCATAGATGTATTTGGGGATGGACTTGGAGGAGTTCTTATGCAGGATGGTTCAGTTGTAACATATAATTCTTGAAAATTGAAGCCATATAATGTGAATTATTCCCCTTGTGATATTGAACTTGATACAATAGTGCATGCCTTGCAAGCTTGGAGGCATTATCTATTAGGGAAACCATTTGAGCTAAGACTAAAAACATGGGACTCAAGCACATATTTACCCAACTGAATCTAAATGTACATCAAAAACATTGGTTAGAATTCTTATCTATAGATGCTCTAATTCATAGAATGTACATATTAGCCTTGGCTACTATCAGGAGTAATTTACACAATAAGGTAACCAAATTCTTGCCAAGAGATGAATTCTATGATCAGGTCAAGAAAGCATTGTCAGATAATGCTCCAAATCCTAAGTATAAAGGATTAAAGTTAGAGAGTGATGGTCTTTTGATGTACAATGGTAGGATGTATGTGTTTGATAGATAAAATTAGATGATCACAATGTTATAGGAATTGCACAATGCCCCATATTCAAGAAATCCAAGTGTAACCAAGCTCATGGTTAAGTTAAGACTCTCTATTTTTGGAAAGGAATCAAGAAAGATACAATAGATTTTATGTCTCATTGTTTAGAATGTCAGTGTGTGAAAGCTAAATATGTGCATCCAATAATATTATTATATCCTCATGATAAACTGGAATGGAAGTGGAAGGTGATTAACATTGACTTTTTCCAAAAGTTGTTATTATCATGCAACTAACATGATGTGATCTTGGTTGTAGTTGACAAACTAACCAAGGTAGTTCACTTCATACTAGGCAACTTGATAGATGATACACCTATGCTTGTAAATATATTCATAAAGGAGGTGTATCGATTGCATAGATTTCTCAAAAATATCATTTCATATCAAGATTTTGAGAATGATTTCTATATTTTGGTTGACTTTAAATTTAGCTCTGGGTACATAGTTGAATTTCAACACTGCATATCACCTAAAAATTGATAAATAGATAGAGAGATTTAACCAATTTTTAAAATATCTTCTTAGGCTGTATTACATGGATCATCAATACAAGTGGGATGAGTACCTTCCATTGCTTGAGTTTTCCTATAAAAACACATACCAATCAGTGTTTAAGATGGATTTGTTTGAGGTATTACATGGAAGGAGGTGTAGAACACCAATTAATTGGGACAAGTTAGAGGATAGGGTATTATTTAGACCTGAGATGCTTGTAGAAATGAAATACCAAGTTATAAAAATTAGGCAGAGGTTGGATGAGGCATATGATAGAAAAGTTATGTTGATCTGAAGAGAATAGCAAGGTAATTTTTTATTGGTGATAAAGTATTTTTGAGGGTTAAGCTTCAGAAAAACTTGATTAAGTTTGAGAAATTAGATAAAATTTTAACTAGATATGTGGGACCATTCAAGGTTCTGAAAGTGGTCAATCATGTAGTGTATAGGCTTGCATTGCCACCAAATCTAACTCTTATTCATAATGTTTCCCATGTGTATTATCTTAAAAAGTATGTTATTGGTCCTTCATATGTGTTGGATTGAAATGATTTTCAAGTTCTAGATCCTAGAGTGGTCACAGTAGAACTAATCAAAATAATTGACACTCACAAACTCAATTTGCATAATAAAGAAGTGTCATAGTGCAATGTCCAATAGGACTAATATTATGAATATAGTGCCACTTGGGAAGATTATGATGAGTTTTATAGGCTACGTACATATTTGTTTACTTAATATGTTGCTAGATATTATTTATATTTTTTTAATAATATTTAAATTTAGAACTTATGCTTGAATAAGTGTCATTAAGATGATGACTAGCTTTAGGAGGGAAAGATGTCACATCCTAATTTTTGTCTAGACCTAATAACCTATTGATTAGTGGACTTAATAGATATTATTTGACTAATTAATATTTTATTTAATATGGATTTTATATGATGATTTATGGATAGTTATATGTTGCTTAATTTACATTATTGTTAATTATGGAGTTATTTATGCTGGCATATTATGTACATCATGATCATATTTGTTTAGTTTGTTACAATAATATATTATAAATTTTATATTATTTCAGGTTAACTACCTTCATTTTTTTGAGGTGGATATAGGATAGATCTATCCCTTAGAGTGTGATGGAGGGAGATCATCATCAGAGAGGGTGGCGTAGATGGAGGCTTTAGAGGATGATAGATGGAAAAACTAGAAACTTACACACACCATGATTGTTTAACATGATTTTATAATCATTACTTGATTTGATAGCTAATATTTGATTTTTTTTATAATCATGTTTTTTGTTATTGAATATGGTTGTGTGTTGTATTTGTGTTATCTAAATTAATTTGTTTTTCATAATGATGATTTACTTAAAGTATGATTTAGAATTTGTATTATGTGTTATTATTGTAAACTTTTGAAATATGTGTGATTGTCTTCAAAATTAGTAATGTCTTAAATACTTTGCTAAGAAATTTAAAGGCATTGTGTGCTAAATGACTATTAGATTTACTAATTAACAAAGCAATAGTCAAATTAGTTTGGCATGGTCATTATGATATTAGTTATATTGACTAATGATTATGTAAGGTCTTTATGCTTATTCATTATTAATATTATGATGGAAATTTTAATGTTTTTAATGAATTTGTATAAATTGATGGCATTGTTAATAACCTTATACTAAGTCAATGTCAATGTTTGTATTTATTAATGAATATTGGGAAGTCATTATGTTTGATTAGTTTTATAATGTTTAATGACTTTTGTGAAAGTCGATTGCTTATCAATAATCATGAAGTTTAAAGTGATTTTGTGAAGTCAATATACAAGCATAAAGTTTGAAGGGATTATTTTATTGATTATGTAGTATAAAGATTGAGATTGGGGTTAAATTAGAGCTTTGACTTGGTTAAATGAGAATACTGCAAAAAAAATACTGTAGTTTCAGTTGTATGGACTCTCTTCACCATTCCCTATTAATTATTAGGAGAAATTGTGGAGATTTTTAGCATGAAAAGGAATAAAATTGAAGGACAATATGCTTGGGGGACCTAACAAAGGATTAGGAAAGATAAGGAGAAAGGAAAAAGATAGGGTTTGAGGAAAATCGCATAGGATAATTCTAGTTGGGCATAACCATGCATCACATACTAAGTTGGTCTATCCATTTTCATTCATATTAGTTTTGTATGAGATAAATGAATGAAATTTGATTAATGGTTTTGGTTTTTATTATTCTCTTGGCCATCCATAGAACTAGACATATAACCCATTAAACCCTAGCTTTGTCCATGAACTAT
This sequence comes from Torreya grandis, assembly GCA_037957365.1. Classification (NCBI taxonomy): domain Eukaryota; kingdom Viridiplantae; phylum Streptophyta; class Pinopsida; order Cupressales; family Taxaceae; genus Torreya; species Torreya grandis. The sequence continues at coordinate 574,873 of JARHVA010000556.1, forward strand.
AAGTGGTATTACCATAAAATACTAAGCTGAGTAACCCTAGTTTGGAATGAAAATGTTTTATACAGTCTATATTAATTATGAGTCATGAAAATAATGATAAGGAAATTTTTATGGGTTTTAGTGAGCCAAATTTAAACCCTAGGAAAAAATGTAAGGCAGATTTTTTATTAACTTAGTACCTAAGCATAAACCCTATTAAGAACATGCTCAAAATACTAGAAAGCATGGTTGGGATTGTAGATGTTACAAATAATGTTTACATGGGATATTTAATATGAGATAAATAGTAACAATTGATATTTACTGAGTGGTAAATAGTAATAGGTTGGTTATAACCATATGGTTAATATGGTGAGTTAGAATATATATTGTCATGATTTGTTATGACAACATACGTAATAGGTGTTTTCTTATTCATAGGATTTGGGAGTGAGAAAATGGTGAAGTTATAGGATGTTATTCTTATAAATATGTATTATTCATGAATGTTAATTAATTAGAGAATTTAGATTAATAAGAGTGTGTAGAATATATTTGTGTTAAAATAATTCTTTATTTAGCTTTGCATGCATTAATTCTATATGCACTATGTTTGGCTCTCCTTTAATTATTATCAATGGTATCAGAGTAGGTTTGGCATCAACTATGGATCTATGAGAGCATGTGAGGGATAGTTACACTATGTTTTGTCTTGAGTGATGAGAAAAAATAGTTTTGTAAAAACTTCTTTGTACAAAATTTTAAGATATTTAGAACATAGATTAAGGTATGTTGTGTTAAAAATGGCAGTTTGTATATTAAAGTCTATGTATTTATCAAGTTTAGGTATCAATTTTGGCTTTGGTATCTGGCAATATCAACTAATATATCTAAATTTCTCATTACTTATATGCACTATTGATGAGGTTTCAATTAATTTTGATTTTTCTATGTGAACTACATTCCCATTATTAGCTAGAATAAAGATCTTCATACACCAAAGAATCTAGATTAGATTGATTTCATTCTTTTATGTTTAGCTCATACCATTTTATAATTTATAATCTCACTCACAATCTGATTCACAAGCTTCATACCTTTTCTACACCTCTGTACACCTAAATAGATTTGTTTATGGGTTCTCCTTTTTTGATCTTCATACAAGAATGTATTGATTAATTAAGATATTACCACATAGTTTTTTGTAGCTATAGTTGTTTTTTTGTTTGGTCTAATGTGTGTATATAGTGTATCACTACATTAGATGAAGAGCTATTCTAATTGAGGTTTCTTCATCAATGCCTCTTGTGGCATGATAGCCACATATCTAGCACTAGGTTTGTTCTATCTATGCTTTGCACTAGTCATCAACAACAATCACATATGCCACAAGCTCTACATCACATCTCACCATAAAGTTTGATTTCAATATCATTCCAACAAGTAGACCTATTTGCCATTCCAATTGTCTATTTGTAAGCTCAGGATAGGATAATGTTATTTTTCCTTTAATGTGTATGGTCATAGTAATGTCGTTAGTTTTTTTTTTTTGGTGAGTTTAATTCATTAAGTTGAGTTCAGGTTTATTTATGATTATTTGGTACATTGGGTCTAGTTTTATTTTAATTGTCATATGTTATTAGATTAGATTTTAGTTTTTTTTAATAAAACTTATATCGGTATTAGTACTGTCTTAATAGGTTTTTTTTAGTTTTTATATAAATCCAATATGTAATTGGATTTTTAATAATGTGTCAAAGTTTTTTAAGTTTGGTAAAAAAATTGTATTTTTATTATATTATCAATTAGGTCTCAAAATCTAATATAGTCACTTTTATAAGAATCAAAAGCATATTAAGAGTCTATATTGTTGTCAAAAATCTCAAAAGTGTCAAATTTGTTTTAATAAGTCAAAAATTCATTGTATTCGTGTTAAGTCTTTGTCAAAATTCAAAATTCAAATTTGTAAAAAAAATTGTCTTACGGATGCTTATCACTTGTACATAATGTCCAAAAAATGAGGAGTTCTAATTTCTATAAAAGAAATGAATAAATAACCTACCAAAACCATTGGATTATCTCATCGACATATCACCTAAGTGAGTAGAGATATACTGGAGGTTGGAGGATACATATAGGTTGGAGGATAATTGGCATCCTCTTATTAATCATCAATGATGGGGTTGCATCAATGTTTTGGTGATGTGTGTGGTGTGATAATTTTAGTTCCTTAGTTATGTGGTGTGTTTGTTTTTTGGAAATGTTCACATTATGGGAGGGGAACATAGAGTAATGTTTCATTTTCTATTTAGAACCAAACTAGCTAAAGTTAAGAAACACTACCATTGGTAGTGGTAGTCTTATTTATTGTGTGAGATTGAGTGACATGATCATACATAGTGTCTATAAGATTAAATGTGACATTTAGTGTGTGTTTTTATTTCATTTCTAGTTTGGTGTGCAAAAGTTGTAAACAAACTCTTGATCTTTTAACTCCTAGTAGAAAACATTGTAGAGTGTGTCTCTAAGTTTATTATAACACTCATATATTTGGAAAGGGTTGGTGGTCAATCAAAAAAACCATAGATGTAAAATAGTAGATAAACTATTACTTATGTATCAGTCCTCTAACTACCATCCTTCTTTATGAAGATGATCTATCAATGGAATGTCAAGTGTGTTCTTTTCATGGAGTAAATGCAAGATGTGTTCCTTTGCATAGTTGTGGTCATGTGTAGTAAGAAATCCAATGAGTTATAAGTTTACATGATTTTATTTGATCCAAATTATGAGGCAAGCCTATGTATCACATTGTAGTAGAAGGAGTTATGTTGTACCATGTCAACATTAGGGGGGTGAATGTTATGGATAATGTTTACATGGGATATTTACTATGAGGTAAATAGTAATAATTGATATTTATCAAATGGTAAATAGTAATAGGTTGGTTATAACTGTATGGTTAATATGGTGAGTTAGAATATATATTATTGTGATTTGTTATAACAATATATCATAATAGGTGTTTGCTTATTCATAGAATTTGGGAGTGAGAAAATGCTGAAGTTATAGGATATTATTCTTATAAATATGTATTCTTCATGAATATTAATTAATTAAATAATTTAGATTAATAAGAGTGTGAAGAATATATTTGTGTTAAAATCATTCTTTATTCAACTTTACATGCATTAATTCTCTATGCACTATTTTTGGCTCTCCTTTGATTCTTATCAGTAGAAATTAAATGAGGTCTTTTAAAACTATTTTAAACCATTTTGTTTAATATTTAAATGTTTAACTTGTGATAAATATTTATTGTCTCAAATTAAAATTAAATCCAAATTCAAGGTTTGGCTATGTATGATATTGTTTTGGATAGAATAATATGAAATTTGGTTTTATGAAATTATTGTGATGTACCTAAAAAATTAGGTATGTATATATACAGATATATACATGAATAAATTAGGTCAAGGGTAGACAGTCAATGACCTATGACACACACACACACAGATATATATATATATATATAAACATGTACAGGTTTATGATTTTTTTGATACATATGCAATTATAATATATTATGTTTAAACTATTTAAAATATCAAAAGGCTAGAAAACCAATAGATATTATCATATCTATTGTGCACTTACTAGGACTGGGTAATGTTAGACAAGTTTTTGGAAACTCAATATAGTGTCTGTTGTAGACAGTTAGTTATGGATTTCAAGTTTAGAACATAACTATATAGTGAGGTTGAATATTAAAGTTATGAAAACTTGTTATATTTCCATTATCAATAAGAGAAAATAGGATGGTTAATGCAACATATAGAAAGAATACATTTTATATAACCATTTCTTTATAGTCAAATATGTCTATATTTATTTATGTGACTAGGTTTTATATAGGATTACATGCTTTGTATGGGATCATCCATATAATGAGGTATGTTATATCTACATACATGGTTTAGTTATAAGTAAGACTATATATGATATGAAACATAAGATATAGTTGGTTGAGTTGCATATATATAACTATGCATAATTTGTTATGTGAAATTGTGGACTATTGGTTATAATGAAATAGAACATAGTGAAAACACTATAGTTAAGTGTTTGCTTATAAATTTAAAAGAGTTAGTTATAATATCTAAGTCTTAATTATATAGTTGTACATGATAATCTAAAAAATACACAGAGACTTTGTCTATCTAGGGTATACTATGTAAAAATTATATTTTAATTAGTTGTTGATCTAATTTGCTATTTATATATATCACAGAGTAATTGAATGTGTATGAATACATGGAATACCTATGATTTTTTTAAATAACTAAAAGTATAAATTTGGTATACCATATATAGATATATACATTTTGTTCAATACTTAAGACCCTTTTATAAGATATAACAAATAAATATGGGTGTTGATGTTATATGTTAATGATTTGATGAAGCATTAAATTATGAGGTATTTAAGATTGAAATACAAACCATATTAAGTCTTTTTAGTATTTAATAGCTTATTGATGTATTCATGTGATATGGAATAAAATAATAAGTTGGTAAATATTATTATGTGGATGAAAAACATAAGGTTTAGTGTTACACATGTTATTATTGGGTAACTTGATGTCTCAATATATTTCTTATCCATATAGTATTATTTTATTGATGATTATTTTTGAAATCTATTTAATATAAAGTAATAAATTAGATGTTTAGGATTCATTACATTACATTTGATCAGCAAAATGATTTCATATGATATTTCCTTGTTTAACACATATGTGTCTTCTTGTGAGGAATATTCTTTACGAATCTGTTGGTTTTTATATTATATATATACCAAATCTCACATTAATGATCCTAAATAAGCAGTGTGATGGATTTCACTCACTTAATTAGTTTCACTAATGTAGAGATGAGGTGTAATCTGATTGAGTGGTGTGTATGAAATTGACCGATCCTCATGATCAATAACTATATGAAAACTTTGGCTAAAGTAATGTTTATAGTTAAACATTATCATTTCATATATTTGATTTAGTTTAAATGTTTGTATGATATCATGTTAGAATGGGTTTCTTTCTGGTATACATCATGTATTAGTTATCTTATAACACACAAGTTCTAGTTTATCACTCTAGATTCTCGCACATCTACCCATCTATGAAACGAGGGTCATTCCCTAGTTGGGAGATTCTATGGGGTATTGATGGTTTGTGGTTAGTGTGTAAAATCACTCTAATGATGTTTTCCCTCCCCTCAGCATTACTACACTACAGACTACACTTGAGATTAATTATAGATATTATGAGTTCATTAAGACTTGCATGCTTTGTAGATCTTTGTATCATTATATATTATTGTTAAGACATTTATTATGCTAATACTATATTTTCTATTCATATGTACAATTACAATAGTTAGCTATAATATTGTATTAGTTGTGTCTAAATTTATAATAATACTATTATGCATTAAATGCAGTCTTTATTTCTATAATTAGCATTGTCTTATTTTGGATATTGATAATATGATTGTGATCAGTAGATAAATATATTAGCTATATACCTTTGTATGGTTAGTTGAAACTAGTGTATTTAGTTAAATATCACTCTAGTAGGTTTCATCATAATGGAATCTGTTAGTTGAATTTGTGTAAATATATATTTTTTTAAACTACCCTATTATAGTAAAACCTAGTTGGGTTGTTATAATCACACTTGGAATAAGAAGTGTTGAGGCTACAGGATGATAATGCAGACCTCAATAATTAACTAAAAAATACACACCAACTAATATATTTTACTTTCTCCACTTTAATAAAATAGGTGTTAGGTGATCAGGTAATATCTACTAACAAACAACTCATAGCCATATGTACATAACTTACTAAAGATTGGTTGGCCATGAAACACCTAAAAACATTATGCACATAGGGATAAGCCCTAAGTATAGATATAGAGGCAATTTTTGAGATATATAAGAATATGAGTTCGTTATGGAGATAATTTCATAATAGGATAAATAGATAAGCCAAGGAAAGATCAATTAGAGGTAACACCTCAATCAATCTTTGGCTACTATGAAACTTGAGTTGATATTAGTTATAAATCTAAAGTGATATTAGATTATCAAATAGATACTCTAAGTGTAATGAGTACTGCACTCAAGAGATGCTAGATGATAGGGACAATACTATGTAAATTCTTTAAATATGGTGTAATGAGATAATGCACAACACATTTATAGGCATTCAAGCTCAAAGGGCTACAGACTAGTTGGATGAGCTAGTGTTGGATATTCAATGTAAAACATCAAATGTAAATGTAGTGATCTTCATTGTCTAAGATGATGATATGAAAATTTTGATGTTGATATAGACTCCATTACACATATTGATTTCCCTAGTGCATGAGGCTCTTATAAATTGGAAGATATTGAAGTAATATCTTTCATAGATTAATATTTTCATTAATCAATTAGTGGAAATAAATCAATTCATTCCACCATAAAAACTCCAAAAGATACTTCAATAGAGAAAGGTAGGTTCTTAGACTCACACAAGTACCCAATAATAATAAACTCCTTTGGCACAACCTAAACACACAATAGATCTAACCACAATCCAATAACATAATAGCCTCCACCTTGGCCACTCCAAAGAATACTACCACCTTCTTAGTAGGTATTGTGCACTTCAAGTTAATAAAATGCAAAAGTTTTGTATAAAGAATATAGTATAGTCCTAAGCATTAGAAGCAGGGATAGAATAGTTAAAAAGTGGTAAAGGGCAACCACCTAGTTATGTTAGTCTATTGAAAACTTGAAAGTGTGATAGGTTAGTATGCTACTTAGTTCAAAACCTAAAAGGTTGGTTAAGTAGTGTGTAATAGGTGAAAATTAATAATTGGCACCTAGAGAAATAACTATAATTAGTATTTATGACTAATCCTCTTAGCTTCAGAGTAGATTTCAAGTTATGACTTTATCTTAGGATAAGACAACAAATTAAGTCTAAGAAAGTGTTTGGTATGGATATAGGTCATCAAAACTGTGAAGTGTAGTTGGTTGGACACATGTTTAGATTATATGATTTTATTTTGTAGTCTTTTAGATGTATTTGACCTATTAATCTTAAGCAATGGTAGAATAATGTGAAGAGTCTTTCCTTTTGAGTATATCAAAAGGCTGGAATGTAAAGATACAACTCTCTAGAATGATTTATATATATATATATATATATATATTGATGAGATGTAATGAAAGATGGGTTTGATGTGTGATAAAGAGTAATATAATAGTCCTAATATGGCTCTTCAAATTATATTTTATCATTGTACTATGTATAGTGATTACTCTATTTTGATTCAATATATGTTATTCATTTAGCATATGCCAGCTTGTTTTGTATTTGTTGTTTTTATGATTATTCCTTTCATAATTATATGTGTGGTTTTAAGTAACAATATGTAATTATGAATTATATGTCATTTTATCTTTATTCATGTATCTATGTAAGTGTTTTATTATTTTCAAAATAATGGGGTTTTATTCCTAATTAAATAAGTAGGTCTGAGAAAAGTAAATCAGTAAATAATATATAGGAATTAAGCTAATGATTTATATAAATAGATTTGTATTTTTTCCATTTATAAATATAGTAATAAATAAGATAAATCTAACTTAGCTTATTCTAATTGACTCGGATTGAGACAAGGTTTGATACTAGAGGAGAAGGATTAGGAAACTATTAGAAACTAGATCCTAGGGTTCATTTCTAGATTGGATAGGAGAACCAAAAGTGGGACACCCTACTATTTAGCACTATAGTCCTTTTTTGTATTATTGTCCAAGTGGTCTGATTTTTTTGAGTTCTATTCAATAGGCCTATATTACCTTATCAATGAAATATCAAAGTTTGGAAGCCTACAGAGCTTGTTGTTCATCTATTTTTAATCTTCAAATCCCTAAGATCTCTTTGAGCTTGAACTTGAATGGAAACTTGGAAAAGATAGATAAGTGGTTAGTGTGTAAAAGATATGTTGGAAACACTTCACACCCCATGTGTGGGCATGTTACCTACATACCAATACTCTGATGAGTGATTAAGCTAATGTAGTTCTCCCATTAAAGTTCTTGGTGCAATTGTGTATGATGAATGAAACTAGATGCAAAACTAAATGTAATTTGGATGGCTAGGAACTGATGCAAAGGTTTGAATAAGCTTGAAATGATCTTGGAAGGCTGTATGCAGAGAATAGGGAAGAATGCTTCAGTTTACTTGTATTCTTTCTTATTTTCTATCAATGAGTGTCAACCCTTCTAAATGGAATTTGAATGGCCTTTTATAGGAAAATTAATTATCATGGGTTAAATGAATTCATGTTAGGTCAATAATAAAAAGGATAAGGATTTGAAAGACTTTGATTATTAGGACCAATTTTACATTTAGACAATAATGCCAAAATTAGGACACCCTGGGTTTCAATGCTCTTATCTAAGTTGGGCACTATTGTCTAGATGGAATGAGACCTAGGGGGATGGATCTGGGCCTAAAAGAGCTACCTGGGTCTGTAAAGGTTAAGTCTGGAAGGTTATGGATGATTAGGAATTAGTGAAAGAATAGCCTAGAAGGGTTTTGTAAGCAAGTAAGAATACCTATGGATTGGGTGTTATTATCCATGCTTAAGTCATCCAAATTCACATTTTATATGACTACATTTCCCCCTCTTTATTCCAGTGATGTAGCAAACCAAAATACTAGGATAAAGGAAAGTAAAAAGCATACTTGAACTTACCTAGAATGGAGAAGCTCATGAAGTGATGTGATGCTAGATGTGCATATAAAGAGCATGTTATGAAGTATGAATATATAATGAAAATATAAAATTAGATAATTTCTTACTAGATATGCTATATCTAAAATAATAATGTACAACAATTGAGTAAGAGAAAGAGAAAGGAATGAATACACTTCATCGAGTATGTGAACCAATACAAAACTTGTTGTGATGTTAGATTGTGTTAGGTGTGTGTTATACCAAAATTAATATCAAAAATGGAGTTGAGTGCTTAATTCCATGGAAGTGGCTCAATAATGCAAAGTTAGGCACTTTGGCTCCATCATCACCAACTAAGTGAAGCTAATGAATCATGTGTATGTCAATCGATGTTTGGACTATGTGTCCAATCCCTCTAAATAGGTGGCTTAAGAATCCAAAGGCTAGCCCTTTAGCTCCATCATTTCCCCATGAAGTGAATCTATGAAGTGATATAGGTATAGAATATATGTCATATGAGATAGCTCATGGAGCCCATGTATTTTCTATAAATCTAACATTGTGACATGGATAGCCTAAATGTGTGTTGGAAACTAGGTCACTCTTGGCCATTTTGAAAGATGGAGGTAGGCTTGTATGAAAGCCACTCCAAAACTCCAAAACTAATGTACTAGGCTTATATGAAAACTAACTTGAATACTCAAGTACTCAAAAAGTTAAATTTGTATGAAATTTCAACTTGAAATTGATGCCAACCACCTACAGATGGAGTAAGGCACGTAACTACTAAGAATGCCTAAATAATAAATTGAACTCAAAAATAAAAGATTAATGTGTCATCCACATTGCCCCCAATCACTGATGTTTGGAACATGGATTTTTATTTGAAAGCTATTTCATCTACCTAATTTGAAACTAAAAGTGGGAATCATCATGTCGTGCATGATAACCCCCTATATCTATTTTCTCTAGAAAAATTATACTAAATTGTTGATTCTAACTGATCTAGATGTGCAAAAACTATATTTAAATTAAATGTGTTCCCTATTTCTAGAAAAATTGAGTGTTTTTATACCTAGGTAAGAGTCCCAAAATGAGTACACCCCTATTTTTGGAACTACTATCCATTTTTCGCACTATTGTCCTATGCTGAAACTAGTTACTGATCTAGAGCTTTCACTATTTTTTTGCTTTATTCTGACTGGGTTTACCTTTAGATTCTAAATTGGGTGATCTAAATGTTGTTGTTTTGATTGTTAGGATATTTTATCTCTATGATAAAACCCTTGTTTGTTTCCCCCTCTTTTAAGGGTAGGAATGATGAACCTATAATGACTACCCTCAGAAGAAAGAGTCTTGCAAGTGTGTTAAGATGTATAGATATATGATATAGCAGTGATATTTGATAAGATATTTGTAGATATATAAATTGTTGTATTGATAAATTTTTAGATCAATAGGGGTATGCCTAGATAGATACAACAATGTAAAATAATGCGCAAAGTAATAAACTAGAACTAGAAATGTTAGATGTTAATTGCTAGTTATTAGTTGTTAGTTGTTAGTTGGAGGGATGGAGCATGATGTCCATCATGGCATCCAAGAAAGAAATGGAAATGCATGATGTGTATCATATTATTTCACATATTAAGAAGTAAATAATCAATCAAGTAAACAAGTAAGAAGCATACAAGGATGGCTAAGGGGCAATGCAAATAAGGGACATGGGCATATGTCACTCAAATTGGAAAGTAAGCATAAAAGGCATGTTCAAATGCCACATACACATAAAAGTGAAATAAGTAATGTTGGCACAGGGTCCATAGGCACATGGAAGAGTACAATAAAAGGAAATTGGAAAATATCTTAAGTCACACACATAAATAAAAGCAAAGGACATTGGAAAATGTCCTAAGGCACAAAAAAAAGACAAGCATGAACTAGAAATGTAATCACATAAGCTATGCTAAGTAAGAGGAGAAAGCATGTAATAACTGGAAAGGTAAAATCACAGCTAACTAATAAAATAAAATGTGAAAGTATGTAAAACATGTGTAGTACAAGACTAGGTATATGCTAAGAAATACATAAGTGATAAATACTAGTGAAATGTTGATATAGTAATCTATGTAAGCTAGAAATGAATGTACATCAGCATGATACCTTAGAGTGTCTAGTGTAGGAATGACATACCTTGGATGGTTTAGTCATGTAGAATATTCCCTCAGTGGGTGGGTCTATCAATTTGTGTCTCAAATTTAGAAGTAGTAATGCCCCCTCAATGGGTAGAGTGAAGCAATCAAGTAGATGGATGTCACTGCACACACACAAATAAGATCAAGTGAAGAATGGTAATGTAGAAAATTTGACATACAATAACATGAAATTGAAAATGTAAGTCCTACCATGATAGTAGTAATGAAAATCATGGATGATGCATATAATAAAAATGTTTTTGGTATTTTTGATTTTTTGTATTGTTTTTATATTTTGATATAAGTTATATATAGGTAAAACTAGGAAGAAATGATACTAATAGATGAGTCTCAGATGAGACTCCCTATTATAGTGTCATGTATCAAACAATTGAATCATGTGTGATCATGAGGCATGGTTGAATGCCTAAGATTATGAAGTTGAAATCTACGTACATTATAACTTCTCTAAAATCTTTGAAGTGGAAACCAAATGTGGGGTCCCCCTGTAACTTTGAAAAGTGGATGCAACTATAGAGATCTTAAGGACCCATCTAGAAGTAGAATAAGCTCTCTAAATAGGTGTTCTCTATGTAACTACATGAGACCTTAATGTTACTACTTTAGGTGTGAATACTATAGCTAGAAGTTGTCTAGAATCTTAAAACTATGGAGGTGTGTGAACCCTCTGTACAGGTGATGGATGCCACAACTATGGCTAGATCTGAAGTGGAAGTAGAACTAAAACTGGAGGAGAAACTAAAATAGGTGTAAGAACTAGAGCAAGTGTTTGTAAGATGGTAAAGGGCTCTAAAGTGGGGATTGGTGACTCATAAGGAACTCCATCAACTATAATAACTTGATTATCATGAATTAATTTCATGCATCTATGAACTATAGAGGGTATTGTCCTAAGTTTTTGAATCCATGGTCAACCAAGTAATATGTCATAAACTCCTACACTAAGAACTATAGTTAATGGCATTGTCAAATATGTAGGACCAACCTGTAGTGGAAATACTATCTCACCCAATGAAATTTGTATATTCCTACTAAAACCATTAATAACTATATCTATCAAAGTGATATCCTACTCTCAAAAACCCAAATGTTGTAGTAGTGTCAAGGTGCACATGTTAGGCTGGAACCATAATTAATAAGCACACTATGAATAGGTTGATTATGAATATGTGCTCTAATAAAAAGTGAATTATAACCTCCACAAGCTCTTTATTTAAAAATATATTAAAGGTTTGGATGGAACTCTAGACTCATACACACCCATCATGCCTCTCAAAGGAGGTTCTTCAACTAAAGGTGCCTGGTATGTAGCTGGTGGAGGATGTGCATATTTCGAATACTATGGAAGATCTGATAAAAATTTTAAAGATTTATCTTATGTTGGCTTTACCTTTGGAGTCTCAACTAAAGTGCCCAAATCAATTAGATTGTCATCTATCAAGTCATGTGTCTTATGTCTCAAACTAATGCATTTGTTTATTGTGTGGCCTGGTGCCCCTATGAAAATTACAAAATGCATGCTAATCATATCCTTATGGAAGAGGCTTTCTTGGGTTACCTTCCTAGATAAGAGGGAGAGTGATGATATTACATTCCAATAACTATTACAAAACCCTAGCTAAATAAACTTGTAGATTGGTAAATACATGATGAGGAGGTGCTAATAAAACCACATGTTGAGGGGGCTCTAAATCCACATTGACTATTGGTTTATTCTAATTCTTATTAACATTAATTTTGACCTTTTATGGGACTTTGCTATTAACCTTATTTGTTGTGTCTAAGATAGTTGAGTACTTAAGTTTACCCATTGAAATTAGCTTGACTTCTCTTTCTTTGAGTGTATGACATAATTCAATGAAAGAAGAGAATCTTTTAAACATAATAGATTCATGCAATGTTGGTAACAGGCTCTATTTAAAGATGTCCTATAACTCTTGATCAGCCATGGGGCTAGTTATCTTAGCCAAAATAGTTTTGTATCTAAGAACATAATCTGTGAGGGGTTCATTTGACCTTTATTTATTTATATCAATTTGTGCATAAGAAAACTTATCACCAATGTTGATACTAAAATGTGATAAGAACATGTTTGATAAAAGATTGAATGTTTTGACTGACTGATTTGGTAGACTATAAAACCATTATAAATCACAATCCTTTAGACTCTGTAGAAATAGCTTGGAAAGTAGCCAGTCATTAGGTACATAATCCAAACATGTTGTGTTAAAATCTCTCAAATGTGTCTCTAGATCACCCTTGCCATCATATAGAGTGAGCTTGGGTTGAACAAAACCTGATGGTAAGGGTGTAAAAGCAATGTGGCATGCCAATGGTGTATGCAATAAAGCAAAAGAATCTAATGCCTATGTAGGTCTAAAGACACCTTCCTCAATATGTTTCACCTTGGATTTAATATATCTCATTTCTAACATAAGGGCTGTCACATTAGGAGATAAGGATGTACTAGTTATAGCTAGTGGCATAGAAGAAGGTTGGGCTACTATAGGGGGTTGTTGATACATAGTTAACCTCATAGTGTCATTTGCAACTGGTTGTTCTATTTTTTGAGAAGATTTCCCATTGGTCACTTTTTTTTATTCTTCTTATAGAATTATAAGCATGTCATCTTATATATCTGGATGTTTAGTTAATATTTCTTGAAGTTATCTTTTATCAGTTTCATCAAAATCAGTTTATTAAACCATTGGTAAAGTAGGGAAACAATTTTAAATTTGTTTGAATTTATTACAGTAAGTTTTAATATGCATTTTTTTATAAAATGAAATTAATAAACATAAAAAATACAAATTCCATAAAATAGTGAATTAGAATTTGTGTAGAAAGGATACTGAGCTGCCAAACATGTAAGATGATACCTTAAAAAGCAAGTAGGTGATATTATATGCAACTAAATATTTGTGCAAAATAATATGAATTTTTTATTTTGAAATTGATTTTTTGAGTTCTATATGCAACTAAAAACATAGAACATGATTTGAAAATTACTAGAAAGTAATTGGGAGTTTAGTTGATGTAGTCTAGGGATTTTGAATGAATTTTTAAAATTAGTGAGATAATTTTAAAATTTTAATATGAATTTATAAAAAAATTATATAATTTTTCTTTGAAAATTTATGAAAAATTATATAATATTTATATAATTATCAATATATTTTTCTTAGTGTTTGAAATGTGTTTGTATGCAAGGAGGACCTAGTGTGTACAAACTAGGGTTTTAACAAAATATGTGATATTTTTGCAATTAAATTATATATTTTTAATTTTTAAATGAAATAAAAATAAATAATTTTTTTAAGAAATCATAAATAATTATCCCTAGGGTTTCTAGGGTTTTTGTGCAAAATTTGAAGTAAGTCAGGTTCACCAAATGTTTTACTGTTTTCAAAATAATGGGGTTTATTCCTAATTAAATAAACAAGTTTGAGCAAAGTAAATTAGTAAATAATATGTAGTAATTAAGTGACTAATTTGTGTAAATATATTTTTATTTTTTCCTTTTCTAAATATATTAATAAATAAGATAAATCTAACTTAGCTTATTTTGAATAATCTAGACTGAGACAAGGTCTGATACTAGAAGAGCAAGACTAAAAAATTGTCAAAAACTAGATCTTGAGGTTAATTTATAGATTGAATAGGAGCACAAAAAGTGGTACACCCTACTATTCCACATTTTAGTCCTTTTCTGGCACTATTGTCCAGGTGGTCTAAGTTTTCTAGGTTCTGTTTGATAGGCCTATGTTACCTTGTCAATGAAATATCAAAGCTTGGAAGCCTACAGAGCTTGTTGTGAATCTATTTTTAATCTTTAAATCCCTAAGATATCTTTGTTATTGAAATTTAATGAAAACTTGAAAAATATAGAGAAGGGGTTAGTGTGTAAAGGATACATTATATGCACTTCATACCCCATGTGTGGGCATGTTTCCTACATACCAATACTCTAAAGATGGATCAAGCTAATGTAGTTCTCATATTGAAGTGATTGGTGTAATTATGTATGATAAATTTAATTAGATGAAAAATTGGATTTACTTTATATGGATAGGGATTGATGCAAAGGTTTGAATAATCTTGAAATGATCTTGGAAGGTTGTATGTAGAGAATAAGGAAGAGTGCTTGAGTGTACTTGCTTGTATTTTTATTTCTTTTCTATCAATGAGTGCCAACCCTTCTAAATAGACTTTGAATAGCCTTTTATAGAGAAATTAATGATCATGGGTTAAATGAATTTGTGTTATTATTATAATAAAAATAATAAGGATCCAAAATAATCTGATCGTTAAGACCAATTTTGCACTTAGACAATAGCACCAAAATTAGGACACCTTGGGTTTTAGTGCTCCTATTCAAGTTGGGTGTTTTCCAGAGTTAATGAGACTGATGGGGATGGATCTAGGCCTAAAATAGTTGCCTAGGTCTATAAGGGCTAAGTTTGGAAGGTTCTAGATGATTAGGAATCAATGAAAGAATAGCCTAGAAGGGTTGTGTAAGCAAGTAGGAAGACCTATGGATTGGATGTCATTAGTCATGCTTAAGTTATCCAATTCCACATTTTAAATGACTATAGTAAGATATCCCTATAATTATCATGTTCTAGAGTCTTCCAAGTACCTTTGCTAATAATTGATATATATTTCATGAATCATAATAAATGACCTTTGATTTATATTTATGCCATGCCTTTTGAAATGATATCATGAGAGGGTTAAATAAAACACATAGGATAATCCATACATGTTTAAATATTTTCAAATTTGATTTTGTGGAAGACAAGGACACTAGATTCCATGCTAGTGTCATAATCTAGATGGTGGTGTCTTGTAGAATAGAAAATTATTGAGGATATGTAATTGTCAGAGTAGGATATAAGTCAAGTTTTAGACAAATTATGAGCTACATGTTTTATATGTCATCATAATATTAGGGTCAAACTATAGAATAAGTATTTACATATAGTGAGATGGAAAATAATAATTTTAAAAATTTGAAAAGGTCATGAACTAAAGTTTTGAGCCATGATTGGTATTTTTCAAGTGTATAAAACTAGCATATCATGTAAAATTAGATTTGAGTATCTACATTTTCTCCCTTTTTAATCTAGTAATGAATAAGGATGAAATTACTAGGTTTAAAGGAAAGAAATGCATACCATTATGTGTATAACACACTTTTATTTAACTAGATCCCTATTTTAATTTATTTCTTATGTATTACATATGACTAAGCACATATAACAGTGTAATTAATGCATAACAACTAAAAATAAATAATTTGAAATGCTTGAAATTAAAAAAAGTAAGGAAGGAATACACATATGTGTCAATGCAACCATGTTTCCCCTTGGTACTTTTATTTGGTGATGATGCTTCCTTATTGAATCATTGGATAGAGAGGTTCACAACTAAACCTTAGAAATCTGAAGATAGAATTTGAGGGTGATCATATCCCCAATTTGGTACAAGGGTGAGTTATGCCAAGGCTATTGAGATCACTAAATATCAAATGCACAACTCAAGAGTATGCATGATATGGGAAATATATCCAATCTTGCTTAGATAAAATTGTTTAACCATCTCAACTATGAAAGGGGAGTAGTTCCAAGGTTCTTATGGGTGTTGAATCTCAAAAAAATACTCAATAGATCCAACTGTTGCATATAGATAAAGGTCAATCGGTACATATTGGTAAGGTTAGTGCATAAATATTTATATAATTTAAATATGTATTTGTGATTTGGTTAATTTTCATGGTACATATACCTCTAATCTGTGTCAAGGTGTATCTATCAAAATGTAATCTCTGATCTATAAAGTATGTTTAATATTTGTCACAAACTTGAAACACTTTATCCAAAAAATATGAAAATAGGTGTTAAATGCATAATATTATGACTTAATTATATATCTAAATCATGTAAATTATATCAAATTATGCCAATTTTTATAACTATTTTTGTGTAGGCTCATGTCTTTATGACATTCCCTCACTGATATTCTTCCCCTTTTGAGGTGAGGGGAATGCAATCTAGTAGTCACATTTATCTCAAAATGGTAAGACAACCATGCCATATCTATATCAATCATGGAGTAAATAAGCATATGGTATCATGTTAAAGTAGATGTATAAATTAAGATTACAGCATCTAATTACAATAAGCCCAAATATGTAGGATATTGATCATGGAAACATATAGAGGTAACAAGCACAATCTCATAAAATAATCAAGCACACACATAAAATAACTCAATGTCACTCAAAAAGGGTCTAAAGAGACTAAAAATAAGGGGCATGTTCAAATGTTGCCCATTCAAGGGAAGACATGTTCAAATGTCTACACATCAGATAAATAACACTTAGGGAACTATGGTTAACAAGTGAAGAACATGTTCAAATGTTCCACAATCAAAATAAATATAAAATAAGAAGTATATTCAAGTAAGGCATATGATAATATCAATAAATGAAATATAAATAACCAACATAAGCATATAATACTAGTTACTTCATACATGTGTGATCAAAGCATCTTGTAGCATAGCATATCTAGCACACTGTGTAAGATGTAAACATGAGTATAGACATGTGTAAGTGTTAGTATATAATCTAAATCATGGCAATGTAAAGTTATCATACAATAATGTAACATGTATCGATTGTGATCAATGAAGTAGATACCCACAACATAAGTGTGCCACTCAAGTGGAGGAAAGGTTCAACATATGTATGCTCATGTATCATGTATCTAGTGTATGTATGTATTGCACTCGAGTTCCCATAAAAAAATATGTGTGAATATAAAGGGAATTATATGATATATACTAACATAAATTAAGCAACATATATGCAAAATCTAGGAAGCATGAATATGTTAAATGTAATACCCCTTGTATCAAACCTTTGTACTTTATTCATCTTGAATCATTTTTCATATGTGACTACCATGTATGTGTAGAAAATTAGACATGGGATATTTGATGTTACCCTAATTGTATTATATTATATGTTTTGGTATATTTTATGGTATCAATGGATATATATTAGACTGTGTAGGTTTATCACTATGTAGCTTAGCTAGTTTAGTAAATCTCAATTGGATGAGTGATTACTTAGTATGATTATTTTAAGTGGAAGTATGTTTTATTTGGATATTGACATTTATTAACATGATGATTCATTTTGTGACTTAAAATTGATTATATTTGACTAACCAAAATTATGAATTGATTTTGTGACATACTTGTATTGATAGTTATATTATATATTTACACAAGTTTATATCATATCATATCATATATATATATATATATATATATATATATATATATATATCAATTATTTCTTGGATGTATTTGATGTTGTATTGAGCATGAAAATTATAGGAGATAAAAGATAGGATTATGAGGGACTTAGACATGGCTTGACATATCATATGCACACCTAATTTCACCCTATATATATATATAATTTCTTGGATGTATTTGATGTTGGATTGAGCATGCAAATCATAGGAGATCAAAGATAGGATTATGAGGGACTCATACATGGATTGATAGATCATATTCACACCTAAATTCACCCTAAACCTTTAATCTTATACCCTTCATTCTTTATAAATTGTTAATTGTGTTATTTTATCTTTTAAATTATTCTCTTTATTAATTTTAAATTTTGGTGTCTTGACCTAAATTTGTCTTCTAATTTAGTCACCTTAAACCTATGTTAAAAATTAATGAGGTTATTTAACCATGTTAATGGTTGGGTTGACCCACAAACCCAACCCATGTGTTCAAACTCGGATTTGTCTTTCCAAACACTTTTTAGCTTGAATAATTGACAATAAAAGTTTCTCTTACTAGTCCTTTTTGGACCCATACATATACCCATTAGGTAGGTGGGTTTTTTAAGTAACTTTGACCACTTTTTAGTCATAGCCTTCTCTATGGCCTATATTTTTCTTCCACAAGCCACCCTCTATTTTTGAACAAAAACGTTGTGTTATATTTTTGAGTGCAAAGAACACACATGTGAGTGTGTAAGGATATTTATGAGGTTTGTAAGAGAATTTATGGAGGGATGTCACATCCTTGGGATGAGGATGGCCATGAGACACCCTCCTATTGGTCATTATTTTTTTTTCTTCTCTTTTTAAGAACCTTCTTTTGGTCTTTTAAGGGGATGTATTTTGGATGAGCTTGGGTTCCTGGAAAAAGGATTTTAGAAGATTGACAAGTAGAGATTTTGGTTGAGGTATGTATTTTG
This sequence comes from Torreya grandis, assembly GCA_037957365.1. Lineage (NCBI taxonomy): Eukaryota > Viridiplantae > Streptophyta > Pinopsida > Cupressales > Taxaceae > Torreya > Torreya grandis. The sequence goes on from JARHVA010000556.1 coordinate 594,153, forward strand.
CTTATAAAATGTTACGTTTTAATGCTCTCTCTTATCTTATTTTCTCTTGAATTAATCTTATTTAAAGGAAAATGAACAAAAACTTTGATTGGCTTGAAGTTCTTATTTTAAAAACAAAAATTCTAAAGTTTTTGCATTTGATATTGTTGTCATGATTTATATTTCTTGTTGTCTTCTTATTTTTTTAATGAATGTTGGGTTATGAGAGGTCTAAGGAGGAAAATTATCACTTGATAAAAAATCTTTTATTTGGTTTAAGAATCCCTTGTGTTCATTAATAAACTTAAGTAACAAAGAAAGTAAATATCATCTTCTCTTCCCTTTAGTTAAGTCTTAGTGGCTTTATTGTTCTTTATGTTTTAATTGTGAATATTTTATTATTTTTCCTTCTTAATTATTGGCACCTATAACCATTTCATTTTCAAGATTCTTCAATAGTGCATATGAGTTGAGGAATTCCTCTTTCCCTTGGGCTTGGAGGAGGCTATGCATAGACCTCACTTGGTGAGAATTCTGTGTAATGATTCCTATAGGAATGGTGGTCAAGCACTTTCCTTTTCTCTACTTTGTATGTTTTGGGAATGGATTGAGAATATTCAAATCTTGTGTAGGTTTTTTGCTTATATCTTGGAACTTGATATAATTTTACCTTGGTTACTTTGTTGGATTCTTTTTAACTTGTAAATATTCATCATACTATTATAAGAGATCTCCTATTATGTCTCTTGTAGAGTGAGACTTTTTATATTTTATGAATAGGCTAGTGACCTCATGTTCCTTGATCAACTCCCATAATTTTTTTAGGAAGAGATAACGTTTGTGCCTATGCGTATTTTTATCCCATCTCTTTTACATCTTGGTGTATGTGTTTATTTTTTTATCCATTATATTATTATCTTATAATAACATTTCTACCTGCTCTATATAAAATGATTATTTAGATAATATGTATTTGGTGAATGTCAGTTATTACATTTCTTTCTACTTGAAATGTTCATGTGAATAAGGGAATGGTAATAGAGTCTTGCCACATATTATTCTAGTTAATATATTTATAATTTTAAGAATAAGTGAATGGGATCTATCTTTGAAGCATTTATATTTATTGTATCTTTTAACAATTAGATTAAAATAGAATGAGTAGATGAAGAAGTAGATAAACTTCCTCTATCTCTCTCTCATATAGTTATGTATGAAAATTATAATTTAATTGTAGAATGCTTCTTTTTTTTATTAGATTATTTATAAAATAAATCTGAATGTTATTAAGTAAAAGAATACATGCATATATGGTTATGTTGAATATAGAATATCATTTACAAAATATATTTAATTATTATTCATTTTAGGTGTACAAATATATGATTCTAGTTTTGTTAGTCATGTTGTTAATCAAATAAAATGAAAACTATAGTAGGAAAACAAAAGGAGAGTCACTGGACCAACATGGGTGGTAAAACATCTACACTATGAATTTTGAATGATAATAATGGGTGGAAGGCTAACTACAACCTAACAATCCCACTCGGTTTGTGATAGATCTAGAAAAGGTTATTTCGAGGAAGTTTCTTATTTTATTGGAGGACTCAAAGAATCAGCTATTATTGGAGGGGAGCCTAGTAAGGGGTGGGGGTCCACAAGTCATCGACTCCAACCCCACCAAAGGCAATTAGAAATCTTCATGGGTAGATCTAGTCATGGGGGAACGTCACCAAGTACTCTTGGGATATTCTTTCTTGGTCCCATTAGGTGAATATAAGTAAGTCTAGAAGTACTGAATGGTATCATTGATAGAATCAAATCCTCCCTATCAATTCTATCTTGGCCAAGTTTAATGATTTTTGGCCAAATATTGATTCTTTTAAAAAATAAGCTAATCTCAAATGGAAACCAAAAGGGTAAATAGATATTTTAGCCATGCCCAAAATTTTATTTTTGATCAACTACTCCCATCTTAAGGACACCATAGGGAACCTTATGGGAAGACCTTGGTTTATGGGTAAGTTGATGGTTTGACTCCACAACTGGAAGGTAGGCCTTAACTTTAATAGTTTAGTCTCTAAGGATATCCTAATATATACTATCCTAATAGAACTTTCTCTAGAATTTTGGGCACCAAAATTAATTTTTAGGATTATCAAGGCTCTTGGTCAACCCATCTCTATCAACCTAGTTAGTAGGTCTAGGAGGAGGCTCCTTACCACCAGGGTTTATGTTTTCATTCTACTAGATAAAACCTTGATCCATTATATCAAAATCAAATCAAAGTATGATATCTAAAATCAAATAAATTAATTCTTAATATCCTCTAATATTTACAAAACTTTTGATGTTTTGAACCACTCATCGAAAGATTTCCCCCTACTTAAGAAGCTTCCATTCCCTCTTCCCCCTCTTAGGTCAGGAAATCCTCTGCCCAAACTCCCTCATCTCTTCCCCATTCCTCTCATCCCCACTCCCCCCCCCATTCCCCTTCCTCAAAATCTTTGTTCCCCTCCCTGCTCTCCCCCTTTCCTCTCCTTCTTGGCCCTCTCCCCCCTCCTTAAAACCCCTACCCCTCCCCCAAATAGGCTTTCACCCCCCTAAGTCTTAGAAAAAATCTCTCTGTAGTTTCTCTACCAAGACCCCCCATGGCTCTTAGGATCCTTATTCCTCCCCATCTCACCTTGACTCTAGCTTCTCTACCAAGTCCCTTGTTATCCCCTCCACCTGACTGCTTTGCACCCTTGAAAGAAATTATTGTTGAAGCAGTGTTCTCATCCCCGATAGGCTCTCCTTATAATCATCCTTCGATCATCTCTCCCCCTTTTCCCCTTGTCCCATTCCTCATACTTCTCTCTTGATAGATGATGACCTGGTGTTTTAGGGAATGTTACCTCCTTAGACTCTCCTCACTCCTATTATATCCTATGAGGAGTCAAAAATTTTCTCCTCATCTGAAGGATTATGTTCTTTTGCTAGCAAAGGGGAAAGTTTTATTCTATCCAAAGACCCATTTAAGGATAAATGGGAAATAATATAGAATAAAATGGAAAGAATAAATCAAAAGATTTTTGTGATCAAAAATTAGTAGGTATAACCTCATCCTAAAGCTCAAAGAGAGTAAAAATAGACAGGCAAGTTTATAAGGGCACACAGATGACCCTTAGGCACTATCCCAGTAACAATAAATGAAAGTCCTCTCCTAGAACATAAGGTGTATTAATAACCCTATAAAATAGAAGTTAGATAGAAAGTTAGTTTTAAAGATAAAACTAAATATCCTTTTGTTTTTTAAGAAACTAAGATGTTAGATAAAAAACTTTCAAAGATCAAGTTTAATATTTGGGACAATTCATATTGTAGTTGTAGTATTTCAAGAGGGGATTCAGGTGGTTTGGTGGTTTTTTAGGACCCTTTAGTCTTGAAATGAAAAACCCTTCTTATTATTAATTCTCATAGCTATATTTCCTTTTTTGACATCTATGAAAAGAACCATTGGATCCTCACTGATGTTTATGCTCTAAATTCTAGACCTGAAAGAAACAAGTTATGGAATAACTTGTTAGACACTGTAAATCACTTCAAAAACATGAGGTGGATGCTTGTAGAATATTTTAACTCTCCTCTAACCCTAAGGGAAAAAAAGGGGGAATATACTCTCTCAATGATAGTATGTTGGAATTTAACAAGTTTATTGCTAATGTTGGTCTTTATGATGTGGAGCTTAAAGGTAACTAGTACACCTAGACAAATAAAAGATTAGGATATAATCTCATTCAAGTAATATTGTACATGTTCCTAATTTATCTCAATTGGATCCATAATTCTTCTTATTTTTCCTTATCCTTCCCTAGAATTAGATTTGACCATAATCCTTTTCTCTTCCAAAGTGACATGGTGTCAAAATCTAAAGCTATGCCTTTCAAGTTTGAAAAAATGTGGCTCTCAAATCAAAACTTGGAGGGATTTATTAAGGAATGGTGGAGTATTTTGATTCAAGTTTCTACCATTTTTACCTTGGCCATGAAATTCAAACATGTTAAGAATAAACTTTAAACCTAGAATAATGAGGTGTTTGGCAATATCTTCATCCATAAAAATGACATCAAGGAGGAAATTTGAAGGATTGAGTTGGAAATTTTGGTTTCAATTCCTTCCCTTGACCTTAAATTGTAATAAAAAGAACTCCTTAGGAGTTTTCACAACCTAGAAGTGGAGGAAACCTATTGGAGGCAAAAGTCCAGAAAGATGTGGCTAAAGGAAGGTGATAGAAATACTAAATATTTACACATCTCTACATCAAGGAACCATCAGTAGAAGATTATAATAGAAATTCAAGGGGGGTGGTACTTGTTTTAGGAAGGATGAATATATTGAAACCCATTTTGTTAATTTTTATAAATCTTTACTGGCCTATGCTCCCCCCAAGATGAGGGCCTTGAAAATCAAGTGGCAAAACTATTTGATAGGGTTATACCCAAGAAGATAATGCCTATATTATCATCCCCCCTCAATTGAGGAAATCTAAGTTATTGTGTTCTCTTTGGAAGGGTGCAAATCCCTAAGACTTGATGGCTTCCCTATTTTCTTCTTTCAAGTCTTCTATGACATTATTTAGCATGAAGTTTGTATGGTGATTATGGAATTTTTCAAGGCTGGTACCATGCTCTAAAATTTCAAAAATAAATTTCTAGTGTCCATTCCCAAGAATCAAGGAGCCACTAAGATGTTAAACTTTAGACCCATTAATTTGTGTTCCACATTTTATAAAATTTCCACTAAAGGTCTTTCTCTAAAGATACAACTTTTACTAGATAAAATCATTTCAAAATAATAGGGAACCTTTGTGTTTGGTAGACAAATTTTGGATGGGATCATCATTGCTCATGAACCATCCACTTGGTGTCCCACTCAAATAATCAAGGTATGTTTCTCAAATTTATCATGAATAAGGCCTATGACCAGGTCTCTTGGCAATTTTTGGATAAAATTTTGGCTAGTCTTGGTTTCAACCACTCAATCAAGAGTTTGATTACATCTTATATTTTGGCCCTTATGTTCTCTATTATTATCAATTATTTCCCTAGGGGTTTCTTTCCATTAAGGAGAGGGTTAAGACAAGGGGATCCTCTTTCTTTGTATTATTCATCATCCTAGTGGAAGCACTAAGTCAACTTATTATCAAAGATAAAAATTCTAACATCATCAAGGGAATCACTGATGCCCCTAACACTAGCCTGATCACTCACCAATAATTTATAGATGTTACATTTATGATTTGGAAATACTCAGTTCTAGAAGCCAAGTGTTTCAAGAAGATCCTCAAAATTTATGAAGTGGTTTCAAGTCAAAGTGTCAACTTTCACAAGAGCTCCCTCTTCTTTCTCAATACTCCACCTTTCATTTAAGATAAAATATCCAAGATTATAGGTTACATCATTATTAAACTCCCATATTCCTATCTTGGTAATCCTCTTTCTTAAGGCTCCATGAAATTAGAATTCTAGAATCCTCTCATAGATAGGATTCAAAGAAAGCTAGCAGATTGAAAAGGGAATCTATCATTCCAAGTAGGAAAAATTCAACTTCTAAATATCCCTCTCCAAATAATTCTTATTTATTTCATGTCTATCTTCATCATCCCTGGAAGGACCATAGATCAAATTTAATTTATTCAAATAAACTTCCTCTAGAGAGGTACTAAAGATATATTTAGGTTCCCACTAATCTCTTGGAATAAAGCCTACCACCCTACCTTGAAGGGAGGTCTAGGATTAATAAGAGTTAAAACTATGATTCAATATATACTATAAAATCAAGGATGGAGGGTGGTTAAATATGAGAACAAGTGGACTAAAATCATTAGGGCCAAATAGCTTAATTTTGGGGAAGGTTACCAATTTCTCTCAAAATTTAGCCCTAAAAATAGGTCAATTTTTTGGAAAGTGTTAGAAGGTGAAAAGAATATTCTAAAAAAAGGTTTATGAGTCATTAACTAATCATTTAATAATGTTAATTTAGGTCTCATTTCTAAAGTTTTATTCAATAGGAGAAATAGATCTCTAGCAACTAGTCTCTTCTACCACACTCCACACTTCCAAGAATTGAAAATCACACTTGTAGGAAATTAAATCACACCACACTTTGAAGAAAATTAAATCACACTTATATAAATGTAAAAACACACTTATATAAATTAAATCACACTTTTTGGAAATTAAATCACACTTGCATGAAAGTAAATCACACTTGCAGGAAAGTAAAGTATTGAATTGAAAATAAATGATAAACACAAAAAACACCTGCAGGTTCACAACAAACTTTACAGAAAATAAATGTTTACATGAAAAATAAATAATAAAAATTCAAAATCATAATTACATAATAAATAAATAAAAACACATTTATCCATCTTCCTTGCAATGAGTGGCCGACTCATTCCTCAAAAGAAGATTTTAATCAGAACACTAGATTTATGTCATAAAGCTTCAACATGTATTATTGATAACCAATATTGATTATAATGATGTGGAATGTTGCATTTATAATTTCATGATTCCAAACAAATCCTTATTTTAAGAATCAAAATTCTAGATGCTCTCCATATAATATGGAGAATAACATAACAACTTAGATATTCTAGCTTATATTGATCTTTCACAAAATATGGAGAGAGACATTATTATCTATTTACAACATAAGCTCAATCTTCATGAAATATGAATAGAATTATTTATATAATAAAATTATACAAATCTAAATTTAGATACAATCCTAAGCTATTCCGTAGATAAACCTACATAATCCATAGATATCCATGCACAGTCTATAGATATACCTGCAAAGTCCATAGATTTTAAAACTTGCAAAGTCCAAAGATTTCAAAACTTACAAAGTTTATAGATTTAAAATCTATAGGTTCCATATATTTTAGACCTGTAGAGTCCATAGATTTTAGACCTATAGATTCTATATATTTTAGACCTACAGAGTCCATAGATTTTAAAACATGCAGAGTCCATAAATTTCAGAACTTATAGAGTCCATAGATTTTAGACCTATAGAATCTATATATTTTATTTAAGTTGTATTATTTGAAATATTAATGACTATGATGGCTCCCTTGATGTTTGATGCTTTGAATTTTTCTTCAATCAATGAACTACATGAATGTAGAGCTATTGGTTGAGTCAGTATCTAGATTAGGTGAGTCATAGCTATGTCTAGAGTGCATGTAGCTCATCTCAAAGCTAATATTTGGTTAGTACCTCATTCTCATGTCTAATATATATTATTATGAGCTGCATATATACACATTAATATATTTTTCCATATGTTTAGTAACAATAATCAACAAATAATAAGATAACAATTTATTAAAAAATAACTAAGATATAGTTCTCTATTTCATTCTAAATAAATCATAAGTTCAAAAACTACACTTAGATCCACTTATTATACAATAATAAAGCATGTTATTTCATAGATATAATGGGCCATTTTATGGTTTCATCATCTCTCCCACACCTAACCTCATGAATATTCTCATGCATCCCATTCCTTTATCTAAAAATTCTTTGAGATACAAATGCATGAGTTAGATGTTCTCATTTTCAAATAGTCTTTCCAGATTTAACCTTGCATAAGTAAAATTATTTTTAACTTATAGAATTCTCTTGGATTTCATAGGCAAAAGTTTCAAATGAAAGTATCCAATAAAATACATTTGTCAAGGATAGGTTCTTGTGTACAAATTTTCTTTCTATCATTGATTTCTCATTGACACAGGTTCTTGTGTAGAATTCTCATGCTACCCTATTCTTCTTCTTTTTTTAAAAGAAAATGAGGTGAGAGTAGGATCTTGTGTTGAGAATTTAGTTTGGTTCGTATATCTATTTTATTTGACTACAAATAAACTTTGATATAAAATATGAAGTAAATTTTTTTGCTTGAGATTATTACAAAATAATGGTGAAACTATATGCCTCTATCAAAGTCAGTTTTATTTTTACTAAGCCACATTCTTGATTTATTGCTTAAACTATTTTATTTCTCCTCTCTCCCACACCTAATCTCATGCATACCAATGTAAATATGTATAAATTGTGGGGATATTTATTTCTTTTTCCTTATTTTCAAAAAAAATGATCTTTATGTAATAACAAAACTTACAAATAAATTTAAAAGTGAAATAAAAGAATCTAGATACCTTGGCACAATTTCAGCTTACCTTATATTTCTTGATGTCAGCCCCATGGAGAATATTGGAAAATATATTTGAAGAATGGAAGCCTAAGAAATGCTAAAAATGAGGGAATAAAAAGCTAGCAACTAAGTATTTATTTCAGGTGGGAAAAGTAACCATTACTAGTTTTCAACTTTCCCAAAAAAAAAATTTAACCTTTGACTAGCCAATAAAATTAGTTTTCTAATAAAGACTCATTTTTATAATACTTGACTCACCAACAAGCTAATTTTTAAACCAAGGCTACCAAAAACACCTGAGGATTTTCATTGTTGCTTATATATATGTATATGTATATGTATATGTATATGTATATGTATATGTATATGTAGATGTAGATGTAGATGTAGATGTAGATGTAGATGTAGATGTAGATGTAGATGTGTGTGTGTGTGTGTGTGTGTGTGTGTGTGTGTGTGTGTGTGTGTGTGTATGTATGTATGCAAAAATGATGACAGAGAAAATGTTAGTAATAGACTATATATATCTTCATACTATTTTCAAATGTATCAATAAATTTTTTACATGTTGGGCACTCTTCATCATTGGTTTATGTAGTGATGATGAATCATTGGTGGAAGATTCTTGTTGACTCTAATATTCTCTTAGGATAAAGTGTCAGGTATTTGATGAAGATATGGACAAAAATTGAGCTATTTTGATCTTCTCAAATGGCTTCATAATCTCCAAACTTTAATTCCATATACACAAAGGTGCAATCACGTAGGTGATTATTTTCTATTTAAACTCTTGCCTGTTGATTTGTCTCCTCTAATCTCTTTCATTGAGGAGTAGCCATGTGAGATAATTCACCCTTATGATGAAGCAAATTTGTGTTCCTCTATTCTGCCTTGAAAACTTTTTGTTGATCTATCTTCATAAAATTATCCTATAAGAACTCAAAACCACAAAAACTTTCGACACCAACATAGTATCAGCCACATCAAATAATTATAAATATCAATAACATGAAGAATGGAAAGAACATTTAAAAACATATGAATGATTGTATTTTAGCCTATTTAGGAATGATTGGTGGTTCAAAATTTTTAATATATTTTTATTATGGAAACAAGAACTCCCTCAGATAAAAACTATTATTATGATTGGTGAATCTTGGTTTTATTAATGGATGGAATGGAATAAAGATAAATGTCATCAAATCTTTTTATTTGTAGGATAAGTAGGAAATTTTAACTATGATATGCATAGGGATAATGATAATACATGGATGGAATGAATATATAATGACCTATGATTTGTATGCATAGTAGCTAATGGGTAAACGGTATAAAAATACCAAAATAAAAATAAAATAAATACAATAAAATGTACCTGAATATTCTTCATATATATGATTATACTATAAGATATCCTTGCTACTACTACTGTATTAGATCAAGGTTTTTTTTAGTCCTAATAATCAAGGACTGGATCAAGTTCTCTTTCTAATGTCAATACCTCAGCCTTAGCCTTATGATTGATATTAACATTTCCATTCATATCAACATTAACCCATCCAATATTTGTAGTACATTCTTATTTATTGACCATTATTTTCCTAGTCTTCTTCTTGTAGCCACAAATTCTCTGTGTTTATCTTCATTTGACATTCTTAAAATCTAGCTATAAAATACTAAATAATTAGTAGCATCAATAATTCACTTTTATTATTCTTGTCAAATCTATTGACCCATATGGAATCCATTCTAACTTCATGCATAGTGATTTGTTTGCATGCAATACTTGGTTTGTGCATTGACCCACATGTATGGTGATATATTTGCATGTGATGTTTGATTTATGTGTTGACTTGTATGCATGGAGATTTATTTGTATGCAATGCTTAATTTATGCATTGACCTACATACATGGAGATTTATTTGCATGAAATGCTTGATTTATGCATTGACCCACATGCATGGAGATTTATTTGCATGTAGTGATTGATTTATGCATTGACTCATATGCATGAATATTTATTTTTTTGTAATCTAAATTTAGAAATATAACTAACTTCATGCATGCTATATTTCTACCTAGATTTATGCATGTAATCTAAATTTATGTAACTAAATTCATGCATGCATGATCTATCATATCCTTCTTATAATAGAATGAGATCAACTTAATTGAGTATTTTCCCTAATTTCATTATAAAAATAAAATCACATGCAATATTTTTGAAGTCAACCAACCTAAAAATTATACAATCCTTTTTTGATGGTTTCAAAAAAAGTGCAACTATATTTTATCCTCCATATAGTTGATTTTAATTATTTTCCTCAAATAGGTAGATTAAATCTTTAATAGACATGTTAGGCACAAGAGCATAAATTTTAGATTCCTCTTTATGAATATCTCTATGAATTTACCCCATTTTTCTCCATCTTTTACATTATTTTAGATCATCATTTTCTTTCTCCAACCTACATCAACATTTAAATCTTTTCATATGGTGTTAGCAATTGTTATTTTTTACATACCAGCGTTATTATGGCATGGGGAGGGGGTTTGCATGAAATTAAAATTTATAAATCTAATTGAAAAAAAATAAACTCTAATATATATTACAAGAAAATAAATTCTAATCTATTTTATAGAAAAATAAATTCTAAAGAAACCATTAACTATCTCTTGTTATAAAAATTATAAAAAAATATTCTCTCTCACTAGAAACTTGTTTATCTACTGCCACTAGACAATTCACTTAAAAAATTCTACATCTCCTAATAACATCATGGTCCCTATAAATGGTGCCAAAATGGATGAGTCATCAATTCATCATTTAATAATGTCAATCCAGGGATGATGTCCAAGGTTGTATGCAATATAAGAAAGAGATCTCTAGCAACCAGTCTCTTCTACCACACTCCACACTTGTAAGAATTCAAAAGTACACTTGTAGGAAAGTAAATCACACCACACTTTCTATAAAATTTAATCATACTTATAAAAATGAAAAATCACACTTTGAGAAATTAAATCACACTTGAAAGAAAGTAAATCATACTTGCAGGAAAGTAAATTATTAAATTGAAAATAAATGATAAACATAAAAAACCCCTGTATGTTCACAAAAAAAATTGTAAAAAATAAATTTGTACATGAATAATAAATAATAAAAATTAAAAAGGATAATTATATAATGAATAAATAAATAAAAATATATTTATCTATCTTTCTTGGAATGAGTGACCAGTTCATTCTTTAGAAGAGGATTTTAATCAAAACACTAAATTTATGTCATAAAGCTTTAGAATGTATTATTGATAACTAAGATTAATTATAATAGTGTGGGAGGTTGTATATATAATCTCATACTTCCAACCAAATCTTTATTTAGGAATAACAATCATAGATGTTCTCCACCTAATATGGAGAATAATATAACAACTTAGATGTTATAGCTTATCTCGATCTTCCATAAAATATAGAGAGAGATGTTATTATCTATTTAAAACATAAGCTCAATCTTCATGAAATATGAAAATAATTATTTATAGAATAAAATTATACAAATCTAAATTTAGATACAATCCTAAGTTAGTCCGTAGATAGGCCTACACAATCCATAGATATGTTTGCATAGTTCGTAGATATACCTACAGAGTTTGTAGATTTTAAAACATACAAAATCCATAGATTTAATAACCTATATATTTCATAGATTTCAAATGTACAGGTCCATAGATTTCAAACCTATAGAGTCTATAGATTTTAAAACTTGTAGAGTCTGTAGATTTTAGAACCTATAGAGTCTATAGATTTTAAACCTACAGAGTCTATATATTTTATTCAAGTTGAATTCTTAAAATAGTTAATTAATATGATTTCTCCCTTGAATTTTGATGTTTTAAACTAGTCTTCAATCAACAAACTACATAATGTAGAGCTACTGGCTAAGTTTGTAGCTAGACTAGGTGAGATGTAGCTATGTCTAGAGTGCCTGTAGCTCATCTCAAAGTTGATATTTGGTTGGTACCTCATGATCATATCTAATATAGCTTATTATTAGATACATATATACACATTAATAGCTTTTTTAGAGATTTATAGAAAGAATCAACAAATAAGAAGATAATGATTTATAAATAAATAACCAAGATATAGTTCTCTATTTCATTCTAAATAAATCATAAGTCCAAAAAATAAACTTAGATCCACTTCTTATGCAAGGAAAAATGATGTTATTTCATGGATATAATGATCCATTTTATGGTCTCATCAAAGGTCTTAAGTGGAATGTAAGTAGAGAAAATATGGTTGACTTTTGGTTTAATCCTTGGATTAACACCCCTTTAGCTGCCTCCTTCCAAGACTTGGATTTGATTTATTTTTTCAAAAAAACCTATGGTCACAAGGTGTTAGATTATTTAGAGGAGAGGAATGGGAGGAAGAGGTAGAAACTTCTTGTAAAAATAATTTGAACCAGTAGCAGGCCCACCTCCTTCAAGACTTAAATGATTTTATTCAACACATTCACATCAATATATTTCTAAAGGAGGATGCCCTCATCTAAAAACATGATCCCAATGGTCTTTACTCTACTAAATCTAGGTATTCCTCTCTTTGAGACTAGGAGGATGAGGATGACAACTAGTAGGTTCTCTAGCTCAAAAATCTCATCCCCAAAATTCGTGTTTGTTTTGGTTGGCGGCCTAGAATAAGATTCTTACTATAGATAACCTAATGAAAAGAGGTTTTATCATCCCTAATAGGTGTGTTCTTTTCAAGCAAGAAGTTGAGACTATGATACACTTGTTCCTATTCTATTTGTTTGCTTCATTCATTTTTCAACACTTCTTTAGCATTTATAATTTCTCATGGGTCAACCTAGGTTCTATTAAGGATTTGATTACCCAATGGAAGCCTCCTTGGGAAGCTCCCTCATTAAAATTTTGGTGGAATTTGGCTCTCCCCCATATTTTTTAGGGAATTTAGAAAACTAATAACTAATGCATATTTAAGAAGCTCAGACCTCATGTTCTTTCCACTTTTAAATGGGTTTCGGCCTTTGTTCATGAAAATTGGTCTTCTTATGCTTCCTCTTTTGATCAACCTATCTCTCCCTCCTTTTCTTGGATTATAACTCTACTTAATCTAGTCATTCCTAGAAAATATCAAGCTAAGGGGGTGGATAGGTCTAAATTTAAGTGGTTACTTCCCCCTCCTCTATGGTTTAAGATAAATTTTAATAGGGTAATGAAAGGGAACCCACGTCTGATGGGGGTAGGAGGGGTGATCAGATATTCTTCTAGCAATATTAGAGTAGCCTATGCAAGCTCACTTGGTATCTAAATGAACCATGTCTCAAAAGCTACTGTAGCACTTTAGGGTATTTATTTGGCAACCAATCTTAGCCTATAGTTCATCCAAATTGAGGGGGACTCATTAAACATTATCAACTACTTAAAAGGCCTCTCTCTCCCCTCTTGGAATATTTTTGGCATCATTAATGATGTTAAAAACTTACTGACCTATTTCAAATGGGTCTCCATAGGTCATGTCTATAGGCAAGGTAACAGGGGTGCCAATTACATGGCAAATATTAGAGTTCTAAGAGATGACTATACCACTTGGCATGAGAGTGATTATTGGATGATGTCATCTAGATTATCAAGCTAGAGAAAGATCACATCATGCAAAGCCATAATGAGCAAATTAATCATGATAAAATCATGGTTCATCTTCAATAATCTCTATGTCTATGGTTAATATTACCAAACCCTTACACATTTGGGGATCCCCAAGCTTGAATCATATGATCAACAATGGCCCTAATCTCTATCAACATCATTTTTACTTCCCAAAGAGATTATTTTGTGAAGTCTAGATAAGCAATTTTCCCTTTCAAAAAATGGGTTGGGATAGAGACCAATTTGAGTCGATCTCATATGATGATGTTAATAAAAATGAATATGTTTGGAACAAAATGGTCTAGGGTAGACTGGTGCCATTTATGGAACATCTTATTGAGCATGACACTATATTATCCAAATATTTCTCCCATGGTTGGAAGGACCATGAAGTGAGAATGCATGGCCTAAAGATCTAGATTACGAAGGAACTCAATGGTGAAACCATAGGGATGGAATTATATGAAGTCAAGGCATTCAAGGATAAGAGGCAGAATGAATAGCTCATGAACATCTTCTACAAGAAAGAGAAGGATAAGCATAAACCCAAGTATTCATCTCATAAGGGATTTATGCATGCAAATCTACTGAGGAAATTAACCAAAGGTTTGTTTACAAATCATGAGGTATATTACCCTTAAGGGTAAAAATATTGTTATCTTTTCAAATCACTTTCTCCTTTTGAATCACTTAAAAAGGTCATTTAGCATCCCATTTTTCTTGTTGCAATCTCTAGAGATTTCAGTGTTGAATTTCAAAAAAGAATCCTTCTATAGATTCAATACATCAAGGTTTAATCTTATTTTTGATTAAGCGTGGGGAGTCACTATGGTCTAAAATCATCACTAAGGCCATAAACATTAATAATGAGAGGGATTCTTTTGAGGAGGAAGGGAACAACACCCAATTAGATTTGAGAGATGAACAAGAAGAGAAAGATGTGGGGGATTTAGCTAAAAATGTATAGGAGGACCCCAAGCCTAGCCCAAAAAGCCCTTCACTTGTCCACCCGCTTGCTACCAAAGGTAAAGGGGTCTCTGGGTCCAATGTTATGGTGGAGATTTAGGACTCCCTCTAAAAGTTGTATACAAAAATAGTGATCCATAAAATGGTCTATGGTATAATTACTATGGAGTTTGAGAAGCTCAAAGGATTCCTATGTCTAGATACAGTAACTAATAATGAAGATTTATTTCACCTAGACCACACCCCTAAAGGTAAATCTATCCAACATAGAAAAGAGGAGGAAGCCACCTAGGAGCCCAAGGAAGAAACAGTGGAATTCCATTCTTCTAACCTTAAGAGAAAGAGATAGGAGGATGCTAAGGAATAGTGTGTTAGGATTTGAACCAAGGGAAGAAACAACAAAAGTGCCAATGCTGAGACTAAATAGTTGGTCGTTTACTCTAAATGGGTATAGTTGATTTGTCCCTATTTTATTTTTGGCTTCTTTTTGGTTTTTCGGCTAATAGTTGATGGTAGTTTGGTGGAAGGTGGGTGTAGCCACTAGGGTTTTCTCTTTTTGTCTTGATTATTTGACTTGATTTTCTTTTAGTTGTTCATTGTAAAGGGTATGGGCCCCTTCAACCCAAATTTGTAATCGATATAATAAAAATGTTGTTATATTTAAATATTAAAGAATTATAATTAGAAAATGAATCATTAATTAATGTAGTTGTTTAGATTCTACATATACATACATGCATACATACATATATACATGTGTGTGTGTGTGTGTGTGTGTGTGTGTGTGTGTGTGTGTGTGTGTGTGTGTGTGTGTGTGTGTGTGTGTGTGTGTGTGTGTGCGTGCATGTATGTATGTATGTATACATATACATATTATATTAACAAGTGAAATAAAAATAAATGAGTACAATTTTATGCCATTGTATGTTTATATAAGGAAATTCATGAAAACAATAGATTATTTCATCTATGAAAAAATATATATAATCTCAATGTTTTAATACTTATTGTATCAAATTTATTTACAAAATAAGTATTACAAGATACACACACACACACTTATTCCTTGTATATTTATATATAAAATAATAACTCATGCAATAAAATATTGTTCAAGTTATTTTATTAAATAATTATAAAAATTAAGAGAATTAAAATACATACATATACATATATATACAAACATAATGATATATATATTTTTAAATTATATATTAATATATATGAAGTATACAAAATACATGAAAATAAAAAAATTAGATTAAATATAAATTATAAAAATAAAAATAAAAAACATATTATTAAAGATGATTATATATATATGATGGGGGAGGGGCGGCTAAGTTGACCCCATACCCCTAGTTGGAGTAGCCATCGGCCATGGTCGAGGCCAGCATAGGCCACAGTGTGTCATAAGCCATGTAAATAAAACAAAAAAAACATATATTTTTTAATGCTAAAAAAATAATATATATATATATATATGAAGGTATATAATATATACATAGATATATATATTTTGTTATAAATCAGTCTTTTTAATAGCTAGGGTTTATATATATAATAGACTGTGTACATATATATATATATATATATATATATATATATCACATATTACAATTTATTTATTTTAATATGTGATAGATCTAAAGGATGAGATTGAAACAATCCTAGGGTGGAGATATAACTCACCACTAGCAAGTGGGAGCCTTTTGAATTGTCAACTTGTCCCTCATTAAGAGACAACTTGAATTTAAATTTAAGAGGACTTTTTAATTTTTATATTTACTTTTAAATCCTCCACATGCAAGTGGGATAGAAATTTTTAATTTTTATATTTATTTGTGAATTTTTAAAATGGAATAAATGAGTATTTAATTAGTTAATCCACTTTTGGTCCACATGTGATGGGTAATATAATGTGTCGAAGATATTATAGAAAGAATGGACAATGACGTAACTCATGCATACCATATCCCATTTGTCCTAAATTTTTAATTTTTCAAATAGTGTACCAATTATTTACATCAATCTTGAAATGCTCATAATAATCCCTATTAATATTTTTAATAATATTTATATCTTCTTGTCATGGGAATTTTTAAGGGTTTGAGTATGTTCCATTTTAATTTTGACTTTGAAATATTTTGAGATTAAAGGCCTTTGTTGTTGTCCTTACATAATTTATATGCGTCCTTCATTTTTATACTTTTGAATTTATTTATGTAGTGCCTCAAAATGATCTACATCATGGCCTATTAACTGATGATAACCAGAATTTGATGATCTTTCTATATATACGAGTATGTTTCCTAACATGTCCCTATTAGGAGGTAAAGATATCATCTTGTACTCAAGTAACATACAGATTATTATGTGTAGAGCATATTATTGTATCTTAATATATAAAATCTATTATGGTTACCTATGTGAGAACTCCATATTATTATCATGATGTATTTTCATTTATCCCATGTAAATTTAAATTAAAGCTTTTAGCCAAGAGAGATGGATTGTATATCAAGAATTCACATGTCCATCTATTTTTTTGTCTTTTCTTTATTTGTATTTAATTTTTTATCATATTGTGATGTATTTATCTTATATGAATCCCTCAAGGTTTAAATCATCACTATAACAAGGTCAATCTAAAAGTTACAAAAGTAAAATTAGTATTTGGTTTCAAAGATCATACCATGGGAAAAAAATATCACACAAAAACATAATCCAAAATGTGTTAGTGTTAATCATGTTTTTAATTCTTTACCTATCAATTTTATGTCTAATAAAACTTCACTTCAAGATTAGAAACTAAAATATAATACATTTACAATTAATTATTCAAAAATTGAATAATAGGTCACTAAAAGCTCAAATGAAATTAGAAGAGAAATTATTAGAAAAAAAGTGATCAAATTACCTCCTATACATCCTCTTTAAAAATCAAAATATTATTCTGCATATCATAGAATGCATGGGCATCATATAGATTATTACTTTATCTTGAAGAACTAAATACAAAGTATTATTGATAATGGTGAACCTATAATAGACATAATTCAAGCAACCCAGTCACTTTATGAGTGTATATTCTACAATACAAAATAAAAAATAAAAATTATGGGCACAAAAGGATAATTATGATAAAAAAAAGTTGCAGTCAAAAAATATAGAGAAAGAAAAGATTCAAAAGGCAAAATTAGAGCAAGAAAATATTCAAAAGGAAAAAATAGAGAAGGAAAAGATTCAAAAGGAAAATCTAGACAAGAAATGTTATAAAACAATCAAGATGAAAAGAAAAATTTATAAAATTAATGTATTTCAATACAATGTTACAAAAATAGCAATTAGGAAATTAAATTTAAGTTATGAAAAAAAAACATGATTAAAGCAAAGATCTAACAAAATATGTCAAAAATTAAGAGACACTTAAAAAAGCTAAAGTTTCAAATATTGTTACACTGGGGGAAATTACAAGTTCTTCATCATATCAAGAGCCCTTCACTATCACTGCTCACATAGATGAAAAGTAATTTTAGATATCAAGGTTATGGATTATCAAGATACAATTTTTTTTCTATGTCATTTCTTAGCTCTTTTGGAAATAATTATCAACACTTGGATCAAACTATTATGTCTCTAACATGTATCAGATAAATCAAGTTAATATTTTATTTTGCTTCAAAAGATTGGTACCTTAGTTTTCATGTTATTTCAAATCCAAGTGCATAGAATATTGTGTTTGGAAGAGCATGGTTAAAATAAATAAAATCAATTATTGATAATATCAAAGGTTGCATATCCTTAAATCGTAAAGGCAAAGTCACATACTTTTCCAAGGAAATAAAATCTTTAGATCAAAATAATCACAAAGAAAGCATGTCTTTAGTTAGTTTACGAATAATGGTCAGTAGAGAAAGAGGACACAATAAATATTGAAAAATAGAAATTAAAAAGGTTAATCCCAAAGTATGGGGTAGTTATTTATTCATATATAGATACAAAAAATAAAAGAGTGAAAGTTCACAATTTGAACATCAATATACTCTAGATTAATATGATTATAATGATACAGATTATGTAGAATATGAATATAACACATAATACATGACCTCATAAAGGCATCTCCTTGGTGAGATACTTCACTTCTAATATCAATTTATATTGTACATAGTTTATTTATTCTTTATTTGATTATTATTATTATAGACCTCCAAAATTCTCTCTAAACCATTGGTTGTATCTTTCATTTTGGGGACACTTTCTCTCTTGTTTGGCTACTTAATTAGAACAATCTAAGACAACTATCTTACTAAGCTTTCAATGAACACTATTTATTGATTATACCTTTAGGATTACATTTATATATTTTTACATGAGTCTACATGATCATACTTGTTATGTTATGCTTTAACCCTTTATTTAGGGTTATTCAAATTTTTCCCTCATTATTTCCTTTTAAATCCTTGATTATTACCTTGTTTTAAATAATTTTTATAATTTCACTTATGCAAATTTTAAATTTTAAATAATCAATAAAATATAAAATATATATATATATATATATATATATATATATATATTAATAAAATACAAAAAATATTCAAATAAATTAAAATTATAAAATAATTTAGCATACACATATTTACTAGCTTTGGAATATATTTTGTTTACTTTATGTTAGTAGATACAATATAATTTCCTTTCTATACACACATATGTTTCATGGGTACTTTATTGTAATAAATGCATACATTAGATGCATGATACATGAACATATAAATGTCAGACCTTTCCTCCACCTGTGTGGCACACTATGTTGGGGGCACTACTTCATTGATAATGATTGATATAAGTTACATTTTTTTATGATCACTTTACATTATCATGTTGTTTTTATATACTAACACTTATGCATATTTATACTTATGTTTACATCTTACACAATGTGATAGATATGATATGTTACATGACATTTTGCTAACACATATATGCAGGAACTAGTACGATATGCTTATGTTGGTTGCTTATATTTCACTTATTCATCTTATCACACTACTTACTTACATGTACTTCTTATTTTATACCTTTTTTTACTATGAAACATTTAAACATGTTCCTTATTTATTGGCCACAATTCCACTGAGTGTTGTTTTTGAAAGAATTCACAACACTCTTTAACCAAGATCTCTCCAACACACCATTACCACATCCATGATTGCTTCACCATATACATGAGGAATAAATTAATTGTGAATAAAATGAATTATTATTCACAAAAAGGATATAAAAAATCATGTATAATACAAAATAGAACCCTTGCTTAAGTAGGCAAGGAGAAACAAGACTCAAGCCTAACTAGCCAATATGAGATAAATCCTTGCATAGGAAAAAACTAGCAAAAGGATGAAAATCTTAATTAAAAAATAGAAATCATGAGAAATATACTTTAACACCCCCCTCAAATGAAGTTAAGAGCTAACAATAGAGGATGTAGTGTGAATATATGTGTCCCTATGTTCACCAATATAGCTTACTAGAGTACATGGATGTCAAGTCGATGTAACCACCAAGTGAAAGTAAGAATGGTGTTAAATACATGGATCACTGAACATGAACACTTCTCTCTAGAATATTGGGTAGAGTGATAAACCCAAAGAAGCATTGCTTGAACACCCTCTAATAAGATGGTGATAAGTGAGCACAAAGATAGGTGGGGCTGACATATTGGTCTCACTAGTGGGGATACCATACTGGTGTCACTATAATAATCACCAAGAAGACCATGGATTCCATTAATAAATCCTCATATAATTTTTGTCAAACAAAGTGTCTGAATATGATACACATGTACAAAAGAGAAATCTAAAAAACACTCAAAAAATTACAATATATATATATATAACTCTCATAAAGTGGAGAAAAAAGAGAAAATCCATAGGAAAAACTCCCCCCCCCCAAAAGAGATAAAATAAGAGAGCCAAAAATACCTCAAATATGATGCTTAAGTAGTCTGCACTCTAAGTACTTGCAAGTCATGAAGGAACTCAATATACATGAGTGGTCTAAATCCACTACTCGATCACAAAAAAAACTAACATTGGGTTTCACTAGAATAGCTTCAATCAAAAAACTATTAGTGGTGATGAAAGTACAATAGAGTAATTCATGTATAAGGAATGATCAACACTTAAGAAGTACACCACACCCCCCATACTTCTAACTAGGTGGAGTGAAGGGAAAAATGTGTATGTACACCCCCTCATAATGGGTGAAGTGGATGAAAAATGTCTACATGAGTGGATTGAATTCACTATTTGAACACTAAACATGGTGACACTTTATACACCAAAATAGCTCCATGTCACATTAAAATAAACTATCGAACAGTCAAATAAAATAAGATGACATTAGGATTCACCAAAATAGCTAAACTTCAAGCTATTTAAATGGTGTGTTAGAGAGATCTTGGTTGAAGAGTGTTTTAAACTCTTTTATGTTATTAGAGTGTCTTTCCATTACTCAGTGCCATACAGCTATTATTTAGTTATTTTCTATTTCAACTATTTTTTATGTTCCTTAGCATGATTTTTGTTGGTGTCTCCTCCCTAGGCCATACATCTTGATAAGGTTGTATATTTTATTTACTTTTATAGATTCTACATCTTATTATATTGGGTTTGGTATCTTTGTTATTCATTCACTATACAATAATTTTATGCTCTATCATTTGGCCTATTGATGTGGGTATTGAGATATATCTCAATATTTTCTATGAGCACCTTTGATGGAATGGATTTGTATTTTCCATGGTTTGTTTATTTGTCGTTGGAATTTTCATGATACATTATTTCATTATCATGCATGCTTGAATATCATGAAATATTTCACAACACTCTTCAGCCAAGATCTCTCCAACACACCATTGCCACATCCATGAGTGTTTCAACATACACATAAAGAATAAACTAATTGTGAAAAAAACCAATTATTATTCAAAAAAATGATATGAAGAAGCACGTATAATACAATATAGAAACCTTGCTTAAGTAGGTAAGGAGAAACAAGACTCAAGCCTAACTTTCCACTGTGGGATAAATCCTCACATAGGAAAAAACTATCAAAAGGACAAAAATCCTGGCTAGAACCTATCAAGCATGAGAAATATACTCAAAAAAAAATTATTGTGTAGACATTTGAAATGTCCTCCCCTTGAGTGTATGGTATTTGAATATACCCCTTTTTTAATTCTCCTTAGACCCCGTTTTTGTGACACTAAGTGATCTTATGTGAGTGTTTGATTATTTTTTGAGATTATGCTTATTACTTCTAAATGTTTCCATGATCCATATCATCCATATTATGGATTATTTTGATTGGATACTACAAGATTCATTTATACATCTACTTGTACATGATCCCACAATATAATTATTTATTACATGATTCATATAGATATAACTTAGTTATCTTATATTTTTTATATAAGGTAGATTGCATTCCATACATCTCAAAATGTAGGCATATTAGTGGGGTCATGTCACAGAAATATGATTCCACACACACACAGTTGATATAATTAGTAGAATTTGATACAATTTACATGATTCATATATAAACTTGAGATAGAATAATATGTATTTGGCACTAAGTTTCATAGATTTGGGGAAAATATTTTCAAATTTTTGAAAGATATTTTATATATCAAAGATCACATTTTGATAGATACTTCACCTAGAGGTTCATAGATCATGCAAATGCATCAAATCACATATGCATATTTATACATTGAACTTACCAAGATACAATGATTAATATTTACCTATCTATAGTAGTTGTCTCCATTAGGTAGTGTGGTTGAGACTTAATGCCCTTGAAGGCCTTAGTATTACTCCTATTTTTTTAGGTTGAGATGGTTATACCATTTGACCTAGCAGAGATTAACTAGATTGGATAGTTTACTTATACACTTAAGTTATGTGATTGAGCTTTAATGATTTCAATGGTCTTAACACACATTGATATTACACCATGTTGAGAGCATGATCACCCTCCAATTCATTATTCACATCACCAAGGTTTATTTTTGATTCTATCTCTTCAATTTTTTAATAAGGAAGCATAATCACCAAATAAAATTACCAAGGGACAAAATGGTTGCATTGATACATTAGTGTATTTCTTCCTCTCTCTCTCTTTACTTTAAATAATTTTAAATTATTCATTTAAAATTGTATTTACTAATTAAATTGTAACATATCCTTATTTCTAGGTAATATAAAAATATAAAGTTAAAATAGGGATCAATTCAAATAAAGGTGTGTTATACACACCAAGGTATGCATTTATTTCTTTTAAACATAATTTCCTCATTATGCATCACTAGATTAAAATGGGGGGATTTAGATACTAAAATATTATTTTGCATGATATTTTAGTCTTATATACTTGAAAATACCAATCATGGCTCAATCCTTTATTTCATAACCTTTCTATTACCACAAGGTTCACATTTGTCATTTTATTATGCCTAATTCATTATCCTATAGTCTAACCCTAATATTTTGATGACATATATCACATTTATCTCATATTATATCTAAAATATAATTTATATATTACTAAAAATTACATATTCTCAAAAAAATTATATCTTACAAGACACTACCATCTATAATAAGACATTACCATTGATGTTAGTGTCCCAAGTCTACCACTAGTGTCCATGCATTCTAAATAATAAAATTTATAGATATACCAACATGTATGGGTCAGCATATTGTATTCATATAACTCTATTTTGATATAATTTAAAAATGTGTGGTATAAATATAAATCAAAATCCATTCATTATAGATGGAAGGAATATCAAACAAGCTCACACTACACTACTAAAAATCATTTGCACAACTAAGTTATACTACCCTATTATTTTCTATTTATAAATAAGTCATATGATAAATATTTTTATATATTTGAAGCATTCAAATATCATCCCATGATTATTATTTTTAAATTTATAATCTAGATCACTTTAAGCACTCGTATATAGCATATTTCATAATTATTCACCCACAAGCCCACATAAGGGGATAATTACATCGGTCTAAGGACCTCTTTAGACTATATGGATATGTAGGTAGTTCTCATTTATATAAGAGTATTTGAAATCATATTTAATTCACTTCATCCCACTAACCCTTATTTTTTAAGGTAATATACCAAGCTGGAGGACCTAGGGTTTTGAGTAAAAGATTGATTTTGGGAACCTATGTGTGTGTTTTGAGTTGATAACCTTTAAGGAGATAGTGAATCAAAAAAATAATATGTGTTTTTTATATAAAATATTTTGTATTTTTATCAATATATAAGTGTCAAAACCAAGATATAACTATTGATAGTAGTGTCTATATTCTAATAGTAGTATCTAGACTGACAAAGAACTAATTTCTAGAATTTGATGAATCAAGTTAGAACATCATTGTCTTCTCCACACTTGTACCTATTAGATCCAATGTTACATAAATAAATAAAATATACATTTTTTCTCTTTCATATTAAAACTTTTAGAATATTGTTTAGAATTATACTTATCTATGTTTAGCATATTCTCATATTCAACATATTTATCATAATATTATAAATACAAATTCATTTAATTGGCCTAATTTTATAATATATGACTCCATATTTTATTAGTATATTCCCAACTTATTCTATAAAAAAATTATATGTATAGATGTGGAATAATATATACAAATGTTTTGCCTTGATGCAACATAATTTGATAATTATCTGTATGTCAGCCTAGACACTATTACCATAATATATACACTAGCATCAATACTTGTGTCCTATTTTCAACACTTATATATAGAATTAAATTCATGTATTTTAATATAAAAATCACCTACACTTATTAGTATTTGTGTCACCTTATAGGTTATCAACTTGGATATCATGCACAAGTTCTTGGAATTAGTCTTTTGCTCAAAACCTTGGGTCCTCCAACTCGACATGCCACCTTTAAAAATAGGTATTAGTGGGATAAATTGAATTATATCTAACCTAAAATACCCATATATCAATGAACATTACTTACATACCCATATACTTAGAAGATGACATCATATTGATATAATTATCCCTTTATGTGGGCTTGTGTGTGAATAATTATGCAATATGTTCTAAGTGAGTGCATGTAATGATATAAATTTTAAATTGATAAATACTACTCATGGGTTTCTATTTTAATTATTTATATCTATAATAATACTACTCCTATGACATATTTATAAATAGGGAAGTATATGGAATTATAGCTCAGTTGTGCAAGTGATTTTAGTAGTGTAATGTGACTTTTCTTGATGATTGATATATATTCCTTAATTCATATTTAATGAAATTTGATGTGTATTTATTCCACACCTTTTGAAATTATCTCACAATAGGATTAAATAAATCATATAGGCTAACTCATACATGTTAGAATATTTAAAATATTGATTATTTGGAATAAAGGGACCCTAGCATCAGAGTTCATACTCTAGTGTCAAATATAGTATCCTAATATAAATGGTAGTATCCTATAAAATTAAAAAAAATGAAGATTTATAATTGTTAGAGTGGGATATAAATCAGGTTTTAGATAAACTATGATCTATATGAGACCTAGGTCATCATAATATCAGATAAAGACTATAGAATAAGTAGTTAGGAATAATGAGATGGTGAATGTGAGCCTTGTGGCAATAGAAAGGTCTAAAGGGTTGAGCCATGATTACTATTTTCAAGTGTACAAGACTAGAATATCAAGTAAAATAGTATTTTAGTATCTACAATTTATAATACATATTCAAATAATTACAAATTCTTTACATGCTTCATACACTAATTCAATGTTATATTAAAATCACATGATGGAATGCCACATATAATATATTCATATGCTTCAATGTCACATTCTAAGATTCTAATACAATTCAAACATGCATAATATTATTGCATACTTATATATTTCACAAATATTATCACTTTTTATTTTGATACAAGTGAATCTCAGGAAATTTGTCTCATCTCAAAAGGGTGGAATCATAATTGTATTTCACAAGCAACACATTTCAAATTTGATAGTTTATAATATGCAAAATCTAGAATTTTTCATATTATGAGAGCATATGGCTTGCTTATGTACTCCACTCTTACATAAACTCAAGAATATATATTCTTATGAAAATATAATTATAATATTTATTAAAAAAAAAAAGATAAATTTATCACTCTATATAGTGTAAGGAACATGATATTCATTCATGTCCAAGCTACTAATTTGAAATTATCAGGTATCTCTTCTTCAGGTTTCAAAGTTTCAAAAATTTATAGTTTAAATATAAATCCATAAATAGTAGTGTGATTCATATTTTTTAAGTGAACCATTTTTGAAATTAGAGATGCTTCACATCTTGGTTTCACTTTAGTGGCCATGTATTGGTTCCTGCCTCTTCTTTTCAGTTCAACAAGTGCACCATATTTGAGCCTAGGGATGTTCCACATCTTGGTTTCACTTTAGCAAACCACTTTATTGGTTCTAGTCTATTAAAGCATTATATAATATTATATGAGGGTTGAATCATATAATATTTTCAACTCAATCACCTTCATTGATTCTTCAAATTGATACTTGATCACTCTTAATTTTCCATATGTTTAGTACTTCTCCACATGCCTCAACAAGGGGGAATGCACATCTCCATGACAAAGGATAAGTGTGTATACATATTTTTTCCATTTCCTTTACTCTATTAATTTTATGCATCATTATAATAAATGGGGGGAAATTTTATACACTAAAATTTAAACAATAAATGCTTGACAAAGTTTTTTTTACACCTTTACCTTGTTTGGCCAATTCGCCATTCTAACAACCCAAAATCTACAAGAAATCCTTCAAAGTATTTTAATTACTAATAAAATCTTATATACTTCTCTATTTTATCCCTATTCATCCATATTCAACATATAATTTATTTTCACTCTTATTTAACAAGCCTATGTTCCTTTAGGACAAGTGTGAACTAGGCAGGTAGGAGCACACTTTGCACCTATCTAGTAGTGTGGACTTGTATCTCATACTCTAATGGTTATATTTTCAAATCAACACACTTACTAATGGCTTTCCCATATATTTCAATAATTCAATTATGAGAAAAAATTGAAATATTTATTTATAAAATCACATCAAAGGTCACACTTAAAATGAACTAGATCTCATTGACAATGCATCTTTCTTTATGCTTTCAAACTCATCTATTTTTAAGTAAAGACATATATTAAAACTTTACTACAATTTTAAAGGCATTCACCAAGTCTAACATTATTTATTTTAGGTTGATGGCATCTTTTATCAAGAATTTTAATCAAATTTCCAAGTTATGTTCATATGATCCTAATTTGAGGGATAACTACATTGGCATGAGGCCCTTTGGGAGATGTAGATAGCACTCAATAAACAAAGGTTTTTCTATGGATATAATGGCAATTCCCACTTCCCCCATTTTCCCCTTTTTGTATTTTTTCCAATTTTATGTGCTTGTGTAAGACTAGGGTTATGATTTTATAGGTATTTCATGCATTAATTTAGGATCCACATAAATACAAATCACATTTATCCACAATTGAAAAAACCTATATTTTTAGATCTAGTACACAGTCTAACAATATAAAGTTACAATAATAGATAAAAATGCACTATGCTTATGTCCACCTCTTGTGGACTTGTCCTAGTATATAGTGAGCCAGTGAGCCACTATTTTTTTATGCATATATGTTTGTAGGTCTTATAATGTAGTCAAAACTTACATTAAGTTAACACACTCTAAAATAAACTAGTTACAAAGACAACTCTTTAACCCTAACCCTAGTTTTTTATTTTTTGTAATTTACAAGTTATATAGATCATGTAGATCTTTATATTTATTCTATTATGTCTTATGTATTATCCTATATAATATTTTAATAGTTTAAATTTATAATTAGAGTTAGTTTTAATTCATAATTAATTATAGTTTAAAAATAAAGATAGTAAGGATGTTTTAAATATGGGTAAGGTGGTTTATGATTGATTGGATAGGATGGTAAGGAGAGTAATGATGTTTGATGATGGGTAAGGATAGTTTAAGATTGAATAGATAAGGATGAGGAGGATAGTAAGGATAATTTTAGGATGTATTTAGGATGTGTTTAAGATGTGTTTAGGATAGGTAAATATGGCCTATGATGAGTTTAGGATGGGTAAAGATGATTTAGGATTGAATGGATAAGGATGACTTAGGATTGAATGGATAAGGATATTAAAGACATTAAGGCTAGATTTGTATGGAGGAATGATTTAGGTTGTATAAGGTTAAAATGTAATGGGCTTGCCTCCAAGTGTAAGGAACTTATATACAACTAATTTTGTGCATGACACTACAAACTAGTTTTCATCATGGTACTTACGTAAGGTGCCATAAGAAATGGTTTTCACCCTTAGATGATTTTTTTAATTTTTCTCTTCTTTTTTTACTACATTAACATATGTACTATCAGGTATGTTTTCTAGACATGCCTTTAGGATTTTAATTGATTGTTGAGTTGGATTTATCCAAATATATTAGCTAGGTATTATCATATCCTTTATAAAAAAAAGGGTTCCACCAAGGAATATGAAGTGGGATGTGTGTTGGATGAAGGTTTTCTTTTGATATTGTGAAATATTTGGAGGAATAATATTTTTATGGAGGTATGTATAGATGGTGTGATAGTAAGGGGGATTGAGACCAACAATATCACACACCATTTTATATTTTTAATGCTTCATGGGTTTAGATTTATCTTGATTTTGAGTTTATATGTCTGATATTGCCTCAAATAGGTGTTCACTAGGCAACTTGGAGTTTTGATTTTTTTTGACTTTGATGTTTTTGGTCTAATATAACCTCAAATAGTTTTCACTAAGGGACTCTTTTTTTTTATTTTTCTAATTTGTTGATATATTTTTATCAATGTATTCTTATTACTCCCTAAAGTGTGTTGATGCATCTAAGTTGATTTTAAAACCATGTTTGTAATTTCTTGATAGGGTGTCATCTTGAAGTTCCATGAATTTTGTGATAGCTTTGTCATTTTGAAATAGGTCATTAGACATGTCATTCTGTTGATCCCAATCAAATAATGGAGGGTATTAGATGTTAAATATTGTGCTAGGGATTTGGTTGGTGGAAAAAATATTTTCATTAAAAGTACTGGTGTCATTAAAATAATTGGTGGTAGTAATATTCTCATAGAGGTCATAAGTGGAACTTGTTTTGATGTTGGGAGAAGTTTCTTTAAGAATCATGGAAGTGTCCTTAGCAATCTTGTATTGATCATCAAAGGGTTTGTAACTCATATCATGATATATTTTGTTTATTTGAATATGGATTGGTTCTAAGATTATTTAATCATAAAGGCTAAGGTCTCATCCTTTATAGTTCATGATTTTCTAGGTTCTATTTGGTATAAGATATTTCTTGTGTTGAAAATAGAATTAAAATTTTCATTGTTCAACCAAAAATTATTGAAGCTCTTGAGCTTTTCATCTACAATAAGGTTGGATTTGAAAAATGATGTTCAGCCAAACTAATAGGCTACCAAAAAAACTTTTTAATGGTTTATTTTCCATTACTTTTAAGAAATATGGGGTGGTTTTCTACATGGACCATACTTTAGGTTTTTATATCTACAAGTAGTTTTTTTACCTTAGGTTTAGTGATAGAGGTATTGATATATGATCGGATATGGGGTTATATATAATGGTTGGTATGCTATGGAGGTTAAATTTGGGTTCATTGAATATAGGTGCATCAAAGATGGGTGGTTGGTCAAAGATGGATATTAGATCAAAGATAGGCTGATCAAATGTTAGAGGTAGGCCATGGTGGTCAAAGATTAGCTAGTTAAATATATTCTTGTTATATATGGGATCATTGAAGATGGGTTGGCTAAATATGGGTTCATCAAATAATGGTAGTAGGTTATGACCTTAATTTGTAAGTGGAGTAGTTTGATCTTGGTTTGAAAATATATCTTGGAATATCCCAAATTACTAATTTCTAAACATGTATACACTCAATTCTTAAGTAAATGGCATTCCTTAGAGTGGCAATGGTAGAGCATAATCAAATTTTTATAGCTTAAGGACCTAATAGGTGTCACTTAAGGGATTGGTAGGGTTTAGATTAGGTGATTTTGTATCATGAAATTTTTTATTGATTTGTGAAATGATCCATGATTAATTTTAGGATTGGTGATCAATGAATTTTTTATAAGGTTGAATAAAGTGATTGGCATGGTATGATTGTAAGTTAGTTTATGGATTGGGTTTATTATTAGATTTTGTATAGGATTATTTTTTTGATAGAGGAAGGTGAGGGATGATTTTTGTAATCATAAAGGATTGATTGGTGGATAAGTGACTAAATGGGAATTTAAATGAGGGTAGGTAAAAAATGTAGTATTTTTAATTGGTATGGTATTTTGGATTATTAGATTTGGGATTGTTGGATTTTTTTATTGGGTAAGGATAGGATAAGGCAAGTTTTGTATGGCTCAAGTGCCTAGTTGGTGTGGGACTTTGG
This sequence comes from Torreya grandis, assembly GCA_037957365.1. NCBI lineage: Eukaryota > Viridiplantae > Streptophyta > Pinopsida > Cupressales > Taxaceae > Torreya > Torreya grandis. The sequence continues at coordinate 624,641 of JARHVA010000556.1, forward strand.
ATTATTGAATTTTGGATTAGATAGGGTATTGGATTGGCTAGGAGATAAAGGTATTAATTTTGAAGGTTTTATATCAGATTTTATATCTTCCAATTATTGGATTCAATCAAGCACAAATTGGTTTTGGTCTTAATGGACTTGTTTGTTTATAATGGATTTTACTTTGTTGATACTAATAAGGGATACATTTATACTAGGATTGTAACTAGTGGATGAGTGATTGACTTGGTTTGCAATGCTACCAAGATAGACTAAATTTTAATAAAACCATAATTTCAATTTTAAGGTTCAGTTGAGTTTGGTATTTCATTTTGTATGCCATAGTTCAATTTTTTCTATAGGTTTGGTTCAAGTTTTTTTGTAAAACAAGTTTGCTTTGCTTTGCTTTGCTTTGGATTGGATTGACTCAATAATTAGTTTATCACAAGAGGGGACTAACAAAGACATAAAATTAACACAACCTGATCTATTCAAATAGGTGTGTAACCAAGTAGTGTTCCATTAATAGTGCCCTAAAAGGTATGTGGTGGGTGATCTTGGGGAATGTTATGTACCTGGTAGACTATGTGCTTATAGCTAAAGGTTCTTATTCTAAGTTTTATAATATAATCTAGAGGTGTCCTATATATACCTTTGGTAAATTGAGGCCCAAATTTGTGATACAAGGTGTTGGAAACATTATTCAAAATAATTATAAGAGCATAAATAAACACCATAGAGGCTAAAATCATATCACATATTAATAAATAAATTTTAATCACATTGCAATTAATGTGTGATATCTTACATAACTTAAAGGCATGTTGTGGACATTTTTTATGAAGAATATATAATGGTTTACATAAGTAAAATACATATAAACCATGGTATATATTTAAATATCCTTTAATTACTAGTTAATAAATTAAATAAGTTTAAACCAATGGTTACCAAAATTAATGATGAGTGAAGAGATGTAACTTTTATCTTTTCAAAAGGTATATAATTATGTAAATGGTGTGTGAGAAAACATATTGAGAAACTTTCAAGACAGATAAGAACATAACATAAGAGAGTAATAAGAGGAATAAATAGGAATATATAAATAATATATAGATAAAGAGTGAATAGGTATAGATTAAAGATATGTGGAACATAACAAATGTTTTATAACTGTGTGTGTGTGTGTGTGTGTGTGTGTGTGTGTGTGTGTGTGTGTGTGTGTGTGTGTGTGTGTGTGTGTGTGTGTGTGTGTGTGTGTGTGTGTGTGTGTGTGTGTGTGAATGAATTGATTTATATTAGGAAATATTTATGCATTTGTTTATTGTGTATATGAATGGATAATAAATTCACATATTAACTAAGTATAAACCCACATTACTAACCTTTGTGTAACATTATCTCTAACCAACGTCAACTTAAACCACATAATTATTTGTATCCAAGTCATATATTTTATGCCAACAATTATTGGTGTCTTGTAGACTTTGGTTATTTAATGTCCAGGGTATATTACTTTGGATTAAAGAGATTAGAATATTTTTCAAATTAAATAGATAAGAATTTTTTTCCCTATATGCCTTGTAGAAAGAGGAAGACATAAAAAACATGTTTTATCCCTATCTAAGGGGATAGGAACCTAAGAGATGGTGTGTGGAAAGGGGGATGGTCCATGAAAGGATGTGACTTATGGAGAAATCATGGATGATGATGGAGGAAATAAATAGAGGGAAAAATAAGATATGATAATGTAAGGGTATTAGTAAGGTAAAATGGGGAATAAGATAAAATTAAGATATAAGAGAAAAGAGAAAAATAGAAATGAGTGAGAGAAGATAAAGAGATAGAATAAGACATAGTAGATGATGAATATGACAATGTAGAAGGTAATATGGATAAGGAGGAAGAATAAATTAGTTAAGTAGAAGATAAAATAAAAATAGTTATGAAGAAGAAGTTAAATAAGTAGAAGTGGAAGAAGAGAATAAAGAATAAAATGAAAGTGGTAATTAAAAGACACCTAGTTTTTAAACCCCAAATGAAAAGATATTGCATATGGAGATGAACCTCCTAGACCAAGCACCATCCCCCATGCCACTAATAAGAATAAAGAAGAAATCAAGAGATAGTGAAGAAGCATAGCATAGTTAGAAAATATAAGGAAGGAGAGAAAATATCATATAATGGGACAAAGTAGGATGAAAATACCATTATTTGGGAAATATACAAAAGATACAGAGGAACACTCATTACTTTTGGATTATTACTGGATAAGTTGTGGGACTAATGATCCTCAAATACGAATTTTTGATTTTATGGGTACATTAAGGTATGAAACATTAAAATGGTATATGAATATAATCCCAAACCATACTATGACATGGGATGAAGTAAAAAATTAATTTAAAAATTAATTTCACTATTTTGACATACCAATAGAGAGTGTTACAAATCTAGGACACCTTATACATAAGGAGACTGAGATAGTGAATGATTATGAAAAGCATTTCAAAGTAGTGAGGAAGTTATAAAAACCATGAAACAAAAAATATATAGTGTTTTATCTCAAGTTTAGTGCCATATATATGATCTTCCATGGATGGAATATATTTTAAAATAATTGTTAAGAAATTAGAAATGGCCATAATATTAGAATCACAATCATGGATAAGGGATAATAATGTTGTGGTGAAAATGGAGTTAGAAAAATTGAACTAAGAGTTGAACTTGTTAAGTTTTAAGCAATAAGTTTTGAGGAAAGGAGAAGTAGGACATTCTACATCACCTCATATTTTTACAAGCCAAAAAAAATTGGTGTATGGTATGTGATAGTGAAAAACACATAGAAACAAAGTGCCCATATGATGAGATTCCAATAAGGATGGTTGAATTATGAAAAAAATCACCACAAACATATATAAAAAAGATATAGTGTGATATATGTCAAGGTTGGGACTAAGATGATCATAATATATGCCTATTTATAGAATAAATTTCATGTGTTAACCATTATAAGGAGAGGAACACCATAGATTAGTGAAACAAGTATAGAAGATGAGTAGTAATTGATCAATACATACCACAAATATCTTAGATTTTTATCATAAACATAATGATAGATGGTTATCAATAAAAAATGTAATATAGGATACCATATCCACCAAAACAAAATGTTGGACCATAATGTCCACAAAATCAATATTTCAATGGGTACCAAGGTTGGTACCAAGAAGGAAACCAAGGAGGATATTTTGGAGGATACTACATAAATAACATAAGTGAATACATAAGAGGGTACTATGGAGGAAGGGGATACAAAAGTGATATGGAAATTATCACTTTATTTAAATGTGGTAATAAAGGACACATTTCAAGAAATTTTATAGAAGGAAATTATAAACATTGTGTATTTTGTTAGGAAATGGGTACACATGATTCATCCACTTGCCCCATAGCTGAGCAATATTATAGAAATGAGGGCATGAACATAGAATAAATTATAAAAATGATACCTTATAAAGGTATAAATTAGAAAAAAGTATTACCACAATCCCAAAAAATGATGTGGATATGTAGTGAAATACATAGACCAAACACACCTAAAGCTCAATATGAAAGTGAAAAAGAACCAATGCAAAAAATGAAAATGGTAGTAGTTGAGAAACTTAAAAAACATAAATAAGTGGTGAAAGATTTGGAGTTATCATAAAGTGAAATACTTGGTTTTTTTTAGGATTCATATGTAGAATTATAAAAATAGAAATGGAAGATGAAAAAAAAATAAAGAAAAATGTAAACTTAAAAATGAAAAATATCTTTAAAACAACTCATAAATGGAAGAATAAAAATATTTTGTTGGATGTGAAAATAAATGGGAATGACTTTGAGAATGGATTTTGGATTAAGAGTGAAGAACAACATGATGCCAAAGATTACTTTGGAAATTTTAGGAAATCCACAATTACATGTGGTAACATATGACATTTTTCTACTGGATGGAACTGCAAGATCTCACATTGGTTTACTCAAAGGTGTGAAATTATATTTCATGGGGATTAATAAAAAGTTTGATATTAAAGTTATGTAAATGTATGAAATTAATACATCATATCTAATTTTAATAAATTGAGAATGGTTTGTAGATTGTAATGAGATGTTGTACCCAAAAATTAAATAATTCATAATGTACGGAAATGGATTAATAGCCCACTTACCATTAGAAATGGGTATGTATTCCACATGGATGATAGTGAAATGGGATTAATATAATGAAAGTGATCCCAAATTAAATAAATATTGTGAAGTAAACAAGGATGACTATATTAGTGTAGAGAGTGAGAAGGTAGATATTACATCATGGAGAGATAAAGAACCTAAGAAAAGAGATAAAAGGTTATTCCACATAAAGAGGAGGGTTCCCATATCAACCAATGATACCAAAAATCAAGGGGATATACTACAAACCCAAAATATTTGGGTATTATGTATTATAAGAAGATATTTATGCGTAAATATTATGAAACGTATTAGTATGGGATACATAAAGGAATTGTCATAATTGATAAATATGGTATTCCTAAATAACGGTGAAAGCATAGAAGAGTTTATAAAGATGCCACAATATTGTAATATAAATAAGGAAGTAAAGAAGCCTTCAAAAATATATGATGCAAACTTGACATAAAGGGAGAAGAAGATGAGAAGTAGCTACTAGGACCATAGAGAGATAAAAATTATTATGTATAACAGCCACAAGAAGTTAGTAAATAAAATATTTCATTTGCAAAAAATTAGAAGATATAACAATCATGGAATTATTGGGAAGAAGATGAAAGAAGTAAATTAATAGAGTTGTTAGTAACAAATTAAAGCTATACAACATAAATTATGGAAAAAATTAGAAAATATTAGGAAAAATGAAAACATTCAAAACAATTTTTTTAAGGAAAAAGTAAAAGAAATTGAAAAAAAATATGAAAGTACAAAACAACTTTGAAAAAAAAATTGAAAATAATGAAAATGAAAAATGGAAAATAAAAATACATGGATTGACCACCAAGCTAAAAATTGGTAATCAGAATTGTTATCACCCAAGTTTGAACCCTTAGAAAGTTTTTCAAGACTTCATAATTTGGGGTAACATGGAGACAATCCTAGGTTGTAAGTGGCCTGAAAGGTGGATTGAATCTCTAGATTATGGGATAGCTCTCATATACAACACCTAAATCTGATCACTAACATTTTTTTTGAGAGGAAAAGGGGTAGAAGGGAACTAAAACAAAAGGAAAAGTATAGAGTTGATGCACCAAAGCTAATTCCACTACTTTCTTACACTTACACTATGGAAAATAACTACAAATTGACCTCAACACACAAATCCAACCCTTCTAACAACAATGATTCAATATGAAGGTAGGATGTAATGTATTCTTCAAGGTGAAATATTAGTATGCCTATTAATAGACACTAATAATATTTTTCACACTTAAAACCATTCAAAGCTATTAGATACACATAATATGACTTGCTAGAAGGAAAATTACTCACACAAAGGCATGAAGGAGATGGATAAATGCAAGGAAGAAAACTATCACTTATCATTCAACAATAAAACCATATCAAACACTGAATGCAAGATTTGAGGAAACCAAAATCAGTTTGAATTCTTATTCCAGAGGTAAAAACAAGTATCAAATTCAACAAGGTTTCACCATACCAATTTTTTAATGTCTATAATGCCTCTCATGGTTGTATTTATAGAGTAAATTAGAATAAGATAGAGAGAAAAGATAAGAAGAGAGTTTATGAACTACCTTTCATGATCATATAATTAAAAAATAGAGGGGGAATTGATACCAAGCCTTGAAAGAGTGTGTTGTCATCTTCCTCCTCATTTAGAACAAGTGTTAATGAACCTTTTCACAGGAATGGTGTAGGAAGACTCCTTAGTATTTTAGGTGATTTCTTGTTCGTGACTCCTCCTCAAAGAGTTACCCATTTGCTTCTTGAAAATAGTTACAAACCTTCCAATTGACATTTGGCATGTTGAGGGTGTTTTATGCCAACTTCTAACTCTTCTAATCTTTGAGATAGACTTATACATAGCTTTCTTGAAGCCATATAAGCCATCCCTTTCCACTTGGGTCTGTTTGGTCAATTGTGGCCTATACCAAAACTATGAAACATTTTTTAATGAATTTGATGTGGTAGCATCACCATTATGCTAGATTGGGTAACCTCTATAGCTATTTAAAAGAGTTTAACTAGTCCAAAACCTTGAGAACTAGCTCAAGAAAGAAATTTTTGGGTCAATCTTCATACGAATTCATCCCACACATGCAAAAAAAATTCATTCACTCAAGTTCTTGAGAGAGTCAAAAATATCATATAGATCATTTTAGGGCTCATTCAATCCATATTGAGTGTTTAAAAGCATTATTTCTCCCATTAGGTCATTTGTAGGGCTTAAGGTGTCTTAGATTCTTAATGATTATTCATAGCTCTGAGAGCCCTAATGCCCAAAAAAATGCCAATATTTTTATTATACAACCTTCTCCACCTCACCCAAATGGATTATTATCTCATGTATCTTCTCATGGATGTTCACACATGGATAAAATGCTTCTTAGGCAGCCAAGTGTGCATTCTTGAGCTCAAGAGAGAAGAATTTGTGAGAAAAGGAGTATGAGTTGTTTTGAGTTTGAAACACCTCAATGAGATATATGACACATCATGTGATATTTTTATGTGGTCTCTTGAAAATAAATACCCCTCAAACTAATTAAAACTACCTTGAGACCTATATGAGGGTTTGCACATAATCCTAGTCTTCTAGCCCTAAAAGTGTTTTCTCATATTCTCCCTCTTTCTCAATGACTCCAATCTTCATGGAACTATCTTAGGACATTTCAGTCATATAATCTCACCTTTAAATTTACCAACCATTCAAGAGGATGGAAGTTTTCTTACCTCTCATACATAGGCATGTGTATGCTTATTTAGGCCTACTAGACCTAATTAGTCTTTTTGGGATTTTTATGTCCTCAAATCATATAACCATTCAATGAAAACACTGTAAGCCTTTGGTAATAAAATTAATATGCCTATTTTATTATATTCCATGCATAGGCCAACACATTCTTTTTATTATTTTAAAACCCTACCTGTAGGTGGTAGTCTTAGATCTTGGTTATAAGTATGAAGTGAATTCTTTATTAATTTGTAGTTTAGTGTTTATTGAATTGTTTTATAATGTGTTTCATGTTTATCATTATTATTTTAAGACATTTATACCTCCAATAGCACTAAATATTCATTGTTTTCTTTGTTTTCCACACATAGTCTAGTGTATGCCTACTAGGTGTCTTGACTGAGGTCATGATTTTAAGTGGTCTAATCCTCATGAACTCTACTCTTTTGATATTCATTTTTTATTCATTATCCTCATGGTTCATTTGTACCTCAAATATCTCTTATGTTCTTATTTAAATATTCAAAAATCCCCTCTTCTTCCATCTACCTATACAGGCATGTGAGTGCTCAATTAAGAGAATGCCTCACTAAGACTAAGGTTAGGTTCTTGGTGTGGGAAGGTGAAGAAACTGAAACTCTTCCATATGTCATGACCATACAATTACTATATTACAATGATTTAATATACCCTAATTACATCACTAAAACTTCCACATAGGATTCATCTCTCTTTATAGCCTGCAAGAAAGGTTATCCATGTATAATAGTCATGTTTGGGTTTAAGATTTATGCATATTTTTTAGATAATACTAATGATTTCATAGGGTTTTTAGGAATTATGGATATTTATATATGTTTTCCCTATATATTAAAATTCTTTTAAGTCCTCCTATTAGTATTTGAGTCAAAAATGTCAACCTATAAGTCTACACGCCTATGGGTGGACAACACCTTTCTTAATTTCACTTGTGAGAAAACCTAAGCCTCCCATATTTTCTCATACATCCCCACTCTTAATATACCAATTTATAAATCACCTTTCACCTTTATATTTCCCATTACATACATATTTAGTAAGCATACCTATAAGTCACTACTTAGGCCTGTGAATGACCATGACCTCCCAAGTCCCTTTTTATTAGATCTAGATGACCTGAGCATGATGTGAGTTGTCTTAATGATTTTAAGAACTAATTTTCCTTTGGATAAACCTATAAAATTTATTTTTTTCTTTCAAATTACCTCCTCAACTTAAAACACTTGATTGAATGATTGAACTCCCCTAAAGGGGTATGCTACCATGAGTTGGCTCAAGGAGAACACCATTGAAAGCACACTACAATTGAGGGGATATAAAAATGGAAATAGGAGGTTTTATATGGTTTATAAAGGAATTTTTAGAACCTTTTGATGATGAAAACACTAAAAAATAAACCAAAACATGTTTTTCATCTTGATTGCAACATGCAAGCTAGGAATTACAGAACTAATTTTACACTTTTGTACATCTTCTCAAACTATCTACCTAATGATATTAACACTATATATGTCTCCTTAAATCTTTATATCATCCAACCATGACTAATCTCTTCCATAAAGCTCTAAGGTTTAAAAAATAGAGGTAAACCTAAACCTTACATAAATGAATAAAGCATTGTGAGCCCCTTACACTCTTAGTGATTTTTCATAGATTTAACGGGCTTGACCAAGTAAGTAATTACACAAAATGAAAGGTCATAGGGATCCCATACTATTCCCAATATTTGAGCTTCCAACTTTTTCTCTCCTATATGTACCAAGTGAAAATTAATGTGCCTTATTAAGCTACCAAGGAGATCGACAGGGAGACTAACTAGGTTTTTGATCTTTTGAGGTCTAAAAATCCATTAAATTCATGGATTTGGACCTATATAGGATGGAATAATCCATAATAATGTAAGTGATTCTTTCTCTAAAAACCTACAACTACCCCTTAAAACATCTTTAATGGTATTAGAACTACCATAGTCTACTTTGGGACTTGATTGAATTGATGTGATAAGGGATCATGGATCATTTTCGTGACTATACAGACTTGGGGTGATGTTTAATATACTTCCTTATACTATAAACCTACCATTATCTTACAATATTCTTCCTTGGATGTTATAAATTATTAAGAAAGCTTTTCAAAATGAGTTATAATGTTAAAAAGGATATTTAAATTCATTTAAGACACTTGTATGGACCATGGGGAATATTAAATGGAATTGACATGAATTACATGACATAATAAATGCCTTTCAACCCTTGACACTCTTTGAAACTTTTTGACTAGGACATATCTTGACTAGACATGTATAATGTTAGAAAGAACCATTACCTTAAACTTGGAAAACTTACCTTAATATAATATAAACATGACTTAAAATGAGATTTTCAATATGTTCAATTAAGGTGGAGGTTTTATTGGAAAAAAATTTTGTGAACCTTTCTAATGGTATCCAAAAAAATTCTAACATCTTTGGCAACCTCCTAGGGATGCTTGCTTACTAAGCATATTAGACTAGTTAATTTGTCTCTCCAGTGGGTAATGGAGTCATTTGCATACTTTAATATAAAAATTGATACACCTCTTAAATAATCAAAATCACTCCACACCATAAAACAAAGGACAAAACACAACACTTTAAAGGAATTTAGGGAGGATCACAAAATAATATCTCATACAAAACATTATAGTAGGCACCTATGTAAAACGAACACACCACCAACTATGTATAAAATAAAAAACTAACCTCAATAACAAGGCTTCAAGTGTATCCCATTAACTAGGATACTTAGTTCCTCTCCATTCAGTATTGATAGCTAGAAGGCATTATGTTTTTTAAAATTGAATGATTACATAGGTCCTACTCTATAATGTGTCTAATTTTGTGTGTTTACTAGGTTTGGCCCTCCCAATTCAAAACAAGATCACCTTCTTGGAAATTTACTGCACTATCTCTCCTATCAAAGGATTTATTTATTTAGGCTTAGTGGTACTCCTATTTGTGCATGGATTCATCTATCGTATCTTTTAATTCCATCAATTCTACCATCATCACCTTGATATGGTCATTTTTCATTAGTTTTAGCTAGTGTGATAAAACCAAGATCGGAAACTCAAGAGAAATAGGTAATTTGGCCTCTCTTCCATACGTAAGCATGTATAGTGAATTACCAATGGCCCTCTTAGGAGTGACTCTATCATCTCATAAGGTTGTCTTAAACTTTGTATGCCAATTTCTTTGATTGTCATCAACCATTTTCTTAATGATCTTGATCAAGTTTTTAGTTTTAGATTCTGTAAGTCTATTCCATTGAGGGTATTAGTTAGAATATATGATTAGGTATATGTCATGCTCATTAGCCCACTCACTTGTATTTTCACCAATGAATTCTAATGCATTATCAAATATGATGGTTTATGGTGGTCTAAACCTAGTCACAATGTTCCCATAGAATTCAAGTACTACACTTTCATCAGCCTCTTTAAGATTTAATACCTATACCCACCTTTTAAAGTAATATGTGGCTATGAGTATCCACTTATGACCTACACTTAAGGGGGAATTAATCATGCCTATGAAATCAATCCCCCATTGCATGAATGGTTGATCAACTTGGATGTGATTGAGAGATAAGGTTGCTAACCTTTGCTTTTTAGTTAATAAATCACACTTTGAACATCTTATTAATCATATATAGGAGTCTTTGAAGAGGATAGGCTAATAGTAGCTTTCCTTCATTATATTTTTTGATGTAGTTTTTAGAGAAAAGTGATCTCTTGTAGGTACATTATGAAATTGATTCAAAATTTTACCTACTTGTTCAATATTAGCACATCTAATAAACATACCATTAAGGTATTTTCTAAAAATGACCCCATCTAAAAGAACATAAGGTATAGATTTAAGCCTAAAGTACCTTATCTTTGGCTTGTCTAAATAGGTTGTACACTCATTTATTTATAAGAATATTGTCATGTATTGTATCTAACATGTATTAGGGGAAGATGTTGCTACTTAGAGCTCATCTTGAAGTGTCAAAACTACCTCTTCATCTCCTTGAAGGTCTAATGCTAAGTTCTCACATAGGCCTTTTACCCTTACTAGCTTGGTGACCTTAATATTTACATCATACTCCATCACTTTGGTAATCCAACCTTCCCTCTTGTCATTCAAGTATCTATTGAGAAGGAAGCCTTTAATGCTTGGGTAGGATACCATTATGTGTATTTTATTGTTTGATACCATATGCCTAAACTTTTTCATACTTTTTATGACTACCAAGACTTGTTTATCCACAATTATGTACATATATTCATATCCTTCAATCCCTTGACTAAATAATTCAATGGGATGCATATCACCTTTACTATTTTGTTGCATCAACATGGAAGATATGGTGTCAATGTTGGATAAAGCATACAAAAATAAATCTTTTGAGAAATCAGGGCTAATATTCAAAAGATTTATTTGATATGGCTTGTTTTATAACCTCAAAAGTAATCCTCCCTTCTTTAGTCCAACTAAATGCTTGCTAATTATTTATCATAGTTATTAAAGGTTTTAAAAGGTTGGAAAAAATAGGTATAAACCTTCTAATGAATTTTATTTTCTAATAAAAACATTTCATTCCCTTCTTATGCAATGGTAGAGACAAGGCCAATATGGCTTTTACCCTTTCATAGTCTATGGCTAGCCCTTCCTTAGAGATAGTGTGGCATAATAACTTACCCTCATGGACTAAAAACACATTTTTTTATGTTCAAATATATCCTAAACTATCTGTACATTTCAAAAATTAGTCTTAGGTGAGTTAAGTGGTCACTAGCATTTTTTGAAAAAATAGTAATGACATCAATGTATACTAGCAAATATTGTCGATCAAACCTTAAAAATCCATGTCTATATCCTTTTAGAAAGTATCCCTATATTATATATCCCAAAATCAATATTATTATAGGCATAGGTGTCCCATTTGATTGTGAATGTAATTTTGTATTGGTCATCTTCCTTCACCATGACTTGGTTATAACTAAAATATCCATCCAAGAGGGAGAAATGTTTAGATCCTACAACCATTTGAAGTATTTGATCCATTTAAGGTATATTATGATGGTCCTTCAATAACACCATATTTAAATCCATAAAATCTACACATACCCTAATTTCCCCATTCTTCTTCATTATAGGGACTAGATTAGTAACCCATGAAGAGTACTTGATAGGGAAAATAATGTTTGATTCAATCAACTTGATCATCTCTTTCTTCATCAAGATTTCATCCTTGTGATTTATAAGTCTTTGTATTTGTCTCACTATTTTTGAACTTGGGTCTATCTCAATGGTGTGTTGGGCTAGTCTAGGGTCAAAACCTTTAAGGTTACCATACTCCCATACAAAGACATCTAAAAATTCTCTACATAACTCAAAATAATCAGCCTTCTCAGCCTTGGTACATACATTTCCCATCTTGAGGAGTTTATCCTTGAATATGTCAACTCTTTCAAAATGTTTCTCATTTGTAGACATGCCTACCTTCTCTTTTCTCATTTGATCTTATTATAAATGATTTCAAGGGTAATTAATTCTTTAGAGAGTTTTTTGGAATGTAGCTATACTATTTGGTCACCATAATTTTTTTCAAATTTGGCCTGATTCTATAAAGATAAGTTATCTTCCTCATATATAAAACATGAAATCTATTTATCACTCTCAAAAACTTTCCAACTTGTATTATTGTTTGAAATATATGTCCTAACCAGTGTTTTGATGTGTAGTTGATATTTCTCACTCTTGGCATCATTTGTAATGTCATAGAGATCCCCTACTACTCCCAACCTATCATCATGTTGATTTTTTTATCTTGGGAGTGATTTCAAGTTGAAGGCCTCAAAGTCTTCAATAAGGTCTGAAATAATATGCTTGTATGCCTTCAAAAATGGATTCTTTTTAGCATTATATCCTCTAACTTATTGTAATACTCATTCATTATCACCATAGGCTTGTAGCTAGCTTATAAATTTCTTCCTTGCCCATTAGAGGCCATGAACAAGTCCTACATCTTCTATTACATTTTAAGATTAGACAAATTAGAACCTAATGGAAAAAAATTACTTCTCCTTGGAAGGAGAAACAAGAATTATACATACCCTTTCTCCATTTTTTCTCTTTGAACTATCAAATAAAAATTACCACATTTCTTCTTCATTCTCATTGGGCTTTAAAAGAGCTGGTATGACTTCTCCTTCTTCATGAATATAGTAGACTCCTAGACCAATCTCTTTAATGTGTTTGAAAGGGTCAAACTCATGATTTTCAATACCCCATTCATTTAGAAAAAGATTAGGTATGCCATCAAGAGGTACAGCTAATTCTTGGTCATTAGAATGGTTTCCCTCATTACTGATAGTAAAATTCATGCTAGATGTATTTGGTACATAAATTTTTACATGAAACATAGCTAGCAATTCAGACTTGATTGAAACCTAAACTCCATATCTAGTCCTAAAATCCATATAAGACTAGTCTGAAGTCAAGTACCCCCCACTCTTATCAGTAAAGTCCCTTGACAAACATAGATCAAAATGGGGAGGTGTATCCACAACCACAACATCTTATGAAATGTATAAATTAGGAAAATAATGAAGAGAAATTTCTCTAACATTTGATGATGCCAATTATATACACCTAAAATTGGCCACAATTGGATTTCAACTGCACTTCAAACTGATTCGTGCCAACCATTGTAAATGAATCTTAAGAATCATTAAACACCCTAAATTTGCTTGTGAATCATTCATCAAATCTTATAATCACATTGAAACATCCTTAATTAGGTTATTATATCATATTCAATCATAACCTCTCATAGATTCATCCCTAATCATCCTACAACATCACAATAATCAATTTTGCCTATGGACCTATTAAGTGAGGCACATGAAAAAATGTCAAATCTTGAAAGAGTTAAATAGCTAATCATAATTAATTAACAATCTAAACCAAATTAAATGCCTAGTTGAATTATCCATGTGAAATTAATGAATCACTAAAAAGTTATTCAAAAATGCAAATATCCTAACCTTTCATCATGACCTTTGTGAATTGTCAAGATCTTTATAAATATCCTAAAATATCTCATTTTGGAGACCCATGCCTATTCATTACAAATCATGATTAATTGATAAATATTAAATATATTTGGGTTATATTTGACTCACATAGGTTAGTTTTGAACTCATTTCATGTTTAAACTCCACCTTAACTCACCTTGAGTTACGGCTAAATCCATTTGCTATAAATGTAATGCCTTGCCTATTAAATTTTAATCTATTTTGGTGTAAATTTGTCATGCACAAATGACTTAAAATCTTTGAGAAGAGTAGTGTTATAATGCAAAATATTTCTTACAAGTAGTTTTATAATGCTAAAATATTAAGCTACATCAAGCCACAACACAGGTTATGGTGTCAAGGAGAGAAGGAGCTACACAACCTCCATTGCTAAAGATTATTTGACACACAAGTTAAGAAATCCACTCAACAATGCATTTGGATCTCCTAAGGAAGGTAAAGGATTCATTGGCTTTTGAATTTTATCTATGTTTTCACTTGTCTTTTGTTATTAAGTTCAACCCTAAGATCTAGGCTTGGAGTGTAAGTGTTAGTATGTTAATTAAAGTTTTTGTTACTTAACTAACATGATACTATCATCCCTTCTTAGATTCCTATGATCACAAATGACACACCTAATGGGACATGCACCCCATGAAGTTGCTCCTAAATCTTGTAAGACCATTCTATTAATGATTTTCATGTAAAAATTTGAGCTTGCTGATCAAAATAGGTGAAAATTGGAAGCTAAAGGATGTTTTTCTAGAAGTTATGAAGTTGTTTTATGTAGTTACATATTTGCTCTCTATAGTTGAGAAATTTTACTTACAGTTTCATTTTTTCACTTACAATTTCATTTTTTCACTTAAAATTGTGGTTTTGCATTTACATTTGCATTTTTTCACTTGCAGTTGTGTTTTTGCCCTTACATGTATATTTTTGCACTTATAATTGTAGTTTTTTAGTTATATTTACATATTTGCACTTATATTTGTGGTTTTATAGTTAAAGTTTCATTTTTGCACTTAAATTTTCTTTTTTGCATTGTGTGTATACTCGAGATTGATAAACCATCTTTTTAATCTTTGTTTGGGGTAATTTAGACTCCATTTTTTATGATTTTTTTAAAAACCACATGTTTTCTCCTAAATTTTCAGAATATACTATTATTTTACCTTAAAGTTACATAAATGTTTCAAAAAATCTCAAAAACCCTCTAAAAATTGTAGGACCTAGTGGGAAAGAGGTACAAATTTGAAATTAGTTAAGTCTTGAACATTTCATTTGGTGTTTAAAAGGAATTTAGTTGTTTTCATGTTTGGATTGTTTGTGAATGTTTTTACAAATTTTAAACTAAGGCTAAGGGGCAAAATTTCATAAACATCTCATTTTGTGCATTAAAAATGAACTTGAATCACTTTGTTAAATGTTTTTTAGAACATTCATTTTATGCCTTGTTTGTTTGGAGTTATTTATTTTCGTAAAATGATTGATGTGTGTATGTTCTCCCCCCATATCCTTTAGAGAAATTGGGTGATAAAAAGTGTTCTTTATTTTCATTTTTACCTTGTCTAAAGGTGTTAAAATAACATCATTGAGGCTCTTCTCAAATATGTATGATTTGGGTGATCTAAATGTGACCCTAAAGTCTTTTCACTAGTTATTTAGTTTTATGCAATTTGACTTGTGAGCGAGATTTCATAGCCTCCTCACGAGTCTTTTATATGTGTGTTTACCTTGGCTTTCATCTCTCAACATTTTACCAACCTTACTCCATGGTTGGGTATATAAATCAAGGAAAAGATACTATAATTACCAGGGGGTTGAGCCACTAGCCTCTCTAATCATAATAAAAACTTGAGTCAGGTTTGGCTAACTAGGGGATTCCACTAAGTACACGGATGGAATATCTATACAAAGGAATATGCACTTAAATAATAATTTAGCTAGTATGAACTCAATTGATGTGATTTCATCTCTAGTGTTAACCATACTTGGGACCATCTAGATGCATGAAAATTTAGTTTTAGAACAACCCCACTTACCGTGGAAATACTATTGTTGGAGGATGAGTAGCCTAAATTTTCATGTCAATATACAATCTATTGAGATAAGGGGTGTGTAAAATCCCTACTTATTCATGCACTTTTGTTTTTGGATTAACTCTTAAAATCCTCTCAAGAGCACATAAATAGATGGAATTTCATAGTATTATGTAACCTTGTTAGTTTTAGGATCTAGGAAGTTTACACTTAGATGTTTGTGTCATTTTATCCTTTATTGCATGGTTTTTGAGTCTAAACTATCTATTTTTTTTTGGAAATCACTCCATCATTTGAGGATGTATTGTCTCATATGTTTGAAACTATACTTTTTCCTTAATCTTTTGATAAATATTTATATTTGTGTCACTTTATTGGAAAGGGTAACATTACATTGCCCAATCCATTTCAATTTGTGTGCCTTGTAATCTTAAAACAAACCATAAATTACATCTTTAGAGCACAATAATGTCATTACACTACTCTAATTATTTAATATATGTTTTTACCTTGTGTCCAAGTTTCCAATTTAAAACCAATCCACATGTGCCTTTTAAATCTTTGTCTAGTGTCGTCATGTTGTTCACCTTCATCTAGCTTTTTGTTTGTTAAAATAAGCCTAGTTTCCTAAGATGAGCTTTTAATTAATCTTGAAAAGTTCAAATCCAAACATTGATTTATTTTTATTTATGCCTTGTGTACTTTGGGCATAAACACCGATCTTTCTCTTTTAGGTTGTGTAACTTAGGTTAATTCTTTACCCACTTTAAAAAATATTGTTTACGCCTAAATTTGAGAGAAATAGCCTATCTTCTTTATGCCTTTTATTTCATGACTTATTCCAATTGACCAATTTCATGTCTAAATTCAAATGCCTAGTCTATGCCAAAGTGTTTCAGATTTGTTAGATTAAATCATACCCCTTTCTTTAAAGTCTAGCTTTTGTGTTTGTTTTGCCAAAAGTCCTAGCACATGCCTATTTGAGCCTAGATTTTGATGTCATATTTGGCCAAAAGACATAGCAACCTTTATTTTCTTGTATTATACTTGTTTAAAAATCTTTGAACCTAGAGTTTGGCATCTCATTTTTAGTTCATCAACTTGACCTTTTGTGTGAGACATTTGACATTAGATTGTTTTTACCAAGTTTTAGCATAAACTTTTTTAGAGATACAAATTCATCCTTTGAACAAGTTAAACCAAGTTTGAACCATTTATCCTTTGGACATTACTTTTAATAGTTTATTTAACTTTCATCCCTTTTATCATGAAGCATTCACCATTTATTTGAATATGTCTCACTATATTTGTAGTGGATTCATGTACAATCCAAGATATGGTAATGTGATCACACAAGAAGAATTTATAAAAGACCCCTATGGTGATGATGTATTTTATGATATGTATCCTTATCCACCATAAAACACTAAATCATAGGAACAAATCTAAGATCCTTTAGCTCACTATTTATTCAACACACCTCCATACTTGGAGCAGGACCAAGAATAAATGGTGCAATACGTAGCTCACATACCTTCAGTTATAGAACAAGCTCAAAAACGATTGTACTATGTTATGATTACATTGGCCTATGACCATTATCTATTTATCATCACTTA
The DNA here is from genome assembly GCA_037957365.1 of Torreya grandis. Classification (NCBI taxonomy): domain Eukaryota; kingdom Viridiplantae; phylum Streptophyta; class Pinopsida; order Cupressales; family Taxaceae; genus Torreya; species Torreya grandis. The sequence goes on from JARHVA010000556.1 coordinate 642,394, forward strand.
CCTATAAATAAACATTAATTCTTAATTAGAGCTACAAAGGTAGGGGCTAGTTTCCAAAATACTTCTCACATGAAAACTTGCCATGTCTAGTTTGAGTGCCTTACAATATACCTTATAATTAAACTAATAAACAAGACTCTTCTATCAATCCTCAAGATCTAGTGTTGATGTTATATTAGGACCCTCAAATTATTATCATAGTAAAGGGTCTCATGGTCGATCATTTCATATAGATGCAGATAGCATCCCATACATATTTGAACTTAGTACATAACTTTAATAAATAACCATGTCAAATTATCCTCTTATTAAGTTAGCTCTTTCAATAGGATTCTTACTTGAATTTATAGGCCAAGATAATTAGGGTATAAACCCATTTATACAAAGCACTTAATTTGGAGACATGTTCAATGCCACAACTATAAAATAGGTGTCTTCTACTTACATGCAAAATAGTAAGCCAAACATAGTGGATAATATACAAGTGTCATCTAATCTAGATCAAAGTGGTGTAAATGCACAAACAACTAGTCCACAAAAACATGTGCCTTTATTTAACACTATGATTGGTTCATAAATATAGGGGGTAGGAATTGATACCTCTCACCTTTAAATAACTACGTCTAATCCTCAACCAGTTGCTTCATTAAGTACACAATAGCAATGATTAAGTAATCAAGCAATAACCAATGATGTGCCTCAACAAAATGTGATGAATATTACTCCACCACAATAAGTGATGACTAAAATTCTAAAACCATAGGTGAAATCCAACATACCAACATAGTAGAGTCAAACCATTTTGATAACTCAATAGGGGGTAACCAAAGTTCCACATGGTGAGGTAGTGATGAGCATACCTCTTCATTCATAGACCAATATGCCATTACAATCACAAACAATGTCTAATCAATAATGTACATCTATTAGTTAGTGATAAATTATAAACACTCTAAAATCATCTACTTCATAATAGGGGTTCATACAACCAAGGGGTTATACCATTCCACAAGTGCTAATTAGGCAATAATCACCTTTCATGTCAAATATGCCACAAACTCAACAATAGGGCCTTGGTTCACAAGTTCCCCTTAATCAGTGAGTATTGATTAATTAGTAGTAAATCCCTAATCAAACTCTATAGGCACAATACTTCACCCCCATCCATATCCTTCCATCTCAGTGATAATTTCCCCAAAACTAGGCCTATATACCCAATCTTAACCAAAAAATCACACCACAATGCATACAATTCCAATAATCATATCATAATCTATGTATGCATATTCTTAGTCAATTCCCTATCCAAACAAACATTCCATAGCAAACCATGCCTCCATTATACCCTGATCAAGGTAATCCACTCTGACTACCTAGCCTCCACCTCCAGCCAATGTTCCCTCTAGTTTATTTGCACAAGAGTTGTAACAAATGAAGGATGCACTTGCTGCTATCTAAGTCAAAAAATAGACCAAGAATTTTAAGTTGGATGACATGTGTTCCTACTCATTCAACATGGAGCATCTACAAATACCATTTTTTCTAGGTTATAAGCCATGAAATTTGACAAATATAAGGGTAAAGGAGACCCCAAGGCCCTTTAATAGAATTATTTATTGCCTACCAACTAGTGGCCTATAGAAACATATACCTCCTACCATTATTTCCTTGGAGTCTAGCATGAAGCGCCTTGGAATGGTTCATAAAATTACTTAAAAACTTAGTATCTAATTTTGAAGATATTTTAGATAAGTTTGTTTAACATTTCTCCTACAATCTTGAACATGATATTTCATTGGTATATTTGATGCAATCCAAAGAGAGGTACAGTGAAATTTTTCAGGTTATCTTTAGTGATAGAGAGCACTTGTAAGCCAGTTCTACCAAAGTTTATTCGATAAGTAATTAGCCATTGTGTTTACCAAGAATTTGCATAATGAGATATCATACCATTTAGAGTTGTAGTTTGCACATACATTTAAGGAAATCATTGACAAAGGTTTGTTGATTGAAAAGACCCTTATTAACAAAAGGATCATCAAGATAACCTCATCAAATCAAAACCAAAATAATGGCCAAAATCATAATCAAGTCCAATCACAAGCATCAAAAATATCACACGATAATAATTATGACAATTCCAAGCCACTTAATCATAAAAATAATGTTGTTAGAAATGGAGTAACTTAATCATGACATGTACAAATGGTGAAAACACTATATACTCAGCCTATGCCACATATGCAAATTACACCTAACCAATAACCTCTTCTATAAATGCAGCAAGCATAGAAACCTAAACTAGCAAAATAAACATAGCAACCTTTACCTTTGAAAACCCCTCATCCAAATATAACTATGCCTACTCACCATGTCTTTAGTGATCTTGGAGAGCCCATTGAAGTCATGTTTCACAAACTAGACATTGCTAATCTGATTAGTTGGCCTATTTTAAAGCACTATCTTGAGGGCATTCCCTATCTAGATTGGTATAGACAAAATGAATTCTATGAATACCATTAGGTTAATGGACATAATTTGAATAATTATGTGCAAATAAAACACTTGATTTAGAATATGTTGGAAAATAGGGAGATAACATTAGATAATAGAACTTTCACATCCAATTAGAACCTCAGTCTCTATCAAAACCCATTTCCATAACATAACAACCAACAACAACAACAACAACAAAGACTAAAATAGTAGCAACAACAACATCAACAAACCTATCATCCAACATTTATTTGTATTTACCATCCCTATCTACACTTTCCTTTATAGAGGCTAAAAATATACCTCGTCTTGATTTGAAGGAAAAAAATCAATAACCAACAAAGATCACAACAACATTATTAGAATCCAAATTTGTAGCAAGTTCTTGATAGAGTAACTATTCAAAAGAGGTGTGGGATAGTAATTTACATGATTGATTATTTTGGTTGTGTCATATGCTAATTAGGATGTACATCTCCACATCATCAAGAATAATAGAATCATTCACCTTGGCCAAAAACCATACCCTTTCCATTGTTATTTTCCATATACCTTATCATTGACATGTCAGGATCTTTGCTCCACCACAATAAGAGCTCATATGATTACCTCTCGTATTAGCAACTAAACACGGAATTATACCAGAATCAATAAGTAACTAGAAATATGAAACAACACAGGAATTAAGAGACAATACACAATTGTATTATATACATAGAAGAATATACAATAAGGAAGATGCCACTTCTTCCTCCACCTCAAAGGTTCGCCACACCTTAAGATCTTCTTCCCTCTCTCTCTCAGTCCCAACAATCAACTCCAATATAGAATTGATGTTCACCTCTCCAACCAGTCAGTAACATGCTGCCAGTTCACCAAGTACACAACTATACTCCAAGTAGATCTCCTGCTCTCTGCTGCTACCTGCAAATCACTAGACCTTACTCACCATGTAGATATCTCTACACCCCTAAAGAACCCTTGTCCTTGCCTCACCAAGTCCTTATGATTCTTCAACCAGTACTCCAGTGGATCAGCTCCTTGACCTTGCAGACCTTGCAATTCTCCCTGATCATACACACTCAGCACCCCTTGGAACTAGGAGGAGCTACACTAGCTCTCTCTAAAAGCTCTATGGCTTTCTAGCACACACTAACAATACAGCCCATGAGTCCATATATAGATCTCATGCTTACAATAATTAGACAACCTAATTACAATAATTAGACTCGCAACTCAAGACTAAGATTAGCCTTCAACATGCAAACTGACAGTCTAAAATTAGACTCTCCCGGATTCGTCATGCGAACTGCCTGTTCTCACACAGGCTGCCGATGTCGGCACCTCCATGACCGATGTCGGCCGATCGATAACCGACACCGGTTGCTTCCTCTTGCTATCTGACCGACGTCGGTTGATCAGACTGACACCGTTTTTCTTGCAACTGAATCTGCAACTCCCCGCATCTCTAGATCCTCCTTAATTTCTCCTGTTTGCATCCTGGTGAAGCTTTTAGCTCCACAACCTAACAATCTCCCGCTTGGAGATAAATAGCTGCACCTGTACCTGTACCTGTACACCATCTAAATTATTCCCTAGCTTGTATTCCTCTTCAAGATCAACCCTGAAGACTGACCACCACACACCCTATGATGCTACACCTGTCATTCAAGTAACCTGCCGCATCCGAACCTACATAACCATGTAGTGAAGAACCTGACCCTGCATAACAAGAAACCCTGCTGCTAGTCCCACTGAACTGCCCTCCAGTACTCCTTCCCCGAATTGGCTCCATACTTTCTGACAACCCCCACTGATTGGGAAAACGCTTAGGTCTACACTAGACCTCATGTGATTTCGAACCCTACTTCAAGCTAGGCTTGAACTGTCCAGCCCTTGGTGTGCTTTCTGATTCTGCATCCTGCATCATGAACCCCGCCAACACCGTCTTCACATCAGCTCCCACTGGAGATAAAATCTCCCTGTCTCTTATGCCAAAGAATTTCGCTGCTCCAAATTCTTCATGACACGCCTCTGAACTAACCTTACCTTTAGCTCAGTAAATCCCTGTATGTACAAACCTACTAGTAAATCACCCACATGCAGTAACAAGATGATGTTGCAATCACCATCCACCTGGTAAGATAAAACCACAATAGTTACACTGACATTGACTGAAGCCATGCTTAGTCATCCACCTGTCAAACCTGTACCACTGTCCTGCAGCTTCCTCAAGACCATATGCCTTGGCCTTCTGTCTCTTGTATCCATCCACTCTCTTCTTTAGAATGGGAATCCATTCCGTCTCTCAGTGCTTACTTCCAGCTGACAACTTTATCAATGAATACCTGTTTGGTTCTTCTCCAAGGACTCACACTCCTCATCCATGCCAAGCTCCCACTGTATCTGGATTCTACCTGCATTGCTTCTTCCATCTTCCTGGTTCATGACCGTCAGTAAGCAATATAAAGAAGGTGAACAATGAATATGAGGTTCACTTACCAATCCTGACCTCGACATGAGCATTTGAGGCTTACTATTCGCCCACTATCCGTTTCAGTGACCGATCTCGGCCATCTCCCAGTCTGTTTTCGATCGATGTCGGCTTCCTGTACTGAACCTGACTACCGACGTCGTTTCCCTGGCCAACGCCGGTGTCCCTCCTACCGACGTCGGTCCTTATGACCGATGTCGGTCTTCTTACAGCCGATGTCGGTTATTGTCTGACTGACACCGGTACCTGTGTTCGTCTGTGAGTGACAACTTTTTACCCGCGAGCTCTCCATGGATCAAAATCCTAATCAACTCAACCCTGCTCTGCTCAGAATGATTCAGTCTCCTCACCTGATCTTTGTCCGTCATCTCCTCCATGAACACCAAGGCTTTCCAGTTCTTTAGCTTGTCAAAGACATCTGACTTCCGCTTCAAAACTTGCATTCTCCTCCTACATATGTGACTAAGCCCATGAAGCCACATCTCTACAACAGAAGGTGAATCAGTAATATAAGTAGATAGATAAAGGATACCTACTTTCTTACCATCACCTAATTCAAGTGTATCCACTGTGAGAGTTAAAGTGCATCTCTCATCACCCAAATTCCCTGAAGAAACTAGACTCATCTCCAAGACTGGTACCTGCATGACTTCCTTCAACCACTGTGAGTCATCCATCTACAATTTCAGCTTCACTTCCCCTTCGTCAATAATCTGACAAGGCTCTCCAACCCCTAAATAAATCTTTCCAAAGTCTCCAAAGACATACCCATGAAAAGATGCTCTATTTTGGGCTGCATGGAAAGAGGCAAAAAAATCTGTAAACAAAGATTCCACTTTATCCAGAACACCCTGTGCAATATTACCTGCAACATATGCTTCCACCAGCTGATCTGCTACCGACCAACAATCTCTTTTTACCTGCTCTTTCTTTCCATCAATCAGACCATTCGTGTTATTCAGTTTCTCCATTCGTAGCTTACTATCTTCTGCCGTTGCTATACTCCCACTCAATCTGAAACCCCTGTGAGTGACCTGTAATCAAAAACACTACCAGATCTAAAACCACTTGTTAGTCAACCCAACCGAAAGCTCTGATACCACTTGTTGGTATCAGCTCTTGAACCTACAACCAAGGCTCTGATACCACTTGTTGGTATCAACTCTTGAACCTACAACCAAGGCTCTGATACCACTTGTCAGGATCTTTGCTCCACCACAATAAGAGCTCATATGATTACCTCTCGTATTAGCAACTAAACACAGAATTATACCAAAATCAATAAGTAACTAGAAATATGAAACAACATAGGAATTAAGAGACAATACACAATTGTATTATATACATAGAAGAATATACAATAAGGAAGATGCCACTTCTTCCTCCACCTCAAAGGTTCGCCACACCTTAAGATCTTCTTCCCTCTCTCTCTCGGTCCCAACAATCAACTCCAATATAGAATTGATGTTCACCTCTCCAACTAGTCAGTAACATGTTGCCAGTTCACCAAGTACACAACCGTACTCCAAGTAGATCTCCTGCTCTCTACCACTACCTGCAAATCACTAGACCTTACTCACCATGTAGATATCTCTACACCCCTGAAGAACCCTTGTCCTTGCCTCACCAAGTCCTTATGATTCTTCAACTAGTACTCCAGTGGATCAGCTCCTTGACCTTGCAGACCTTGCAATTCTCCCTGATCATACACACTCAGCACCCCTTAGAACTAGGAGGAGCTACACTAGCTCTCTCTAAAAGCTCTATGGCTTTCTAGCACACACTAACAATACAGCCCATGAGTCCATATATAGATCTCATGCTTACAATAATTAGACAACCTAATTACAATAATTAGACTCACAACTCAAGACTAAGATTAGCCTTCAACATGCAAACTGACAGTCTAAAATTAGACTCTCCTGGATTCGTCATGCGAACTGCCTGTTCTCACACAGGCTATCGATGTCGGCACCTCCATGACCGATGTCGGCCGACTGGTAACCGACGCTGGTTGCTTCCTCTTGCTATTTGACCGACGTCAGTTGATCAGACCGATGCCGTTTTTCTTGCAACTGAATCTGCAACTCCTCGCATCTCTAGATCCTCCTTAACTTCTCCTGTTTGCATCCTAGTGAAGCTTTTAGCTCCACAACCTAACATTATTAGAATCCAAATTTGTAGCAAGTTCTTGATAGAGTAACTATTCAAAAGAGGTGTGGGATAGTAATTTACATGATTGATTATTTTGGTTGTGTCATATGCTAATTAGGATGTACATCTCCACATCATCAAGAATAATAGAATCATTCACCTTGGCCAAAAACCATACCCTTTCCATTGTTATTTTCCATATACCTTATCATTGCCATTTTCCATGTACCTTTCCATTTTCATTTTTCCATTCACCTTATCATTTTCATTTTTCCATTCCTCTAGCCATTGTTCCATACCCTACCATTTATCTTACCTTACCACTTGGAGGCAACCCTATTACCATTTTACCTAATCTTCATACCATCATCATCCTAAATAATGCACTACATCATTTTAACATACCTTTATTATTGACCAAAGCCTCATTTTAGCCATCCTACCCAACCCATTTTGATCTTGGTTCCTTTGGTTCTTCCCACACCTTCTATGAGGGGATTCCAATCTAGTTTTAGTAGTTTTATAATTCTATGTTTAAATTATAGTCTATAAAATTAGTGTGACAGTTGATCTGGCAAGTTATCTTTCATTTATGTTTGCCTGGTGTCATTGATTATAACCGCTTATGGGCAAATCAGTGTTCCACCTTGTGTTGCTAATTATAACTGCCTATGGTCAAATTCTTATCATAGACCTATGTCATTATTTCCCAATTATAAAATCCTATAGTAAAATTAGGAACAATATTTTTACCATGCATTGTCGCATCACGTTGTCATTACTATTTTTATATGCTTTGTCAATTTCCTTAATTTTTAGAACTTGTTGTGACATAGTTAGTTCTCCCAATCTTTTATGTGGGTGTAACTACTATGACTTGAGTTCCTAATGGAGCTATGTAGGTAATATTCAATTCACATTGAGGTCAGCTTAGTCCCTATTTTCCATATGCTATCTCTATTTTACAAGCAACCTAAGCCAACACTCTCGCCATTTTGTGAGTGGTATCTTGTCAATATCTAACAATTTAAGATATCTCAAAATTCCAAAAATTTCAAAATCTAAAAACAGTTATCCTATTTAATCCTAGTTAGTCATCCTCGATCTACCTTACTAGAGAAAATCCATTATTAGGATGCTTTATTTTGCTTTTACTTTCAATATTTTTGTGTGTTTATTTGCTTAGTTATTTGTTTATTTTCTTGCTTGTTTGTTTGCTTTTGGTATTCTACCTTGACTTAATCTATATGTGTTTATTGGGAGATTTCTTGTGCATTTTTTTTGAGTCCATCCATATTCATACATCAACATTATCATCATGGTTTTTATCATTGATCCATTGTTTTCAATTATTTATTGGATTGAGAGTCATTCTTTATGCATATTTTAGATAATTTATAATGGTGTTATATCTTAGTACATACCATCACATGCTATAACTAAAATTAGCTCAAGAAGTCTTACAAGCAAAGGAGCCTCAAAAATTTCTCCTTGGTACCCTTAGTAAATCCTCCTACCCATCTTGATAAAATCAACCCATTGACCATTCTAGTTGTATCAATGCTAAAAAGGATGATCATCTCCATATCAGTAGGTGAAACTAAATAATTCATATTGATCAACCTTTATTCTTCTATTCATATCTTTCATCACTTTGCACATCCTTTTGTGCCTAATTTTTTATGGCTTCTTCATTCATTAAACCATCGCATCTACATTTGCACCTGTTCATCTTTAATCTATATTCTAGGTTATATCCTTGAGTTATGCTTACCAATCTACCCTACTGGGTCATAATCAAATATCATTTTTTCAATCCAGATCATCTTAATGATTATAATCACCTATGGGCAAATTATTATTTTGACTCATCAATCTTAACTGAGGCATATGCCTATGCAACTAATTATAACTACGTATGGGCAAATCAGTGTCTCAACTTTTATTATTGATTATAACCACCTTTAGGCAAATCAATACTTTTTAAATTAATTCATGCAAATATTCTCTCATTTGGATTAATCTCACCCATGGGTTAATTTCATTCTTTTTCTTACTTCTTTTTGAGGGACCATCCATCAATTGTATGTGTCATCCACTCCCTCAAGGGGCATTATTATAGGCTTCTCAAATATTGTTTGGAGCTTTTTCTTATTTCATTCTTTTCAACATGTTTTATTATTTGAGAAGACATTACTATGCCTATGGCTTATAACATCTTCTCAAATAGGTTCAAACTATAGACACCTGAAACTGGCCACAATTTGATTTTGATTAAACTTTAGACTAATTCCTACCAACCATTATAAATTAAGCCTAGGAATCACTAAATGCCATAAATTTACTTATGCATCATTCATCAAAGCTCAAAATCATGTTGAGATATCCTTGATTAGGGTATTCTATCATATACAACCATAACCTCTCATGGATTCATCCCTAATCATCATATGGCATCACAATAGTCAATTTGGCCTATGGACCTATTAAGTAAGACACATGAACAAATATCAAATCTTGAAAGAGCTAAATGACTAATCATAATTAACTAACAAACTAAAATAAATGAAATGCCTAGTTTAATTATTCATTTGCAATTAATGAATAACTAAAAAAGGAAATTCAAAAATACAAATATCCTAGCCTTTCATCATGACCTTTGTGAGTTGTCAATCTCTTTGTAAATATCCTAAAATATCTCATTTTAGAGACCCATGCATATTAATAACAAATCATGATTAATTGACAACTATTAACTCTACTGGGGTCATATTTGACTCACCTAAGTTAGGTTTGAACCCATTCAATGTTTAAACTCCACCTTAACTCACCTTAGATTGAGGTTAACTCCATTTCCTATAAATACAATGCCTTGCCTATTGAATTTTAAGATATTTTGATGAAAAGTTATCATGCAAAAATGACTTTTAATCTTTGAGAAGAGTAGTGTTATAATGCAAAAATTGCCTTACAAGTAGTGTTATAATGCTAAAATCTTAAGCTACATCAATCCACAACATAAGCCATAGTGCCAAGGAGAGAAGGATCTACACAACCTCCATTTTCAAAGACTCTTTGATGTACAAGATAAGTAGGCCACTCAACAATGCATTTGGAGCTCCCAAGGAAGGTAAAGGATTCATTGTCTTTTGCATTTTAGTTGTGCTTTTACTTGTCTTTTTTTATTAAGCTCACCCCTAAGATCTACGCTTTGAGTATAAGTGTTAGTATGTTTACTAAAGTTTTTATTACTTAAATTGACATGTTACTAATCTCCCTTCTTGGATTCCTATGATCATACCAATTATCTTAGCTATTGATTCATCTAATTGTAACACACCTTTGGAGTTTGGTTCATATTTCAAGTTTAACTTATCAGCTACCTATTTTGACATGACTGAGCTACTTGTTCCACTAACTATCAAGAATTTATGAACCAATGAATCTCTAAAGATTAAAAATATGTATAAAGTATGAGTTATATCTACTTTCTCTATTTTATTTGGCTATCATCATTAGACTTTAATGCATTTGCTAAAACTACCCCTTTTCACTAACTTATCTTGAGGATGTATTGAATTTAGACAATTATTTTTGGAGTAGGTCACTTTGTCTAAGGATTAATAATGTATTACACATTGGGATATTTACATGGACCCTTTTCATCTACTCTACAGTTTTCTTGAAAGATCCACTAACCTTAGCTTGTCCATTAATAGGCATAGTGTTGCCTAGAGCTTGTGAATTTTGATGTATGAAAAAACCTTTAGCATTCTAAAATATTTGATTTACATGAGCATTATGGACTGTATTGGGCACAACTTCACTTTGGTATGTTAGATAGTTCATGGTTGGACCATTACTTATCTCTTGTGCCTCCTCAGTTGCTCTTCTCTTTGACCTTATGTTTACAACTATAGGATTTGAGTCCTTATTTAGGTACCCTTGATAGTTCAATACACATGAATCTTCTTGAATATAGTTAACCAAAGTGGATTATGATTGAGCATTCCCTCAATTCATCTCTCCTTTATTGGGTACCTAAACTTGAGTCATAATAGTCATTATTCCCCATTGTGCCATAAAATATTGATTGAATGCCTCACTTACATAGGTAGATTGATCATGAGGTGGATCCCTTGGGATAGGCTCCTCATACTCTTACACAAGGTTATTTTAGATAGGTACTAGGGATTTTGAGGTAGAGGAATCATCTATATTTTGACTAGTATATGGTCTTACTTGAGTTAATTTCCCTTTCCCTTGAGAATGGCCTTGAAAAGGTGGTCTATTAACTTGATAAGACTGATAGGGATGATGTGGCTAATAGGAACCTTGTTCGGATCTACATTGGTTTTTTTTGTTGACTTTTGTGAGTTTAAATATCTTCTCTAATATCCTTCATCACATCTACCTCATTTAACTTGTTTGGCTAGTTAGGATTAGCTTATTTATGTTTGGGAGTAAGGATGGGAGCAATAATGGGTATAGGGGATTATATATCTTGTAATAATGGCATACAAGTCTTTGAGAGATCTTCCCAACTTGTATAAGATAAATCTCAACCCTGATAGCAATTTCATAGGCATTATGTAGTGTATCCCCTCCCATGGATTGTATCATCATGGATATATCACTATTAAAATCCTTAAGGTGATAGATAAATGCATGATGTGTAGTATGCCTCACCAATATTGGGACTTTGTCCCATGTTTTATAAAATATATTGTTAAAACTTATATGAACTCATGAGGGACCCTCTTCATGGTGGTTAGTTGTAATGAAATTGGTTTAAATGTTCATATAATTAAAAAAATAACATATTTGGAATAATAATTAATACTAAAAAACTATCCTATATTGACCATATATTCAAAAAATACATAGGTTATTAAATAGCCAAGATGGTCTAACAACTTCCTATAGAATAATAAGGTAAACAAATAACTAACCCATTAATAGAGATATGGGTATAACTAAAATATATTATTTCTATAAAAAATATATCTTACTAACCCAATAATAATAACCAAATATAAATCTATGTGAATTATTACTCATGTAATAATGCATATTATAATATGCACAAATAAATGAGATGATTAATTATTTCCTAACATTCCCCCCTTAGTCCTTACATGGTAATTTGTGTTTTATAGGACTTAATGAAAGTAAAGAAGAAATACATCAACTTCTTATCAACCATTCACTATCGAGAACACATCAATCAAATTAGTGTGGCAACTTTGAATAGGTACATCTACCATCAACCATTTAGTTAGGAAACTAAATCAACCTATACAGTGTAGAAACTTATAAGTAGGAACCATTTGTTCAAATTTCACTCTTGTATCTCTGAGAACTATCTCGAATAGAATCGTATGCCAATGCATACTTTTAAGTTTACATATTACTATTTGAATCTTGTTGTATATGACCGCTACTATGTGAATAATGCATTCTAGATTTACTCCATGTGAATGCAATGGATGTTTCACTGGCTAATTATCTTCATAAATAAGTAAGGCAGTCAAAATATCTCTACAATTAGTTTCTCTCCTAAGCTAATTTTTTCACATTTCATAACACTTTTTTATGCAATACACTATGTGAGAGAATAGTAAATACACCTCTTATTTGTCATAGATACAAACAAGTGCTGAAAATAAAATATATATATGCACCACTATATCAGAAGCACCCCTTCATTAGTGGCTAATGAGAGGAATAGGAAGCCTCCATCATCTAGTATCCTCCAACCTTTAATAATTAAATTTTCTTACTCAACACATGTGTCAATGAAGCTTAGTTGTATGAATATTTTGAGGAGAAACCCCCACAATCTGGACATCACGTACAAGTAAAAATTCATCTAAGAGGTCAATATTTTTATTTTTTATAATTTTTTACAATGACTCTATATAACACCTTAGCCTAAATGACTTTGAATTTTTTGGACAAATAAACACTTTGAATTTTTTGACTGGAATCTTTTGACATATTAAATTGACATCTTGAACTTATCTTAGTAATAAAACTAATATTTAAAATCAACATTTAAATAATAAAAATGCTAATATTCAAAAAGTTAAAATAGACTCAACTCTTAAAGACCAAGACAAATATATGTATCAATGGACTAAATTATTCTTGAAATGGATATTTTAAATAAAAAACATTAAGTGACTCATTTCAAAAACACTATAAATCTATTAATCATAGATTTTAGCTAAATGACTCGACTAAACTCAAACCTTAAGTGGCTTACATGAAATGTGTACACCACAAAAGCAACTTAAACAATAAAATATATAAGCTTAAAGGATTTGAACAAATATTTTAATTAATATGGATTGCGAAGACTAAATGTATTTAACAACCTACTAGACTATCAACAAACACAAACTCTTTGATTTGAAGATTATGAAATCATTATCAATTTCACTTGCCAGTTATATTGTGCCAACAATCCTTAGATGACATGGAATACAACGTAACTTAATATTGATTGATCTTGAGGGAGAAATTCATGTATATTCCAAGCAATATGTGATCAGGTGTAACCTGAGCTAAATCATACAAAGAATTCTACATGTACTAGATGAAATGTCAAGGGTATGGTAAGTGGATGGAAAATTATTGAATCTAAATACAGAAGCTAAGTATAGGAAGAGCTCATAATGGTAATTCAAAGGATAATTCAGTGATTAAATGTGGTTGATTTACTCTGTGTTTTGAGATTGGATTATGTTATTTCATTAAAACCATATTCAATCTCAATGGAAATTGATGCACTTCCATTTGAATCCTGATGGGTACTATTTGGATAGCAAAATTGTAGGTGATTTTATAGTTGTTGAGAGGTCCACATTTAGAGATCTTCTAGAATAAAGGATGAATCTTTAACCAATTAATAGTGTACATGGATAAAATCATGACTTATAACCACATTTTTATTTATTGATCAATGATTAGATAGTGTTATATCATCACATGAATGTATGAATAAGGATGTGGATCTAAGTATAAATAAGAAGAAAAAATACAAGTGTATAACTACACACATTACCAATATCTTAAAATAAGCTAAATAATTATTTTCAAAACTTACATAACATCTCATTTGTCAGGGCAAAAGAGCAAAAATTTGCCCCTTTTCTAGGTGTAAGACTCTATTACAGGCATAAAACCAATAATGCTCTGATACCAAATAATGAGACTAGTTCAGATATGTATATAATTAATTTAGTAACATATTGATAATAATAATCAACACTAAAAAAACTATCTTGTATTCACCATATATTTGAATAATACATAGGCTATTAAATAGCCAAGATGGTCTAACAAATTCTTATAGAATAGGAAGGCAAATAAACAACTAACCTATTAATAGAGATACAAGTGCAACTAAAATATATTATTTCTATAAATAATATATTTTACTAACCTAATAATAATAACCAATAATAAATCTATGTGAATTATTACTCACATAAAAATGCACACTATAATAATATACACAAATAAATTTGAGGACTAATTATTTCCTAACAAGTTTTTTGGTCAATGACAAGTGATCAATCTTGTATTCAAATCTCTTTGTCAAAATATCACCCAATTGGTCCCATGAATCAACTAAATTAGGATTCAAAGTACCATACTAATCAATAGCCTTACCCTTGAAGGAGATTGCCAACAACCTAGTATCCACATTATCTTGAGTGATGTTATGCATATTGCAAAAAAAAATTATGTTCCTTATGTGCTCAATAGGATTAATAGTAGAATCTCCCATGTAAGAAGGAACACCTTTAAGGGCTGCCATATGAATGGCCTCATAGTCTACAAATGCTAGAGGGATTTTACTATTGAAGGTAACAAAAGGCAAGTTTCTTTGTGTTTCCATCTTATAAATTAGACCTAACAAGATTCTCATTATAGGTATATGAGCAATAAATGAATTTTTTGGATAGGGATGTGTATTATCAAATCTTCTTACTTTGACTAAAAAATAAGGTAACTCTAAAAACTCAAAATGAATTCCTTTAGTATAATATATTGTGTTTACCTTAGGCATGAAGTTAGGGCACTAGTCTGTAACCAAGAGCCAATGATTTTTGGAGTCACCAAATACTACATGAAGAAGGCAATTATATATTTAAATTTTTCAAGACCAACATCAACCTTAAACAACTTCTTAGATTAGAGGTCCCACTAGGCATGCCATAACTATTATCACACAAATACACACTCTTTGAAGGTTGTTCAAGCCTTCATAATTTAGGGTAACATAGAGACAATCCTAGGTTGTGTGTTGCCTAATAGGTGGATTAAATCTCTATATTATGGGCTAGCTCCCATGTAAAACACCTAAATTTGATCACTAACCTATTTTATTGAGAGTAAAAGAGGTATAAGGGAATTGAAATAAAAATAAAAGTATGGAGGTGATGCACCAAAGTTAACTCCACTACTTGCTTACACTTACACTATGGAAAAAAACTATAAAAATAACCTTAACACTCAAATCCAACCCTTCTATAAATAGTACTTCAATGTGAAAGTAGGATAAAATGTAGTCTTCAAGGTGAAATCTTAGTAGGCCTATTAATAGACACTAATAATCTTTCTCATACTTAAAATCATATAAATATACTAGATACACATCATATGACCTATAGAAGGCAAATTTCTCATGTAAAGGAATGAAAGAGATGGATAAATGCAAGGAATCAAACTATATCTTATCATTTAATAACAAAACCATATCAAAAACTGAATTTAAGATTTAAGGAAACCAAAATTAATTTGAATCCTTATTCCAGAGGTAAAAACAAGTATCGAATTCAACAAGGCTTCGCCATACCAATTTGTAGATATCTAAAATGCCTCTCAAGGATGTATTTATAGAATAAATTGGATGAAGATAGAGAGAAAAGACAAGAAGAGAGTTCATGAACTAAATTTCATGATCACATCAGTTAAAAAATAGATGGGTATTGATACCAAGCCTTGAAAGAGTGTGTTTTCATCTTCATCCTTCTCATTATAACAAGTGTTAATGAACCTTTTCACAAGAACGGTGTAGGAATAATCCTTGGCACTTTATGTGATTTTTTATTCATAACTCCTCCTTAAAGAGTTACCCATATGCTTCTTGATAGTAGTTACAAACCTTCCAATTAACATTTGACATGTTTAGGGTGTTCTACGCCAACTTCTAGCTCTTCTAAACTTTGAGATAGAGACATATACATAGATTTCTTGAATCCATATAAACCATCCCTTTCCACTTGGGCCTATTTATTCACGTTTAGCCTATACCAAAACTATGAAACCTTATTTAATGACTTTCATGTGGTAACATCACCCTTATACTATCCTAGGTAACCTTTGTAATTGTTTAGAAGAGTTCATCTAGTCTAAAACCTAGAGAACTAGCTCAAGAAAGATCTTTTTAGGTTAATCTTCATACACATTCAACCCACACATACCAAACTTGCATTCACTTAGGTGCCTAAAAGAGTTACAAACATCATATAAATCATTTTAGGTCTCATTCAATCCATCTTGAGTGTTTTAAATCATTATTTCTCCCATCAGGTCATTTGCAAGGTTTAAGGAGGGTTTAAGGTGTCTCAAAGTCTTAATGATTATTAATATCCCTAAGGGCCTTAATGCCTAAAAAAATTCTAGTTTTTTTTAGTATAAAAACTTATCCATCTCTCCCAAATGTATCATGATCCCATGCATCTTCTCATGGATGTTCACACATGAATAAAATGCTTCTCGAGTAGCCAAGCCTACATTCTTAAGCTCAAGAGAGAAGAATTTGTGAGAAAAAGAGTATGAGTGATGGTTTTAATTTTGAAACAACTCAATGAGGTATGTGTCGCATCATGTGATATTTTTATTTTATCTCTTAAAAATAGTGACCCCTCACATTGATGAAAACTACATTGAGCCTTGTATGAGTGTTTGCACATAGTCATAGTCTTCTATCCCTAACAGGGTTTTTTCATATTCTACCTCTTTCTCAATGACTCCAATATTCATGGAACTATCCTAGGACATGTAACTCATCTAATCTCACCTTTAAATTGACCAACCATTTAAGAGGACGCAATTTTTCTCACCTCTCATACACAATCTTATGTATGCTTATTTAGGCCTAATAGTCTTTTGGGCTTTTTATGTCCTTCAATCATATAGCCATTCAATGAAAACACTATTATCCTTTAGTAACCAAATTAATAGGCATATTTTACTCTATTTCACTTCATATTTCATGTGTAGGCCAACACATTCCCTTCATTCTTTTAAAACCTTACATGTAGTTGACAGTCTTGGCTTTTGGCTATAAGTATGAAGTGAATTATTTCTTCATTGTCACTTTAGTGTTTCTTGAATGGTAAACCTAAGACTTGCATGAATTAATAATTAATTTTAATCCCATTATACTCTTTAAAACTATTCATAGAGTTAAGGGGCTTGATCAGGAAATTAATGCCATAAAATGGAACGTCATATGAACCCCTACTATGCCCAAGATCTGAGCTTCCAAATTTCTATCTCCTACCTATACCAAGTGAAAACCAATATGACTTAAAAATTTTCCAAGGATATTGATAGGAATAATGAGTAGTTTTTTTCTCTATTTGTGTCTATAACTCCCTCAAATTCATGGATTTGGACCTATAGAGGATGGAAGAAGCCAGGGGAATGTCTAGAAGTGATTCTTGATCTAAAAACCCATAACCACCCCTTAAAAACCTCTCTAATGTTACTAGAACTACCATTTTATACTTTGGGACTTGATTGAACTAATTTTATAAGGGATAATGGAGCCTTTTCTTGCCTTTACATACTTTAGGTGATGTGTCATCCACTTCCCTCTGCTATAAACCTACCATTCTCTTACAATATTCTTCCTTAGACGTTACAAATTATCAAGAAAGCTATTCAAAATGGGTTACAACATTATAAATGATATTTAAATTTATTTAAGACACTTTTACAGATCATGGTGCACATGAAATAACATTGATATGAATTACATGACATAAAAAAGACCTTTCAACCCTTGACACTCTTTGAACCTTTTTGACTAGGGCATATCTTAACTAGACAAGTATGATGTTAGAAATAACCATTACCTTAAAATTGTCAAACTTATCTTAATATTTGTTAAACATGACTTACAATGAGATTTTCAATATGGTCAATCAAGATGGAGGTTTTATTGGCAAAGTTTTTTGTGAACCTCTCTAATGATATCCAAAATTTGGCTAACAAGAATCTTAGTATGTCAAGGGTGAGATAATATATCAAAATGGGGGTAAAATGGTCATTGGGAGTTATAAAGACATTTGGTTATACTAAAGAATCCTCATACATGTTACAGATATAGTAAATTTATAATATCACAATATCCATGTGTGGCGATCATTAAGTCCTTAAGATATATGGTATACTCTGAAACATCAAAACATTTAATTATGTCATTACATAGTATAATTATTTTTCACATAAGTAAAAGAGTTATAATGTTTCTAAAAGGACTTTTAGGAGTTTTATTTTCACTATGCAAGCATTGTGGTAACTTGAGATAGGAGTAAACACAAAATTAACATCGGGAGCACATATAACTTCAATACACTTAATTCATAGCTTTCATAATAATCAGAGCTAAAGAAGGTTTATTTTTTATAATGGATGACATTGTCCTATAAATCCAGTCAAGTGAGTCGAGTAAGGATATTGTAGTATCTTATTCTAGAATTTTAAGTTTCTAGTTTTTTATCATGTTACCCTTCCACAGTAAATGTTTTTGTATTAATTTTTTCATAGTGGTATGATGTAGACATGATATTTTGGAATTTATATATCAAGAATATTTAGAGTTGTATTGAGGATGGGAAAAAGTTATAAAGGTTAGGTAAATGTTGGAAGGATCATTTAGTAGAATTATAAGTTAATAAATAAAACCCACATAGGCTAAAATCATACCACATATTATCATAGAGGCTTTAATCACACCATAGAGGAAGTAAAATCAAACCTCATATTACTGCAAAGGTTTTAATCATACCATAATTAATTTATGGCATTTTTCATATCTTCAAGGTATATTCTAGACATTTTTTATGAAGAATATATAATGGTTTACATAATTAAAATGCATATATACCATGGTATATATGTAAATATCCTTTAATTGGTAGTTAAGAAAGTAAATATGTGTAAACCAATGGTTTCTAAAAGTAATGATGAGTGAAGAGATGTAACCTTTATCTTTTAAAATGTATATAATGATATAAATGGTGTCAAAGAAAACATAATGAGAAATATTTAATAAGGATAAGAACATAACATAAGAGAATAATAAGAGGAATAAGGAAGAAATAAAGAATATATAGAGAAAGAGTATAGAAGTATACATTAAAGATATATGCAGAATGTAATGGATGTTTTATAATTATGTATATGAATAAAGAGAGTTAGATTAGGAAATATTTTTTCATATATGTATTGTGTATATGAATGGATAATGAATTCACATATTAACTAAGGATAATACCCCATTACTAACCTCTACGTAACATTAGATATAACCAAAGTCAACTTGAACCACATAAAAATTTATAACTAAGTTATATATTTTATTTCAATTCAAGGTTGTCATTAAAATCCTAGGTATTGGTGGATGAAACCACTTCACTTCATGGTGTTGGTAAAATAAGTAATCACTTAGCCATTGACAACATTTTCACCAATAAATTTATATAGCTTGATAGAACATGAGATTTGACATCAAACTTGGTGGTAAAATCCAAGGTCACTATAATCCTTAAGAAAGAGAAATAAATATGGAAATTATTTTTAGTTTCCAAGATCACCTTGTAGCTTAAGTAAATAGAATATGCAATTTTATCCTTGGAATACATAATTCACTAGGTTATTTATGATTCTCTAGGTCACCTTAAAGTGCAATGGAAAAACATACACAACTTATAATAACACAAAAAAAATACATAAATACTAATGCAAGAAATAAAATTCAAAAAAATGTTAACAAAAAGTGTTTCAATTTGAAGACTTTGACCAAAGGTGCTATAAGAACACAAGTTAGTAGTTTTCAATTTCATATTTTACAAAAGATTCTTTCAAGATAAGGTTCTGATAATATAAAACAATAAATACTGAATCTAAATGTCATAAAATTAGACATCAACGATGAACAAACTTGAAATATGGTTACATGCATTTTTATAAGATATTCATTTTTCTATGAATGAAAGATCAAATGGATACCCAAATCAAAAGTTATGGCCTCTGTAAAATGGCCACTATAAGAGAAAATTTGTAATTTAGTAATGCAAATTCACCATTTAGAAATGTAAATTTATTGTTTAGTAGTGCAAATTCATCATTTAGTAGTGAAAATTTATTGTTTAGTAGTGTATATTCATTATTTATCATAAAAATGTAGAAAATAGAAAAAATTATACCTCAAAATGGATTCACTGAAGATCAATTCAAAAACATCAATGCATAGTACAAAATAAATAAGACACAATACAAAATCACCAAAGTTTGAAATCATTGAATCCCAATGTGAAATAATCAAAACTTTGTTTTAAATTATCAATTCTCATTATAAAATATTCAAAACTTAGACCTACATACATAGAACCTATAAATATACAGAAAATAACTTAACAGGGCAAAATCATCAATTAATAGCACAAATTCATTATTTCATTATGTAAAACCACCAAAACTCAGTGTGAAATTTATTCTCTCATAGAAGATGATAAAATAAAAAGAAAAATGAATAAAACCAATTAATTTTTCAAATATAGTAAACATATAACACTAGAACTATTGTTAAAATAAATTAGCTAATAGAGAAAATAAAACACTCTTTAAAAGTAAGTGAAAATGTGTTATAAAATTCAAGGGAGTAAGTCTCCCATCGAGAATTTAAAAATTAAATCCAAAAATAGTAGAGATCATAAAATAAAAACTTACAAAACAATCTAAAATTCCTACTCTATTCTAACATACCCTCCATTAGAGAAATGGAATAAAACACACAAGAATCTTACCTCACTTACCACAATGAATCCTTCCCTTTTGTTGAATCGATGTGCTCTTGATTTTTGAAATGTGATTGCTCAATTAATTTTGTACAATAACTTTAATAATGTTTTGACAATGTGATACTTGAATGATTTATCGATTGATTTCATAGGATTATTATTGATATATTTATCTAGATTCTCAAATTTAACATGATCCAACACAGTTGCATGATGATCCAATATGAAGTATGAAATGGAGGATTTATATATTTTTTGGTCAATGGATGAATGGCTTGGTCAAATATATTCAATAATTTGGTTTGTAATTGAATGAATTAATTGAGGGAAGTGGTCAAATGATAAATGAGTTTGTTTATTGGTTGTTTAATGAGTTGAATGTCTTCAATGCATTATATAGAGAGTTGAATGTCTTAATGAAGGGTTTGTTATAGGGTTGAATGTGTTAAATGTGTTTTTTAGAATGGTTTAATGTCTTAAATGAGGTTTTTTGAATGTCTTAAATAGGTTTGAATTAAAAAAAATTGGTTAATAAGGTTAAGCGGACTAAATGAGGTTTTTGAATTATTTAGATGAGGTTGGTTAAGTGGGATGATGATTTGAATATTTAATTTATTTATTTATAATTATGTGTGCATGGATTAATTAGTGACTAATTAACTAACCAATATTGATTAATTGGTTAATTAATCAAAATGTAGTGTTTGTGCAACTATAAGGAATTATTTGAATATTATGATGGTCATGTCACAATTAGGGTGATATGAATTTGGATTTGTGATGATGAGTGGATTAGATAAGATAGAATATTAGTGGCAATACTAAAGTGGAATAATTTAGGTGTCTACAATAAGTATTAGGAATAGAAACATTAACATAATGGGTTTAATATAATGAGGTGGAGGTATAATAAGATTAGTGTAATTAGGGGTGATAGCTTCACCATATGATATAAAAGGAATATAGCCATCCAATGAAGGTTTCTTAAGCAAAGGATCCTTGTTCCTAGTTCTTGTATCATGGAATTTAGTCAGCAATAAAATCATAGCATCATGTTTTTTAGGATTGTTAGAAATAAAATTATGTTTTTTTCCATTAATAATTTTTAAATTTGGCACATATAGAATTTCAATAGGTGTATCATCACAAACATGTTATTATCTTTAATACCATCATCACCAAAATTAACATTATTGAAGGCATCTATTTTCCAAAGTAAACAAATTGATTATTCACATTAGTTTTGGAAAGAGGAACATCACCAAAATGTATATCAGTAAGTATTAACATTTTTGAAACATAAGTGGTATGAAAATGTTATTGTTTCAATTCACAAGTATCACCACTCAATCTAGAACATTGTCTATTAAAATAATGTGAGGAGCTAAGCTTCCTAAGCATAATATATAAGTATGAAAAACACCCAAAAATACATTTAAGTATCCCTATGAAAGAATAATTTTTTTGAACCATATTTTAAATAAAATTACCAAACTCAAGGTAACCTCCAAAGATATATGAATCAAGGAAAAAATGTAAACAAACCTAATTTTGAAGGCATATATAATATGTAATCACATATATGTAAATGGAAACTAGCATGTGACCAAACATGTAAGAAATAATTCAAATCTAAAAAATAAAAAAATGGCCATGAACCCCTATGAGGAAGGTATGATTGTTTAATGAATGGAGGGGCTCACCAAAATGTTTCACCATTTATCTACTCAATAATTAAAAAATGTATTTCACTATGGAAATATTTTTTTTATCAATGTAAAATAGTAATTTTAGATATGTTACAGTGCCTAAAGTGTGTGTAACAAGAAAAAGTAAACCAATATTATTGATAATTTAACTTATAAAGAGACATCATAAACATGAAAAGGGATAAAATATGATTGAATGATCACACCTTAATGTTTTTAATATTTATAAGAAATAATTTGGGATATATAGGTTTGTATTTGCCTCTATGTAAAATGTAGGCCTCTAAATACACAAGGACACCTAAACATTATTTTATTAGACAATGGTGATGGATAGAGATGACTTTGTTTCAAGTTTAGTACAAAAACAATGGTTTGCACTAACTTGGACTATGGAGAAAATTAATGGATACTTGATTTTTTTCTCTTATATTTCTCTCTCTCATACATACATAATGTCTTGGATTGAATTCATATAAATAGGATGATCTTAGGACATGATTTATGCTTAGTAAAACTATGGAAATGGTAAGAATAAATATTTAAGACACATATAACACAAACAAATGTATAAATATCAATAAAATGATGAAGGAAAAGATTGGCAGGCCCATTAATCCCATCCACAATAGGATAGATAGACCAATTATTTTGTCCCAACTAAAATTACAACATGAAATTCAAGTAGCCACATAGATATGTGTGTAAATAGGCTCAGGGCTAAATATTGGAGGATGTAGATAAGTATAAGACACATTTCAAAGGACTAGGACCAAATTAGGGGTATTTTTGGGTAGGGAAAGACATTATGGAAAAGGATCATCAAAATTAGGTGTCTAAAAAATGATTACACATAAGATTTCTAAAAATCCACCATTACATTGGGTCATGAGGAAGATGATGAGGATAAGATCTCAATGTATGTAAATAGTTTGTGTGTTTCCATTCAAGATGAGTTTGGGATGATACACATGAGTTTAATTAACCCTATCAACACACATTAAAGTTTAAATATAATTTGTACTTAGACATCAAGACATGGTGAAATTGTAATAAATCACTTTAAACTTATCATAAAACCCTAAATTTTTCACTATAGATACCTTGAATGATTGTACAACTTTTGTAAAATAATTATTGAAATTTACACTAATATAGTGCATTTAGAAAAAATCCTAAAAAATAATAAATTACTCCAAAATGATCAAATAATCCCAAATTTTTAATTATAGCTTCCTTTAATGATTTTCCAATCGTAGTAATAATAATTGTTGAAATATTTGCAAAATTTTGGAGATATAGTTGAATATTCAAAATTAGAGTTTTGAACACACTTTTACCTAAATCTAAGCTCTGATACCACTTGGTAATATCCACAAATATAATAATAGAATTTATATCAACACAACATAAGGTATATTTTTTGGAAACACCATACATTACTCTTTAAGGAAGGAATAACTCCACAAGTTAGAATAATAACTTTAAGGTAGGGCAACACCATACATTAATCTTTAAGGAAGGAATAACCCCACAAGTTATCTTAGTTAAATATGCAATATATCTATAATTATAATAATAACCTTAAGGTAGGGCAACACCATACATTACTCTTTAAGGAAGGGATAATTCCACAAGTTATCTTAATATGGGAATGTCACTTTGATGCGACAACCTCAAATATGATTATACTAAATAAAATACACTCCACTTACATGATATTCTTTACAATGATCTTCATATGCTTTATATAGATCTATATTATAGGTAATATATGGCTACATCTAATTCAAATATAGGTTGACTCATTATCCAATGTAACTAATTATAAATGTTACTCATTTGAACCAATACAATTGAACCATATAACTAAGGGGAATTTATACCATATCTCAACATCTCCATCAAACCTTATACATCATAACATCATATCCCTAAGCAATAACATTGCATCCCTCCTTGATAGGTTCCATCACCAAAACATGAGATGAAACCAAGTAATGAGTGTTATTAAAATCATTATACACATATATCCAACTTGATCATCTAACCATTTTTATGTGATCTTTATAGGTAATAGTTCACCAAATTTTATTCTAAATTCCACTATACTACTCTAATTCCATTCATTATCATAGGTGTACCTCTTTTGTGTCCATGCATAATTATTTTTCCTTTGAATCTATGTTACATAGTCCATCACAATATTATGATTCCATGCATTACCATGTTAGCTCTTCTCAGATTACATGCATTACCATGTTAATTGCTCCATTGATTCCATATTCCATAATCTACTACACTACTTTGATTCCACATATAGTCATATTTTTTCTCCCTTAATTATATGCATAGTTATAGCCATTGTCCCTTTTATTCCCTGTATATCCATAGTGATTATTGTTATGATGATTCTTGATGTATGTATTTATGATTTATTCCACTCAAAATGGTGTGGATATATATATGCCTCAACTTTAGCATCCTTTTCTAATAATTTGACCTTATCACATTTTTCTCCTACCTCTTCCACATGTTTATTTGTTAGTGCCTTTGTCTCTTGAGTAGATGAAGTATTCTTGTAATTTTTATTCATATTCCTCTTATGAATATTAATTATACCCTTATTCAAAATATTTATATTTATCCTCATTATATATCTTGACTTTTATTTTTTCCTTTCCAAGTGTGATATCTTGAAAAGTAACTTTATTTCTCTTGTATCAAAACTTCACAAATTGATTCTACACATTAATATTTATTATTCCTAAATTATTTAACCAAGAATATATAATAAAAATATCTAAGCATTAAAATATAAATCAAAAAACATATTTGTCCATAATGAACTTTAAATCTTTAAAAACTTAAATATTCTCACCCTGTACTTGAGCCTCCTTGATATTATTTTCTTGAACTTGTAGATGTTGGGTCATATCTGTGTTGATGAAGTTATGCTTGTTGCTATATTTTATGGACACAATGACATTATTATTTGAATTCATCCATAAAACTAAAATATTGAAGATTATTTATTTAGAACTACATTGTATGCACCCTTGTCCTTTCTCTCTCATTCTATCTCTAACTCATCCTCCTCGTCATTGTTACCAACATCATTTTTTTTCTTCTTCTTCTACCTCATCCTATTTTTTTATATCCTCATCTTTAATATTTTCATCCTCATCAATGCCCTCATCATCATTATTATCTTCATAATTTATAAATCATCCTCATTTTCTACCTTTTTATCCTCATCAATATTTTCATCTTCATCAATGTTATCATCATCAATATTATCTTCATCATTTTTTACATCATCCTAATTGTATACCTCTTTATCCTCATCAGTAATTTCTTCCTCTTATTTTTCTTATATATTTTATCTATCCAAGAACACCTATTCCTAATCATCCCAAGAAAAATTATACATGTGCTTTAAAAATAGATTAAACCATTTGCATGTTAG
The DNA here is from genome assembly GCA_037957365.1 of Torreya grandis. Lineage (NCBI taxonomy): Eukaryota > Viridiplantae > Streptophyta > Pinopsida > Cupressales > Taxaceae > Torreya > Torreya grandis. The sequence continues at coordinate 668,824 of JARHVA010000556.1, forward strand.
ACCTTTAAGCAAAAGGTGAAAATGTAAATTCCACCCTTCTAATTGGAATTATGTCTCATTAAATTAGAAACACCATTTTATAGCATTAATATCATCCTCACTGGATAAAAAATGAATCCCTGTGATCCATAATTCAAATAAAACATAGGGTTTCAAGAACACTAGTATTCAATAGATCTCAATTTTCTACCCCAAACCTAATAACAAAACTCCATAGATAAGTAGATCTAAATATATACTTTGACTAAACATTTACCAAATTGTTTCAAAGTGAGTTCAGCCTCACAACCAAATCTTCAAATGACATGCCCCCAATATTTTTTCAATATTTTAAAAATGTAAATAAATCATAAAAATACCTAAAATTGTGCCCTATAGAGAAAATTTCTAACACAAAAAAATTAAATAATTCACTCTAAATTAGTCACACAACCCAAATTATTTATTTTATATTTCTTGAATGATTTTACAACTTAAGAGACATAATTATATAATAATTCTTGAAATTATGGTTAATAGAGTAAATTAACTAAAAATACTAAAATAGAAATAACTAGCTCCAAAATGATCTTAGAAACCCAAAATTTTTATTGTAGATTCTTAGAATGATGCTCCAACTCTAGTAAAAATTTGTAAAAAAATCACAATGGTTTTTGAGATATAGTCAATTATTAAAAATTATGGTTTCAACCACAATTTTTCCCAAAATGAAGCTCTAATACCACTTGGTAAGATCCACACATATTATAATATAATTATGAAAAATTCAAGATAGATCAACACAACATAAGAGATATCAATGGGATAAGATGCTCAAATATGTGATATATATAGAAATATAATCCTTAAAGTAGGGCAACACCATGTAATACTCCTTAAAGAATAACATCATAAGATCTCATAATATGGGAATGCCACTTCAAGGGGAAACTTCCAATATGACTCTACCAAATAGAAGACTCTCTAATTACATGATATCTTTTACAATGATATTCATCTCCTTTATATATACCTCTCTTTTTAAATAATGGATGGGTACACGCCTAATCCCAATGTACACTATCTCATTACCTGATATAACTAATTCCACAAGTTACTCATTTAACCAAATATATTTGGCCCATACAACTAACTAAGGGGAATGTGTGCCACATGTTAACATCTTCATCAACCCATATATCATTAAATCATATCCCTAGGTACATACCACTAGGACAAGTTATGTGTATTAGGAGGCCTTAAAATTGATAAGGGGCATGGTCAAAGGCACACAATCAATAGAGATAGTAGTGGGGTTCATAAAGTTAAAAGTGACAAACACATGCAAGGTGCATATTTGACCTAGATAGACTTATGTAGGATGTGATCCTAACCTAGATATGACATAAGCTCTATTTTAAAGGTATAATTTGATAAATAGGGAATATATAGTCCAATTATGCTAACAGATAGTGTCTATTAAGTGTTAGATAGTGATTTTTAGACTCAAGGGAGAAATAGGGATCTTAGTGAGACTAAGATGGATAAAGAAATAAGCTAATATGTATAATTTTTAAAAAAATGATAAATTTGGAATGAGTTATTAAGAATAAGGGTCTTATGCAAAATTTAAGTGTGTCAAACTACACAAAGAGGTAGAGGATATCCTACCATAGGTAGAGGATATTATGGATAAGGAATACGTAGAGTATTCATGTGTACATGATTCTAATGTGTTGAAATGGGGTATAGAAAATTTTAGTGTCCACATGTTCATAATTATGACATCAAAATAAATGATTCAAATAATAATATTATGTAAGAATATGAGGAGAGTGTGTCATCCATTAATCACACAGAGGAACTGGAATGCAAAAAATATCTCATGATGAACATAGTATTATTAAAACCATCTAAAGAGTAAAATGGTCTAATGCAGAGGAAGAATATTTTTAGGACCATTTTTAAATTTTGAGGTAAGTGATACAAATTTATTATTTATATTGGTATCATTGATAATAAAAAAATTCTAGTGAGATGGTAGATAAGCTTGGTCTGAAGAGGATTGCACACCTAAATCCATGTAAGGTGTCTTAGTTGTTGAAGGGACACCATACTATAATGAATGAGAAATTTTTGGTAAATTTCAATGTTGTCACATATAAGGATGAATTTTTAAGACATAATTCTCATGCACATAGTCATGAGTTACCAATAAGACTTTGGAAAATTGAAAAAAAATATTTACATGATAATAGAGTAAACACATACACTTTTATGAATGATAAAAGTAAGTACACTTTAAATCCTATAAAGTAAAAGAGTGAATTAATGAAAAATATTATAAGTTTACCATTTTTTTTGATAAAGTTATTCCTAAAATAGGGGAATAAGGACAAGACATGTTATGCTTTCACTCCCAAGCCTACATGAGTTAGGAAGGAAGGAAAAGCAAAATCACTTCTATATGCATTGAATGAGTTATTAGGTGAGTTTGAGGAGATAAATTCCCATTATATTATATGGATTACCAACCATGAAAATTATAATTCATCATATGGATTTATTCTAGGATCCAATTTTCCAAATAAAGTAGTATATAGGTTGATGCCTAGGGAGAAGGAGGAGGTATAAAGACAAGTACATTGTTTTTTGGATAAATGGCTAATAAGAGAAAGTTTGAGACCATACATATTACCAACAATGTTGGAACCAAATAAACTTTGAGAATGGTGAATGTGCATATAATATGGAGTCATTAATAAGATAAATATCAAGTACATATTTCTATTATTTCACATGGATGACTTGATGGATTGTTAGAGTCAAGTGAAGTACTTCACAAATATTGAATTGAAAGTGGATATCACCAAATCCACATCATCGAATGTGATGAGTGGAAGAAATCACTAAAAATTAAGGAATATGTCTATCACCAAATACACCTAAAACAAGTGTTGTATCAATTTGAAGAAGAGGTCTTGGTTAATATGAATAAATGTAGATTCATGAAATAGGATTTGGTGTACATGGATTTTTTTATTTCCCAAGAAAGAATGAAGATGGATCCAAAAAAGGTGAAAACTATTATTGAGTGGCCATCACCTAGAAGTAGATTTGAATCCCATAACTTCCTTGGAATAGTAAGTTTATATAATAATTTCATTTAAAATTAATTGGGATATGTACCCCTATCATAGAAGTAATGATAAGTGATATAATAGAATTCATTTAGACAGCATAATAAAATCATAGCTTTCATAGTTTTTATTTTAAAAAATTAATATAATAACTAATGTTGGTGTTGCCTAATTTCAACAAAGTATTTTAGGTTGATTTTGATGTTATTTTTTAAATAATATGAGTTGTGTTGAGTCAATAAGGTAAGCAAATTATTTAATTTAGTGATAATTTAAATGACAAAGGAAGTATTCAATTTATGTTCAATATTTTTATGTCATAGTGTAAGCTCTCAAGAAGTGGAGGCATTAGTTATTACTAGATGATTTTGTGTTTTACTTATTACCCAATGATTTTTTGTAATACATAGACTATCAAGAACTAAAACTCATCAATATTCAAGGTAATTTGAACCAAATATGTATATTAATTTGGATGAATTTATGTATATTTATTCATTTGTTTTGAAACATAGGAATTCAAATTCTAATATAGTTCCAAAAGGGTTGAGTAGAAGATGTCTCATTGAACAAGATTCAAGTGGAAGTTGTAGGATTTATTTCATGAAGGAGTTGTACATAAAAGCTAAAGACCTTAGTGACATATGGAAATAATGTGCAAAACTATTGAGTGTGGATAAAATACCATGGTTATAATATTGATGTAATAATATTTTTGTTTAAAGGATAAAAATTTTATATATCTTGAGGGTTTATGTGTGATAATTTGATCAAGGAGAATAATAGTGAAGGACTATCTTGTCATTTTAGCACTGACAAAACATTAGCACAACTAAGTGAGAATTTATTTTGGCCTAATATGGGTATTAATGTGAGTGAATATGTGCAAGGATGTAAGATTTTATAGTTGTAAATAGGAATAAGTCAATACACAATGTTGTATCAACCACAACTTATCTAGATAAACCATGGGAACATATCACCATGGAATTTTTTAAAGGCTTTCTTAGAACAAATAAAGTTCATGATTCTATTTTTTTTATTTTAGATAGATTCTCTAAAATGACTTTTTTTTTTGTAATATGACTAACCATTTTATGCATGTGTAAAAAAAATTTAGGGAAGTTTTCAAGTTTTAGGATTATTGGGAAACATAGTATTTGATAGGGATACAAATTTTGTTGGGAATTTATGGAGGAAATAATGGAAGAAATTAAATCTAATCTATAGTTTACTTTATCATATCATTTCAAAATGGATGCTCAAAAGGTACACAAAAAAAGTCTTGGTAACCTATTTTAATGTTTGGTTGGAGATAAATGTTAAGATTATGGGCTCAAGTATTGGCACAAGCTGGATTTTCCTATAAAATTCTAGGAAAATGAATAATTAGAAGGATAACATTACAAAAAAATGTATGGTCATAATATAAAATCAATTACATATTTGTGTGATATCAAAATTGTAAAGAGTGATAAAGTAAATATTTTCGTGAGTACATGTGAGACATACACCATGAAGTGTGAGATAATTTAGACATGATTACTACACAATAGAAGTAGCTCATAGATTTTTAAATGAGAGAACAAGAATTCCAGGTGAGAAACATGATCTTAGTTCACCTATGGAAAGAATTTTTTTCAAAAGGAACATATGACAAGTTAAAATGGAAGAATATTGGACCATGCATATTGTTAATAAATTTTGTGTCCAATTCATTTAAGATAGTGTTTCCTAATAGAATAGATATTTCACCAATTATCAATGTGAAGTATTTGTACCCAATACCATGAGGGATAATGTAGTGATGAAAGTGTGAGTGTGTATCCTAGAGAGGTAGATTAAAGACTCCAGATGCCTTATAAGGTGAGAGAAAAATCTAGAGTCAATAAAAATCCATGAGGAAGATAGTATAAGGAATAATCAAATTGGTCACATTAACAAGTTGAGGATGTGACCTTGATGAGTGCATCATAAGTTATTAAACATGGAGTACCTCTAGAGGAACTTGTTCATGATTAGGAGCTCATGATGAATTTCAGTTACTCAAGTTGTATGATGAAGAATCATCTTGGTTCACAAGTAATCTTGTATAATCTGAAAACATACTTATTTTTTAATAAATAGTTTTTCATAGCTCTTTATTTATGCATAACCTTTAATTTTTTTCACAACCTTTATGTTTGAATATAATTATTTTGTGCATCAATTTATGTTTTTAGAATTAATTTTGTGTATCCCTTATTAGTGAATGCATCCTAAAGATTTTAAAGAGCAAATAATTATGTATTGCATAACTTGTGAAGTTTTTATTGGATATATTTACGAGTTATGTATGAAGAGTTGTGAAGCTTTATGTGGAGGAATTAAAGTTAAAGACCCATGTGGATAGAATACTTATGAAACATTAATTATTATATAAATATTTTAAATCTCTCTAATGAATTGTATGCTTGAAAAATCATTTGAAACATTATGTTGGATAAGTCTTGCAAAAACATTGTAGTTCTTACAAATCATGAAGGTTGTAAGTTAATCTTGTGATATCTGAGATCAAAACCTCATCTTTACTTTGAAACATTTTTATAACTTTTATAATGCACGATCAATCTTGTGCATCTAGGAAAGGATCCTTCTAAGTAGCCAAGGAATACCTAATATCACATCATGCTCGATAAGAGCTAGAAGTTAATCAATTCTATGAAGTGATTCAATAATGTCACACATTATCTAGAATTGCATCATATTTTAATGCCACTTTTCAGCATAAGGTGATGAGATAATTCCCTTAACAACCTAAGGAATGTAATTGATCAAGAATTCAAAGAGTCATGAAAATATGGAAATTATTTGAGAGTAGAAGGTGAATAGTTCAAAATTCTATGAAATTTTATGTTCCTATTTATCAATCGAGTGTCATTATTCAAGGGTTTTCTAATTTATAAGGGAAGGATCTAGTTAATGAGAATAGAAATGAATTTTTTGAGACTATGAGTTATCATATCTATGAGGGGAGTATCCAAACTAGAGAACCAAGTCTAGTTTAGGTAGAGATTTTTTGGTGAGCCATATATGAGTAGAGAGATGGGTTGTATCACATCCCTTTAAGGATTATTGTAATATTAAAATTAGAAAAAAAATTAATTAAATTTAAATAGTGTAACATGTGTGCAATTTAAATTTCCTTAATACATTTAAAATTTATTATTTTCATGTTATGCGTAGATAGTGTTATTGTGTGTCTATTGATTAGTTTTTTAGTATTTAGGTTATATGATCTAAGGTCATCATTCATCAAACCCACTAACTATAATTGCATCACTTCTTAATTTTATTCAAGATTTTTTTATGTTAGAGTGGCATTACCAATATAATTCTTAAAATTTCTTCAAGATAGTTTTCTTATTTGACCCTCTATTTTCTTTGGAATCCATTATCAAAAGTATAAAACTCATTTTTAGAGTTTTAGCTAGTTAGGACTTCTACATCATGACTCTAGGAATTTTTAGACTCAATGATATTTACACCATAGGTGATTTATCCTCACTTTTCTTATTGGATTTAATTATTGGAGATAAAATCTTGTATTCTACACTAATTTACCTCATCATCCCCATTTTGTATTTTTGGAGTGAGCTTGTTATTTTCCTAACACATGTTTCTCTCAAATCATCCTCATCATCCCATTTTTATTTTTGGATTGAGCTTCTTATTTTACTAACATATGTTTCTATAAAATCATTGAACATGTATTTGGTACCTAAAAACACTAAGAAATGATATAGTATTGGAATTTAATCAATTCATACATTTATTACATTATATCATATCTCAAAGGTTTGAAAAATATAGGATCTAGACTGAACTTGGCATCCATATGTTACTAGAGTAGGACATAATTTAGGATCAGTATGGGTAGGATTGAATGCATGAATAAAACCCTATGTGTAGTAATGAAATCATAAAAACAAATCAAATGGAAGAAGTTTATCTTCACAACCAAAAGTTGTATTAGCATCATTCATTATCATTAGCCAAAAAGTATATAGGAAGGTACATATATAGGTAGAATATAGAAATGATCACACATACTCATGAATATGATATTATCTTCCCCAATGAGATTTATTACAAACATTAGTGACACCTAATCAAGCTAACTAGATCATGTAAGTAAAATCACATAGTGGGAAAAATCCTACACTAGCACCCCCTTAAGAGTAGCTTAGGTGGGTAGAAGAATTAGGTCCTAGAAATGAGGTCTAATGAGGTACCCAAGTACATAAAATATATATAATACTTTAATTCCCCCTAGATGATGTTGAATTTCCCTACAATAGAGATTGAAAAATGACCAAGGTTGATGATGAGATCCTCTTCCTAAAGACTGAACAAGCTCCATCCGCATTGAACAATGTTTCTTCCCTTTGATAGAGGAAGAACATGATGAGTGTACTAAAATCCTACCCATTCCATAATGGATTATGAAGGTAGCAGTATGAATATCTTTAAGTATGGTCTAAAACTAAAGTGTGGAATAGGTCTAGAAAGATCATGCATAAGAACTAAATTTAATGCCACTGAAGTGAACTTGTCAAAAGAACTCCATGGAACATTCAATAAAATAATGTCCATATGAATTGTGGATCATATCTCAAAAACTCTAAAGACTAAAGAAAAAATATAGATGAAGCACGTGGATCCTTAGAATGAGTATCCACAGGAAGAGTTATTGTTGATGCTCTTAATAGGTGTACTCTCACAAGAAAAAGTATAGTCCTCCATTAAACAAGTATGTGATGGTTTTAGAATAAAAATATCTTAAATATAAATGGATGTATAATATATAATAGGACAATTAAGGTCTAGAAAAATCTCATCTTATAGTGGTGGTTTGATAGAAGGAAGTTAATTTTCCATCTAAAATGACTCATTACAATAAATATGAGTAGGGGGAGAGAGTATTGTTAACCAAAATAGCTACCGTAGGCCATTAAATTTTAAAAACTTGCTATCTAGGCCTATTTAAATTGGTTGATAGCCTTTAAAGGTCCTTATCATGATCATAGTTTTTCTTGTAATGATGAAATGTGGTATTGATCCTAGTAGTGGTCAAGATATTCTATGGTGGTCTAGTTATAATGAGAATTCATAAAACTTAATTTTTTAATCAGTATTCATGGATTTGATCCTTTATGAGATACTGAAGATAGTTTAAGGTGATTTTGGAAAAGTTAAGGTAATTATCATAATTATCTTATGTTTGTCTAGACATCTCAAGTGTCAAACCCATATGATTCAAGTTAGTATAAAATTCAATGAAGTATTATATGTCATGTAACACTTGTTTAAGAGCATATTATCTCCCTCTTTCACATGCTCCTTATCAAAGTGTCAAAATACTCATTCTTCAACGTATAAACCACTCAAAAAAATATCTTGTCTTATTGTTTCACCTTCAAATATTATGTAACATGAGAAAAGGTATGATTAAATAATTTTTTACATTATATATGAATTATGAATGTCATGGAGAACTCCATGAATAACTCTCACAAATATCCAACAAGGTACTTATTCAAATGATCAAATTCCATTGCATGAAAAAGATGTTTTGATGAGTTTTACATGTTTTTATGCATTATTAGAGCATATCCAAATAGTTAGATTAGTTTTAAAGGTAATTAATATTATCTAAAACATCATCCAACCTCACCAAATCTAAATACATGCTTAAAATATTACTATAGGTCCAAACAGATAGAAAACCTTTTCAAAACCTCCATCAAGTTCTTGATAGCTTGAGGAAGGCCAACCAGTTTGAGGATGGTACACAAAGGAGAGAGAGATTTGGAAATAGATATATTTAGGTTTTATATATTCCCTTACTCACTTTATATTCGATTCATTATTTTTGGGTTTTATATTCCATGCTTTATGAATAATCATTAATAGAATAAGGTGCATAAAACCCTTGTAAAACCTCATGAGCTCAATTTTCTCCTTAGGATTATTTGTTAGGGTTAATCAAAAAAAATTATGATGGAAGAGTAATATAAATATGCCTAATTATCTCCATAATATTCTATCCAATCAATATAAATATGCATGTTCTTTTTTTGACAAAGAAAATGCACCTTTTACTATTTCAATTGTGGTAGTCTAGGTTTTGGAGAGACTTGGACTAGTTGTAGTCATGAAGATGGTTAGTTTTGAACCCATATAAGGTATAAATATTATAACCATATCCCCATATCTATTAAATGGGTTGATAATGTTAAAATGTAAAAAACTAAGGTCTAAACATGCATGACAAGGTGGACTGTATAAGTAAGATTAAGACTTGAGGAATTAACATGAATATGGAAGTTTGGTACTTGAGAAACCAATAATTAAATTATTTTCCCATGTTTATACATGATATAAAATATATTAAAATATCCTTAAAGTCATTTTAAACTCCAACACTAACCTCTTCGAAGGTATGTCTACAGTAGTCTCAGATTTGAAACAAGCATCTACAGCTCTATATGCATAATATGCGGAAAAGGTGAATGTATTGGTTTGATTACTATGTTTGAGGGTGATAAAAGGTATAAGAGACAATTAATATTGTATATTACTTTGATATATTAATTATAAGGAACAAAATAACAATATAATATTCATTATCATGCCTTGGTAGGGTATTAGGCCCAAAAGAAGCCAAACAGGACTATGTACGCAAAGCCAAATGCTTGAAGACATTTTAGATGTTTTTAAGATGACTATGACCTTATAAAAAAATATATAAATTTAATTATATGACTATATGTCTTATAAAACTAATAATCATGCCATAAATGACCTAAATAAGGGTAAATTTAGACCTACAGGTCTACAGACCTATAGGTCCACATTCCTGATCAAAAGATCAAGATAATGCAAAAAAGGAATTATTATGAGATTATTAAATAAATACTTGCCTAATTAAAATTATAAAGGGTAAAAAATACCTAATTAACTCACCTACATGTACATGTATTTACAAATGGATTTTACAAGGGTATATCAAGAAGCCTAGATGAGCCTAATAGAAAGTTATAGGTCTAACCTCAGGAATACAAAGAGAATATGAAATTTTGTGATTTATATTAGGGTCTGTATGGATATTATATGTTTTAAATAACTTTAAAAATGTTACTAAATATTTTTTAAACCTTTTAAAAGGAAGAAGACACCAAAACATGGCTACTAGGGTCAAAGTGTTTAGACTGCTTACAAACCCTCATGATAGGAAAATCAAGTTGTAAAGCTATTTTAAAGGAAAATACCTTTTTCAAACCATTGGGATACATTATTTGAGGTGTTTTACACCTCATAAAATCATTTAAAAAATAAAACAAACATTTTTATCACACCTTTTACTCAAAACTCTACCTTGACCTTCTTAACATACCTGAAGAGTCAAGAAGGGTAATATTGTTCACATTGAAAGTTGAATGAGAAAGTGCATGGGGATAAGTAATATTATGGGATGATATTAAGTTTTTTATACTAAAAATCCATGGAATTATCAATTCATTAGTTTTTTCTTATAAATTGAATGATAATATGCATGGTAATAAATGGATATTATAGGTTTTTAATAGTTATATCTAATAAAACATTGTGTCATTTTATATAAAAAAGAGGATACATTTTTTATGAACAATCCTTAGCAAGCTAATGCACTCAAAACCTCCCTAAAACCATCTTACAAACCCAATGTCTGAGTTTTGATTTCTAAGAGGTTATAATGCATTTGAATGGCCATGGGATTACCTTTATGACCATTATGAGTCTCATTTGAACATTTTTTATCCATTTTTGGGCATGTGTGGGTTGAAAAAGTATAGAAAATGGCTTTGAAAAGCTTGTTGTATGCCTATTTACAAGGTTTTGATTGTATTTAAGTCTCCAAATCTAGTTAAGAAGGATTTGTAGGCCTAATAAAAAGCCTAATAATTATCCATAAGTTTTGATAATATTTTTTCATAGTGATGTGATAATTTCTAGTCTCTAAACCAGGCTAAAATGGTGAACATGCTTTTGAAGACCTTAAGAGACATAGAACGCCTACATCATAACTTTTGAATATACAATACAAGCTGAATAGAGAGGGTATGACATTATACATGGCATATATGAATTTTAAGAGATGTTAGGGATTTTTCCAATCAAGACTCAACCTTCTATGATAAATAGACTTGGCCTCATTACCCTTTCTCTCATGGACTCAAACAAGCCTTGGTCAATAATTTGTAGGTCTCCAATGGTAGGAATGAACATGGAGAAGTCTAAATTCTAAGTTTCACTATTTTAAAGATGAGAGAAACATTTGAAGAGACAATAATGGCATATCAAAGTGTCAATAAAACTAAGTGGGAATGTGTCAAAACATGAGCTTGTAACTCCTCTTAGAATAATAAATGGTGGTTTCAAGAGAGAGTGATGAGTCATCTAAGATAACCAAGAAATCCTATGCCACTTTGAAGACTATCATCATCAAATATGCTAACACATGTTGAGATGGAGTGATAATATTTTTATCTCACCTTCCACTTGGCTTTGTAACTAATTTTTGAAGCATGACACTTGTCTTAGAGGCTTTCTCAATGTTCTTCTCTCTCTCCTCTCTCATTTCCCCTATATGTACTACATTATTTGGCATTGTAAAGGTCCTCAACCTGAGTATGGTGAAGCCATATTCAAATAATACTTGTAATTTTCCTTTGGAATGAATACATGCTAATTTCTATCCTTCTCAATGATGCAACAAGTGTATCTTAATGGTGGTTGATGAATGTTAGTGAGAATCTGCAACTTCATTTCATTTATCCTATCTTTTCACCTATTTATAGGTTGTTATTCATACTATAAGTTCATATTAAGAGTGTCACATGGTATTAAAATGGCTAAATGTGGATATTGCTTCATTAGTGTCCCTTAGGAGACCTCTTTATCATCGCCTCTTGGCTAATGTTTTTATCTTAACCTTTATATTGAAATGTTGATCCCTGAAGACTCATTTTGAGATAGTGAAATAGGTTTTAGTCCTAATTAATGTTATTAGTGAAATATAGGTAATTTAAGGAGACTAAATTTGGTGAATCACCTCCCATTTACTAGTTTTCAATCATCTCTCTCCTTTTTATTAGCAATCCATAGCTTTAATAATAGTTTTAAAGTGATACATCAAAGGATCTAGCCCTAATATAGAGATTCACCACAAATTTTAGGTTATCTATAGCCTATAGGCATATCAATGCTATCACCTAAATGAGGAAGGCTTGAATAAGCTCCTCAAGGGTGAAATTTAGACTGATAAAAATTACAACAATCTCTGAAGAGATAATAGGAAGATAAGGAGGAGTGATATAAATCTCAACAAGATCTCTGAAAAGAGTCTAAAGAGTCCTCCAAATAGTGGAGGGGCACTCTATGTGTTCCACATGGTTTTTTAGGTCCCATGAAACATGAATTAATAAGTGACCATAGACATAATCACAAGAGTTGGCCTAGTCATTATATTGACAAGGGTCAATGGGGACAAGAATATATCCATATAGAAATGAAATATGATCATATTCTATGAGTAAGCATTCCATATACATCTTCTATGAAGCATAGTTGGTATTTTAAATAAGAACCACTACAGTAGAATCAGTTATCCTCATCTAGCATATCCTAATTAGAGATAGGTGAGTCTACATGACCACAAGTAACCATTCACACTCAATGTGATAGATGTTGGACTCAGCCAAAAATTCATATAAATGAGCAATCTATGCAAAAGTCACTGAATTATCCTTGATATTACATAGGTTATCAATTTATATTTGAGTGCATATATAATTATCATATTTAAGTGTTATATAATTAGCACATATATATAAATACAATAAGTGTGTAAAAGAGAAGAATAAATGCAAGCCCTTTGAAACAATAGAGGATCAATTTTGTTAGGCTCAATAATATCATAAATGCACAGAGCCTAAAAAACTCACACTTTGATCAACTTTTTAATGAAAAGTTTAGTCCCCTTGGGTTATTTATGACCAAGAGATAAACTTTCATAGTCATACGGGATAAGGGATAGGATGAGCACCCCATCCCCTTCCCCCTTTTTTATTGATGGGGGAGTGATGTCACTCATAAATTTAGATCTAAATAGATAATGAATAGTGATGCATGTCATTAGCTTAAATTTTATGATTTATTAGATATCCCCTATAAAGATCCATACAAAGACGGATTTTAGAATCTATTGCTTACTTTTATAGAGAGTAAAGCCTCCCTAAGGTGCATGTAGGGGTGTCAATTTTTGGCTTATGTGCTTGCATAGGTGTCAAGTTTTGACATGTATGCTTTTAAAGGGGTTGGATTCTACTAACTATGCAAGTAGGTCTATTAGATTCCATTAGGGTTATTTATAAGATGGTTAGAATCTACCTCAGGTATTTTCAAGATTGTTGCAATTAGCCTAGGTTTATGGTAAGGTCATCAGATTCTAAGGGGTCTGCAGGTAGTGTCATTAAATTTTATTGGGTTTCCTTGTAGATGAATAAGAGGGTTAAGTTTGAACCAAGTTATTTACATAGGGGTCAAGATCTAATTTAGTTTCCTATAACCATTCAAATTTATACCCAGACTTTTTTCCCACTAGTAAAATTTTACCAACTACCAAAAAGTGTTGCAAATGGTGGAAATGTTTATTAAATGGTAAAACCTCCCAAAGTGCCTACAGAGGGTAGAAATTTGTCAAAGATAAAAACCATCATATCTACATATTTGGTATGGCTTCCACAAAAAATAGCAAGGTCCCACCTAGTTTTTTGACAAACCTATAAAAACCCATGAAAAATTTTCCCTCTAAGTCACTAGATGTAAATTTTTTTGCAAAATTCAAAAAATGACCTTCAAACACTCTAAAATGGTCAAAAATTAATTTTCATGAAACTAGGTTATGCTTAAAGTTATTTTTAGGGTTTTGGCACCTTCTAAATTTATTGAAACTATATTTTTTTCATTTGGAGAATCTAGAGGTACAAATTTTTAGGATTTTTAGAAACCCCACCATATCCTTGAAAATTAAAATCAATAAAAAACATCAAACAAGTTAGAATGCTAGATATCGCAATAGAGGCCATGACATTCAGCTACCAAATTTATCTAATACCATTTTAAAGTGGGCCATAATCAAGTATCTATCTATATAGGATTTATTTCATGAAGAAAACTTTGTGTATGGTAATGAAATCAGAAAAAATACTAAAATGGAAGAAGCTTGTCTTCATAACTAAAAGTTATATTATCATTATTCATTCACATTAGCTAAAAATTACATAGGAAGGTACATATATAGGTGGAAGATATAATAATCACACATCCTCATGAATATGGGTTTATCTTCTTCAATGACCTTTATTGCACACCTAAGTGACACTTAAGAAAGCTAATTTGACTATGTAGGTAAAACCACATAGTAATAAAAAGCCTACACTAACAAATGCCATCTATAACTTTGATGACTATGAAAAAAATATGATAACTTTTTATGAGTATTTAATTTAACTTTTTAGGGTGTTATGGGATGTAAAAATTATAAGTTATTACAGTGATGGAATAATAAATCAAGGAATACATATGTAATAATTACAGCCACAAATTTATATGATATTTAAATTATTTTCTTAGCCTATAAATAGAAATAAATTACAAAAGATATACTTAGCTAGAAAACTAACTAAGATGGACAAGTGGAGGGATAAAAATTGGTGCAAAGATAGTGTAAGGTATCACAAATAGGAAATAGGAGTCATAAACCCTCCTAGATGGTAGTGTGGTTCTTTGGATGGTAGTGCACTATACTAATGTCCTATTGCACCATGTTAATATCCTTATACATAAAATATAGTGAGCTTATAGGTGGACCTTCTCCTAGTTTTGAGGATCATGTGCTTATGTGATTAAATTCTAGATTTGTTCTTTATTTTAACTAATTTTAATGTGAAACCCTAAGCCTCTATGTTTGTAAAGGTATTTGAGGAGCACAATTAGAAAAAGAGTGGTGTTAAGGGGTAGTCTAGATGTGACCTCAACACCCCATGTGTTGAGTGTTGCCTACATATCAATACCTCTAAAGGGGATCAATCTTGATGTAGTTTTCCCAATCTAAGTGTTAGTTCAAGTTCAAGTGAATACTAATATGAGTGCCAATTTGAGTGCTTTGAGTGTGATTTGAGACTCAAAACCTCATTAATCTAAGCTCAAGGCTACTTTATATGGGTGTATATAAAATTAGGGTAGAATAGGTATCAATGACCTTGATTTGCACAATTATTTTTGAGTTCATTTATGAGTATTTTAATCTTATTTCTATCTAGGGGATAAATGAATGAAGGTGGTCTATATTTATCATTATGGTGCTTATCAAGATATGATGTGGGTCTAGGATAACTTTAGGGTGCTTTGAGAAATGGAAAGATATTTTTTGGGGGTCAAAAGAGCTATGGGACATTAGTGTTGTCCCTTTACCAAAATTATTGTGTGTTACTATCTAAAGGGCCACATTAATGTCCAAGTGGTAGGATTGGGTTAAAAATAGGCCTAGGTGCCTAATTAAAGGCTCAATATTTTTTCATGTATATCTAAGAATGGGTTAGACTCACATAAAAGTTTGGAAGTGATCAAGAGAGGCCCTAAGATAGGTCTAGGTCTAAGCTAATGATAAGGTGGTCTCAAGTGACACTCATTGCACTAAAATTATATTTTATATGACTATAGTTTCACCCTTAATTCTATAATGTAGCAAAGTAAAATAACTAGGATAAAGGAAAAAGAGATGTACCTAGACTTACCTATGAGGAGAAGCCTATGAATCTGGGTCTGAGTTTGTAAAGTTGATCCATTGTGTATCTTATAAATGAAACATTAATGAAGTATTCCTTACTTAATAATTATCATAATCAAAGATAAAATTGGGTAAAGAGATGAGAGAAAGAGGAAGGGAATGAATACACCTCATTGGGTTCATGAATCAATGGAAAAAACTTGGTGACATCTTATATGTGCATGTATATGGTGATAAAATGATGAATAAATTGAACTAAGTTGATGGCTTACTCAATCCTCATGTGTGGGTGGCTCAAGAACTCAAGTTAACCTTGACTTCATCATTTCCCACACATGTTAGGTGGATCATAACCTTTGAATATCTTAGATTGGACTAATGAGTTGTCTAACCCTCTTATGTAGGTGGCTCAAGAGTAGGATATGACTCCATCATTACCTACCCATGTGTATTAGATGCATCTTAAACTAAAATTATGTGATGTAACTAAAGCTATGTGATGTAACTAAAACTATTTAGGATGGATTTGGGGCCATTCAAAAACTCTAAAATGTAAAATAGTTTAGAGGCCACTCAAGAAATCTAAAATGTAAAATAGCTTAGGGTCCACTCAGAAATGTTAACTATTGTAGATAGAATGAGGCATCAAATTGGTGTAAACCTAGTGCAAAATTGGTGAAAATGGTGTTTGGAGTAATAATGTGGAGAATGGCATGGATTTGTTATTCCATCTAAGAGTATTATTGTCAAACTAAACATATGAGAATAATGTGTTGTGTACATGGCCCAAAATCTGATATCTATGGATATGGATCCTTGATCAAGTCATAATAATCTATGTCTAAGTATTTGAAATTAAAATGGGAGTGATCATGTCACACATAATTCCTCCAATCTGAGCAAACATGTGTAATCTATGTAAAAATTGAGTATATACCAAACTTGTCTAATAATTTATGACTAAGATTATGCAAATATAAACTGTAATAGTTATACCTTTTTGAAAATTTTAGAATTTTCTATTTTTGGGGCTACTAGAAAGTAGTGTGGTCCCCTAGTCAATATTGCATTGTTCTAGTGTCCTTTGTGTTGTATTATTTACCAAATGTGTTATTTCTATGCAAAGTTGAGATAGATATGTATGTGACTATTTTTCATTATGTTTTCCTAATTTTGGGCTCTATAATCTATGTCTATGTATTGAAAAATGTGTTCTAAGTGCATTATAATGGCCTAATCTCTATTACAAACCCCTATGAATGCCCCCTCTTTGAGGGGAGTCGCTAAACCTCTACAATAGCTATCCTCAAAATAAAATGTATGCATCATGTTTGTTAGACTAAAAACACATGATATTTGCATTATAAACCAATATAATGTGTATACATGACATCATAATGTAAAATAGTTTGAGCATAAGTTGGTAATATATGGTGTACATATTAGATCTAACATTCATAAGGTTTTCAAGGTAGATGTAATAATGTAAGAATGTATATGAATAGAAAATCTAGATATAATCTGAGTAACTACCTAGGGGATGGGGCATGATGTCTATCAAGGCACCCAAGGAGGAAGGGGATATGCACGAGGTCCCTCATGGCATCACAAATTGAGAGTGAAAGTAACAATCAAGAGATAAATGGCAAGGCCATGACACAAACATAAAATCATGCATACAAACACATGAGGCACAAAAAATAGGCTAAGGGGCCAAAATACAAAGGACATGGACACATGTCACTAAGTCATAATAAACAATACATATAAGGACATGTTAAAATGTCCACATATGTAAATATCAAGCAAGGTTGTCTTAGATCCAAATGTAAGGACATGTTCAAATGTCTAAATACACAAACAAGAAGCACACGCAAGGACATGGGTCCATGTCTAAAGCATACATATAATGAAAGAAGTGGATTAGAGCCATATAATAATGGAATATTCAAATTCCCTTGAATAAATGTATAAGTAAAGAGATACAATCAAATCTAAACTAGTAAATTAATAAATTAAGGTATGCATAACATGTGGTACAAATCTATGTAAAAGCAAAGATGTACATAAGATAAGTCCATAATATTAGTAATCAATAAAAAATTAGTGTAGTATAGAATGATATAACTTATAAAATTGTAATTCATGTAGTATGATACCCCCAATGGGATAATATATCAATGTTGAATCTGTGTATATGTGTATGTGTCCCCAATGGGTGAATAGTAACAAATATAGATATGTGTATAGTATCTTAGCCATGTAGTGATCTGTGAACACTCAAAAGGAACAAATGAAGCATTGTATGTATGATAAAACTGACTACACTAACATCGATATAATATGTAGTACTTGGAAAATGGATGGAATGTAAACATGAAAATGCATACAATCTAAACTTTATATTTATTGAGAAAATATTTGAATTTTTTTGTACTTTTGAACATTTTAAATCATTTTTTTATTTTATAAGTATAATTTATGTACAAGTAACACGAAAAGAAATAATATGCAAGGAGAAACATAAGATAAAGTATGTACAAGTAGAGAGGAACATACTAACCAATGAGTCTCACAAGAGACTCACTATCAAGGTGTCTCCTATATCAAATAAAGGAAGAGTGACTACACATGTTGTACAAGGAGGTTTTTGAGATATATGAATCAGTTTTACTAAGTAATCTCTATATCAAACTACTTTTGGAGTGGGGATATGAATATGTGGAGCTGACTAAATAGGCTTGTGAACTATGGGGTTGTTGGGGACCCATTTGGTAGAAGAAATTATGACTAGTGTGGATGCTCTATATTGTAACACTGATCTTGATGGTAATGGGGTAGAGAGAGGCTCTCTATAATACAAAACATGTCTCTAACATACGGGCCTCTCTAATAAAGGTATTCATGTAAGAGTATGTGTATGTGGTAATGTTGTAGAAGTAAACCTCACTTGCATTGGTGGATTAACTAATATAGAGGTGTGCTAATAGAAGTTATGTGTGGATTTATGACTGGTGATTATTATGTAATTAGTTGTGGAATAGGTAAAAGATACTCATATGGAAGGCCATTAATTATAACCACTTGATTAGCATGTATATACTTAAGACATCTTTATATAGTGGATGGAATGTCTTCAATATATTGTATCTAAGGCCTACCCAATAACATATCAAATGTGTTGAAACTAGGTACAACTAAGAATCTAGAGGCCACACATGTGGGATTAACCTATAATGGAATTAAGATCTTGCCAATTGAGCTCTGGACATGGCCACTAAAGCCATAAATAACTATGTTTGTAGGAGAAATATATTTCTCTAAATAACCCAAGTGTTATATAAGTGTAATAATACACATATTGGTGTTTGACCCATTGTAAACCATGACACTCTAAATAGGATGATGATCAATGTAAAATTATACAAAGATTACATATAAATTTGAGTCATCATTTATGTTCTCCCAATCTGATAAAAATATGAGAGATCTAGTTGGATCTATAGTATGATACACAACAATGATATTATTTAGACGGTTAGTGTCCATCGTATGAGTATGATTAGATGATGGCATTGGATGTCCTTGATAAGTATAATGAACAACTAAAATTCTTGTTGTCTCATTAGTCATATATTTCATAAATGGATCTAAAAATATTTTCATTGATTTCACTTTAGTTGGTTATACTCTAGGTTCTTCTGTAGGAGTGCTCACATCAATCATATTATCATCTATCAAATCTTGTATCTTATGTCATAATCTGATGTATTTATTTGTAGTATGGCCTAGTTCCTTGTGATAATTTTAAAATGCATTGGAATCATAATGCCTTAGAAAAGGCTTATTTGTATCAACATATTTGATGGGAGGAAAAGATATTATGTTACATTTTAAGAGTTACTGGAGAACATGTGCTATAAATTCAGGAATATTTATGAAATGTCTCCTTAGAAGAGGTGATAAAACCATGTGAGGATTTTGATTTTAGGTTACATTAACTAATATCTTTTGCTTATTCTTGTCTTCAATGGGCTTCACCTTATATGGGGTATTATGGAATTATTATTAGTTGAATATGATCTAGTTTTGTACTTTAACTTACCAATGGAGAGAATATTAGCTTCATATTTTTTCACTATATAGCATAGATATGTCAATGATGTAAACTTTTTGAATAGTATAGTTTCATTTAATGTTGTTAATAAACTCTGGTTGAATATGTCCTGGAGTTCTCTTACCATGAATCTATTCATCTTTACTAATATAGTTTTATATCGCAAGACATTTAGCTATTGGCTTATTGGATTTTTTATTAATTTTTGAAACTTGAGCATATGTAACCTTGTCACTAATGTTGATTGAAAAGTGTGCCAAAAATATATCTACCATTGGATTAAATTTTATGTTGGATTGACTAGGGGGATCATATAACCATTATAATTCATAGTCCTTTTAACTATGAGGGAATAACTTAGTCATGAACCAATCATTAGATATGTAGTCCAAACATGTTTCATGAAAAGCATGTATATGATGTTTTGGGTCACCCTTACCATCATACAAAGTAAGCTTGGGTGCCACAAATATGGATGGTAAAGTATTTGTCTCTATATGTTATGCCAATGGTGTATGTAGGATCATATGAGATTCCAAAGCATGAGATGGTCTAGTATCACTCTGCTAAAGATGTAAAGAATGGATCTTTGTCAAAGGGATTATACATATAAAGAGGAGGGATGTATACTAACCACAAGAGGTGTTTCCACTAGTGAGATTTAGAAATTTGTAGCAGGTTACAAAATCTAAGTTGTCCCAACAGTAGGTGTAATAATATTAGCATATGTGGGGTTGGAGGATTGACCTATAGTGGAATTTTGAAGCTCTTATTAAATAATATGAATAAGGTCATATTTCACATTGGAATGCTTAGAAATAGATATTTATAACTATTTCTTATTGGTCTCATCAAATCGGTTATCGTATTCTGCCATTATAGGTTGGGAAGTAGGAAAACAAAAAGTTGTATATTTTTGAACTTTTTAAGAAATTAAATCTATGAAAGATTATAGAAATAAAATAATGAATCAAATCTATGATATTAAATTAATTATTGAGCATAAAAAACAAAAATATATAAACCTTAAGAGCATCTAAGGCTAGGGTTTGGGCATTATTTGAAGTAAGTTGGGTTCACTAAATGATTTAACATTTTAGGGTTTTATGGGATGTAAAAACCATAAGTTATTAAAGTAATGGAATAATAAATTAAGGAATAAATATTCAATAATTATAACCACTAATTTGTAAAATAATTAAATTATTTGCTTAACCTATAAATAATAATAAATTAAAAAATATATACCTAGTTGGAAAATTGACTAATACATACAAGTGGAAGGCTTAAAACTGGTGCACGAATAGTGTAAGGTATCACCAATAGGAAATAGGAGTCATAAACTTTCATGGATAATAACACATTCATCTAGATGGTAGTGCACTACACTAGTGTCCTACTTTACTACACTAATGTCCTTATGTAATAAATATAGTGTGTTTTTCGGTGGACCTTTGTCTAGTGTTGAGGATCTTATGCCTATGTGACTAAATGCTGGACCATTGTTTGTTCCCTATTTTAACTGATTTTAAATTAAAAACCTAAGCCTCTATGTTTATTAGGGTATTTGAGGATCACAGGTAGAAAAAGAGTGGTATTAGTAGGGTAGGATGGATATGACCTCAATACCCCATGTGTTGAGCATTGCCTACATACCTATACCTCAAATGGGGATCAACCCTGATGTAGTTCTCCCAATCTAAGTGTTGGTTCAAGTGTAAGTGAATGTTAGTATGAGTTCTAAATTGAGTTCTTTGAGTGTGAATTGAGACTAGAAACCTAAGTAATCTAAGCTATGAGTTATTGTAGATGGGTGTATGTAGAATTAGGGCATAATAGGGATTAATGACCTTAATTTTCAAAACTATTTTTAAGTTTGTTTATGAGTTTTTGAATCTGATTTCCATCTAAGGGATAAATGAATGAAATTGGTTTATATATATCATTCAAGTGTTTATCAAGACAAGAAATGGGTCTAGACTGACCTTAGGGTGATCTAAGAAATAGGATTATATCCATTAGGGGTGAAAAGAGCTTAGGGACATTATAACTTCCCCTTTACCAATAGAGTAGTGCACTACTATCCAAAGGGCCCTGCTAATGTCTAAGTGGTAGGAATAGGTGAAAAAGGGGCCTAAGTGCTTAAGCAAATGCTCAGTGCTACTTTTGGTACATATGAGAATGGGTTGAACTCACATAAAAGTTGGGAAGTGATCAAGAGAGGCCCTAAGATAGGTCTAGGACTAAGCTAAGGATAAGGTGGTCTTAAGTGACAATAATTACACTAAATGACATTTTAGATGACTATGGTATTGATGACAAGTTTTTTTAGAAAAAACTATATTTTTATTTTTGTATTTGTTTTTGTTTCTGTTTTTGTAAATTTGTCTTTAATATGAAGGTGCATCATGTTCATAGGGTATAGACTAAATTTATTTATATACTGAGTAATTTATTAAGGAATTATTAAAATGTGATATACTATAAATATGTTTTAATTAGAATAATCATTAATAAAAAGTCAAGAATTTATGGATGGTTGTCAACTATGAACCATATGAAAAAGTATTATATATTACCTTAAATAAATTTACGTTTAAAATTGAAGTGTTCATAATTTTAATCCACACAATAATATCTTTAATTTACATGTGACATATGAATATGTTATGTCAGTGGTATATTCATATGTTACATCATGGTATGTAAATTCCATTTATGTCTAACAAAATTAAAATATCAAAATCTCAAATGTCTATCTAAGCCTCTAATGTCAATGTCATAATAAAAAATTGTATTTTTTAGAAATTCAATGTGTCTCCTATTTTTCTCTTTTATTTGAGATACACTAATTACATTCTCCATGTATCTAATAAAACAACAACCTTTAAACTATGAGATAATTATAGAGTAAATATTCATGGCATAACATTTGATGGCACTTTATACTAGATTATCCAACTTAATAAATGGGGACAAAGAAATTAAAAGGTTACCATAGTTTTTAATGAAATAAATCCTCTTCATATAATTTTTGACACTTAGGTTTGATCCTATTTATGGATTTGGTACCAACACACCAATATACATCCATTCATTCACTGTAGAATTGAACAAACTACATATTGTCAATACACTTGAAAAAAATTGGGCAAATACATTAAAATTGTAGAACTGGAGATTTTCTATGTAAGATTTTGTGTCTACCTTCATCTTGAGAATTCAAGCTTATTACATGCCTATGGTCACTTATCTAGGAATCTTATTATATTTACAATAAAAAGAAAGGATGGAAGTGAATTTAATATTTAGTGAGGTAAAGCTAATAAATAATATTTTAAGCCACTATCACATGTGCAACCCATCTCCTCTAATGTTCCAATCAAAACCAGGATGTAGCCTAATTAGTTATTACAAATTATTTAGCCTTGTTAATGTAATTATTTATTTTACCATAGTAATTAAAGTTTATTAGGTCAGTAGTAATATCCCTAGGTTAGCATATCCCATATATTGTTATTTTGTAAATTAAGAAAATATAAAATGCATGTGCACTTAACATGCACTTCTAGAATGTTTTAGTTGGACCATGTATAGTCTTTTGAATACATGGGATATCATCCAACTATATCTATTAAATAAATTATGCCAACCATATATATTAAATGTGGATATCATATTCTTATAAAGTAGGTCTCATCTAATTTAAGAATGTAGGATGTGTAAGAACTCTATAAGAGGATATTAATAGGAATAATTATTCTTAAAATTCTATTCTCTTTATATTATATTACATTTGAATATATCAATAATACATAAATGTGTATGGTTTACGTAGAAGATTGATCTTGGTTTGGATAAATATTTGAGAATGTTTTCTCACCTTCATGCCATATTTTATATGGTATCAAATCTTTATTTCTGCATATTCCATCAAGTTTGTGATTTAACCTTTAAGAGAGATAAAACTAGAGATTTTCAATGCCCTTGAAGTCATTTTTTCTCTTATTTTAATCCGACCTCTTTATTTTTTCAAAAAATATTTTTTTGTTTGTGTGTTTTTTTTATTTTCAAAAGGATTATTTTTTTCTCTTTTTAAAAACTAAAAATCATGGAGTTATTTTCATCCTTTGCATGGGTTTTCTCAATTTTTATTTTCTATAACAATATTATATAGGGATCTTTTTAATATCTTTTATTTCATATTTATTTAAAAATAATTACAGAGTTTTTTATTCAAAAGATAAAAATTTAATACAAACTAAATAAATTCCATAGCTTTGAAAATGTCTTGTCATAGTTTGACGTCATCTCCCATCACCCCATTATCACCACCCATGTAGCTTAAAACCTTAAACACCCTTTCTTTCCAGCCTCATGCCCTGCCCCATCCCCATAAAAACATACCCCCATTCTACACCCTAACACCCTTGTCCCAACTATCATGGTCATATTTGGTATCATTATTCCCTTCTCGCCTGAGTTTCCCCTTGTGCGGCTCATAGTCTAGCGTAGTCGACTTCCATAGTGCCATGTTTTTTTTTAAACAACCTTGCCGCATTTTCTAAGAAAATATATATTTTTTTATTTTATATCAATTAATTTCTAAGAGACATGTTAGCAATTAATTTTTTCCAAGACTTTCAATCATGAAGTCCAAGGTTCAAATTACCAAAACACCAATTTTGCACTCCAATCTCTTCTAACTTATAGTGAACACTAAAATTTTCATTGGTTTCATTATTTGTGTCCATGTCAAGTGCACTCTAACTATTTTTTTTTAATACTTGAGGGTGGGCCCAATGTGATAGGTGGTCACACCCCCTATAAAAGACTATTTTTTCCCAATCAGTCTTCCTAACCAGAAATCAATACTCAACTTTGATTGGCCATATATTTTCACTCGGGGTACATTTTTAATTAACTTTCTTTTTAAAATAATATTTCATGTAAAATTCAAATATTTTAAAAAATAACTTTTTATTTTAAAGGAAACAAAAAAAACTTGATTTCTTTTTGCACAACATTATAAAAAAATGTGGAAATCATCTTAAAACATGTGTAATTATAAGAAATTATGGGGGAGAGGGGAGGATGAGGATTGGGGTTACAATGCATCATACACACACTAAAGTATAAAATGCCTTGATCTTTCTTAGGGAGACTTATCTTTTATCACACTTTTTTTTGTGTCAAGAACTTTTTGAGTGCCTTATTCATCATGTATGAAACACCATCAACATTTATAGTTCTTGTTTTTTTATAGAATTTATATTTTTTGGCATCACTATAATTGATAATATACCAATCCTAAATTCCATATAACTATCACACATGGAAAACTAAAATGATAATTCTTCTAAGAAGTGAAAGACTATGTAGGGTCACTACTAGTACAAAACTAAACTCACATGAGCCGTTGAAAAACTCAAATGGCACAAGACATGTGATGAGACATTTAGCATTATTTTACTCCCTTATATGTTACAAAAAAAATTGTTTCATCTTGAAAACTTATCAACTCTTAATGTATTCAAGGACAAACTAGAGGAACTCTTTAGTAAAACAAATGCTTTTAGAGGTCATCAATTACATTCAAATCTCATTAGTATTAATCATAATTATTTTGACACCATTGAACACTATATTTCCAAGATAAAGTATTACATGCTCCAATTGAAACATTTTAGATTGAAAAGTGATGATGAATAGGTGATTTTGGGGTCCTAGCTAAACTAGGTGAGCCTTAATATTTGTTTCAACATCCCATCTATAAAATATGCATTTAATAGTTCTTAAAAAAATTATAATTTTGAGGAATTTGTTGAACATGTCACTCATGAGAAAGACAAACTTCTCTATATGGTCACCATTACTTCAAAAAAATCTAAATAATGTGCACTTGTAACAAATAATCGTAAATCTCCTAAGGCATCATAAAAGCAAATTTATAAAATCTATAAGGTACTAAATTAAATTTAATCTTCCTCTTCTAATTTTTTGCCAAAGAATGATTTTAAATCAATAAAATGGTCCTATGAATGTTCTTTTTATGATAAATTAGAAACTTAAAGATATAATAACTGAAGAATTGAAGAAACACAAAATCAGCATAATATATTCTTCTTCTTCTAGAAAGGCCAAAGCAAAGGTTCTTTATACCACAACCTCTATTTCATCTATAAAAATTGAATAGATAGTTGACTCCAAAGACACCCATCATATGGCCAATCTTTAGATATGTTTTCTATTTAGAATTTTGTACTACTCAACCTATATTTATAAAAAAACTCCTCTTCTTTACAAATTCAAGGATAAGGTTTTTTTAAAATACATCATGGCACATTCCACAATATTTTTTTATGCCTTCCCTTTTATCAATTTATCATATCAATTAGATAGTAAAGGTAGGTGATATCACTCTTGACATGATCATTATTCAAGATATTTATTACCTCTCCCAAATCATTTCAATTGTAAATGTAGATCATCATATATGTTTGTATAATTTTTCACATGTTGTGAGTAATTATTCCCTACAATTTTACTTATACTAACCATTTTAGTATATTATTGCATGAATAGTTTGGTCACTTGAATTACCACTACCTTCAACAACTAACTAACAAAATATGGTCATTGTCCTTCACATGTGTCTTTATTTGATGGTGTTTATCAAGGGTGCATTATTAGAAAGCATCAAGATGATAATTATGTGAAAGGAAAATCAAGGAGAGCTAACAATATTATTCAAATTTTTCTTAGTGAAAGTTCAAACCCCTTTTTTTCATGTTTTTATAAACTGGCATGTTTCATACTTACAATCATTGATGATTACTCTATATGCACATGGGTCTATTTATTAAAGCATAAAAGTGAAACTTTCAACACTTTTATTGAATTCAAAGCCATGTTCGAGAAATAGTAAATGAATTTAATCAAGTGATTATGGATAGAAAAAGGTATTGAAATTTTAAATTCCATATTTGAGGACTTTTGTATTAAACAAGGCATTCATCTTTAGAAATAATCCCTTGTAGTCCACAATGAAATGGTGTTGCTGAGAGGAGTAATCACACACTCAAATAAATGGCTAATTGTATGATCCATTCTAGAGGTATTACCATATTTTTGGGACAAAAACATTAATTTTTCAAATTATGTTTAAAATCACACTAAATAAAATCTATCAAAGGGGTGACCCCAAAGAAGCTTAGAATGGTCGAAATCCATCAGTTGAGAATCTACAGTTCTTTGAATGTAATGTATGGGTACACATTCCTAAATATAAATGCAAATATTTATAATCATAAAGTAACCCTTGCACATTTTTTTTAATTTATAATATGTCAAATGCTACATACTAATTCAACCTAGCACACGCAAGTTGATCATCAACAAAAGTGTCGTATTTGATGAATGACCTCCACATTCAACTTTTTCATCTTTTACTTATTTCATCTTTGATATGGATTCTTATTATGATAATGCTTATGAGACTACTCATCCCCATATTGAGTTACATCCTCCACCACCCACACATGTTCCTTATCCACTTCCTCAATGGCTTTACAAGACACAAGTAGAAATCTCCTTTGTTGTTGATCCAAATGACACATGATCGAATTATCATCAATTTTCTTATGAATTTGTCACCACAACATCAGATCCTTAGACTTTCAAGGAAGCTATTAGTATTATTTAATGGGATAACTCTATGGAATAATAATATAGTTCTTTGATGGAGAAGAGTACTTGGGATTTGGTGCCTCTTTAGAAAGGAAGAAAATTATTTTTTTTATAAATGGGTCTATAAAACCAAGTTTAAAATAGATGGTATTATCGACAAGCCCAAGGCTTGATTTTTTGAAAAAGTTTTTTCTTAAATTAATGAAAATTATTATTCTAATATATTTACACCCATAGCTAAAATTAACTTCATTCTCCTTATCATATTGTCATAGTTCCACATCTTAACAATGGATAATTAATCAATTGGATGTGAAGAGTATCTTTGTTCACAATGATATTCAGGAGGAGATATGCTTGAAGCAACATCAGGGATATTTTGGAGGAATCTTATCTAATATTTTGGCTTAAGAGATTCCTCTATGGTCTTAAGAAAGCCCCTCAAGCTTGGTATGAGAAGATGGATTATTTTCTTCTATCTTTGAGATTATCTTATTATCACTCATAGTTGTTTGTTACCATTTTTAGATAGCATGGTGATATTCTCCTTCTTTCACTTTATGTGGATGATTTCATTCTTACAAGTGTTCATCATAAATCATTGATTATGTAAAATATTATCTTTGGTAAGCATTTGAGATGACTGAATTATGGATTCTACATTGTTTCCTTGGATTATAAAAATTTCAAATTGAATTAGGGATTAGTCTTTCACATCCTAGGTGTAGACACTTCATTCTAATCACTTCCATGTCAAAATTTCAAAATATAACAACTTCTCACAAATTATACATAAACTAGACTAATATCATATGTTCATCATAATTTACTCTATGCATATAATGTATGAGTTCGAATTCACCTAGGGGAATCTCTAGGTGGGATAATTCAATGTACTAAATATGTTTAATTATCATTATGGTCATTTTCTCTAATCAATTTTTATTCCCTGATCAATTCATTGATTCTCTTTATCTGATCAATTAATTCACATATTTCCCCTTCTCTAAACATTTCCTTTAAATATTATTCTAAGTTCATTCTCCACATTTTATTAATTAAATTGATGTTTGATTAATTTAATTAATCATTATTATAACTATAATTCTATTCAAATGGAATTATAATTTTTTTCAATTATTAATTATTCTTTTCCTTCTCCTTCCAAAGGGCATCTTCATTTGAGAAAGAATCTTGAGATCCTATGAAATATTCTTTTGTGAGCCCACCAATTAATAAATAAAATAATATTAAGGATTATTATCCACCATTCATATTAGAGACAAGATGAAGGGCCCATAATGAATCTTATGAGATATTTTAGGGAGCATTCTCAACCCTTCATCTTGGACATAAGATGAAGGGTTCACATTGATCATCCATGTGATTTATTAAGAATATTTATCCACCCTTAATCTTGGAAATAATATAGGGCCCACATTGACTCTTGCAAAGATATTTTGAAGATAATTCTCCACCTTCCATATTGCATGCAAGATGGAGGGCTCATATTAATCCCCCTTGGGATATTTTGAGGAGCCTTCTTCCACCCTTTATCATAGATAATATGAAGGGCTTACATTATCAATCCATGTGTTGATCCATATGACTTATGAGGATGTATTTACAACCATCTATATTGGAATCAAAATTAAGGGTCCTCATTGATTAAAAATTGTTATAAATAAACCCTTCCCCTTTGTAATTTTAGATGCTTAGGTTCAATAACAAAGCTCTGTTAATTTCATCAGCTACTTGTGCATCAAATTCTTTAAATTCAATTATTCAAGACTTCTAAGAGGAGATGATATAGTTCATGATAATAACATTGCTAAATACTAATTAAGACTACATCTGAGCCACATCTTCTTTAAACAAGGTGAATGATTCTTGAAAGATAAGGTAATAATTGTTTGTTTCTCCTCTTAATTTTAGTTTCATTTAGTTTTATCTTAGCTCATGAGGTATTGAGCTAGAGGTGATAGAAATATATTTAGATTTAATTTTATACTCATTAACAAAGTCATAGTAATCCTAATAATGCATATGGCAGACCTGATGGAACTCCTGCAACCCACACTTTCTAATGATATATATATATATATATATATATATATATATATATATATATATATATATTTTAAATCTAACTTTTTTGGTTAATTTATGATCATTTTTTCATTATTTTCTACCTCTACATATTGATGAATTTGTTTTGGGTAAAAATGGTGAATTCATTACTATATTTAGGATAATCAGTGATAACACCCACATAATTGATGAAAATACTTTTGTGCTCTATTTTATTTTTTATTATGTATTTTGTGTAGGTTTTGTTTGGTGAAATCAATCAAAAAATCAGAAAAAATGATTTATAAATTATATAAATAACTCTTAGGTAACACACGGATTGTTTTCTTGATAATCGATGAATTTATCTCTTATTTCATAAAAATTAACAATCCTTTTAGCAAAATTGATCTACTAATCAATGAAAATGCCTCTAATCTCTATTTTATTTTCTAGTTCACATCCTCTGTAGGATCTATATTTAGTGAAATCATCTAAAAATTGGTGAAATTATCATCGAATTTGTGAAATTATCCATAAATCTTTGAAATTGCTCTCAAATATTGCATAAATTATTTTCTTGCTAATTGGCAAATTTGTTTTTATTTCGATGAAATTGGTTTTATTTTGGTGAATTTAATATATTATTGGTGAACTTGATATACTATTAGTGAAGATGACCACATAATCAGTGAAATTGACCTTATTAATTGGTGAACTCTCCTTTGTCTTTGTTTTTTTACATTTTACTATATGTTCTATGTAGATTCTTATAAATAGTGAATTGGCCATGTAAAATAGCTAATTCACCTTGTTAAGGTATGCTTATAGTATTGGTATTTAGGTAGTATTATTTTCATTGATTTCAAAGTCAATTTTAATTTCCATGTTAAAATTTAGGGTTGATGACATGCTTTGTGAAGTGGTCTATGACTAAGGAGTTTTATTATCTTTTTGAGAGTGAATTTGAAGGCAACCTAGTATCCTTTCTAAGGATTCATGACTTGTCAAGATCATGTTAAAATACAAAGGAATACTAAAGTTATATACAAGGTAATTAAAAATATGTATGAAGATGATAGTGCATCTATAGTGGTAGGAAGGTCAAGCTTTGAGGTCTACCCCTTGCATGAGAAACCTAGTATGAAGGTACAAGCTTGGTAGCTTATTGAGATAAGAGTATATGACTTTTATGTAAATTTATGGTATCTTGAGAGTATGGAATGAATGAATATGACATGTGACTAAAGTTTTTAGGATTAGTACAAGAGGTTTCTAAGTGTTTTTAAGGACCAAGCATAACAGGTGGTTCTAAACCTAACATGCATAGAGACCAAGTGAGGTCCAAATAAAGTGTCAAAGAGAGTTGTCAATATGATAGAGCACAAGTGAGAATGTTATTATTTTTTATGACATAAGGATAAAAATATAAATATATTTTAGGATGTTTCAAGGCATGAACATACTCATAGTAGGACTAGCAATATAAGGCCTAAAGTGCACAAGGTGACCTATAGTGGCCTACTGAGGCATCAAGTTCCTTTCTAAAGATTCCATATCTCTTGAGATAATTTACATAGGTATAAGATTTCATTTAAATCTTTTTGAAAAAAATTTAATTCATAATCCTATAGGAGAAATCAATATTTTTGATGAAAACGGAATGTGTGCATAGAATTGAGGGTTGTAGACCTATGAATAAATTTCTCATGCTCTCTGACATGTGAAACCTTTTCATGAGATCTTGATAACTTCATGATAGTTTTTTAAGGTCCCTATATTTAAATATTTATCATTTTTTTAGGATTTAGGGGCTATCCTTTATGAATGAATGCTAAGAAGGTAAGGCAATCAAAAACCTCTTAAAACCCTTACGCATACCTGATAAGAAATATCTAATAGGTTTTGGCTCATAATGGTCAAATTGATATAATTTAGCATTTTTAAAATATAAATGACTCTTAAATCTCTCCCTGGGTGGTTTTGGTTTGTCTTGATAGTGAACAGAAGCTACAAGAAAACCCTTATTTTTAGGGTTTTTGATGTTCTAGGCAGGGTTGACTAGGTCAGAGCATGAAAGTAACTAGAGGATGATGTTAAAGACTCATTTTTTATTCTCATGAAATTTTATGATCATTTTTTATACCAAAATTTTTCAAAATTGGTCATGGAAGGTAGTATATCGCTAAATTGGCCTAATGAGTAGAATAGTGAGAAAACTAGGTGAGAATGAATATGAGTTTAAGTATTGGTTGCATAGTATTAGGGATGGATAAAAATGCATGGGTTAATAATTAAATACCTATTCATATTATTTCACTTATATTAAATTTTTGATGATGCCTACAATCAAGAAAAATGTTGTCATAAAATTGGCCTATTTAGCACAGTGGAGTCTGTGTAGAGTGACATAATGAGATTGGTCTGTAAGACCAATATTGATACATTACCATGAAAAATATCTATATATATATACATATATGTTATAATCATGTTATAGGTTCTAAAAAATCCATTTTAAGATCATAAAAATATCCCCATAGGTGTCCCATAAGGTGTTTTCCTTGTAGTTTTTATCCTACAAGTGACTTTTTTATGTGTATGAAAAAGATGTTTTTGAGTCTATTTTCACTAAGATGGATGATAAAAATTTATAAAAGGTGTTATAAATAATTAATATGATCATTTTAATTCATTTTTTCTCATTTTAAGTTCCTCATCAAGCTTTAAAAGTTAAGTGATTCTGACTATGTTTTGTCAGTGTTGAGTGTTTTTGAGTGAGCCATCTACAAGAGTATTCTTGAGGCCTTTTGGCCTGTGTGATGAAGAATAAAGATTTTTTGGAATTTTTTTTAGTCTTAAATATCATATTAATTTAATTTAATACATATTTTATGTGTGATATTTTTTTATATGATTAAATATTACAAGACAGATTTACAAGAAATGAAAAGGCCTATTGGCGACGAGACCTAATTGGTAGGTCCAAGTAATGAAATGGGTCAAATGGAGTTGGGGACCAAAGGTGATCTTATAAATGGTATGTTTTATGAATTAATAAATTATTTAATCCATTTTATAAGGTAGTATTTTTTTCCAATGATCAAATTGGTAATGTGTGGATAGGACAGACCTAATTGTATTAGGTCTCCATTAGTCCTAATGAAGGATTTGGTCATTATAGACTATGACCAACTAATGTATGGGTAATTTAACTCATGAAACATATTTAGTGATATATTTAAATCAAAATATAATATTTTTAAGTATATTGGCTCACCAATATGAGTGAAAGAAAGATTTGAGTATTTTGACTAGTTGGAATAATTGAGTTATTAAGCGAAGGATATTGAGTTTTGTGAATAGGTTAATAGTTTTTATATTATAAAATTACTGATATAAATATTTTTTAATATATAACTATGTTTTTTTTGGTGTTTAATAAGGTCAATTGACCTAATATTGCCAAAGAGAGGGTTAATTAAGCAAGAGGGCATAAGAAGCTAGTGGAGAGAGATTGAAGGGTAAGGAGTGCATGAAAATATTTTCATATAAATTTGAGTTATAAAAATACATACATAGGTGACCAAAAATAATATGTGACTTGGTTGGTGATAATTTATCTAAAGGGGTTGAAGCCTCCTTTCAATATTAAGTTTGTAGAAGACTAGTTGGGTTGGTGCTCAACTAGATAGGAGTTTGAGCTCCTTGTAAATTGGGTGCTTTACTAAATTTTAAATCTTATCATTAAATGAATATATTACATGTGAATTTTTGAATGTTTTTTATTCCCAAGTAGGGTTTCCCACATAATCTTCATGTTTTATTATGTTTTGCTTGCATAAATTGACTATCTATGCATTAATCCTTTATATATGCATCATGGATTGTTGAATGGAATTGAATAACATAATGTTTATAAACTGATTTACCTCTCTCTCAGTTCTCTTTATTTTAACACGCCTATGTGTAAAAAATTGAGAATTATCAAATCCTAGAAAATCAACCTTCTTTGCTTGACAAAGACCCACCAATCAAAACTACTCACATTATTTTTCATGTAGATTACAAAAGGGTGTGGTGATATATTCAAAGATATATTACTCATTCAATTTTATTTTAGTGTTTTAAAAGAATTAATCTTTCAATTTGATGTAATAAAACATTCATTTATGCTCATCTTTCTTTAGTTCTTTGTTTAAGTGTTTGTTTGTGTGTTTATGTGATCCCTTCCCATGTATGCTCTCCCCTTTATTAGGGTGACCTAAAAAAATTGTAGAGGTGATTTTTTTTTTATTCTAAGAGATTTTTCTATTATTCTCTTTGTTTTCCCTTAGTGGGATTCTTGCGAATCAAAATAGCAATACATTTCAATTTTATTTTGGTTGCATAATTGGGGTGTCATTTCCTTCTCATGAGTCCTTAGGGAATGATGGATAGGATGTCATTATATAGTATTTGTACTAACCCCACTTATCTATCAAGTTATATAAATTGAGGCTACATCAGTGGTATCTAAGCTAAAGTGTGTTAATATAATATTTTTCTCATTGTGTGGTTTTACCTACATGATCTAATTAGCTTGCTTAGGTTAGTAATAGGTCATTAAGGTAAATGTACTTTAAGTCATTTTATAATTGTGAGTTGAGTTAATTATCTTTTTATGTGACCTAATTCCTCAATATATAATATACATTCCTATGTACATTTTGACTAATGAATGTTAATGATTTTTTTATTGTGAAGGCAAATTTCTTCTTTTTTGAGTCATTCTTTAGATTTCACTACTCCATACATATTTAGCTTCATGCATTTAACCCTATCCATTTTGATTCTTGGTTGTGTCCCACTCTGACATGGTATTAGAACTCTAATACCATGTCATATCACTCCAAGATCTATGAACATCTAATATTGCATGAAAATCTTAAGAGTGGGTGAGAATAATGCAAAAAAAAGTGAGTTTTATATTAGTCTATTAGCCAAAAATTATAAAGGAGATACATTATATAGTGAGAGATTAGGTCACTAAAAAGGTAAAAAATCAACTCACTATTAGAAAACATATTAAGTGCATTTTATTTAATGACCTTTGTTTGGTTAATATTTTTTTACTGACAAAATGGTAGAAAAATGGTTATTTCAACCACAGTGTGTTGAGATAAAATCTCTCCTCAAGAAAAGTTGAGGCTCCCTTCTTATTGCTAACTAAAATAACAAGTTATTATTTACACTAATTTTATCAAAGTGGGTGTTATAATATCATTGAATTCTATTTTTTTTATAATTTATGTTATCTTACAAACATTCCTTCATTCTTTACAATATATTGTGAACACATAAAACTACTCGACAGAACAAGGATAACTGATATTCATACTAGTTAGCGAAAAGAGTAACTAGAATGATACCAGTGAAGTAACATGAATGGATGGAATAAATTATAGGTAGTCATCACCTTATTTCCAAAAAATATTAAAATCACCAAAGAAGAATAACTTGCAGCCCAAAGTCTCCATGATAAGTCACTTTCAATGATGAACACAAACCCAATAACTAAAATGTAGCTCAAAGGCTCCAAAATCAATGTCCTAGCACCTTTTATTTTATAGAAATTTCACACCACAATCCAATCAAATCACAATAAAATGTAATGGAAAAAACATAAGAACATCTCCAACATACCACAAGTTTATCTCAACACAAAGGTTGAAAGATCACTTGATTTTATTATATTGAATGGAATTCAAGATTTACAATATGAACACAAAGTTTCAAAATTATTTATCAATTTAGCAGCATTTTGCCTCTATATCTCTTGGTGATCCTTTTTAAAAATATCATAATCCTATTTATACAGAGGATATATGAACAAAAATAGGAAATACATAAATACATTGACTTATTCATTGACAGTCTTATTTGACTTAAGACTGTGTACTTTTCCTATGTGCAAATTACACTAAACAAAATTACATAGAAACTTTACAAAAATAAACTAAGTGTCCTTAGACACAATAATTTCATCCTTTTTATTCTTTTTTAAATATTTCTTATATCTTTTCAATGTATCCAAGACCTCACTATCATTTGGACCTGATGTACTCCTGGAGATGGCAAGGATCTTTGAAATAGAATATTCTAGATTAACTGGCAAGGCCCTACTTTTATCCAATATTCTTTACAACTTATTCATTATGACTTCAAATTAAACTAGTTTATCGATGGATTCTGGCATGAACATTCATGTCTCAATATTTGTTTGAATCAAAGATGAGAACTCCTAAATTACTATCTCCATTGGAAGAATTTCTTGAGAATCATCTCTTACCTAACAAGGAAGTTCTCTAATTTTATCTATAAGATCTAACATCTTATCATTGTAGATATCCTCAACCTCTTCAAGATCTTTAATTAGATTCTCTATAACTTCACTTTTATTCTTCATTGCCTCCCTATACTCAATGAATATTTTTCTGTTTAGAATGACCTTCTACTCAACTAAGAGTTCTAGCTTGAATTTGTGTAGTTGATTCCATGTGTCAACATCTTTTTTAGTTAATTATAAATTTTGAGTGTCTCAATTGTTACCTAAATTTCCATTTTCACTTCACTCAAGTTATTCAAAAATTCAATGGTAGAACGCAACCATTGAGTACCTTGTGCTACCAATCTCTCAATCTAGGCATTGATCGCCTGACCTTGAGATCCAATTTTCTCAACCTATTGAATTGCTTTTTCAGTGTTCTCATGCTCAATAGGTGAAATGGACTCATAAGATTGTGTGATCTTTAGTAAAATAGAGGTCAATTGTTCTACTTATACCTTGAGTTGATCTTTAATTTTCTTATCCTTGTCATATCTTTCGATCAAGGATGCCATTACTACTTGCAAATCTTCCTTTATACTTTCATGAGTTTGCTTCCCAAGATCTATTCATCCTATTGCATATTTAGAAACTTGAATATCCTTAATATTTCTATCTTTAGGAGGCACTACAACCTTAGCATACTTGTTTCCAGACTCAAAAAATACTATTGACATGGTTTTAGCTTTCTTTGTTATTTTGGGTTTTATCAGCACAAGTTGACCAAAATAAAAGTCATCAAGAGACACAACCTACTTCTTCCTTTTAGGGGTTTAAGACATGATCCAAGGAGGAAGAGGATATGAATCTTCTAGTTTAAAAGAAACCAAGGACTATGATGTTTGGGGAGGACCAATGGTTTGTGTAGTAGGTGAAATGAAAAGTGAGATAGTGGAGGTATCTAGTAGTGAGGTTGACACTAGAAAGATTGTCATTATGATTGGTGGAATTTGGGTTGGGGTGACTGAAAATTTAGTCCCTATTGATAAATTAGATATAAGAGTAGTAGGGACTTAGGTTGTTATTTTGGAGGAAGATATAGATATAAATGTATCCATACCTTGTTGAGTGAAATATAGATTAGTTAGGGACCCCAATGACTTTGAAGGATTGAGTAAATTTGACAATAAATCAAAAACTTGATCCAATGTGCCTTATGAGTGAACTTGAAAGAGTGTGGCACTAGGGGGTGAAGGTGGAGATGAAATAATAACTTGATGAGGAATGGAATCAATTGGTACATTTTTATCTATAGGGGGAATTGTGAAAAATGTTACTTACAAAATTATGGTTTGAGAAACCTCAACCAAAGGAACATTTAATTATGTAATTTGTTGAATTGATGGTTGAGGCATTTATGAAGTTTTTGGTTGATTTGGTTCCTCACTTGTAGCTAGGTTTTCCTCCTACACTTAAGCATCTTATTTAGCACTAGTTTCTTTGTCTTTCCCCTTACCTTTACTCACAAAAACAAACTTTGGTTTTTTTTTGGAAGTAGAAGCATCTTCTTTGTTCTTTGTTATGAGTTCTTCACACTTTTTGGCAATGTCTTCATCATATCCTTCCTCAGAACCATTTTTGAAATTTTCAACTTAATACCTTTAGACTCCAACCAAGCATTAGTCATTATCAGTATGGGTTAGAATTTATCCCTAATTGATGTAGATTCTTTGACAAACCATTGGATTAGAGGGAGATGAGTAGAAGGTACCTGATTACCTTCATATGAGGGATCTAATACATCCTCATCATCTGACAAATCTTCTAGAATATCAACCAACTTAAGATTATCAATTTGATCATTAGTAAGATGGTTGTAATCTAACTTCTTTACATCTTCATCAGTTCTACATTCTTCTCAATTATATTCAACTTTGTGTACATGAGTGAAATTACGCTTGAGTTTCTCTTTCATCACCCTATAATCAAAATCTTCTCTAATTTTAAAACTCTTAAGAGTTATCCATTGTAGTTTAGTTTTCATGGTTTTGGCCTTTGGAGTAGTTACAACAGTATATTTCCTAATACTATTTGGAAACTTAATGCCTTGTTTTTTAGCATCTGACTACTTCTTATCCACACTCATTATTTTCCTACACATATCTATCAACATCAATTTATCACTTGGTTGCCTTGGTATCATGTATGGTTGCTCATTAAATCCTTCTACCTTGATGTAGATGAAGGTTGGGAACTGTAGAAAGATGCAACCAATTTTATTTACAATTTTCCATGCTTGATCTAAAACCCTATTCTTATCAATTTATTTGATCAAACATATAAATGAATTTGTATAATAAAGCATCATTGACTCTCCTAAAAGTTTGATGTTTTTCTTGAGATTTAACTGTGGATAGTATTCATCAACTAGGACCTTTTTCCTCTCACCACTATTTGTCAATCTTGGGAAGGCTCTCATGCTAAATATAGCATAAAATATATATGAAGTCATATAAAACTTTAGGGAAGAAGTCACCTCTAAAATTTGGTGACATATAGCATCATTGATTTGGCTCCCCGGTAAATTTTTTGCTTGTCCTTGATTATGAACATGTAATGGTACATCCATTCTTGGAAAATATTTTATGTTATAAGACCTTTAACTCTACTTAGGAGAGTAATCAAATCTCCCACTTCATTCAAGAATTCACTATGATATAAATACTTAGGCCATCTTACAATTAAATGTTTAGGAGTCTTGAGCCAATGTGTATTGATGTGCCTTTTGCACTTTTTACAATTCCTATCAAAATATTCTTGGGATAAATTTATACTTATATCTGAGTACTCTTTTATGTCTAGGATATGAAATACTTTATCAAAGTACTCATCATCCAATCGAATGACCACCTTCCTACTAGCATCCTTAACTGATCTAGTTTCTTTGTCAAAGTGGGCAACAACTATTGAAATAAATTCTAGATCTTGTGTTGAAATAGGAAAAGTAGTATCCAAATGAATCTCACTATTTAAAATAGGTTGCATGTGTGAAGCAATAACGTCCCTCCCTAATCTATTCAAGAACTATGCCATGTCAACATGGCCAATCTCAGTGTCTCCAATTTGATCCACATTAGATTCCACTACAAATGCTGAGAACACATCCTAGAACTTGTACTTCATTATTTTCTTATTAGGTGAATAATCTAACATTGGTCAAGAAATTTCAAGAAATTTTCATTATTCTATATTTATCATTTTCATTCATCTTGGATAAAATTCAAGAGCAAAAAAATATGCACTCCTACACTAGATATGGATAAAACTAGTATTTGGTGTAATCTGGAGAAAATTCTCCTAATTACATAGGAGTTGGAAAAAATTTAGGGTAAGGTGTAAGTAAAATAAAAAAATTTGACCTGCACCTTGATTGGGTTATGCAAGTTTTGGTGTAAGTTGGATAAAATTCTCTTACTTGAACCAAGGGTGATCCATGGTGTAGGTCAAAGAATTTTATCTAACCTACACTGGTTTTGGGTTCATGGTGCACCTTGGAGAAAATTATTTAAAGTGCACCAAAATTTAGGTGAGTGGAGAATTTTATCTAATGTGCATAGGTCATGAATGAGAAACGGTGTACTTCAAAAAAAAATCTCTGAAGTACACCTAAAATATTCAAGGCTGTTAGGTGTGTCTCAAAGAAAATTCTCTAAGATGCACCATGGTGCAAGTTGCATCATACCTCATGAAGAAAATATTTGAGGGTTATGTGGGTAATGCCTTGAGTTTGAAATGGATCTTCAAAAAATTTAAAGAAACTTGAGACACAGGGGAAACTTGCAAGGAATAAAAATATTTTAAAACAAGAAAAAAACTAGGGCAAAAAGGAAGAATAAATTAGAGAAATCAAAAAATTTATCAAACCATACTTTTAGATCAGGAATGAGTGATAAAAATCCATAGGTGAGGATCAACATGAAAATGGGAAAGGATGCAATTAGGTATGAAAATGGTGATGATGAGTGAACTCAAGACTGGAAAGAGTGAGGAGAAAACAAATGGTAAAAAATAAAATTAAAACATGGTAATTTATATAGAAGAGGTAATTAATATGTATTGATTACTATCAAAGCTTGTGGGCCTGGGTGTAGCGTTAGAGAATTTTTTTGACCTTACATGTGTAATGTCGAAGAAATTCTTTGCTTCTACATGCAATAGTGTAGTTTAGATAAAATTCCTTGACTTGCACCAAACTGAACTTGGTGTTGTTTAGATAAAATTCTCTAAATTGCATGGGATGGAAAAACTTCTTTAAAAATCTAACTTTTTAAGTAGAGACTAACACAATAAGATAATGATTGGCCTTGATTTGCATGCTTAGAGCTCACGGGCTATGAAATGAACAAATTTTGTAGGGGTTATCCCATGAATTGAGCCTACTAAATTCAAGGATAACAGTTGCCTCCAACTAGGGAATTTCCTTCAAGCATTCTTTAAAATTATTTAAGGAAAGAGAATCCCAAAACTCTAAGTGTTTTTCTCCATTGGGACACAGAGTTAGGTGACAGACAAGACTAAAATAAAAACAAAGAACATACAGATATTTATAAGATGTACAAACTTATCTAAAACCTTACTGAGTGAATTATTTTAGATTTTGTCCACTATATAGTAGTGGTAATAGTGTTTCATCCAGGTATGCCAAAATAAAACTATGTTCTCTAAAAATTTGATGAATGAGAAATAAACCTCTCCACACAAAGAATCAAATTTTCCATACATTCCTTTTTGTTCTCTTCTCTTGTCCCAGAAAATAACTAGATCTCCAACTCAAAAATCTCATGACTTAGCTTTCTTGTCAAAAATTTCCTTGACATGACTTTGATGTTTAACAATGTAGTCCACTACTTTTGTACATTGTTCCTCTATCTCAGAAGATGCATAATACACTTGTCAAGAGAGATTTTAAATATTTCATCTTCAATT
The DNA here is from genome assembly GCA_037957365.1 of Torreya grandis. Classification (NCBI taxonomy): domain Eukaryota; kingdom Viridiplantae; phylum Streptophyta; class Pinopsida; order Cupressales; family Taxaceae; genus Torreya; species Torreya grandis. Next base: position 709,986 of record JARHVA010000556.1, read on the forward strand.
ACTTTTGCTAGTTTGAGTGTGGGTAACTCTAATGTGATAGGTATTTATGCATTCAACCCATATAAAATTTGGAAAAGAGACATACTAATTGTTCACTTAGAAGTGATGCAATTAACCCATAATGTATCATGCAATGCCTTATGCCAAGTTATCTATTTGTTTCCTACCAGCTTCTTGATAATAGTTACCAATTTCTTATTACTTGACTCAGCCTGGCCATTTTTTTGAGGAATTAGTCTGAGGTGTGAGATAAAATGATTCCATATTCAAAACAAAACTAATTCATCTCTTGGGATGTGAAATAAGTAGTATTATCAGTTACAATTTTATTTGGCACACTAAATCTTATAATAATATTTTCTTTGAGGAAGTTGTAAACAACCTCTGAAGTGGCATGTTTAGTTGGAATTTCATTGACACACTTGGTTAAGTAATCTGTAGCCATAAGAACATAACTATGACTTACAATTGATAATGGATTCACCATGCTGATGAAATCAACATCCCATTACTAAAAAGGTTCTTCAATGACTACTGGATTGAGAAGTAAGGCTGCTAACTTAGGTTTCCCCACAAACTATTGGTACTTCTTGCATTTATGTACCCAAGCATATGCATCTTGAAAAAGTGTTGGCTAGTAGTATCTTACCCATAAAATCTTGTGAGTTTTGACTAGGGCTGAAAAATGTCCTCCACAAGCCAAATCATGAAAAGATTCCAACAACTTTCCTTGTTGTGATTTATCTATGCATCATAGAAAAATTCCATCAATATTTCTCTTATATAAACCATTGTCCCAAAGAATGAAGTTTATATTTCTAAGCTTGATTGTCCTCTTCTCTTTGTGAGATAAATGTTCTGTACACTCTCCATATGTTAGGAAATAAGCAATGTCAGAATACCATTCATTCATTGTGCTCATGAGTAAGATCATGGGAAGTTCTTATGTATCTCCTTCATTATTGGGTAGCTCTTCTGGGTTAGTCTCTACTTTGAGTTGACACAAACATTTTTAATGCATAAGTTTCATAGGTTTGACCTCCATATCATACTCTTGGATCTTGGTAATCCAATTACCTCTTTTGCTACCAAAATCTTGTTGAGTCAAAATGGATTTAACTATAGAATCTAGTACTAGTGCAATGGTGTGAGAGTTAAGGATGTAATACCTAAAATGTTTAACTACTTTCACCATATCATAAACATGTTTTCCATGGATTAATAATTGAGCTTGTGAGCCTTTAGAGGATAGTTCATGAAATCTATGGGAGATTCAATCCCCTCTTCATTTGGTTGTACCAAGATTGTAGATAAGGTATGCTCTGAAGCATAAATATACATGATGAAATTATTGGTATAGTCAAGGTAAACTAAGATATGAGAAAGTGCAATTTCTTCTTTAATCTCATGAAAGGCCACTCTTCCTTATACGTTCCAATGGAAAATTGATTTTCCTTTCATCATATCAACAATGTGGCATGTCTTCTTAGCAAAATCAGGAACAAATTTTCATAAGAAATTAACCTTCCCAAAGAAGGAATGAACTCATTTATTACTTGATGGCAGAGTAAGATTTTGAATTGACTTGATCCATTCAAGATCAACCTTGATTCCTTATTTAGACACAACATGTCCAAGGAGCTTACCTTTAGTAAGCCCAAAAATGGATTTCTTGGGATTAAGAGATATTTCATGTTCATGACATCTTTCAAGCCCTTACTACAAATGGTCATAATGAGCTTGGCATTGTTTTTAGAAAATGGTAAGATCATCTAGGTAGACCATAATAAACTTATCAATAATATCTTATATATCCAAGTCCATATCCCTCTAAAAGGTATCACCAGCATTGATCAATCCAAAAGGTATTTTATGATATGCAAAAGTGCCCCATGGAGTAGTGGAGGCTATCTTGTGTTGATCTTCATCATGAACCTCCACTTGATTGTATCTTGAGAATCCATCTAGCATGGATAAAATTTTTGAACTTGTCACCATTTGTAGTACTTGATCCATTACCAGCAATGGGTAATTATCTTTAAGTGATAATTGGTTCAAATTGCAAAAAACAATGTAGATGCATATTTCTCCATTATTTTTCCTCACAGGAACAATATTAGCTATCCATGTAGAATGATGTACAGGAAAGATAATCTTAGCATTCAACATCTTTTGAATTTTAGTGAGGATGGTACCTGATATATTGGGATTATACTATCACTATTTTTTTTGTGAGGTTGAGATCTTGGCTTGAGAGGAATATCATGTTGTACCTCCTTAGGTCAAAAAGACCTCAAATCAACATATGAATATGTTAATACATCGATGTACCAAGTTATGAGTCTCACCAACTTCTTCATTTCTTATAATGACTATCATTTCCTAATTTTTATCATTTTGGGATGATCTTCTATCCCTATATTGACTTTCTCAATCTTTGCAGATGAATTTGATTCTGATTATTGATGTTTAATGAATTAATCATGCTTATCAAAAAGTCTCTCCAAAGATACCAACCCTTTGGGAAACCTATTCCCTTTCAGCTACAATATTTATTTGCCAATTTCCTTGTTAGCTTCAAAGATTGATTCTTGAATAATAGAGTTACTTCCTTCAAAATATAACTCACTAAAATTTTCCACCTTATCTAAGAATCAGATAACTTACTCATCATTGTTGAAAACCTACCAATGATTAAAATTATCGAGAATACTAGACCAAAAAACTAGCTAAATGGTATACTTATTTCCTTGAAAATATTTGTGAAAAAACAGGAGAGTGGCTAAAACAGCTAATGAATCAGCTCTATCATTATACTCTTTTGGAATTGTTCATATATTGAAAGTTTTAAAACTTTACATGCAATCCCAAACTCAATTATGTTAATGCTCGAGTATTTCATTCTTTGTTTGATATATATTCTTGACTTGACAAATGACTACCTCGGCATCACCCTAAGCATGAAGGTTTTTAATTCCTTTCTTTTGTGTAACCTTAATTCCTAACAATAAAGCTTCATATTCAGCAGAATTGTTAGTGTTATGAAACTACAACTTGAAAGAGAAAGGGAAGAGTTTTCCTTTCAATGATATGAGGACTATCCCAACTCTGGATTCAACTGAAGAACGACTATCATCAAATTTCAAAGTCCAAACATCATTTAAACTTTCAACTCTAATAGTTTTAAAATCCAAAACTTCTTCATCTGAAGTGGGTGGTTTGTCTATTTGTTGATCTTTGTTTGAAATATCATTTCAATATATTGAATTTTTATCTATGGCCAATAAATACATACCCATTATAAATGCTTCAAAAAGGATCTAAGATTTTGGATCCTCAAGCTTTGTCACAATATACTTCACTTGCTTCTCTGGATGAAGTTTCTACATTACACCTTTGATAGGTATTCTATCCTTAGACCAATCCATGTTGATCTCACCACCAACATATTTTCAAATTTTACATCCCAACAAAACTCCATGAGGCTAGAACATCAACAAATAGAACCATCATCTTGATCTTTTTCTCCATAAAAGTAGCAAATGCAAATTATGCATCCTTGATTTAACCTATGAGAGGTACTTGTTTAGTTTTCATTGAAAATCAATAGCCAAAATTATTTATCAAGGTTAACCCCAAACCAATAGTTACTTTGCTTGGCATCACATTATCAGAATAACTTGAATCAATAACACAATTATTGATCTTATAACTATTGACAAATAGGGAAATATAGAAAGGTTATATTTTTTTGGAGTTAGATGCAAAAGTTACAACCAAGTTATTTTGCTTTGGTCTTGGCTTAGGATCAATCATCACACTCTTAGATGAGGTTTGATCAGAATTGGTCCCTTTGATTTTTATAAACTTTGCCAATCTTTCAAATTGGTCAGGGTTAGATTAGAGGTACTTAGTCTTTGACATTTGGATTTTTGTCTCCTTGGCATGGTCTAGATATCAAAAATTGGATATGGGGTAGCTGAGGAAGACAAAATATTTTCATTTTTAGGTTTCAAGTTTTGGGTAGTGGGTCTAGACATAGAAGGGGAAGAAGTAGAATGATGAGGATTACTTACTTGTTTATCCATTTTTATGTCCTTTGGTTGAACTAGCAAAGGAGTTCCTTTTTTATCAATAGTAACCTATTTTCATGGTTCATCCTTGGTCTTAGCTTTATCAACATTCTATTATTGATTCAACTAACTTTGTGAATGAGTGAAGATGGTATAAGACTCTCCATGTGTATCTTCCTCTTGTTCAGATTCTTCTTCTTCAAAATTTAAAAACCTGATATTAGAGTCACCAACTTCTCCTTCATCTGCTATGAAAGTAATAGCAACTTCAAATGGAACATATTTCAATTCTAGAACATCATCAGTTTTATGTTTCAACTCATTGACTATTATATTATCTAGATGTGCTTCCAATGCAAGCCTTCTTTGTGGTGGAGGAAGCTTATTATGATTTTTATTCCTTGCATCATTATTGGAAGCATTTGGTTATGTCCTCCTTGGATCATTCTTGTATAAATAAAAAGACATACCTTGAGACATTTTCTTCTTGAGTTCTATTAATTCATTTGCTAGCTTTTAAACCATGGGATCTGTGGTGTTAGGAGAAGGTGAAGTTGTGGAGCACTATCCTCTAGGCTTGATAGAATTATTTCTCACTTTTCCTACCAAAATTAAATCATCTTCTACTTCAATGGACAAGCTTTGAGTAGTGTCAAGATCAGTTGAGGTTGTTCTTCATAAAATAAAACTCACTTCTGGCAACTGAGAATTGATGAAAAACTTAAAGTTCTTAGGTATAAGTTGAGCAACTGCCAGAATCCTATTCCTCAACTTGTTAAACTTTACCATGAACTCACACATGGGTTCATGTGTTTCTTTCTTCAATTTTTTAAGTTGAGCCAATAAGGCGTGAGCATCTTCTACAAGCTTAAAACTTGCTTCAAACTAATCCTTAAGTATTACCCAACTTGTGATGGTTCCAGTTGTGAGATGGTAAAACCAATCAGTAGCAACACCTTAGAGTGTCTCTATGAGCAATCTTATAGAAATATCTTCATGTTAAACTCCAAGCACGCTACATTTAATATAAAATGTAGCAATATGTTCATCCAGATGTTGCTTGCCATCACCATATAACTTTGGAAAAAATAAATTAGAACCACGAGGAAGTTCATGAGATGGAGGTGTCAAGTTAAATGGACCAAAAGTAGTCCACCATGGACCTTAAGCAGCCATTCTATGTGGATTATAGGGAGGAATAATAAACTTTTACAAAGGCAAAATAGGCAAGACCTTATGAACATTGGAAGCTTCCTCGAGTATAGGAGATCTTGTATTGGTAGGTGAAAAACTTCTTATACATTGAAGACGAGACCTTAAACGTGCTGATAAAAGATCAAAGTTATGATCTTGAAACAACTCAAATGTAGGATCAATGTGTCCAGTTGTCATTCTATCACAAGTGCATCTTTGTTCTGCTATATCATGAAAGTATCCAAAAAGAAAAAAATTAACTATAGTAAAATAGTAGCAAATAATAAGGTACTAGTCTTATGTCAATCGAATGAGTGTAGAACTTGGTTGTGTATTTATATCCATAGTGGAGTCACAAAAAAATATTTGGTGGATATTTTTTTACTGACAAAATGATTATTTTAGCCACAGTGTGATGAGATGAAATCTCTCCTCAAGAAAAGGGGAGGCTCCCTTTTTATTGCTAACTCAAACAACAAGTCATTATTTACACTTATCTACACTAATTTTATCAAAGTGGGTGTTTTCATATCATCAAATTCTCTTTTCTCAAAATTGATGTTTTCTTACAAACTTTCCTTTGTTCTTTATAATATATTATGAAAATGTAAAACTAATCGATAGAACAAGGATTATCGATATTCAGATTAGTTAGTCGAAAGAATAACTAGAATGATACCAGTGAAGTAACATGAATGGATGGAATAAAGTGAAGCCCAAAGTCTTTACCTTATTTCCATCAAATATTAAAATCACCAAATAATAATAACTTGCAACCCAAAGTCTCCACAGTAAGTCACTTTCATTGATGAACACAAACCCAGTAACTAAAATGTAGCTTAAAGACTTTAAAATTAGCTTCCTGACACCTTCTATTTTATAGAAATTTCACACCATAATCTAATGAAATCATAATAAAATGTAATGGAAAATACATAAGAATATCTCCAACACACCACAAGCTTATCTCAACACAAATATTGAAAGATCACTTGATTTTCTTATATTGAAAAGAGTTCAAGATATACAATATGAACACAAAGTTTCAAAATTGTTTATCAATTCAGTAGTGTTTTGCCTCTATATCTCTTGGTGATCCTTTTTACAAAGAGAATATTCATATTTATAGAGAGGGGATATTAATAAAAATATTAAATACATTGATTTGTTCATTGACAGAGTCATATTTGACTTAGGACTATGTACTTTTCCTATGTGCAAATTACACTGAACAAAATTACATATAAAGTTTACAAAAATAAACTAAGTGTACTTAGACATAGGAATTTCTTCCTTTTTATTATTTTCTAAAAATTCCTCATATCTCTTTAATGTATCTTGCTCCTCACTATCATATGGACCTGATGTACTCCTAGAGACGGCAAGGATCCTTGAAATGAAATATTCTAGATTAACTGGCAAGTCCCTACTTTTGTCCAAGATTCTTTGCAACTTATTAATTATGACTTGAAATTCAACCAATTTATTGATGGAGTCTAGTGTGAATTTTCTTGTTTCAATCTTTGTCTAAATCAAAGATGAGAACTCCTAAATTATTGTCTCCACATGAAGAATTTATTGAGAATCATCTCTTACCTGACAAGGAAGTTTTCCAATTTTATCTGTAAGATATAACATCTTATCATTATATCCTTAGCCTCTTCAATATATTTAATTAGATTATTGAGAGCTTCTCTTTTATTCTTCATTTCTTCCTTATACTCATTGAATTTTATTTTTTTTCGAATAACCTTCTGCTCAACTAAGAGTTCCAACTTAATTTATGCAGTTGAGTCTACGTATCAATATCTTTTTTAGTCAATTCCAAATTTTGAGTGAGTTTCTTAATTATTTACTCAATTTCTATTTGCACTTCACTCAGGTTCTTCAAAAATTCAATGGTAGAATGCAACCATTGAGTACCTTGTGTTGTCAATATCTCAATCCAGGCATTGATCGACCAACCTTGAGATCTAATTCTCTCAGCCTACTAAATTACCTTTTTTGTGTTCTCATGCTCAATAGGTGTAATGAACTCATAAGATTGTGTGATCTTTAGTAAAATAGAGTTTAGTTGTTCTACTTGTACCTTGAGTTGATCTTTAAATTTCTTGTCCTTTTCATATCTCTTGATCAAGGATATCATTATTGCTTGAAAACCTTCCTTTATACTTTCATGAGTTTACTTTCCAAGATCTATTCATCCTACTGCATATTCAAACACTTGAATATCCTCAATATTTCTATCTTTAAGAGGCACTACAACCTTGACATACTTAATTCTAGACTCAAAAATTAATCTTGACATGGTTTTAGCTTTCTTTGTTGTTTTGGGTTTTATCGACATAAGTTAACCAAAATCAAAGTCATCAGGAGACATAGCCTGCTTATTTCTTTTTGGGGTTTGAGACATGAGACAAAGAGGAAGAGGAGATGAATCTTCTAGTCTAGAAGAAAATGAGGACTGTGATGTTTGGGGAGGACCAATGGTTTATGTAGTAGGTGAAATGAAAAGTGATTTGGTGGAGGTATCTGGTAGTGAGGTTGACACCAGTAAGATTGTGGTTATGATTGGTGGAGTTTGGGTTGTGGTGACTAAAACTTTGTTCCCTATTGACAAATTGTATATAGGAGTAGTAGGGACTTGGGTTGTTATTTTGGAGGAAGATATAGACATAAATTTATCCATATCTTGTTGAGTGAAATATAGATTAGTTGGGAACCCTAATGACTTTGAAGGACTAGGTAAATTGGATAATGAATCAAAAAAATGATCCAATGTGCCTTGTGAGGGAACTTGAAAGAGTGTGGCACTAGGAGGCAAAGGTGGATATGAAAGAACAACTTGAGGAGGAATAGAATCAATTGGTATAGTTGCATCTATAGGTGGAATTGTGGAAAATGTTACCTATAAAACTATGGTTTGAGAAACCTCAACCAAAGGAACCTCTGACTGTGTAATTTGTTGAATCATTGGTTGAAGCATTTTTTAAGTTATTGGTTGAGGTGATGCCTCACTTATAGCTAGGTTTTCTTCCTTCTCAACTTGAGCATCTTCCTTAGCACTAGCGTCTTTATCTTTCCTCTCACCTTTACTCACAAAAACAAACTTGGGTTTCTATTTAGAAGTGGAAGCATCTCCTTTGTTCTTTGTTCTGAGTTCCTCATGCTTCTTGGTAGTGTCTTCATCATATTCTTACTCAGAACTAGTTTTAAATTGTTTCTACTTTATATCTTTGGACTCTAACCAACCATTAGTCCTTGCTAGTATGGGTTGAAATCTATGCCAAATTGATGTAGATTCTTTGATATACAATTGGATTGGAGGGAGATGAGTAGAATCTATCTATTTACCCTCATATGAGGGATCTAATACATCCTCATCATCTGACAAATCTGCTAGAATATCAACCAACTTAAGATTATCAATTTGATCATCAGTAAGATGGTTGTAATCCAACTTCCTTACATCATCATTTCTACATTCTTCCCAGTTGACTTCAACCTTGTGTACATGAGTGACATTATTCTTGAGTTTCTCTTTCATCACCCTATAATCAAAATATTCTCTAATTTTAATTCTCTTAAGAGTTATCCAGTGTAGTTCAATTTCCATGGTTTTGGTCTTTAGAGTAGTTGTGATAGTATATCACCTAATATTGATTGGAAACTTAAAGCCTCATTTGTGAGCATCTGACTGATTCTTATGTATACTCATTATTTTCCTACACATCTCCATCAACATCAATTTATAACTTTGATACCTTGTTAGCATGTATGGTTGCTCATCAAATCCTTCTACCCTAATGTAGGTGAAGGTTGTGAACTATAGAAAGATGCGACCAATTTTATTTACTATCTCCCATGCCTAATTTGAAACCCTCTTATTCTCAAGGTCTTGCTTGAACATATAAATTAATTTTTATAAGAAAGCATCATTAACTCTCTTAAAATGTTTGATGCTTTCCTTGAGAGGTAAATGTGGATAGTATCCATGAACTAGGACCTTTTTACTCTCACCACTGCTAGTGAATCCTAAGAAGGCTCTCATGTTAGCTATATAATAAACTAGATAAGAAGTCATATAAAACTTTAGGGAAGAAGTCACCTCTAAAATCTGGTGACATATAGCATACTGATTTAGCTCCCATAGTAAATTATTTGCTTGTCCTTCTTGATTATGAAGATGTAATGGTACATCCATTCTTAGAAAACATTTGATGTTAGAAGACCTTTAACTCTACTTATGAGAGTAATCAAATCTCCCACTTCTTCCAAGAATTCACTATGATATAAGTACTTAGGCCACTTGCAATTGAATGTCTAGGAGTCCTAAGCCAATGTGTATTGATGTGTCTTTTGTACTTTTCAAAAATTTAAGTCATAAAATTATCACACTGAATTTATACTTATATCTAAGTACTCTTCAATTACTAAGAGATGAAATAATTTTTCAAATTACTCAGCATTCAACTAAATGACCACCTTCCCACTAGCATCCTTAATTGATTTGGTTTCTTTATCAAAGTGGGCAATAACTACTAAAATAAATTTTGGATCTTGTGCTAAAATAGAAAAACCATCTACCAAATTAATTTAACTATTTAAAATACGATTCATGTGTGAATCAATAGGTTCCCTCCCTAATCAATGCAAAAACTCTACCATGTCAACATGGTCAATCTCAGTGTCTCCAATTTGATCCACATTAGACTCCATTGTAGATGCTGGAAACACACCCTAGAATTTATACTTCATTGTTTTCTCAACAGGTGAATCATCCAACATTGGTCAAGCAACTGTAAGAAATTTTCATTATTATAGAGTTATTATTTTCATTCATCTTGAAGAAAATACAAGAGCAGAAAAAATTTGTGCTTCTATACTAGATATGGATAAAATTGGTCTCTGGTGCAATCCGAAGAAAATTCTCTAAATTACATAAGAGTTAGAAAAAATTTGGGGTAAGGTATAAGTCAGATAAAATTCTCCAACTTTCACCAAAGTTGGGTATGTTTTAGGTGTAGGTTAGATAATTTTCTCCAACCTACACCTTACTTGGGTTATGCAAATTTTAGTGTAAGTCAGAGAAAATTCTCTGACTTACACCAAGGGTGATCCTTGGTGTAGGTTGGAGAATTTTATCTGACCTACATTGGTTTCAAGTTCATGGAGCACCTCAGAGAATATTCTCTAAAGTGCACTAAAGTTTGGCTAAGTGCACTCCAGATAATTTTCGCTGGTGTGCATGGGTCATGAATGAGAAATGGTGAACTTCGAAGAAAATTATTCAAAGTACACTTGAAATATTAAAGGGTGCTAAGTGTATCTCAGAGAAAATTCTCTAAGATGCATCATGGTGAAGGTTGGATCATTCCTCATGAATAAAAAAATTAGGGGGCTATGTGGGTAACACCTTGAGTATGAAATGGATCTTCAAGAAATTCAAAGAAACTTGAGACATGGGGGAAAGTTATGAGGAGGGAATAGAAATATTTTAAAACAAGAAAAAAATAGGGTAAAACAAAAGAATAAATTAGACAAATCAAAACATTTATGAAACCATACCTATAGATCGGGAATGAGTGATAAAAATCCATAGGTAAGGATCAACATGAAAATGGAAAAAGGATGTAAGCAGGTATGAAAATGCCAACAATGAGTGCACTCAAACTTGGAAACGGTGAGAAGAAAACAAATGATAAAAAATAAAATTACAACATGATAATTTATATAGAAGAGGTAATTAATATGTATTAATTACCATCAAAGGTGGTGGGCTTGGGTGTAAGGTCATAGAATTTTTTTGACCTCGCACATGCAATGTTGGAGAAATTCTTTACTTATACATGCAATGGTGCAATTCAGATAAAATTCTCTGACTTGCACCAAACTGAACTTGGTATAGTTTAGAGAAAATTCTAGGAACTGCACGAGATAAAAAAACTCACTCAAAAATCTAACTTTTTGAAGAGAGACTAATGTAATAAGATAATGATTGGCCTTGTTTTGTGTGCTTATAGCTCATGGGCTATGAAATAGATAAATTTTGTAGGGGTTATCCCATGAATTGAGCATGTTGAATTCAAGGATAATAGCTCTAAGAAAGCTGACTAACAACCATGTAGGTAAAAATGCAAGTAATAAAAAGCCTACACTAACAAAATGTCCCTTAAAACTTAATTTTTTCAATATCACTTCACTGAAATCTTATGAATGAAGTGGTCATGAAGGGACAAGAAACTTTAGTAAATCGCCCATTAAATATTGACATCCAATTAACATATTTTTATGTCCATGTACCACAAGATATATCAATATCATTTAGTAAACCCGTGAAAACTTTAGAATAGGACCTTTTAGCCACAACACATTCATCGACATAGGGTTGAAAAATTAACAACACTTGAATATGTCTTTTACATACAAACATATTGAGAGAAGGGTGGGATTAAAACACCATAAATAAACTACATTAATTACTTAAAGAATATTAAATTTATAATCCTCTCTCATGGTGAGTATATCGAAAGAATCAATGAATGTGGTGTATTCTTGTGTTAGTCACTAAAGTATGGTCGTAGTCTTGAAAGGTTTGATTGATTGGTTATTGTGTTAAAAACTTGTCATAATCTATGCACACCTTCAAAAATAGGAGTTACTCTACCTAACTTTCAAATAAAAATTATTCCATTGTACATTTCATGTATAAATTTGTCTAAACATATACCTTTCTTGTCTAAAATTATGTTTTTATGTTGTCCATGTGAATTTGGTCTCATTTCAATCAAATTTCTAATTTCTAATTTAAAACTACTTCAAGACTAAAATAAAATTCTTGTCTCGATATAAATTCTCATTTTCAAAGTAAAACTTATTCAGGTTAAAGCCTTCTCTTTTCATTTCTAAGTCATATTCTAATTCCCATTTACATCTAAGTCTATTCCAATTTCATATCCAATTAATTACATTCAATTCAAATTACTTAGTTTATAATAGTGTCCAACATGACTTGATACATGAGAAATGGCATGGCTTATAATGCATCTCATGATGATGATTGGAAAAAAAAATTAACAAGATCATATAAATCTATTTGCATATTAACCAAATTATCTAAATGATCAATAATATTATATGAACTCGCATGATATGGAAGTCCATCAACCTAAGTATGATTATGTGCCACTTACCTATGACACGGCTTGATCTCTATTTTAAGAAATACCTATTTAAGAATACAGATGAATCTCTCTTGTCATTATTAGTGAAGGGTACTAAAGTTATCCTTGATTATCCTATAGAGAACTTATGTAATATTGAAAAATATCAACCCCATAACATTGTCAAAATTACATAATGGATTGAATATTTACCTTCCTCTAGCCATGGTCCAACAATTATTCAAACACCTTCAGTCCCATAAACATATATAAAGGGTAAGGAACTACTTGTAGCCCCACCCCAAGTTTTGCATACTTTTATAACCCAATTGCAATAAGCTAGTGATATTGCTAGTTTAGTAGTTACTACTAAAACTTTTTATACTCCATTTATAGATTTTAATCAACCTATTGAGCATCAAATTAAAGATTCATTGGTTGAACCATTTCCTACTTTGGAGGCATCCACCATTCCCAATCAAAATACACCTATAGATTCCTCACAACTATTTATTGAGAGTCCACAACAAGCATTACCTAATCCCCATCAAGTCCCTATTAACCCCACTCCCATAATCTCATTTGAACAAATCAACCCTCCACAACTAAAAAATTTAACTTGTTCCCACCAAGTCCCTATTGAGACACAAAGTATCCCATCTAGTTTAGATCTCCCCCAACACAATCCATTTAAAGTCAATCAAGCTCTCTTTAATACCCATCAGGTTTTATCCAGTACATAGAAATGGGTATCATCTAGACAACAAGTTATTTTAAATCAGCAATGAATTCCCATAAATCAACAATAATTCCTCACCCAAAGATAACACATTCCTAATATGCAGTAACGAGTCTACATTCCATCTTCAAATCTAAATTAACACCAAGTCCCTCCTAACCAATTAAATTTTGGTAATAGGACTACTAATCCTAATATGTTAGTTAAAAAAGTTACTACAAGTCCATCCAATTTACAATTTCAATTTCAGCCATACAATCCCCCACCTGCATCCAAAAATAAGTCTTGTTCCCAACAATGGTAGGTTGTTAAAGATGTATTTTAGGATTACAAGCCAGGATTCAAGACCAAATATACAAGTTAGATCACATATGTTCATATCCATTTAATTCAATCATATTCCAAACACTTTTTCCTTCTCATTTTGAGATTCCTAAATTTGGAAAGTATAAATGAAATGGAGACCCAAGGGAGAACCTAAAATTTTTTTTTTCTTGCCAAGAAGTAGACCATGGTAACAATTTATTGCTTCACTTATTTTCTCAGAGTTTAATTGGGAAATATTTAGAGTGGCTTATGAATCTTCCAAAAGGTTATGTCATAGATTTTGATGATTTATCAGAGAATTTTAATAAACATTTTTCATATAACATTGAATATGAGGTGACCATGTTTGACTTGTGTCGTATCAAACAATGAGGGGGTGAGATTTTTGCTAATTATCTTAAAAGATGGTGAGTAATGGCTAAAAAATTTCCACATTCTACTCCTAATAGTGAATTATCAAACATATTCATGACAAATTTGAATTTTAAACTAGCTCTTAACCTCATACTATAGTGTCCAAACAAATTTGATGATGTTATTAATAAATGTATCTAAATAGATAAGGCTCTCATTGATAAAAGATTGTTTATAATTTATTCACAAAATCAATCCCAACATCAAACTCAAAACCAAAATTTAAATTTAAATCCAACAAAAATGGTATAAAAATCCACACCCTTCAATTGCAATAAGAATATGGTTGGTAATTGAGTAACAGAAGTAAGACATGTCCACATAGTATAGGCACCACTAATAAGGCTCCTCCACCACAAATGTTTGATTTTCAAAGGCCACCTCCTCTATGTAATTAATTCAATAAAACACCATTTATTAATCTTTGAGAGCCTATTGAGGATGTATTTCAAAAACTACTAGCTACAAATATGATTACTTGGCCTAATACCAAACCATTTGACAAAACTCAATGCAAACTTGAGTGGTATCAGGACAATGAGTATTATGAGTATCATCATGTAAAGAGTCATGATATTCATATATGTGTGTAACTTAGACGTATTATTCAATGCATCATAGAAAGAGGGGAGATTTGATTAAATAATGCCTCATCCCATTCTAATCAAATGATTGAGATCTATAAAGGCCCTTTTCCTCAGCATAATACTAATCAAAGTGAGCAACATCATAATCAAAATGAGTAATGACAACATGATTAGGATAATAATAATCATAATCATAATTAGGATTCTCATGCTAATAATGTTGATTATCATGTTACCCCTATAATTACAACGTGGTGGGATGTATCATGGAACATCATGTGGCCATGATCACCATTAATCCCTGTTCCCATTCTAATAATCCCAATAATAAAATCCCTCTAAAATAGGATCAAGTCCATCTATTTTAGGAGTTCCTCCTCCATATAATCCTAGAGTTATGATTCCCATATTCCTATTCCTATTTTAGATTATGTTATCATAACTTGATGCTCTAAAATTACCCTTCAAGGGCATGTATATTCCCCTACTAATCTTAATCCATCTTCTAATATTGTTCAAGATCAATCCAAACCTGAGTATATACCTCATGTTAATAAGTAGTGTGATCTTGTAGACCAATTGAATAAGATGCCAATGTAGATTTCCATCTTGGGTCTTTTGTGTACATTTTAACTCCAAAAGGATATTTTGTATGAGATTTTGAGCTAGTCTGAGGTTCTTATCAATATTATGCTTGATAAACTCCAAGCATTAGTAGGATATTTGTCTCCTAGCCCATAACTTATATTTGACTAGAGTGACATATTAGCACTTGCTTCTTCACATATAAATTCCATGTACATTGAATTCACCATTACTCACCACAAAATCAAGTGGGTACTCATAGGTAAAGGTTTTAGTCTCAATATTGTTCCATTGAAGTTAGTCTAACATTTAGGATATACTACAATTGATTTGAAGAATGATATCATCACCATAAAATGATATTATAATACTAAAAGGCATTTCATAAGCATAATTTCCTTATGCATCTAGGTTGGGCCTATCATTCATAGTACCTTATGTCATGTTATTGACCTTGACTTTCCATATAATCTCCTCCTTGTTCACCCATGGATCAATGATATACATGTAGTTCCCTCTATATTATATCAATGCATAAAATGTCCCCATCCTAGAATAGAGGTTACTATTTCAGGGGATCTACAACCTTATCAATATTGTAAACATTTAGAAGAAGAGGGTCACTAATACACTTATTGTCCTAGTGTTGAGCATGCTATCAAAAGGGACAATCAAATGATTTTCAATCCACCTAAATATAATTATCTTGATCCTAGTACCTGTTATCACCAAATCTTGCACCCTAGGAGAAGTTGTTCAATATTCTTTCAAATTTGGACAACATGGGAACATTTCTAGGTATGTGGGTGTACCTATATTGAAAATGAGCCTCTAGATTTAAAGTCTAGCTCCCCAAATGTATCTTTAAATACTCTAATATATACCAACCAATTACTTATAGAGAAAAGAGTTAGAGAATGCATGAATTGAACCTACTCTAAAGGATGTGATGTACCAAATGTTCAAATATCTACTCTCAAGATTAAATTCATTAACACACTAATAGACTATGAATAAAACTAATGAAATGCTTACAATAGTTTCCAAGAAATATTTCTTCACTTAGAGATCAATTTTATGGACTTAGGATGGAGGGCAATGAGGGTAAAGCTTGATTGAAAGCACTTATAGTCAACAGTCCACTCTATACCTGAGATATCAACATTAAGACATTTTAGATGACCTGTAAGAAAGTTTATTAACAATTAGGTTAAACTTGGACCTACATAGGGAATATGAAAACCACTTTTGAATATCAAACAAATATAAAACACTAATAATATATTAGAAAACAAATACAAAATGCTCTATTCATTACTCCAAGAGGTGCAGAATACAATTTCTGGTAGAGTCTAGTCATACCAACCTGAGGGATGCTTAACAATAGATCAAGGGCCATATTTATAGAAAATGGGAGCAAGAGAGAGGGATTTGTTACTAAAAAAATGAATAAAAAAGAGCACAACTCATTTTGAACTGTAGTTACAATTGCCTTTGCATTTATGCTCATTCAAGCTTCTTGATTGATCCATATCACTTCAAATTGTTTCACCATTACATTATTCCTTCACTGATGCTTCTTTATGGCTGTAATAGTGGGATTAAGTTATTTTGAGCTATGTTTTGGCATCACTGTAGTTACAACCATTAGATCAATTTATTAGAGTTTTGTCATGGTGCCAACTAATCTCTACTGGTTTGTCATGGCATGCAAAAGTGGAGAGAAGGGTTCTTTTCATGTAGTTGGTCTTAGAGATGAAGCTATTAGAGTCTACATGTCCACCTTCATGGTACCTTTGAAATAACAACTCCTTCTAATAATGGCAAACATAGTCATATAATGAACCCTCTATGACATAAACTCCAGAAGTCCATTTTAATCTTTAATGGTGATCCCTCTATGTCCCTTAACCTAAATTCATTACTATATCCACTCTATGGAATTTGAATGAGATTTAATAGTGGCATATCCCCTTTTTAAAATCTTTCTCTGGTTCAACCTTGGTCATGTGTTTGATCTCTATGAAGTCCCTTAGATTTTTTACCTTTAATTTCATTGGTCATCGATATCTGACTCAACTTGTTGACATTTTGACCCATCCATGCCCCAATGATCTTGATCAATATGGTTGAGTGAGAGCCATTGATCCTACCCTTGACTTGTCAACTCTATCTAAGTTGGTGCCACTTGGTAGTCTTGTATTCGTATTTAGGATCTACTATCAGTTAGCCTCTTTTATGTGCTTATGCCACATGGTGACCTCTCGATCTCCTTGACCTTTGACTCATCTCGCACCATTGGATCAAGATGTAAGAGTGAGCACTAGCCTACTATCTCATTAGGCCCACTTTCCTATCATTCAAACTCATTCCATTATATCATTGGTATGATTAAATATGCACCATTGATCTAATTACATTTGAAAACAAATAGATATTTACAATGGTCTAAATTTGACATCCATGTGACCATTATTTGATGTCTATAAGACTATCGCTGATATTCACATGGCCATCAAATTTAAGACCCTAATGGATTTTTTGTCATAGCTTAAAATTAACATCTGAATGAATGTCTCCCATTATTTTACCAAATTTAAAAGCTTGGATCTAGAAGTGAAAAGGTTATGGAGGCATAAAATTTGTAAGAAATGTTCTTGATGCTAAGAGGATTATGCCCACTTGAGTTGCTAGTTTTGGAAGATTTCTAAGTGTGTTTACAAAGTGTTCAAGTGAGTTGACCTATGTGTTTTATATGATGTCTGCATGTCTATCACTAATCATTTGAATCTAAATGGATATTTATCAAGACTTGAATTTGACACTTGCATGAACATCTTGATCTAAGTGACCAACTTTGAAACTTCATAACTTGAGCTAGAAAGCTCGTGCAGACATGAGACTTGTAGATCATGTTCCTAGTATGAATAAATATATAGTGTTGCATCCTTTTGGCTCATGAGGCTTTTTAAGCTGCATTTATAAAATTCACAAACACATTGTCTAGTTTGGTTATTCATGACATCCTGATGACAGTTTGGTCCTTGACAAAGCTTGTTCCTAAATTTTTGTAACTCTAAATGAACTCCTTGAGGCTTGTGTAGACCCTTTCCATGATCCTAACTATATCAACATGATGAAAACCTACCACTTGTATAGATAACTCTAAAATGACCCCTAAGACACCAAATGACACAAAAACTAATCTAAACTATGACCAAATCTATAATGGCATATGAAAGGAAATCAAATGAGCTAATACATACCCTATGACATTATAAAAAGCCCTTATATCAGATTCTGACTATAAGGATTGACCCATTTTAGCGTATGGTAAAAATGGTCAACATTCTTGGTAATTTCATGAAGGTGGTATGCTTTATATACCATGACCAATTGTCTAATCCTATCCATTGGGATATTGAGTCATAATTATATAGGCTTGACATATAAAATACCCTTTGACAACACACAATAATGATAAAATACACCAAGAACAAGACACGAAAATAAACACACATGTGCTTCATGAGCACTTATTGAACACAACACAACAAGAAAGGAAACACACACCTAATCTAATATTTACAAAATTGACCTTTAATTCTTCAATATTAGGGTTTCAAATGTATCCCATTCATAGGGATAGGTAGATCATCTCCATTCATCCTTACTAACTAAAAATATTTTTTTTGCTTGCACTTGATGATGACATATGGTCCATTCCATAGGGTATCAAATTTGGTATGCCTCCCTAGTTTTGCTCTATCTTCATCTCATTTCAATACTATGTCACCTTCTTAAAATGATCTTGGAGTTGCCTTCTTATCAAAAGACCTCTTCATCAGTACTTGGTGATGCTCCATAGCTTGATGAGATTTATCTCTAGTATCTTGCAACTCCATTCATTCTATCAATATCACCTCCATTGAGGTATTCTCAAGTAACTCTAGTTGATGTGCTAACTCTAAGGTAGGCAACTCTTGAGAGATATACAACCTAGCTTCCCTTCCATAGATAAGCACAAAATGAGAATTCCCTGTTGACCTCTTGGGAGTTATCCTATTAGCCCATAAGGCTATCTTTAATTTGGTGTGCCAAGATATTTGGTTATGATCCAAGGTTCTCTTGATGATTTTGATTAGATTCTTTTTAGTAGATTCAACCAACCTATTACTTTGAGGATAATAGTTAGATGAAGTGCTCAAGAATATGCCATTTCTATTTATCTAATTAGTTGTTTCAACACCCATATAATCAAGAGCATTATCTAAAATAATAGGAGTTCCAAACCTTGTTATGATGCTCTCATAGAATTCAAGATAACATTCTCATTAGCTTCCTTTAATGTTATTGCCTCAACTGATCTTGTAAAATAGTCAGTTGTTGTGAGTATCCATTTATGACCAGCACTTTATGGGGGGTTTATCATGCCAATGAAATCAAGACCCCATTGCATAAAAGGTTAATCAACTTGGATAGGCTTCAAAGGAAGATCTACAAGCTTAAGTTTTCCTACAAATAGATCACATTATCCACACTTTATCACCCAAGCATGGTAATCCTTAAAGAGGCTATGCCAATAATAGTCTACCCTCATGATCTTGGCAGCTATGGTTCTCGAAGAGAAATGACCTCCTATTGTCCCATCATGAAACTTCTTAAGCAACACTCCAAACTGATCATTATTAATGCATATTAATAGCACACCATTGATGACCCTCCTAAAAATCACACCATCTATAATACAAAATGGAATAGATTTTAGTCTAAAATATCTCCTTTGTTATCTAATCATATTATTAGGATACTCACCATTATAAATAAATCTGGTCACATCCTATGTCCAACTTTGTGCAGGCAATGAACCAGCTGATTGGGAACAATCATGATTGACTAGAGCCTCTTCCTTTGAATCATGAAGATATAAAGCTAGATTTTCACAAAAGCCTTTACCCCTTATCAATATTATCACTTTTATATCAACATCATATTCCATTACCTTAGTAATCCACCCTGCACTCTTTTCACTACGATCTTTTCTCCAAAAAAATCTTTAGTGTTAGGATAAGAGACCATAACTTGCATCTTATTACCTGAAACCATATATCTAAACTTATTTAGTCCCCTTACATTAATAAAGACTTGTGTATTCACAAAGGTGTACTTGACCTCATAATCTTCTAAACCTTAACTAAAGAATGCAATTGGCTACTCCACACCCTCATCATTATTTTGCATCAGCATGGTTGATATAGTATCAAGGTTGAAAAATGAATACAACATGAACTCTTTAGTAAAATTAAGATTCACAAGAGTATGATCTTCTACAATTATTTTCTTTATGGCTTTAAAACTACTCTTACCCTCTTTGGTCTAAGAAAAGACATAGTTCTTATTTAGCATAGTTATGTAGGTTGCACCAAAGATGCAAAACCAGGTATGAACCTCCTTATAAAATTTATATTTCCTAATAATCTTTTAATACCATTATTATGCAAAGGAAATGATAAGCCTAGAATAACTTCTATCCTCTCATGGTCAATAGTCAAACCATGCTTGTAAAAAATTGTCCTAAGAGCTTACCTTCATGAACATCAAAGATGCACTTTTTTAGATTAAAATATACTCCATACTTCCTACATATTTCAAACACTTGCCTCAAGTTTTGCATGTGTTCATTATCATCTTTAAAAAACACTTTTATATCATCTAGATAAAACAATATCATCTCATTGATCAAACCTTTGAAAGCCATGGCCATTGCTCTTTGAAATGTGGCACCGGCATTGGACAGATCAAAGGGCATATATTTATAAGCAAAATTCCCTCATTTAATAGTGAAGGTTGTCTTAAACTAATCATCTTCACTGACTAAAATTTTATTATAGCTTGAATATCCATCTAAAAGAGAGAAAAGTTGAGAACCTAAGACCATTTGTAAAATATACTCCATTGAAGATAGAGGATAGTGATCTTTGAGTGACACTCTATTAAGATATCTCAAATCTACATAAAGTCTTATCTCCCCATTATCCTTTCTAATAGGCATAAGGTTAGCTACCCATGTTGAATGCTTGATGAAAAAGATTATCTCAAATTTAAGGATTTTGGTAAGCTCTAACCTCATGAGTTGGTCAACCTTGGGGTTGATGGGTTTATACTTCTTTCTAACTAGTTTAACGCCCAGTTCCAACTCAATGTTATGGTGTGCTAGGCTAGGATCAAATCCTTTGAGGTTCTTATATTCACAAATAAATATATCATTAAACTCTTTACATAGCCTTGTTTCTCTAATGTAGAACATACCTTGCCAAGTTTGAGGAATTTATCCTTGAAGATCAAGACTCTTTCATAATTTTCCTCTTTTATATACATAATCACTTTCTCCTTCTTATTTTGATCATCTAATTGAAGATAATTTCTAAGGTCACCAAACATTTAGGTATCTTATTGGTTCTTAGTTGCATGATCTGATCACCCAATTATTCTTGGAGTCTCCTTTGATTCCTTGAAGAAAACTCAACCTCATTTTACAAGAATCATGCAATGTGTTTGTCACTATCAAACAATTTTCAAGACACTTCATTATCAGGTATATAAGGTCTAATAGTGACCTTAATAGGAGACTATTTTCCCTTGTCTTTTATGGTAGCTAGAGTATCAAGTTGGGATCCTATGACAGCTAGTCTATCATCATGACTATTTTACTCCTTTGGGACTGATTGTATATTAAATGCATTGAAGTCTTCAAGAAAATACTATAGCCTATGCATATATGACTTATCCAAAGGTTTCTTGGTAGAAACCACATTCCTCACTTGATGCACAACCAATTTGTTGTCTCCATATACTTGCAAGTTATTGATTCCTTTTCTCTTTGCCCATTGAAGGCCATGAATTAAACCTTCATACTCAACCACATTGCAAGTACAACTAAAATGAAATATGTATGATAATATTATTGTTTATATGGGGAGACCAACATAACACCATCTCCTACACCAACTTTACTTCTTGAACCATCAAAAATCATCTTCCATAGCTCATCATTTTCATGCTCTTCCTTGGCAAGTAGAGGTGTTGGTACTCCTTAGTATATACAATACACTCCTAAATCAATTTCATCCACAAAATCATAGGGATCGATATCATAAGTATTAGTACCATATTTATCAAGAAATAAATCTATAATACCTTCAAGCTTGGAGGAAGTGCCATCATCTACAATAGAATCTTTTTCATCATGAACAACACAATTCAAATTAGAAATTGTCTCAATGCAAGGTTATATATGAAACCTTGAAAGAGGTTGTGTCATAATTGTCACCTAGGCCCCATACATTGTTACAAAGGCCAAGAAAGACTAATTGACTTGGAGATAGCCACCTGTCTTGGTTTTGAGGTGCCTTGATAGGTAGATTGCAAAGTAGGTTGGGAGATCAACCACAACTATGTCTTACAAGATAGGAAAAATAAGACAACCGTTTAAGAAAACTTTAAAGAATTTTATTATTCCTACTATCTTGGTAGGTGTATCATCAAATTTAAGGACCCCTTTACTATGTGGCTCATATTTTAGATCCAACTTGTTAGCTACAACTTTGGGCATGACAGAAGTAGAAGCTCCACTATCAACTATGCAATTGTGTACCAACTTGTCACCTATAATGAGGATGAGGTATAATGGTGGAGGTTTTTCATCCCTATTGGATTGTTAAACAATGTTACTAGGAGCATTTTCAAGAGCAACATGTCCATGATTTTGATTTGAGGGTGAGACACTAGTAGGGATAACAAATAATTACTTCTATAGTTATTTTTGACCAGGCATATGAAGAAAATATCAAAGATAAATAGATGATTTAGTGTTCTTCAAAGAATCTACAATGTTTAAATAATCCATACCTATTTTTTCTTAGGCTCTTATAGTCAAATAATTACTTAGAACTTGAGGAATAGGAGTAGACCTTACCATATTTTGACTTGATGGAGATGTAGAAGTTTTTAGAAATATCACACTTATAATTATATTTTGTTGCCTTTCAAGAGGATTGGATGATCATATAATAATTCTATTTCCATTTCCTAGAGCCTTCCTATTGGCCCTTGTATTGTTTGTGATAGAGGCTCCTTGATTTAGCATAAAAGTGTCTTCAACCAAAAAATTGGTGAAGATCTCTCCTTGAGGTTTCCAATCTTCATTAACTCGCATATCACCTCATCCTCATTTTATATGAGGGAAGTAACTAATCCCTGAGCCACCAGAGCTTGATCTCCATTCTAATTGGAATCCATGAATTGGTCTTGCTACCAATATTCTCCCTACAATAAATTTCTATGAACTGGTACCATCTCCCTTGCATTGGTGGTAGAGTTAGGACTGTATACATTGGCAGGCTTGTTAGGATAAGGATACCATTGGCCACTTCCTCTTCCATATTGTTGACCATATTTTTATTGATAGGGGTAAGGATTTTGATAGGCACCTTGTTGCATATTAGTCTTCTTATTTTGAGCCCCTATGGCTAGGAACTTTGCTTTCCAATCAACATTATTTTTTACCTATCTAGAAGCAACCTTAGTATTGGTATTGGCATTAGGAACTTGGGATATATCTAGAGTATTAGTAGAAGTATGAGACAAAAGAGGCATAGACACCTTAGAAGGTAATCTTCTAGGTGGGATGAGACTATTCTCCACTTTGATAGAAAGATCATATGCTTCAATACAAATGGAATCTCCCATAGATTGAAGCATGATAGAAATTTTAGTCCCAATTGTTTTCAAGTAGGTATGGAACACAAAGCTAGTAGGTGGTCTCATAAGAGGAGGCAATCTATGCCAAATATTCTTAAACCTTTCATTGAATTCATGCATTATTTCTTTGGGTCCCTTATTTATCACATTGAGCTTATGTATGAGAGAACCATGAATTATGAGGGAACATTTTTAACAAAATAATGGCCTTGAACCAGATTTACCATGAAGGAGTCACCAAATTTTGAGTAGCACACCCATTTGTAGCTGATGTTTGTTAAGACCGGCATTCACCTTAACAAGTTATCTTAAATATAATGGGTCCCATCGGGCATGCCAAAACTATTGTCACCAAATCTTGTATCCTAGAAGAATTTGTTTAAGCTTCTTCCATATTTAGGCAACATGGGAACATTTTTAAGGATGTGGGTGTACCTATATTACAAATGAGCCTCTACATGTAAGGGCTAGGTCCCTGAATGTATCTTGAAATGCTCTTATCTATACTAATTTATTACTTATGGGGAAAAGAGTTAGAGAATGCATGAATTGAACCTACTCTAAAGGAGGTGATGTACCAAATGTTCAAATATCCACTCTCAATATTGAACTCATTAACACACTAATAGACTATGAATAAAGCTAATATAGTGATTACAATAGTTTCCAAGCAATGGTGATTTACTTAAAGGTCAATTTGATGGACTTAGGTTGGAGGGAAATGAGGGTAAGGATTTATTGAAAGCACTTATAGCCAACAATCCACTCTATACCTGACACTACAATATTAAGACACATTAGATGACCTACAGGAAAGTTTATTAGCACTTAGGTTAAACATGGACCTGCAAAGGGAAGATGGCAACCACTTTTGCATATCAAACAAATACAAATCACTAAGCACATATTAGTAAACAAATGAAAAATGCTTTATTCATTACTCCAAGAGGTGCAGAATATAATTTCTAGTAGAGTCTAGTCATACCAACCTAAGGGATGCTTAAAAATAGCTCAAGGGCCATATTTATAGAAAAAGGGAGCAAAAGAGAGGGATTTAGCACTCAAAAAAGGAATCAAAATGAGAACAACTCCCATTGAACCATACTTGAAACTACCTCTAAATTTATGCTCATTCAAGCTTATTAATTAATCCAGGTCACTTCAAATAGTTTCACTATTACATTATTCCTTCATTGATGTTTCTTTATGGTTGTAATGGAAGGATCAAGTTGTTTTGAGATAAGTTTTGACATCAATGTAATTACGACCATCAAATCAATTTGTTAGAGTTTTATCATGGTGCCAACTACTCTCTACTAGTTTGTCATGGCATACAAAAGTGGAGAGAAGGGTTCTTTTCATGCAATTGGTCTTAGAAATGAAATCATTGAAGTCTACATGTTTGCCTTCATGGCACCTTTTGAAATTTAGCTGCTTCTTTTAATAATGGTAAACACAGTCATAGAATGAACACTCTATGACACAAATTCCATAGGTCCATTTTAATCTTTAATGGTGATCCCTCTATGTCCTTTAACCTGACTACATTACTATGTTTGTTACATGGCATTTGAATGAGATTTAATGGTAGAATATCCCCTTTTAAAATCTTACTCTAGTTTAACCTTGGTCATGTGTTTGATCTCCATGAAGTCCCTTAGCTTTTCAACATTTAATTTCATTGATCATCGATATCTAACTCAACTTGTTGACATTTTGACCCATCCATGCACTATTGATCTTAATCAGTACGGTTGAGTAAGAGCCATTGATCCTACCCTTAACTTGTTAAATTTATCCAAGTTAGTGTCACTTGGTAGTCCTATGTTTGTATTCAGGATCTACTATCAGTTGGTCTACTTTATGCACTTATGCGATGTGGTGGCCTCTCAATCTCCTTAACCTTTTGACTCATTTTTCACTTTTAAATCAAGATGTACAAGTGAGTGACAACCTTAGATCTCATTGGGCATACTTATTCATTAATCAAACTTGCACTATTAGATTATTAGTATGATTGAACGTGAATCGTTGATCTAATTGCATTTAAAAACAAATGGCTATTTACTATGGTCTAAATTTGACATCCATGCGATCATCATTTGAAATCTATATGACCATCATTTGACATCCATGATACCATTATTGATGTCCACATAATCATCAAATTTAATACCCTAATGGATTTTTTTCCATAGCTTAAAGTTGATGTCTGTGAGAATGTCTCCCATTATTTGACCAACTTTGAAAGCTTGGATCTAGAATTACAAAATTCATGGAGGTACCAAATTTACAAGAGATGTTCTTGATGCTAAAAGGATTGTGCCCATTTGATCCATTGGCTCTAGGAGCTTTATAAGTGTGTTTATAAAGTGTTTAATTGAGCTAACCTATGTATTTTGCATGACATCTATGTGTCTGTCATTAATATTTTGAATCTAAATGGCTATTTGCCAAGGCTTGAATTTGACACTTACGTGAATGTCTTACTCTAAGTAACCAACTATGAAACTCCATAACTTGAGTTAGAAAGCTCGTGTGGACATGAAACTTATAAAGCATGTTCTTGGAATGAAGAACTCTATGGTGTTTCATCCTTTTAGCTCATGAGGATTTCTAAGGTGCATTTATAAAATGCACAAACATGTTGTCCATTTTGGTTCTTCATGACGTCCTAATGATGGTTTAGTCCTTGACAAAGCTTGTTCCTAAACTTTTATAATTCTAAATGAATTCCTTGAGCCATGTGTGGACCCTTTCCATGATTTTGACTGTATCAACACCATGAAAACCTTTCACTTGTATATATGACTCTAAAATGATCCATAAGACACCAAATGACATAAGGACTAACCTAGACTATGACTAAATCTATAATGGCATATGAAATGACATCAAATAAGTTATAACATACCCTATGACATTATAAAAAACCCCTATACAAGATTATGATTGTAAGGGGTTGACCCATTTTGGCTTGTGGTAAAAATGGTCAATGGTACCCTTACTTCCTCTTCCACCTTACCTCTTCCCCCACTAATTTCCTCTCCTTTCAATATTCATGATAAGATCCTTGGCACATGTAGTATTAAAAATGTTTTTTCATATTGACAAACTCCCTAGATCACCCAAATCCCATGGTAGGCCCAAGATGGAATGGCATAAGAAGAGGGTAGAGTGTCACCCAAAAAGGGTATATACCATTTACCTTAGGAATGACATTTAATCATGAAGATCTGAACCAAATAGATGAGTCATGGATGTAGAGTGAGGGTTTTGCTCCTTGTTTTCAAAGAAAAAAGTACCTTATCCCAAATAGAATAATGACAAATCATGCTTATTAATGAATATGATTGGTAATAAAGGAGAAAGGTAGATTAGATCCTATTCTTCCTACTAAGCATGTAAATAAGCAAGGTCTTGGATAAAAATTGCCTAAGGTTGTCTTCACAAATATTGAAAGTGATTTAACCCCTATGTTTAATGATGATATTCCTAGCAATGATGCAAAGTCATTTTATATCATTTATGATGAGCTTGATAATACCAATATATTTTATTCTCAATATTTTTGATGTTCTAAACCTTCCCCTTACTCTTCATTATCTTGACCTCATTGACTGGATCAAATAAGATCATGATATCGTACTTGATGAGTTCCTAAATGAAGAATTCATTTTAGAGTTCATGGGATTAAGAGATGATTTATCGATGGGTGACCACAAGAAAGGATTTGTATACACTTTGGACCCTAAGGCCTACTTTGGGGAGCAAGTGAACTTCCTTGGTCACAATAAAAATTAAAATAAAAAAATTGAGATCATTAAGTGAAAATCTCTTTGAGGTGCTTTTAGATCATGAAAATAGTAAATAAAATGGTAAGTCCATTGGTGAAAACCTATTTCAAATTCCATTAGATAGGTAATTTCACTCTCCTTCATAGGAATCCTAATGTTCCATAGGTTCACACTTGTCATTTGAAATATAAATCAATATTGAAGATCCAAAAACATTTGAGAGTATGGTCCTAGAAAATCTACATCTAGTAGGTCATTGGTCATTACCTGCTATGAATGATTATGACTCTTCATACATGGGTGGGTCTGATATCCCACATTCAAAAAGAGAATATTAGTTAACTTATTTTCCCATTATACTGGAAGATAATTCAACTCTTCTTATGGAATATACTATAGAATTGAATATTGTCACACGTGACACTCCTAAGATGATCAAAATTGGCACATCTCTCACTCCAGATGAACATGAAACGACTATTAATATTGTAAAAAATTCATTTATATATTCACCTAGGCATACTCTGATATGTTGGGTTTAGATCCTTCTTTAGTAGTGCATCATCTGGTTATGCACTCGGATGCTAAGCCTATTAAGCAAAAACTATAGAATATGCATCCCTAAATTACCATTCGAGTCAAAAAAAAAAAGAAAAATTGCTTGTGGTACTTTTTATTAAACCTATTTCTTATGCAAATTAGATTTCTAATGTTGTATCTGTCAGTAAGAAGCCATTTAGTGTATAGATATACATAGATTTTAAAGACCTTAATAAAGCTTATCCAAAGGATGATTTTCCATTAAATATCATAGATATGATTGTGGATTCTACAATAGGATATGAGATGTTATCTTTAATGGATGGCTTCTTTTGTTATAATCAAATCAATATTGCTCCATAGGATCAACACAAAATAGCATTCACAACTCCATGGTGAACATTTTATTCCAATTTATGTCATTTGGATTGAAAAATGCTAAAGCTACATATCAACATGAAATGATAGTTATCTTTCATGATCTTATGCATGATATTCTTAAATATTATGTAGATGAAATTATGGTAAAATCAAGGACATGTGTCTAGCATCCTAAAGTCTTGAGAAGAATATTTAAAAGGTTTCATGAATACAAAGTGTGCTTGAACCTTAAGAAGTTTTTTTTTGGAGTTAGATATGTAAAATTGTTAGGCTTTATTGTTTCTCATAAGGTCATTGAAATTGATCTATCTAAAGCCCATGTTATTACTGAGATGCATCCTCCTAATTTGAAACAACTTTGTAGCTTACAGGGTAAGATCCAAGCCATTCAATATTTCATTTCACATTTTTTTAATTGATGTGACCCATTTACACACCTTTTGAAAAGGGCACTACATTTCAATGTAATTTAGAATGTCAAGAATCCTTTTGCAAACTCAAAAAATACTTGGCAAATACTTTAGTACTCATTCCACCAACACCTGGGTAGCCTCTGTTATTATACATTTCTACAACTGCAATCAACTTGGGGGCACTTCTTGTCCAACATGATGATCAAGGTAAAGAAATAATTGTTTATTATTTAAGTTAAACACTAGTCACTTAAGATCATAATTAACTCAATTGAAAAAGCTTGTCTCACATTATTTTTCACTTCTTAGCAGTTCAGACATTATCAGTTGAATAAGAAGACCATGTTGATTGTAAAAGTTGATCCTTTAGAATATATCTTAGTAAAATTAGCTTCAACTAGTCAAATGTCTAAATGGGTGATGTTTCTCAATGAGTTTGACATCGACTATACACACCAGAAGGCTATTAAAGGGTAGGTATTAGTAAATCAATTGGTTGAAGCACCTCTTCAAGATTCCAATCCTATCACAATGCACTTTCTTGATGAGTCTATTATGAATCTAAATTAATCTAAGAATGGAAGTTATATTTCAATTATTCTTTTACATCTCATGGTTCAAGAGTAGGGATATTGTTCATTACACCACAAGGAGATCTTATTCCTAAATCATTTCACATTTGATTCCCATGCATAAATAACATAGGTGAATATGTGGTTTTCTTTGTCAAGCCTCATATTGTTGTTTAGTGGAATATTCAACATTTTCTCATATCTGGTGATTCATAATTGATTATTAATCAAGCAACTGATCAATATAAAACTAAGGATGAAAAAATTATACCTTACAAAGGCATGGTAGATGCACTCAAGCTCAAATTTGAAGTCATCTAGTTTCAACAGGTCCCTCGTTCTAATAATAAATTTTTTGACACTATGGCTACCATCAGATCCATGACCACAACCTCTCCTATTGTCAAAGAGTATTAGTTCTTAATTGAAAACCTTCTCATTACAACATATGACTATTTAGACTCAGACAATATGTGTGATTATTTGTCCCAATTCTCCTTGGTACATAGACATGTATTCCTATCTCCATTATCAAATCCTTCTCATTGACTTATCATTCAACCATATAAAAAAAAATCCAAACTACCTCCCATTACACCTTACTTGGAAACACACTCTATCTTAGGGGCCATGATGTAAATCTAATTTTTTATTTAAATTTGGAAGAATCTAACTTAACTCTTCAGGAAGCTTATGAAGGGATTAACAAGGCCCACACTAGTGGTATGGTCTAGGTCAAAAAGCTCCTTTACAATACTTATTATTGGCCTATTATGGAAGTAGATAGATGTGCCTATGTTAATAAATGTGTGGCGTGTCAAAAACATGATAACCTTATTCATGATCTAGTATAGGTGCTTAAATAAGTTACAACTCTTTATCTATTTTATACATAGGGTCTTGATCTCATAGTAAAAATTAAACCCACCTCTTCAAATGGACATAAGCATTCTCATTGCTAAATAATATTTCACTAAATGGGTGGAAGTAATCCATGTCAATTATATAACTAGTAAGAATATTTATAAATTCATACTGAATCACCTCATTTGCCATTACAGCATCCCTTACACTATCATCTCAGATAATGCCACATACTTTAAAAATAAGGATGGTGTTTCCCTTTATTTTGAATTATATATTAAACACAAATTTTTCACTCCATATTACCCCCAAGGTAATGTCCAAGCTGAGGCACCCAATAAAACCCTTTTCAAATTTCTCAAAAATATTGTCAATGACTTTGGATACAATTGGTATTCAAAAATATTTCCAGCCTTGTGGGCATACCACACTAATGTCTACACCCCCACTTGTGTGACACTTTATTCCATAGTCTATGGAACTGAAGCAATCATGTCTGTTGATATTGAGCTACCCTCCTTGTGTATTTAATTATAAAATATTCTTAATGAGGAAACCTATCAAGTTGTTAGATTAACATAACTAGAGTTCCTTGATCAGAAATAGTTAGCCACCCTAAATCACCTCAAATCTTATTAGAATTGACTACATCGGGTTTATAACAAGCACATTATCTCTTAAGAGTTTGAGCTTGGTGATCTTGTTTTAAAATAAAATTAAAAGAACACAAATGCTAAGTGGGAAAATAAAGGTAAGTTTGAACCAAATTGGTTTCATTGTCATAACTGACTATGGATCAGGTGCTTATAAATTGGCTACTCTAGATGGGTATGAATTAGATGAGCTAATGAACATTATGCATCTCAAGTATTTTAATACTTGAGTTATGGATCTCTTGTTTATAAGTGTCTCGAATTTGGGGCATTCCTTCTCCATTCTATCTTCTCTTTCTTTTTCCCTTGCTTGGGGGCATCCCTTCATTATTTCTACCCCCTCTTTCCTATTACCACCTGATTAGATTATGATTAAACAAGTACAACAAATGAATCTAGATTAAAATTAGCAAGAGCATATAAGAATTAAAAAATAGTTTGTGTCAAAGTCTCTTTGTATATGAGATATCAAAAAATTAAACATCTTGGTTTTTTAGCTTGTATGAATTTTATAGCTCCCTAAGTTCCTAGCCAATCCTATTTGCATTCCCTAAATTCACTCCCTTCATGTCCTAATTCATTGTTATAAGAGAAGTTTGTTTTTCTTATTCTAAGTTGTTTAATGTTACTCCTTAGCTTCCTCATTTACTCATGTATGGATTACCCTTTCACATTTCTTATCATTTGTTGAGTCTTCACACCCATAGTCACCATTCCCTTGAATAGATTTTTCTAAGATTGTCATTTCTCATATCTTGTAAATTATTTTGTCAAAATACTCTTGTTTGTACCCTTTAAAAAAATCCCTAAACATTTAAGTATTCTAAAAATCCCTAAACATCTAAATATTCCCTTACATAAAAACCCTAAAAGGTTTCATGGTTCAAATCCCACAAGTTTTCCCGATTTGTACTTATATCTAATATGAAGTTATTAACTAGTTGTCATCTTGTTAATCAACTTGGATCTCCATTCACTTGTAGATAGGTTACAAATATTGAAGTACCTCATAGGTGATTTTGTCCCCTCATTAGTATGACATCTCAATAGTGGGACCAATCTCTTCTTATTTCACACTCTCATCATTTTATGATTTAAACCATCCAATCTCAAACATTACTTTCATGTCTTGATGATACTTATCATTTTTTGTGTCAAATGTTTGTCGAACTATAATGGCTTGTAATCCAATTGGACTAAATAGGCAGCACTTATTTTTTTGAGATCAACTTAGCCATCCTTTCTCCCATGCTCTCATTATTTTGTGAGCATATCTTTGTCCCATACACTTGTCATTTTGGTAAGCTCATTCTTTATACACTCTTCTCATTTTGCAAGTATATCTTTGTCCCATACACTTTCCATTTTGGAAAGTTCATTCATTATATTCTCTTATCAAATTATGAGCCCTTTCCTATTTTTCCTCTATAATCAGTCTTCTTTACTTGTCATCACCTTTTTTCTTTCCCAATCTTTAAGAGAACTACATTTAGCTTGAATTCCATGAGACTATGTAGGAAACATCCACTTGTATGGGGCATTTAGAGTCATCTTAGCTACCCCTTCCTTATTCTTCTATTCTCCTTCCTTAATCACAATTATTTTATCACACCCTTGGTTTCAAGAGTAGTGCCTTCTTTGCCACACACACGCATTTACTAACGAAAAGTTTATTTGTTTTCACTTGTGTCTTTGTGTGTTATTTTCTTGTTTGCTTATTTGTGTGTTGATCTATTACTTGATTGACTTAATTTAGTAAATTATGATTTTCAATTGAGTCTTGATTATTCATATCAAGATTTTTAAGTTGTAAACATTTATATACAAATTAAAATTTATTTAAGTAAATTTATTTTACTTTTAAAGCTTGATTTTCCATATTTTTATAAAGTTATATACATTTGCATTTTGATTTTTAAATTTATGCACTTTGACAAAAAAATGTTATCATGATTCATTTCTATATTATGATGCATATTATCATTTGCAATATTAAAAATCATGTCTCAAAGGTTTATTCCTATAGCAATGTTAAATTAGTTATCTCTATATATGATCCAATTATAAGATTGACAAACAAATGATAAATTAGTGATATCCATGCACAAACATCATAATCATTTGCATCACATCACTACACACAACATTTATCTCATCAATAATCACAATAACATCTCTAAATCAAAATCAAATCAATCGTGTCTAATCTAAGTAAAGGAGATAAAAAAATGAAATAAACATCACATGAGATAGAAATAAAAATAATGGATCTCTCTAAACAAGTACATCAAAATGGGTCCATATATACATGAAAACGGATCATATACATCGATGATAATACATATACATCTTGGATCATCCAAGTACATCATAAAAATTATATATCTCATGAATTAAAACTATAGAGATCCATCTCAAAATCAACTATGATTGTGCCCATCCCTAGAAGATCTACCATGTGTGGCATCTCATGTATATCTCTCTCTTTTCATTACCTGAGGCAAGTCCTGTTATGTTAGAGGACCCATAACTAGTGCTAGAAACGATGGCTAAGTCATAGAACTAACTAATGTGGAAATCCACTGAGACTTGTCTGATCTCAAAGTTGATCTCTATGCACTATACTAAAAAAAGTAGGACCCCTAGCAATTGGTGGCACTGTTACCTCATAGAGGCTCCTATAATAATTAACCTCATCCTTAACCTGAAGGCTCTTCTCAAAATTATGAATCAACCCCCTCTATGTCACAATCTCTAGAGAATCATCTCACTCTATTTATACCGTATTTAAATCTACCCAGTCATGTCTCTTTACATATCTAAGTTATCCTGTTATATCCACATAAAATCCTGCTCTGCTTGAACTATCTCTCACTCTGATCAAGGTAAACCTCTCTACAATAAATTGAGCTTAAACTTATATCATATGAATCATGTCTACCCTCAGTCTAGATATGTTTCCCTGATTTGAACTAATCTATTTATGTGTTGAGGCCAATTTTTATTATCAATGATATAATCTCACCTGTAGTATAGCTATTTCAATATCCCTAGCACTAAACTCATGTCTCAACCTATCAATGATGGTTTAATCATTAGATAATATTTTTGGTCTTGATGGCCCAGCATGTCCTATATTTATTTTCATATCTAAATCCTATTATATGCCTCCTACATCCACCTCAACCATATCATCATATATCCCTACCTCCACCTCCTCCTCTACATACTCCACCTCTATCTTCACCTCCCCCTCCTCTCCCTCCTCTCCCTCCTCCTATAATCCATCATCTACTCTCATCGCTATGGGTATCAATCATCACACCCATAGTGGTACATGTGCCTAAGCTCCATGATTTCCTTGTATCTATCCCTGATCACCACCCAATGGAGTGGTCAATCTCAATATTCGATGATGGGCCCACCATGTCACATAGGCTAAGTCACTTATGCATCTATTGGACCTCTTGTGTAAGCCTAGGCTACCTATGGAATCAAAGCAAAGATAGCCCCTACCTCTGCTTGATCCACTACTAGTCCCTAACGATATATATGTTTGGTTTCATGGGTAAGGTGATGTAGCCTAACGAGTACATATTTTTGTAACCTGAACTGATTATGCACTATGTTTATTTTATATCTCTCAATAGTATCATCTTATAGATGATATTTTATGATTATATAGCACCTCAGTCTTGTACAATTAGCAAACTCAGACCTTGGTAGTTCTCAATTCTCTACCTTTCTCACTTTTGCAAGTTTTTCATCCACTCTATCTTTATGCCCTTTGGCCTATATATTTTAGTCTAACTAGTCTTATGTTAACAACCCAAGTCTTTTATCTTTCCCAAAATGCTTAAAATGTACTTATCTTCTATCTATAAAAATTCAAAATTTGTACCTACTTTTTTTCTCCCTTAACACTAATGTTTGGGATAGATAGTAACATAAACATTATTATCATGTCCTAATGCAAGTGTTTAGTGCCTTAAAGTCATCTAATTTATAAATGAAACCTATCCTAATGGTCAACCTAAGTATTTTAAAGTGATTTATTACTCAAAAGGGATTGATATAAATACAAGATCAACCCTCGTTCATTCCAAACCTATAAAAGACATAACAAAAATACCAAAGAACATTCAATTAACCAAAATCTTCCATATTTATTTATATTTCCATACTAGACATAGGGATTGCACATCTATAGGTCTAAAGTACTAAAGGAGTAGCCTAAGAGACTGATTTTCCAAGTTACAAGCTACGTAATTGTTATACTTGATTTACACATATTATATGATTCACACACAAGCCAACACATAGAGGAAAACTACATGTGTATAAATTCCTCTTCAAATAAGCTTGACACTGTGTGTCCACTAACCCATTTTCCCCTAAGGTCACTATGAAAATGAAAAATTAGATTTTTTCCATGTTACGAGTGAAATTCCATGACCTAGACCTAAATGCACCAAAGTGAAGGCAAAGCAAAACCCAGAAGCATCAAAGTGGTCATATCTTGTTTCAATAGATATTCCTAGAGGACACTAGTGTTGAACCCAAACACTAGTGTCGATGCAACCATCTCAGGATGGCATTATTTTCCAAAGAGCCAAAATCATCAAAACCATAATGTAATGATTGTTCTAGAATCTCCTTCCTACTTACTTTCTACTTGTTCTAGATCTATAACTAAATTATCATTAGAATAAGCTAATTACTTCACTTTTTTATCATTTCTATATCTAGTATAATTTTACTTTTTATATTTAGACTATCTTAGAATAATAAATTTAGTGTATGATTATATCTGATTTTAACATCTAATTGGCCTATTATAGATCTGATTATCAACCTTGTACCATTTCATTTTAATGTACCCCTTTAACATATAGATAACCACAATCTAGATCATTTTAGGGTTAAACATTTGGTGAACATAATCTTTAAACATCAAACCCAAGGTCACTTCTCTAATTCTTATATTGTTGATCCCTAAATATCATAAAATATGTGAAACATGGATGCCTATATTATCCATTTTGGATTTCAATATATCATAATTATTATGGTTTGATACATTACTTACCTTGTCAAATCTTATAAGAAAATTTGTGCCAATAAGGAGAGGGTTTTCTAGCAAACCAACACTTAATCTCTTTTTAAAATTCATTTTGCAATGTTATATATCTAACATCTAGACACCAACTTTCATGTTCTCAACCTTTTGTCCTACCTAGATCTTATTTGAATGATATCTAACATCATGCACACATTATTCACCCATAAATTATATTAGATTTTGTAATCCATATTGTTACTACTTGAGGTGGTAAGATTGTTCAATAAATCTTGCCACATGTTAATAAACAATAGGTGCCTCCTAATCCTAAGTTAATCAAATACAAGGGATATGACATTATCTATTGTTTATAACAATATCTTTTATGAAGTATTGTGTGAGACACAAGTTCCAAGTGATATTGAGCCTGATTATTTTATGGATATTATGAAGGATCTTAAGAACAATAACAATCTCATTACCTTTGATCTAATAGATTTATCATCCAAATATATTATTGACCAGATTTTTTCTTTATTTATATAAGTAACAATACAAAGTAAAGGTATCAAATATTTCTCATTGATAATGGTGTTGAGGTGTTATCAATGATGTTTCTAAGGTGTCAAATAATGTTCATGAGGTGGAAAAGAGTGTTCATGAGGTGTCTTGTATGCTAGAAGGTCAATGGTAAAGTGTGCCTTATTGTTCATACATGGAAATTGCAGTGTTTGATTGGTTAGGCAGGGTGATGGATGTTGGTGATGTGTTGACCATGTTTGAGGGGTCATATGAGGGGTCAAGAATGCTTAGGGTACTTATGGAAGTGGAAGAAATCCATTGGAATATCTAGTGAAGGTCTAGGTTAGTCTAGTCACCTTGGCAGATCTAATTGAGTAAGCAAATTGATGATGTCAGTATTCACACATGTGAAGGTGTCAAAATAAAATGGTCACATGGGTTTGTTGAAGTTTGTTCCTAGATCATGTGTTTTGAATTTTAGGTATTGACATGGTGTCTAGAAAATTTTATAATAGTGAAAATTTGGTCTCCCATGCATATTTATCTATTTTTTGTACTTAGCCAAATTTACATTAAAAAGTGACTATTGGATTTTAAATATTTGAATTTACAAAGGAAAACTAGTCCTCATTTTTTTAGCTATAACTTTTGATGGAGGATGAATTTTATAGTGGTATAAAAATCAAAGTGGTAGATAATTTCAAGGTAAATCTAGAAAAAGTAATTTAGAGGTTTGACTAGTCATACACCTACATTTTATAGGGTCCAAAGTTGGTTGAGGGTTTGACCTTCTACAAATGACCCATGAAGGATGTCTGAGTTTTGCTTGATGGTGTTTAGATGTTTCAAGATGAATTATATATTGGATAGTGTTTGAGACTCCCTAAGGATAATTTGTATGGATTTTGGAGGTTTTACCAATCCATATTTAGTATGAAAAATTGCTTATAAGTTGAATTTTGATTCATTCATGGTGTTTTAGTATACAAGGCAAATGTTTGATAGGTTTTGCATACGCAGAGGTGAGTAGGGATGAATGTAAGAACTTGAGTGTGTATTAGAGGTCATGTGGTATGGACCTATATGATTTGAAGGGGTATTATGTTCCTAGTTTTTCTTGGTGAAGTGATAAAGGGGTGAATAGGTCTCCATGGGACCTAAAAGACCTACTATTGGCTAATTGAAATTTGTAGTTGCTTAAGGGTGATATATGGATGCTATGGTTGACATATGAAGGTGGTATTGAGCTATGTATTAGTGGGATAGAAGAATTAAGATTTAAGGAAAGTCTTATGTCTAACCAAGAAGGTGATGAACAAGTATACTCTATAAAGAACAAAATCAAATGTGATGGTTTCTAGAGTTGGCATGCAAAGGATAGTGAAGTGTGATTATTCTTGGTGAATGGATTGAAGTGTAGATCAGGTTGAAGAATGTGTAAATGACCTATAGGTCATATTTATGATGTTATAGCATTGTTCTTATAGGTTTGAATATTGAATATGAGTGAAGATGTATAAATTGATCCAAAAGGGTGTTTTGGATGTATTGTTTGTATGTGAAAGCTTGAGAAAGTGTGAAGGATTAATGATAAGTGTTATACATTATTTCTCCATCAAATTGAAAGGCAATAAAAAATATAGAACTGTTGATATTAGAGGTGTTGTGTTGGTGCTCAACATTTAGGATAACTTAGTGTTTATTCATACTTATGGGTGGGTGCTCCTTGTGAAGTGGGTGTTTCACTAAAGGTCTCTTATTTTTGATCTCTTATAAGACTGTAGTCCATGTGTTTATAGGATTGAAAGTGGGTTTTATCCCCCATGATGGTTTTCCACATAATTCATGTGCTATGTGCCATTTATCTTGCATAGATTTATTTGTGAATGGTTTATATGCTTCTTGAATGTTTACAATTAAGTGCTTAAGAGTTTAAAGGTTTTTGGAATTGGATTTGAATTGCTTGCATCACTGATTCACCCCCCCCCCACTCAGTGATTGTACCTCTAACAATTGGTATCAAAGCCATACCTTCTTTTCAAGTTTAACCACTTGAAGGCGATCATAGGTATAATGGGTGATAAAAAGGCTAAGATATATCTTCAAGGAGATCTAGTATGTCCCTTAGCAAAGATCAAAAATCTAGAGTAAGAGAATGAAATATTGAAAAACAAGAAAGGATGAACAAATTCAAATCTAACTTCCTTAATATATTGTGAGATTCATGCAAGTATTGATGGTGTGAAGAAACAAATATATAAACTAACATCAATAGTCAAGAATTTGTAGGACATGATGAATAAAAGCATGAATCAAAGATTGGATAATTTGGAAGGTAAAGCTATGACATATATATATATGTGCTTCTATCTAAAGACAAGCAAAATCCTAGTTCTAATAAAGAACTTAAAACTGAAAATTCTTGTGTTTTTGATGGACAAGTAAAAAGAATGACTAACTTGAATAACTATAGTTATGATTTCAATGGATACTACTACACTTTTAATGAATATGGTCATAGATACAGGGATTGTACTATCTCTTCAAAGAATAGAAATGGAATTCTATGCTACAACTACAACCAATAGGGATATATAGCTAAGTACTATTAGAGGTCCTATAGAAAAAAGGACATACAAGTCATTGATACCATAAAATGATTCAAGGAAGACATCCAAGATTGACGAAAAGAAGAATCAGAATTTAAATAGTGCACCAAAAGAAGAGTCAATTTTTGTTCAAACTATCTTGCATACACAAAAGGATGAAAACAAAAAATGGTACATATACAGTGGATGCTCAATTCATATGATAGGAGACAAGAGCAAGTTTATCTCTCTCAAAAATTATAATTTAGGTTCAGTGAGATTTGGTGACAACAATTCTAATAACATAGTTGGCAAAGGGTCTATAAGCTTTGGATAATGGTCATACTATAACTAAAAATGTTTTGTACAAGGTTTGAAACATAATATTCTAAGTGTTAGCCAAATGTGTAAGAAAGAAAATGTTCTAACATTTCATGATCAAGGATGTGAAGTGAGAAGAGCCAAGTCTAAAAAATTAGTCATAAATATTCATAAGATAGGTAACAAATTGTATGTGTTTCATGAATTGAAAATGGAGGAGTGTTTCATGAATCAATTAGAGGAAAGATGGCTTTTGCATACAAGACTTGGACATCTAAATTTTGACAGCATGGTGAGTATCAGTTCAAAAGTGTTAGTGAGGCATATGCCTAAAATCACTAAGATTCATCAAACTCTTTGTAAGCAATGCCTTCATGGGAAGCAAACGAAAAGAAGATACAAATCTAAGGAGAATTCCACCATAGTACCATTGGATTTGATCCATATTGATCTATGTGGACCTATGAGAACTCAAGGTATTCAAGGTAACAACTATTTTATGCTCTTAATTGATGATTTTACTAGGATATTAGATATATTTCCTCAAATAAAAATTAGAGGCCTTTGCAAAGTTTAAAACATTTAAAGCTCTCATGGAAAATGAAAAGGGATCAAAAATAAAGTGTGTGAGATTAGACAGAAGGAGTTTGATACTTTTTATGAACAACACGGGACTAGAAGGGAGTATTCTGCTATTAGAACACCCTAATAGAATGGGGTAGTTGAAAGGAAAAATAGAATTGTCCAAGGGATGAATAGAATCAGGCTTCAAGATTTCAAATTATCATATCGCTTTTGAGAAGAGGATGTTAATACATCAATATACATCTTAAATAGATGTCAAGTTAAAGCTAATGATGATAAGACTCCATATGATCTATGGAAGAATAGTGTAGCTAATGTCAAACATTTTATATTTTTTAGAAGCAAGTGTTTTATTAAGAGAGACGAAAAAAATCTTGGTAAATTTGACACAAGGTCTGATGAAGGCATATTCGTGGGTCATTCCTCCATAAATTTTGCTTACAGACATTTTAATAAAAGACACCACAAGTTTGTTGAAATTTATAATGTAAGAGTTGAAGAGGTAGGATAAATCAAGAAGCCTAACTTGCAAAAGAATGACACTACAGAGAACTCTAATTCAAATAATGAAGGCATATTTGATCAATCAGATGATGAAGAGGAAGAGGAAAGATAAGACACTAGATCTCCATCTAGGAGAATTCAAAAGGATCATCTAGCTTCATAGATAATAGGTGATATGAATACAAGTTTGCAGACTAGAAGAAGAATGTTGATCAATCAAAATCAATGAGACACAACTCTATTATCCAAGGTTAAACCTATAACATTCTTGGAAGCTAGCAAAGATGAAAATTGGACATATGCAATGAATGAGGAACTTGATCAAATAGTAAAGAATGAAACATGGGACTTGGTACCCAGGCCAAAAGACAAAAAGGTGATAAGAACTAAATGGGTATTCACAAACAAGATGAATGATAAAGGAGAGGTCACAAGAAATAAGGCTAGACTGATGTGTAAAGTATATGCTCAAGTTGAAGGGATAGATTTTGATGAGACATTTGCTCTTGTGGAAATAATGGAAGCAATTAGACGCTTCTTATCATATGCAAGCTTTAAAGATTTCAAAGTTTACCAAATGGATGTGAAATCTATATTTTAGAATGGCAATTTAGATGAAGAAGTCTATATTGAGCTACCTAAAGGTTTTTCCATAGTAAGTAATTATGACTGTGTTTGTAAGCTAAATAAATCTTTATATGGTCTTAAACAAGCTCCTAGATCTTTGTATGATAGATTAGATAAGTATCTGTTAAGTCAAGGCTTTAAAAAAGGGGTTGTTGACAGTAATTTGTATATTAAGATAGATGGCATTCATTAATTACTAGTGGTAGTTTGTTGATGACATATTTTTTAGATCTAAGCTAAAGAAATCTTTATATGGTCTTAAACAAGCTCCTAGATCTTTGTATGATAGATTAGATAAGTATCTGTTAAGTCAAGGCTTAAAAAAAGGGGTTGTTGACAGTAATTTGTATATTAAGATAGATGGCATTCATTAATTACTAGTGGTAGTTTGTTGATGACATATTTTTTAGATCTAACAATGACAACATGAGTAGAGATTTTGTAGATGCTATGAGAACTAAGTTTGAAATGTCAATGCTTGGAGAACATTCTTTCTTCCTAGGATTACAAATTAACCAACTTGATGCAGGGATATTCATTTCATAGACAAAATACAACAATGATATGCTAAAGAAGTTTGACATGTTGGATTATAAGCCAATGAGTACTCCAATGATAAAAAGATAAAAGTACAAGATGACTCACCAAAGGTTGATCAAACCTTGTATAGATCCAGGATTGGAAGTTTTTTATATTTCACTACTTCTAGACCTGATATCATACAAGCAATAAGCCTTGTAGCTAGGTTTCAAGTTGATCCCAGAGAATATCACTTAGAATAAGTCAAAAGGATCTCAAGATATCTCAAGAGCACCATAGAATGTGTTTTATATTACCCTAGGAACAAAAAATTCACTCTAAAGACATACACTGATGTAGATTGGGCAAGATGTGTGGATGATAGGAATAGTACCAATGGTGGTGTCTTCTTTATGGTTGAATTCTTGGTCTATTGGCTAAGCAATAAGCAAGCCTCTATATCCCTATCAACTGTAGAAGCTAAATATATAGTTTCTTCTTCATGTTTTACTCTGGTAATGTGGATGACGCAAACCTTGGAAGACTATAAGGTAAGACAAAGTAGACCTTGTCCCATCTATTGTGACAATACTAGTGCAATTAGTATCTCTAAGAATCTTGTTATGCATTTAAAAACTAATCAAATTCATATTATATATCATTTATTGAGAGAACAAGTGAGTAATCAAAGTTCCAAGTTGGAATGTGTGCCTACAAAAGATCAACTTGTAGATATAATGACTAAACCTTTGACAAAATCAACATTTGAATATATAAGACAAAGCTTGGGAGTCATTTCCTTGCATATAAATCATTAGAAGGTCATTAGGTAAGGGGGAACAACATGTTCATGAACTTTATCCATAGGTTTGTGGTGAAAAGCTTCAAGAATTTTGTTCAGGGACATTAAATGCAAATTCTAGTCAATTTTTTATGTTTGGTTCAAAAGGACAAACCATTAAGTTTGAAGGTAAGGTTGATATGGAGTATGAATAGGATGTGTAAAATTGTATTCCAAGTGGATTCATGTGATATTTTGGTCAAAGGATTAAATTATGTCCATTTGTTCAGTTTGACCATTTTGCTCAGTGATCACTATCTACTGAGAGCTCATCTTGCAAAATTGGTGTTTTTGAGGTCTTGAAAGCTGACCAAATATGGAAGCAAGTTGGATTTAATGTGTCTATGTGAAAAATGAGGTGAGGAGTTGTCATAAGGATTCCATGATCATTCTAAGGTGTTTTGGCATAGTGACAGGGGTATACACAGGGTTTGCATGCATAGAATGACTAGTTTTAGGTGTCAAATGAAGTTTGGTGAGTGGTCAAGATGAATTTTTGGAATATAAAGGTGTGTTGACCACATACAAGTTTTATCTAGGTGGTTTCATGGTTTGAAGTTTTATTGAAGGAAAGATAAATATTTTTTATGCTTCTCAAGTATCACAGTCTATACATAAGGGCTAGAATGCTAAAAACCATTTCATGGTTCTATGGGTTCCCATAGGTGTCTAACCTCAAATTTTTATTTAGATATTTTTATTGGTGACCTCAAGGTGTGGAAGAAGTTTCATGAGCTGGCACTGACCAAAAGGTGGTATGTTGACCAGATTTCTTTTTGATGCCCTGGTTTTTACACCATGTGAGTTGGAGACCTTCCTAATGGATTTGAGACTAGAGGCTACTTAATCCATTAAAATGGCCAAAATGGTGCTCAAAAAGTGTTTTATATTCATCTAGGAGTGTGTATTTTGTCTTATGGATGAGCTTTTGTGCAAATAAAGGGTTACTTGGCAGGTCAATTTGTGAAGGAGATATGGTGCATAGGAAGATTTGGATGATAATTATTGGCATTAATGAGGGGGTATGTGAGTGTAATTTAGATATGAAATTTCAAGCCGTGAAGTGCATACAAAGAAATTAATGGGGTCTGCAAGGTTCAGGTAGGGCTATTAGGCCTCTAAACAAGGCTAGTGTGAAGAAAATAACTTTTTGGTCATTTTCTCCAATATACAAGGTATAATTATTCTAATATGAGTTTGTCAATTTATTTTAAACATATTTCGTGTTTTGAGTATTTTTTGAAACATCTTTTGGTGATCATGAAGTTGGCTTATGAGAGAGAACTTGAAGAATAACTATGAGGTTTCATCATGGTTGGAGATGGCCTGAAGGTTCTCAAGGGTTGCCTAAGGTCAAAAAAAATAGGGGGAGTCCGTCTCAATGTTATTAAGGTGTGATCACTCCCATTTGCTTGATATTTTGTGTTTCTTCTTCATAGAGTAGTGCATGGTCAAAGGACAGTGTTGTCAATAAGCAAGTTTAAGGTAGTCTTGCTAAGGATGGTATGCACAGTGATAGGGGAGTTTATATAATCTCTCAGCGGAGTTCCCTT
The DNA here is from genome assembly GCA_037957365.1 of Torreya grandis. Classification (NCBI taxonomy): domain Eukaryota; kingdom Viridiplantae; phylum Streptophyta; class Pinopsida; order Cupressales; family Taxaceae; genus Torreya; species Torreya grandis. Next base: position 754,170 of record JARHVA010000556.1, read on the forward strand.
ATTTAAGTTTTCTTTGAAAATATTTTAAAAAAAAATAGGTCCTCAAGATGAGCAGGTAATCCCACTTTGTCATTGTGTCAAAGGAGGAGAAAGTGTTTCCAGAAGGAGTATGTGCATAGTCTTGTGATGGTGTTGACATCAATGACAAAAGGGGAGATTGTTGAGGTGTTTCAATGATGTATCCAAGGTGTCCAATAATTTCCATGATGTTTCAAAGAGTGTTCATGAGGTGTCTTATATGCTAGGTCAATGACAAAGTGTGTCTTATTGCACATGCATAGAGCTTGCAGTATTTACTTGGTTAGGCAAGGAGATATATGTTGGTGATGTGTTGACCATGTTTGATGGGTCATATGAGGGGTCAAGAATTATTAAGTTACTTATGTAATTTTAATAAATTTATTATAATAATCTAGTGAAGGTCTAGGTTAGCCTAGTCAGTTTGGTAGATCTTGAGTAAGCAGATTGATGACATCAATATTTACACGTGTGAAGATGTCAAAAGAAAATGGTCACATGGGTTTGTTTAAGTTTTTTATTAAATCATGTGTTTAAAGTTTTATTTCTTTACATGGTGTATATAAAAATTTATGGTAGTGCAGAGTTGGTCTCCCAGGCATATTTATCTATTTTTCATACCTAGCTAAATTTGCATTTAAAAGTGACCGTTGGAATTCAAATATTTGAATTTATAAAAGATAATCAGTCCTCATTGTTTCAGCTATAAATTTTTATGAAGGATGAATTTTATAGTGGTATAAAAATAAAAATGGTAGATAATTTCAATTTCAATCTGTTAAAAATAATTTAGAGATTTGACTAGTTGTATACCTACATTTATTGTGGTCCAAAGTTGATTGGGGGTTTGACCTTCTTTTGCAAATGACTTGGGAATGATGTTTGAGTTTTTCTTGATGGTTTTTGGATGTTTCAAGATAAATTATATATTAGAGAGTGTTTTATACTTCTTAAGGATAATTTGTATGTATTTTGGAGGTTTGACCAATCCATATTTAGTATGAACAATTGCTTACAAGTTGACTTTTGATTCGTTCATGGTATTTTAGAATACAAGGCAAATGTTTGATAGGTTTTACGTATACATAGGTGAGAAGGGATGAATTTAATCATTTTTAAGTGTTTTAGAGGTCATGTGTCATAGACTTATATGATTTTAAGGGGTCTTGTGTTCCTAGTTTTTCTTGGTGAAGTGTTAAAGGGGTGAATAGGTCTCCATGAGACCCAAAAGACCTACTAAGGCCTAATTGAAAGGTGTAGCTACTTAAGGGTGATTTATGGATGCTATGGTTAATATATGAAGGTGGTATTGAGTTATTTCTTAATGGTATATAATCCTTAAGAGTTAAGGAAAGTCTTATCGCTGACCAAAAAGGTGATGAACAAGTATATTCTATAAAGAGCAAAATCAAAGGTGACGGTTTCTAGAGTTGATATATGAAGGATAGTGACGTGTGAGTATGTTTCTTGGATGGATTTAAGTGAAGATCAGGTTGAGTAATGTGTGCATGAACTATAGGTCATATTTTTGATGTTATAACAATGTTTTTTTAGGATTGAAGATTGAATATGAACGAAGAAGTATAGAGTGATCCAAAAGGGTATTTTGAATGCATTGCATGTATGTGAAAGCTTGATAAAGTGTGAAGGATTGAAGAAAAGTGTTATACATTGTTTCTCCATTATATTGAAAGGTAATAAGAGTTTTGTATCTGTTGATATCAGAGGTGTTGTGTTGGTGCTCAACATCTAAGACAAGTTGGTGTTTGTTCATACTTAAGGGTGGGTGTTCCTTGTGAAGTGGGTGCTTCACTAAAAGTCTATTTTTTGTGATCTCTTAAATGACTATATTCCATGTTTTTTTAGGCTTTATAATGGGTTTTATACCCCATGATGGTTTCCCACATAGTTCATGTGTTACGTGCCATTGATCTTGTATAGCTTTCTTTGTGAATGGATTATATGCTTCTTGAATGTTTATGATTAAGTGTTTGAGAGTTTTGAGGTTTTGGAATTGGATTTGAATTGATTGAATCACTAATTCACCCCTCCTATTATTTTTTTATAACAAATGTATCAGGCATAAATATTTGTAGCGTGCAATTCTTAACCACCATGGGTATTGTTGATAATTTTGCCACCATTGGTTAAAGATGCTTATGTGCATGTTTTTAAGAAGACTAAATTCATGAAGTAAAAGTTAAAAATTGTATTAAAAATATCATACAACATTCATCAGGCAAAAATAATTCTTAATAACAGCTCATAAGTTCAAATTTTGATAGAGAATTCTTTTATTCCTCTAACTAGCTATTTGTAAGCTAGTGAAAAAAATTTAAGATGCTTGGTACATGAAGACTAAGAGGATTTGGATCAAATAGTATTATAGAGATTTTGGAGATAATATTACATTAATTTTTTTTCGGTTATAGTGGTTTAACTTTATGAACAATCGTTAATAAAAATACGTGCTCTAAAACCCTTCTTAAACTCGCATTTGTTTGGTTTTACGTAATATGTTTGCATTTTTGAATTCTTTGTTAAAAATAAAGGTGGTGTGAGATATTATGGGGAATATAATACCTGTATAAACATTTATTAATGAAAATTTTATGAAAAATTATGGATAAATTCAAAATATCAAGCATCAAAATTTTAAGCAAGTAATAGAGACAGTCAGAAAATCAAGTTTTGAGTGGTTTAAGTGATTATTTGAGTGCATCCAATTATTATAATTATAATAGGGGTTTATAGATGTTATAATTATAAATTAATTATTTATTTATATCTCATAAAACTAAATAAAATGGAAAAACACAGACCTATAGACATTCAAAAATAAAATTGGGCAAGTTAGTCAACACCAAAAAGTGTATATTTTGAGTTTTTTTGAATGAAAGCTCTTGAAATTTTATATGGAGGTATATTTTTATGTCCTTGAATGTTTAAAACTATTTTAAAGTATGCACTATACTTGAGGAGATATAAATTTTTAATATACAGGTCTGATCATGAAGGGAATGAAGGTTTATTCAGTTTTTTGCTTACAAGTGGAGTTGGAAATAGGTGTTTCAAGTCCCTCATATGAAAAAAATTGATTTGAGAATGAATAATTCATTTTAAAAGTATAAATAAATTATAATTCAATTAAAACCAATTCAAAATAGGATTAGTTCATTGAAAAATATCTTTATGTCATCCCCAGGACAGTAAGCAAGCATTTTTTGTGAATTTGTTTTAGGTAGTTTGGTGAAGATTTTTGAATATTTTTAAATAAATTAAGGTTTGACCCATTTATACCTATAAAATAATAATAGTTTTATTGTTTTTTAAATATTATAACTCATTTTAGACCTCCTAATCCAAAACAGGGTTTTTTGAGAATAAGAGAGCATATGAAAGCATAAAATGGTGTTTTTTGGAGTTGTACATGGAATTTGGCATTGAAAGTTTATTCAAAGGTCTGTACCACCATGTTTATTATATTCCAATCATATTTTTTCTGTTTATATATTCCAATTATGAATATTTATCAAGTTTATGGCTCTCACAGTGCATTCAAGAAGCTAATCAAAGTTGCACAAGATATGCATATGAAAGAAGACACAATTTGAAGAGTTACTATGGTCATAATTAAGTGCACACTTATCAATAATATTTAATTGATAATTAAACATCCACATGTTTTTCTCTCTCAAACTATGGCACTCCATTTTGGGTTAAATTTATCCAGTTTAAGTCAATAGCAAGAATCTTTAGTTAGCCCTAGAAAAATGAAGTTCAAAACATGAAAAAGTGGAGAAGTTGAGTTAAAGTTTTGGTCAATATTTGAGATTCTAATTTCATTAAAAACACTCATTATAACATCATCATGCAATCCCTCTCTTACTATGCTCCCTTTTGGGTTAAATTTAGAAAAGTCAAATTGCAAGCAAGTTACAAGTCAAGATAAATAAAGTTGAACTCTAAGTGTGAAGTCAAGATAAGTCCAGTCAACTCAAAATACGAGTGAATGTAATTTAAATTTAATATGCATGAAATACAGAAAAGAAATAACTAAAATATCAAAAAGAGTTAACTAAATAAGATTTAAAATTGCATGCAAGATCACAGCAAGTTAACTCAAGATTCAAGATTCATGAAGAACACTTTGACTTTTTAAACATGAAAGAATAGCCTCCTATCTCCTACCATATGATATTATATAAAATAATGTTTAAAATTAAATGTTACATGGGATAATAGATGGAAAAAAATTGAAGTTGAAGGTGGAGTTGAATTTTCATTTGAAGCAGGGGTGAACTAAGACTTACATGTGGACTGATCTGGAACTTCTAGTCTTCTCTCTCTTTCTTATTATTTTATATATGTATATTCATTTTTTAATAATTATGTAGATATTATGATTTTGGATTATTGAAACTCTACTAAAATTTGTACTACCTCACCTTTAAAGTAATAAAGAATTAATTTTTCTTTCATTTTCAAATTATTAATGAAGTGTGTTTTTAATGTTCATTGATAGAACTTACTGAATAATTATTTTTTATATTTTTATGTTTGAATATTTCATATTTATGCAGCAAATTATAAATCTTATAGGTCATATAAAGTGTCTAAATTTGATTTCTAGCTAATCTAGAAGTGAATTCAACCATAGTTCATTCATCCCAAGCTAGTGTAGGTATCTATCAAGACTTCTGTGTGAAATATTTTTACAAGAGTCATTGTATGAATATGAAGTGAATGTTTATAAGTTATTTATCTTCTAAAGTGTGTTCATTATAGACATAATTTACCTTCACATTGGTGTATCACCTTAATTTTCTGTTTTCATTTGTATTTCCAATTTTAGCATTATTCCTTCTACCATTTTCCTAATCAAGAAAGCATAAAATTAGATGGTTTGGATATAAGTATGTGAGTGTACCAAAAAGAACCAGTCCTTCATCTAGATATTCTTTCCAATTATAAGGTCTCATACCTTGTATAGTTTTCATTGTATCAACGAAAGTGAGAACAAGCACACATTCTTAGTAAGGGTGCACTTATGAGTGAACAATTTCTAGCATGTCTGGTGGGATAATAACATAGAAGATTACTAAATATTGGTGCTTGTTTTAGCAATTTACAGCAAATACATTACTCAAGTACTCAACATATGTTGACTCCAAGTTATATACAACTAGTTTAATCAGTCCAAGTGCCTAAAGAGTATCAATCAATATCTATTTCAATCCTCCATATTTTAAAAATGCAACTTTTATCCCTTCATATCCCTCATCTCAAGACATTAATATTTATGGTTTCACCTTAAATAGCATTGAACCAGAAGAATATTAGTATTATCATGATATTTACCCCCCTCCCACTCCTAATCGTGTTTCCATTCAGCTTTGACAAATTCATGTTTTTTCCAATCAACCTAAAAAAAGTGTGCAATAGATAATATTTGACTTTGAGAGACAATATATGGATATTGATAGGGAAGAGGAGGAATACAATAGGCACCAAGAAGAGCTTGCATATTAGGTCTATATATATTAGGAAGAGATAGACTCATTAAAGAGATATAATGAGGCTATGTAATCTTTACTCCTTCCTTCTCAAGAGCCTAAGACCATTCCATCTTGGAAATTTTTTTGGACTAATACCCCTGATTATGTCATGCCAACTCTTTAAAAAGAACCTTTTCTCATGTCTATCCAAAATTAAGAGAAAGAAAAAGTTGTTGAACCCAAACCAAAAAAGTTTCCATGTTTATTGAGCCCTTAACCCATCCATCAAAATAAATTTGTCCATGAAGATGAATGTGAGAGGTTAATTTTTGAGTGGAAAAAGAAGCATGAAACCCTAACACAAGTTTATGTCCCTTTTTTGACAAAAAATTAAATAAAAGCATTCTTAATGTCTTTTCAATCCCAAATTCTATTCAAGATCAGCGAATAATGACATATATTCTTATGACACCAAATGAAATATATTGTCCTCCCACCATCTCATTTTTTGAAGGAGAACCTATTGTTTGAAAGTCAAAAAAAGAACATGCAGGTAAAGAGGAGAATTTATCAAGAAAGGATGATCAAGAGTTGTGTTGGTCAAATAAGCTTCAATTTAGCACAAAAGGAGATCATGTTTCAGCCTTTGAGGAGCCATTAAAAAATCAAATTTTAAAAGCGAGTCTCAAGAAGCCTATCATAAAGGTGTTCCAAAATATATGGCAATAGCAAATGAGATTACAACAATGGTTTCAAAAAATAGCAATCATATGCTTGAACTAAGTAAAGATGAAGAAGATATAAGTGAGGATCAAAAAAAATTTAATGAAGAGCTTGAACAATTTAAAATAGTTAAAAATCAAGATGACATATCTAAAGATGTCACAGAAAGCCAAGAACATTGTTCTGATGAGCCACTAAAAGATAAAATTGTAATTATTCATATGAATCAAAATATGGTTATAATGGAGAGCTTTCTCAATATTGAAGATAAATATGAGGTGAGTATTGAACCACATGATGATTTTTCTATATTGAATATATCTTTGTTTTAGTTGATTCACTTGGAGATAATACAAAGAGGTTGACAAGCAAGAAAAAATATGATCCAACCAGAATGGCACTTAAACAACAATTTGTTCATCATCTTTGTCAACCACATGGAAAGGACTTAAGAGATTTTTATTTTGATCCAGATGGATCTTTAAGATTGTAAATAGTAGTGTTAGATTTCATTTTTCTACAAATAATATTATGCAAATATTTTTTTAGTATTTTTAGTTTTCACATTCCTCTAACTACTATCTTACACATCTTTCAGTTGGAAGTTGTTATAGTTTTTAATTTAATAAGTGCTTATGCATAAGTGTTGTAATTACTTGAGAAAATTATCAGTTTAAAAATTACTTGAAAATGTATTTTCAATTTTATATTTGATTATAGTTTTATTACTCCAAAGCCCAATGGATAAAGCTAGTGGTCTTGGGTGTTTAGCAGGTAAACATCCCATCAAAGTCACCAAAAATATTGACTATTTTACCACTATTGGTCAAAGATGATTATGTGTAGGTTTTCAATAATACTCCATTCATAGATTAAAGTTCCAAAAATATCTTTAAAATATCATACAACATTCATTAGGGCAAAATTATTTTTAGGAACAACTCACAAATCTAAGTTTTGACAGAGGTTTATTTTATTCTTCTAACTAGTTATTTGAAAGCTAGTGAAGGCAATTTAGGGACCATGTTCCTTAAATATTACATGAATTAGTTGAATATTATAGTGGCTTGACTTTATTAATAATCATTAATAAGAATAGGTGCTCTAAAACCCTTCTTAAACCCTCATTAGTTCAGTTTTAAGCAGTATGTTTGTATTTTTGAGTTCTTTATTGAAAAATAAAGGTGGTGTGAGATATAATGGAGTATATAAGACCTGTATACACTTTATTAAATACAAATTTTATGTAAAATGATAGATAAATACAAAAGATCAAGCATCAATATTTTAATCAAACAAAAAAGACGGTCAAAAAAGTCAAGTAATGAGTGGTTTAACTGATTGTTTGAGCACATCCAATTATTGTAATGTTAATATGAGTTATTTTAGGTCCTAATTTTAAAATAATAGGGTCTTTGATCTTCATAAAACTCAATAAAATAATAAAACACATACCTACAAGCATTCAAAAATAAAATTGGGCAAGCTAGTCAACATCAAAAAGTGTATATGTTGAGTTTTTTTGAATGAAAACTCTTAAAATTTTATATGGGAGTCTGTTTTGATTTCATTGAATGTTTTCAAGTAGTTTCAAGTATTTAATATACCTTAATATAGATAAAATTTTAATATACAAGTCTGATCATGAAGGGAATGAAAGTTTTTTCATTTTTTTGCTCACAAATAGAATTAGAAATTGATGTTTCAGGTACCTAAAATAGAAAATTTTGATTTTAGAATGTAAATAATTTATGTACAATTATAAATAAATTATCATGAAATTAAAACCAATTAAAAATAGGATCAACCTATTGAAAAATACATCCAAGTCATCTCCATGACAGCAAGCAAGCACTTTTTTGTGAATTTTTATTAGGGAGTTTGGTGAAGAGTTTTGGAGATTTTTTAAAAAAAATATGTATTCCCCATTGAAACTTATCCAAAAAGCATAGGAGTGTTTTTTCAATCATGAAACTAATTTTAGACCCCCAAATCTAAATCCGGATCTCTTGAGAACAAAAGAGCATATGAGAGTTTAAAATGATGTTTTTTGGAGTTGTACATGAAATTTGGAGCTGAATTTTTGTTTGAAGGTCTATGCCACTATGTTGATTATATTTAAATCATATTTTTTCTTTTTATTTATTCTAATTATTAATATTCATCAAGTTTTTGGCTCTCATAATGCATTCAATATGCTTGTCAAAGTTGCACAAGATAGGCATCATGGAAGAAGAACCAATTTGAAGAGTTTTTATGATCATCATCAAGTGCAATCTTATCAAACATATTTAAAATATAATTCAACATACACATGTTCCTCTCTCTCTAACTATGTTGCTCCATTTGGGTTAAATTTAGTAAGTTCAAGTCAATAGTAAGAATCTTCAATTAGCCCTAAAAATGTAGAGTTCAAAACATGCAAAAGTGGAGAAGTTGAGTTCAAGTTTTGGTAAATATTGAAGCCTTATTTTCATTAAAAATACTCCTTATAAAATCATCATGTAATACCTATCTTACTATGCCCCCTTTGCACTAAATTTAGAAAATTCAAGTATGCAAGTTACAAGTCAAGATAAGTCAAGTTGAACACCAGGTGTCAAGTCAAGATAAGTTCAGTCTCAACTCAAGATGCAAGTTAATATAATTGAAATATAAATTTAATATGCCTGAAAAAAAAATAGCTAACTAAAAGATTAAAAAGAGTTAACAAAAAAATATCAAAAGTTGCATGCAAGATCACAAGTTAACTCAAGATTCAAGATGCATGAAGAGCCCTTTGACTTTTTAAACATGAAAGAATGATCTCCCTCTCTCCTACTATGTCATATTATATGAAATAATGTTTAAAATTAAATGATACATAGTATAATAGGTACAAAAAAAAGTGGAGTTGAAGGTGGAGTTCAATTTTTAGTTGAAGTAAGAGTGAACTAGGACTTGCATGTGGATTCATTTAGAACTTCTTGTCTTCTCTCTCTCTATCTTATTATTTTCTATATGTACATATATTTTTGAATGATTATGGTGAGATTATGTCTTTGGCTTATTTAAACTCTGTCAAATTTTATACTACCTCATCTTTGAAACAATAAAGAACTAATTTTTCCTTCATTTTTAAGTTATTCATGAAGTGTGTTCTTAATGTTCATTGTTAAAGCCTAGTGAATAATTATTTTTCATATGTTTATGTCTAAATATCTCACATTTATACGAAAAATTATAAATCTTGTAGGTCATATAAAATGTATAAGTATGTTTTTTTACTTAATCTAGGAGTGAATTCGGCCATTGTTCATTCCTCCCAAGCTGGTGTAGGTGTCTGTCAAGACCTTTGTGTGAAATACTTTTGCAAGAGTCATTATATGAATATGAAGTGAAGTTTTTCAAGTTATTTAACTTCCAAACTATGTTCAGTATAGACATAATTAACCTTCACATTGGTGTATCACCCCAATTTTTAGTTTTAATTTCTATTTTCATCTTTAACATTAATCCTTATACCATTTTCCTTGTCAAGAAAGCATAAAATTAGATAGTTTAGATAGAATTAGGTGAGTGTACCAAAGAGAACCAACCCTTCATTTGGAGATTTTCTCTAATTATAAAATCTTACACCTTGGAGAGTTTTCATTGTATCGACGAAAGTTAGAACAGGCACACATTCTCATCAAAGGTGCACGTCAGAGTGATAATAGGTATCAACACAAGTCTTATTCAAAACATTGTTGTGCACATAAAAGGGTTTGAAAATTCACATAGCCCTCTAGTTATAAAAATTACATTAGATGTGACCCTAGGACCTAAAATAATTTCAACTATTTTCCAGGTCATATCTCAAACCTTACATTATATTTTACTTTTAGGTAGATCTTGGATACATTTAATGGAAGTTGTCCCATCTACACTTCATCTGTGTAAAATTCATACATGATGGGACCTTATTATCCACATCTATCGATGACAAACCCTTGAAATTTTTCAAAATGATACATTTTAAAACTGAAGACATTCCTATAGTAATATCACCTCAACAATCCATCCTTCTTGAGCATATTAACATGTATGAAATAGGTGATTCAAGTACAATGACTCATTTGTCTTAAAATTCAAAATAAGGCACAACATCTTGAAGTGCATATAGATGCACAAAAAGATCAAAAACCATTACCAAAAGCTCCAGTACAAACAAAAGAGCCCCCGACATTTGCATTTCCTTTATTGGTAAATATTGAGTAAAAAGATGGCCACATCTTGGATTACTATGATAGTGATGACAATACGACATATGATATGACATATGAGAAAATGTAAAATTTAAAATTTGACCCTCTGGAGCAGTTGTCACATAACTTATTTGAACCTACGACTCTTGGCACATATAAGCTAAACCCACTTGTAAAAAATACAACATTAAATCCAGATATGGGCAAATCAAAACTAATAAACAAGCATGTAAATGTTTGTTATTCCATACATCCCTCTTGGTTAAAAGCATTGAGTCAACCTTATAAGGGCCAAATGCAAGTACATCATGTGAATAATGTGGAGTCTTCTCAAAAATATTTATTCTAAATACTACAGATCAAAATGAAATAGGATACCACTGATACCATTTTATCTTTGTTACTTGAACATAGAATGATTTATTTACCTTTTACCAGACACAAACAGACAGTAGACTACTCCCCACAAAGGGAGTATCATACCATTGAATCATTGGCCATAATGTTAATGAATGTGCGGCATTACAAAATCTAATCCAAAAATATAAAAATGAAGGACAAATACGCAATGTATTCACAATAGATAAATTAATACATATTTCAAATGATAGCATTATTTCTACAACACATGAAAAAAGTGAAGAACATGTTATGTACCTTTTCAACCTATCCAATCATGATTTAAACAATGTAAAAGATCCAACTTAAGGTTGTAAGGTTCACAGTAGGGGAGATATCTATGACCATCCATCGAATTCCATCATAAGATGATCATTCCTCTTCAAAAATTCTATAAAAAATCAAAACATTTAAAAATACAAAAGCCTTTTCAGCACCTACATGTTTTATTGGCTCCTTGGCATCCATGTGTTAGTTCCATGTTCATGGACACCATACTCAGTTAATCCTACATACACATATATGTCACACTTCTACTTGAGTGTGATACAAGCATACACAAACACATGATACATTCTCAATTTGGATGTTGGGCCTTCCCTCTACTCATGTCATATGGACATTGGGGGCATCCAATTATTTGATCTTGATACACACAGGTTATATGATTCGATGATCACTCTACATTATTATGTTTGAGCTTAAATATTTACTTACACATGTTTATTATCCATGATTACATCTCACACATGTTATTTTATATGATATACACTTGCCATAATTTTCCTAACACATTGGATCCATGGGCTACTATAACATGTTTATGATATTTATTTATGCTTTAATTTATGCACTTCCTTGAGTGTCTTGTCTTGTTATTGTATTCCTTGTTTGATCATTTGAATATGTTTCTTTTCTTCCAACCCCTGTGCCTATATATGATTTCATTGACATTTGTATATCTCATTATTTATTTTATGTATATTTTAATATGTCATTCTTACTTTTATGAACATTTGACTAAGTCATGTCCTTTCAACTGTTTAGTATTTGAACATGCCCCTTGTTTACGGTCTCTTTAGACCATTGCGTTTTGACTTATTTTTAAAGTGTTCTTGTGTGTGTGCTTATTTTCTTATTGAGCTAGTATTGTTACTATATATACATTGTCATGATATTTATCATGCATATTATGCCTACATGTGATCACATTAGTTCTATAATCTTCAATGATACATTTACATAGACATGTTCCTTTCTATATGCTACACGGTTGCATTCACAGATTATATAGTTATCTTCTCATTTTAAATTAAGGTATTTACCAGTTCCTATCTTTTTCTCACCTCAAATGGAGGGAATATTAGCATGGGCATGTCATAGAGCCATGTTCTCCACACTTGGCACAATTTTGAGATTCATTGATGGCATGCTTTGGAAGCATGTTATCCACACTTATTCAGTACATGGTACTTATATAAGTTTTTAGATTGAATGGGGGTATGTCATAAAGGCATGGATTCCATACATTCATAGTTTTTAGATTCAGTAGGGAAATGTTTTGGAGGCATGTTCTCCATACTCATTTAGTATATGGTTCTTACATCAGTTCTCAGATTCAGCAGGGGCATGCTTTGGAAGCATGTTCTTCAGACTATTTAGTATTTAACATCTTCAGTTTACAACGAAGGCGTGTATTAGAAACATGTCCTTCACATTGGTACTTATATTAGTTTCTATATTTCTCCATATATAGTGGGAGTATGCTTTGGAAGCATGTCCTCCATACTTACATAGTTTCTAAATCGGCCAAAGCACATAGTGTTATAATTCAAATTCATAGTTGTGATAAAATTATATACATTGGTACTATTGTTATACATAGTTTCATCATGAGACATATCTAAGGTACATATGCTATAAAAAAATGTGCCTAATAGTATAAAATCTAAAACAAATTCAAATTTCAAAACTCTTTTATGGACCATTATCATATCATGGATTTTTTTGTACCGATACTTTGTAGACTTTTACAAACATTATTGAGCTAGTTTATTGTAGTAGTTGGTTCACCTTTTTTATATGGTTGAGGTGATCAAATCATTTGATCTTGCCAAGTTTTTATTTTAAACTTGATCATCCAGCGTCACCAAGCTATAAGTATCATTGGGTTACATGGTTGAGTTTATCTCAACTACCAAGTGGCAACTCACTTTTACTCCAAAGCTGGGGGCATGTGCCCCTCTCTCTCTCCCCCCTTGGATATGTGCACTTTAAAGTTTTATCTATATTTATCCTAAACTCAATTTTAAAGTCTTATAATGATACATCTTTTTTAAAACAACTTGTTAATAGGCAAAGTGATTACATCAACACATATGTGTACTCCTAAATCTTGCTCTTTCAATTTTAATATATTTCAATTACTTTCAACCTATATTGTATGCATTGATTTTATATTGTAACATACTCTTGGTTATAGGTGTGTCGCCATCAAAGCACTCAAGTTAGGCACATGAAAAGACAAGGCATGCATACACACTCAGGTACACATTCTTTTCCTTTAAACTAATAATTTCATTACTAGATTAAAGGGGAGAAAATATAGATGATATTTTATGATTATATAGCACCTCGATCTTGTACACTTGGAAAATTTAGAACTTGGTTGTTCCTCTCAGTTATCTACTTTTTTCACTTATAATTTTTGTATTCACTCTATCTTTGTGCCTTTTGGCCTATATATCTTAGTCTGACTAGTTTTATGTTGATGAGCCAGGTCTTCTATGTTGTCCAAAATGCTTAAAATGTACTTATCTTCCATCTCTACAAATTCAGAACATGTACCTGCTTTTTTGCTCCCTAGACACTAAAGTCCAAGAAGATAATAGCATCGACATTACTGTCATGTCCCAACGCAAGTGTCCAATGCCTTAAAGTCATCCATTTTATAAATAAAATTTATCCTAATATTGGCCTAAGTGTTTTAATGTAAGTTATCACTCCAAAGGGATTGATATAAATATAAGATCAATCCTCATTCATTTCAAACCTATAGAAGACTTAGCAAAAATATCAAACATCATTCAAAGAGTATTCAATTGATCAAAAGGTTCTATATTTATTCATATTTCCATACCAGTCATAGGGACTGTACATCTATGGGTCTGAAGAACTAAATGAGTAGTCTAAGAGCTTAATTTGCTAAGTTACAAGCTAGATCATTGTTGTACTTTGCATATATTGATTCACACACAAGCCAACATGTAGGGAAGAACTACATCCATTTGAGGCCCTCTTCAAAGTATTGTCTATGTCAGTAATGCCCACTGACAGAGTGGTTTTTGGGGCAGTTTGACATCGTGTGCCCACCAACCCATTTTTCTCTAAGGTCACTATGAAGATGGAAAACTATGATTTTTTATTTTACAAGGAGCGATAGTCCATGATTCAGATCTGAATTTACTAGAGTGAAGGTGAAGCAAAACCCAAAAGCATCCAGGTGGTTATATCCTATTTTAACAAATATTTTGTACAAGACACTAGTGTCTAACCTAGACACTACTATCGACATAATCATCCCAGACTGACGTTACTATCCAAAGAGCTAGAAGCATCATACCCAGAATCTAATGATTGTTCTAAAATCTCTTTTATGTCTATTTTTTGCCTATTTTAGATCTAATATTACATTATCATCAGAATAAATTAAGTATTTCACTTCTTTATCATTTATATATCTAGCAAAGTTGTACTTTTCATATTTAGACTATCTCAACATAATAAATTTAATGTATGTTTATCTCTGAGTTTAATATCTAATTGGTCTGCTATAGATCTAAATATCACCCTTGTGCCATTTCATTTCTGTATACCCCTTTAACATCTAGATAACCCTAATCTAGATCATTTTAGGGTTAAGCAAATCCTGAAGTCCAACAATATAGTAAATTATGGTCATGTAAAATGTATACTTTGCATTCTCAGCGCACTGATAGTGAATACCTAAATAGGGTCTCTAGGTTATATCTACCTATGTCATCTCATCTAGAGCTCACCTATAGTATTGTAGCTCCCCCTGATGTCTCTTGTGTTCAGGTCCCCTTTGATACCACTTGTAGACCATCAACTCATTTGCCCTCCTTTGTTGACGTTGCCCCACTAGTCTCTAAATAAAAATATGCTCCCACGCCCAGACCTAGAGTAATGTGGTTGCACCTATATTGCATCCTCCTCGGTATACCACACAATGTAGATCATGGTATAACTATGATAATATAACGGGGCCTCATGCAAATATAACTATTTGCTCTAGCATATTCCTAACCACTCCTCCCATGCCCATGTGGAATAATTGCTTGCTCTTGTCAGGGAGTAGAATGTCATTGATAACAGCCATAAGAACAATCATTACCCTATAAACTACTATTAGTAATGGAGGATTGACCTCCATGGCTCCATCTCATGGCACATCCATCACCAGCTCGATCTCATCAATATCTATGTAGCTGCTTTGTACCATCTCAATATCAATATGGCCAGTAAAATCCTCCAACATATCATGTCTAAGTCCTAGTGCTAACTAATAAAATGGTTATCCTCTGATCGGCACTCATAGAATACACTAGACATCCTCCAGTATAATGGCCACCTCACTTGTTAGCAACTAAAATTTTGAGGTGTCAAAACACTATCTCTTAGCTAGTGCACTGATAAGCACCTGATCTACGTTGATCATTGGCATCCTTGCCACGTGTAAGAGGTCAATCATTGTAAACAAACCACACATATCATTCATCCATATTACCGATTGTTGTAGGATGTGGGATCGCCTCTCATGTGCTATAAGCACATCCACTTGCACCTGCAATCCAATTAAGATAGCTAAAATCAATCATATGTGTCTAATTCAATCACATTATACTTGTTAATCAATTCTATTTCTTAGCACCATCACTTCATCAATTGATGTTGAACTTATTCATCCGCTTTCTTAATTTTCTCCCTGATCATTTTTTTTTCCTTTGTGCATTCAAATATTTTCATGTTTTTATGACATATTCGTCGTTTGGCAGGTCAATTTCACCATTTCCATAGTGAATTTGCTACTAATCTGGGTCCTATTCATATTTCTATGTGGCCAGGCCTTTTCATTGTTTTCATGGCAAATTCACCATTTATCAAACCATTTTGTCAATTACTTGGCCATTTTGTTAATTCCTAAATCATTTTTGTTGTTTGGAAAATACTCGCTTTTTGGTCATTTTTGTCATTTTCAAGGCAAATTCATCCTTTTTATAGTCAAAATCACCGATTTCTAAAATTTTCTACACCATTTTGTCATTTTGACGAAATCACCATTTTTTAGTGCGAATTTGTCATTTACATAGTTGAAATTGTTGTTTTCGTGGTGAATTCATCATTTTTGCAGATGAATTCATCATTTTTGTGATCAAAATTGTCATTATGAAAATAGTGAATTCATCGTTCTACCTACTTCTACATGTAATAAATGTGCTTGAATAGAAATTAAACAAAGAAACAAAGGTACCTATTAGTGGTCTTGCTCCCCATGCCCGTCTAAACTCTTGTACGTGGTCTGGAAGTGATCTCAAACGTGGTCTACGAACTATTTTTTCCAGATCACTTTTGCACAAAATCGCAAAGCTAAATTTTGGAATGGCTAAGGTAAAAATGAACTAAATTTAACCCCAGAGTAAATCTATAGCCTTTTATTCTAAAAGAAATACCCCCATAATACATATGTTGTCATTCTTCTCTAGACGTTTATTTCTATCCCTAGTGTCTATTTTTCCTCTCGTTTTTTATCTCTTTCTTTTTTCTTTTTCTTTTTGAATTTTCTATGCTATCGTTTCACCCTTTCGCAGGTCCACTCATCCCATATTTTTTTTTACTCTCCCCTCGAAGGGGCATCTAGGACTTACCAAGAGTCATTTTGAGACATGTTTGAGCCCATTTGCTAACACATTTTACAAAATTGTCAAATTTAACATCCATTATTTTTCCTCTAAATCATTATGAACATCTATACGCATTTTAATTTTTTTTTATCTTTGAAAAGATGTTACTTCCTCTGCATCTCGCAACACCTCCTCAAACAAGGGCAAAATGTAAACACTCCATTTTAATCACTTCTGTGTCAAAATTGCAAAACAAATCAACTTCCCGCAAATTATACACAAACTAGTCTAATATCATCTATTCATCCTAATTTCCTATGTGCATCTAACGTATGAGTTCAAATTCATCTTGGGACATCCATAGATGGGATAATTCACCATATTAAATTTGTTGAATTATCATTCTAATCATTTTTTTAATCAATTCTTCTTCTCTGATCAATTCATTGATTCTCTTTCTTTGATCCATTAATTCAAACATTTCCTTCTCTAAACATTTCTTTTAAATATTCTTCTAAATAAGTTTTCCACGTATTTATTAAATTGATCATTGATTAATTTAATTAGTCATTTTTATAACTATAACTCTATGGAAATGGCATTACAATTTATTTTCAATTATTAATTCTTTTCCTTTTCCTTCTCCTTCCAAAGGGCATCTTCATGAAAAAGAATCTTGAGATCCTATGAAATATATTTTTGTGAGTTCATCAATTAATAAATGAAATAATATTAAAGATTATTCATCATCATTCATCTTGGAGACAAGATAAAGGGTCCATAATGAATCTCATGAGATATTTTAAGGATCATTCTCAACCCTTCATCTTGGAAACAAGATGAAGGGCTCACATTGATGATCCATGTGCTTTCTTGATAATAGTTTTCCACCTTTCATCTTAAAAACAAGATGAAGGGCCCACATTGACTCTTACAAAGATATTTCGAGAAGAATTCTCCACATTCCATAGCTCATATTAATCCCCCTTGAGATATTTTGAAGAACCTTCCTCCACCCTTCATCTTGGAAAAGATAATGGACTTGTATTATCAATCCATGTGTTGATCCATGTGCCTTGTCGAGTGTTAAGGTGTGGAGCTAAAAGCTTCAACTGTTTGTAGACACAAGAGTAAGGATGCTGAAGAACCAGAGCCACCGGCGTCAGCAGTATGACCGACGTTGGTCAGATGCAGTGGAGAAAGACACCGGCGACAGCAAGGAGTCGGCCAACGTCAGCAGCACCAGCCCAGCAGGGACCGGCGTCGGTCGCCTGTGTATTTTCGGAACTGCTGTTGACGAACAGTCAGTTAAGTGAAGCGAGTGTTTGCATGTCAAGCGACTAATTATAGTCACTAGCTGTGTGTCTAATTATTGTAACTAGAGTTCTATTTTTGTAAGCATGGGATCTTATTTATAGACCCATAAGGCATGTATTGTAATTGTATCTAAGAAGGCAAGTAATAGCATTGAAGCTAGCAAGGTCAAGGAGATCAGTTGAAGCATTCAAGGAGGGATAGCAACTCAGGGTTTAGAGTTGTGTTGAGCAAGAGAGAGAGGGAAGAAGGTCTTGAGGTGTGGCAAGCCTTTGAGGTGGAGGAAGAAGTGGCATCTTCCTTATTGTATTTTCTTCTAGTAGTAGTTAATACAAGAGTGTGTATTGTCTCTCAAATTCTTTGATGTCTCAAGTTTCTAGCTACTTTATCATTCTGGTATAATTCCGTGTTTAATTGCATATAAGATAGTAATCAATTGTGCTCTAATTGGTAGAGCTAGATCCCCTGACAAGTGGTATCAGAGCTACGGTTTGCAGGAAGCAGGGTATTGTTTTTGATTACAGGTCATTCACAAGGTTTTCTGATTGAGTGAGAGTTCAGCAATAGCAGAAGAAAGCAGGCTACGAATGGAGAAGTTTAACGGCAAGAATTATCAACATTGGAGAATGCAGATTGAGGACTATCTGTATCAGAAGGATTTGTACTTACCGTTGGGTGGGGTTGCATGCAAGCCCACAGATATGAAGGATGAAGAATGGAACGTTCTTGATCAGAAGGCTCTCGGTTCCATAAGGTTGAGCCTTGCATCGTCTGTGATTTTCAGCTTATCACAGTGCAAGACAACGGAGGAGTTGATAGTCTTTGGCGAATTTATACAAAAAGCCCTCGGCTTCTAATAAGGTATATCTTATGAAGCAGCTATTTACTTTGCAAATGCAAGAAGGTGGATCAATACATACTCATCTCAATGATTTTCATGGTTTGGTAAACCAACTAGCTTCAGTCAATATTGTTTTTGATGATGAGGTAAAGGCTCTCTTGATTTTATGTTATTTGCCTGAAAGTTGGGACGGTATGGTTATGGCAGTAAGTAATTCTGCATCTGCTTCTAAAATCTTAAAAGTTGATGATGTTGTGAGTGTGATCTTGAATGAAGAAATACGCAGGAAAAGCACAGGTGAATCATTAGGGAATGCTCTAAGTGCAGAAAGCAGAGGATGGCAAAGGGAGAAGGTTGAGCATGGGAAATCAAGGTCGGGAAGGAGATCCGAGTCTAAAGGTATTACCTGCTGGTTTTGTGGAAAGAAAGGACATACAAAGGAGTGTTGGTTGAGAGATAAAGAGAATCAACATGCAGGTATGGAAGAAGCAAAGGATGCAAATATTGTGATGCAGGATGCTCTCATACTTTCTTTGGATAGTCAGGTAGGATCATGGATTTTATATGCTGGTTCATCTTTTCATGCATCCCCAAACAGAGATTTATTCTATGAGTATGAACAGGGAGACTTTGGAGTGCTCTATTTAAGGGATGGTACGCCTTATCAGATAGTTGGCAAAAGAAAAGTGCAGCTGAGATTGCAGATTGACAACACATGGGTGTTGAAAGAGGTCATGCATGTTCCAATTCTGAAGCAGAGTCTGATTTCTGTAGGAAGGTTGGGAGATGAGGGATGCACAATAACCCTCACATCGGATTCTTGGAAGGTTACCAAGGGAGCACTTGTTCTAGCAAGAGGTAAGAAAGTAGATACTCTTTATCTGTCTACTTGTATTACTGATTCTACTTCTGGTGTAGATTCGAAGATGTGGTCTAATAGGCTTGGTCACAAGAATAGGAAGGAAATGGAAGTTCTTGATTCAAAAGGTATGTGTTCAAATTTGGAAAGCACAGATACAGTTTATTGCAGAAAGAGAAAATTTGATGCTTTTGACAGGAACAAAGAAGCCTTGGTGTTTATGGAGGAGATGAAGGACAGAGACCAGTCACAGGGGCTGAATAAATCTGAGCAGGGCAGCATGGACAGAGGTTTGATCTAAGAAGAGCTCGCGGATGAAAATTTTATCACTTACAGGAACACAGACACCGATGTCGGTAGCTTGGCACCGACGTCAGTCATCCAGATACCGACATCGGTCATGTGCAGACCAGTAGGGTCGGTAGGTCGGGCAGGAGAAGTCCGACGTTGGTCACAAGGACCGACGTCGGCAGGAGGGACGCCGGCGTCGGCCAGGAAAACGACGTTGGCAGTCAGGGTCAGTGCAGGGAACCGACATCGGTCAGGAGCAGACTGAGAGATGGCCAATATCGGTCACTGGAACGGATGTTGGGTGGATCTATAAGTCTTAAACACCCATGTGGAGGTCAGGAAAGGTATGTGAACCTCATATTCGTTGGTCACCTTCTTTATATTGCTTATTGATAGTCATGAACTAGGAAGATGGAAGAAGCAATGCAGGTAGAATCCAGAAACAGTGGGAGCTTGGCATGGATGAGGAGTGTGAGTCCTTGGAGAACCAAACAGGGATTTGTTGGTAGTGTTGTCAACTGAAAGTAAGCACTGGATAGAGGGATGGATTCCCGTTTTAGAGAAGAGAGTGGATGGACACATGAGACAGAAGGCTATGGTATATGGTCTTGTTTAGGCTGCGAACAATAGAAGTTTGACCATTGTATTTTATCTTTACCAGGTTGGATAATATTAGCTACATTATCCTGTTACTGTATTGTGTTACTTGTTGCAGGGTTTCATGTACAGGGAGTTTTCTGAGCTAAGGGTAGAGTTGGTTCAGAAGTGTCATGGAGAATTTGAGAGCAGCAAAATTCTTGTGGCATAAGAGACAGGTATAGCATCACAGGTTTCAGTGGTGGTTGGTCTTCAAGAGTGACATTGAAGAGGAATACAGAGCCTAAGGAACAAAATAGATGGTGTACAGGTACAGGTACAAGTTGCAGCTGTTTATCTCCAAGTGAGAGATTGTTAAGGTGTGGAGCTAAAAGCTTCAACTGTTTGCAGACACAAGAGTAAGGATGCTGAAGAACCAGAGCCACCGGCGTCGGCAGTATGACCGACGTCGGTCAGATGCAGTGGAGAAGGAGACCAGCGACGGCAGGGAGTCGGCCGACGTCGGCAGCACCAGACCAGCAGAGACCGGCGTCGGTCCCCTGTGTATTTTCGAAACTGTTGTTGACGAACAGTCAGTTAAGTGAAGCGAGTGTTTGCATGTCAAGCGACTAATTATAGTCACTAGCTGTGTGTCTAATTATTGTAACTAGAGTTCTATTTTTGTAAGCATGGGATCTTATTTATAGACCCATAAGGCATGTATTGTAATTGTATCTAAGAAGGCAAGTAATAGCATTGAAGCTAGCAAGGTCAAGGAGATCAGCTGAAGCATTCAAGGAGGGATAGCAACTCAAGCTTTAGAGTTGTGTTGAGCAAGAGAGAGAGGGAAGAAAGTCTTGAGGTGTGGCAAGCCTTTGAGGTGGAGGAAGAAGTGGCATCTTCCTTATTGTATTTTCTTCTAGTAGTATTTAATACAAGAGTGTATTGTCTCTCAAATTCTTTGTTGTCTCAAGTTTCTAGCTACTTTATCATTCTAGTATAATTCCGTGTTTAATTGCATATAAGATAGTAATCAATTGTGCTCTAATTGGTAGAGCTAGATCCCCTGACATCGAGGATACATTTACAACCATCCATCTTGGAAGCAAGAGAAAAGGTTCCCATCAATTCAAAATTACTATAAATAGACCCTTACCCTTTGTAATTTTAGATGCTCATGTTCAATAGTGAAGTTCTGTCAATTTCTTGTGCGTCAAATTCTATCAATTCAACATTTAAAGGTTTTCAAGAGGAGATAATATAGTTAATGCCAATAACATTATTAAAGACTTCTTGAGACTACATTTGAGCCACATTCGATTACGATAAGGTGAATGATCCGTGAAAGGGAAGGTAATAATTGTTTGCTTCTTCTCTTAATTTTGGTTTAATTTAGTTTTGTCTTAGCTCACGAGGTACTGGAATAGAGGTGCTAGAAACATATTTGGTTTTGATTGTGTACTTATTAACAAAGTTTCTAACCTTTATAGTAATCCTAATGAGACACTAGGTATGTCTTAGATCTTTTGGAAAGATTTAACATGACAGACTGCAACCATTCCTATCCGGAGTCAAGTTGACAACCAAGTTTTCTACTCCCTCAGTCATTACTACTTTGCACCACCATGTTGTTGGAATTCTTATTTACTTGACTCACAATGACCCTTACATATCTTTTGCAGGTGCCTTAGTTTATTGATTTATGCAAGAACCACGAGATTCATTAGAAATTTTCAAAGTGCACTCTCTACTACATCAGATGGACATAAAGATATGGCATCCATTAATTCACGTGGTTCAACAAACTTAGTAGGCTACACTAACTCAAATTGGGCAAAAGATGTTGATGGTCGCAAATCCACTTCAAGCTATGTATTCACTCTTCGCTATGGCCTTGTTTGGTTGATGCCATCGCCCTTTCATCCATGAATGTTGAATATAATGGAGATATGAATGCCACTAGAGTCCATTTGGATATAGCAAAACTTTATTAGAGTTTGATATTCTGCAAGATCAACTCACCACCATTTGGTTGGACAACCAAAGTACCATTCATATCTCTCGAAATTTAGTGGAACATCATTACACCAAACACATTTAGGTCCACATGCACTACATATGACAATTGATTCATGAGAAAATAATTGATCTCCCATACCGTTGCATAGAATTGTAAGTGTTGACATCTTCAATAAACCCTTGACAAAGAACAAGTGTGTACATCTTCAAGCATTGTTATGGGTGAAGGAAGTTGTCCTTGTGGTAGAGGGGATGGTGTGGGGTAAAAGGGTAGTCTAAGTCATCCTTCCTTTTTCATTAAGCATATTGTACATGGGTACCTCATCAGGGCTTGATGTGGGGACCCGTATCAGAGGTGAGCCTCATTATTTGTAATATCCCTAAACATTTAAGGGGCGTGTTAGTGTAGGTTGTTATTACACCATCTTACTTAGGTTAGTAGTAATATCCCTAGGTTAGCATATTCTATATTTTACTATTTTGTAAATTATGAAAATAAAAAAGGTGTGCATCTACCATGCACCTCATATGTGCACTTCTAAAATGTTTTAATTGGACCACATGATGACGTTTGAACTCATTAGATATTAATCAACCATATACATTAAATAAAGTAGGCATATCATTTGCATTAAATGTTGGTGTCATGTTTTTATTAATGCAGGGTTCCCTTTCTCATTTGAACATGTAACCATGTGTATTAAATAAAGTAGGCCAACCATGTGTATTAAATAAAGTAGGACAACCATTTGAATTAAATGTGGGTATCATATTTTTATAAAAGCAGGGCTCCCCTTCTCATTTGAACATGTAGGATGTGTTAAAACTCCTTGAAATCTGAGAGTTGTATTATTTTTATGTTGTATCTTGTAATCACCTAAAAGTGGTATTTAGATGCTAAGAGTGTTGCTTGAGACAATCTATTCCTAGCGTAGCTCTAGACCTATCTTAGAGCATTTATCATACTTTTTGCGCCATTGTACAAACCATAAACATCTTCTGTCAACTCAAACACAACCCTAAAAATGCATTCCCAGATCCCAACCCAGTGTGCCCTGTAGTCTACCAACTGGGCACAAACACCACATTAAGGGCATTAGAGCCACATGGTGCTAATGTCCCCAACTTGGCGCTAGTGTCCCTTACCCTGACTCTACTGAACAAATATATTTTCAAACATATGCCCCTCCTAAGGTCAGCGTAAGTACATTTTATTACCCACAAAAGCTACGGATCACTATAAATACAAGATTATTATACCTCTATCCACTATATAGAAAATAAATATAAAAAGCATATTCAAATAAGAAACAAGTTGAGCAAAATCAAGGTAATTGATCCATATTTCGTCATACTTCTACATACTACCATTTATAGCTACCCTAAGCCCAGATTTCAAAGATTTTCAATCTCAAACACACTCAAAGTATTCAAAACCTCTCTCATTCTAGAATTCACTCGCACTTGCACCAAGCACTAGGTGGGATAACTACATCGGACTTGATCCCTCCTCGAAGTATTGTTATGTAGGCAACTCTCTTCACAACGGGGTGTTGAGGATGTCCAACCTATCCTAATAATAAACACATATTCAATTCATGTCATAATTACAAGGAGGATTAAAGTTTGCACACTAAATCAGATATTCTAGACACAATACAATGTTCCAAATTTCATGCGCACAGGAATAGAACTCAGAAACACAGGCACAAGTGATCCCAAAAAATAGGAACAATCCTACAAAGATGATAGTAGTGCCATTTTCAAGACACTAGAGCAGCATGATGTTACTATCAAGTGAATAATCAAATCCAGAGACCCTGTTGATAACACTCAGACCTATCCAGAACCCAGTTTTCAGAACCTAGATCTTCCACGACAGACATTTTCTAGCTAAGTCTATATTTGCTTATGTTTATTACTATTTTTAGAAAGTCAAAACAAGTCAAAATCTATAACAAATCAATGGTTATTTATTGAATATTATTTCACTAAATTAGACAACTCGGCCCTTTAATCTAACTTAGGATTTACATTATTAAAATCCTAAAAGGTTAAAACATTTGGTGAATCCGACTTTGAATATTGCTCAAACCCTAGTTTGCATTTTTCAATTTTTTGTGCAATAAATTAAGGCTACATCTATTTTTTCTAATTTTTGTTATAACCTAACTCATTTAATCAATCCCATATTATAGTTTCATTTATTTAATGTAATTTAAATTTTTGCCAAGCAACCCTAATTCAAAATCCTAACACTAGGGTTCACATTTCTAGAACTCAAATTTCAAATCCATGTATCTTCTGATTTATATTTCATATAATCATAATCATAATGACAAAAAATTAATCACTGTTTGTTGCAAAGTCAAATACTTTCACTTGCATGCTTGTTCCCTTTAATTCAAAATGAATTCAGAAAAGACATAAACACATGTATAGATGACATTTTCTATCAATTGCAATATATGTCATATTTCATAGCATGTTATCTTTCTCCTATGTGGAATTTCATTAACGAGCAAACCCATACACACATAGAGGATTTAGCACATAAACTAAGCTAACAACTATGTTTCAAGTTGCAATGTCATATCTTATGCACAGGTAAGAACCTCCTCATCTCCATGAGGGTGATAGTTATTTTCCCTCTAACCAGGTCCATGTTATCATCCCTCCACGAGATGGCATAGCCTATAGCAATGTCATTAATCCCCATACTCGGCATACTCACACTTTTTCCCTACATGGTGTGTCTACATGTTCAATCAGAAACAACTACGGTTTACACTTGTGAGACTCTATGTGAATTAATTATCAGTATGAGCAAGATAATTTTAGGATTACAAAATCAGAATCAACTACTACATGAAAAAATTATAACATTGGAAAAGCAATTTTTAAGACAAAGGCCTCCAGGGACACTAGTGTAAATCATGTATATGCATCTTCACCTAGTCAATTTGTGGCAAACAATATTACATATCAAAACATGAAATCACAACAAAGTACATCTACAACTAGTGATTAAAAAAGCATTCAAAGATCAAATAAGAGTTCAAGTGAGGTACTAAGGGAAATGATTAAAGTTAAGTTGATCAAACTACCCCCTCTACACCCAATGAGGTGATCCAGATATTTTTGTGCATATCATATAATGCATGAGCACCACACTGATTCATGTTTAGCATTGAAAAAGAAACTACAATAGATAATAGATATAGATGACTCACATAGTGACATTTCATCCACACAACATACAATGGCACATCTACCAATTCAAAAAGGGTCAAATTCATAAACATTACAAAAATGGTTACCAAAATATAACTCGAAACATAACAAAGTTCTAAAAACACAATTAGATCGAGAAATAATACATGCACAGATAAATCAAGCAAATCTACCTCTCTAAAACGAGGCTCAATGATCAATATGGTTTAATTTTGGTCACAAATATCTACAACGGTTTGATTATCATGGTCAAGTTTGGGCAGACAGGGCCAAGGCATCACTTCTATTCTAGCAGTTGATAATATTGGTCAATAGGGTTTAGGATTTATTGAGCATCCTAATACACTGTATGTCTACAATAAGCACAATTTCAAAGGGCAAAATCACAATCAATATGCCAAGGCACAATTCAAAAAGGTCAACTCCACAGTATCAAGGAATCCCCTCTAACATTCCAAGTTATCATGATTCTGATGTTGAACAATATTGTGATTCCCATGATGAACAATACATAGATTCCTACTACAACAACATTCAACTACAACATAGCATTCATAATGCACGAGAGATTACCGTTCTTATTTTTGACATTGGTCACAATGATAGTGAGTCTCCCATGAGACTCATTGGTTAGTATGGCTCCTACTCCTTGTACATACTTTCTTCTCTCTTGCTCCTTGTACATAATTGATTTTCATTTGCTTATACATAGCTTATATCTAGAAAATACAAAAATAATATAACATGTTAAAATATAAAAACATTCAAATATTACTCAAAAAATACAAAATTAACAAATTGTATGCATTGTTATGTTTACATTTCTTCTACTTGTCAGATATTACATATTGTTAGCTATCTTAGAATAGTCGGTTTTATCATACATAGATGTTTCATTTGTTCTTGTCGAGTGCTTGCACATTACATACAAAACTTCGATCCACTACACTAATCCAAACTTAAAATCATCTACCCACTAAGGGCATATACACCGATTCAGATTTATTCATTTGATACATCCGCCCACTCGAGGTCATCTCATACACAGTTTCTACTACCAAGTTCTATCCTTACATTCTATACATTCTAGTTTATGCATTGGTGTATCTTGATATTGATCATTGCTACTCATTGCTCAAATTTTTTACCAACTATCACTAGTTAGACTCAGTATATGTACATCCTAGCATTTACACAAATTTGTACTACATAGTTATACATGTTTTCTTTTCTAGCTTTCCTAGTTTAGACTTGATTGTGTTTCCTATGCTTCTTCTATTCAAGGGCATTTGAATATGCCATTGCTCTTTGGCTTTATGCCACTTCTATGCTTGTATGCCTTGGACATGTGCCCATATCCCTTGTGTGTGCTTTCTTAATTATATATGAGGACATTTGAACATATACTTCTATGTGGCTCTAACCCAAATTGTTTGTTGCTTGCGTATGTGGACATTTGAACATGTCCTTCTATGTGGCTCTAACCCAAATTGTTTGTTGTTTGCGTATGTGGACATTTGAACATGTCATTGTATGTTTTCATTCTCAAATTTAGTGACATATGCCCATGTCCATTGTATTTTGGCCCCCTGGCTTACTTTTGTGTGTCTCTTGTGTTTTGTATGTATGCTTCCATGTATGCGTCTTCACCATGACACTTATTTTCACTTGTTACACACACCAGTTTTCGATGCCATGAGAGACCTCATGCATCTACCCTTCCTACTTGCATGTCATGATGGACATCATGCCCCATCCCCCTAGATAGCTACTCATATTTGATGTTATACACATTGATTACATCTATCTTGACATTCTTATGCAATGCTAGATTACAACATACATCTTACATTACCTATTTATGCTCAAATTATTTTACATTTTGATGTTATATTTATACATTGTATTGGATTGACACGTAGTTATCATATATATGCTCCAACTAACATTTTGCAGAAGTACTTTTGAGGACAGTTCTTACACTGGTTCCACAACTATCCTCACAAGAGGAGGCATTCATATGGGTTTGTCACAGAGATCAAGCTCCTACATTGTTATTCACGGATTATTTTCAGCACATACGCTCAGTTCCATAAATCAGACACAGGTTAGATACAAGGAAAAATAGGGACTCAAAATAGTTCAGATTACCCAAATTTCAGATGAGACAAACATTAGTGCCCAAATTGAAATACTAATGCAACAGGGTGCTACTATCCACTGCATGGTGCTACTGTCTAGTATCCCCAACTTCAAGGTAGTCTAGATCAACCAAAAAAGTACACAAAGTACAATACAAATTTGCATAGATACAATCACAGGTTTGACAGTTATGTTCAAATTTTACTCAAACACTCATTTCAGCGCATATTCATACCAGTTGTTCAGATTGGGGGCATCATGCGCGACATGATCACTCCCACATTCAGTTCAAATTTACATATACAATTATTACATACTCAGTCCAGAATCAGTATACTCAAATAGCAGATTGGGAGGCATGTGCAAGACACATAGTTACAATATTCTCAGTTACACACAGGTTGATCATATGAAATGGCAAACTCCATGTCATTCTCTACCCTGTATACACTTGTTATCATATTCCAGGGAGTCACTAGTTCATGTCTTACTCCCTCTACAGTGGTTGGCATTTCTGAGTAGCCCAAAGCCACCTAATGTCCCTGAGTGGCTGTAGAGCCGACACACATAGTTAGATATAACCAGTTAGATATTTTTAGCACTTTGCGCAGTTCAATTTCAGATGCATCTACTTCACACAGGTGGGCAATGCCAGAGTCATAGCCTACTTGAGTTCTTGAACCACCCACATGAGAGGGTTAAACATACTTACAGTCTTACCCAAGCTATTCATAGGGCATGATCCACCAAGCAAGGGTGGGCAATGATGGAGTCATAGCCTACTTGAGTTCTTGAGCCACCCACATATGAGGATTGAGCAAGCTATCAGCTCAGTCCAAACTATTCAATGATTTGATCACTATGTACACTCACACACAGGGTGTCACCAGGGTCATGCATTGGCTCGCACACCCAACGAGGTGTATTTGTTCATTTCCTCTTTCCTATCTCTTTACTCAATTTTACTTAAATACTTTATTTGACAATCTTTTACTTTTGATAATCTTTTAAGGACTGATTTTTGCATGTTTCACTACAGGTCATTGCTTTGGATCATGTTTCACGTATGCAGACCCAGCTTCACATACTCAGACTCAGCTACACGGGATTCACTTCCTAAGTAAGTCCAGGTATGCTTCTTTTTCCTTTATACTAGTTATTTCGCTTTGTTGCATTTCTAGTATAAAGGAGGAGCAAATGTGATCACCTAAAAGTGGGATTTGGATGCTAAGAGTGTTGTTTGAGACAGTGTATTCCTAGCTTAGCCCTAGACCTATCCTAGAGCCTTTATCACACTTTTTTAGCCATTGTGCAAACCACAGACATCTTCTGTCAGTGCAAACACAGTCTTTGAAATGTATTCCCAGATCCCAAGCCAATGTGCCCAACAATCTGCCAGTTGGACACTAGAGCCACATAGCACTAGTGTCCCCAACTTGGCGCTAATGTCCATTGCCTTAACTCTCTCGAACAGATATGTTTTCAAACATATGCCCCTCTTAAGGTCGGCCTAAGTACATTTTATTATCTACACAAGTTATGGATCATTATAAATACAAGAGTATTAGACCTCTATCCACTAGATGGAAAATAGATGCAAAAAAACTTATTCAAATAAGAAACAAATTGAGCAAAATCAAAGTAATTGATCCATATTGTGTCCTACTTCTGCATACTACTATCTACAGCTGGCCTAAGCCCAAATTTCAAAGATTTACAATCTCAAACACACTCAAGGCATTCAAGACCACTCTCATTCTAACATTCACTCGCACTTGCACCAAGCACTAGGTGGGAGAACTACATCAAGTTTGATCCCTACACAGAGTATTGGTATATAGGCAACTCTCTTCACAACGGGCTATTGAAGATGTCCAACTTATCCTACTAACGAACACACATTTTTAGCTCATGTCATACTTACAAGGAGGATTAGGGTTTGCACACTAAATCAAATATTTCATGCACAGTACAGAGTTCTAGATTTCATGCACACAAGAACAGAACCCAAAAACACAAGCACAGGGGCTCCCAAAAAATAGGAACAGTGCTGCAAAGAGAACACTAGTATTATTTTCAGGGCACTAGAGCAGCATGGCACTATTGTCCAAGGGCACTATTATCCAGTAAAGAATCAGACCCAGAGACCCTATTGACGACACTCAGACCTACCCAGAACCCAGATCTTTCATGACAATCATTTTCTAGATAAATATTT
The DNA here is from genome assembly GCA_037957365.1 of Torreya grandis. Classification (NCBI taxonomy): domain Eukaryota; kingdom Viridiplantae; phylum Streptophyta; class Pinopsida; order Cupressales; family Taxaceae; genus Torreya; species Torreya grandis. Next base: position 784,449 of record JARHVA010000556.1, read on the forward strand.
ATTTGTTTATATTTATTATTATTTTTAGAAAGTTAAAACAAGTCAAAATCTATAACAAATCAGTGGTTATTTATTGTATATTATTTCACTGATTTAAACAACTCAACCCTTTGATCTAACTTAGAATTTACATTGTTAAAACCCTAAAAGGTTAAAACATATTCCTTTTTAACACATCATTAATGAAGATTTGTGTATGGTTTTGTGTAGAAGATCGATGTTGGTTTGGAGAAGATCTTGGGAGATTTTCTCACCTTCATACCATCTTCTATAAGCCTATTGTATTTGAAGTTGTAACTAATAATCCTTGCACTACATTAGATAATTGATGCCAAAGCATTACAGTTCGCAAACAAAGAGAGAAAAAAAGGATGTCCACGCTTCTGAAGAAATATTCGCAAACAAGAAAGGAAGCTAGGACACAAGAAACACCACATTCAGGGAAATTGGAAAAAAAAAAGTTTAGAGAAATTGTTACTATAAGTGATGTATTGCAAATAGCACCAAAACTCAAATGATAATCAGCATCATGTTACACGTTCATGTTCAAAATTAGTACATCATTCATTCATAACTCAACTAACTAAAGGGACTTTGCTTTCTTAAACTCCCTTAATACAATGTCAAAGAAATTAGGCAGAAACTGGGTATTTTAATATTGTTTTAAAGTGCCATCAATGTTGTGCTTGTAACTCAATCATCAGCCTACAATACAAAGCTTGTATCTTGCATAACCTCAAACTTTCTTTCTATGACCCAATGCCATCGATGTTGTGCTTGTAACTTGATAATCAGCCTACAATACAAATCTTGTATCTTGCATAACCTCAAACTTTCTTTCTATGACCCTTATGATCCAGTGGTATAGGTACTAGCCAAGCTAGAAGACTGAAGTGAAAAATATTTAAGTGGGCATTAATGGAAAGCTAAATATGATGTCGTAGATACACGCACCTATAAATAGCATCATGTTTGTTTGACACTTTGTAGGGATTGCCACTCAACATTCAACATTGCATGCTTTAGTAATCACATGAAAAATAGAAAAGCATTAATTATAGAGGAAATGTTTATTTTCATGGTACATGTCATAGAATCTAGAAAAAGTATGCTAATCAAAAAAATTAAAAAAAAATCCAACTGTAACTAAAGGATGGGGTTGAGGCAGTTTCACAAGGAGTGGTCCATTGACCTAAATGTCCTTATGGACACTAGACAATTATTGGATTGAGATGCCTTGAACACATTGAGAATCCAATCTGAATGTAATTCTAGAGGGATATCACTGGGTTGCCTTCTACAACTACCAGGCAACGTATCCAAGATGGCATTTATATTGTAAAAGATACTGTCTTACAAACCTTTATCTGTCACTCTTGTACCTTTTCAAAATTCATTCCTCAGTAAAATTTATTTGCAATAATAATATAACTCACACTACTCTAGATGAAATACAATTATAGTTATGTTCCTTAGATTGACCTGACATTTAGCTATATTTTATGTATATCAAGTGATGTGGCCTGAACAGCTGGTTAGATGAACACCCAGTTCGTGGATAAGGCCTGGTTAGATGAATATCTGGTTAGATGAACACCCGAAATTACAATTCACTCAAGGATAAGACTTAGTATGGACAATCTTGTGTGTTTGAAGAATAGGATCTTGAATATGAACTAGATTAATATTGTTTTTTAATTACAAATATACAAGAGAGTTGCCCAAAGGCAATTATTATCCAGAACCAAGTAAACCTCTTGCAACTCCAACAAAAACTGTTTTTGATCCACATTACTTTAGGGATTTCATCCCAAAAGGCGAATACTCTTTAAAAAAATGGCTTAGGTGGAACTTCAAGCCCTTGTATGTGTAACTCTGCAGCTGGTTGGCAAGATGGATAACACACAATATTCTGTAGTTACAGTACATGGAAGAGAATATGTTGCGCACAACTACAAAATTAGAAGAAAACTTGTGGTGAATAAAATGCTCTGATGCCTTTTCACATTTACCAGACACTTTCTCATTCTTCTTTAAGGCATTTTATAGTCACATCATCACCATGATTTCTTCTCAGACAGTGAGATGAGCTGTGTTACAAAAAGGAGCGTATAGTTAGAATGAAGTTATGCATAAACTATCATAATATATTAATTATAATGATGGATTGTTCCCAGAATCGATGTGCTGATTATGTGATACCTTGGTCCTTGGTGACACATATATTTCCTATATGTATCTCGATTCTCAATTCTTTTGGATTTTCAAAGTAAGGAAAAAAAAAAAGTGGTTCACAAGCTTCAGGAGAGAGGAAGATGAAACACTGAAGCAAATAACTCTAAGGATGCTATCTTGCATGAATTTGGGATCTTTCATCATACCGGTGAAATTAGCATGCAAAATATTTGTAAATAGTTCATACCAGTTTACATAGTTTGCATATAAGTTTTCATAACTACTAATGAAAGCTTCTCCTGCTTTTGATTAAAAATGTATACAAGAAGCAGAACAACAAAATTCTAAAAAGAGCATTTGTGACTTAAGAAATAAGAATATCAGACCTGATGAGCACCCTGCATTAATCGTCTGCTGTCTCGAGAAGATTCAGCCACCAAGCTAGACTTTTGGGACACCAAAGTAGTTGTTCTGTGTTTCTGAGGCAACTTACCAGAGAGAGAAATAGGGAAATATTCATGTTTTTTAGTTTCCCCCCTTTTAGGATCCTTTTCTTCCTGAATCAAATTTCCATTATAATGAAATGCACTTTCCCTTCTACGCTTCCTTTGGAATGTAAACTTAGTAGGTCCACGTTGGTCAAGAACACTCGTGCTTATTTTGGTTTCCAAACTCTGGCCTGCATCAATCTCTCTCATCTGACCAGGACTGTTTATCAAATCTTCTATTGCAAAAGTTCCTATTGCAATTGCTTTATCACATTCTTGTTTCACAATATCTGAATGTGCTAATCGTCGTGTTTTCTCATCACTTTGAATAGACTCTGTTAGAACTCCACCTTCACCAGCAACCTGATTGCCTGTAGTCTCCAAGGTTATGCCCCCAATTTCATGAGATGAATCTGCATGGGAGCTGCACAATGTAGACTGTACACTTATTACATCATTAATAAGCTTGGTAGAGGTTCTACAATCATCTTCTGGACTATCTTTATCTTTGACTTGCCTATTAAAAAGAGGTCTCACAACATCCGCTTCCTTGTCAAATGTCATTCCCAGGTTCTCCATACCAGAAGATGCCGGTTTCTCATCTCCATCAAACGTCTTAGAAAATTCAGATCCCCATGTCTTTGTTTTTCTATCTTGTGGAAGAAATGATGTATTATATATTTCAGGGAAAAAAGCCAAATCTTTTTGTTTCTCTACATTTCCCTCTCTCACAGTACATTTATCAGCTGCCACTGTTTTGTCTTCAGTGCCTAGAGAGGCATCAGACTCTGAACTTGGGGACGGTTTACCCTCTGTCTGGACTGAACCACCATCACATGAACCACCTTGCCCTGTACAAGTTACAAGCAATGTGCTTTGATGACATCCAGCATCTTGTTTGGGAAAAGAATTTATATCCTGTAAATCCACATTAAATTTCTCATTATCAACCTTGGGACAAGGAAACTCCATTGAAATAGAAACATATCATGCGTTAACTTAGGATCATACTCCTGTGTTTTGGAGCATTACTTACAGGCATAACAGTTTGACCTTGACAACTCACTTTGCCTACAATATGCCTTTTCTCAACTGAGTAGGGCAATAAATCATTCTCGGTGGAAAGGCACTCTTTAATCTCATTTCCTTCTAACATGGGCAATGCATCTGCAATCGATTCATTTAAGGTTTCTCCATATATCCCATAGTCATTTGCAGGCATTGCTTTCTCTTTGCTCTTCATGATTATAGATGGCAAATAAGGTTTTCCAATAAGAATCTTCCCAGGCAATTGCATTGTTGAAGATTTCACTTGCATTGCTGCCACAACGGAATGGAAAAACAAGGAGTACAGAACAGCCCACACTTGGTTAGTGTGTGAATCAGTGGTAGTGTTAACAGATAAAGAAGGGGATTCCCTGCTTACAAAATCCTTAAAAAACTAGTCCAAAGCTTTAAATATTCATATGATTTTTCTTACTTGAATATCCTGTGAAAGAATGCATTTGAACAGCATACTGTTTATCCAATGGCTGTGCTATTTTTCGCATCTGCTCTAGTACTTCTCCCTTTGTTTTCAACTCATTCATCAGCTTCTTCACTGTATCTTGTGCTGTGTTTAGTTTTGACTCCATTTCTTGTGCTCGTCTCCTCTCAATCTGACAAGCTCTTTCTGCTTCAGTAATCTGAAATAGATCAACTCTTACCACTTTATATTTGCTTTATTATTGGAAAACCCTAATATATATATATATATATATATATATATATATATATATATATATATATGCCAATCAACAATCTCAAAAGGTATTAATCTCTATCAGTTGAGCCTTGCTTTCAAATAAAATAATACTAAGCTAGCGTAGGACAAATTCCATATATGTTATCCAATCAAGACCCACACACAAGGACAGCTAAGAACAGATTTGAAGGGAGATACACAGGGAGGAGGCTGGGAGTTCAGTGTGGTCTGTTTGGATCAGTTATGAGTTATTAAACTTGCATGGAGTCGGACTAGTCCAGACTCCACACAGATCAGTAGATAGTACAATGACAATCACCATCCGAAAATGTGCAGGGGATATTTTAAGAAATCATGCAAGGCAATATTTACCTAGTGATCCATGGACCATAATCAATAAATTGTATATTATATTTTATTAAATGATAACCGATAACTGCTTTTACAATGGTACTCATCAACCATGAGTTAAGAGGTCCATGGTAAATGATCCACTCCTGGTGTAGGTGGATCAGCAAGATTCGGTTGACTCCCATGCTTGGTCATGAGATCGAAATCTATGGAGTTCATAAATTTGAACAATATGTAAGGTAAAGTGATAAAGTTCTTTTGTTCCCACGAGGAGGGTCTCACGCCAAATTGGCATGCTTGCTAGGTTGTGACCTTAAAAATTACCTTTTAACTATATTGTATCATTAATACTGTTGTTTTAAGTTAATATAATACCAAAGCACTTGCTCTTGCAGATATTTAATGAACATTTTCAATTTATATAGTATAATAAATGTTTCAGCAATGAGTATACAACAGATTAAATAATTTCAAATTCAATCAAAGAGAATTTCATATACCATATTATGATTTTATTATGCATATAAATAATTTCAAATTCAATCAAAGAAAAATTCATATACCATATTATGATTTTAATATGCATACTTTTGATACTAGCTAGAAACTTTTGCTTATTTGCAAAACAAACTAAGAAAGTTTGACAAAAAATAATCTATCAACCAAATAGATTTTGAAAGTTTCCCCACTCAAATGCCTAGCTAAAATCAGTACCTGAGTGTCCATGCTTTGTTTCAATCGTACAAGCATAGTTAATGCCTCTTGCTTGGTATTAATCAAATCATGTTCAAAATGTACAGCCTTTCTTTCAGCAACCAGTACTCTCATTGCAGCCTCTTTCCCTAAATGGTCAATAATATCCATTGCCGCCTGTTTAAGGGCTGATAAGATTTGTGACTCGATAGATTCCACAAACTGCTGCATCATTAATGTAACTCTTTCTTCGGCTGCACTGAGAGATGGCTGGAGAACAGCCTCAACCTTGAAAAGCAGCAGCATGATTTGGATCATTTGATTTGAATCACAAATTATTGTTTCAACTTTCTACATATATGAGGAAAATGCACAACCGTAACAATACATTTTAGCTGTATGGGGAGTATTTTCACCATTGAATATGCTAAAGTAGGTCTCAATGATCACGGGACATCATTTAGCATGATATAAATGCCAAAGTTGCATTCAAATTTCTGGGAAATTTTTAATAAAGGTTATTTCCACAATTGTTTTCATTAGACTATATTCCAGTATTTGTGGGGAAGGTTAATCATTCTTCATATAATTATTAATAAAATTTAAATTTATTTAAAAATAATCCAAAAACAGAAATTCACCCGAAAAAAAAGCTATTCATGTGGTTGATTACTGTGCTAAGTTTTGATTACGCAAAGATTGGCTGATGTTTGTGTATCGTTATCACAGAAATTTACTTGAACAAAACCACTCTCGAAAACCATTGTAAAGTAAGATGACCCCATCGGTTTTTGTTAAACTTAATAAAAAAAAACTTTTGACATTCATATTTAAGATGGTAAAGTTGGAAAGAAATTCCCTTTGATGATTCTATTGTAAATTTTAGTAAATTTCTAATGGGTATTTTCTTTGACACAAATATTAAAGAAATTATATTATAGCGTAATCTGGTATAGACATATACTTTTGAGGAAAAATCAAAGATGTATTGCCATTTTAGATTTAGTTTAAATTTTATACTTTTTTTAAATAAATCTCAAATGCTACTTATACCGTATGTGTTAGGGCTTAAGAAATTCATATGAATTATACCCCGTTCTAATAGTTCCATGATCTTACCAATTATATATAATAAGCCTATGTTCAAGATGATTTTCTGTCTAGTCCTAGTACAGTGCCTCATGAAGCCATGGCATAGCCCTAGAACCATTAGGGAAACCCTTAAGGAAATTGTTGACACCACTACAACATGAGGATTACACCATTGGAAAGTGTGTTCCAAGAGCTTTCTAGATATAACTAACAATCCCCATGTTTGAATTAACAATGAAAGCCTGGCTCGGTACTAAAACTTAATTGTTCAAAGACATGATGCTGAAATGGCCCTGATAAGCTGTGGCATACATCAGAGCCAATGGGTTCTTTTAATAGCATCTAGATATATTCACCATGAATGCAATGAACAGCAGATACAGGCATATAACAGAGAATGGAAATGATGATTTCATTAATAATAAGAGTTCATTGTCATACAACGTGAGTTGCCAATCACAACCTTTGATAAGCATCTTTCCATGCGACTCTTAAAACTCAGTCATAACTTCATAAACAATATTTGTTTAAATCTTCATAGGGATTTACTAACTAGCAAGTAAAATGCAAAAAAGATGACTATGCTGCATACACTTTCCCCCATTGCCCACTGACCCAACAAAAAAAGTGAGGCTTCAAACTGACTCTACTCAGCAGCTGGGGAGGTAGGAGGGTCTGCTGCTGATTTGAAGATGTAGCAGTTCTAGGTAGCTCTGCAGCCGAATCCAATTTGTAATGTCACCCCCTTTCCACTATATTTTTTTATTAGTTGGACCTCGCCCAGTTGGGAAATTTTGAGATTGTAGCCCTACACTCCTAGACATAATGATGCTTGTTATAGTTTGTTGCAAACACTTTATTTTGACTAGGTAGACTTTACATTTGGGCATGGGTTTGATTTTACTACTATACCTTTTGATTTTGATGCACTATGGTATTGTATGCATTTTAACATCTATATTGATGAAATTGGGGTGTTGTCACAGTTATGGATTTGACAAATAATTCCTTGGTTTGGATGTGGCATGCTTCCAGCTTAGAAAAGTGCAAATTGCTTTGACTATTCACAAGGATATGTATGTGTTATTTAATAAGAATTTAAATTGAATGAGAAGGTGCGACATCTATTATTGTGAATTACTTAATGTTGTTAACCTAAGAATATATGTTTAATTTCCAAGATATTTGTTACTGTTATCATTATTGTTGCCCACACTCCTTGGGCCTTTCGATGTGTGTGTGAACGTGCAAGAATGGACGAAGACCCAAGGGTGGTGTATTTGGAGGGCCTAGCAGGCGGCTGAGGTTGAGCCCACCTCTGAATTATTTCCCCATGTATCAATACTTGGATGAACCTTAGTGATTTCCCTTAACCTTACTCAAAATAATTTTCTTTTCCACACGATATTGACCTTAGGGAAGCAGCTTTAAATTTAAGCAAGATATTTGCCAGAAGCCTAAGGTTGACCTCAGATTTAAATTTAAGTGAGATATGTCCCTGAAGCCTAAGGTTGACCTTAGCCCAATAAATCCAGACTAAATACTATTCTGAACTGAACATTAGTTTTACTTTAGAGACAGGAGGATGGTATGGCAAAAACATTGCCGGATTTTGGAAACAAGGAAAGGGACAGTGGATTATATAATGTAAAATACAAGAAAAAAAACACCCACTAATGGGTCAATCGTACATCACATAAACAGGAAGTGAAATGGATCCCACATTCATCCAGCCTCCATAAATTGAACTTTATAGGAGCATTGAGAGGCAACCTCGGAAGAGATGGCACTAGTTGAATTCTAAGGGATGATAAAGGGGCCTTTTTGAGAGCTTGCTCGAGTCTCATCCCTAAGGGAACTTATGATGAGGCAGAGGTGGTAGTCCTTGTTGGGGGGTTGGCCTCAAATGTGAAATGCCTATCAGCGGAAGGAGACACAAATTATCATCAAGGCTATGAAGAGAGGATCAACACTAAGCTAGAAACTAGAAAGTATCATCTAAGAGGATCAGAAATGGTATCGGCATTTCACTCAATCAGCTTCGGCCATTGCTATAGGGAGGCCAATAGACTTGCAAGCCTTCTAGCATATGTTGGGATGGTCCAAGACCCACTAACTCATATCCAGAGCTCTAGTGTTGAGGAATGAGCGAGTTTGGGGGACCTAGAAGTCCATGAAGAAATTAACTAGTTATTTCTAAGCTATTCTAACTAGCACATAAGCAAAGTTGAAGATATGTTCGATCATGATAGAATATGAGTACTTATTTTGGGATGTTGATGGCGTCGTTTCAAATTAATAATCTAATGATAAACCCCTCTCATCATTCATTGACGGTGTTGTACAATGGATCCACTGTGATTTCCACTTATATCTTGGCATGCATGGCTTCATGAGGTGGCAATTTGAGCAATGGGCTATATCAGTATCGACATCCCCCTTGATACTTCAAAGCCTCTCACCTGCTCTTCTTTTTTCACTACTCGCACTGCTTCGATCTTCTTAAATGCCTATTGGCTTTGTAATGTTCTTCCCCTTTTCTAAGCTAAAGCATTGGTAAGATGACAAAAAGGCAATAGAAATTCTTCGTAGGAGCCATCTCCAATCTAATCTGAAATGTAGTCCAATGCCTCTTCATATGACATGCTAACTATGACTTGATAGGAGTTGGGACATGGCTATTTCATTGGCAATGGAATGAGGAGGTTCATCCAAAAATTGGCTGGGCTTATTAGAAAAGAGGCGCTCTTCTAGTGGGTTGTGGGATTAATTTTAAAATCAAAGGAAATTCAACCTGGAGCTGAAGCTCTTGCATGGTTGAATGGTGATCCAGCAGAGTCAAAGGAGCCAAATGATAAGAAGGAAGTGGAATTGAATATGGATCAACACAAAGCTAGAAACTAGAAAGCAGTATCCTCTAAGAGGACCGGAAATGGTATCGGCATTTCAGTCAATCAGCTTCGGCCATTGCTACAGGGAGGCCAATAGACATGCAATTCTTCTAGCATATGTTGGGATGGTCCAAGACCCACTAACTCATATCCAAAGCTCTAGTGTTGAGGAATGGGCGGGTTTGGGGGACCTAGAAGCCCATGAAGAAATTAACTAGTTATTTCTAAGTTATTCTAACTAGCACATAAGCCAAGTTGAAGATATGTGCGATCATGATAGAATATGAGTACTTATTTTGGGATGTTGATGGCATCATTTCAAATTAATAATCTAATGATAAACCCATCTCATCATTCATTGACGGTGTTGTGCAATGGATCCACTGTGATTTCCACTTATATCTTGGCATGCATGGCTTCATGAGGTGTCAATTTGAGCAATGGGCTATATCAGTATTGACATCCCCCTTGATACTTCAAAGCTTCTCACCTGCTCTTCTTTTTTCACTACTCGCTCTGCTTTGATCTTCTTAAATGCCTATTGGCTTTGTAATGTTCTTCCCCTTTTCTAAGCTAAAGCATTGGTAAGATGACAAAAAGGCAATAGAAATTCTTCGTAGGAGCCATCTCCAATCTAATCTGAAATGTAGTCCAATGCCTCTTCATATGACATGCTAACTATGACTTGATAGGAGTTGGGACATGGCTATTTCATTGGCAATGGAATGAGGAGGAAGAACTTGATGAAAATCTCAGATTTCATTCAAAAATTGGCTGGGCTTATTAGAAAAGAGGCACTCTTCTAGTGGGTTGTGGGATTAATTTTAAAATCAAAGGAAATTCAACCTGGAGCTAAAGCTCTTGCATGAGTGAATGGTGATCCAGCAAAGTCAAAGGAGCCAAATGATAAGAAGGAAGTGGAATTGAATATGGATCAACACAAAGCTAGAAACTAGAAAGTAGTATCCTGTAAGAGGACCGGAAATGGTACCGGCGGCATTTCAGTCAATCAGCTTCGGCCATTGCTATAGGGAGGCCAATAGACATGCAATTCTTCTAGCCTATGTTGGGATGCTCCAAGACCCACTAACGCATATCCAGAGCTCTAGTGTTGAGGAATGGGTGGGTTTGGGGGACCTAGAAGCCCATGAAGAAATTAACTAGTTATTTCTAAGCTATTATAACTAGCACATAAGCCAAGTTGAAGATATGTGCGATCATGATAGAATATGAGTACTTATTTTGGGATGTTGATGGCATCATTTCAAATTAATAATCTAATGATAAACCCCTCTCATCATTCCTTGACGATGTTGTACAATGGATCCACTGTGATTTCCACTTATATCTTGGCATACATGGCTTCATGAGGTGGCAATTTGAGCAATGGGCTATATTAGTATTGACATCCCCCTTGATACTTCAAAGCCTCTCGCCTGCTCTTCTTTTTTCACTACTTACTCTACTTCAATCTTCTTAAATGCCTATTGGCTTTGTAATGTTCTTCCCCTTTTCTAAGCTAAAACATTGGTAAGATGACAAAAGGGCAATAGAAATTCTTCGTAGGAGCCATCTCCAATCTAATCTGAAATGTATGTCCAATGCCTCTTCATATGACATGCTAACTATGACTTGATAGGAGTTGGGACATGGCTATTTCACTGGCAATGGAATGAGGAGGAAGAACTTGATGAAAATCTCAAATTTCATTCGAAAATTGGCTGAGCTTATTAGAAAAGAGGCACTCTTCTAGTGGGTTGTGGGATTAATTTTAAAATCGAAGGAAATTCAACCTGGAGCTGAAGCTCTTGCACGGGTGAATGGTGATCCAGTAGAGTCAAAAGGGCCAAATGATGAGAAGGAAGTAGAATTGAATATGGATCAACACTAAGCTAGAAACTAGAAAGTATCCTCTAAGAGGATCGGAAATGGCATTGGCATTTCACTCAATCAGCTTCGACCCTTGCTACAAGGAGGCCAATAGACTTGCAAGCCTTCTAGCATATGTTGGGATGGTCCAAGACCCACTAACTCATATCCAGAGCTCTAGTGTTGACGAATGGGCGGGGTTTGGGAGACCTAGAAGCCCATGAAGAAATTAACTAGTTATTTCTAAGCTATTATAACTAGCACATCAGCAAAGTTGAAGATATGTTCAATCATGATAGAATATGAGTACTTATTTTGGGATGTTGACGGTATCATTTCAAATTAATAATCTAATGATAAACCCATCTCATCATTCCTTGATGATGTTGTACAATGGATCCACTGTGATTTCCACTTATGTCTTGGCATGCATGGCTTCATGAGGTGGTAATTTGAGCAATGGGCTATATTAGTATTGGCATCCCCCTTAATACTTCAAAGCCTCTCACCTGCTCTTCTTTTTTCACTACTCACTCTGCTTCAATCTTCTTAAATGCCTATTGGCTTTGTAATGTTTTTCCCCTTTTCTAAGCTAAAGCATTGGTAAGATGACAAAAAGGCAATAGAAATTCTTCATAGGAGCCATCTCCAATCTAATCTGAAATGTATGTCCAATGTGTGATGTCCCCATTTCTACATCATGTTTGAGCAGGTATTGAAGACCTTCAGTCCACTTCCCCATAGACTAAAGGAATCCTTTTTCGGGGTTATATTTTATTAGTTAATTATTAATTGCCATAAATAGTGATTTTTATCATTTCTCTTAAGGCAATTATTATTTAATTAATAAAATATTTGATAAAAGTAGTTTTTACCACTAAAGTATTTAATTGAATTAATTATTAATTTAATTGCCTTAAAGTAATTTTAATTACTATTTTATTAAGGCAACTAATTAATATCATATTCGAAAAAAAGAATATCAGCTTGAAAGCTAAAGCAAGGAAAGAAAAAGATATTCTAAAAGGGGCAAGTAAAGGCTTATGAGGTATTTTACCTCCCCAAGGTGGTTCGCCCCCTTTTGGAAAGTACAAATACAAGGTAAAAATCACAATTGAAAACATGTTGAATTTGATAATTGTTTCTTCATGCTAGAAGAAGCTATTGGGATGCATGCCTAATAAGTGTTCACTATTTTTGTGTTGATCATTCCACAAAAGGTGTCTTTTGACACCACATTTGCTAAGGAGATCTTGTTACTTGCCCTAAAGAGGGGCGATTTGCGTTGAAGAGCTCTTGTGAGGTTTTGGTGAACTAATTGAGGGTCTTTTGATGCATAGTATTTCCTATTATTATTTGCACTAATTTTCCAAGTGGAGCGAACTGTTTTGGGAGCGTGATTGAACATTTGGAGACCTCTTTCAAGGTCTATTTGTGCAAATTAATATTCTGGAATTATTTGCTAATTTTATGCATATTGACGTGGGGTTTTGGAGAAGATTTGAAGCCCTATATTGATAGAAAATTAAATAATAATTTTCAAATTATTATTTAACTATTTTTCAAAAGTTTCTTAATCATTTTCACTTGTGAAAAGCGAGATCTTGCTTTCATAATTTTCTGTTATTTTTCCTACACCTTGGCAACTTGGGCGATTGGTTTGGAGGACATTTTTTAGCCATTTTTATGCCCTAAGGGTTCGCTGGAATTTTCCTTGATTTTTGAGCACTTGTGGCATATTTTTGGCGAGGGTTTGAAACAAAAAATAACGGCAACTGGTTTGAGAGAAAAAAATCATATTTTTGCAGCCATCATAAAGTTGCATTTGAGCGTCAATAAATTAGCAAAAAGGTACTTCCATATATTTAATTTTTTAATTATTTTGGAAAGCATCCAAATGAATTTTGGATAAAATTGTGCCTGAATATTGTCTTCACATCCCTTACATTGTGGTGCCTAGGGTTTACAGGGGTTTGATAAGGGTTTTGAAGCATTTATTGCAAACTAGGATTGATTTTTATTTTCGAATTTCAGAATTTGTGGATTTAGGGGAAAACCCTTTTTGTGTGAAATCGTCCCATTTGGGGACATTACAGTGGTATCAGAACACCGATTTTGTCTACCTATGAGTTGATTGTTGGATGCAAGCAAATAAAGAGATCTTGTATTATCATAAAAAGAAAAAAACTATGGGGGATCAAGAGCCTAATGAGTTTTCTTCAGAGCAGGTTAAGTTTTTGCAAAGCTTGATCAAAGAAAGCCAAAAAGATTTTCAGCATACTTTGGGTATACAAATTGCAGCGATGTTGAAGGATACTACAACTCCAAGCAAAGACCACCCCTTCAATGGAGAAGGAAATTCGAATGATAATGAAAGGGTTTCTATTAACCCCCCTCATAAATTCTTCAAGGCCACTTTTCTACAAAGAGAACCAGTAATAGAGATGAGGACACCAAGGGAGGATATTTTGGAGATTCGTCAAAAAGAGTATACAGCCCTAAGCTTTGCCATGAAAGCTCTATTATCTTTTCAAGATTATTATGAGATGAAGGATCCAAGCCAAAGGTTCCTAATATGCAACCCCGTAGAGATTTACAACAAAAGTTGGGTAAGATTTTTCTTCCTATTTTTGATGGTACTGATAAACTTCCTGTGGGATCATGTTTACAGAAGTTAGAGACATATTTATCACTTAACCCCATGTTTAAGGATGAGATCCTAAAATTCGTCACCCTATATTTGGAGGGTATTGCTCATGAGTGGTGGTTTCATGGCCTAATCACACAAGGCCACGGATCTATTACTACCATGGAGGAGTTTGGCTAAAGAATCATGGAGAGGTTTGATAGAAAAAATCCGGAAATACATTTTCATAAGTTGGCACAACTCAAGCAAGATCATGATGTTGAAAGGTATGTTGCTAATTTTCAAAAGGTTTCAATTATGGTACCCGATATTAGTGAAAAGAGGCTGGTTGTTTTATTTGTTGAGGGTTTGATTGAGCCTTTGAAGGGTTTCGTTAAGGCTTTTAACCCTCTTTCTTTACAAAATGCTATCACTAAGGCTTTGGATTTAGAATGTTCAACATACAGAAGTTATGAAGGGCTAAAAAGGCAGCTACCTATTCGCTGCCCAAAGCGGCATATACAGGGCAGCCAAGGTCTGATTTTAGTGGGCAGCCTAAGGCACCACCCAAAGAACAACAAAAAAAGCCTTATACACCATATGTGCCACCTCATAGATCGTTGCCCTATCGCAACAATATGAAGGATGATAGAAATGAATTAAGAAGGCAGGGCTTATGTTTCACTTGCAAGAATCCATGAACCAAGGGCTACCGTTGCATGGGCAAAGGACATGTATACTACATTGAGGTAATTGATAATGATTCAGAATTTGATATTGTTGATACTAATAATAAGAATGATGACAATGTAGTTGATGAACATGTGCATAAAGATGACACACAAGATATGGGCAGCACTCTTGCTACTCTTTCAAGAGCACCAAAGTAATGTCCTTTCAACGTAGGAGGGACTTTAAAAGAGCACAAGGTAACCATCTTAATCGATAGTGGGGCTACTCACAACTTCATTGGCAAAAATTCGGTAGCTAAGCTTGATTTGATTGTAGAAGACTTCAAAGGTTTCAAGGTAACAATAGCGGATGGATTTTCCCTTCCTTGCACCAAAAGAGTCACCAAGCTTTCCATTGCTTTAGGGGAGCATGAGGTATGTGATGATTTCTATGTAATTGACATTGGAGATATGGATCTTGTTCTTGGGATCCAATGGTTGCATTCATTGGGGGAATTTACCTTCAATTATCAAAGCTTGATGCTCAAATTCAAGGTGGGTGATAAAGAGGTAACACTTCAAGGCATGGTCAAAGAGTCACCTCAAATTGCTTTTATGTTCAATAAGGCTTTACAAGAAGATGCAAAAATATATTCTATGTCTTTTATAACAGCAGATTGGAAAGGGTTAATTATCTTGGAATATGTTAAAAATCAGTTTACTAACAATTTGATTGACGTGATTGTTGATGACAAATTCAAAATTTTGGATGGCCTTATACTATACAAAGAAAAGGTTTATTTGGTACTCGAATCCAAGGTGAAGCACATGATTTTAAGGGCTGCCCATGACACTTCTTTGGTTGGCCATAAAGGGTACTGTAACACCTACAAACTTGTGAGGGAAATGTTCTATTGGAAAGGCTTAAAGAAGAAGGTTCTCAAGTACATCCAAGAATGTTTTGTATGTCAAAAGAATAAAAGTGAGCATGAATTTCCAGCAGGTCTCCTATAGCCCCTTTCAATTCCTTCACAAAACTGAGAGAGCATCTCTATGGATTTCATTACCGGATTGCCTAAGGTTCAAGGTAAAAATTGTTTATATGTTGTAATTGATACACTTACAAAATTTGCTCATTTTTATCCACTTTCAGCCAAGTACAATGCTCCTATGATTGTTGATGTGTTTTTTAAAGAAATATTGAAGTTGCATGGGCTGCCCAAAAACATTGTTAATGATAGGAACAGCAAATTCAAGAGTATATTTTGGCAAGAATTATTTAAATTGACAGGTACTGAGCTCACTCCTAGCACCAGTGGACAAACAGAAATTGTGAATAAATGGTTGGAAGGATATTTGAGGAACTATGTTTCAAGGCAACATCACAGAGAAATAATCACAGAGAAAGGAAAATAGATTTAAGACACATACACAGATATTACGTGGAAAACCTGGCAAAGTACCAGGAAAACCACAAGCAAAGGTCTTCAGTATTTTATTATCTGGGAATTAATCCGCAATACAATCATGGCAGTCTCCACATCAAAACTTATCAATCCGTAAAATCAGTACAACTCTATATAGTTTTACAATTCGTGGGTTCCTTATAAAGAAAAAAACATAGTACAAAACTACGTGTAGTACAAATCGCATGTAGTACAAAACGTGTGTACTATCCCTCGAAAAATGTGTACGTCCAACCTGCCAGCTTGGTCACCCACTGCTTATTCAAATGTTGACTTCACATATCAACAGTTACTTCCCTAGAGAGGGGTGATTTGCATTGAGTAGCTCTTGTGAGGTTTTGGTGAACTAATTGAGGGTCTTTTGATGCATATTATTTCATATTATTATTTGCACTAATTTTGCAAGTGGAGGGAACTGTTTTGGGAGCGTGATTGAGGGTTTGGAGACTTATTTTAGGGTTTATTTGTGCAAGTTAATATTCTAGAATTATTTGCTAATTTTCTGCATATTGGCATGGGGTTTTGGAGAAGATTTGAAGCCCTAAATTGATAGAAAATTAAATAATAATTTTCAGATTATTAATTAACTATTTTTCACAGGTTTCATAATCATTTTCACTTGTGAACGGCGAGATCTTGCTCTTATAATTTTCTGTTATTTTTCCTACACCTTGACGACTTGGGTGATTGGCTCAGAGGACATTTTTTGGCCATTTTTATGCCCTAGAGGTTTGCTGGAATTTTCCTTGATTTTTGGGCACTTGCGGCGTATTTTTGGCAAGGGTTTGAAGCAGAAAATAGCAAGAAACAGCAGTTGGTTTGAGAGGAAAAATCATATTTTTGCAATCGTCATAAAGTTGCATTTGAGCATCAATAAATTGGCGACAAGGTACTTCTTTCATATATTTAATTTTTTGATTATTTTGGCAAGCATTCAAATGAATTTCAGATAAAATAGTGACTGGAAATTGTCTTCGCATCCCTTACATTGTGGTGCCTAGGGTTTCTAAGGGTTTGATAAGGGTTTTGAAGCATTTATTGCAAACTAGGATTTGTTGATTTTTATTTCAGAATTTCAGAGTTTGTGGATTTAGGGGAAAACCATTTTTGTGAGAAATCGTCCCGTTTGGGGACATTAAACAATGCCTCTTCATATGACATGCTAACTATGACTTGATAGGAGTTGGGACATGCCTATTTCACTGCCAATGGAATGAGGAGGAAGAACTTGATGAAAATCTCAGATTTCATTCGAAAATTCGTTGGGCTTATTAGACAAGAGGCGCTCTTCTAGTGGGTTGTGGGATTAATTTTATAGTCAAAGGAAATTCAACACGGAGTTGAAGCTCTTGCACGGGTGAATGGTGATCCAACAAAGTCAAAAGAGCAAAATGATGAGAAGGAAGTGGAGTTGAATATGGTGAAAGCTGATCTTAAATCTCTCCAAGGGAGGTTTGAAGTGGCATGTAAAAAGTATAATGAGATGGTGAAGTATATTAGGGATCTATAGGTTTGAAGAGGTGATAAAATCAAAAGTGTCTAGCTCTAAACCCCTCCCTGCACTTGCTATAGCACTGCCTTGGAACCAATAATCAAGAAACATGCCCAAAAAAAGCTCAAGTAGGGAGGTGGGTCACTATAGGAAGGAATCTTCTAAGCGAAAGAATGAGCCAAAGGACCTATCCACTATCTAAAATGGGCCTATCGTGTCTAAAGCGGAGCTGCATGGGAAATTTTATTTGTAGAGGAAGTGTATATGATATTACCCCTGTTTGAGGCTCGTAAGCATGAGAAATAAAAAGAGGACAAGGCAAGACCACCAACTCACCTAGGAGGAGATGAAGCAAGCCCTTGCTCGTTTTCAGGCAAATGCTTAGTTCATGGCAGCACTGCTAGAGGTAGCGGGGAAGGGGTCAATCCTAAACCTAGGAAATTCTGCCACAAGGCCGAAAGGATTTCTTTCTTTACTACTTCTGTTTTTTGTTTTATGGAGGGCGTTGTTAATGCTAGATGCAACCCTGTTGACTCCAATTGGTTGCTGGTTGTGATGAACTCTGAAAGTTGAACAACTATTGTATATAGTAGTCCCCCGTTGGTAATAGCTATATGTTGTAAAACAATGCATTAAGGAATGCAAAAATATTTTACTTATATATAGTTTCCATGGACGACCATGTAATTTGACCTCTAAATTTATTCTTTATTTGGTTGAGGGAACCAGTATCAAACAAAAAAATAGCAAGAAAATTTTAAAAATAGAAAAAGTTATTAGATTTTCAGTTACACAATTAAACATCATTAAACATTCTAAAGAGCTGCATTGAAAATATAAACATAAAAAACATCATATTCTTTCTTTACAATTATAAGATCGGGATTTCCTCACAAGTTTTATAATTAATCTTGCAAAACTAGGGAATATTTAATCTTAAACAGTTTATGCAGCACTATATCTTAAATCTTTTTCTATATAAAGAAAAGGTTTCAGAATACAATTCATCTTAAACATATTGTCCTCTAATTCAAAACTCCAAAATTAAAACATCAAGTTTTAATTATACCAATTAGAAGGCACCAAATCTCAAACCGTTGTATTATTCTAAAATTTCAAAAAATTTAGGTGATCCAAACTAGAGGTCAAACATTTCAAATTTTGAAGACCCACGTGATTTAGCATACACAACTTTATTTCCTAGAGAAAGATGCTTAATTATTTTTGTATAAAATCACATGAGGTATGCAACAATGATTCCAGGCAGAAAAAATTTAAGTAGTTTGTCCTAACCTAATGTTTATCAACTAATAATTGCATGTATCACTAAACATTATATCATAGTTCTATCAAGTAAAATGTCAAGTTTAAGAAGCTCATAGATAAGATAGATATATTAATGTCTGACAAATGACCACAAAAGTAGATCAAAAGGACTGCAGAGTGCGAAAGTGTAGAGAAAAGTAGGAAAACCAAACAGTTTCCCACGGAAAACACAAAGTGGAAAGAGAAACAATACAACAAAGAGCAAGAGCAACCAGAAAGGAAAGAGGCAAAGAACAACCCACAGCGAACGACCCCAGCCAAATAGAGAGGTGGGAAAGTACAATATGAGAGAAGAACCAGGGGAAGCAATGAAAAAGGTCCATCAAGAAGTGGACTCAACTCTCCCAACATCCGAAGCCATTGAAAAGAAGCTCAAAATAGATGGATAACCAATGGAAGAGGAGGTGGAGTGTCTGGTCCGTCCCGTGTGCTGTTGTCTGGTGGGAGTAGCTCGCCATGACAATCTGGTAGATCTAGTCTGACCCCTGGGGCTGGGACTGGAATGGTTATATCGATGAGATCCCGAGGAGTTATGAATGGTCCCCCGGTTCCGCACTGATCTGTAGTGTGAAGTTGTGTTGATGTTGATCTAGCGTTTAGTACCTCTCCCCGAAGATAGCACCATAAAGAAAGAAGTAATCCGCTAGATAGATTGTGGTCTAGTTGGGCCCTAAATCGTGTGGTCACAAAGCTTGAGGGCCTCCTGCATGTATAGAGCCAGACATCTCTATTCTTAATAACTAAAGAAGATGGAGCGAGTCTGGGTCTCCCTGAAAGGGTAGTGGAACCTACCTCTAATCTCGTAGTAGATGAGGCAATGTAAGATGAATTGTTCTTTTGTATCAACCTCCTGAAGGCTGCATAACTGACAGATCTTGTTTGCTTGATCCATTTGGTGATCTGTCTCAATCTGAAGCCTATGAGAACCCACTCTGAATTGTCCAAGGGGAATACAGAGAGCATGCATCCAATGGCAGAAAGTGTACTAAGGACAGACAATAAGCCCGTCCCTCAGTGCCAAGAAGTGCTCCACATAAAAAGCCATCTCTGGGCATAACCCCCTACAGGAGTTAACCCAAGTGGTATAAATAAACTGTCTGTAAATGTCCTCCTTGATAATCATGTTCACCTCCTGTCTAGTAGGTAGAAGGTGGCTCAGAGCGTCCAAGGAGTACTGACACGAAGGGAGATGGTCCATCCTAATCCCCACAAACCCTAAGAGAACTGAGACCCCAAAGTACCAACAACAAGCCCGACCAGGAGGGCCAAACAGGCAATAGCCTCTGAAGAACAATAAGATAAGCATGTGTATCTATCATGCCCCTTCGCTGAGTCGACGAAGCTCCAGATGTGATGCAAGAAAGAGATTAGATCAAACATACTCTCCAGTCAGAAAAAATAGGCCCCAAACTCTGCAAGGATGATGTGCTGGTGAATAATCTGTTTGCATCTAATAATGTGGCGAAGAAGTGTCTAGGCTCTCTCAGCCGATGCCCAATCAAACTCAAGCAAAGAGGATCCCCAAACCACGGACCCGTAGAGAACAGTGGGACTGATAAGGGTGTCCATGAGGGACATCTTGGAAGAGATGCCTTGAAAATGGTGTCTAAAACACTCTCTCAAGGAGGGCTAAAGAACCGTACCCCTTGTTGATTCAAGTCTAGAGGGCCTGTCTCAAGTTAAAGCAGGGTCTAGAGAAATGCACCCCCAAGTAAATATAGGTGTTGGTGATTTCAATCTCCTCTCCTCTGAAGAAGAAATGGAGGTGTGAGGTCTTCAAGCCGTTGAAGACCATAACCTTGGTTTTGACCAGGTTGACTATCAATTGTCGAAGATCACAGAAAAGAGCTAGGGCATCCAACTATCACTGTAACCTCTCAAGGGAGGAGGCCATGAGGACAAGAACAAAATTGACAAACATACCCAACAATTAGAAGACAGTAGCATCACAAATGCAGTCTACTCTCATGGGATATAAGTAGAACACAACATGAAAGCTACAAAGAGAATGCAATTTGGAGGACATACACATAGGAGCACACTAATACAATCAAGATAGTCTTAAGGATCATTGATCTCCTTTTCTTGACAAAGAGCATGCATTAAATGTCTTGTAGAGGTCTGTAAGACGATAACAGTAAATAGTTCAAGCTTAATTACTAGGTTTGAAATTTCGGATCCATGTGGGAGGGGAACAATTTCAAAAGTCTGGACTTACCCAAAGGGATTGAAAACTCCTTTTCGAAACAGTAAATCCCTTTTTTCTTTTTAAAATATGTTTTTTAATGTTTTTTATGTTTTCATCTTGCAGGCTATCGACGATGTTCTAGCATCTCGTAGACAGTCAACAAACATCCTTGGTAGATGTCGATGGCCCTCAAGCATCCCAAGGATGCCGAGACTTTCCCAAAAAATTAGATGTCACTAGGACAACTCTGTGAGGGGCCAAAACATCTTGGAAACTGCAAGAAGACAGAAGAAGAGGGCAACGCTAAGGGGATTTTTCGCACCTATCCCACGTCCCCAAAATAGCCTTTGGAGAATAGGAGATGCCATCCCCATGCAACACTGATAATTTTTGCATAGGTTTAAGGGACAATTTAGATCGAAAATTCCACTTTCCTCATACCTTAAACCTAGGGATTAATTTAAATCCAAACTTGATTAAGTCATGTTATTAATAAAGAATGAGCATTTAAATTAATCCTAATCAAGTCCCTAATTCAAATTAAGATTCTTTTAAAGTTAATTCTAAGTCTGCTTAAAGAAACATTGAGGTTAGGGAAAATAAGAAAAGGGCTTTGGAAAAATAAGGGTTTAATATCTCCTTAAGGGACTTTTGGCTGGCGAATACTAGGAGCAGAGATACTTTGGGAAAAAAGGGGAGAATTAGGAAGGAAAACCTAGAAACATTTACACTTGATTAGCTAACTGCCTCCATCCTCCATGGATAAAATGCTTTTACTTTTTATGCTTTGGTTAATGGTTGAATGTTTATTTTATGTTTATCACATAACATTTATGTGGGTTTTTCCAATTGTGGGTGTTATTCTTTTGGGGCTTTATGGTCATTTGGTTAACTGTAAATGGGAACCCTAGTGTCGACATAGGCCCTGATTTTTGGGGTGGTTTAATTCTCGTTTGTTTGGAGGTAGAGGAGGGATTTGGGAGTTGGAACATGAGCCTTCCTCCTTCCCCAACTCAAGCGATTTTGGGGGCACCATGCTTCCTCCCAAAATGATTGGAAATGGAATTTGGGGCTAAATCTAGCTCCCTCCTCCAACCCCTTGTTCAATGGAGTGAGTTTGAGGCTAGTTAGTTGCCTCCACCATTTTGGTGGAAATTGTTGTTTTGGGTTGTACACCCTTGAGGGTAACCTCCCCACCCTAGCCCTAGATTTGTTACCAGATATTTGGGTCTATTGTGGTTTCATTAAATTTCACTTTGTTTTATGGGTTTATGTTCATGGCTAAATATGGAAGACACATACTTGAGTAAGGAAGGTGTAAGGCTAAACCAAAGACACCTAGCCCTAAAAGCCCATATATTTGTCCCTACCAAGGTAGACTAACCCTCTTCACTCATTGGCCCTTACATGGCTATGAGGTGGTTAGGTGAAGCTAGCTCTATTTTATCACTGGAGAGAGAAGCTAGAGGGTGAGAAGCCCAAAATGGTGGATTAAATTCATTGTTCTTTCACTCTACTAACAAATGTTTATGGCACTTGTGTGCTAAGTGGGTCCCCTTGCCTTGTGATTATTACCATAAATACATGAGGAAAAATGTCATTAGGGTAAAGACTACTCATAGAGGTCATTGTAATGTCCTCAAATGGGACAATTAAGTAAAATAGGGGTTTTCCAACAAACTCTTAATATAAAACTGAAACAATCTGAACCCCCAAAACCAACAAACCTTAGTTGGAAGGAATGTCCAAACCCCAAGCAACAAACACTCCAAAATAACCCTAAAAATGATGAATATAAAACTGAAATAAATACCTCTTTCATGGCAAGGTGGGAATGGCGATGAGGCTAAATTTACCCCTAGAGTAATTCTGATTTTTACAATTGTGTTTTCTACCTCAAATCTGCCTTGAAACCCTTGCAAAAACTCCCATATATTAATGCAAAAATCATATAAAATAGTAGGGCTTCCAATGGACACATTAAGGCTGCAATTTATCAAACTAACCCTTCCAATGAAGTCACCACATTTGGAAAACTATATAAAATAAAATCTGAATGTTAAAACCTTCAACAAGCCCTCTAGGTCTCCCAAAACAAGTCATCAATGTTGGGAAATTAATATGATAATTTTCACAATATAAATCAAAAAATATGACTATTCTCTCCAATTTTAGAGCCCAAAAACACTCTAAAAACCCTCCTAGGTGAATCGCTCTAGGAAAATAATATAAATAATTTATGAATTATTTACCTGGTAATCAACCTTCAAATCACCCCAATTCAACTTGCAAAATGATTAGAAAAATATAATAATAATATTAGAAATATTATTATCAACCTTTGACCTGTTTCTCACCACCGGAGCAAGCCCAAGCATGCCCTAAGGCACTCGCCCAGCCCTCAAGGGAAGTCGCCAATGCTTAGAGAGCCTCCTTGCTGCCCTAGGATATTTTGCCCCTCTTCTTTGACCTGCAAATTGTATTTTCCAACTCTCCAATGAGTTCACGCAATCCCTGAATAAAGGTGGCGTTCCAAAACACCTTTGTAAGACCAATTGCGTGCAACCATGCAAATATGAAGCATAATCACAGCCCTTGAATAGAGCTGTCCAGAAAGAAGGAATTGAGATTTTCATCCCCAGACCCTTGGCACACTTGACGGTTTTCGTCCTCAAGTTGTGGTGAACAAGCTTTACATTCTTGATCAACAATTCAATATTTGAAACATGCATAACTTTTCAAATGAACCTTCAATTTCTTCTTATAACCATCCCCAAGGATGGTGCCCAAATTGGAAGGAGGTGACTTTTTGAATCATAAGCAATTTTACTTTCTGAATTAACTTTTTGAGGGGTTAGGCTCCCATGACCCTTAAAAGTCCCCTATTTAAATGAAAAATAGATCAAAAGCACTTTTGCACAATTCAACTGAAAATTAGATGACCTAAGGACCTTTTCACTTTTTTGCTCTTTGAATAGCCCCCTCATCGTTCCCCTTTCTTTCTTTCCCTTAGCCTTGTGGGAACAAAACCAAAGTAAGGGTCTATAAGCAAGCTATGCCAAAAAGGGGGACATTACAATCCTCCCTACCCAAAATTGCTTGTCTTCAAGCAATTGCAAAAGCCATGGAGCCCCACATTCTTCATGATACACTCACCAACTGAAATTGCTTCCCACTGAAAAGAAGCTCCAATTTGAATTCCCGACTTGCTAAACCTGTACTTTGGAGGCTTCCCCCTTGAGCTAAAGGTGTCATGACTACCTTTCAAAGACTCCTCATGTCCCCAAAGAAATAACATATGCCATATTGTTTTGCTTTTGATGAAGCCTCTCATGTTTGAGCCTCCAATGGGTATCAATGTGCCCTCAAAAAGAGTTTCCAAAACTTGAAAAGAAATAACAAGAAGCTCACCTTGAAACATACTTTGAATGAAAGTAGCACATAGATGCAATCTCCCTTGAGCCTATCTCAAAACATGTGGCATGCAACCTCCCCTTGACTTCCCTATATCCAATCCTTCATGCATAGTAGGAACATCATAGTAATCAAATAAAAGCCTCAACCTACATACAAGATAGGATTGTACTTTCCTCATGCCTTTCCATTCTTTGTCAAGCCAAAAATGTGCCTCATCAGGGATATTTTCAGAACATGTTGTAGGCTGAAATTCATTGAAAAATCAGACTTTTTACCTTCATAATGCTGCTGTTCCTGCCCCTTAAAATCAAAATTTTTTGAATGATTAAATTCAGAATTTACCTCAACATAGATCCTCCCTAAATAAGCCCAGCTGATTCTAACATTTTCCGGAAAGTAAAGAGGACCATCTTTTCTTGAGTTTTAGACCTTGTGAACAGCTGCTTGCAACTTTAGCCCTCTCCAAAATCAAGGGGGGTCTCATGCCCTTCATAACACTCTCAATATTATTCTTGTAAAAGGATGTTGCCCAAGACAATTTTGGGACTACCCTTGGAAATCAACTTTCCTTTCAACCCTTCCAAAACATGTATGACAATAATCAGAATTTATCATGCGTACCAATTGCCTTGTAGAGAGTTCCAACTTGGAATTAAGGGGCTGCATTTGATGTCTTGTGGCAGCCTTATCTTCAATCCTCCTCATGCTCATGAAACATCCTTCTATCATGCTATTTGATCAAGAAAAAGGGGGCTCTTTATCACTCAAACCATGCAAAATGATCTCATTACTAACCACTTTGAATTTCAACTCCATGGTTTGATAGTTTTAAGTGTACTCATCAAGAGAGTGCAACCATTGAATACCAAGGACCATGTTGGTCTCTCCAATGCCAACCACATAAAAATCATCTTCTACCAAATGTTTTTCCAAAGTGAAATTAAGCTTTGGAATCTTGGTAGTACAAGGGATGGTGAACCCATCCACTACTGTGACTCTAAACCCTTTGAACTCTATAGGTTGCAAGCCACATGATGCCACAAGCCCTCCATCAATGAAGTTGTGGGTTGCCCCACCATCAATGAGTATAGTGACTCGTATACCCTTCAATGATCCCTTCACTCTAAAGGGATAGTACCTGGGAGCTCCCAAAATGCCACTCAACTCCTCTTCTCCTTCTATCTCCAATGTACCCTTCTCATAGGTGGCTGTCCCAAATTCTTCCTCCTCATTCTCCTCTTTAGGAGGTACCTCAATGTAATGTACTTGCCCCTTGCCACGGCAATTGTGGCCCTTTTCCCCAGGATCCTTACATGTGAAGCAAAGACCCTTCCTTCTCAATTCATCAAAGCTACTAAGTCGTAGCTCCTTCTATTGCCCCAAACCCGATTGGTTTGGTCCAATCAAAGGACCCTCATGATTGGCCTTTGGAGGCCCTGTGTAGTTGCCCCAATCTGCCACCTCTATGCTGCCCTATAGGTGGGGAAAACAGTACCCTTTGGCTGCCCCAAAGGTGTGAATCTACCCCTTGGAGTAGAAGACTCCAAATCATAGGCCTTCTGGATGACCTCTCTCAAAGAAAGTGGATCAAATGCCTTGACCAGCCCCCATAAGGAGTCAACGAAGCCCTCAATGAACACCAATCTCGTAACCGATATGTCAGTCACCATGACTAAAAGTCTCTGAAACTTTGAAACATAATCATTCATTGAGGCTTTTTGCCTCAATTGAGTTAAATCATGGAAATGAAGTTCCAGATCTGCCCTATCATATCTCTCTATCAATCCCCTGTTGAACTCCTCATAGGAGTGTATGTGTTGGTGTCCCTGTGTGATCAAACCATGGTACCACCAATTGTGGGCTGCTCCCTCTAAATGCAATGTGGCAAACTGAATAACCTCCCCCTCTGCCATAGGTCGAAGTGAAAAAAAGGTGTCCACCTTCTGAATCCAAGCCCTCGTTGAGCTCCTTTGTGACCCATCAAAAGTGGAAAAGGGTAACCTCCCCAATGCATGTTGCAAATCTCCCAAGCTGCCCCTGTGTCTCAGACTGATCTTGGGCCCACTTTGTCCCTGTTTCCAAGCTAAAAACTTAAAAAAAGTCATAGCCCCTCTCACTGTAGTGGATAAAGTAGTATACTCATCCATCTCCCTCTCCAACTCCTCACGTGGGTTAAGTAACCCCTCCCTCACTAGCACGGGCTCCTCCCTCTGAACAAATGTAAGTTGGGTGGGCCTACGTGTGGATGCTCCATTCCCCAAGGGGATATAAGTGTATCTGCCCTGGTCCTTGAAGCACCACTATCTCTATTGAGTGGCTTTAAGCCACTCATATCATTGAGTACAAAGAAACCGCTCCATCACGGCTGTCATTGCTCCTGAAACTAAGAATATCTCTCAAACCTCTTCTTAGCTATCTTATCTCTCCTCTCCCTCTCTGTCTCCTGGTGATCCATGTCACCCATTCCCTGTTCCTCCTCTAGTGGCCCAACTAGTGGAAGTCTTGCTTCCCTCCTACTCCTCAGGTTATACTTAACCTCTTTACTGCCACTCATGTATCAACAACCCTCACACCATGATATAGCCAAGATATGGCTCTGATACCACTATAATGTCCCCAAATAGGACAATTAGGTAAAATAGGGGTTTTCCAACAAACCCTTATATAAAACTAAAACAATCTGAAATCTGAACCCCTAAACCCAGAAAACCCTAGCTGGAAAGATTGACCAAATCCCAAGCAACAAACACTCCAAAATAACCCTAAACATGTTGAATATAAAATTGAAATAAATACCTCTTTTATGACGAAGTGAGAATGGCAATGAGACTAAATTTACCCCTGCAATAATTTTGATTTTTATAGTTGTGTTTTCTCCCTCAAATCTGCCTTGAAACCCTTCCAAAAACTCCCAAATATTTATGCAAAAATCATATAAAATTTTAAGGCTTCCAATGGACACATTAGAGATGCAATTTATCAAACTAACCCTTTCAATGAAGTTGCCACACGTGGAAAAATATATAGAATAAAATTTGAATGTTAAAACTTTCAACTTGCCCTTCAACAAGCCCTCCAACTCTCCCAAAACAAGTCGCCAATGTTGAGAAATTAATATAATAATTTTCAAAATATAAATCAGAAAATATGACTATTCTTTCCCATTTTAGAGCCCAAAAACACTCTAAAACCCCTCCTAGGTGAAGCACTCCACTAGGAAAATAATATAAATAATTTTTGAATTATTTACCTGTTAATCAGCCTTCAAATCACCCCAATTCAGCTTGCAAAATGATTAGAAAAATATAATAGTAATATTACAAATATTATTATCAATCTTTGACCTGTTTCTCACCACCAAAGCAAGGCCAAGCATGCCCTAACGCACTTGCCCAGCCCTCAAGGGAAGTCGCCAATGCTTAGAGAGCCTCCTTGCTGCCCTAGGGTATTTCACCCCTCTTCTTTGACCTACAAATTGTATTTTTCAGCTCTCCAATGAGTTTGTGCAATCCTTGAATGAAGGTGGTGTTCCAAAACACTTTTGTAAGACCAATTGCATGCAACCATGCAAATCTGAAGCACAATTACAACCCTTAAATAGAGCTACTCTAAAAGAAAGAATTGAGGTTTTCGTCCCCAAACCCTTAACACACGTTAATGTTTTCACCCTCAAGTTGTAGTGAACAAGCTTGACATACTTGATCAACAATTCAATATTCAAAACATGCATAACCTTTCAAATGAACCTTCAATTTCTTCTTATAACCATCCCCAAGGGTGGCGCCCAACTTGAAAGGAGGTGACTTTTTAAATCATAAGCAATTTTACTTTTTGAATTACCTTTTTGAGGGGTTAGACTCCCATGACCCTTAAAGCCCTCCCACTTAAATGAAAAATAGATCAAAAGCACTTTTGCAAAACTCAACTAAAAATTAGAATACTTAAGTACCTTTCAACCTTTTTGCTCTTTGAATGGCCCCCTCATCATTCCCCTTTCTTTCTTTCCCTTAGCCTTGTGGAAACAAAACCAAGCTAAGGGTCTATAAGCAAGCTATGCCAAAAAGGGGGACATTACAGTCATCTTGAGATGACTTAAACACACAAGTAAAACCCTACAAAAATATATATATTCTAATTAAATTGCTCATGGAAACCTTCAATTACTTAACATAAATCGCATTAAATGTTATATTATTAGATTAAAACTACCATTTTTATCATATGATGGTTTTTTGTGTTTGTATTTTTTTGGTGTCTTTTTTGTGATTAAATCCACACACCACCTTGGCACCCTTTTCTCTAAACCCAAACTCTCTTATCAAATCTCAAAGGATAAATTTGCAAAACAAAGAAAAACAACCAAAAGAAAAGAAGCTGAAATAAAATCTGCATTACCAAACAAAAGACTACTCAGAGAAAAAAAAAGGCCTACCAAAAGGAAACACACAAAAGCATAAAAGGAAACATCCACTACATGACATAGACAAAACAAGGAAAAAGTAAAACATGACAAAACTAAAACTGAAACCAAAAACTACTTAAATTAAGGCTCCCAATGTTGGGAAGGTGAGCTTGGAAGCAATGTTTAGAACGCCTCCTGTAGACACTCCAATTTGGACACTCTACTTGCGACACCCCACTTTCGACACCCTAATTCGTCACTATTCATCTACTAATCCACCCTAACATCACTAAACCCAAATTCACCATCAATCTTGTCATTCCATCATACCACCCTAATCTTGTCATCAACATCCCTAGCCAATCCACTCTAACCACACTATCACCCCCAATCAATTAAACACATTATCCTATTCCTATCATGACCTTACCCAATCCCACTAAAATCAAACCCCAGACTAGTCAATTGATCAATCATTCCTAATTAGTTAATTGGTCTTAATAAAAAATCCATGCACATCCAAAATTAAATAAAATCAATAAATCACATCATTCAATCTCACATCAAATCCCCAAAATCCAAGACAAGAAACAAGATCAATCAAATCCATCCCTCAATCAATCAAGCCCATACCTCTTCAACCCCCCTCATTGAATGAGGATGTTGACTCAATCCTAGCCCTCCATCTCAAATCAAATCTAACCATCCATTTCCCCTATCAAAAATCTGTAACTTGAACCCCTCACCCTCATTTCCAACAAGCCAAGTGATCCTAAGGAGATTTTGCTAGTGTGAGATCAAGTCATCCTCATCCAATTAAGAAATCTTCATCACTCTAAGGGGGCATGCTGTCGGAATTCTTGCACATGTCCAATTGAGTAACCACATTCATCTACAATCCGAGAAAATCAAACACAACAAAGGTGGTCTTCACAATAAGCGGAGGTATATCTCTCCCCCTTCTTGCTTAATCAGAGGTATCTCGCTTAATAAGAGTAGGAATTGGTTTTATCCCCTGTTTCTATTGCATAGCTCTAACTTTGCATGTGTACATTCTTGGCATGCTCAACGTGACTAACCCCACTTTTCTTTTGTTTATTTTGCTTGCTAGGTGTTTTCTTGGCTGATCATACTTTGGAGTCTAACTAGGATCAAATTTGGATCAAATTTGTCATTTTAAAGCTTAAAATTCCATTTTCTGTAGATTAGCGTCTCTGCCCTGAGTAGTGGCATTTCTGTATCCGGGAATAACATTTGCATAAGGTCCATTAGGGTCTATGTCTGCCAATCCATTATGTCTGTGTTTTGACAATTTTAGCGTCTTCGTAGGGTTTATTACCATCTCCATTCTATGGATTAGATTTTGCGTTCTATCGATCAACATCTTCGTTTTATGTCTTGTGGTGTATGTGTTCTATAGATTAGTGTTTGCATCCTGTCCAGTAGCGTTTGTCATGTCCAATAGCATCTGCATTTTTTAGATTAGCATCTCCTACTTGTTGAACAGTGTCTACATTTTCTGTCTTGTGGTGTCTGCATTCTATAGATCAACGTCTACATTTTGTAGATTAGCGTCTGTGATCTATAGATTAGTGTTGTTCTAATAAGTGGCATCAACATTTTGATTAGTAGTGTCTGCGTTCTGATTAGTAGCATCTATTTTCTGTGTTGTGGCGTATGCATTTTATTATTCCTAACTTGCAAGTTTTACGATTAACAAAGACCTCAAATCCAAAACAAACTACTAACAATAGTCTTGCAAGTTCGCTAGTCAAAGACTTGTAATCAAACAACACACATCTAATCATTTAATCCTAATTAGTTAATCTGTTGTATATTTATTTTTGGTTTTTGCTTGTGTGTGTTCGACTTACGAACGCGTATGTTCTTCCCTCGCACCACAAAGCGACCTTAGGAATCAAAAATGATCTACGTCATTCATGTCTCCAAAGAACGAACTACATATGCTCTTTCCTCGCGCTGAAAGGCGAACATGGAAACCAAAAATAGTTCACACCTTTTTCTTTTCTCTTTGCATAGGGTCTTGCGACTTGGATTTCATCACCAACTGTTAAGACAAAGCCTATGTTTTGGCAGGCTATACAAATTCAAGGAGTTGTCCTTATTGGCTAAGCGGTCCCCTGTTTTATCGACACCGTGAAGTGAGGTGGTTTCATCCACAAATACCCAGGGCCTAGACAACACCCTTGCATCATGAAGTCGTAGCTCACGTACCGAAAGGTATATCTAAGACTCCCCTAGTTAGCCAATCAAAACTAGCGTAGGAGCCATTTAGCCGCAAACAAATAGTGGTTTCAGGAACACATTGTTCTCCAAGATCACCCACAACGTACCCTAAAGGTATTATCTATGGGCCACTATCCAGTTGCAATCCCACTTGACTAACATAGGTTGTGCTTGCGTGCGTGTTTTGATTGCATTCCCCTTTGCAAACAACCAGTCTAAATCCAAATTCAAACCAAAACCAATGGAATTCAACACGAGGTTTCAAACACAACTAAATCAAGACCTAAACAATCACAACCCTTTTTATCATGATCCATCCTCTTGCATTGACAATGCCGGCGAATTCCAAGTAAATCTCCCATCCACTAGCTACAATCTCAATCATGATATCCTCCATGTCAACTGCAAAGGGAAACCAGTTCTAGCATCCCAATTCCAAAACCAAATCATACTTGACCAAATCCAATAGATAAGCCAACAATTAGCGACCCTAGCATCCCAAATCTGTCCTTCAACATCAAGACCTTCATTGCCTAACCAATCCCACAATAGTCAACCCAATCAAAGATCCAATACCTATCAAGCCCTTGAGCCATATAAACCCCATTTTATCCTACCCTTATCAAACAAATCCAACACTTCACGATCCAACCATCAACCATCCCATACCAGTCTCGTTCCTAAGCTGCAAAAAATACACTCCCCAACTCTGGAAAAATTTTGATGAGCAACAATCCCAAAATCAACCACAACCCAATCAATGATCGTACAATTTACACCCTACCAATCCTTTTAGCAACACCTATCAAGCCCGTGAGCCACAACAGTTCAACTATGTCCTACCATCGGCACTCCAAGGCACGTCGCTTACTCAAGAACTAAGTACATCCACGTCTAGGAATCAACAGTTGGGAATATGCCAAGATCCCTTTTCAAAGCACGATCAAGCTCATCCATAGAGAAATCAAGGTCAACCCATCTTCGACCAACCCATCTTTTATGAATCCATCTTTGACCAGCCCACCTTTGACCAACACAACATACCACTTGTGACCCATTACACAATCTCCCATCACATATCGAAGCCTCGAACATCAAACCTAAAGTAAATATGGTACTTGTAGATGGCGAAATCCAAAATGCCTTTCGTGTGGCTACACCCCCTACCTATCCTACAAGCAGTGTCACGCCCAACATAAGCAGAAGACCAGAACAAGCATCTTATCAGTTTGGCTCAACTTCATTTGTCAAAGCCAGCCTTCTTGCAGCTGAGAAGATCAAATGCTTTGATGACCCTTGGTTGTATGATGACGGCTTCGCATCCTATTTTTAAGGCAATAAATATCCTATAGCAAACAAAATATGCAAAATCATGAACTATAAAGGATGAGGACTCAGCCAACATGAGCAAGGAATCCTAGAGCCTATCCAAGTGCGTGCAAACAAAGGATATCATGGTATTGGCTGCAAACCCCTTTGTGATTGATTTGAGGATGTTCAGGCCACTTCCACGATTCTTGAAGAAGTTTACACCGACATCAAAACCCATTCCATACATAGCCTCTACAAAGATCTTGTTGCCACCAATCCTTTTAATGGCATCGCCACCCTTACCAATCACCTTGACATCCAATATCCTGAACTCATCAATTGGGACCAACAAGATCACGTATCATTGGACCTATTTCAAAACAATGAGGCTATCACAGAACTCATGGGACTTCAAAACAACAGCCAACCACAAGATCACAAGGAAGGATTCAAAATCAACCTCGACACATTAGAGTATTTTGGGGAGCAAGAAGAGTTCCTCTATCAAAATAAATCACAAAATCGGCAAAATCTGAAAATTTCAAAATCAAAATCCCCTAGTGAAAACCTCTTTCTGGCACTATTGGACAACAAAAATCAAAATTAAAGTCAAAATCAAGAAAATCGAGAACATAAAAGCAAGTCTATGGTGAAAACCTTTCTAAGGTGCCAATAGATGATGAACTCAATCTTCCCCCTATGCCAGTACGATTTCAAGGCACCTCCACATCACCTACCAAAGTTCATATCAGAATAGAGGAGAATCCAAAAATCATCAAACTTGCAGTTACCCTCAGTCTCGCAAAAACAGAGAGCTGTCATCACCCTCCTAACAGAATTTGGAGACATCTTTGCATGGCCAATGGCATGTGACGCTGTTGATCCCTATCCCCCTTGGTATCAAACAATTTACACTTACCTCCGTGATCACACCATCCATTTAAATCCTTCACACAATCACAAAAAATCTTTCATCCAATATGCATCCCACTATTCTAGCACCCTACAAAAAATCTTTTACCCTCCTTCGCAGCACCCTCTATTGTAGGGGCTATGATATTACCTAGCTAAGATGTTCAGAAGAAGCCAACTCAACAATTAACGAAGTTCCCACAGACATCTTTGGGGCACATACTTGGAGGTTCATATGCTGATGCGAAAAATCAAAAATAAATGTTCAAAGGTGAAAACCATTCTAATGGCGCCTTGGACCAGTATCATGATGAAAACCAGTTTCTAGTGTCGTGTAAATCCATTGTTTACAAGTACCTTACACTTGGGGGCAAATTCACTCTGCCCATCCATTGACATCCTAGTCCATTCTTGTCACCAACCCATCGTGCCCATCAATTTTCCCATGTTTGACCTTGATAAGGACGTGGAGGAAATATTGAAAACGTATTTTGAAAACATCTTGCTTTATCAGATCTTTTTCAGATCACACTACAACACAATATCAGAATGGCATTTGAATGATTCGGCTCATGGTCCTTCAACAACATAGTCCTTGGAGATCCCATCCTGCATCCCTTAGCCATTTCATCCCCTATCCGCCTTCACCCTCAATGCTAGAATGGGTTCTCCCTTTACCCATTGCCTCATGGAAAATCCACAAAAATTCTAAAAGGTCCAAAACATCCAAAAAATCAAAAAACATTGAAAATTTTTAAAAAAAAAAAAAAAATCAGAAAAATCCTAAAAAATCCAAAGCAATAGAAGAACCCAAAACCCCCAAAAAACTTGTCTTGCCCTTAGTCCAGTTAAAATCCTTATTCACTTTTAAACCAATCATTGCAACTTCATTGAGATACATTGTTCCCAAATCAAACCTTGCAGCTTTTTCGAGATACACACTACCCAATCCAACCCTTTTGCATATATCATTACTTGGGCCAAATCATAACTTGCAGCTTTATCGAGATATATCGTTCCCAATCCTATCAGTATCATCAATCACCAAATCTTAAGGGTTTTAACTCGATAAAGGACAAAACATAACTTGTTTTTGTGTGTTTTTGTTGCTTGTTATTGTGTGTTGTTTGTTTGTGTATTTTTTCTTGAATATTGTTGCATCTATGTTAGTCTTATGGCATATCACAACATTGTCATCATGATTTTCCATATCATGATGCATCCTATCGTATGCTATAACAAAAATAAGGTTGCTCAAGCATTAAAAACTATGTGCAAAATTAGCAACTTGTTCCATCACATACATCCACAGCAATATGTAAAATCCATCATCCAAACAATCCACAATCCTTCATTATTGGATCATCAATCCACGCAATCGGTTTAACTCCTTGATTTATGCTTGTCCATCCAAACAATCAATCAAATCCAAGCTCACAACTTTATCAAGATATATCGTTCTCAATCTCCCCCTTGCATATATCATTGCTTGGGGCACATCAAAGCTCGCAGCTTTATCGGGATATATCGATTCCAATCTCCCTTTCACATATATAGTTTCTTGGGGCACATCAAACTCGTAGCTTCATCAGAAATATCGTTCCCAATCAAACCCCCTCACATATATCATTGCTTGGGGAAAATCCAAACAAATCAAAGCATTCAAGCCTTAGATCAAGTGAGTTAATCGCATTCATGACATCCATATAAACATCTATCCATAATCATCACACTATGCATCATAATCCTGGGAGACATGATCTCTTAGGCATGAGACCCAACCCCTATTTATTCACCCCTATGCCTCCATTTTACACCTCATCCTTCCATTTCAACCCCTCTTCTCATTTCGAGAGCCCATCTATGTTTTCATCCCCACATGCCCTCTTAAGGGGGCATAATCTCTAACCAAATCATCACTTGATTACATCCATCTCCCTAACCATCATGCCATTGGGGGCATCTTAATGCACTTGTCTTTCTTTTTTTACATTCTTTGAAAATTCTTTACTTTTTTTTAGTCCCAACACCCTTTCAAAGAGGGGCAAAATGTAGACACTCCAATTTAGACGCTATTGTGTGTTGGAGATTAATCTTATTTGGGTTCACTTTAGTCCATTACGCTTATCCTAAATCTCTTTTAGGTATGCATTTATTATTATAATAAATGCAATTTATCCTGAATTTATGAGGTGTTTCTCACATTTTTTTTTTTTTGTAGGATTCTTAGAGTTACTTGCACATATAACTCCTCCCCCCACATGTCACACACTTCCCTTAACATTTTAGGGAATAGAACATTTAGCACACATTAAGAAAACCTTGTAAAGTCACAATGGAATTCTTGCAATTCTCTCATCTTTTCTCTTGCTTTATTTAAAGAGCCCTCTTCTCGTCTCTTTTTCACTTGAAGCTCTCTTCTCTTCTCTATTCTTCTTGCTTATAAGCTTGTATTGTGAGAATTATGTAATGTTCCCTTTTCATATAATTTTAATAATTAATAAAATTGACCGAATAGTGATTTTAATCATTCGAAAATATAAGGCAATTTAATTAATTATTAAAATAGAACTATCTTGGATAACTATTCGAATTACCAGAAAAGTGGTTTTAACCATTTCGAAAATTAAGGTAATTTTAATAATTATTCTAAGGGGTTTTATAATTAATAAATTGCTTGAAAAGTGATTTTTATCACTTCAATTATTAAAGCAATTTAATTAATTATTGAAGCAAGGACCTAATATAAAATAATTATTTAATTTACCAAAAAGTTATTTTCATTACTAATTTACCGAGGCAAGTTATTTAAATAATTCAAAAATGACTAAAGTGAAATTATAAGGGATGTCTTTTAAAGTTCTGGAAGGAGGGGTTATCTAAAAGAAAAGAAGATATAAAAAGAAGGTAAGCTATCACTTAATAGGCATGGAATATTGATTTGAAAATTTGAATCAAGTATGTCAAGTTGGTTTCCATTTTTTGAGGATAAAAACCTCCATTCCTTCTACTTAGGCAACTCTATTCAAGGGTTGTGAGTTTCAAATTGCATATGTACATGCAAGTGGATCTACAAAGGTGTCTTGGAACACCACCTACTTTTAAAAATTTGAGTGAACCCAGAGTTTGAGGAAGAAAATTTTGGAAACTAGGGTTTTCAAAATTTTAAAACAAGTTTTGGTGGCCTTCCCATGGAAGGAAAATTCTAAAATTATTTTTATTTGATAGTCACTAAATTTGTGGTTAGTTTGAGCTCTTATTTGCATCATAATTCCAAGTATTGAGGTAGTTATGAATTTTTGAAATTTCGGCCTGTTTGTAGGAAATAATAATTGTTGTGGGTAGCGAATTGTTTGGAAAGAGCAACGAAATTGTAGGTTTCTATCTTGAGCGAATTACTTGGAGGTCTTGAGGGCTTTTTTGGAGGGTCTTGCGTTGAAGAAACCCTCTTCTAGGGTTTAAGGTATTTTATACAAATTTTCTATGGGTGGGCAAATCATCTTGGTAGCATTTTGAGGCCACTGAATGGTTAATTTGATGTCCTAGGTTATTATGATGATAATTTAGAAAATTATTATTATGTTATTCTGATTTTTCTATCAACTTTGCATGCTGAATTTGGGTGATTTGAGGGTTGATTGCTAGGTGAATAATTCTGAATTATTCCTATTATTTTTCCTAAGTAAAACAATTCACTTAAGGAGGGTTTTTGGAGTGTTTTTGGGCTTTAACCTTGAAAGGAACAATCATATATTTTTTTATTTATACTTCGGAATTATTGTATTAATTTTCCAACATTGGCGACTTGTTTTGGGAGACTTGGAAGCTTGTTGAAGGACAAGTTGAGGTTTCCAGCGTTTTGATTTTATTTCCTATATTTTTCCAAGTGTGGGGACTTTATTTGGAAGTGTTTGCAAGATGTTTTAGGGTGTTTGAAGCATATATCGATTCGCTGCAAGTTCATATTAATTCTATTGGAAGGGATAGCAAAAGAGGTATTTTATTTACTGCATTTGTGAATTAAGTGGTTGTTGATTTTAATTTCAGAATTCAATATTATTTTCAAAGTTGTTTGGGTTTCATGGAAAACCCCTTTTGTGGTATTTGGTCCCAAATTGGGGACATTACAAATTATTGTTGACAAGGCTTCTTAATATTCATGCGGATTTTATTCCAACTAGTTCGATTTCCCACTTCAAAACTCTTGGCTCAATTTTGCGGTTTGCTTGCTTACTCTTGTGAGGTAATATTACTTCATATTTTGCTTTCATTTGTTATTATTTCAATGTTATTTATGAGATGGCATAAATCGTTTTTCAAAATGATGAAATTTATATTCTTAAATGTCAACTTCAAAGTTAAAATATGACTATTACTGTTTTGCAGAACTCTTTTAATGTACACAAGGAGAAAATACAAACTTCTTTTGACTAAATGCAAAACTTGTGTCTTTTGCACATGATCATGCCTCTAATGACGAACTTAAATGTGCTTCTAAACAAATTCCTTTGCACACTCCTACTAATCTTGGCTTCAAAATTATGTAATTTATGGGTTAGTCGAGCGATGGTCTTGGTAAACTCGAAGACAGCATTTTTGAACCTATTTTGCATAGAATTAACGCAACCCCTGTAGGGCTCGATTCTAATGCGTCTCAAGGTAACTTGAAGTCTTATTGTCCACTGCACCGAAGGACTTTGCACAATAGTGCTCCTAATTATAATGCAATTTCTTTAGATTATATTTATTTGTCATGCTTTATTTGGTTAAAAATGATAAAACTTATCGGCGTTGTAGAAAACACGGGCATCCTATCTCTAAATGTTAAAAATTGCATCCATACAAATCTTGTGATAAATCAACTCATAACACTGCATTTTTGAAAACCCCTAATTCTAAAGTTATAATTATTTGGATATCTAAAGATAATGCATCTTCGAGGGACTTTGATGTGTCTTCATGTGATAATTATTCTATTGTTTCACGTCGAATATCTTTTGCAAGCGACACGTCTTCTTTGTCTCATTTTTTACAAACTCAAACTTTTTATGCATTCATTATTTTTGTGGCAAAGGAAATATGCTTTGATTAGAGCTCATTTTGACTAACTTATTTTTGTACAGGGTTTTGCACTGTGATGAAAGTTGTCTTTTACTCCATTTGCCTTTATTACATTTATTTTTAGTATATTATTTATATGTAAATCATTTTATAGCATATTGTTTACTTGACGTAAAGTTTGGTGTTAGCTTGTTTTGTGTTGCAAGTTTTAGTGGATCATTTCTCCTTGTTGATCTTTGTTCCATTACGGATTGACCATCTTGTTTAAAGAGGATTTTTGGAGATTATCAATGATCACACTTTGATCCTTGCAACTTTTGGCAATACATTCTCTTCTTATTTTTTTCTCAAACTATTGTAATTCCTCTTGAAGGAAGTTTCTATTTAGGGGGATATTAATATAATGTCAACTCCCTTATTCATAAAAAGTTTTCTCAACTTTTGTAAGCCCAAATTAAACTTAAGGGGGAGTGTTGGAGATTAACCTTATTTGGGTTCACTTTAGTCCTTTAGGCTTATCCTAAGTCTTTTTTAGGTGTGCATTTAATATTATAATAAATACACTTTATCCCAAATTTATCGGGTCTCTCTCGCCTCTTTTATCCTTTTGTATGATTCTTGGAGTTACTTGCACAAGTAACTTCTACCCCAACATGTTACACACTTTGTTTCACCTTTTGAGGAAAGGGACATTTAGCACACACTGAGGAGGCCTTGTAAAGTCATGATGGGATTCTTGTAACTCCATTCATTTTGCTCTATTTAAAGTCATTTTCTGCTCTCTTCTTCACTTGAAGCTTTCTCCTCTTCTCTATTCTTCTTGCTTCTAAACTTATATTATGAGGATAATTGTTGGCAAGGCTTCTTAATTTCACGTGGGTTTTCTTCTGACTAGTTCGGTTTCCCACTTCAAAACTCTTGTCTCAATCTTGTGGTTTGCTTGCTTACTCTTGTGAAGTAATATTGCTTCATATTTTGCTTTCATTTTCTATTCTTTCAGCGTTATTTATGAGATCTTGGCATAAATCTTAACATTGGGACACCCCACTTTCGACACTTTACACACCCTACATTTGACACCCTAATTCATCACTATTCATCTACTAATCTACCCAAACATCATTAAACCCTAATTCGTTGTCCATCTCATCATTCCATCATACTAACCTAATCATGTCTTCAACATCCCTAGCCGATACGCGCTAACCACACTATCACCCCCCAATCAATTAAACACATTATCCTATTCTTATAGTGAACATATCCAATCCCACTAAAAGCAAACACTGGATTAATCAACTAATTAATCATTATCAGTTAGTTAATTAATCCTAATAATAAAATCCATACACATTCAAAATTCAAAAAAATAAATAAAATCAATAAATCATATCATCCAATCTTAAATCACATCATTCAATCTCACATCAAATCCCCGAAATACAAGACAAGAAGCAAGATCAATCAAGCCCATCCCTCAATCAAGCCCATACCTCTTAACCCCCCTCATTCAATGAGGATGTTGGCTCAACCCTAGCCTGTAACGTCCCTTTCTGCATGATCGCTCCAGAAGGACTTATTAGCCTATTTAATTCCCGTAGGCTATAGTTGATACTAAGGGAATTAATTAATTTAATTGTTTGATATTCCCTGACAAAAAGTACACTTAAAAAGGTAATATTAAATAATTAAATTAAAATGATGTTATAGTGGCATTAAAGAAATTTTATATGGATACTTTATAAAGTCACTATATAAAAAGGAGCTTAATGTTTATTTAAGTGGGAAATATTAAATGGGGTTTCGAGAAGTTTCTTTCGAAAAGAAATAAAAGTGGAAAAAGAGAGCTCATTTGAGTTTTATGCAAACTATTATGAAATTTGGAGAACTTCATTGGAGTTGGAAACCCTCACACGAAAACCCAAGGGATTGTCAAATTCAGTAGTGAAATTATCTACCCTAGCCAGTGTTGGAGATATCATACAAATTACTCACAGAGGTTTATTGGAGATTCATCGAAATTTGTGAAGTCCTATAACAAGTCAAGTTTCTAAATTTTAGAGTCAAAATATGGAACATTTTAGCATGTTTGAGGCCTGCAATATTGATTTCGTACCTACTATAGTGATTTTGTACCTGCTACAGTGATTTCCGTACTTTGCTACAATGATTTCGTACCACTACAGTGATTCTGCACTTCGCTACAGTGATTACAGCGGGTCATTTATGTCCAATAGCTCACTATGATTGTTATAAATACATTTATGTACAAATTCTAAAATTCTAAAATTAAAAATCAACAAACCCTAGCTGCTGCAATTGCACCTTCAAACTGAAAATTAACTTCAATTTCACTTTGAAATAAATACCTTGTATATTGGGCCACTAATGGCTCTTGCCGCAATGAAGAAAGGGCCTGAAATGGATGTTCAATCCTCCATACCCTAGCACCCCACTCGTTCAATTGAAGTCTTCATTTTCCACTCCAATCTATGCTCAAGCTTAATCCAATCCAATCGCCAAAACTCAAAAAATTACTACAAT
Source organism: Torreya grandis (assembly GCA_037957365.1). Taxonomy (NCBI): domain Eukaryota; kingdom Viridiplantae; phylum Streptophyta; class Pinopsida; order Cupressales; family Taxaceae; genus Torreya; species Torreya grandis. The sequence goes on from JARHVA010000556.1 coordinate 825,415, forward strand.
AATTAATTCAGAACGAAACCCTTGCAAATCTGCCCTCAACAAATATTATTTTCTACGAACAGGTGAAAACCTCAAAAATTCATAACTCCCAAAATATTTGGAATTATGATGCAAACAAGAGCTCAAACTGATCATAAAAATAATGACTATCAAATAAAAGTAATTTTGAAATTTTCCTTCCATGGTAAGATCACAAAAAATTGCTCTAAAATTCTGAAAATCTTAGTTTCCTGTCAAAAAAACTAAATAATAATTTGAAAATTATTATTTAATTTTCTATCAAATTAAAGCTTCAAATCTTCTCCAAAACCCCATGCCAATATGTAGAAAATTAGCAAATAATTTCAGAATATTAATTTGCAAGAATAGACCCTAAAAGGGCCTCCCAACCCTCAATCAAGCTTTCCAAAATCGTTTGCTCCACTTGTAAAATTAGTGCAAATATTAATCAAAAATAATATGCAATAAAAGAGCCTCAAAAACTTCACCAAAACCTCATAATAGTTCCTCAAGGCAAATCGCCCCACTCTACGGCAAGTAAAAAGATCTCATTTCGCAAAAGTAGTGTCAAAGGACACTTTCTGTAGAATGATCAACACCAAAATAGCGAACACCTATTGATCATGCATCCCACCAACTTCTTCAAGCATGAAGAAACAATTATCAAATTCAACATGTCTTCAATTGTGATCTTCACCTTGTATTTGTATTTTTCAAAGGGGAAGAACCACCTTGACGAGATAAAATACCTCATAAGCCTCACTTGCCATTTTTAGAATATTTTTTCCTTTCTTTGCTTTAGCTTCCAAGCCGACATTCCTTTTAATTTTATTTTAGGCTTTTTTGAATTAATTAAATAACTTGCCTTAATAAATTAATAATTAAAATTACTTTTTGGCAAATTAAATAATCAGAGCCTTTCTTAAATAATTAATTAAATTGCTCTAATAATTAAAGTGATAAAAATCGCTTTTCAAACAATTTATTAATTATAAAGCCTGTTAAAATAATCATTAAAATTACCTTAATTTTTCAAATGGTTAAAACCACTTTTTCGATAATTCGAATAATTATCCAAGATAGTTCTATTTTAAATATTAATTAATTGTCTTATATTTTCGAATAATTAAAATCACTATCCGGGCAAATTTATTAATTATTAAAATTATATGAAAATGGGACATCACAATCCTCCATTCCCAAATTTGTTTGTCCTCAAGCATCTGCAAGCTCATATGCCCTTTTACCATGTCCAAATGGTAAAACCTGTTGTAATGCTCAAAAAGTCTTGCTCTTGTCCCTGTTAAGTGAAATAACTTTTGCCAAAAAGCATGGTGTGACATACCCCAAATAGATACTAAATGCCATTCCACCTTGCCAAAACGTCCTATAATGCAAACAAAATTTATCTTTGCTTCCCAAGAAGTGGTAGCCCTCGACGGAGCCATGAACCTCTTGTGCATATACTTTGGGGGCTGCCCCCAAGTGCTAGATGTGTCCTCATAGCTTTTCAAAGGCTCCACATGTTCCCAGCCAAACACCCCTTTCAATAACAAAGGGTGGATGAGGAAGCTCATTTCCCTTATACCCTCCAAGGGAGTGATATGTAGCCGAAACTAGAAATAAAAAATATAATAGAATTTGAATACCTTGCTGCCCCGAGGGTAATGAACCCCAAATGCCATGCTATCACTTTCCAATCATGCAAAAAGAAATCAACTAGGTACAATATTGTAAACTTCCTATGATGTGAGGCCTCAAGATAGTACAATTCAACATATATGGGCCTCCTTGTGCACGCCATGTGCCCTTCCAAATGCTGCCCCTTATCAACATTCCTATGCATGCATGTAACACTCCATAACCTCATCAAGAGTTTCCAAAAATATTCTCAAGGAGGTTGTACCCTACAGGGGTGAAAGCTCCTTATGTCACCTTCCCAAAGTGCCAACAAAAACATGTTTCCTGAATCTTGCATAAGTTGGACTGTATTAATCAAATCAACATTTCCTTTATTGAGACATGGTTGTTTATGCAAATAGATCACTGATTTTTCATGTAGACAAACATGGAAATAGATATCCTCATACCTTTCTTGTTCTCACCGCTAATATATGTCATAAAATTCTGAATTTTCCTCTTCCTACATGGCTGTGTTTGTTCTTTGAAGTCTAATTTTTTTGAGCAATAAATTTCGGAACTTATACGCATCTTCCTCCTACCTGTCAAGTGCTGGAAAATGCTCAAAAAACTCATGTGTTGCCTTCCAAAAAGTTGTGTTTGCATACAGAAATCTGATTTTTGAGACAAATTAGAATCAGCATGTGCATACTCACCTTTCTCCCTTACCCTTGGATGCCATGTGCATGATAAATTGCCCCTAATGTAGATTAGAGACCAAGAATATAACAAAATGATTTGAGAATGTTCTGGCAAGAAAGGATACCACTTTTTATTTAAAAAAATACCTTGTAAATAGTTGATCATAACTTGGGCCTCTTCCAAAGCCAAGAGAGGTGTCAACACTTTACCGATACTTCCAAAGTTATTCCTAAACCTTGACGTAGGGGGCTGCCCATAGCAAATTAGGTACTGCCCTTGCATTTCAAGTGTTCTATCCTCCTCTTCTATCCATGTAACATAAAAATCAGATTCATGCATACTTACCAATTTCATGATAGGGCATTTTCTTTTTGGACTCATTGGTTGCCTATGCTTTAAAATTACAACCCCTTCATCACTCCATCCAACTTCTTTGGTTCAAGCTTCTTGCTTTCACCTTTTGTGACTTCACTATCATGCATACAATTATTAGAAAATAAAAACACATCTTCGAAAAGATCTTTACTTTGTGCTTCTTTTAGTTCATACTTATTGATTTCCTCTTCATTTTTATCATCCACTTGCACCCCTATGGGCTGCCCCAAAGTGTCATCTTTTTGTAGCTCACATTCCTCCTTCAAATCCGATTTTTCTATTTCATTAGCTTCTTTATAAAAACCCTCATGAAGGGTTGTCCCTTCATTCTATTCCTCCAACTCTTCATGTAGTTCAATACTCTCTTCCTCTACATGCTCCACTATCAAATAAGGCCTCAATTTTTTCTCACAATCAATTGCAATATTTTCAAACAGCATATGTGCAATTGGAAAATTTTCCTTTTCTAGCTCCGAACCTGTCAACAAGATAGATAATAATGGCTTGGAAAGATCATCACTCTCATTGAGTGTCAAGGTCAAGATTCTCTACATAGAAGCTACAACATTTTTGGGAGGAATCTTACAAGCAATTGCAAAGAAATGTTGAAACATCTTACTAATGAATTAATCACACTCCATATCTAACATCAAAATACATGACCTGGTTGAAGCCATAGTTTCCAGGATGTTGACCTTTCTAGCCAAGGAGTGTCATTTGTCCTCTTGGAGATCTTGGAAGCTCTCTACAATTAACGAAAATATCTCCCTCATGAATTTATCACTATAGGGAACTTCAGGAACCCTTAGTCCTAAAACCTCATTAATACAACTAGTAACCAAGAGCCTTACCTCTTCATCTATGTCTTTCAAGAGTTCATGTTGAACCAAGTAAGTCCTTGAAAGTTGCACCGCTTACTCCATGGACTCATACTGTGATTGATTTACCTTGAATAACCTTTTTTCTACTTCTTCCAAAGTGTTGATTACATCCTTCATTGGTTGGCATAGGTCCTCTAGCCTTCTACCTGCATTGTAGAGCCTTTCTTTCTCCATTTCTTCCATAATAACACCAAATCTTTTTATCTGCTTGCAACCCAACCTCACAAGTGAACAAGATCGGTGCTTTGATACCACTGTAATGTCCCCAAATGAGACTATTTAACAAAAAAAAAGTTTTCTCCAAAATCCACAAATTCTGAAATTTTAAAATTAAAAATCAGAAAACCCTAGCTGCTACAATTACACCTCCAAACTCAAAATTAACTCCAATTTCACCTTGAAATAAATACCTTGTGTATTTGGCCACTAATGGCTCTTGCCGCAATGAAGAAAGGCCCTGAAATGGATGTTTCAATCCTCCAAACCCTAGCGCCCCACTAGCTAAATTGAAATCCTTCTTTCTCACTCTAATCCATGTTCAAGCTTAGTCTAATCCAATTGTCAAAACTCAAAAAATTACTGCAATAATTAATTCAGAACGAAACCCTTGCAAATCTACCCTCAACAAATATTATTTCTTACGAACAACTGAAAACTTTAAAATTCATAACTCCCTCAACATTTGGAATTATGATGCAAACAAGAGCTCAAACTAAGCATAAAAATACTGACTATCAAATAAAAATAATTTCAAAAAATTTCTTCCATGAGAAGCTCACCAAAAATTGCTCCAAAATTCTAAAAACCCTAGTTTTCTGTCAAAAAAAATTAAACAATACTCTGAAAATTATTATTTAATTTTCTATCAATTTAGAACTTCAAATCTTCTCCAAAACCCCATGTCAATATGCAAAAAATTAGCAAATTATTTCAGAATATTAATTTGCATAAATAGACCATAAAGGGGCCTCCAAACCCTCAATCAAACTTCCCAAAATAGTTCGCTCAACTTGCAAAATTAGTGCAAATATAATCAGAAATAATATGCAATAAAAGAGCCTTAACAACTTCACCAAAACCTCACAATAGTTTTTCGAGGCAAATCGCCCCGGTCTAGGGCAAGTAACAAGATCTCATTTCACAAATGTGGCTTCAAAAGACACCTTTTGTAGAATGATCAACACCAAAACAGCGAACACCTATTGGGAATGCATCCCAATAGTTTTTTCAAGCATAAAAAAATAATTATTAAATTCAACATGTCTTCAATTGTAATTTTCACTTTGTATTTCTACCTTCCAAAGAGGGGCGAACCACCTTGAAGAGATAAAATACCTCACAAGCTTCACTTGCCCTTTTTAGAATACTTTTTCTTTCTTTGCTTTAGCTCACAAGCCGACATTCATTTTAATTTTAGTTTAGGCCTTTCTGAATTAATTAAATAACTTGCCTTAATAAATTAGTAATTTAAATTAGTTTTTGGCATATTTTATAATTAGGTCATCACTTAAATAATTAATTAAATTACTCTAATAATTAAAGTGATAAAAATCACTTTTAAAGCAATTTATTAATTACAAAGCCCCTTAGAATAATCATTAAAATTACCTTGATTTTTCAAATGGTTAAAACCACTTTTCTGATAATTCGAATAATTATCAAGGATAGTTATATTTTAATAATTAATTGTCTTATATTTTCGAATGATTAAAATCACTATTCAGACAATTTTATTAATTATTAAAATTATATGAAAAAGGGACATCACAGTCCTCCCTTCCCAAATTTGCTTGCCCTCAAGCAAATGCAAGCTCATATGCCCAATTACCATGTCCAAACGGTAAACCCTGTTGTAGTGCTCAAAAAGCCTTGCTCTTGTACCTGTTAAGTGGAATAACTTTTGCCAAAAAAGCATAGTGTGACATACCGCAAATGGATACTAAATGCCATTCCACCTTGCCAACACGTCCCATAATGCAAACAAAATCTGTCTTTGCTTCCCAAGAGCTGGTAGCCCTCAGCAGTGCCATGAACCTGTTGTACCTATACTTTGGGGGTTGCCCCAAGTGCTAGATGTGTCTTCATAGCCTTCTAAAGGCTCCACATGTTCCCAGCCAAACACCCCTTTCAATACCAAGTGGTGGATGAGGAAGCTCCTTTCCCTTATACCCTCCAAAAGAGTGATATGTGACCGAAAGTTAAAATAAAAAACATAATAGAATTTGATTATCTTGTTGTCCCGAGGTAATGACCCCGAAATGCCATGCTATCACTTTCCAATCATGCAAAAAGAAATCAGCTAGGTACCATCTTGTAAACTTACCATGATGTAAGGCCTCAAGGTAGTACAATTCAACATATATGGGCCTCTTTGTGCATGCCATGTGCCCTTCCAAAGGCTGCCCCTTATCAAAATTCCTATGCATGCATGTAACATTCCATAAACTCATCAAGAGTCCCCAAAAATATCCACAAGGAGGTTGTACCCTACTGGTGTGAAAGCTCATTATGTCACCTTCCCAAAGTGCCAACAAAAACTTGCATAAGCTGGACTGTATTAATCAAATCAACGTTTCCTTCATGATGACATGGCTGTTTATGCAAATAGATCACTTATTTTTCATGTAGACAAACATGGAAATAGATGTCCTCATACCTTTCTTGTTCCCATGGCTAATATATGTCATAAAATTCTGAATTTCCCTCTTCCATACAAAGTTGCATTTGTTCCTTGAAGTCTGATTTTTTTTAGCAATAAATTTCAGAGCTTCCTTCCTCCTACCTATCAAATGCTGAAAAATGCTCAAAAAACTTATGTGTTGCCTTCCAAAAAGTTGTGTTTGCATACAAAAATCTGATTTGTGAAACAAATTAAAATCAGCATGTGGATACACACCTTTCTCCCTTACCCTTGGCTACCATGTACATGATAAATTGCCCCTAGTGTAGATTAGAGACCAAGAATATAACAAAATGATTTCAAAATGTTCTGGAAAGAAAGGATACCACTTTTTCTTTAAAAAAAAACCTTGTAAATAGTTGCTCATAACTTGGGCCTTTTCCAAAGCCAAAAGAGGTGTCAAAGCTTTACCCATACTTCCAAAGTTATTCATAAACCTTGGCATAGAGGGCTACCCATAGCAAATTAGGTACTGTCTTTGCATTTCAAATGTTCTATGCTCCTCTTCTATCCATGTAACATAAAAATCATGTTGTAATGTCCTCGATTTTTTACTAGGAATAAATAAATTAAATTAATTATTTATAAAGTTGTCCACAAAAATTAAATCAAAAGAATTACTTTATTTTTAATTAATTTAATTAAAAGTGACTTAAATAAAATAATAAAATATTAAAATCACTTTTAAAAATAAAAGAAAATTATAAAGTGACTTTATAAAGGAAAAGGGGAAAAGTAAATTAATAAAATAAATCTCCACCAATGTAGCCACCAAAGTGGGAAAAAAAAGAATTATAAATAGAGGCTCTTGGGTTCATTTGTATCGTCTTGAATTCTTTGGCAAATTGATATTGGAAAGTTTTCTCTTGGCTAAAAGTTATTTTCAGTTACATCAAAGAGATGATCCCTTGATTTCGAGTGGTTTGGAGATGATCCCATTCCACATTGTGTGGTGAATTCGTGTGGAGTTCACCATAGATCTAATTTGGTGAATTTTGAAAGAGTTTTAGATTATGGTAAAAGCAGGTTTTGAAGGGACCCCAAAACCCTTTAACAGAATCAAAAGAGATAAAGCATTAACCACTAGGAAAAGCAGTCATGAAACTTACTGAAGAGCAGCATCAAAATTTGGTTTTATAGGGACCAATATCCAATTTATGAATACTATTCAGCCACCTAATATTCCAAGTAATGATTTTCAAATCTATTTTTTAGGGGTAAAACCCAGAATAGTTGCCTGCCTACCATCAGCAATATTCTGCATACTTTCTAACTCTCTGATTTTCTTAGTGGATCTTCTTCCAGGGTTGTCTGGGGAACCAACATCCGGTTTCACCTTAGAACGCTGTTCAGCTTTTTTCTAGATTTATTCAGAATAGAAGCAAGAGGTTTCGCCTTAGTTTGTTGATCTATTTTGTTGCTTCTAGTTTCTACACCCTTGTATTAATCTTTTTTTCATCCCTTTTTCTTTGGTTTAGTTTATACTTTGAGTTTTCTCCATTATCTTTCACAACTTCTAGGGGAGGAGGCTCATCCAAAGGAAAGTCATTATCAGCTTGAGATAACAACTGGATCTCCTTAGACTGAGAAAAAAGATCTCCCTCCTCTGATTTATTTCCAGCTTCAGCCAAAAATTCACCTTCCTCTAGCACAATTTTGCCGTCTACATCTCTCCATCGATCTTTTATCCTTTGATAGATCAAGATTTGTTTTGATAGATCTGTCAGATCATCTATTCTTTGTTCAGGTATTATGGTATCTAATTGCAAACCATGTCTTTCTTTCTCAGAATTTACTTTCTCAAAAGAAGGCTCTTTATCTGCCTCAGCATGTGGAGCATTAGAATCTTCAAAAGAAGGCTCTTTATCCACCTCAGCATGTGGAGCTTTAGAATCTTCAGTATTCTTTTGTTCTTGGCTATGATCTTCTTTGGGTTTCCATACTTTCTTTTGCTGGACATTGGTCTTTTTCCCATCCGAAACACTACTAGGATGATTTTTACTTTTGGAGGGACAATTTTTAACCAGATGCCCCTGTTTCTTACAAGCATAGCAAGAGTTGGGCAAATCTTCAAAAAAAAATTCTTGAGTTTTTTTACCAAGCTTGGATATTAGTTCCACCTTTTCTGGGAGATGATTCAGGTCTGCCACTTTAACATAAAGTCTGGCACTTTGAAATTTGATTCTAGAAGCCGTAGCATTATCCAATGCCACAAGTTCACCAAAAGAACTGGCAATACCTTTAAAAATGTCCTCATGCCAAAATTCTAAAGGGAGACCAGGAAGTCTAGCCCAAATGGGAGTGGTTAAAAAAAAAGAATCTGAGAGATCCATGTTAGGCTCCCATTTTTTAATAGTGAGAGCATTTACCAAAAGACCACGGTCCTCCACAAAGAACCGTATTCATGTCTTCCTTACATTTGAAGATAAACAAGAAGAAACCATTCGACATTGGTGCAATATCTACCTCTCCTCGAATAACCCATTTCCTTTTAACCATTTTTTAAGAGATTCTAGATCTGGTCTTGCTCCTAAAAATTTGCCCACTAGGGTGAAATCCATGGAGGACACAGAAAAATCGACTAAAGGATTTGGAATCAAAACTTGAAACTCACATTTTTCCCAGCAAGACTTAGCAGTCACCGGCGGGAAAAGAGATTTTGGTTTCATTCCAACTAGGGTTTCTATTGACTTCATTGTAGATTTGACTTCATGGAATTTTGTTAAATTATCCAAGCTAGGCGACTGGACAAAGGACAACATTTAGATTATTTTGAAGTGATTTCATGAATTTTGGACAAGTGCATGATTTTATATGAATTTTTGAAGGTTAGGACGCCTAGGGTTTGCAGAGTTTGATTCATTTTTAATTGGCACATTCTCAAATTTGAGGTTGTAGGTCTATATCAGCGTATATCATATTGTTTGGCTAGGGTTTGAGGAGGTTTGGCATCTCATATTGGCACATTTCAGCATTAGGTCATTTATCATCATTCCTAAGAAGAGGTACCAATTTGTGAGGTTTTTAGAGTTGCATTGAAGGGTTATTATTAGCTTCAGCAATACTACATCAACATCATCAACCAAACACATGTCTTGCAGCCATTTCCATTTAGAGTTTTAGACCTGATTTATATCAATCCATCGTGAAGGTGTTCATAGCTCATATCAACCTTATAAAATTGTGTATTATGCAAGCATACAACTGCTACATCTTCACTATATGCCATGGTATGTTTGTCATAGATTTGTGAATGTATGACATATTGTTTATGTAATTTCAGTCTGAAAATAATAGATTAGAGTTGTTTATGGTGGTTAGTGACTGAGAATCAATGCTTTATTCTATATTGTCAAGTTGTTTCTTTATATGCATTTGTACTTTCCATTTGTATGCAATTCTTCTACAATTGGGCATTGAAAACCAATTAGTAAAAAAACATAAACAAACTCAGAAAACAAATTCAGACCTTGCATGCCAACTGTTTGACAAAATATTAAACCAAGCAAATTGAAAAATTCAGGGCAATTTTGGAAGAGGTTATTACAGTGGTATCAGAGCCATGATCTTGCCAACTTGTTGGGTAAAGATCGATTGTTTGTACTTCAATTTGGTTTGAGTTGTGGTGGTGGGCAGCGAGATGAGAACTATGGGGAAGTTGCCTAGCATGGAACAAATGTTAAGAGACTTTCACCATTCACAACAAAGGGTGCTTCAAAAATTGCAACATGTTGAAGATTCACTTTCAAGAAAAATTAAGCACACTAGTGATTCGTCTCCATTTAATAGAACAATTATGGCCAGCTATGATAAATATTGCTCTCTTTCTCAAGAGATACAAGAATGCTTTCATACACACAATTTTTGGGTATATCGGATGAGGATGAAGATGACTTGATGTTTTCAAGTCCATATCAACAGCAAGAAAAAAAAGAAAGCATTGGGAAAAGTGAAGTGTTAAATATCCAAGAACCAAGAAAGGAAGAGGAATCACTTGTTTGCAATTTGCAGCCTACAAGTGATCACACTCAATGCAGAAATCAGTCATCATGTGGGAGTCCTAAAGAAGAAATAATGTTGGATCAAGAGGAGACACATGGCACACCATTGAGTCATTATGTTGATCATGAAGTGGAAAAGATTACAATCATCAATCAGCGCATTAGAGATGTTGAAAATATAACACCAAGGTATGACACCTATTCTGATTTTTGCAACAACAGTCCTAATCATGAGGTAACATCCATTTCACATGTGGATGATGGTATTGTAGAGTCATCTAATATTGCTATTCAAGGTTTCGGTGTTAAAGATGAATTATGTATTGTGGATTTATGCCACAAACATTCTGATTTTGTATATCAGACCTCGGAAGATGTGAACAAGACTCAAGTCTTGTATGACAGTTGGCTACAAAGAGCCACGAAGGCTAAGTTAGTGGCTACACATGCAAAACAACACCTTCAACGAGTCAAAGAATGATGCAATCAGCTAGATAATGCAAGGCAACAAAGAGAATCATACATTAGATCATTATTTCTTCCACGGGAATATATACAAGTTGAGCATGCAAAGGAAGAGTTTCTAGAGGTAAGCACACAAGAAGAATATGTTGATGTATGTGAACAAGAGAAAAGATATGATTCAGAAAATTCCTTTTGGGTATCTAGTTTGCTTCATGAAGTTTATGACTTTCCTCTTTTAGAGAACCCCTTGAAGGCTCAAAACAATAATGATATTAGATACACACTTGATGGATCAGCGACAAGTGTTGTAACCAATTTTGTGGAAGGACAATTGTTAAAAGCATATGAAGCATTTTGTCTTAGAGAACTGATTATGGAGACTAAGAGATTGCTCACTAAGAAGATCTTGCATTTTGTTAATGTTTGGTTTGTTTTGCATACTACACCTTGGAGTTTGCTAGTAATGGAAAACATATCAGTTATGGAGGTGATGGTATGGATTAGAAGATGGGACGGCAATCTTTTGACATCACATGAGCATGAATCCAAGCTAGATGGTGGTGACAAGTGGTGTAGCATGGTAGACATTCATGAGAGGATAGTCAAGCATGAGATAATGGTGGGAACTTCTATTCGCCAACCATCTGATTTTATAACAACATTTGGAAAAGAACATGAAACAAATTGTATGTTGATGCCACACCCTTATGATGTTGATACTTTGATTTAGTATAAGGACATCATAGTTTCAAGACTCAATGTGTTACAAGTTTGGGCTGCCAGGTGTATGCAAGTGTGCTCTTGCGTTGAAGATTTCCAAGCCAATTAAAGAAAATGTACAATCAGTCCTAAATCTCTGGTTAGGGACAGCAACGTTATACTCTTTCATTTACATGAACTTGCAATCCCTATTCATGGAGTAATTGGTAACAATGAGTTTTCAAATGATAGCTTACATGATGCATTGGTTAAGCATGGCTATTTTGATGATGATTCTTCCAAGAGGACTGAATTTGTTTACTTTAGAACAACAGCAATAAATCAATCCCAAGAAATCCGTAACATACACCACTCCATATATGATGAGAAGCAAGACTTCTCGAATTCTGAGTTTGTAGTTGATGTTGACAACATTATGGATGAGCATAGTGACCTTATGTGTGTTACTCTTAGTGGACCAGCCATTCATGAATTACTTTTGGGTGTTGGTGATGACATCTAGAATGCAAATTCGTTTGGCACCTAATTCTTATGACTGTACAATTGCTTATTGGTTGGCATTTGAACCAAATGACATGGGTTATTTAGTGACAAGTAGCTACCCTACATGGCTGTGCATTACATTTTCAGAATTGTTTGGGTCTACATCAGTTTGTGGTATGCACTGGAGTGTGTGGGAACATGATTACTTGTTGGGTAATCCTTACAAGATGAGTCTTCTACTTTTGCTTTGGTATGATGACATCATTGCCATCCTATTTATTACTAGTCTGAGATATAACAGCAGTATGTGGTGGCTTAGTATGTTGATTTTTGAACGTGTGAGAGTTGTTTATCACATCCTTTGGTTGGTCTACATGAATGGTTGGATGGTTGACGATAATTCTTTGATATTAGATTATTCCATCTCATACAGCAGGTTTTATATTTTGGTTTGGGATCCGCGTATTGGTTTGTTGGGTGCTTTGTTTCACATGGATTCCATTGTGTTGCTTCATGATTTCTGCTGTATTGGCATTTTTATAAGAGTAGCGCAACAGATGGGTGAATCAACATTTCAGCTTTTGATATGGGATCTTGGTATTCAACTTCGGCATGCAGGTGTGGATTGCTTGAAGGCAAGCAATCTCCGAGAAGGGAGGACTATAATGTCCCCGATTTTCGACCAAGAATAAATAAATTAAATTAATTTAATTATTTATACAGTTGTCCACAAAAATTAAATCAAAAAGACTACTTTATTTTTAATTAATTTAATTAAAAGTGACTTAAATAAAATAATAAAATAGTAAAGTCACTTTTTAAAATAAAAGAAAATTATAAAGTGACTTTATAAGGGAAAAGGGGAAAAATATATTAATAAAATAAGTCTCCACCAATGTAGCCACTAAAAGTGGGAAAAAAAAGAATTATAAATAGAGGCTCTTGGGTTCATTTGTATTATCTTGAATTCTTTGGCAAATTGATATTGGAGAGTTTACTCTTGACTGAAAATTATTTTCAGTTGCATCAAGGAGATAATCCCTTGATTTCGAGTGGTTTGGAGATGATCCCATTCCACATTGTGAGGTGAATTCGTGTGGAGTTCATAGATTTAATTAGGTGAATTTTGAAAGAATTTTGGCTTCATTCCTGCTAGGGTTTCTATTGACTTCATTGCAGATTTGACTTCAAAGAATTTTGTTAAATTATCCAAGTTGGGTGACTGAATAGAGGACAACATTTGGAGTATTTTGAAGTGATTTCATAAATTTTGGATAAGTGCATGATTTTATATGAATTTTTGAAGGTTGGGACGCCTAAGGTTTGCAGAGTTTAATTCATTTTTCATTGACACATTCTCAGATTTGAGATTGCAGGTCTATATTAGTGTATATCATATTGTTTGGCTAGGGTTTGAGGAGGTTGGCATCTCATTTTGGCACATTTCAGTAGTAGGTCATTTATCATCATTCCTAAGAAGAGGCTGTACCAATTTGTGAAGTTTTTAGAGGTGCATTCAAGGGTTATTATTAGCTTTAGCAATACTACATCAACATCATCAGCCAAACACGTGTTGCAACCATTTCCATTAAGAATTTCAGCCTTGATTTATATCAATCCATTTTGAAGGTGTTCATAGCTCATATCAACCTTATAATATTGTGTATTATGCAAGCATACAGCTGCTACATCTCACTTTACGCCTTGGTATGTTTGTCATAGATTTGTGAATATATATGACATATTGTTTATGTAATTTCAGTCTAAAAATAATAGTTTAGACCTGTTGTTCATGGTGTTTAGTGACTGAAAATCAAGGCTTTATTCTATATTGTCAAGTTGTTTCTTTATATGCTTTTGTACTCTCCATTTGTATGCAATTATTTTACAATTGGGCATTGAAAACCAATCGACAAAAACACAAACTCGGAAAACAAATTCAGACTTTGCATGCCAACTGTTTGACAAAATATCAAACCAAGCAAATTGAAAAATTCAAGTCAATTTTGGGAGAGGTTATTACAGATGCATACTTACCAATTGCATTATAGGGCATTTTCTTTTTGAACTCATTGGCTACCTGTGCTTTGAAATTACAGCCCCTTCACTCCATCCAACTTCCTTCTTTGGTTCAAGCTCCTTGCTTTCACCTTTTGTGACTTCACTATCATGCATACAATTATTAAAAAATAAATACACATCTTCAAAAAAATCTTTACCTTGTGCTTCTTTTAGTTCATACTTATTGATTTCCTCTTCATTTTTATCATCCACTTGCACCCCTATGGGCTGCCCCAAAGTGTCATCTTTTTGTAGCTCACATTCCTCCTTCAAATCCGATTTTTCTATTTCATTGGCTTCTTTATAGAAACCCTCATGACGGGTTGTCTCTTCATTCTTTTCCTCCAACTCTTCATGTAGTTCAATACTCTCCTCCTCTACATGCTCCACTATCAAATAAGGCCTCAATTTTTTCTCACAATCTATTGCAATATTTTCAAACAGCATATGTGCAATTGGAAAAAAATTCTTTTCTAGCTCCAAACCTATCAACAAGATAGATAATAATGGCTTGGAAAGATCATCACTCTCATTGAGTGTCAAGGTCAAGATTCTCTGCATAGAAGCTACAACATTTTTGGGAGGATTCTTACAAGCAATTGCAAAGAAATGTTGAAACATCTTAACAATAAATTCATCACACTCCATATCTAACATCAAAATACATTACCTAGTTGAAACCATAGTTTCCAGGATGTTGACCTTTCTAACCAAGGAGTGCCCTTTGTCTTCTTGGAGATCTTGGAAGCTCCCCACAAGCAATGAAAATATCTCCCTCATGATTATATCACTGTAGGGAACTTCAGAAAACCGTTAGTCTTAAAACCTCATTAATACAACTAGTAACCAAAAGCCTTACCTCCTCATCTGTGTCTTTCAAGAGTTCATGTTGAACCAAGTAAGTCCTTAAGGGCTGTACTACCCACTTCATAGACTCATATTGTGATTAATTTACCCTGGATAACCTCTTTTCTACTTCTTCCAAAGTGTTGATTACATCCTCCACTAGTTCGCTGTAAAAACTCCTAGTTTCCTCTGATTCTGAAAACTGACTGTTTATTTGTTTTTTCTGAAGTTTTTGATTTTTTTGATGTTTTTGGGGTTTTTGCCAGCAATGAAGGAAATGCGATTTTTGCATAAAACAATAAATAAATCCTATAAAATTATCCAACTCCGTAAACTATATAATGTACTGCAAACTCCAAGCTTATTTTTATATAAAAATCTACCAGAGACGATTTCAACTAAACAGTTACATGCAAAATATAAAGTAATGGTATTATTTTGAAAACCTGGTTTTTCCTTTGCTGTAGCAGCTGAAAGTATAGATCCGGTACAGCTGCAATAAATGCGTCCTTCTCCTTCTGAAAAATTGTTGGCAAATGATCCCAGATACAGGGCGCCAATGATGAAACAAACTGATAGGTGAAGTATGCTGCGCCTCTTCCTGAAGATGAAGTACGACCTGGTGTATGGTACGCCCAGGTACAAGAAAGTATAGTTCTTACCAACAGCAAGTACAGTAGTACAGCCTCCCCCAAATCAATGTCTAACCCTCTGAAATGCAGTGCCTAGTATGATGAAGGCCCTCTGGATGCAACACTGATAAAACTCTGCAGATAATAGATCTCTGAAAGCTCTGTGATTCCTCCTGAATGAAGAAATCCCTGTTGCAATAAATCAGGGGTTATTTCACACCCTCTGAATTGCTTCCAATGGAGATAGCACGTTCCCCAAGAAATTCGAACTTGAAAACCTGAAGCTTCTTGCTCAGACCAAAGTTGATCAATTTCAATTCACAAATAATGGCATAATGGCTCGATTCCCAAGGCAAAAGCTTTTAAAACCCAAGAAGTGCGATTTCCTTCATAATAGGGGTTTTTAATTAAAAATTCGCACTTCCCAATATTTTTAATAATTCCATAGCTTAGGCCAAATTTTATAATAAAATATAAATCTTAAATTTGGCCCCTTCCTGATGATGGGCGCCCCCTCAGCATTAAAATCACTTAAGTTATAATTTTTAATAATAACTTAATATAATAGTCTCGCATAATTAATATTTAATTAATACAATTAAATATTAGTATTTCCCTCGTTACTCACCCGATGACTGAACCGTCTGAAGCGGTCATATACTGAAGTGATTCCGAATGCTGCCAACCCATATTGCTAAAAATAGCAGGGGTCCCACTCTGACCACCAAGAACTGCTAAAAATAGTAACTTCTGCCAGAAGTCTCCGATCGAGCCCAAACGAAAGCCAACTGATCAAACTCTGCCAACTGAAGCATGAGCCAAGCTCTAATGTGACCCTCTATCCAGTCTATCAGCCTACGAGGGTCGTATGATAGGCTAATCCTGTGCTCCGAGAGATGTCACTGAGAAGGGGACATGACAGTCCGCCCCTCCTGAAATTGCTTGTCCTCAAGCAATCTCAATGCCGGATGCTGTAAAATATCTTCGCTCTCCCATGTCGCATCCTCAACAGATATTCCCTGATAGTCCTCCTACGCAACTGTCTCTCCCTATACTCCAGGATGGACTCAGGTACTAAAATCAGTTTTCCCTCATCATCTAAGAGAGGTAGAACCACAGACGGTACCACACGATGGCCCAACGCCTTCTTGAGGCGTGATACATGAAAAACGTTGTGTACCCTGCTCTCTGCTGGAAGCTCAAGCTCATAGGCCACCTCGCCAACCCTCCTCAGGATCCTGAAAGGTCCGTAATAGCGTGGCTTAAGCTTCTCTGACCCACTCTTCCTAAGAGTGGACTGACGGTAAGGCTGCAGCATGAGGTAAACCATGTCACCCACCTCGAAATGCCTCTTCGTCCTCTTCTGATCCGCATACTGTCTCTGCTGATTTTGTGCCTTAGCTATATTTTCCTTGAGAGCCCTCATAGTGTCCTGACTCTCCTGCAACCAACCCCCTGCACTCGGCACTCTACTGTCGCTCAGTAGCAAATCAAGGAAACTCAGCGCCTCATACCTGTACAACGCCATGAAGGGTGACATCTGAATGGTCATATGGAAAGTCGAGTTATAGCAATACTCACACAAATGTATCAATTTGACCCACGCCTTCTGCTGCCCTGCTATGTAGTTTCGGAGGTAACCTTCAACCCACTTGTTTACAATCTCCGTCTGCCCATCAGTCTGCGGGTGGTAGCTAGTGCTCGGAGTGAGCTCAGTCCCACAAAGTCTGAAAACCTCCTACCAGAAGTTACTCAGGAACCGGCTATCTCTATCGCTCACAATACTCCGAGGCAACCCATGAAGTCTGAATACCTCGCGAAAGAATACCTCTGCTACATGTGTAGCTGTGTAAGTCGTGGTGATCGGAAAGAAGTGGACATACTTCGTAAGCCGATCCACAACTACATAAATGCAATCACGCCCTTGGGCTTTAGGTAAGCCCGTGATAAAATCCATCGACAGGCATTCCCACTTCCTGTCAGGAATCGAAAGTGGCTGCAACAACCCTGTCGGGTATGTGTTCTCCTGCTTGTTCTGCTGACAAATAGGGCACTCACGCACATACTGAAGAACATCTGCCTTGAGTCCTTTCCAAGTGAATCTCTCCCGAATCTGCCTGTATGTTTTGAAGTATCCAGGATGTCATGCTGTAGGCATGTCATGAAAAGCTCGCATAACAATGTTCTCCACTACTGACCCTGGGATCAAATATATCCTGTGCTTGTAAATGATCAAATCATTCACAAGTGTATACCTGGTGTCAACTGCTGATCCCTCAACAATGCTGGAGGCCCAACTGTCCTTGGCATACTCTGCCACTATCATATGCCTCCAATCCTCTGAGATATGAACCATAGTGCTCAAAAACGGCTTACGTGAAAGTGCATCAGCCACTACGTTCTGTGTACCTTTTATATATGAGATATCAAAGTCATAACCCTGCAACTTACTGACCCACTTCTGCTGCCTATCATTGAGATCTCGCTGCCCTAAGAAGTGTCTCAAGCTGTTATGATCAGTTTTAATGCAAAATTTGCTGCCGACAAGATACTGTCAAAATTTTGCTAAGGCATGCATGATCGCGAGCATCTCCTTATCATATATACTATATAGCCTCTCTGGTCCTCTGAGCTTGCGGCTCTCATACACAATCGGGTGCTTGTCCTGCATAAGCACCGCACCAATGCCCTCACCTGATGCATCGCATTGAAGCTCAAACGGCTTCGTAAAGTCGGGTAGTGCTAAAACAGGGCATGTGGTCATCAATTCCTTGAACTTCATAAAACACTCATGTGCCTCTGAAGTCCAAACAAAGGCCCCCTTTTTCAAAAAATCTGTCATCGGGGCTGCATGTCGTGAATAACCATTCACGAATCTGCGGTAGAATCCACATAAACTGAGAAACCCTCTCAACTGTGTCAGGTTTGCCGGTGTAGGCCAGTCAATAATGGCGCGGATCTTTTCAGGATCCATACGCACTCCATCTGCACTGATGATGTGACCGAGATATAGCAATTCGGTCATCCCCACTTCACACTTGGATTCCTTGGCGTATAAGGACTCCCTCTCCAAGATACTCAACACTGTCTCCAAATGAGCTAAGTGCTCCTGCCAAGTCCTGCTATATATAAGGATGTCATCGAAAAAGACCAACACAAACCTCCTCAGCAATGAATGAAAAACCCTGTTCATCGTAGACTGAAAAGTGGCTGGTGCGTTAGTGAGTCCAAACGGCATCACTACGAACTCGAAGTGCCCACAATGGCATCGGAAGGCAGTCTTCTCTATGTCCTGCTCTCGGACTCTGATCTGGTGATAACCCGACCGTAAATCAATCTTAGTAAAGTAACATGCCCCATGGAGCTCATCAATAAGCTCGTCAATTCTCGATATCGGGTATCTATTCTTAATTGTCCTCTTATTCAGGACCTTGTAATCAATGCACATGCGTAATGTTCCATCCTTCTTTTTCACCAAAACAACCGAAGAAGCAAATGGTGACTTGCTAGGCCGAATGTGACCCATAGCAAGTAACTCCTTTATTGTCTTTTCTATCTCATCCTTCAATCTTTTTGGATGCCTGTAAGGAGTTATCATAACTGGTTTCGCCCCCTCCTCGAGCTCAATGATGTGCTCTATGCCCCTGTCTGGAGGTCTACCTGGCGGAATATCACTGAAAACCTTGTCATGCTTGACTCTCAATTCCTGAATGTCCGGATGATATTCTATCTTTTGTTGTCCCTCCTGTATAGGTGCTAAATGACACACAGCAGCCCACTCTACCATGTCGTGACGCATAAGCCGCTCCATCCGATGGAAAGAAATTGTTTTGATGTTGATGTCCCATATTGCCTTAAGTATGTGTGTCTACCCGTCAACATCAAAACGGATCTCCATGTCCTTGAGACGAAGTGTGACCTCATCCAATGAATGTAACCACTTCATTCCCAAGACCAAATCAATGTCCCCCATATTAACAACATAGTAATCTACCTTGAACTCATAATTGTTCAAGCATAAAGGGAGATCCTTAATCATGCGTTCACATCTCAAAGTGTACCCATCGGCCACTTTGACTCTTATGCCCTCAAACTCCTCAGTAATGAGTCCACGTTTCTCAACGAATCTAGCATCTATGAAATTATGCGTGGCTCCTGTATCAAGTAGGGTAATGACCCTCTGTCCTGCCAACACACCACGAATCCTGAAAGAACCCTCCTGCTGAATGCTAGATAAACGGGCCTCCTGTACCTGAAGCTCGGGCTCTGTCTCTACTCTAGGCTTTGGAGCCTCTGGCTCTGAATCCTCGAAACTCTCCCGCTGTTCAGAATCTTCTGATTCAGAGTCCTCATAGAACGCCCACATTATACGATTTGCCTTGCCCTTAGGTCTTAGAGGACAATCGTGATTGGCGTCATATGGTCCTTTGCAGTAGAAGTAAAGCTTCTTCCTGCGTAGGTCATTAAGGGCCTCATGATCCAAAGGTGGGGCTGCTGATTTACCTTTTGGATCATTTCTAAAGTTGATTTTTCTTTATTAAAATCAGACTTATCCTTATTCCTATTAAAGCCCTTATTATCCCTGAATGATGAACCTCTGGAGCTGAATTTACTTGATGGTGCTGCTAACTCCATGTTTCGTGCTTTCTTCGCCTCCTGTAACGAAGGAGGATCAAAAGCTTTGATCCAACCTCGCAATGGCTCTGACAACCCCTCCATGAAGAGTACTACCAAATGCCTCTGAGATGTTAGGGACCATAACGGATAACTTCTGGAAGTCACCTATGTAGGTCTCTACACTACCACTCTGCCTCAACTGTGCTAAGTCTCGGAAGTAGGTTTCCAGATCCTTTCTGTCAAAGCGCTCAACCAACCTGTCCACAAACTCCTGGTATGTAGTGATCCTGTCATGCTGTAAAGTCACCATATCGTGGTGCCACCAGTCGTAGGCCACTCCCTCAAGATGCAATGTAGCATATCTAATGGCGTCACTCTCAGCCATCGGGTGTAGTGTAAGGAATGTATCAAGCTTGCTAATCCAAGCTTGCGCTGTCATCTTACCACTACCATCAAATGTCGCCAATGTGAGCCGGTTCGTAGCATGTTTAAGATCATTATTCTGTTGTCGAGGTCTCCTATCCTGTCGAGCTCTGTTGTGTTCTCGCCTTTGTGTAATAAAACGGTCAAAAGTGATCATCTCTTTGACCACAGGCGGTACCAACTCTCATTCTTCATGTGCTGCCATAAGGGTATCAGCGAACAACTCATCATGCTCCTCATCTGGTATAGCCTCACCGGGCTCCTGTCTCGTGAAAGTGGGCCTATCTGCTGTCGGTGACGCTGTCCTAGAAGCTGTCCGTGACCCTGCATCACTCCTATCATCGTCACGGTTAGGTGACGGTCTCCTCGAAGTACCCAACCTCTGCAGTGCCGCTGCCACCTGCTGTAATACATCATCGGACCGCCGTTGTCCTGCACGAAGATCTCTGAGTGTATGCATGAACTCTGCACCCCCCTGATCTCTATCATTATGTTCTGTCCTAGGTATATCTGTTCTGTCAGCCATATTTCCCGGCTGCCTGCTCAAACTCTGTTGACTGTCAATCAGAGCTCGCCTGCGCGTGTAATACCTGTGTGACCCAATCTGATCCGGCTGCATAAGGTAGCTAAACCCATAGGATGGCAGGATTTAGCTCTGATACCACTGTAGAAACTCCTAGTTTTCTCTGATTCTGAAAACTGACTTTTTATTTGTTTTTTTTTAAGTTTTTGATTTTTTTGATATTTTTGGGGTTTTTGCCAGCAATGAAGGAAATGCGATTTTTGCATAAAATAGTAAATAAATCCTATAAAATTATCCAACTCCGTAAACTGTATAATGTACTGCAAACTCCAAGCTTATTTTTATATAAAAATCTACCAGAGACGATTTCAACTAAACAGTTACATGCAAAATATAAAGTAATGGTATTATTTTGAAAACCTGGTTTTTCCTTTGTTGTAGCAACTGAAAGTACAAATCCGATACAGCTGCAATAAATGCATCCTTCTCCTTCTGAAAAATTGTTGGCAGATGATCCCAGATACAGGGCGCCAATGATGAAACAAACTGATAGGTGAAGTATGTTGCGCCTCTTCTTGAAGATGAAGTACGACCTGGTGTATGGTATGGCCAGGTACAGGAAAGTATAGTTCTGTACCAGCAGCAAGTACAGTAGTACGGCCTCCCCCAAATCAATGTCTAACCCTCTGAAATGCAGCGCCTAGTATGATGAAGGCCCTCTAGATGCAACACTGATAAAACTCTGTAGATAATAGATCTCTGAAAGCTCTGTGATTCCCCTTGAATGAAGAAACCCCTGTTGCAATAAATCAGGTGTTATATCACACCCTCTGAATTGCTTCAAATGGAGATGGCACATTCCCCAAGGAATTCGAAATTGAAACCCTGAAGCTTCTTGCTCAGACCAAAGTTGATCAATTTCAATTCACAAATAATGGCATAATAGCTCGATTCCCAAGGCAAAAGCTTTTAAAACCCAAGAGGTGCGATTTCCTTCATAATAGGGGTTTTTAATTAAAAATTCGCACTTCCCAATGTTTTTAATAATTCCATAGCTTAGGCCAAATTTTATAATAAAATATAAATCTTAAATTTGGCCCCTTCCTGATGATGGGCGCCCCCTTAGCATTAAAATCACTTAAGTTATAATTTTTAATTATAACTTAATACAATAGTCTCGCATAATTAATATTTAATTAATACAATTAAATATTAATATTTTCCTCGTTACTCACCCGATGACTGAACTGTCTAAAGCGGTCATATACTGAAGTGATTCCAAATGCTACCAACCCATATTGCTAAAAATAGCAGGGGTCCCACTCTGACCACCAAGAACTGCTAAAAATAGTAACTTCTGCCAGAAGTCTCCGATCGAGCTCAAACAAAAGCCAACTGATCAAACTCTGCCAACTGAAGCATGAGCCAAGCTCTAATGTGACCCTCTATCCAGTCTATCAGCCTACGAGGGTCGTATGATAGGCTAATCCTGTGCTCCGAGAGATGTCACTGAGAAGGGGACATGACATTGGCATAGGTCCCCTAGCCTTCTACGTGCATTGTAGAGCCTTTTTTTCTCCATTTCTTCCACGATAACACCAAATCTTTTTATCTGCTTGCAACCAAACCTCACAGATGGACAAGATCAGTGCTATGATACCACTATAATGTCCCCAAATGAAACGATTTAACAAAAAAAGGGTTTTCTTCATAATTCACAAATTCTAAAATTGAAAACCAATAAACCCTAATTGTTGCAATTGCACCTCCAAACTAAAAATTAACTCCAATTTCACCTTGAAATAAATAACTTGTGAATTTGGCCACTAATGGCTCTTGACGCAATGAAGAAAGGGTCTGAAATTGATGTTTTAATCCTCCAAACCCTAGCACCCCACTAGTTGAATTTTAATCCTTTCCCACTCTAATCCCTACTATAGCTTATTAGTCCAATCCAATCACAAAAAGTCAGAAATTACTGCAATAATTAATTCAAAACGAAACCCTTGCAAATTTGCCCTCAACAAATATTATTTCTTACGAACAGTTGAAAACTTCAAAATTCATAACTCCCTCAATATTTGGAACTATGATGCAAATAAGAGCTCAAACTGATCATAAAAATAATAACTATCAAATAAAAATAATTTTGAAATTTTCCTTCCATGGGAAGGTCACCAAAAATTGCTCCAAAATTCTATAAACCCTAGTTTCCTATCAAAAATAATTAAATAATAATTTGAAAATTATTATTTAATTTTCTATCAATTTAGAACTTCAAATCTTCCACAAATCTTCTCTAAAACTCCATGCCAATATAATAATTTCATAATATTAATTTGCATAAATAGACCATAAAAGGGCCTCCAAACCCTCAATCTTCCCAAAATAGTTCGCTCCACTTGCAAAATTAGTGCAAATATTAATCAAAAATAATATGCAATAAAGGAGCCTCAAAAACTTCACCAAAACCTCACAATAGTTTTTCAAGGCAAATCACCCCACTCTAGGGCAAGTAACAAAATATTTTTTTGCAAAGGTGGCGTCAAAAGACATCTTTTTTAGAATGATCAACACCAAAACAGCGAACACCTATTGGACATACATTCCAATAGCTTTTTCAAACATGAAGAAACAATTATCAAATTCAACATGTTTTCAATTGTGATTTTCACCTTGTATTTGTACTTTTCAAAGGGAGTGAACTACCTTGGGGAAGTAAAATACCTCATAAGCCTCACTTGCCCTTTTTAAATTATCTTTCTTTTATTTGTTTGAGCTCCCAAGTCGACATTCCTTTTAATTTCACTTTAAGCCTTTTTGAATTAATTAACTTGTCTTAATAAGTTAGTAATTAAAATTACTTTTTGGCAATTTAAATAATTAGGTCCTCACTTAAATAATTAATTAAATTGCTTTAAAAATTCAAATGATAATAATCACTTTTCAAGCAATTTATTAATTATAAAGCCCCTTAGAATAATCGTTAAATAATTACCTTAATTTTTCAAATGGTTAAAACCATTTTTTTTATAATTTGAATAATTATCCAAGATAGTTCTATTGTAATAATTAATTAATTGTCTTATATTTTCAAATGATTAAAATCACTATTCGGACAATTTTATTAATTATTAAAATTATATGAAACGGGGACAACACAGTACCAGGTTTATAATATGGCCCATACTCTGAGGTAATAATTATGTCTATTGGGAAACCTTTGGCATAAACCAAAGCCAAATAATTTTCTGCAGACCTCACAGAGATGGAAGTTATTGAATCCAAAGCATCTAAATAAATTTTCAAAGCTATTGCATCATGAGGTCTATCGCTGATTGGAATTTTGTTATAAATCTTTTGAAACCTTAAGTTAAATTCTCTGATTGATTCATTTGGCTCTCATTTGAGCATAATAAATTGTTTAAATAGACCACTAGCATCAATCCCCTGGCAAGACTATAATAAAAATGCATCTTCCAAATGTTGCATTTCAGTAATTGAACTACGTGTCAAATTCAAAAACCAATCATAAGCAACATTTTCTAAAGTGAAAAATAATCTGCAGGTTACATCTTCATGCTCGACATTTAGAATCTCAAGAGCAACTTTATAAGCAACAATTCTAATTTCATCATTTTGAAATTTAGGAAGCTATTTAAAGACATTCCTAAGGAGATCATGCTTGATTCTAGGGATGTCTATGGTGGTATCAAGCCAAACCACAATCTTTACTATGTTTAAAGGTAACAAAGTATTTGACCAAACAACATAAGAATTTAAAATACAGAACTCACTTTTTTATTTTGTTTTCGGATGCGCTAGTTACCATTGCAATGTTGTTTTCTTATTTTTTTACTTTTATAATTTTTTATTTTTACTTTTAGTTTTTTATTAAAATCTGAAATGAAGGTCAGTTGGCCCTCCTAATAGCACCAATTTGTTAATGTGCCTTTTGGTACACCAACTTAAGGGGATAAATGCCCTCCCATTTTAAGCCTTATCCATTGAGCTATGCTATGGGTTACCGGAAACCTTTCAAAGGTATGAAAGATATACATTAAAATAGAAGTAAAATCTTATTCTAAAATCTGATTTTGGAAAAAAAAAGGGTAGGAAAGAAAAGGGATAAAAGAGTGATTTGTACAGATCTCTAGTATAATCTGGCAACAAAAAGGTAGAATCGATCCAATGAAGGAAATCAATTTCTTATTGAAATAGCATGAGCCCAAGTCAACAAGAAATGGTGCAAATGAATAACATGTTGAAGAAGATTAAATTACTACAACAACAAAAACCCAAACTCTCATGTAATAATTCTACAACATTACTTGGCAATGATTAGCAGAGGATCATACTAATACTCCATGCAAGATGAAACAACTATCCAAACCAAAGCTAAAAAACATAGGCTCAAATTAACTTGATTCAAATACTGAACATGGAAAAAATTCTAAAATAATATTACCAGAAGGGATTAAATCTCCATTTCTACAAATCATAGTCGTTGCAGCTAGAAAAATACAACTAGGTCATTTTTCCCTCTCCTATTTGCTCCCCCCATTTACAAAGGTGTTTCCTCAAAAATATTTTTTAATAGGTATCCCAACTATTCCAATCCCTCCGGGTAACTGAACAAAAAGTAGTTACTCATGGAGAGATGTTTTTCAAAATTGATAAAAGATTGATTTTCATTTTTAAATGTATGTTCTCTCTTCCTAATAAAAAGGTGGACTTAAATAAACAACGATACGCACTCCATTTTTAGTATGGACCAATTATATTACCCCAACACCCAATCTGTAATGTCCCCATTTCCACATCATGATTAAACAGGTATTGAAGACCTTTAGTATATTTTCCCATAGACTAATAAAGGAGCCCTTTTGAGGGTTTATATTTTATTTGTTATTTTATTAATTGTCGAAATAATGATTTTTATCATAAGGCAATTACTTTTTAATTAATAGAATATTTAAAAAGTGAATTTTTCAATAAAGTGCTTAAATGAATTAATTATTAGTTTATTTGCCTTAAAGTAATTTTAATTGTTATTTTAAAATTAAGGCAACTAATTAATATATTATTCAAAAACAAGATGTCGGAATGGGAGCTAAAGCAAGGGAAAAGAAAAGTGTTTTATCTTTTCCAAAGTGGTTCACCCTATTTGGAAGTTATAAATACATGGCGAAGGCTACAATGGAGACATGTTGAAGTTTAATAAAATTGTTCTTCATGCTTGAAAAAAACTATTGGGATGTATGCCCAATAGAGGTTCGTTACCGTTGGTGATTGATCAATCTAAAAAGGTGTCTTTTGACACCATTTTTTGCTACAGGAGATCTTGTTCTTGCCCTAAGGAGTGGGGCGAATTGCTTTGAAGAGTGTGTGTGGATTGTTGTGAGGGTTCCGTGGTCTTTTCCTTACATGTTAAGCTTGCTAATTAATTATGTTATTTTTCCAAGTGGAGCGAACTACTTGGGGAGCTTGGATCTAGGGTTTGGAAGCTTCATTTGATCTAAAATTTGCAAATTAAATAATCTAATTTTATTTGCTAATTTCTGATTATTGGTGTGAAGTTTTGGACAAATTTGTGAAGAGTTTGAAAGAGAAAATTAAATAATAATTTTCAGAATTATTATTTAATTATTTGATAGAGTTTTTAAGGTTTTTCCACTTGCGGAAGGCAAGAATTCATTATCTAATTTTCTGCTATTTTTCCCTGCACTTGGGAAGTGGAGCAATTGGCTTTGAGAGGCAAGTTTGGCGTTTTCTATGTCCAAAATAAATCACTGTAATTTCTTGGTATTTGTCAAAGATTTGTGGCTATTTTTGGCAGGGATCTGAAGAGAGAAATCACTCAAAACAATAGCTGTAATTTTTGATAGTTAATTAAAGTTTTCTATCATCAAAAAGTTGTGTTTGATCTTCAAAAATTGAGTAAAAATGTACTTGTTTCGTACAAATTAAATTTTGAATTCTTCTTACAATTTTTCAGTTATTTTGGAACAAATTATTAGCTGAAATTTACCCATAAAACTTTACTATTTTGGCATCTAGGGTTTCTAGGGCTTAATAAAGATTTGGTGAGCTTGTTTTGCAAACTAAGGTTTGTTGATTGCATTTTCAGATATGTGGATTTTGGGTAAAACTTTTTTTGCATGAAATCATCCCATTTTAGGACATTACAGTGTTATCCGAGCACCGATCTTGTCTAGCCTATGAAGGTTTGTGATTGCAGATTTGGATGCATAATCTATAAATCATGGAGTTAATGAGTGAAGATAAATTCAGAACAAAGCTTCACAGATTGGAAAAAAAACTTGAACATCCACATCATTTAAAAAATATTTTACTCAATATTTTGGAGAAAGCAGCAAATTGCTTGTCAATGATAGGACAATTAGATTCTAAGTCTATGTTTTGGGCAATGAATCCTTTGGTGGTTTATTTGGCTAGACCCAAAATTTTGAGACATTCAGAATCGGATGTGAGACTTGTAGCTATCACTTGTATTAGTGAAATTACGAGAATAACAGCTCCGAAACAGCCATACAGTGACATCATGAAGGGAATATTTCAGTTGATGGTGGAAAATTTTGGAGGTCTTGATGACATCACAAGTTCTTTTACTAAGAGGATCACCATTCTGAAAAACATGGCAAAAGTCAGATCTTGTGTGTTGATGCTGGATTTAGAGTGTGATACACTTATTCTTGAAATGTTCCAACATTTTCTTACAGTTGCAAATAAAAATCCTACAAAAGGTATAATAACTTCCATACAAAAGGTGATGACCTTAACACTCAATGAAAGTGATGATCTTTCGGAACCATTGTTGTCTATATTATTGGTAGGTTTAAGGTTAGAAAAGAATAAATTTTCAGTTGCCCAAATGTTTTTTGAAAAGGTTGCAAAAAATTGTGAGGCAAAATTAAGGCCTTATTTGATAGTGGAACACATAGAAGAAAAGAGTATTGAATTACATGGAAAGTTGAAAGAAAAGAATGAAGGGACAGCCCTTCATGAAGAGGCCAATGAAATAGAAAAATCAAATTTGAAGAAAGACGGTGAGTTACAAAAAGATGACACTTTGGGGCAGCCCATAGGGGTGCAAGTGGATGATAAAAGAGAAGAGGAAACCAAGGCGCATGAAATAAAAAAAGTGCAAGGTAAGGATTTTTTATTAATAAGAGATGTCTCTTTATCTTCTAATGATTGTATACATGACAGTGAAGTCACTAAAAGTGATAAAATGAGGGATATGGATTGCAAATTGAGGCATGAGGATTCTTTGATTCAAGATCACAATTATTGGCACCAAGAGGTATGGGATGCTGGTAATTTTCTGAGTTTTACAAAGGTTCTCAATTATGATTTTAATTTTTTTATGACTAATTCCATGGGAATATATAAAGAATCAAAATCGTTTGAGGCATGGAGGAATATGGAAATGCACAAATTAACTTTGGAACTAGAGTTTAAGGTGGGAGATAATGAGAATATTTTGCATGGTTTGAATGACAAGAAGGCTCATTCATCTTCATCAATCAACATGATAGGAGGATATTTTATGAGTATGAGGAAGGAGGATGAAAGGAACAATGATAGTGAAAATTAAGGAGGAGAGTTCATGCATGGGCAAAATCCAAAATCAATTGCTCCCAAAATTTTGAATTAACATGGCAGGTATAGTTGTATATAAAAAGGAATAAAATCCAGTATTGGTGGGGTTTGTTTGATAATGCATACATGTGTGAGGAAGCTAACAAAGGGAAGCCAAGGGAAAGACATACATCTTACATAAAGGGATCCCTTCCAATGGGTTTAGATAGTTATGATATGCACTTGCAAGATATGTTTTCCTATTTGATTAAGCTTGTTTTCTTTCTAAAAATGGAAGGACTATATTTCCAAAATGAAGAAGGATTGATATGGTATAATGATGGTCCTAGCACACTTTGGAAGGCACACCATGGGAGCACACATCCTCTAGTACTTTTCCATGAGATGAATTTAATTATGGACAGCCTTACTAAGCATATTAATTTGATTCAGTTTTGTAGTCCTAATTTTCTTCATATAGGGCATAAGTCCATGATGGTTTGTTGGGAAAGCATGGAGTTCGAGAGCACATTAAGAATCAGATTGGTAATAAGCAAATTAAAATTTCTAAGTATAGGCATGGCTGTGTTTTACTATGACAGCCAACATATTTGCATACACAAACTATGGGAAGACATTTCAACTCATAAGGGGATCTTGTGGATAAGTTCAAAGCTTGATAAGAGGTATGATAGCTACTATTTTGAGTTGTATAACACATTGAATTCTCTTGAGCAGCATACTAGGTACAGGGATGGCAAGGTAAGAAGTTCCGATGGCATCCCATAGATCCTGGGAAGAGGAGAAAGCACAAGTATTAATTTTGAATTTTGTCATGAAAAATCAGAATTAGGCGTGTACTTACAGTAGTATCATCAAGGAGGAAAAACTGATTTTTGGGGTACATTTCATCTTTTGCAAGGTTTTGAAAATATGCATGTTTGGGTTCCATTTGCAAGTAATAGAAGTAGCACATGCACGAAAAGGATACAACTCTCATTGATAAGCATTTGAGGACTCTTGATGAGCTTATGGAGTGTTACATACATGGGAATGTTGATAAGGGGCAGCCTTTGGTAGGGCACATGGCATGCACAAGAAAGCCCATATATGTTGAATTGTACTACCTTGAGACCTCACATCATGGTAAGTTTACAAGATGGTACCTTGCTGATTTCTTTTTGCATGATTGGAGAGTTATAACATGGCATTTGGAGAGTCATTACCCTCTGGGCAGCAAGGTAATCAAATTCTATTATGTTTTTTATTCTAACTTTTGACCACATATCACCTCCTTGGAGGGTATAAGGCAAAGAAACTTCGTCATCCACCACTTGGTATTAAAGGAGTGTTTGGCTGGGAACATGTGAAGCCTTTGGAAGACCATAACGACACATCTAGCACTTGGGGGCAGCCCTCAAAGTACAGGAACAGCAATATGAAGAAGACGTGAGGATTTCCTTTATTGGGAAACAGATAAATGTTGACATTGTTTGATTAGGAGTGTTAAGACACCCACTTGGATTTTGCAATTGCTTGAGGACAAGCAATTTTGGGTGGGGAGGACTATAATGTCCCCAATTCCACATCATGATTAAACAGATATTGAAGACCTTTAGTCTATTTTTTCATAGACTAAAGGAGCTCTTTTGGAGGATTATATTTTATTAGTTAATTATTAATTGTCGAAATAGTGATTTTTATCATAAGGCAATTATAATTTTATTTTTAGAATATTTTAAAAGTGGTTTTTACCACTAAAGTGCTTAAATGAATTAATTATTAATTTATTTGCCTTAAAGTAATTTTAATTACTATTTTAATTAAGACAACTAATTAATATATTATTCAAAAAAAAGATGTCGGCATGGGAGCTAAAGCAAGGGAAAAGAAAGGTGTTTTATCTTTCCAAAGTGATTCACTCTCTTTGAAAGTTATAAATATATGGCGAAGGCTATAATAGAGAGCATGTTGAATTTTGATAAAATTGTTCTTCATGCTTGAAG
This sequence comes from Torreya grandis, assembly GCA_037957365.1. Lineage (NCBI taxonomy): Eukaryota > Viridiplantae > Streptophyta > Pinopsida > Cupressales > Taxaceae > Torreya > Torreya grandis. Next base: position 856,055 of record JARHVA010000556.1, read on the forward strand.
AAAACTATTGGGATGTATACCCAATTGAGGTTCGCTACCATTGGTGATTGATCAATCTAAAAAGGTGTCTTTTAACACCACTTTTTGCTAAAGGAGATCTTGTTCTTGCCCTAAGGAGTGGGACGAATTGCTTCGGAGGGTTTGTGTGGATTGTTGTGAGGGTTTCGTAATCATTTCATTGCATGTTAAGCTTACTAATTAATTATATTATTTTTGCAAGTGGAACGAACCATTTGATGAGCTTGGATCTAGGGTTTGGGGGCTTCATTTGATCTAAATTTTTCAAATTAAATAATCTGATTTTATTTGCTGATTTTTTTATTATTGGTGTGAAGTTTTGGATGAATTTATGAAAGGTTTGAGGGATAAAATTAAATAATAATTTTCAGAATTATAATTTAATTATTTGACAAGTTTTTGAAGGTTTTTCCACTTGCGGAAGGCAAGAATTCATTCTCTAATTTTCTGCTATTTTTTCCTGCACTTGGGAAGTGGAGTGATTGGCTTGGAGAGGCAAGTTTGGCATTTTCTATGTCCAAAATAGGTCATAATTTTCTGGTATTTTTTGGATATTCGTGGCTATTTTTGGCAGGGGTTTGAAGAGGAAAATCACTCAAAACAGTAGCTGTAATCTCTGATAATTAATCAGAATTTTCTGCCATCAAAAAGTGGCATTTGATCTTCAGAAATTGGGTAAAAAGGTACTTGTTTCGTGCAAATTAAATTCTGCATTTTTCTTACAATTTTCAGTTATTTGGAAACAAATTATTGGTTGAAATTTACCGATAAAACCCTACTATTTTGGCATTTAGGGTTTCTAGGGTTTGGTGAGCTTGTTTTGCAAACTAGGGTTTGTTGATTGCATTTTCAGATTTGTGAATTTTGGGGAAAACCCCTTTTGCATGAAATTGTCCCATTTGGGGACATTACACAATCTACCCAACAAATAGTTTAGTCGCCCCCTTTAAAAATAATAAATCATCCTATCTAAATTAAAGTGGCCTCCAGACAAGTGTTCGCTGATGTTGCAAGAGCAACATATGGCAACATGCTAGGAAACTTGTCCGCCATGTTTGAGAATCTAGAATTTTCAGTATTGATGAAAAGTCCCCTTTAGGATAGATTATTGCCAAAAAGGGTGCAACAGTAAAGTCTAACAATATTAAATAAACTTTTGAATTTCTTTTGAAACCCTAAGCACTTGAAATTTGCAAAATTTGGAAAGTGCCAAACTAGGGCACAAATCAAATATTTAATTCCTCAAAAATTACCAAAAATTATGAAATATTTCTACCAATTAGATCGGATTTTTAGGTCTAAAATATAGCTAATAAATAAGATAAAAACACCACAATGTTCTATTGCCTGGAAACCGCCAGTAGACTAGAAAAACAACCTAGAAAACCCCACGTCCACCCCAAGAGGGGGTTTGCTAACCTCCCATAATGATCTGTTGAGCTCCTTGGGTGATTTGTTGATCTTCTAATGCTCCAAAACCCTACGCTGCCCGCACAAACTACAGTGTCCACTATTTCAATGTCCCTGAAATGGTGTATGAAACACCTCCATTGTCCAATAATGACCGGTGCAACCACTTAATGATGGGTGCCAGCTGATATGCAAGGGTTTTCGTCCTCACTCAGCCCCTCAATGAGGGTTTTGATCCCCAATGACGAAGTCCACAAATCATGTTGATCATAATTTTAATTATCAGAAGTAGTCTAACCCTTCAAATGAATCTCTTCTTTTTTATACTCTTCCTCCAAGGAGTGCGTTCCACTTGGAGGGAGAATTTGAATATTTAAAAAGGACAATTCTCTTATAATCCTCACTTAAGGCATTGAATCGCCCATGACCCTCAAAAGTCCCCAACTTAACTGAAAAATAGGAAGGAGTTGCTGACATATTCACTTTTGGCAACTAAAGCATATTATTACCTTTATTTAAAGTATTTAAAACATATATATTTTTAATAATAATATGATTTTATTTTTTTTTAAATGAGACATTACAGTGCGCCCTTTCCAAATTTGTTTGCCCTCAAGCAAATGCAAGCCCATTTTTTATCTTTGAAATGCCTGGATCCCACTTCGATCTTGGGAACTTGCAACCCCGAACACTCGCTTCATGAACATAGCCTTGAGCTTCAATGGGTTCCATATTGTTATTGTGGGCTGAAAACAAACTCAGTTGCCCCCACTCATGCTTGTCACATGTCATGATCATTGTACTTTCCTTGGATATATACAAACTATGCACTCTTTGACTCATAAGAGTTTATTTATCAACACTTGTATGGGTTGTTTCTAAAACCTGCACATAGAACAAACATGTCAATGAAATCAAGAGCTCTTCACACCACTCCTTAACCGTTTCACATTGCCTCGTAGACATGTTCAACGTTCCTCCCATGCTTGCATCTTTTTCATAGTTTCTATGTAATGTTCACTTCTGCTGAGTAGACAAAAGTGTCCCTTTTAATTTTGAACTTTGTTAGGGAGTATTTTAATTAATTAAATAAAGTTGTCCAATAAACTAATTTTTCTGGATGACTTTATTTTAATAAATTTAAATGGGTGACTTAAGTGATTTAAATGGACAAATATTATAAAGTCACTCTATAAAAACACTTTATTGATTTAATTTAAGGCGGGAATTTATTAAAAAAAGTAACTTCGGGAATGTTTTACGGGAAAATATAAAAGGTGACTTGGAAGCTCATTTGTGGATGCTTGATTCTATTTTCTTGAGAAAACTTGAATCTTTCGGTGAGAGCAAACCCTAGGACCAAAACCCTAAGGGAATTGGTTTTGGTGGTGAGACATCTACCCTAGCCAATTTGCAGGTGGAATCACACAAGTTTCACACAAACGATAATTGCAGGGAGAGATTGGAGCTTATTATGGGTGCCATATTTGAGGAATTTGCAAAGTGAAATGATTTAAATATTATATATTTTATTTATTGTTGAGCATACATACCCAGTCGTACCATCTTTATTTCCTAAGACTATTGAAGAGGGGTCATACATTTTTTAAATATCTCCTAAGGTGGTCGATGTGCATTTGAAAGGCTTAATAGCCTTTAAAAAGCCTGCCGTAGCCCTTAAGACTTCCCTTAATCCACCGCAGCAGCAAAAGAAAGAAGTTGCAGCATTATTTAAAGGCTATCGTACCGTGCTAGGGGATGCAATACAATCATAAGGAGTGTAGGGAATTTATGATTGATAAGTTGACTATTATATGGTTTAAATCAGCATTTGGCATTTAAATATTAAGTTTCATTTGTTGGTATTTCTGCTACATGAAGTTTCTGTGAATATCATTCTATAATAGCAGCATAAAGTAATACATAAAATTTCCATGTGATCATATTAAGCAATAATTTTGTATGAATGAAGATGTTAGCTATATATGAAGTTTGGAAAGGTTGTTTCAGCATTATGAATTGAGAGATTTATTCCATGTGGTAATTATTTGTGAAATTTTGTTCAAAATCTATTGGCTACCAACTGTTTGACGGAATGTCCATCTGAGATCTATGACAATACTATGAATTCATGATGGATTTATGACTTACAATTTTAGTAGCAGCAACTCTTAATGTTTGCACTCAAAATTGTTTCATATCTGATTACCTACAAAGCGTTTGACGATATGCCTGTGCACCATAAATTGTGAAAATTGCGATATTTTGGTTTTAAAATTTTGGATAGTATATTACATTCCATTCGTGTGATGGACTTCCAAAGGTCCATTCTTGTTGTCCCCCACATGGTTGTAGCTGTTCCGTTGCATTTTTTAACTCATAATCAGCATTGTGGTGGCTGGAAACTCTTCCATAACAATTGCAAACAATCCCTCATTGATGGTATGCGGAACACCCTTCCACCTTGTGACTGAAAATACTCTTGTGACTGTCATAAAAAAATTTCAGGGGCTGGTTTTGTTGCACATAGCAGCAAAATGAATAGGACAGCAGCTGCCATATTTTAATTTCTTCACAAAATTCAGAAATCGCAGTGTCATAGGGGCTGAAATCAACCATATCGTGACCAAAAATGCTTCAACAATATCAACCAACTGAAAGTATCTCATAAACTTCGTTTCAATCCCAATGCATGAGATATAGAATTTATTAACAATAGCAACATTGAACTCCACAAAGACCTTACCCTTCTTGTATATCCAAAGATCACCCAAATCCCAAACTTTCATGTACAAGCAATTTGGAACTTGTATGAAAGGATCTATGTACCCTTTGCTACTCAAAGTGTTCTTCACTCTATCATCATTTTCACTATGTTGTCCATGATAACCACAATTTCACCGTGATATACCTATGAAGCATCAATCTTGACATATGATCATTCTTTTCAACATGTTGCCCATGATAATAACACCTCTGAAAAGACATAATAGGAAGCAACAAATCCATAACACTTTCATACCTTTGGCTGTCCTGAAAATCCATCCATATGGTAATGGCTCAATCTTTGTAATGCTCAAAAGATGCATAGGGGTTTCTTGGAAAAGACTCTTTTTCCATTTGGTACCCTTCATCTTATCCTCATTGTTAGAATGATTCTCATGATGATCCAAACATTGTAAGGACATACCATGAGGGTGATGCAATAAATCCTTGCTATGAAGATAATCAATTTGCTTATCATTAGTTGTTACGAAAATTCCAACAAGCTGAAAATCAACATTATCATCCAGAAAATTGGCTTGAACAGCGAAATTCTCTCCACCATCTTGAAAATTGGATTTATATTCTTTCTTTGGTTCATGCTCCATAATTTCTCCCTCTTTCCTCATCATCAAGGGAAAAAAATTTGCCCTAATTGCTGGCAAGTGTTGTTTTGTTTGGGCAGCTATCCACTTAGCTTCCCTAGCTCTCCTTAGTCAATCATCACACCTTTGTTGGGTCCCCATCACATCCTCTGCTCTTGAAAATCTTAAGTCTTTTCTCTTTAATCATAACATTTTGTACATTTGGATCCATACCTTTCCCTTTCGAGGGCTCTTCGTTTTCAATTTGCATGGTGGATTCCTCTATAGGCAGCTTGACCTTTTGTGGTGATGAAGTATTAATCACTTCTACTGGTCCTTTTTCTCCTTCTAAAGAAGATTTTGGAGGTCTAGGGCTTAACCCTACAAACTTCATCCATGCCTTGGGACCCATTACTCTTAGTTCCCTATGAGATTCTTGCATAGCTTGCAACAACTCTTCCTTGGCTTCCAATGTTGTCTTCATCTTTCTGTCACCACCCTACATGAAGAAGAGTCTACAAACAACTGGCTACCCAAAACTAGCTAGAAAATGACTCCAATACCACTGAAAATATCCCTTTTATGGTAGATTATTGCCAAAAAAGGTACATAATAAACCCTAACAATATTAAATAAATTTCTGAATTTATTTTGAAACCCTAAGCCCCTGAGATTTGCAAAATTTGGAAAGTGCCAAACTAAGGCACAAATCAAATATTTAATTCCTCAAAAATTACCAAAAATTATGAAATATTTCTACCAATCATCATCCAATCAAATCTGATTTTTAGGTATAAAAATATCGCTGATAAATTAGATAAAAACACCACAATGTTTTGCTGCCTACAAACCACCAATAGACTGAAAAAACAACCTAGAACCCCACGTCCACCCCAAGAGGGGGTTCGTTGACCTCCGAAAATGGTTTGCTGACCTCCTTGGGTGATTCATTGATCTTCTAATGCTCCAAAACCCTACGCTGCCCACACAAACTGCAGCGTCCTCCTCCACTGTTTCAATGTACCTGAATGGTGTCTAAAACACCTCCACTGTCCAATAATGACCGGTGCAACCATTGAGTGATGGCTGCCAGCGGATATGCAAGGGTTTCCGTCCTCACTCAACCCCTCAATGAAGGTTTTCCTCCCCAATAAAGGAGTCCAACAGATCGTGCTGAAAACTCCATAATTTCAATTACCAAAAGTAGTCTAACCCTTCAAATGAATCTCCACTTCCTTTTTATACTCTTCCCCCAAGGGGTGCATTCCACTTGGAGGGAGAATTTGAATATTTAAAAAGGACAATTCCCTTATAATCATCACTTAAGGCATTGAATCGCCCATGTTCCTCAAAAGTCCCCAACTTAAATGAAAAATAGGAAAGAGTTGCCGACATATTCACTTTCGGCAACTAAAGCATAATATTACTTTTATTTAAAGTATTTAAAAAATATTTTTTATTTTAATAATAATATTATCTTATTTTTTTAAAAAGGAGACATTACAATTGATGTCTTATCTAGAGTCTTCAAAACATTGTCTATATCTTGCATATTGAGGATTTCAAAGTACAAGAACATGCATACTTTAAAATTCATATTGGTGAGTAAACTGAACAACCTAGATAAATAAGATTCAGCTTTGTTATATTTTGTTTATAAAATGAGACTTTCAAAGCACTTTATGTCAATATACTAATGTGTTTCATGCTCCATTCTATGAAGACACTCGATTGATCCATTTTGCCTTATATGTTGCATCATTGAAGAGGCAAAATCCCTTTCCATAACCTCGTAATTTGGAACCATTAAAACAAACACTTTTCACCTTTTCTAGTCTATGGAATTTGTCATGGATTCCAAGAGTCTATACCCCTGCATGAGACATATGCACTAAGGGAAAGCCACGTGGAACCATCTTGCGAACCTTGAACAGTATAAAATGCCAAGGAATAACCTCTCCTTACCCCATGAGTCTGTGCAATGGGATCTGGATGAGTGGATGCTCCTTGTTAACCTGAAGATAAAAGATCTGAAAGGGGGAAAACAAAGAAAGTCAAAGTAGAACGGGAAACAAACACGTGGCAATGCCTTCGCCCACTAGGATATTTTGGCTAATGGTTGCCCTTCAAGGAGAAACTCTTCCATGATGCCAATAAAGATAAGAGTAGCTTCAAAACCACCACTACAAATGAGACATGCTTCGCAATTAAAGACATAACAAGAGAAAGAAATTGTTTCGTATAATCATTTGCATGTTCGATCTCGTCACTAGGCCTAGATTTGAAATAATGTTCCAACCCATCAAACTTTATGAAGAATCATTTTGCCAAAGTTAGATCACCTTCTTGATCACACTGTATTTGGATAAGTGTGGAACTATTCTACGGGCACCTAAAATAGATATACCAACATGAGAAATGAACAAAGAAAAAGCATGGAAAATCCAACCACCATGAACCTCTTTCCCTACTATATCTTTCAATACCAATTAAAGGAGGCCTCACATGCATGATCGTTATGACCTTGATTACTTGAACCACAAGTGATGCATAAATGCCTTGGTGTACGTAGGACCTCTCAGCACCAATATAATTCTATCCACTTGATAGTAAAGCAACTCGAGCAACAATTTTCCCAACATGGAGATCACTACAAACAGGGAATGCAACTTTTCTTCAAACTCATTTTTTCCAATAATTGATAACAATGGAATAATAATGTTGATTCAAACCATGTATCAATGACTAGATGGATGGTCTAATCCAATGCCTTAAATGAGAAGTTGTTTGTTGAGGGTCTCGGCCAAGCATCATAGTCTAAGGATTTGTTAAGCAAAATGCAGTGATCACAACCTTCCCCTTAACAATTTGAATGGGATCCACCATCACACCAACTATTTGTTGATTGTGAGCGTCGAAACTTTGGTGTGTCTAGATATCAATGCCATAATGGCTGCATGCAATTTGGAAAGCTCGAAGGAACCAATGCCAAGCTCATATTTTTTATTTTTTCATTGTCTCTGCTTGAAGTGTAACAATAGTTTCAGCTGCATCATCAAAATGGCTTAACCAACATTTTTAGAAATAGTTTCAAAGCAAGATCTCCTTTCGCCCTCAATATCGGAATCGGACTCTTCTAGAAGGCCACCAACATAGTCATAAAAACTACTTAACCTTTTTTCAAAGAATTTGAATATGCAATCCACCTCACGATCCAAATACGTGTATTGCACTTATATTTTTTATTTTTCCATTGTGTCTGCTTGAAGTGTAACAATAATTTCAGCTGCATCATCAGAATGGCTTAACCAACATTTTTAGAAATAGTTTCAAAGCAAGATCTCCTCTCACCCTCAATTTTGGAAACAAAGTCTTCTAGAAGGCCACCAACATAGTCATAGAAACTACCTTTTTTCAAAGAATTTGAATATGCAATCCACCTCACGATCCAAATACATGTATTGCAATAGCCAATGAGACAAAGAAACTATTTGTAGAGAACCAATCATCAATCATAAGATTAGAATCATTGTAATCAAAATGAATGAGTACATCATTTGCCAAGCAAAAAATCATGCCAACTATAATTCCAAATAAAAGACTAGGATTCTACAATTGCTTGACATTACCCCTGGAACATGCAACATCAGAGCACAATGTCGATGGTAATCCACTGCACTAGGTATTAGGAAAATGTATTCTCCCATCTTCTGTGACCACCTCGAATATACTTGATTCTTTCCCAACACCTATTTGGTGACCAATACCAACAATGACACCACGGGTCAAAAATGTCTTAATAGCAAGAAATTGATGTCGCATGTATGAGCATGAATGTGATTCCATAGCATTCTCCAAATCTTTATCATTTGTTTTACTAGGTTATCCTCATCTAAAATGAGAACATGACTAAAGAACTCGTGAAGAACTTTGAGAAAGCATCTCTTTAATTCCTCTTCTTAACATGTCTTGCTATTGAAAAGAAGTCCAACTCAACAAAATGTCTAAACAAATTATGGAAATCGTCTTTGCATTTGTAGGAAAGCTTTTATAGTCTTTTAGACATTTACATGTGAGACTCAAAATACGATCCTTTGTAGCATCATGTTTCTTCTCTTAATCCATTAGCAAGTTGGTAATCATGTCGATAGTGGTATTGAATCTTTCATGAGATCACAGTCACCACAATATTGTTTCTTCTCTTAATCCATTTGCACTATAGTAATATCCTATACCTGCATGTTAAACATTCATAACCTCAATGATGCAAAGAAATACCTAAAACAGAGTTAATATTGATATTTAGTTTACACATGTCTCAATCATGTGGGACCTGGACCATAGGGAGGGATAAGCCAACTCCAAACAAAACCAAGGAACTACTCTATGAACCGGCATGTGGGTGCGTGGAATAATCATGTGAAAGTTTGAGCATAGATATAACCTTATATATTAATATAACCCAGTTAACAAAAATTTATTTTGATTTAAAGTCAAGAAAGAACAATGGGGAACAAGAGAACAACATATGGAACTATCCCGTGCACTCGGTCTTAAAGGAAAGGAGCCAAATTCAAATGACATCAAGAGAAATGCTTCGTGCAATCAGATGAGGACACATGGGATGGTCCCATGCAAGTCTTAACATGGGGTATAATATAAAATGACAAAAACAGTGGAACCCACTTTTGAAAGAAAACCTTGAAATAAAGGTATGCAAAAAATTAATACGAAGGAAATCCGTCAAGTAACGGAAAAAAGAACCCTGAGAAAATCTCAGAAATAAAAGCCATAAAATATAAAGCTTGAATGCAATAATCACCCAGGGAATGAATAACAACAATCAGATGATAAACTGGCCCACACACGGTTTCAAAGAAATTTAATGCGAAGAACAGGGCAATATGGAGAATAAAATGCAAGCAACAAACAAAAACTGGGCATTCTCAATCAAAACAACACTAGCGTCCCATTCAAAAAGAAACCCATTTAAACGCAAACTCAGATTTGCATAATGATTTATTTATTTTAAGACCTTTGAGCTTCAAAATTTATAAAATACAGGGTCCCCAATTTTTTCAGACTTTATAGGGTAATGCCCCTAAGTATTAAACGAATCCAGAATTTTTTGTTCTCCGCTGAATCCTAAGAAAACAAGAGACGAAAAGAGAGAGTTAAAATAAAATAATACAAGTAAACTCCAGATCACAATTTATTTACTCAAAACTCAACTGAAACGGATTAAGAGTGTGCATGATTCAGTGAGTATTCAATTACCAACATCCATGGGTTTTATTAGATTTTGTCACAGGCTGAGAGTTAGATATGCAAGTCAATCCTGATACAACATAGGTCGACTACCAAAAGGTGTTTATAACCTAGTAGACATAATGCATTCTCAACTGCGCATTGGTTTGCTTCCAGCCAAGCGTGTATTGCCCCGATGGATATACCTCTAGTCCCTTCTAGGCCTTGCTCTACTACAATTAAGCATCTATAGCTCTAGTAGAGGTTGCCTAATTCACCCCATTAAAGATTTTTATAAATGTATAAAGCTAATGAAAGCTCTGGATGTAAAGGATTTAATAAAATTTTACATTTTATCATCATCAACTATCCCCTTGATCATTTTATTATCCCAAAGATGTTTCAAAATCTGAGTTTAACAGTGGTAGATAGTGCCTATCCAGTTGAGCCATTTCATTGCCATTGCGAAAAGGAAAGACTTGTATTAATAGGGGTTAACCTGGGCTTTTTACATACCATTTGGCTTGTAGTATTCAGCATCTAACCTCAATTCAAATTAGAAGAATACTCAGTGGTAGCCCTGCTTAGTCTCCACAGTTGGCACCCTTTTGTCTAAACCCAATATCTCTTATTCAATTCTCCAAAAGGATAAATCTGCAAAACAGATAAACCCAAAACAAAGAAAACAAACCAAAAGAAAAGAAGCCGAAATAGAATTTGCATTACCAAACAAAAGACTACACAAAGAAGGATAAATCCACCAAGAGGAAACACACAAAAGCATTAAAAAAAAACACCCACCGCACAACATAGACAAAACCGAGAAAAAGAAAAAAAAAGACAACTAAAACCAAAACCAAAAACTACTTAAACTAAGGCTCCCAGTGTTGGAAAGGTGAGTTTGGAAGCATGTTTAGAACACCCCCCATTTGCTAGCAAGGCAAGCTCCTCCCAGTTGTTGTCCTTAATCTGGAACAAACATCTTCATTATCTTTTGGCAATTCAATTACCATCCTTCTTTCAAATTCAAAACAAACTTTTCTATGCCCTCAATATGGAGATTTTCATCAATTTAAAATCAAAATGAACATACAATGGAATCAAATTAATTTACCTCACCCCCTGATAATTGTTTTCTGATATTTATTTTTAGGCTTTTATTGCAATCTGAAATAAAGGCATGTTGGCCCTCCTAGCGCCAATCTGTTAATGCGCCTTTTGGCATGCCAGCTTGAGGGCAAAAGTGCCCTACTGTTTTACATCTTATCCATTGGGCTATATTAGGAGTTACCAGAAACCTTTCAAAGGTCTGAAATATATGCATTAAAACAGAAGTAAAATCCTATCCTAAAATTTGATTACAAAAAAGATTTAAAAGAAAATGGATAAAAGAGTGATTTGTATGGAGCTCCAGTATAATCTGGCAACAAACATGTAGATCCATCCAAGATCCATCCAATGAAAGAAATCAATTTCTTATTGAAACAACATGAACCCAACTCAACAAGAAATGGTGCAAATGAATAACAAGTTGTAAAAGATTAAATTACTGGAACAACAAATGCCCAAAGTCTCATTTAATAATTCTACAACGTTCATTTGACAATGAACATCAAAATAGCAAAGGCCAAAACCAATATCCAATGCAAGATGAAACAACTAGCCAAACCAAAGCAAAACAGCATAGGCTCAAATTACCTTGATTAAAATACTAAACATGGAAGAAATTCAGAAATAATATAACATAAATCCAGAAATAATATTACCAGAGGGATTATATCTCTGTTTTTACAAATCACAGTCGTTGCAGCTGGATAAATAGAACCATGTCTTTTTTCCCGCTCCCATTTGCTCCCCCCTAGTTACAAAGGTATTTCCTCAATAAAAATATTTTTCTCTTGGAATCCCAATCATTCTAATCATTCCTTGTAATTAAACAACAAGTGGTTACTCACAGAGAGACACTTTTCAAAATCAATTAAAGATTGATTTTCTTTTTTAAACGTATGCTCTCTTCCAAATAAAAAGGTGGGCTTAAATAAACAATGGTATGCACTCCAACATTTTTATTACAGATCCCTTATATTACCCCAACACCCTATTTACCCAACAAATGTTTTAGTCACCCCCTTTACAAATAATAAATCTACCTATTTTAATTAAATAGGCCCTAATACAAGTCTTGGGTGATGTTTTAGGGGCAACAGAAAGGTCATCATAAAAGGTCGACTTACAACTGGATTTCCACAAGAAACCAACAGCAGTTAGCCAGATTGTGTGCCATAACAATTTGAAATTTTCCATGATCATTCAAGTGTCTCCAAGGAGAGGTCCTATCTAAGAAAGGGGGCCACTGAATAAATAGTTAAAATCAGCTTAAAACCATGCCCGAAAAAACTTGTCAAACAAACAACTCCAAAAGACATGATAAACCATTTCATCTCTCTTACATAGATTGCATGCATAATTGGTAACACCAAAGTTTTGCAGCCTTATCTTGACTGCCAATCCTTTGTGGAACACCAACCACCCCAAAACTATGTGCTTGAAGAATGTGATTTCCAAATAGACTGACCCAACTTCAGGAGCCTCAGCCCCCACCTTTTGTTCAAATGTGGAGAGAGCTCAACCTTTTGACTATGTAAGTCATGAATATCTTTTGTTGCATAGTTGTAGAAGTCCTTTCCACTATCGTATTTCCAATCTCTCCAAATGGGACTTTTGTTCGGGTTGCATTTTTAAAGGACCACTTTCAGGGATCACTCTATATAAGTCTTGAAAGGTGTTTTGTACAATTTATTCAACTTTTGGGCTTGAATTAAATTGCACCAAGTGAGCCATTTCTGGTGTTCACGATTCTACCAATCCCTCCAATGAAAGATTAGTGTAGCGGAGGGATGATAAATGACAGGCAAGAATTTTCTGAGATATGTTTCCAATAAATCATCAATGTATGTTGTCATGAGAGGCGTTTTTTTGAGTAATATTTCTTTTGTTATAAGCTTTGGATGAAGATTATAAATTGCATTCATCCAAACCTTAAATCAGGGTACCAAAGCCAGTGATTAGTTACTTTGTTAGTGATGCCTCTCTTCGACTTTTATATCTTGGCAGTTATAAGGTGGCTACTTTATTTAAGTGTCCACTCTGTTTGCACTCTATTAATTTGGTTACATACTGCCTTCCCTATTGCATATAAACATGGTGGTGAGCAACAACAGTTATTTATTACATACTGCTTTCCTTATTGCATATACACATGGTAGAGAGCAACACCAATAAGAATGTGGATACACACACATTACCAACATGAAAATGCAATCTACTTAAATACAGAGGTTTTAAGATGTACGATGATTCCTACTAATCCCCAAGGGAACATGGATTATCAAAATTATAGGATTTCAGCTGACTAATTTATGGTTCCAACCAACTCACCATATCATCCTACCAATTATTCAATAGAATTAAGGTCACAGTAACACAAGGACCACCATATGGATCACCAAGACCAGTTAATTCCTCTTGCAAGACCACTGTAAGGATCACCAGGACCAAGCATGAAAGAATACTTTTTGAAACCACTGCAAAGGTCACCGATACCAAGGTTAATAGATTTTTATTGTCAGACCACGATAAGTGTCGCCAAGACCAACAATAAAAACTCCTTGTGGGACCACCATAAGTGTCACCAAGACCAAGGAGAGGGACACTTGAGTAACTATAGTCAAAAGGGATTTGTTAGCATAGAATTCGTACATCTACCTAGGTCAATGCACAATTATGTACGTAAGATATCACTTGCAAATTTATTTTCATGAACATCTATAATTATGAAACTTAGATCTGATCCATACAAAGATAAACCTAAAATATTAATATTCTGAACTAATTAGAACTTATCATCTTTTATGATTCTGATATCTGCATCAATCATAATTCTGCAACAGATTTAATCTATTCTGATTTCAGCCATGAATATAGCCATAAATATAGCAGAATTCTAATGAGAACGTGATTAGGTATTACCTCTGTGTGGTATAAGTTTATCATAGGAAAGGAGGTCATTCCTGTTGGAAATGAAGATAACAGACAGCAGATGGCTGAATAAAGGCACTGTTGCAGGTGTGAAAGTTACTCTATTGCTGCAGTATTTCACTTTTAGAGTAAAACACCATACAAATAGGAGTTAAACCACATAGGTTAGGGTCTGATGCAAATCAGATGCCTTGTTGAACTAAATTGATATATTATAGGAGCAATTTATCCACAAAAAGAAGAAAGATAGCTGATTTCCAATCATTGTAATTGTTAACTGTAGATGCAGTAGCATATTTCCAAGAATGTTTGTTATTATGAAGTTGAAATTAAATCCCTATACAGCTGTAATACTCGTACCTTGGAGATGGAACATCTCACAAATAAACAACGGATACCATCTTTAGGCTTCCCATCTCAAACATCATAAGTGGTGGATACCATCTGGAACTCCATATTTGGGTTTTGGGAATCTTTTGTGGCCATTGTTATCAGCCCGTGATTCGACCAAAAATGGACATATTCCATATGAATGGAAAGCTCTTAAAATGTACTTTACAATGGTTTGACTGCCATTCCATATTTAAATCTTATAATCCAGTTCTATCCTATGTTTTCATGAAATTTTATATTTTAACTATGAGGCCATAGCGTGGCTCATTCGGTCCATGGGGCAGTTCTTGTTAAGAATTGGCACACCAACTATCAATGGAAAGCTTATGTGATGATGTTTCTTGGGTTATAACATCCCCCCCGGCAATCCAGGTCATCTATGACGAGTGTTTTATTGAGAAATGTTACCATTTGCAAACAAATGTATTCAATTGGCTTATCATCTATACAATAACATGTTTTGATTTTCCTATTTTTCCCTTTGCCATGCAATTTGGTGATATTCAATGGTGGGAGTGAATCAAATACACCTAATTCTTTTTGGAGTTATTCTCTAATGATTTAATGTGTTAATATTAGTCATATGCAACTTCTACAATGATACTGAATAAGGTTTATTGAATCGTTCTCAACCCCTAACCTATATTATTCTCGATCAAAAGAGATTGGCAGTCTTCTCATTGAATATTTCCTTGACCACCTTAGTTGATTATCAGCTCCAAGAATTAGGATTCTATAGCTTGGATACACAGGGAACTCAACAACATGGAATGCTTGTAGGTTCACATTTAATTGCCCTTCGCTCGCCTGACATCCCGAGTTCCAAGTAATTGTTAGATTTATCCATTTAAACTTTGTTCAACACTTGGCTATTCTAATGAGCTCGAAGTATCGCATTCAAAACTTTTGATTCCTACTCCTAAGGCCCAAGTCACAACTACACTTGTTGAGCCTTCTCAACTAAGTAGACTTGGTTCTGTATGTTTGTCTTGTTTCAGTCTCAACATTACATGTCCCTCCCACATCGACTACTTGAGCCATCTTGGCTATCTCAGCACTAGGACTCATTCACTTCCTCATGCCCAAGACCTGATTTCCTACTTTGCTTGCTCTATTCAATTCAGGTGCACTAAACCTGTCGGGCTCTTCGCATGGTTTGAGGGTGTTCCCTAAGTATGTTTATTACTTAGGAAACAACCCCATACCTCGAAGTCTCGTACAATGGAAGTACATTTTACTTGGCAATTTGGCACCGCTGATGGTTTTCTCTATAAACACTAGTCTTGGATCTATCAAGTTCCAAATATATGTATTGTGCATCTAGACTAAACCTCAAATCAATTTCTCTCATTCACTACATGAATTGTAGTCTAGGTTCTAAAAACCTCATGCCAAAGGTTGTCAGGGTTGTTCTCAACAAAGGTTCACTTGGGCCCCACTTTTGGTCTAACAAATACTTACGTGAAGGCGACTGCATGACCACTGTTGCACTAGGAGGTGGGACAATATTGTTTTTATTCTCTTTATATCTCTTATCCCAATGCATGTTTAAGGCGATTTTTGACTTCTGCCCTTTATTATGCCTAAGGTGTTTCCCCCAATTATAATATTGAGTGGATGTAGGAATAGTATCAATGGAAATTCTTGTTTTATTCAAAGAACCAATACTGTAAAGCCGTCTGTTGTTCAAAGAACCAATACTGTGAATCCATTTGTATTCTTTCATCTATGGACCCAATAAAACATTGACACGTGTTGGCGAATTTGAAAGTAAAAATAAAGCAAATAGAAATTTTGAAATCCATTGCGGTTTGAAAATTCTTTTTGTCTTCTCACATATGATAGTGTGCCAAAAGTCTTTGATGACATTAATGTCCAACAGGACAGCATTCTAACATAGTTAAAAATTAAAGGTTCCTTAATTATTTCGAAAGTGTTCTTTTTTTAATTAAATTTCATCATACATTTTAGATCAGGGGTTTGATTCAGGATTTTGTTTCTTATCAGTTTTATTTTTGTTAAAATTTGCAGGAGTTCAGAGCATTGAAGGATCAGGTGCAGTGAGCCAAGATCAAAAAGGTGACTATGTTAACAGAAATCAGGTTACAAATATCAACCTCTTTATTTTAAATTTCCCATCAATTTGCTGTTAGGGTTCCGTTACAGAACGTTGAAATTTGCCGTAAGAAATTCAACTAAAGAGCTAGGTTCTTAGTTTATTGTTGCCATTTATTCACAGATTCTTGAGAAGAAGGTTAAAGAAGCTCGAGGAAACCCCTCCCACTCCCAAAGAGAACGAGACTACTGTGATTCCACTGTCAACGGCCTACAAAGGAAGAGAGGCTTCTGGAGCAGTTGCTCTGTCTTCTAAGATCAAGTGTAAAGATATTTGTCGAATAATAAATTACTGAAATATTTGGTTTGAGTACATGAAATGCACGCGTAATCTCAATAAACATTTTCTTTATCTCTGACATGCAGAATACCCTGGTTTCAACCAAAATTCATGTTTTTCGGGAGTCACTTGTGATCAATGGTTCTGATCATTCTGCTCAGCGGAAGCCATTTAATGGCCATGTTGTATTGGTTAGTGCTCTTAAGACACTGTTTCAGAAATAGACCCAGTGTGTTTGTGACAGCAATGCCAGAAAAGAGGAAAATTCCATGGCAAGATCAGTTTGGAGGGTAAATGAGAGTGTAATAGTCATTGTGTTTTTTAATTTACAAAATTTATTCTTGTATGATAAGTTGTCCACGATGTAAAATTTATGCTGCATGCAAAGTCCATTTGCAGAGGCAGTTCCCTCTTATTTCTTGAATGAATAACTCATTGGTTTCATTGTGATGTGACTTCATTCGAGAATTATATGATTTAGATGTTTTTAGCTTCTTTTGAAAACACTTAAAATCGATGCAGTAAAAAAAAAATCAATTTATCTTTAGCTCTATTTTTTAAGAAAATCTATGCTCCATTAGTATTTGAATTAACAGGAAACGTTTCCATAGCTTTTTATGTGTCTGATTTAAAGGTGTGAACAATTTGGGGAATGGATACATAATCATTTCCATGGGAGCTAATGATTTTGCTTTATGTTCAGTCTTATCATCGTCACAGCTCTTGGAGCTCAAGGCACATGACAAAAACATTTCACATATAGATATTATGTTTTTGTTTCATTACCTTAAAAATTGTTAGAGATTCTGGTTCTGAACACTTTTTTTAGATGGATTACAAGTCTGGCTTGATTTATGTGTTCTCTTCTATGATATTTTGTTTGTTTTGTTTACTTTTTTTCTTAGTTTGTTGTATTCTTTTTTTCAGCAGTACATTTGGTACAGAGGTCAGCAAACCTTACCATCCACGAGTTGCTGATGTTGAAGAGCTTGAGCAGCCATCAGGGTTTCATCTAGATGATGTAGCCACTCTCACTGCGAAAAGTAGGTTTCTTTGCTTCTGTAGTTTTCCAAGAAACTTGCAAGTTAGAACATTGTTTTTCTGTAGATTTTGCAAACTGGAAAACTGTTTTTCTAGAAAATTACAAGTTAGAATAGTGATTTTCTGAAAACTTTTCAACTTAAAATAGTAAGTTTCTGAAAATTTTTAACTTAGATTATTTAGATTGTCTCGTTGCCGGAAAGATTTGCTGGGAATAAATATTTTTGTGATATGGACTTTGGTAAATATAATGCTGTCCACTGTAGGGATTTCTGCATTTGCAATTTTGCCTCCTTTACTAATGAAAACAAAACATATCTTACTCTTGAGAGAAGATGCTGAGTCAAAATTACCCAATGAAGGGTTTGGTACATACAGATGAGTTTATATCAACATTTGCCCTCTGTTATGGGTTCTGAATCTAACACAAAAACCCGGATTTGTTTTCTTCAGGTGATGTGTGTAATAGTGGATTTGTCTCGTAGGTTATATTTGGTGTGACTATACTCCAAATTAATCTTATGTGGAATCACCAATGGTGGTTTTTTTTGCTTTTCAGAGATGTATTTTGGACATTGATGTCCAAGGGGCAAGGTCTGTGAGAAACAGTACATTAGATGCCCTGTTCATCTTCATCTGCCAACCTTCATTTTAAGAGATTGAGAAACGTTTATGTGGGAGGTAAATGCAAGAACATTAATGTGGCTTAAAGTGACTTGATCAATTTCATTTTTTGTTTCATAGAAGGTAAAAACTGTACACTTGGCTTTTGACCCTATGCAAAAGAACTTGATTGTGGAGAAGTCTGATATAATTATTAATTGGGCTTCGGAATCCACTGGACTGGGTTTTTTCGATGATTTTTTTGCAAGTTTGTCTATCATTATTGTCAGTGAGGTAAAACTTATAATTTTTAACTTGTGGCTATCAAAATTGATTTCATATGGAATATTCCATTAATATTGCTTCTTGCAATATGGTTTTTATTTCACTTAATGTGCTACTTTGCAATATAATTCTTTTCCCACCAGATTGGAGACAAGACATTCATCATTGTTGCACTCATGTCAATGCATCATCCAAAGTCTATTGTCTTACAGTGCACTTTTGGAGTACAGTGTTCTACATGGAATTGATTTTGGTATAGAGATCATCTATGTTGACGCAACTCAGATATTAGTGAATAAGAGTCATTTTCAATTAGGACAGAGTTTCAGCAAATGTTGATTTGATTGAATTTTTATAATGCTGGAAATGAAGGTGCTATCAACTGGATTACGGCAAATAGTTTCAAATCTGATCTCAACAAAGCACACAAATAGTGCTGCTACAGGTGGGTTCCTGCACATTGTATCCCTATAAAATCTATTATAGTTTTTTTCTTCCCGAGTTTTTATTTTTATTATATAGGAATGTAAAGGATGGTATTTTGCTGTGTTAGTATCATATTTACTAATTTTGACTATATTGTCAGCTTCTAATCACTTCAAATGTGATGCATTGAATAACCTTCAGAAAAGCTTATTCCCTTTCTCGAGTAGTATGCATTTGATGCTGACGACCTCCCAGTGATATATCACTAAAAATTTATTAGTAGAAACCAATTGCTGGCTGTTCTGAATTGACAGCCTATCATTTGCTTGATTATATTTTCTGTTTTTCCTTATTTATCACCCTCAGAAATGTAAAGGCGCTTGTGCCCGTGCAATTCATCGTTGTCCACTTGCATTCAGTTAGTTAAAGGAAAGCAAATCAAGTGATAGAGAAAGGCATCTTCCATCAAATGTTTGCAATGAAATTGTGGCTAGCAAATGGTCAAATTGCATTTTTTGAGAAAGAAATCAGAGGCTTTTGATAAATTCAAAAAAATTTAAGGCATGGGTAGAAAAACGTTTGGGAAAATCCATTTTATGTCTCAGGTCAGATAACGGAGGAGAATAGTGCTCCAAGGATTTTGATAACTTTTGTATGCAGGAAGGAATTAAGCATCAAAAGACCATCCCTTATACTCCATAGCAAACTGGTGTAGCTAAACGAATGAACCGCACTATCATGGAGCGTGCAAGAAGCATGTTGAGTGCATCTAAGCTGGATACTGGATTTTGGGCAGAGGCTGTTAATATTACTGTTTATCTTATTAATAGGTGACCTATCGCTGTGTTGAATGGAAGAACTCCAGAGGAAGTTTGGTATGGTAAATCAAGTGACTATTTTGATTTATGAATATTTCGCTGTGAAGCATTTGCCAATGTGCCTAAAGAAAAGAGGTCCAAGCTTCATTTGCAATCAAGGAAATGTGTGTTTCTCAGCTATAGTGAAACAGTGAAAGGGTACAGATAGTGGGATCCTACTGACCACAAGATAATTGTTAGCCGAGATGTGTTTAATGAAAAATCCATGCAAAGGAGGTACAACAAACACCTAAAATTGTACCTGTTGAAGTAGTTAAGGAAGAAGATGAAAAGAAGCGTGTAGAAGGTTCAGATCAGCATGCAGAGCACCAAGAACAACCACAAATAAGAAGATCCATATGTACCAAAAAGGTTCCAGAAAGGTATACTCTTGTTTTTCAATTCTTTTTTGCTTTGTTAACTGATGAGGGTGAACCTCATTCATTTCAGGAAGCTAGAGAATCTGAGAATGCAGAAAAATGGAGGAAAGCCATGGAGGAGGAAATGAGAGCTCTTCATAAGAATGAAACATGGGAGCTTGTGGATCTCCCACCTGGAAGAAAGAGTGTTGGTAACAAGTGGGTGTACAAACTGAAGAACAATGATGAGTTGTTGGAGCGGTATAAAGCTCGGTTGTTGACAAAAGGTTATGTGCAACAGTCAAGTATTGACTTTAATTAGATCTTCTCTCTTGTTGTGAAGTTAACTACTATCAGAGTGTTACTTGCGCTTGTAGCTGCTCAGAATCTAGAACTGGAGTAGCTTGATGTGAAAACGGCATTCCTACATGGTGATCTCGAAGAAGAGATATATATGGATCAACTTGAGGGCTATGAAGAAAGAGGCAAAGCGCAATTGGTTTGCAGATTAAAGAAATCTCTGTATGGGTTGAAACAGGCATCGAGGATGTGGTACAAAAGTTTGACACCTTCATGAAGAGCCAAGGTTTTATCAGAAGTGAAGCTGATCATTGTGCATACCATAAGAGGTTCAATGATAGAAGCTTTATTATCTTGTTGATGTATGTTAATGACATGTTGGTTGCAGGCCCCAACATGAAGAAAATCAATGATTTGAAGGCTCGGTTGTCTAGGACATTTGAGATAAAGGATTTAGGAGCAGCAAACCAAATATGAAGGATGAAGATACACAAATACAAGAAAGCAAGGAAGATCTGGTTGTCTCACAAGACATGTTGAAAAGATTTTGTAGTGGTTCGGTATGCAGAATGCAAAACCAGTCAACACCCCACTTCCTACACACTTCAACTTGTCTTCTGAGCAGTGTCCTAGAACAAAAAAGGAGAAAACAAGTATGTTTCGTGTACCATATTCATCAGTAGTGGGAAGCCTCATGTATGCTATGGTGTGTGTAATATCCCCAATGGGATCGAAATAATTAAATTTGGATTTTTCCTTAATCCTATTCACTGGAAACTATATTATTGATATTTTCACCAATTTTTTAATGAACTTATAAAAATAAATCAAACATAGTAAATTTCTGATTTCATATATTAAATTCTTGATTTTTATCTTATACAAATATTTTGAATAAGAACAGTCAAATACTCAAAGTGAAACACAAGTGTAACTCCTGAATGAGGCTATCCACTAGGCCTCAAGGGTTTTCGTCCTTGGGTCTAATTGTAAATGAGGGTTTTCATCCTCAAGTCCATATATAGAGCTACTGCTCAACTTGGTGTATTTATTGAATAAAATCTTATTTTTCCAATCTGCTATTCCTCCACCATCTTTTCTTCATAAATACCCTTCTAATGTCTTTTTCCAAGGGAGGCAATGTCCCAAAGGGTGGCATCGCTTGGTGTTTAGGTGGGTCGGCCTGCCTATGTAAGTTTTATTTTTTATTAAATGTGGTGCTCCCCTCAAGAGGGGCGATTCTAATTATTGCACCCTCCTTAATGGTTGTGCCCTTGTCTTATGCTTGGAAAGGGATATTACAGTACTCCCTTCCCAAAATTGCTTGTCCTCGAGCATTCCCCAAATTGCTTGTCCTCAAGCAATTGTAAGCCCTCATGTCCATGTACCATGTCCAAGAGATAAAACATGATGTAGTGCTCCCAAAGCCTTGATCCAATCCCTGTCAAATGAGAGATCTCTTGCCAACACAAGCTCAGGGTTCTGATGTACTTTGGCTGATCCAAAATTCCTGCATCTATCTTCATGTCATGAACTTTCAAGGGTCCACTCTTGTTGTCCCAATCATTTGTATTAGTGCACTTTTGTCTTTCTTTCTTGATTTTATATGTCTGATGCATGCATGGAACCCTTTCATCATCTACTTGCTTCATGTAGTTGGCTGTTCTGAAATTTCCATCAAGCTGAACATCAGTAAAATCATCTGGAAATTTAACTTGCACCATCAAATTCTCTTCACAATTTTGCACCTCAGATTTTTCTTCATTCTTTGGTTCATTCTCCATAATTTATTTTTCTTTTTTTGGAGATTCTGTTGCATCTAATACTTTTCGTGGTTCTTCATCTAGCAACATATCTTTGTGTCCCTCAATTGTCACATATAGTTTCAATTTCTCTGAACATTGGGCAACAATACTTTTAGCTAGTGTATGTGCCACTGGTGATGATTCATATTCAATACCAACCATTAGTATGGATAACAAATGTTGTGAAATATCATCACTCTCGTTCAGGACCAAAGTCATAATGGACTGCATTGACTCTATTATAGTTTCTGTATGATTTTATAGATAGTAGAAAGGAAATATTCAAACATGTGAAGAATCAGATCATCACATCATAGATTTAACATTAGCAAACAAGATCTGTTTTTTGCCATAACGTCAAGGATTGTGACCCTCTTAGCAAAAGAACTTGTGATGTCATCTAGACCTTCAAAACATTCCACCATTAGCCGAAATATTTCCTTCATGGTGTTGTCACTGTATGGCGATTCTAGTGATGTTATCCTTGTAATTTCAATAATACAAATAATAACCACAAGTCTCACATCTGGATCTGGATATCTCAACAGCGTTGACTCGCCTAGATGAGTTACCAAAGGATTCATTGCCCAAAACATAGACTTAGAATCTAATTGCCTTACCAAGGACAAACAGTTAGCCACTTCCTCCAAAACGTTGAGCAAAACATTTTTTGAATGATGTGGATGCTCAAGTTCCTTTCCCAATCTGCAAAGCTTTATTTTCAAATCATATTTTTTTATTAACTCCATGATTCATAGACTATGCATCAAATCCAAGATCCATTTTCACAGGCTAGCGCAGGAACAATTGCTCTAATACCACTGTAATATCCCCAACTGGATCGAAATACTTAAATTTGGATTTTGTCTTAATCCTATTTACTAGAAACTATATTATTGATATTTCCACCAATTTTTTTATGAACTTATAAAAATAAATCAAACATAGTAAATTTATGATTTCAAATACTAAATTCTTGATTTCTGTCTTATACAAATATTTCGAATAAGAACAGTCAAATACTCAAAGTGAAGCACAAGTGTAGCTCCTGAATGAGGTTACCCACTAGGCCTCAAGGGTTTTCGTCCTTGTGTCTAATTGTAAATGAGGGTTTTCGTCCTCAAGTCCATTTGTAGCGTTGTTGCTCAACTTGGTGTATTTAATTGAATAAAATCTTATTTTTCAATCTGCTATTCCTCCATCTTTTCTTCATAAATACCCTTCTAATGTCGTTTCCCAAGAGAGGTGATGTCCTAAAGGGTGGCATCCCTTGGTGTTTAGGTGGGTCGGCCTGCCTATGTAAGTTTTATTTTTTATTAAATGTGGCACTCCCCTCAAGAAGGGCGATTCTAATTACTACGCCCTCCTTAATGGTTGTGCTTTTGTCTTATGCTTAGAAAGGGATATTGCATGTGCATTAGACTAGATATTTTCCAAGCAGTGGGAGTTGTGAGTTGGTTCATGGTGAATCTTGGAAAGAAACATTGGTCTGCAGTGAAATGGATATTCAGATATTTGAAAGGCACTTCAGATGCTACAATCTGCTATGGAGGAGCAAATTTACATATAAGAGGTTTTGCAGATTCGGACTTTGGTGGTGACAGAGATGGACAAAAATCCACTACAGGATATGTTTTTACTCTTGCTAGTGGAGCTATGCGTTGGGCTTCTAAGTTACAACTAGTGGTGGCTTTATCAACCACTAAAGCAGAGTATGTGGCTGCAACTAAAGGTTGCAAAGAGACAATACGGTTAAAGCGATTGTTGGGTGACTTCATGGAAATGCAGGGTAAGATTACTTGCATTGTGACAATCAGAGTGCAATTCACTTTATGAAGAATGCAGCATTTCATGATCGCACAAAACATATTGACATCATGTGCCACTTCATTAGGAGCGTGGTTGAGGATGGCAAAATCCTATTGAAGACCAAACAGAATACTGTAAACATGTTGACAAAGCCGGTCAGGGCAAAGAAGTTTGAGTGGTGCAAAATTTCTCTGGGCTTGTTGAAGCTGTGATAAGGCAGCAGTGGGCAATAATGGCAGCTAGACAGTAGTAGTAATTCTTATATATTGAATTCAAGTGGGAGAATGTTAGGAAGTGAAGTCACTATTCATGTGATGAGGTGGAAGTCACTAGTCATTGTCATGAGGTGGCAAACACTATGCATGCTAGTGAGGTGGCATGTGGGGTGCATTACTCCACTAAGCCACATGGGATGCCTACAGTAAATGATATGGATGGGTGTGGGGTGCAGTTTGTCTGCGGGCCTCCTTGATTGAGTGTTGTCTAATGTCAAAAGGTGATTGAGCATCTTTTGACTCTTGTGCACATGTGAAAGTGGAAGACAAAGATCACTAATGCTAATTGGTCAAACATGTGGAGCGGGCACCATATTTGGTGCCACATGGTGGTGGCCTCTTCAAGTCAAAAGTGGGAATCAAATTTTGACCTTGCACATGTGGGGAACAACATTCACTACTGATCACTATTGCACACACTAGAAGTATGGCACATTTTTCACCTTCCTTAGTGTTTCTCTCAAATCTCTCTTCTCTCTTGTAAATGTTATAAAGGCATGACTCTCCCTTTGTAATGGTAAGCTAAATATGAAAGTGTGTATCTGTGTATTGTTGGAAGCAAGTTAGTAAGTTTAGCTTTGTATATGCTTTGTAATTGTAAGCATTGTAAAGGAGTTGTTTGAGAAAGTTGTTTATAGAGAGAAGGTTTTGCTTAAGTTAATAGAAGTCTAGAAGTTGCCATTGCCCTGTGGCTTCTCCTTGCACATTGCAAGGTTTCCATGTGATCTCATTGTGTAATGTGTTATTTTTGTTCATTGTTTTGTAGCTTGTTTTATTCTTCATTCTTTTCTTGCACGGTTTGGATATTTTTTCTTAATAATGGGCACTCCTCATCTATATCCATACGATCCATGCACATCAATGACGATGAGATGAGTCAGTCACTTGTGCAGCCCAGTGGTTGAACTTTTCATCGATCATGAGATCTAGACTAAGGGAAAAATGGATGAGTCAATTTGATCACCCTATGGCTACGAAAATGTGAGTCTCGTCGATATGGACCGAGGGGAATCTATGCAAGTCACTTTCATTCCCCCGTGGTTTCCCTATATATCTAAATAGATCATTGATTCCCCCCCCCCCAAAGGGCCTATATATATAGATATGGAGCTCTTGCCACTTTCCCTATCCACAAGAAAATCAATCACCGAGTTGATCCCCCATAGATATATATGGCTAGGCACCCTATATATCATATGGAGATGAGGTCACCCATAGCATAGATAGGGTGCCCCATAAATAGATTGCTTGTTTATAGCTTCTCTGGGAGAGAGGGAACCTTGATAATGATGACTTACTAAATTCACTTCCTACTTACGATGGTGAAAAGTCATATGATTTTAAACATATATCCTATGATGATTCTTCAGGACTTTCCCATATCATTGGTTATCTTTGCAAACATATTGTGTGCTTAAATGGTTTGCCATATATATATTCCCCTGCTATTCTTAAGTTAGATGTGGCACCTACACTTTATATACACATGATCAGAGAGCATTGTGGGGGCATCTTATTACAATTTCTTACATTGCATTGATTTCTTTTTCTCTTGATTGTTCCTTTTATTGACTGGTTGTTTTCCTTTATTTCGTGGTTTTTGCAGATTTCATTTTCCACTTGGCTCTGGTTGTGCCTATTTAGAATGTTCCTTTATCTTCCCAAGAATTTATTTCCTTACATTTTGTTCACATACTTTTCTTTGCGTGTGTATGCTTAATTTTCTTATTTGTTTAACACTTTATTGTTTTGGTGGCCACATGTCCCCGTATACCTTATTTTCCATGATTACAATGTCATAATTCACATCTAGTATTTACTTGGGGGCAAGCACCTTTGTGTGCTCCCATGCATTTGCCCCAGCAATAATGGGGCA
Organism: Torreya grandis; assembly: GCA_037957365.1. Classification (NCBI taxonomy): domain Eukaryota; kingdom Viridiplantae; phylum Streptophyta; class Pinopsida; order Cupressales; family Taxaceae; genus Torreya; species Torreya grandis. The sequence goes on from JARHVA010000556.1 coordinate 882,539, forward strand.
TGTCATAATTGCATTTAGATTGATCATATTTTACCCACGAAGGGTCATGATACTTACACACTACTCCTGTGCTTACATCGATTATATATAAACCACATTGGGGCATGTCATTGTCATGCTTCGTTGTTTATATCTTTTCCACACTAGGGCATGCCATTGTCGTGCTTTATTGCTTATATCTTGTCCATAATGGAGCATACCATTGTTTGTACTTCATCAACTATACCTTGCCCATATAGGGGGCAACTTATTAGTACATCTATTTCCATTATCTATCGCCTATACATGGGCATACTATTGTTGTGCTTCATTGCTTATATATTTCTCATTGGGGGCAGTGATACGCCCATGTGTCTATATTATATGCATTGCTTATATTACGACACACCTGTGCCATGTGTCCTTACCTACATCTTATTCACATTGAGCCATACTATGCCTACATGCATGGTAAATTGTTTATATTGGGACATGCCCTTGCCATGCTTCATTACCGACATTTGGTCTACATCAGGGCATATTCTTACTTCCACTCACATTGATTATACTTTCCCTCTCAGAGGGCAATCCACTACTCTTGTGCATATATTGATTACATTTATTTATATAGTTGATTGCACTTATCCATACAAGGACCACTTATTTTCCTACATCTATGTTGATCATACCTGTCCATACAGGGGCAACATTGTCATGCCTTATGATGCTTCCACTCTGGCATATATGAGGCATATATGAGTTTAGTTGCTTACTATACATGTGGTTTCATGTTTATATCTTACTTACATGACTTTTTTTTTTTTTTTTTTAGATTAAGGTAAAAGCAGGTTTTGAAGGGACCCCGAAACCCTGAAACAAAGGAAGAAGGATAAAACAATAACGTCCACAGGTGAAACCTAAAACCTACTACTAAATAGTATCAAAAACAGGTTTTACAGGGACCTGAAACCTCAATACAAGATCATCAAAAGACAGACCCCAGGTTTAACAGAGACCTGGAAACTCTAGTGTGAAAAGAAAACAAAAAACCAGATAATGGACCCAGTTTTAACATCCACCTAAAAGGACTAGGACAGTAAGAACTCAAAGATCCTATTCTTCTAATTCCAAAATCATCTTTACCGCTTCCTTTCCAATCATAGCAGTGCCCTGTATAGATATAGCCGCCGACATAGCAACCTCTTGCATAGTTTTCTTCCTTGAGTTTTGTCTGGTTCTCTTGCTAGGCCCCTCCAAGGATTTAATTTCCTCATTTGCTCGTTTTCCAATGTTTACAGCAGCTGCACATATGCTAGCAGGTTACCTCCTCCATCTTCATTCTGCTTTCCTTAATAAGCTCCCTTAGATTGTTCTCATAGTCTTTAAGTTTGATAGGAATATCCCTCATCTGCATTTCCATATTATTGATTTTATTCCGATCTACTTCCTGATTACATTCCAATATTTCCATTTTCTTCTTAAAGCCCATTATCTCCTTATACATCCACGAGTCTACTTGAAGGATAGCGTCTGCTTTGCATTTGGCCGAACTCATAAAGGGGTGCCTTCTGTCATTCTGCCCTATATCACTTAAATCTTCTGTATTCTCTTTTGGATTGTCTTCATCCTTTTCCGTATAATCCTCCCTTTACATGACTTATTACATATATGTGCTTCAACAATAAACACCGTCTTCTATGATTATGTGATAAATGTGCTTCAATGATAAATACCATCTTTTTATGATTATATCAAAATGTGTAATAAATGAGCCTTAATGCAACCATATTTCTATGACTATCACAAAATGTGTTATAAATGCACTCTAACGGTGATGCCATCTTATGATTATGCATTAGCACTTTTATGGTTTCTATGTTACACATGGTAAACACAATTCCTTTCTTTTGAGATGTGTAATATGCAGGTACATCCCACACCTCAAAATAGAGGCATACAATCTACTTATTCTATCTTCAAGTATATGATGATACACACTAGTAACACTTGCTCCCACATAGTTGGAAGCGGTCAACAGAAATACTACAGTTATTTGTCCCAAAGGCAATCAATAGGCATATTGCAACTATTTCCAAAAGGCATACTACAACGATTTTCCCCAAAGGTGGTCACCATGCACGCTACAAATACTTGCTCCTCTTTAGAGGCGTTCACCAAAGATAGTTCAAATTCTACAGAGATGGCAGTGCAGCCCGCATACCACCAAGTGCATTGGTTCCTGCTTTTTATGTTTACTTGATGATTTCAGCAATTTCTCGATTATCGATTTATATGGACATTGATCTACTTGCAAATGCTTCTCTCATATTTGTAGGTACTCCACAACATTGTGTTCGAGCATGGATGCATACTTCAAGACTTCATATTCCAACATGGCAATTCACAATGGGCATCAAGATGCGTGTGCATATTGCAAGGAGATAGGGTTTCTTTTATTTTGCACATCATAGGAGCCGGACTAAGACTGTGTAATGAAATTTCTTAGATAGATCCTAAGTAACGCATTCGCCAAATCTAATCACAGAAGTTCTAAATTCACCGAACGACAAGAAAATCTTTTAAATTCGTTCAAATTCATGATTAAATTAGTTAAAATTCATGATTAAATTCAGTATTCAGCATTCAACATGTTTTTCATAGTTTGTTAATTTCAATCAATTTATGATAAATTTTGGAGTCTAAAATTTGGGACAGATTTTGTTCTATTTGAAAGCAAGAAGAGAACACAAATTGATATGAATATAAATTAGCTAAAACTTGGAACTTGACAATGACATGAAAAACCCAAGTCTGATTTTCCTTGTATGCTTTCGTTTTGAGTCAATGTGGAATTTAGAATGCAGATTGTCATTAAAACATTTTGAACAAAACATTAATAATTTTAATTAGATACTTGGTGAAAACTTGAAAGTTATTTTGACATGTTTATTTCTATGAAATGTCATTTTTTTGAAAGGTGGGTTGGTATATTTTAAAGAATAAATATATTTCTATTAGTCGAATTTTATCACGAATTTGATTTCAATTTTTTTAGTTCCAAATTTTTCCCTCGGTGAATTCAAATGCGGTGACTTAGGATAGATCAAGCCAATCACAACAATGGATGTAAATATAAATGTCTAGAGCTGATCAACAACAATATATCACAATAACAAGAGCAATATAGAGCATATCTGCACCAATTGTTGACAGCAGAGTAGAATATTGAAAATATAAGACCAAGCCACTTCGAAAGGGCAACCTCCACAACCATGCAATAAGAATAGAATTTGTAATATCATGATCAAGTACTAACCACTACCTCATATATATATCCTACTTAGGCCATCGCTACTCCATAGGCCAACCCTACTAACAATATGAGAACATAGAAAATTGTGAGATGATAAGGTAAAAGGTTATGTTAACCAGATCGGCCACACATCCCCATACACGCTATAAATTTAAGGGCAAAGCACACCCCTCCACTTCAAAAAAACATTGTTATCAATGTTGAGTAACTTTGGATGCTTCTATAGGAATGCTTCATCCTCCCATGTTGCATCCTCACTGGTCAGATTTTTCCACTTGATCAAATACTCAATCTCTCTTGTTCACAGCTTCTAAGTGTGTCTCTGCAATACCTCCTCAGGTTCCAAAATGACTCTTCCCTCCTCATACAGCTCTGGTAACTCAGTATGGGTTGATACTCTCTATCCAATTACCTTCTTCAAAAAAAAGACATGAAATACTGGATGTATGCATGTAAACGGAAGTAACTCCAACTTGCATGCGACACTACCAATTTTCTGCAGGATCTGATAAGGGTCATAATACTTAAAAGAAAGTTTGTTATCTTTTTTTTTGTCGCTTCAAGAACATTTGCTTGTATGGTTGTAGACGCACAAAGACCTAATCGCCCACTTCAAAATGCCTTTCATTGCAGTGTTGCTCTGTTTTTTGCTTCATATTATTTTGTGTCACTACCAAGTTCTATCTTAGACTAGCTAGTACATCATATGGGTGTTGAATGTGTTCTTCAACAACGCGAACCTTTGGTTGTATCCTCAAGGATGAAGTGATGGATGGGCGCTAGTACCCATACAATGCCACAAATGGAGACATTTTAGATGAGGTATGGAAGGAAGTGTTATACCGCTATTCTGTAAGTGGCAACCACTAAACACATCTCTCTTGTTTATACAATGCAAAACAACAGAGATAACCCTCTTAAGCATTTTTTGACAACCTCTATTTGCCCATTAAACTGAGGATGATATGATGAGCTATGAGCCAATTGAGTTCTCAAACATGCAAATAAATCAATCCAAAAATTATTGATAAAGATAGGATCACAATTACTTACCATGATCTTTGGGGTACGATGAAGCTTTTGAACTATATCCAAAAAAGCAGACGCTATTGTACTTGCTGCGAATCGTTGTGACAAGGCACAAAAAGGGGCATATTTGGTGAGGATATTCATGATTACCATGATGACATTTCTACCTTCCGACCTACGCAACCCTATTATGAAATCCATGGAAACCTCCCACCTTTAGCTATAAGGGTTGCAGAAGACCTAGGGTCTTAATTGTCTCGCCCTTGTTTTGTTGACACACCATGCATTTGGCCACAAACTTCTAGATATCCCCTAGGAGTCCTTCCTAAAAGAAATCTTGCTTGATTCTATGATAAGTTTTCAAGAATCCTAAATGCCCTCTACTAGATAAGCATGGAGCTCCGTACGGATCTTGTGTTTGACGGCAAAATTCTTGCACAAGTACAACCTATCTTTGTACCATAGGGCATTCCCTTTCCACATAAATTTGTTGAAGACACTAGAATCTTGTTGGAGCTTTTGAATCAAAACCTGTGTATTAGTGTCATTCTCCCATTCGGATCTTGCCATATCCAGCCAATCTACATGTCATACGGACATAGTGTGTGATAATGCCTTTGTGGACTCATCCATCCTGGACAGTGCATCTTCTACTAAATTATTCTTTCCTTTCTTATATATAATTTCAAAGTCATAACCAAACATTTTAATCCCCCAATTTTGTTGTTCTTTAAATGATAATATCTATTCCAAGAAGTATTTTAGACTATCATGATTTGTCTTTACCTTAAAGTGTCTACCCATCAGATAAGGTCTCCATTGTTTGACTACATGAAGAATAGCCATCATCTCCTTCTTATAGATAGGCTTTAGCAAATTATTACCTTTGAGCTGAAAACTCTCAAATGCAATGGGACCTCCTTCCTGCATGAGTGATGCCCCCATTCCATACCCGAATGTTTCACATTCAACAATGAATGTCTGCGAAAAAACTAGGGTAGCCAAAACCGGAATGGTGCTCATGGCCTCCTTCAAATTCTCAAATACCTTGGTGGCAGCTTCATTCCAATGGAAGGAGTCCTTCAAATAAGTTGTGAGTGGTGTTGCTATATTGCCATAATTTTTCACAAAACAACAATAGTAACTTGTCAGCCCAAGGAAGCCCCGAAGGTTCTTGAGTGTTTTTGGAACTTGTCACTCAATCATGGCCTTGATCTTGTGAGGGTCTACTTCGACGCCTTCATGAAAAACAATGTGGCCCAAGTACCCCACCTTTTTACTCCAAAAGCACACTCGGAAGGCTTTGCATAAAGTTGATGTTGTATAAAAGTGATCACTACCTGATTCTTATGTTGTAAGTGTTCTTCCCATTGCTTACTATATATTAGAATGTCATCAAGATACAAATTTTCGCAAAAAAGGCCTAAAGACAATGTTCATCAAACTCTATAACATAGATGGTGCATTTGTGAGATAAAAAGGCATTACCAAAAACTCATAATCACCCTTATGAGTTCTGAAAGTTGTCTTGTGTATATCATCATCTCTTATCCAAAATTAATGGTAACCAAAACACAAATCTAGTTTTGTAAAGTACACAACACCATCTAACTCATGTAGCAAATCATGAACGATAAGAATAGGGAAACTTATCTTTGATGGTGCACTTGTTGAGTTTTCTATAATCAGGGCACATCCTTTAGGCGTCATCCTTCTTTAGCACCATTACCACTGGAGATGAATATGCACTTTGGTTGTCTGATAATACTAGCCTCCAACATCTCATGTACTATCTTTTCAATGTCACTCTTTTGGACATATGGGTATATGTACGGTCTAGCGTTTGGCATTTGATAACTGGCAGTAGTCGAATGGCATGATCATGTTCCCTTTTTGGCAGTAGTCCTTTTGGAATTGCTCCAAAAATAACTGAGTAATTATCAACAATCTTTTGTAATTATGGTTGTGTAAACATGTTTGTTGATTGCACTTCCAATGAGAACAATTGTGCTACAAACCCCTTTGCCCCCTTTTTGAGAATCTTATGCATCTGATGAGAATGAACCAACTGTGGAGACTTTGCATGCAATCCATGCAGTGCAAATGTTTTGCCATCAAAACAAAAATGCATAAACTCCTAAAAATTTAATCTCTATCGTTTTGAAGGTTGTGAGCCATTGGACCCCCAAAACGATGTCTACCCCACCCATGGGAATAGAATACATAGGAGAGTCGAGCCTATAATCTCTAATGGCAATTTTGATACTATGGCATTTACTTGAACCATTGACTGTGCCACCATCTGCAATCATGACTTGAAATTCTAAAGTTGGATAAACAAAACAATTCAAACGCGCTGCCAGCTTATTATTGATGAAGTTGTGTACTCCCCGAGTCAATCACCACTATCACCTTTTGTTTCTTTAGGAAACCCACAACCTTGAGGGTTTGTGGAATGCTAATACTTGAAAGTGCATGGCATGAGATAATTGGTTGGGTATCTTCTGATTCCTCCTCTGGCTCATTCTCACCCTCACTTGCCACTTTTTCATCCTCTTCTTCATTGGCAACTTCAATGTAGAACAATTTCTTCTCAACACATTTATGTCCTTTGTTATATTTGTTGTCATAGTTGAAGCATAATCCTTTTGCTCGTTTCTCTTCAATTTGGTAGGTTGAGGGAATGATTGTGTTGGAATAGTGTGCTCCCTGTCAGTAGTGAATGCCCGTCATTTGACCATATTTCTTTCCTCTGCCCGACGTGCAAAGACCATGGACTCTAATATTAAACTTGGATTAAACATGCGAACATCGTGTTAGATACTATTCTTGAGCCCACCCAAGAACAGGTCATTCAAGTTATCCTTTATGATGTCATCCACGCACAAGAACAGGGTTTGGAATTGTTGAATATAATCCTTGACAGTCCCTATTTGTTGCAATTTTGCTAACTCGTTGAAGCAATTTTTTGTTACACTATTGCGATAGTGCATCCACAGCTCATCAATAAATACTGACCAGGTAACAGTAAGGCCCTTTTTTCTTTTGAGTGCATAACCATCTATACCAAATGAACTGCTCTGGTTCCAAATATAGAGATGTCATGACCACCTTTTGTGCACATGGGATCTGACGTAAGTCAAATAAATTTTCCATTTGATTGGTCCAAGTGACCGGATCCTTATCATCGGACTTGCACACTTCCATTTTTAATAGCATGTTCTGCAAACCTGTATTTGAACTTGGATTGTTCTAGCTGGGAGAACCCTAGTGGCCCAATTGAGAATTATTGGACGAAGACATCATTTGCATTGGGCCAAGAGAGTTGTCATTGTCGCATTGATGTTGCTCATAGTTCCCTTCATTATATTCATGTCACCTTTGACCACATCCAAATATTTTTTAGCCATGTTTTGCACATCTTCTTAGAGTTGGGTAAACAACCCAAAAACCCATGGATCAGAAGTTTTGAACCCCATTTCTTCCTTGCTAGGCATTTTTCTTGGAGTGGCTTGCCCTTTTCTGTGGTTTCTAGTGTTTGGACCAGCCATGCCTGAACTCTAGGGGGTAGGGTTCGAGAATTTAGGGTTATGGTTCAAGGTTTAAGGTTTCGAAGTCCGAAAACAAATGTATTGGAGACTTATACCATTGCCATCATCTCATAGAGATGAATCCAATGATTGCTATTTTGCACAAGGGTTGAAAAAAAATTCCAAACTTTTTTTTACAAGAAGTATTAAACAATATTGTGCTGGCGGAAAAAAAAAATTCCTCCTAGATCGCAAGTTATGTTTTTTCAATCCTTCGGCTCACAGAAAAATCACTACACAAGATCTGAAAAAACTATTTTGTAGAACCTTGCCCAAATCGAAGCTATGATACCACTTGTAATGAAATTACTTTAATAGATCAAGCCAATTTACAACAATGTATGTAAATATAAATGTCAAGCTCTGATCAACAACAATATATTGCAATAATAAGAGCAGAATAGGGCAGATCCACACCAATTGTTGACAGGGGCGCAGAATACTGAAAATATAAGACTAGACCACTTCGAGGGGGCAACCTCCACAACCACGCAATAAGAATAGAATTCGTAATATCATGGTCAAGTACTAACCACTATCTCCTATATATACCCTACTTAGGCTATGGCTACTCCATACATGTCAACCCTACTAACAATATGAGAACATTGAGAATTATGACGTAAAAGGTAATGTTAGCCATAGATCAGCAACACATATTCCCATACACGCTATTGATTTAGTATGTTTGGTATGTTTGGCTCATGTTGCATATTTGGGTTTAAATTGGGCGTTATGATCCCTCTTGTTGACTTCCATAGGGTGAAATCCTGTTTCTATTGTGCATCCTCTAGCTTACATCAGCCTTTTTTTTTTTTTTTTTAACTTTTATCATGCATCCTCTAGCTTACACCAGCTTATTTAAAAGTCCCCTCTTGTCCTCATCTTATCCTATGCTTTGACCCCCCTCTTAGTCAAGTGCACTTGAATTCTCCCTTCCTCTCTTTTTAGGTCCTTATAGATGTGCATAGTGTCTACTTTCATTCAATTATCTTTTATAAATGAAGATGTCTAGTAGATCATTCATGAGAAAGAAGAATACAAAAAAGCATCTAGAGAGAAACTATTACTTGTTCACAATAATTCGTAAGGGTTGGGATATTGCACTAGACGGCTTGTTGGATTATATTATGTGTATGTTTCTTTCAAGACTTGCTCCTCAAAGGGAGTCTGACTGAGGCAGGACCCTGAATCCAAACCCTAAGTTTTACCATTTTGCAAGGTGTAGTTGGGAGCGTGGAGCTGCAAACTCAGGACTAAAGCATCAAATCACCGTGAAGATCCACCACGTTGAAGAAAGATAAATCTCTAAACCTCTCTATCATTTGTTGCTCCTGATTTTGGAATCGAATAATTAGGTCTATTTTGCATTGGATTAGGCTTAGTTAAATGTTATGGATCTTTGTGGTGCAATTTAATTAAAATCCAATTTTTGTTAAAACATATATATTGTTTTCACATTTAAAACCAAAAAAACTTTTACAAACCCTTCAAAATTTTAAAAAACATGCATCATATGAACTTGAAATTTTACACATGTCAAATTTTTTGAATTTCCATGAATACCATATTTTTTTAGTGTTTAATCTTTTATGGACTAAAAATGAGTGTTATGCATTTTTTTATATATATTTATTACTTTTTGTAATTTATTGTACAGACATTTCCATGACATTTATTTTCCAAGGGTTCTTGAAAAATTGTCATTTCCACCTTTCGGATCCATTTATGTTTCTTGGTAACTAAGGTTGTGACTCAAGCTCAGCAATTGGAAACAAGAATAATGCTACAGTTGAACTCATATTAGCACCGTAGACAAGTATGCTACTGAAAGAAGCTCCATGTCAAAGGAAACATTAGTATTTGATCCAGCAATGAGGAAAACTGTTTTGATGATTGAGAACAAAAAGTTTCAAACTTTTGGTACTAGTTATTAATACCTCTATTGTCCATTAGGAATTCCGTGGGTCCATTTAAAATGTGTGCTGCTCTATGGAAAATTTAGATCATGTCACTCAGGTCAAAAAGTTTTAATCGTATCTGTCAGCAAGTGCTATCCATTCTCTAAAACCTTTGTTTTTCTTTAGGCCAACTGATGTACCCTTTCCCAAAATTATGTGGATCACATACCCATCACTAGAGAGATCATATTGAGAGTTTTAACAAAATTTTATCATTTTTAAGGAGTTTTAACAATATTTCTAAATGGATCTCGCATTCATCCTAGTTTTTCCTGTCAACCAGGATACCAACAGAACAACAACTACAATTTATCAAGGATGAAATAAATTAATTGTTCTCATAAATATGTTAGGGCCATTCACAAGATGAAATGGCTTCATCAACAACTCATGGTGGTCATTTTTTGTAGTGAAGGCAGCTTCTTGTGCATCTTTTTCTTTGATTTGGACTTGGCAATATCCACTTCTAAGGTCTATTCTGAAGACAAGTATCACTTTTCAAACCATCAAAAGGGTCATCAGATCTTAGGAAGGCAATATTTTTCTTCAGCAGACACTTAAATTGAAGCCTCTAATTCACAGATTTTTCAAAGAATCATCTAAGAGGCGTGCAGCTTCATAAGATGATTTTCAGTTTTGAGTAAAACACTTTTTTAAGACGTCAATAAGTGTACCTTTCAACCTTTTTTCCTGCAAGAATTAGCCTCTATAGGCTCTATAGATAGGGTGTGTATTTGGATCTATATTTGATGATCCAGTTCCCTATATAAAGGAAACCATGCTAGCAGCATCAGGGAAGAGACAAACATTTAGGCAACTGCTGTAATCTTGTGCAGGTCTTTCTATTGTCACTTTCTTTAAGGAAAGTAGCAGAGCACTAGTTCTTACATATCTTTAATTTTGCAAGGCAGACACAGGTGGGATGTGCAAATACTAATCATGTTTATTTCAACTCTATGATGGATGCCACGTTAAAATATGCACATGTACCCTAATACTGCAACATGTCTAAAATTGCACAATATTAATCCCTTGGTGATTGCTATATATTTCATTCAAACATAGAACACTAGAAAGAAAGATGTCCCTATGTTGACTTTATTGACTGTGGGTAAATTTGTTTTCATTTGACACACGACCTCCTGGTTTGTATTTTTCCTTCCCTACAAAATATTGTGACAAAAAGTTATGACCTCGTCGAATCTAGAAGAGAAAAAGTTTCCTGGCCATTGACTTGACCCTAATAAATAACACTTCAGTTGATACCATTTTGTCAAAGGACTCAGTCCTCACTGGGTGTGGGGCAACTTGTTATTTGACCCTTTTCATTACATACTATGTTTATCACCCTAATCTTGGATCCTAGAGCCTTGCCAATTGCTATCTCCATTACTAAGGAAATCTTTGGAAAGATGGAACCTTGGTCGATTTGGAAACTTTTTTGGTCCACCTTTTCTTTTCTAAAAATTGTAGATTGCATTCCATATATTTTCTAAGGGATGAACTTGGGACAGGAGAAGGAGGACTGCCATTCAAAGAAAATTTTCTTTCCCTATTGAAGGATGTTTAACTATTATCATCATCACCCTTCTTGATATTTTATTATTTTCTATCTTATAAAGTGAGGTTTACTGCTTATTACCCAGTATCAGGTCAAAAGTGGTGATAGAAACTCTAATATGAGGAATGACCTAGATTACTTGGTATGTAATGGCATATTTGAGAATTTTGTAGTCAGCATTTCTGTTCTATCACCATATTACTTAAAGGTATTGTTTGATATTGACAATATCAAACACATTTCTACAAATAAATATTGTGCATTTCAGCCAGGCCATTCGTTGCTGAGCAACTTCCAAGTCATTCACAAAGGCTTATACTCATTGCAAACATTCCACAAGAATGTTTGCAGAGTATTTCTTGCTTGAATATCTATATGTAGGGAAACGTTACCTAATGTTTATTTGAAGAGAAAACATTGTCAGATAATTGCCGCATCATAAGTCTTAATTCCTTAACTGATGAAGAACTGATTAAAAAAATTCAGATATAATGTACATAGTGCTAAAAGGATGAAGCCGAATTTCAGATATAGTGAAATTATGTATATCATATCTGACATTATGTACATCATCATGCTTATAACTGGTGCACATCATAATGCTTGTAACTGATGTGCAAAATTTCAGATATAATATACATAATGCCAAAAGGATGAAGGCTTCTTTTTGTAAAGATACCCTATAAGCAAGTAAAATGTTGTTTGTAAGACAAGGTAACTATTGTTTCCACCCTCAAGATTTAACAACATATCTAGTGTCATAATTTCTAAGCTTAATATGTTCTTCTTAAGATAGGCATATCATGGCCAATGAGATGTAGGTGAGTTGATTAAGTGGCTTAGTTGTTTCAAGCCCCACCCAAGTTCAAAACTCAAGAAAGACATATGAGGTCAGTTGTGGCCATTGGTTGTAATCTCGAGGTCTTAATGGTCGTTGGTTACTCTCAAGGCCGGTGGTGGTTGTTGTTGATAATAGTTGGTATACATCTCGTAATATCTTGTATACAAGGGGTATTCAGGTGGTTGATAATCGCATGAGGATCTGGGCCCCGATTATGTCCCAGACTGGTCCACGCTCTGGTCAAAAGCCGTTACCTAGCAAAAAAAGATAGGCATATCATGAATGCAGTTAGGTTGCAAACTTTGCATGTTAAAAGGTAACTTCAAAGTTGCTTAAACTTACACTGCAATAGGTATTACTCTAGCATTTTCGTGGCCAAATTCTTTTGTGAAGGAGGAGAGGGACGGGGTTCAGATGATCTCAAAAAATGGAGCATTAGTTCAATTACAATTTCTGTTATAGACATGCTTCATTCTCAACTTACAGACCAGAACAACCATGTTTGCATGCTGGGTAGGGATAGTTTTTAAAAAGCTCCAATAAAATTATAAAACTATTTCAGACTGCTTTCCTTGCATGCACACATGAAAACAAGAGTACTATTGTTGTAATTTGCTTGCATTTCTTACCCAAGCATTTGGTATCTCTGAAGGCTAAGCCATTGTTGAACAGTCAAAAAGACTGTGGTAATAATACGACCATCTAAACTCCTATAGAGCTAACACTTACATGGTCAGTGCCATTTGAAGCTTTGTCTTGTTCCCCTATTGGAATTCAAGCTCACTTTATGGCTCCCCACACTTGCCATAACATCCAAGTTCAGAAACCCCGAGACCTTTTTTCTTTTAAGAGATAATGACCCTCAACGAGTACCTATGCTTGTCTCCTCTAAATGGATTTCCTTACAATGTTTCACATTCATTACTAACAGTATCACATTATCCCCTTATAACTCCAAATAAAACAAGTCACAAGCAACATGCAAATTACAAGTAGACCCCCATTAGATAACTCATGGAAATAACAACAGGCGCTTGGCTACCAATAAAATAACAAATGCATCTTAACCATCACCCTAAAGACAGCTTCTCTATGGCTCGTGATATTTATAGTTAAAAAGCATAAAGATAAGTGCAAACTCAACCATAAGCACAATAGGTACACAAATCATCACAAAAAAGTGCATAAACCTTAACTATAATCCATACTGAAGCCTCAAGGCATGAAGAAGCTAGCTAATATCATCCCAATGCAATTCACTCTCTTATACTCCTGCAGTTTGCTTCATTCAAAAGAGCATAACTTAGTATGTTACTCAACGCTATTTTAGGTCAAAGTCAAGATCGCTCCAAATCTTTACAATGGTTATAGCCCATACTATGGAGTACAATGAAATAAGTTAGAGCCAATAATATTTGGTTTACATCATCAAACCAAATTTAACCACTTTAACATGTTGCCTTCCTCTCTTGTTGAAAATCTAATGCCAAAACTCATGATTATTAAATTGTAATGCCTCGTAGAGGAGTGTGTGTGTGCTGAAAAATAATAATTATCAAATGACAATGTCTTGTAGGTGTTGGTGAGTGTGGGCGCTTGTTTGTATTTTTGCATCTTTAAATCATGAATGTGTTCAAGAATATTGTTTAGTTCAAAGAAACCATTTTTCTTACTTGCTCAATCTATTGTACAATCTTGATCTTGTATGATGGCTTCACAAGGTGCTTAATTGGGTTCAGTTGTTATCCAAGTTAAAGATAGGCATGGGATATATTTTTGGAAAGTTATTTGAACATGTTTTGCAATGGTGTAAAATTGACGTTATATGATGCCTATTGATTCCTTAAGTTCAACTTAGTAGTCTTGAGGGTTTCCTAGCAGTCTTTGGATCCCTTGGCTGTAAAATGTAGGCGGGCTAGTTTCATAAAATTTGATTTAAGTTCAATGTTCAAAATATTATTATGATAAAGAGCCTTCCACATGTTGCCTTTGCAATCTTGAAAGCAGCTGTTGTTCACAGTTTTTGCGTGTAAAATGATCTAGGTACAATTTTGTATATTTTATATGATGGTCCCCGGTGCCATCCCTTGGCATTCTCGGGATACTCTCCAACCATCCTGAAAACTCGTCCCCCTTTTCCCATCCCCAAACCCCTTAACCTGGGCAGAACCTTGTTTTTACCTTCTTGGAAAAAGAATTCGATTTTATGCCAAAAGCATTATCAATTTATATGAACCGAAGACATTTCAAACTGATGTGTATTGCAAAAAATCATATTCCGCCTTAAGGTCAAATTCTGAAGAGAATTGATGGCCTACTTCTAATCTACTGAAGAAACATGCCGTCTTCTCTACATCTTTGTTTGTATAAGGGGCCAATATCCTATATAAAACATAGCATTGATTCTCCAGCATGTGGCACTCTTGTTAAATTTAAAGTCCGCTATTGATTCTACAAAACACAATTATGAGGCCTAGTTTTATCCTCGTTTCTGAATAAAGTTTCATTTTTTTTATGACCTGCATTACGCAAAATTTAACTATGATGTTATAATCTTGTTAAATTTCATTGAATTTGAATGTTATCTATCTATATTGGATATATCCATTGCCAAATTTCATGCTGAACTTTTTCAAAAAAATTTCAAATACCCTAATTTGAATGCAAAACCTGATCGGTCAGATTCAGCAAAGTGCTTGACCACATTACAATTGCGTAAAGCAAAAAATTATTTCAACATCGTCAGCTGTGTAATATAGTAACAATTAACATTAGATTAGCATAAAGTAACATTTTAAATAGCATAGCCCGTTTGAGGTCATTAGAATTAGTGAATCTTAGCTCAACATAAACAGGTAGACGAGAATTTGAAATCCGGACATGAAGCGGCATTGATATTGAATTTGTAACATGACATACTTGTTCCTTCCAGTAATTAGGCTCTTTAATAGAATCTGACAGAATTGTACCACTCTGCTTCTGCTTCTGCTCCTGTTGGTTTCCGTCATTGTTTTCCGTTACAAATCTGCCGAAAACTGGTCCTCCGTCTTCTTTGCCCTGCATTTCATTTTGAGCAAAAGATTTACTACGATTCAATGAAACCTCTGTGAAGCAAAATCTGCATGGTAAAAAAATTCAATCCCAATACCAGGCAAATTTCAGTGTATTGTCTATATTATAATTTACCTCTTGATCCATTGATGGATGGAGAAAGTCGTTCGGCTTCCAATTTGATGGGGAGGAGGAAGTGCTGGCGATAAACTAATTTGGCCAGGAATACATTCCAAAGAACAGAGAGGCGAGGAAAGCATGGGGAAGCAGCAGACGATGGTGGTGTTTGTGTTTCCTGCTTTCTTTTCCTGAATGATGGAATGGGTGCGGGTTTGGTGGTTTGTTTTGTTATTCAAAGTGTGTGCGTAACGAGGAGGGTTTCCTTTCGCCTTATGCTCTCGTCCAAGGTGTTTAAGGTAGGGTCCCATGATGGGCGGTGGCTATTTATTTTTTAACAAATAGCAATCAAGCTTAACCCAGGCGTCCTTAAGTTTAGTTTGTTGGAATTGCAGAGGTTATCCGTGGAGACGTGGGCCTGGGTTAGGACCTATCGCGGAAGGCAAAGACATTATTTGTCTCATAGAGACACATGAGCATGAGGGATGTAAGACCCCATTATTTGAAGGCTATTGGAAGATGGCAGTATGGAATGAGGCAGCGGCAAATGGTAAAGGTCATGGAGGGATAATGGTTCTAGTAAAAGAAAGAGAAGGTCGTGTCATTCAGTTGGAAAAGATTGACTCTAATAAACAATTCATATGGTTCAAGATCGTGGAAAATAACACTCTTCTCAGGATCGCAGCCTGTTACTTTGCTCCACAAGTATCTAAAACTTATAAAAAATGTGGCTTAGACAACAATGACCCCTATGTTGCGTTAAAGAAAGATGTTGCTGTTTTTTCGCAGCGTGGGGATGTTCTTCTTGTTGGAGATTTCAATGCTAGGACAGCGAATTGGCAAGCAAGTATTTTTAGCTCTGAAGTAAATGATAACCCTATTTGGCTCACAGAAGAGAGAAATCAGCAATGGAAAAGAATATCCGAAGATGCTAAAGGCTACAATCATTTTGGGGAAGAATTGATCACTTTATGTGGCACATTTGATCTAATAATCTGTAATGGTTTGGCTAGATGGGCTAAGTCGGGCAATTTCACTTGCAACACATACAACGGGGCAAGTGTGGTAGATTATGTAATTTGTTCGCAGAATTTGTATAAAAATATTAAAGAAGTTGAAATTGGAGAGCACGTTTGGGATCTAAAATCAGATCATAAACCGCTGTACATAAATTTGTATTGGGCAAAGGATAGGCGGCTTGGGGCAAAAATCCAAGGCCCTCAACACCCACCTTCTCAGGGCAGAATTTTGTTAACTTCAGAAAACAGTAACACTTTTAGAGCTACTCTTGAGGAACTTTGTATGGGACACCCTATGTATAAGCATGGTGTTAACAGTCATGACTTATCAAATTTGATTCACGAGGCTCTTTCAAAATGCAAGAGAGCAAAAAATAGAAAATCTGAAACTAATTGTTTTCCAACCAATGCATGGTTTGACAAGGAATGTAAGAGAGCCAGGAGGAACCTAAGGGAGTCGAATAAAACTAAACTCGACATTAAGGCCTACAAACAGATCCTAAAGAAGAAAAAAACTGATTTTATGTTCACAAGGAGAGAGAAGCTAATTTTTTTGGGCAGAAATAACCCCAAACGTTTCTGGAAAGAACTCCAACCAAGGAGAAAGCAAAATGAAAATAATATTACTGCCACCCAATGGTTTGAATATGCTAAGAAACTTTATGAACAAGAGGGTGGAGTGGGACACCCACCTTTGGTCAACGATACTACAAACATTTTCACTGTGCAAGAGGTAGAGACAGGGATTAAGAAGTTGGGTGGAGGTAAAGCAAAAGATCTTGTTGCACTTCAAGCCGAATATTTGAAGTGGGGCATGAAAACTCTTGCACCGTACATCACTGAAATCTTCAACAAAATCTGCCAAGAAGGGTTTCCGAAAGATTGGACAATCAGCCTTGCAATACCACTTTTTAAGAGTGGTGATGTTAACAATCCCTCCAACTATAGGACTATAATGATCAATCCCCTCTTTGCTAAACTTTTTGGCAGCATGATAGAAACTAGGATCAGCAAATGGGCAGAAGAAAACCATAAACGTGCTAAAGGGCAAGTTGGTTTTAGGCCAAAGCACTCGACAGTGGATCACTGTGTCACTCTGAGACACATTATTGAAAAAGAGTGGGAGAAAAAGGAAGAGGTTTTTTGTTGCTTTGTTGACTTCAAAAAGGCTTTTGATACCGTTCCGAGAGACAAGCTTTGGTTTAGGATGGAAGAATTGGGGATTCCTAGGCATCTCAGAGCTGTTGTTCATAGGATGTACGAAGAGGTGAAAGTGAAAATCAGAACTTCAGATGGCATTTCAGAATGTTTCAGGAGCGATATCGGGGTCAAACAGGGTTGCCCTTTGTCTCCTACTTTATTTGGTTTATATATTGATAAAATGGAAGAGTGGTTAAACATACAAAAGGGCGAAGGCATTCAGCTAGGTGAATTTGTTATAAAGTTGCTCTTATATGCGGACGATCTCATTTTAATTACCAAATATGCCTGTGGTTTGCAAGACCATCTATCTTCTCTTGAGCGCTTTTGCAGAATGGTGGGGATGCAGGTCAATATCAGCAAGACTAAGGTTATGATTTTCTCTAATAATAAAAAACAACATCAACATGAATTTTATTACAATGGAAGTCTTCTCGAAGAGGTTGCGGATTATAAATACCTTGGCATCGATTTCAACAAAAAGCTAAGCTGGTCTAGCTGCAGGTATAAAAGGACACTAGGTGGGTGGAAGGCTTTCTATGCTCTTCAGAATAAGTGCCGTGAAGCGGAGTTGTGGGATTGGAAAACTATTCAAACCTTGTTCGGTCTTCTTGTGCTGCCAGTTGTTCTTTACGGGTGTGAATTATGGGCCAGCAGCACTACTATAACACAATGGAAACAAATTGAAGGAATCCAAAAGCGCTTGATTACAAGCAAGATTAAAATCAAAAGCACGGTTCCATATGACATCATGCTAAGTGAAATGGGAGCTGTTCCTATCGAGGCACTTGCTATGGTTCGCCTTTTAAGCTATTTAAAAAGAATCGAAAAAATGGAAGAGGATAGATGGCCTAAAGTTGTTTTTAGTGATACACTATGTAAGCGAAAAAGGACATGGATGCAACAAAATATCACATAGATGAGTAAATGGAATATTCAATTCAATATGTGCCCCACAAATAATAAAGAAATAAAAGTCTTTGTTATGGAGAAATTTTACAAGAGAAATTGGGGAAGCGAGATCGGGAGGAAGAAACTATATTATATAAATGAGTTCAACCCCACTTGTGATCAACTCCAAAAAGCGTACATAGGAGCCAACATTTCTTGGAGGGCTAAAATTCTTATTGCTCAGCTGAGAACCAACTCTCACCAACTTCGTTGTGAGACCGGGCGTTGGAAGAGGCCAAAGGAGGCTTGGGAAGAGAGAATTTGCAAATTTTGCAATTCTGGGAAAGTGGAAACTGAACAGCACTTTATTCTAGAATGTGAGGCCTACAAAGATAGCAGAGATAAATTTGCGGATACTATATGTGACAGTTCTTGGCATAACCTATTCAACGAAGAGCACATTGAGCAATTAGGGGGGCTCATCAGCAGCCTACACAAGAAGCGAACAGTGCTACTTAAATCTGCTTGAGTTGTCTTGCCGTCCCATAGACTATTTTTAGTCTCGTGGACGTTAAAATTTTTATTATTATTATTTGGTGTTCGTCACAAATTCTTGGGGTCTTTTTCTTATTAGGAGGACTCTTTTTTTAAAAAAAATTGTGTAATATATTTGATTGCGGAAAAATATGAGTATAATGATTGGATATAAATATTTAATTGGCAACCGAAAAAATAGGTGCAGTTATGTAAATCATCAATATTCTATTGCTTTCCACTTCTCAAAAACGTTTTATTAAATAGTAGCTACTCTTTATTTTAAGGTGCAGATATTTTGTAAACAGTGTTTAAACTTGTTATGATACATGGAACCGCTTTACTAAAAATTATAGAAGCAGTAGCCCCAGCATGGGACCCCTCTATAACTAGCTACCAATTTAGTTTAAGGACTAATAGTAGTGAGTATATATTTTATAGTCTTTGTAAACACTAAAATTTTGTGTGGGAGGTAATTATTAGTTGTAGAATTGTATTACTCTATAGTATGTGTGTTTCTCTGATTATTGTTGACCATTTTGGTCCTGCGAGCAAAAACATCAGTCTCCTTTCTTTCCCTGTTGTTTTGAGCAATCAGTCAGGTATCCACCTTTCTGCGAATGCTCCCCCCTTTTTTCCTTGCAATAGCCTTGTTCTAATGAAAAGTTGAAAGATCTAAGCCCTGTAGGTTCTTGGCTTGATATGGGGCTTATTTCGCTTTGGGCAGTCAATTGCACAGGTTTTTTGACAAAGGGAATGGGCCGATTCCAAAGGGATGCAAGTCTTTCAGCAGGCTCCAAAGGCAAAGTGCCCATGCGGAGGGAGGAGTTTCCTTCGGAAAATGACCAGGTAAAAAAGCCGAAAGGTGAGTTCCTTCAAACAAATCCATGCAACAGACAAAGAATTCCTTCAAACTTTTTGTCCAAAGGAGATTCATAAGGCAAAATGGCAAGGGTCCTTCGGACATTTTGTCCAAAGGAAAATACAAGGAAAAGAGCAAAGGCAAATTCCTTCGGACATTTTGTCTGAAGGAATTTGTTCGAAGAAAAAAACCAACCAAAAGAAAGAAGCGCTGAAAAATGAAGGAAACATTTCCTTCGGGCAAAATGTCCGAAGGAATTCCTTCAGACATTTTGTCCAAAGGAATTGATAAGCCAAGGCAACCCGAAGGAGCCCGAAGGGCAAGTGCCCTTGCGGGGGACTCTCGGTTGCGAAAAAGGGGACCTTTTCCAAGCTTCGAAGGGACACCTTCCCTTCGGGAGGGTTCAACGACAAAAGGCCGATGAAATTGCGAAAAATCTGAAGGAATTACCAAAGGGATGACGGGCCCGAAGACATAAAATTCAGCATTGCGAACTAGCCGTCAGAATTCAAACGTCTAATGACGTCCTCGCAGACGTCAAAATTAAGACAATGGATTAGTCGTTAGCTTTCAAATGGCGACGGGTGCACAAACATTAACTTTACGGGAATGAAATAACTGTTGACTTTTAAATCCTTGAGCACGAACCCGAAGGAATTCAAAGGCCTTAAGGCCAAAAGGAAGAGACCGCCGAGAAAGGAGCCCGAAGAGCCAAGGATTGACAAAAGATAGCCTCGAGGACTGAAAGAGCCAGGAAAAGACAAAAGCCAAGAGTGAACTCAGTGACCCGTCGAGAAAGGAGCTGAAAGAGCCAAGCACACACACGAACAAAACAGCCCAGGTGGCAAAAGAAGTGTCGACAAAAGAGTTATTACAGCGGTTGGAACAGTCCTTAAGAAATGGTCATCAAAGAGCGCAAACAGTGAAGGTGCGGCCTATTTTTCTTCGTTTAGGTATTAATGAGCAGACAACTGCGTGAACCTCTTTAAGGAGCGGTCTTGTTTTCAAACAAAAAGGTGCCACCCATGCCCTTACAATAACATTTAATATGGGTTAATCAATAAAAGTCAAGACTTGGACTGCCGCAGCATGGTTTTCTTCACCAGACTTCCTCTTTCCAATGAATTAAATGTAGCATGGGCCACTTGTGGAAAGGGCACCATTGCTTTCTCTCCTCTATATATTGTAGACTCTCATTTTGATAAAGGTTATATCTCATTTTGTAAGGTGAAGCCCTACCAAAATTTCACCTTGAATCAATAAAATGTGTTTTACCTCTATTTGACTGGTTATATCTCTGAGTGTCTTTGAGTATTAACCTTGTGTTCAGTCATTTTGCATGATGCTTTCACAAGTTTGACACCAACATACCTGGTATAGACAAAGCACCATTTATGCAGGTAACATGAAGTGTTGTATCTGAAGCGCAAAGACAGAAGAGAGTTATTAGACAGTGTGTTTTCTACAGCGCCTGTGTTAAGTTCATTTTATGTGTGTCTTCATTAAGCCTCTCTGTTAAGGCTCCCTACAGTCTAGTCTTTTCATCAGATAAAGTGTATGTATGTCCTCTTCTGGTCTAAAGTGTGAGTAACTGAGTAGATCAAACTTATTTGGTGCATCACCATCTTAAGTTAGTTTCTATTTTTAGTATCCTTCTCTCTTTTCAACCCCCCTTTTATATATTAGCAATAGTAGTGAAATAACTCAGAGATGCATCAATGGGAGCTAGCCCTTATCTAGAGATTCTCCCCTCAGTTTTCCCAGAACCACAGGCAAGAGGGGAGTCTCCATTGTGCCGCGTGGAAGACAGAAGCTCAGCCTTCTATCAAGGGTGCAATCCACAATGTCAATAATTTTTGGCATGCCCGGTGGGACCAATTTTTTTAACACTCAAAAAAGTTGTAGGATTGATGTTGGTCTTGTTACAGTAAAAAAAATCAACCATTTTTCCAACATTTGGCGACTCCATTATCAAGAGCATCAGTCTCTAGTCAAAGATTAATATGACATCCTATGCCTAAAGTCACCACACGATCTACTGTTAAGGGTGTCCCTTTTAAATTTGTTGAACTACCATTAAACTCAGCAAGACGAATGAGGTTTGAAAGGACTCATCCTTATTTAGCAAGTCATTTTCCTATACCTGCTATAAGATACACTTATGCAAGAAGGCCCCGATTGAATCCTGTCATAGTTATGGCTATACCTTTTATGGCCTTTCATGGTCATAGTCCTTTGAATCTTCTGCATTATGACCCAATCCCAGGTACAACCCTTAAGAGTGTGTCTCCCTTTAATGGAGAAGGGCCTATTACTACTATTGAGCACATCATAAATATTGCCAACCTCTGCAATATTCACAATGTCATTGAAGAAAACATTGCTATCAGATTGTTGGCATTGTCTTTTAAGGGCAAGGTTCTGGACTGGTATGGGACTCTGCCTATGAATTCAGGTGGCACATGGAACAAATTGGGTACCCTCTTAAAAAATAGATTTGGGGAGAAGAGTGATCACCTCTCGCTTGCTGAGCAGCTAACCACCATGCAGAGAGCTCCACACAAATTTATGCAGGATTTCAATACTCGGTTTCAGAAGACACGGGACAAAATCCCCATTTTGGTAAGGCCAACTCCAAGCTATGCTTTCCTCTATTATTTGAAAGCATTGAATAGCGACATTGTTATCATGATACAGTCTATGAGAGGACATGTGCTACCCGCTGCCTATGAAATAGCCATAGCAGTTGAGAATTACTTGGTGTAAGCGGGAAAGATAGCTCCTAGACCTCATATTCCACTCTTCCCTGAATTACCACCCCCAGTCTAGACTGTTGCACCCAACTTAGCTCTTCTACCTGGCATAGAAAGGTTGGCTGTTACTTCGTCCAATGACCTTCATGAAGTCAAAAGCTTGTTGCAAAGCATGACTAATGAACTGGTGGCTCTCAAAAGGCAGCAAGCTCAAAGCTATCAGCCAAATCAAGGATATCAACAGTTTGAGCAAGGAAATAGACCCCCTTTCCAGAATTACAATAAAGGATAGGGTCAGTTTGCACAAGCCAGACCTTATCAAGGCTATAATCCAGGTGCTTCTTCATCATCTAAGGCTCTGGTGCCCACTTAAAATAATCTGGTACAAGAACAACCAAATTGCTCACCCATGAGATATGGTCAAGATCAGGGTGTTTATACAAATGAGATGCTGAGTCAATACATGAATGTATAAGACAATCAAGCAGCCACCCAATTCCCAAGCTTTGAGGTGTCAGTGCAACCTGACATGGACAGTAGGCCAGCTCAGTCTGATTTCACTCTCATGAATCACCTGGAAGGTGAATTCTGTGCAGTCAACTACATGGGTAGTGCATACAACCAAGGTGATTATGTTGCAGCCAACACAAGGTCCAAAAGGAGAGCTATGGAGGAAGCTCAGGTAGCTACTCAAATTTTTGCAACATCTTCTTCATCACATGTGAACCAAAAATTTCCAAATTTTAGGCCGCCAGTTACACCCTCAGCTCCTTGGCCTATGCCTTAGGCTGCAAGTAACTCTAAGGAAAATTTGAAAGGGGGCAACCCTCAAATTAATGTGGTGGACCAGATGAAGAAGCTACACATGAATATATCCTTGTGGGATTCATTGGCAATGTTGGGACAAAAGGACATGCTCTAAAAGTAATTGCATGGGCTAAATGAATAAGTTGTCCCAGCAAAAATCGATAATGTTCTGATCATGAATGGGCACCCTTCCACAGTAGGCCAAGTAAAGAAAGAAGAAAAGGTTTCCCCTTTTTATCTGTCCTTAGTCATAGGAGATTTCCTGGTGCACAATTGCATTATTGACAGTGGGGCAAGCACCTCAGTAATGCCAAAATGTATAGCGGATAAACTAGGGCTCAAATACGAATAAATGACTAAGGGAGTCTTGCAGCTGGATGGAACACCAACAAAGACAGTAGGAGTGGTGAGAGGCTTGAACTTAATGCTCCATGCCTGTCCAACTTTCTCAGTTACTCACGACGTGGTGGTGGCGGATGTTCCTCCCTACTTTGCCATTTGCTTGTTTAGGGATTTCACATCCAAAATAGACGGGTACATAGCAGCAAACTAGTCCTACCTGGTTTTTAAAACCAAATATGGGACTAAGGTCAAGATTGAGTCAGAGCCAATCCACAGAGATCATCTAGAGCCATACTCACTCAAGGTAGGAAATGTTAGCTATGTCATTATTGATCAAGAAGAATTGCAAGTGGATCAATCTCCGCCCTCTGCCCTTGAAGGAGTTGCTGAACTGCTCTTAGATGAATGGGGAAGTGACAACTTTGAACATGACCCTTACAAGTTCATAGAAGAGGCAAGCCTCAGGATTTATTGCATGCATGAAGAGGGTACTTTTGTACCAAATTTGATGAAAGCAAGCCAAGAGAGCTCAGGTTTATGGCAGCTTTTCTTTGATGGCTCAAGAAACAAATTGGGAGCTGGTGGTGGAGTAGTATTAATTTCCCCCTCACAGGAGAAATACTTCTCAACTTTCAGGTTCTAGTTTTCTTGCACATGCAATGTTGCAGAGTATGAATCTCTCATCCATGGTTTGGAGTGGGAGAGGAAAAGAGGAATTAAAGAGCTACATATTTTTAGAGATAGCGAGTTGATCATAAATCAGGTGAGAGGCCAAAATCTAACAAAGAATTCCTTGTTTAAGTCTTACAAGCACAGGGTGTGGGACTTAATGGAGAGTTTTCTTGCTTTCAATGCTACTTTCATTCCAAGAGAGCAGAATAAACAAGCTGACAGACTAGCAGTAGTTGGTGTTCAGTTTGATGTCCCTAAAGAGATAGGCCGAGACAGCAGTCCGCACCATTTAAAAGTGGTAATCAGACCATCTGTGCTTGACAACATCACCAACTTACAGGTGTTTGACAGTGATCAATAAATAGCACTTTTGTTACAAGATAAAGCTGAGTTTGCCTCTAGAAACCAAGTCAAGCTACAGTAGCAGTATGACAGCTAGATTATTCAGCTGAAAAACAAACTTCCCAAGGGCTTGGTCACTCTTGAAAGTATCTTCAATGAGGATGACCAACTGAAAAATGATGAGGCAAGCATCACAATGAGGAAAGAGAACTATGAAAAGGTTGAAATATTCAATAATAAGATGCTTGCACTTGGAAAAGTGTGTACAGATGATGAAAGGCAAGCTTTCATCTTGTTGTGTGAGGAGTTTGTTGATGTCTTCACTTGGGAGTATAGCAACTTGAAGGGTTTTGACGCAAGTTTGGCCCAACATACCATTGAGTTGGAGGAAGGTGCCAAGCCCATCAAATAGAAATAAAGCCCTGTCAACCCAAAGATTAAGCCTCTCATGCGAAAGGAACTCACCAAGCTGATTGAGTCCAGAATCATATTTTCGATCAAACACTCTTCTTGGCTGGCCAATATTGTTCCTGTCTAAAAAAAGAATGGGGAGATCAGATTATGTGTAGATTTCAGAGACCTTGATAGAGTCTCTTTGAGAGACCATTATCCTCTCCCAAGTATAGAGCAGATCCTCCAAATGGTGACAGGTAGTGAGCGTTTCTCCCTCCTGGATGGGTATTCAGGGTACAATCAGATTTTGGTGCAAGACTGTGACCAGTACAAGACAACCTTTACTACCAAATGGGGAATGTTCGCTTACCAAAAAATGCCATTTGGACTGTCCAATGCTGGTGCCACTTTTTAACGAGCCATGGACATAGCTTTTCAAGACCTGATAAATAATATTGTACTGGTATATCTTGATGATGTGATAGTATTTTCTAAGGAAGCAGGCCAACACAAGAAGCACCTCAGGGAAATCTTTGAGAGGTGTAGAGAGTTTGATATCTCTCTCAACCCAAAGAAATGCGTGCTCATTGTCTATGAAGGTAAACTCCTTGACCATGTGGTTTCGAAAGAAGGCTTGACCATTGATTTAGAAAGAGTTCACTCCATCCTAGAGCTGTCCTTACCTAAGCATACGAAGGGTCTGCAAAACTTTTTTGGCAAAATAAATTTCATCAGGAGATTTATCCCAAATTTTACCAATATAGTCAAGTCATTGACCTCAATGCTAAAGAAAGATGAGAAATTTGCGTGGACAACACAAAGGAAGGATAGGTTTGAAGGGATCAAGTAGGCTATCACCCAGGCTCCTACCTTGATCAGTCCTGACTTCACCAAATATTTCAACCTCTATACCTTCAAAAATGAAGAGGTAATCTCTACCATGCTTACCCAAGCGAATGACGAGAACCTTGAATAGTCACTTGCATTTTTTAGCCAAAATCTAGAGGGTTTTGAGGTCAAGTATATATATGTGGAGAGGTAAGTCCTTACGATCATACGGAGTGTGAAGAAATTCAGACATATGCTGTCTAACAATAGGGTTCATCTCATGGTGCTGCACCCCAGCGTCAAATATTTCTTGATCAGCCGTGATCTAAATGAAAAAAGAGCATGATAGATCACCAAAGTAATGGAATATGACGTAGACATCATAACCACCAAACTGGTAAGGGGAAAAGGCCTGTGTGAACACCTTGATATAGACCTTAAACAACAAAAAGAGGATAATTTGCTAATTCATGATGAAGCCACAGTAGAAGAACCAGTAGTCATGAAGGATTGGACATCAGACATGAGACATTTCCTTCTCACTGGTGAGTGCTCGCAGGGCCTTGATAGGACCAAGAGGAGATATTTTAGACTCCAATCTCTCCCTTATGTCCTGATTGATAGAGTGTTATTCAGAAAGGATTTCTTAGGACTTTTAAGGTGCATAGACTAGGTTAGGTCGACAGGGTGATGTCTGAGTTCCATAATGGGCCAGCTGGTGGTCACTTTATTCTTAAGCCTACAACTGCAAGAATTATGAGAGCTGGTTACCTTTAGCCCACTTTATTCAGAGATACCCATGCCTAGATACGAAAGTGCCAGAAGCGTGCACTCTTTGATGGGAAATAATGACTGGTTATAATGCCTCTACAGCCTATTCAAGGGGAATAACCATTCATGTAATGGGGCCTATACTTCATAGGGATGATCAATCCTCCCTCCAGCGCTGGCCACAAATGGGTCTTGACTGCCACAAATTTCTTCACAAGATGGGTAGAAGCTGTCGCTTTGAAGGAGGCCAACGAAAGTGCAGTCCTAGATTTCTATGAAGGCCTAGTGACAAGGTTTGGAGTCCTAGCTACCATCATATCAGATAATGCATTGGCTTTCTTAAGAACCAGAATGAATGAGTGGGCATTGAGATATGACATTTATCTCAGCACTTCTTCCAACTACTACCTACAAGGGAATGGGCTAGCTAAGTCCACCAACAAGAATCTAATCAGGATTATCAAAAGAACAATGGAGGAGAATCAGAGAACTTGGCATGCCAAGTTGAAAATAGCCCTGTGGGCAGATAGGGTTACTCCAAAGAGGGTAGTTGGCAATTCACCATACATGCTCATGTATGGAAGGGAAGCTAGACTTCTTATTTCACTTGAATTTTCAGCTTTCGATCTTGCTCACCAGCTGCAACTGGAAGAGGGCAACAACATGGAGGTCAGGTTGTGTGAATTGATAGAACTTCAAGAGACAAGGGACCGAGCCATGGTTTCTATGATCAGCCATCAACAGCAAATAAAGAAGCACTTAGACAAGAAATCCTCGTCAAAAGGCTTCTCTGAAGGCGACATCATCCTAAAATGGGACGAGGACCGAGCTAAGCCTAGAAAGCACATGAAGTTTGATGCCCTATAGAGTGGTCCATATGTCATCACTCAGTACAAATAACACAATGCATTCCAACTCTCCATGTTGGATGGTGAAGAATTGCATATCCTAGTTAATGGGATATACCTTAAGCACTATCACTGAGCTTTTCTCTCATTTTGTACATATTTTCCTTATTTTTTCCTTGTTTTCCCTAAGTGCTTTCGCACATGTTCGTAGTTTTTAGCCTTGTGTGTGTTTTATTTACCTTTTGGGGTAAAAGCTTCATGATTGATTCTTGGATATCTCAAATCCATTATCAACCTTTCAGGCTGTGTTTTGACCCCGTGCCCAATGGACTTGCAAGTCACTAGTCTTCTTTAGCATAGCAGGCATGCTTCCCCTGGGAATTTCCAGATTTGTTGACCATTTTGGTCCTGCGAGCCAAAACATCGGTCTCCTTTCTTTTCCTACTATTTTGAGTAGTCATTCATGTATCCACCTTTCTACAAATGCTCCCCCCTTTTTTCCTTGTAATAGCCTTGTTCTAATGAAAAGTTGAAAGATCTAAGCCCTGTAGGTTCTTGGCTTGATATGGGGCTTATTTCGCTTTGGGCAATCAATTGCACAGGGTTTTTCAACAAAGGGAATGGGCTGGTTCCAAAGGGATGCAAGTCTTTTAGCATGCTTCAAAGGCAAAGTGCCCTTGCAGAGGGTAGAGTTTCCTTCAAAAAATGACGAGGTAGAAAAGCCGAAAGGTAGGTTCCTTCAAACAAATCCATGCAATAGACAAAGAATTTCTTCAGAATTTTTGTCTGAAGGAGATTCATAAGGTAAAATGGTAAGGGTCCTTCAGACATTTTGTCCAAAGGAAAATATAAGGAAAAGAGCAAAGGCAAATTCCTTCAGACAAAAATCCCAAAGGAATTCCTTCGGACATTTTGTTTGAAGAAAAAGATCGATCAAAAGAAAGAAGCGCTGAAACATGAAGGAAAAATTTTCTTCAGGCAAAATGTCTGAAGGAATTCCTTCAGACATTTTTTCTGAAGGAATTCCTTCAGACATTTTGTCTGAAGGAATTGAGAAGCCAAGGCAGCCCAAAGGAGCCCGAAAGGCAAGTGCCCTTGCAGGGGACTCTCAGCTGCCAAAAGGGGGACCTTTTCCAAGCTCTGAGGGGACACCTTCCCTTCGGAAGGGTTCAACGACAAAAGGCCGATGGAATTGTAAAAAATTCAAAGGAATTACCAAAGGGGTGATTGGCCTGAAGACATCAAATTCAACATTGTGAACTAGCCGTTGGAATTCAAATGTCTAAGGGATGTCCCCGTAGACATCAAAATTAGGACAATGGAATAGCCATTGGCTTTCAAATGGTGATGGGCCGTGAACATCAACTTTATGGCAATGAAATAACCGTGATCTTTAAATGCTTGAGCATAAACCTGAAGGAATTCAAAGGCCTTAAGGCCAAAAGGAAGAGACTACTGAGAAAGGAGCCTGAAGAGCCAAGGATTAACAGAAGATAGCCCTGAGGGCCGAAAGAGCTAGGAAAAGACAAAAGCTGGGGAAAAACAAAAGCCAAGAGTGAACTCAGTGGCCCATCGAGAAAGGAGTTGAAAGAGTCAAGCACAGACATAGACAAAATAGGTGGCAAAAGAAGCATCAGCAGAAGAGTTATTATAGCGATTAGAATAGTCCTTAAGAAATGGTCATCAAAGAGTGCGAACAATGAAGGCACAACCTATTTTTCTTCATTTAGGTATTAATGAGCAGACAACTGCGTGAACCTCTTTAAGGAGTGGTCTTGTTTTCAAATAGAAAGGTGTGACACATGCCCTTGTAGTAATATTTAATATGGGTTAATCAACAAAAGTCAATACTTGGATTGCCACAGCATGGTTTTCTTTATCGAGCTTCCTCTTCCCAATGAATTAAATGTAGCATGGGCCACTTGTGGAAAGGGTGCCATTGCTTTTTCTCCTTTATATATTGTAGACTCTCATTTTGAGAAAGGCTATCTCTGATTTTGTAAGGTGAAGCCCTGCCAAAATTTCACCTTGAATCAATAGAATGTGTTTTACCTCTATTTGACTGGTTATATCTCTGAGTGTGTTTGAGTATTAACCTTATGTTCATTCATTTTGCATGATGCTTTCAAATGTTTGACACCAACTTTCCTGGTATAGACAAAGCACCATTTCTATAGGTAACAAGAAGTGTTGTATCTGGAGCACAGAGAAAGAAGAGGGTTATCAAACAGTGTGTTTTCTACAGTGCCTGTGGTAAGTTCATTTTCTATGTGTCTTCATTAAGCCTCCTTGTTAAATCTCCCTACAGTAGGGTATTTTAATCAGATAAAGTGTATGTATGTCCTCTTCTAGTCTAAAGTATGAGTAAATGAGTAGATCAAACTTGTTTGGTACATCACCATCTTAGGTTAGTTTCTATTTTCAGTATCATTCTCTCTTTTCAACCCCCCTTTTATATATTAGCAGTAGTAGTGAAATAACTCAGAGACACATCAAAGGGAGTTAGCCCTTATCTAGAGATTCTCCCCTCGGTTTTGCCAGACCCACAGGCAAGAGGGGAGTCTCCATTGTGCCACGTGGAAGATAGAAGCTCAGCCTTCTGTCAAGGGTGCAATCCACAGTGTCAATAATTACCAATTCATGTTAGGTTCTTATTGGTATTTTTCCCATGTATTAGTTATGTATTGTTTTGTTCTATTTGCTTTATTTTATCTCCCTTCTCTGCCCTATTTTCTTGGGTTATGTCCATGTTGCCCAAAACAGTACAGTGTATGGTTTTGGGGCACCAAGATCATATTGTGCATGGTTCTAAGATGGGCCCTTGTAACTCTAGTTTTGGGTCTCTCGTGCCTTATGTTCTTATTTAATTAACTTTTTTTAGTATGGGATTGTCAATGTTTTTGATATATTAAATGTGGGATGATGGGCCCACACTCGATCTGGAACACAAGCAGAGATTCTAATTCCCATACCTCCACTTTGCCAAATAGCCAATTTTATGTCCTTGTTGTCAGTACCCAAATCGCGAGTGAGATTTGAACCTATGTTATCAGTCTACAAATGCATCCACTCTAACCGGTACACCACAACCTAGGGACATAGAATTGTGAATGTTAATTCACGTGTAATTTTTATATATTATACGTGTGACATATGTATGTTTTATATTTTATAAATGTTCATGTAAGTAGAAAAGATAAATGGAAGGCTGAATGGTTTCATATGAACAAGTAGGAAGACAAATGAAAAGATGAGAAGCCAAAAAGGCATGTCAACTCTATAAGTATCTAACACCTGTAGGAAGATAAGTTAGTTACTATTTTGGTTACTCCAATATATTAAGTTGTTGATACACATTTGAATCAATTTATCTCGCAAAAACATATGTATCCTTAGCCATAATATGTTATTCTAACTAATGATATGAATGAGAATTCATAAGTTTTTGAATTGTATATCATTATTTATTCAAGTATTCTTATCTTTACGAAGTCTAAATTTAAATCACTCCCTTTAAGATGGTTCTTTACCAATTTTGTGATTAAGGTGATTTAAATAAGAAAAATCTATGAATATTTAGATTTTATATGACATGACAATAATCATACAAATTTGAATGTGAAATGATAGATTGATATTGCACTTAATATATTTAGATTTGACAAAAGAATGGAAGAGAGATACACTTAGCTAAATTTTGATTTTTGTTGATTGTTATATTCGTCACAGTCCCTGAAAAGGCTTTTACCTGCTCTATAACCACTCAGATAAGGAAACATGAGCTCAAACCCTGTGTAGACATTACCAGTGAAGCTCAAACCCCTATGATGGCCAGTATTATCCAGGATCTAATAATACTATCTAAGTTAATTATGTAGGTTTGTGTTACCTTAGATCATTATGCTTACACTTGTAGATACCTCTTATGTGTGCACTCTTATCCATTGATCTGTGTTTTACTTTCAAAATGTTAATTGCATTTGTGACACATGGTGACTTTTCAAAAAGGGGTGAGAAATTTGGGTTGGACAAACCCAACCACTCCTCATTGAGTGATTAAGCATTACCCACATTACAATACTTTGAAAAAGGGCTCAAATTGCTTGTAGTTGTCCCACTTAAGTTAGTGTGCACCATCATGGTCATGCAAGAATGTAATGTAATGTTTGGCTTTTGATATTTGACACCATGCAAGTTTGATCTACATTTGTATCAAGACTTATATCTAGAGCTACTCATTTGAGGGGTTTTCAGATGTGTATATATGTGTGATAATGTCTCGAAAGGATGCTAATTGATTTCTCAATGCTATTTCCAAGCAGTGACCGAATGACTAAGTGAGAATGACCTTAGGAATTATTTATATTTATAGATGACTCTTTGATATTATTTGTTATGATTGAACCATGAAATATGTCTAGGTTGACCTAATAGAGACATTCCAAATTGAAAAATAGTCTTTGAGTGTTCTTGGACACTATCAACAAAGACAAACATTTGTACTAAAACAACTATCTAACTATTTATAGTACTGCCCTAGAAGCAAAAATTGATGATATATGATTTGATGAAAATATGTTTAGGATTATGAAATGTTATTATATAGATTGTAGTGATTATGACTATGTTTATCATTAAATTGGGTTAGCCAAGATAATAGGTGTATAAACAGATAGGAGAAAGTGTGCATAATAAACAAATGTGTTTGTAAAAGTCTAAGTATGTCAAAATGTATCAAAGTTGATGTTGTCAAGTGTCTAATACCAAATTTAAGTATCTACAAATGCCTCCACTTTTATTCTAGTATTGAAAATGCTAAATGAAAATGATAAAAGAAGAAATTTGGTACTTGTAGTTAATTGCACTTGGTGTTGACATGTATGCTCCAAATGTCTTACTTGTTGCATGCAAAACTTGCAAGGAAAAATGTATAGATCAATGTCCACTCATAATATATACGAAATAATCTAGATCAGTGAATTATTTAAAATTTAAAATCAATGAATGAATAGACTTGAGGGTATGTGAACCAATCTTCATTTATCAAACTCATTTGGAGAGTGCCATGGGGTGATTATGCCCCAATGAAATACGACCATTGAAGCCATGTATTAAGGAGTGTCAATGCCACCATTAGAGAAGAATAAGTGCTAGAAGTTGATCGTCATAGAAACCTCAACTGCACTACTTTAAATATCATCATAACTCTTTTTTTGGGACCCCAAAATAGATTCATATGCAAATTTGGAACATCGAAACAAGTTCTTATGTAAATTGAAACTCTGCAACTATTGTTGCTAACAAATTTTATATTCGAAAGGCTCATGTAGTACCATTGTTCCCCAACAATACTAAACATATAAATAGAAAAGTATTTGCAAGAATAACATTCATGTCCCAAATCTAATCCATCTTTACCTCAAAGTAGTATTGAATGCCATCATTTATTTTTCATAGTGTCATAAAATGCCTCTCATTCTACTCATGTTGATAAATCTGATAAAATATACTCAATCTCACCCATATAATCTATCTCGTAATGTTCTAATTGTTCCACACAATCTTTAAAAATACCCCATACATGCCTCACATGTGCCTCAATCTATCTAATTTATCCCCTTGAAATAACATAATCTAACCCAATATATATGAACTATATATTTTTCATGGCATGAATCTTTAAGACAAGCCCACTATATGTCCCCTTTTTTATATGAGGGATGAAGCCTAAAAATCACGTATCTCAATAAAAAGAGTTGTGTGCACCATATGTTATATATGAAAATGTAACCATGTAAAGTATGTATGCAAACATGATAAGATATGTCATCATATAAATATTTCGTCATTCATGCATGTTGTTTTATTGATTTTATAATTAAATAGATTTAACTATAATCAAACAAATACCAGAGTAAAGTGAAATGGCTAACTAAATCAACATCTAATCTATTTAACCCTAAAAATCTAGAATGGGGTTATATAGGGTTAAATGGAATAAAGATAGCCTAAGGTATAAGGGTGATAACTTGTCTCTATAGCAAGCCAATTAGATGTTAAATTCAAATATAACATGTGCTAGATTTATTAACTGAGATATTCTACAAATAGAAACTGCATCTATGCTAGATATGGAAATGACAAAGAAGTAATGAACTTAGTTGGTTTTGATATTAACATAGTTATGGGTCTATAATAGGTAGAAAATAAACTGAAAGAGGATTTTATAATAGTCATCAAATTCTAATTTGAGTGCTTATAGAGCTACATACACTAGATTTAGCCTTGGATAGTTATGTCGATGTTATTATCTAAACCTAACACAGGTGTCTTATACATAATACCTACTAAAAGAGGATGTGACCATTAAGATGCTTTTGGGTTTGTTTTTGCCTTTGCTCTAGTGTATTCAGATTTAGGTCATGAATTATTGCTCATCATGAAATTACAAAATCCCAGCTCTTCATCTTTATAGTGATCTTGGAGGAAAATAGGTTAGTGGGTGCATGGTGTTGAGGTGACCCCAAATACCTCTTTGTCAATGAGCATTGCCTATATAGCTAATACTATGAAGAGGGCCTCAAACTGATATAACTCTCCCCTACATGTTGGCTTGTGTGTGAATTATGTGATGTGTGGAAAGCAACTACAATAATGACCTAGCTTGTAACTTGGAAGATATGGCTGTTGGGCTACTCCTTCAACACTTCATACATGTAGATGTGGGGTCACTATGACTGATGTGGAAATAGAAATTAATATAGAATTTTAACTCAATTGAGTGCTCTTTTGAATGCTCTTTGGTATGAATGTTAGGTGATGAAAGAATGAGGGTTGATCTTGTATTTATATAAATCCCTTAAAAAAAATAACTTGCATAAAAGCACTTAATCTGACTATTAGGATACATTTTATTTGTAAATTAGATGAATTTAGGACACTAGACACTTGTGTCAAAGCATGATACCCACGTCAATGTGGGTGTCTGTCTATTTAGGACGCTAGTGTTTAAGGAATAGGAAAGCAGGTATAGACTCATAGCTTGTAGAGGTGGAAGATAAGCAAGTTTTAAGCATTCTAGGAAAGATATAAGATTTGGTTCATCAACATAAGATAGGTCGGACCAATAGATAGGCCAAAGGGCACAAGATAGAGCAGATGTGAGACTTTTAAAAGTAGGAAAGGTCCAGAAATGAGAAGAAAAACCAAGGTCTAAGTTTTCCAAGTGTACAAGATTGAGGTGTTATATAATCCAGAAATATCATCTACATGTATCCCCCTTTAATCTAGTAATGAAATTATTAGTTTAAAGGAAAGGAATGTGTACCTACGTGTGTATAACACACCTTCTCTTTGTGTGATCCCAACTTGAGTGTTTTTTTGATGACTAAATTACAACAAAGAGCATGTTACAATATATAATCAATGCATATGATATGAAATGAAAGTATTGAAAAGATTAAAATTGAAAGAGTAAGGTTTAGGAGTACACCTGTGTATCAATTTAACTACCTTCCCTATTGGCAAGTTGATTTGAAAATATATATCATTATAAAGATCGAAAATTGAGATTAGCACACACACACACACACACACACACACACACACACACACACACACACACACACACACACACATATATATGAAATGTACATATATCTAAGGAGATAGATAGATATTAGAAATCACATGCCCCCAACTTTGGAGAAAATGTAAATTGCCACCCCACAGTTGAGATTAACTCAATCATGTAACCCAATCATACTTATAATCTGGTGAGTGTGAGTGAACCAAGTCAAATCATACTATCAAACTGGTGAGGTTGGATGATACAATCATGCCCAACTTGAAAACTTGGTAAGATTGAGTAATTTAATCATCTCAATCATACCAAAAAGCAAACCAACTACTCCAATAGATTAACTCAATATAGTCCATAAAAATCCATCATGGTGGGTGATGATGGTCCTTGAGAGTGTTTCAAAATCTAAAACTAATTTGAATTTTATAATAATATGTGCACATTGCATAACATATGCACCTTAGATATGTTTATCCAGAAACTTTGTATAACAATGGTACCAATGTATAGAATTTTACCACAATTGCGAATCTGAATTATATATCTATGTGCTTTGGCCAATTCATACACTATATAAGTTTGGAGAACTTGTTTCCAAAGCATGCCCCCATTATATATGGAGAAATTTTAGAACTAAAATAAGTTTCAATGTGGAGGACATGTTTATAAAACATGCACCCACTGAATTTGGTGTGTCAAATATTGAATAAGTGTAGAGAACATGCTTCCAAAGCATGCCCCCATTGAATATAGAAACTGTGCCCAATACTAAATGAGTGTGGAGAACATTATTCTAAAGCATGCCCCCACTAAATCTAAAACTGTAAATGTATGGAAGTCATGCCTATATGACATGTCCCCACTGAATCTGAAAACTATGCCAAATATGATGAAAGTGTGGAGAACATGCTTCCAAAGCATGTCCCCACTGAATCTAAAACTATGTCAAATGTAAAGAACATGCCTCTATGGCATGACCTCCACTGATATACCTCATTTTGAGGTTATGGAATAATATAAACTGATATTTACCTCATCTCGAAAGGATAAGACAACTATATAATATGTGAATGGAACCATGTAGCATATAGGAGGACATGGTTAGGTAAATGTAGCATTGAAGCACATAGAACAATGTAATCACATGAAGGCCTAAGATACATGATAAATATCATGGCAACATCTAGATATTACAATACAATCTCAACAAGCCAACAAGCACACACATAAGAGCACTCAAAAGCAATTTAACTAACAATGGTCCAAGGAGACCGTAAACAAGGGGCATGTTCACATACCACACACTTGAAGGAACCTAATTTAGTTAAATGTTCACAAAAATCAAGAGTGACATATTCAAATGTCCATATAATAATAAATGACATATACAAATTTCAAATAAGGCACACATAGGCACTGGGGCTGCAAATAAAGGAGAATATTCAAATGTTCAAACAAACAAGATAATAACAAGGCAAGACACTCAAGGAAGTGCATAAAGGAAATCATAAACAACCAACATAAACATGTCATAGTAGTCCAAGGATCAAATGTGTTAGCAAAAAACATCAAGTACATGGCATATCCAATGCCATGTGTAAGATATAATCATGGATAAATGCATGTGTAAGTACATAAGATCTCAAACATGATAATGAAAGGTGATCATCGAACCATATAACTTGTGAGTTTCAAGATAAAAAAAATGGATGCCCCCAATGTCTACATGACATGAGTAGAGGGAAGACCCAACTTCCAAAATAGGAATAGATCATGTATATGTGTATGCCTATATCACCCTTTAGAAGAAGCATGACACACATGTTTATGTAGGAGTAATTGATATGACATCCATCAATATGGAACTAACACATATATGCCATGGAGCCAATAGAACATGTTTTATGCTAAAAATGTTCTTAGAGCTTTGAATGTTTTTTGAGTTTTTATGGTATTTTTGGAATATTTAAGGATTTTTTGCATAATAACTTTACACAAGTGTATAATTTTAATTAGAATTTTTAAAGGTTTTACTTCAAGTATATCAAGGTGGTATATGTCTTTTCTCAAAAAAATTGTAACTGTGAATGGTCCCAGCCAATTTGGTTTGAACTTTCCTTTCTTGTCTTTTTCTGCATTAGTATTCTTTTAATTTTCTTTTAGTATTAGGTCATCGACATCAAATTCACATGGTTGGACATTTTTATTATATATTCATTTTACATGGTCCTAATAGACACGTAAGTGCTTAACAGCCTATGTGTTTGGTACTGAACTGCTCTAACTAATACAAATCTCTTTTCAAGATATTCATTATCTTTGACAATGTCTTTAATAAAGACATGTAAAGATGGTATATCAAGTCTAATTGATAAACAACCTTTATACGATAAACCAAAGGGTAAGGTGTAGCTTGAGTAGGCTTGTGTACACTACTTCAGTATGCCCATAAAGCACATATCATCTGTTGGTGCCAATCAATGTTGTATCATTCAACTATTTTGACAATTGCCTTATTGGTTGCCTCTACTAGGCATTACCTTGTGGGTAATAAGGTGTAGAAAATGTATGCCTAATATTGTATTTACTTAAAATTCAATTTACCGTATTGTTTTTAAATGATGATCCATTATCAAAAATAATAGTTAAAGGTATGCCAAAATGGGAAATAATATTGGTCATTAGAAACTTGCATGTGTCATCCCATGTGGTAAACTCAAGTGGAATTGCTTCCTCCCATTTTCTAAAATATTTTGTAGTTGTGATGATGAATTTGTTTCCACTAACAGATACCAAATCTACCTTTCCAATTAAGTCAAAACCCCACAAGAAAAAAGGCCATGGTGAAATAATTGGTTACAACTCATGTGACAGTGCATGATTTCAATTACTGTATTTTTGGTGTTATAAACATAGTTTTACATGTTCAATACATTCGTGTTCCATGGTAGGCCAATAATAACCTTGATGTAATGATTTTTAAGACATGGCACATCTGTTGAAGTGCCCACCACACTCATTGTCATGCATTTCTAAGAGTGTAGTGTGGGCCACATTTTTGTTTAAGCATCAAAGTAATTGTCCATCAAAACTTTGCTTAAATAAATAATTTCCAATAATAACATAACAAAGTGCTTCTCATTATAATTTTCATTTATCATTTCGTGCAAAATGGTCTGGTATATAAGCTCGATAGAGAAAATTATAAATATCATTGTACCATTTTGCATTTACAGTATTATGAGTAACAATAAGAATGATAAAGGTATTCATGTTATCAGAAGAAATGGAAAGACTTCATTTATCCAAAACTCAAAATCTTTGGCTGAAAGATAATTCAAGAAATAAGAACAACACAATTGTAATAATGCTATCTCTGAGAAGAGATGTTTTATTGCTCAAAATCGCAAATATAACACATGCCTATCTTTGAGAAGAGATGTCTGATTTCCTTTTTATGTTACATCTTCATTTATACACATTTTTAAGGTAGTATAAGGATGTGGAAGGTCACCAATCTCAAGGGAGATTAAGTGGTTCGACTTCCATGATTCACAATAATACATAATTCGAAGAATTACTATTTTAATAAACTTACTATTTTTATACTGCATTACTAAAATTAAAATTTTAATAACTTCCATTTATTTTTTTGAGGTCAAAATCAACCAAGATAATCTCTATGCCATCTCACGGTGTTCCCCTTATTCTTAGCTTTCTAACGGTTCAAACAGGGAGTCAAATAGAGCTATGGTGCAAAAGTTATGGCTCCCAAAAGTTCTACCACCAATTGGGGTATAACCATTGCCTAAATTGTCACCTAAAATGTTGCTCAGATCATTCCTCCCTCCTTGAGAAGCAATGGTCCCCATTGCACCAAGATTTTTTTTCAAGTGTGGCAGTTGTGTTTTGATTTGATTTTCGATGCATACTTGGAATGGATTGTGCTTTGTGGAGTTGTGTAGGGCCTAATTATTCATCATTTTAATTTGACCATTAGTCTATGGATGGAAGGCCATGAACTTCTTCAGATAAGTATCTATTTTCTTCTGTTGTTGTGTTTTTTATGTAGTCAGGGCTATAACATCAGCCCTTTTGGATTTATGTGGCTTGACCACCATGAGAATAAATTTCTTAGCACTAATCAGTGAGATAGATGTAGAAGGTGGTACCTTTGGTACCCTGTAGTGCTGTGCTCCAAGAGTGAGGGTGATATTTCAAGTTCTTGATTCATAAATTCCATGTCATTCATACATGAATAGCTAACCAAAGAGTACATCACAAACATCCAGATTGACCACATCACATAAGACCTCATCTTGGAAAGGTTTTATTGCATATGAGAGAAGACATTGGTGGGTGACATAGAAGTTTCTCCCAGGACTCAACCATTCAATACTATATGGCTTTAGATGAGGCTTCATGGACAAATTTTGGCTTTTTACAACATTAGCAGAGATTAAATTCTTTTGACTCCAACTATCAATAATTAAATGTAGAGGCTTACCTTTCACCCATAACTTAGAGTGAAACAACCTTTCCTTGTTGTCTGGTCTCTCCTCATGGGTTTGTGATGAATCAACATTGGAATCAAGCTCAACATCTACAATATCTTCTTCATCCTCTTCGACTATAGGGTGTGTATGAGGTAGAGTAGTAGATGTTGAGGATTGTGACTCAGAAAGCAGGGACTTGATGGCTCAACATTCTTCTTTGGAGTACGTTCTAGATTTATGGTAATCACACCATTTCCCAGTCTTCTCTTCATTTTGCTTCCAATTTTGACCACGTGTTTGACCTTCTTTGTCACTTTTCTATTTTGAAGGTTGATTCTTCATATTCATTCTTCCATGCTTCTGCTCAATCTTCACTACAAACTTGTATGCCTCATATAAGGTTTCTAAATTGAAGAGTTCCATCTCCCCTCATATACACTATTGTAGTCCACCATGATATTTGAGAACCTTGTGTTTCTCACTTTCATGGATGCCCAATCTCGTAAATAGAGAATGAAAAATGTCAGTGTAATCTTGAATAGACTATTCCTTACCTTGTTGAAGTTGTTACCACTCTATATACAACTCATCATATGTTCCAATGGGGTAGTATTCTTCCTTTATAGCTTTTATGAAATCATCCTAAGTATGTTCCACCTCAACACTAATATAATCCATACTGAATCTCTTTTTGTACATTTTCTACTAATTTTTGACAGGCAATTATGCTTTCGAAAGAGCAAAAGTGATATTCTCTTTATCAGTGAATTTATTTATAAAAAAATAGGAAGATAATTGGTCCAACCAATTTTCTTCTACATCAGCATTGATTTTACCTTCAAATGTATGGATATCAAAATTCACCTGAACTTTGAAGGGTGTTGGGGCACTAAAAAGATGTGGGGGTGTAAATGAGGAGCCAAAATTTTCCATCAAGATTTGTTCGAGAAATTGAATGAATTGTTGTAGCATCTATGCTTGCTACTATTGGAGGGATTCATTCACTATTTCCTTGAAAGGATCGGATGTCTCGGTGTTGTCTACCATTTGAAGTCATTTGGAGTGAATAGGTAGATAGTTTGGAAGCTCTGTTGTTTTTCACCCAAACTTCTTTTAGCTTGACCTCATCCTCAAGATCATACACTCTCAAGACAAATCGCTCTGATACCACTGATCCAAAACTCAAAAGCTTTAGTTGAAACATAATTCAAGAAATAACAACACAATTGTAATAATGTTATCACTGAGAAGAGATGTTTTATTGCTCAAAATTACAGATATAACATATGCCTATCTCTAGGAAGAGATGTCTGATTTATTTTTTGAGTTACATCTTCATTTATACATATTTTGAAGGTAGTAGGTGGATGTGGAAGGTCACCAATCACGAAGGATATTAAGTGGTTAGACTTACATGATTTACAATAATATAGAATTCAAGGAATTACTATTTTTAGAAACTTACTATTTTTAGACTACACTACTAAAATTAAAATTTGGGGAACCTTTATTTGGTTTTCAAAGGTCAAAACCCACCAAGGGGATCTTCATGCCATCTCACGGTGTTCCCCTCATTCTTAGCTTTCTAACGGTTCAAACGAGGAGTCAAACAGAGCTATGGTGCAAAAGTTATGACTCTCAGAAGTTCTACTTCCAATTAGGGTAGAACCATCATCAGAAAGGTTGCTCGAATCATTCCTCCCTCCTTGAGAAGTAATGGTCCCCATTGTACCAAGATTTTTCATTAAGTGTGGTAGTTGTGTTTTGATTTGATTCACGATGCATATTAGAATGGATTATGCTTTATAGAGCTATGCAAGGCCAAATTGTTCACCATTTCTATTTGACCATTAGTCTGTGGATGAAAGGCCATGAACTTCTTTAGTTTGGTATCTATTTTCTTCTATTATTTTATTATTTGTGTAGTCAGGGTTGCAACATCAATCTTTTTCATTTTTTATGGCTTGACCAACATGAGAATGAATTTCTTGGCACTAATAAGGGAGATAAATATAAAATTCGGTACCTCTGGTACCATAGAGCATTGTATTCTAAGAGTCAGGGTGATCCTTTGAGTTCTTGATTCATAGATGCCATGTCGATCATACATGAATGGTTGACCAAAGAGTACATCATAAACATCTAGATTGACCACATCACATAAGACCTCATCTTGAAAAGGTTTTATTACATATGAGAGAAGACATTGGTGGGTGACACGGAGGTTTGTCCCTAAACTTAACCAATCTAATACTGTATGGCTTTGGGTGAGGCTTCATGGATAAATTTAGGCTTTTCACAATATTAACAGAGATTAAATTCTTTTGACTCCCACTATCAAGAATGAAATGTAGAGGCTTACCTTTCACCCATAACTTAGAGTGAAACAACCTTTTCTTGTTGTCTGACCTCTCCTCGTGGGTCTATGATGAAGGAACAATGGCATCAGGCTCAGCATCTACAATCTCTTCTTCATCCTCTTCGATTTATAGGGCGTGTATGAGGTAGACTAGTAGATTTTGAGGATTGTAACTCAGAAGGCAGGGACTTGATAGCTCAACATTCTTATTTTAAGTGGGTTATATATTTATGGTAATCACACAATTTCTTGGTCTTCTCTTCTTTTTGCTTCTAATTTTGGCCTCATCTTTTACCTTCTTTGTCACTTTCTCATTTTGAAGGCTGACTATTTGTATTCATTCTTCCATGCTTCTTCTCAATCTTCAATGTGAACTTGTATGCCTCACTGAAGGTTTATAAATTGAAGAGTTCCATCTCCCTCCATATATACCATTGTATTCCACCATGATATTTTAGAATCTTGTGTTTCTCACTTTTTTAGATGCCCAATCTCTCAAATAAATAATAAAAAATGTCAGTGTAATCTTGAACATATTGTTCCTTACCTTGGTGAAATTGGTATCACTCTATATACAGATCATCATATGCTCTAATAGGGTAGTATTCTTCCTTTATAGCTTCTATGAAATCATCCCATGTAGGTTCTGCCTCAAGGCCAATATCATCTGTACTAAATCTCTTGTTTTACACTTCCCACCAATTTTTGATAGGTAATGATGCTTTCAAAAGAGCAAAAGTGATATTCTCTTTATAAGTGAATTTATTTACAGATTAATAGGAAGACAATTGATCCAACCAATTTTCTACTGTATCAACATTGATTTTTCCCTCAAATTTAGGGATATAAAAATTCACTTGAACCTTAAAGGGTGTCGGGGCACTAAAAGGATCTAGGGGTGTAGATGAGGAGCCAAAATTTTCCATCAAGATTTATCAAAGAATTTAGGTAAATTGTTTTAGCATCTATGCTTATTATTTTTGGAGAGCTTCATTCACTATTTCTTTGAAAGGATTAGATGTCTTGGTGTTTTCTACCATTTGAAGTCATTTGGAGTGAATAGGTGGATAGTTTGGAAGCTCTATTGTTTTCCACTCAAGCTTCTTGTAACCTTACCTCATCCTCAAGATCATACACTCTCAAGACAAACTGATCCGATACCAATGATCCAAAACTCAAAAAAATTGGTTGAAAGATA
The DNA here is from genome assembly GCA_037957365.1 of Torreya grandis. Taxonomy (NCBI): domain Eukaryota; kingdom Viridiplantae; phylum Streptophyta; class Pinopsida; order Cupressales; family Taxaceae; genus Torreya; species Torreya grandis. The sequence continues at coordinate 925,878 of JARHVA010000556.1, forward strand.
ATTCAAAAAATAAGAACAACATAATTGTAATAATGTTATCTATGATAAGAGATGTTTTATTGCTCAAAATTGCAGATACAACATATGCTTATCTCTGGAAAGAGATGTCATATTTTATTTTTGGGTTACATCTTCATTTATATATATTTTGAAGGTATTAGGAGGATATAGAAGGTCACCAATCTTGAGTGAGCTTAAGTGGTTCGACTTCCACGATTCACAACACATAATTCAATAAATTATTATTTTTAGATTGCACTACTAAAATTAAAATTTGGGGGAATTCTATTTTGTTTTGGAGGGTCAAAATCCACTAAGTGAATCTCTATGCCATCTCACATTATTCTTCTCATTCTTAGCTTTCCAACAATTTAAACGGGGAGTCAAATAGAGCTATGGTGCAAAAGTTATGGCTCCTAGAAGTTCTACCACCAATTGAGGTAGAACCATCACCTAAAATGTTACTCAGATCATTTCTCGCTCCTTGAGAATTAATGGTCCCCATTACACCAATATTTTTTATCAAGTGTGACAATTTTGTTTTGATTTGATTCCCAATGCATACTTAGAATGGACTATACTTTGTGAAGATGTGTAGGGCCCGATTGTTCACCATTTATATCTAACCATCAGTCTGTGGATGGAAGGTCATGAACTTGTTTAGCTTGGTTTTTATTTTCTTCTATTATTGTGTTTTTTATGTAGCCATGTCTGCAACATTGACCCTTTTGAATTTTTGTGACTTGACCACCATGAGAACAATCTTTTTGGCACTAATCACAAATATAGATGTAGAAGGTGTTACCTCTTGTACCCTATAGCTCCATGTTCTAAGAGTGAAAGTGATCCTTTGAGTTCTCGATTCATTAATGCCATATCAATCATACATGAATGGCTGACCAAAGAGTACATCGTAAACATCTAGATTGACCACATCACATAAGACCTCATCTTGGAAAGGTTTTATTAGATATGAGAGAAGACATTGGTGGGTGAAACAGAGGTTTCTCCTTAGACTCAACTATCTAATAGTGTATGGTTTTGGCTGAGGCTTCATGGAAAAATTTAGGCATTTCACAACATTAATAGAGATTAAATTCTTTTAACTCCCACTGTCAATAATAAAATGTAAAGGCTTACCTTTCACCCATAACTTAGAGTGAAACAACCTTTCTTTATCATCTAGCCTCTCCTCATAAGTCTGTGATGAAGCAATGATGGCATTAGGCTCAATATCTATAATCTCTTCTTCATCCTCTTTAACTAAAGGGTGTGTATGAGACAGAGCAGTAAATGTTGAGGATTGTGACTCAAAATGTAGGGACTTTATGACTTGACATTTTTTTGGGAGTGCATTCCAAATTTGTGGTAATCACACCATTTTCCAGTCTTCTCTTCCTTTTACTTATAATTTTGGCCTCATGTTTGACCTTCTTTGTCACTTGTCCATTTTGAAGGTTGAATCTTTGTATTCAATCTTCATCGCAAACTTGTACGCCTCACTAAGGGTTTCCAAATTAAAGAGTTCCATCTCCCCCTATATATACTATTGTAGTCCACCATGATATTTGAGAACTTTATGTTTCTCATTTTCCTCGATGCCCAATATCATAGATAGAGAATGAAAAATATCAATTTAATCTTGAATAGATTGTTCCTTACCTTGGTGAAGTTGTTGTCACTCTATATACAGATCATCATATGCTCTAACGGGGTAGTATTCTTCCTTTATAGCTTCTCTAAAATCATCCTAGGTAGGTTCCATCTCAAGGCCAATATCATCTGTACTAAATCTCTTCTTGTACACTTCCCAACAATTTTTTATAGGTAATTATGCTTTTAAAAGAGCAAAAGTGATATTCTCTTTATCAGTGAATTTATTTACAAAAAAATAGAAAGACAATTGATCTAACCAATTTTCTACTGCATCAATATTGATTTTGCCTTCAAATGTAGGGATATCAAAATTCACTTGAACCTTGAAGGGTGTTGGGGCATTGAAAAGATGTGAGGGTACAGATGAGGAGCTTAAATTTCCCATTAAGATTTTTTAGATAATTTAGGTGAATTGTTGTAACATCTTTGTTTACTACTAATGGAGGACTTAATTCACCATTTCTTTAAAAGGATCAGATGTCTCAGTGTTATCTACCATTTAAAGTTGTTTGGAATGAATAGGTAGATAGTTTGGAGGCTTTGTTGTTTTCCACCCAAGCTTCTTGTAGCCTGACCTCATCCTCGGGACCATACACTCTCAAGACAAACCGCTCTGATACCACTGATCTAAAACTCAAAAGCTTTGGTTGAAAGATAATTCAAAAAATAAGAACACAATTGTAATAATGTTATCTCTAAAAAGAGACGTTTTATTGCTAAAAATTGTGGATACAACATATGCTTATCTCTGGGAAGAGATGTCTGATGTATTTTTTAGGTTACATCTTCATTTATACATATTTTGAAGGTAGTAGGAAGATGTGAAAGGTCACCAATCTTGAGGGAGATTAAATGGTTCAATTTCTATGATTCACAACAATATAAAACTTGAAGAATTCTTATTTTTAGAAACTTATTATTTTTAGACTGCACTACTAAAATTAAAATTTGAGACACTTCCATTTGATTTTTGGGAGTCAAATCTCACCGAGTGGATCTATGTGCCATCTCACGGTGTTTCCCTCATTCTTAGCTTTCCAACATTTCAAATTGGGAGTCAAACAAAGCTATGATGTAAAATTTATGGCTCCTTAATGTTCTACCACCAATTGGGGTATAACCATCCCCTGAAATGTTGCATGGATCATTCCTACCTCCTTGAGAAGCAATGGTCCTCACTACACCAAGATTTTTCATCAAGTGCGGCAGTTATGTTTTAATTTGATTTTTGATGCATACTTGGAATGGACTGTGCTTTGTGTCACTGTGCAGGGTCTAATTATTCACCATTTTTGTTTGATCATCAATCTATGGATGGAAGGCTATGAACTTCTTCAGCTTTATATATATTTCTTTCTGTTATTGTGTTGTTATTATAGTCAAGGCTACAACATCGACCCTTTTGGATTTCTGTAGCTTGATCACCATGAGAATAACTCTCTTGGCACTAATCAGGGAGATAGATGTAGAAGGGGGTACCTCTGGTACCCTATAGTACCATGTTCTAAGAGTGTGTGTGATCCTTTGAGTTCTTGATTCATGGATGCCATGTCAATCATACATGAATGACTAACCAAAGAGTACATCACAAACATCCAGATTGACTACATCACATAAGACCTCATTTTGGAAAGGTTTTATTACATATGAGAGAAGACATTGGTAGTTGACACAGAGGTTTTTCCCTAGACTCAACCATCCAATACTGTATGGCTTTGGGTGAGGCTTCATCAACAAATTTAGGGTTTTCACAACATTAACATAGATTAAATTCTTTTGACTCCCACTATCAAGAATGAAATGTAGAGGCTTACCTTTCACCCATAACTTAAAGTGAAATAACCTTTCTTTAGCATTTGACCTCTCCTCATGGGTCTATGATGATGTAATGATGGCATCAAGCTCATCATCTACAATCTCTTCTTCATCCTCTTTAACTTCAGGGTGTGTATAAGGTAGAGCAGTAGATGTTGAGGATTGTGACTTAAAAAGTAGGGACTTGATAACTCAGCATTTTTTTTGGAGTACGTTCCAGATTTGTCATAATCACACCATTTCCTAGTCTTCTCTTCCTTTTGATTCCAATTTTGGCCTCGTGTTTGACCTTCTTTATCACTTTTCTATTTTGAAGGCTGACTCTTCGTATTCATTCTTCCATATTTTTGCTCAATCTTCACCATGAACTTGTATGCCTTAGTTAGGGTTTCCAAATTAAAGAGTTCCATCTCCCCCCATATATACCATTATAGTCCACCATGATATTGAGCTTTCTATTTATTGATGTTCTTTTTATTAGTTAGTGAAAAAATATGAGTGCCTTTTTCTTTTCTTTTTTTTTCCTCTTTTTGTAAAATGCCTTATGGAACCCTTCAAATAGAAGACTCCTAATTTTTGAAAAACCTATTGACATGTCGACCAACTTAAATAAAGTTAAAATGGTCATAAGAGGAGACCTAAAAAGGAAGTGACCCAAAAATCAATCCGAAATGGATGTTGGACAATAGCGTTGGGAAGGACACTAGAGTAGTGCTCTAGTGTCCTCTATGGCACTCTTGTCCAAAATGGATAAAATTAGGGTAAGACTCAAAAAAATGGTTATGGGCCCTTGTGATTGTGTTAAAGACTAACATGGGAGCACCAGGAGTGAAATAAGATAGAGATAAAATCATGAAAATTTCAAAAATATACAAAAATACCAAAATGGCACATGCAAATAAGAGCCTCAATCATCATTAGGAACCTCATGTGAAAGAGCTACAAAAGACATAGTTCTTGTGTTTGCTTGACTGAATTTGAGTGTATACATTTTCCCCCCTTTTAACATAGAAATGCAATAAAATTAAATTACTAGAGTAAAAGAGAGTGTGTACCTATACTTACATGTGAAGCATGTGCTTGTGTGAAATTAGAGATGTAATGGGTTTGATGTGATCAACCCACGTGGAGAGAAGATGATCACTTGCCTCTTTATCTTCTTCTCTAGAGAGTTAAACAAGAGTTCAAGTGATGCCTATGAAAATGGATCCATGATATGGATGCCCCTGCACTGAATCTGAGTAATCAATTCGGTTGTGAGGAACAAGTTATGCTTGCCCCCACTCTAATATGTATTAAATCTAATCAAGTAATTTTGATTGTGAGGAATAAGCTATGATTGCCACCACACTCTAATATATAGGTAGAGATGTGCCTAGAAGTCAAAAAATGTTGTACAACCTTAACCCCACACAACTCAAATAATTTGGGTTTGGTGAAAAAATTCTAAATCAACCACTGTAGATGGCTATAAGATTCATTCTAATACAAAAATTGGTGTAAGCATTATTTTAAACCAAGTTTGGTGTAACAACATAGATAATTACATAGCTCTATCATCCCATCTATATAATAGAGTGCAAAAACTGAGAGATGAGGGATAATATGCCATGCAACAAGATCCTAATATAATAACCAAATAACTGAGCCACATAATATGACTAACAAATCTAGATTTGGAGTAGTAAACAACATAGAGAATGGCATGGTTTGCCATTCTTTTTTGTATAATCTAGTGCAAAGAAAGGGGAAACAAGATACATGTGCCATGTAACATGCCCCCAATATGATATCTGTATAAATTGAGTTGTATAATCTAGGTAGTAAAGTTGTGCTTATGTGGACTTGCATTATGAGCATGCCCCTCGTTACTATAATCTATGTAAAAGTATGTGTAAATATACTAAATACGATAATAAGTTGTGATAGCTATGACAACCAAAATCATTATCATGTGTATATCTAAGAATTTGAGCCAAAATTGAAATGATGTGCAGGTCTAAGTAGTTGAGTAAATTTGAATAAATGTGTAGGTCTGAGTAACCGAGTAAAATATGACTCATTGTGTAGGTTTGAGTAATTGAGAAAATTTGAATCATTGTGTAGGTATAAGTAACTAAGTAAATCTAAATCACTTTGTAGGATTGGAAAACTGAGTAAATTTTGAGCTAGCTATGAATAATGCATATATATGCCTCCAATTTAGTGAGAGATACGAAACTATTGTAAGGAGGTTGAGCCAAAAGTGATAACTAATAGTGCACAAGTTAGTAGTGAAATAGATATGATAGGATGATTATAATATATCAAATTATTAATGGTAAGAGATCAATTATGGATTGATGTTGATATATGTTCTTCAACAATAGTATAATTTGTAAGAGGTATCAAGTATAGTTTACCATGGTGGCAAGTGGATAGGCATAAGAGTGAGACCTATATGATACAAAAGACATTACGATTTTTTTCTACATGGAAGAAATGGTTCTAAAATCAAATCTAAGGTTTTCAAGATACTATAGATTTAATTTCTAGGTATAAGTGGTTATATAATATGGAGTTAACACCTTAGTAGTGTGGCATATATAAAAAGTGTCCTTATGATTGCTTTATGGAAGAGGTTTTTGATTCATTTGTAGTATTTTTGAGAAGTTAAAAACATTGAGCTCTAAGTTATGTTGAAGATGTTGCAAAGGAGAGTGATCACCTACACACCATACGAGGAGGTAGAGGCCCTTATCCAGGTTGATGAGAAGGTGAAATTGGTAAGTAACTAAAATTTATTTGATTGAGTTTTGTAAATTTTATGTTTATTTTAGTTTTATTCAAAAAAATTGATCATGTGTGTCTTTTCAAACTACAACACTCATTTCACATATGTGGTGCTAGTGTCCTAGATGCAGCACTCCTATCCAAGAAACAACACTCCTACCCAACATTGTAGTACTATAGATGTTATTTTAGTCCGTAGGATATTTGCAACAAATGATATGCTAGGATCATGTGCTCAATTTATTTTTATATGATTTTCATGTTGGGTTTTGATTACTAATTACTATTATTTGGTTATTTTGGTGTGTTGTAGTTGGATATATGCAGTATGGATTTCTACGGAGGTTGAATGATGGAGACCATTTATGGGCTATCCTTGTCAAATGAGGAGAGATAAATTATTGATAGAGCCAATTTAGGGTATGTTTGTTGGTTAGATATCATGCCCTAGGATGATCATATGATGACTACATTGGCTAAGTGGTGGAATATAGATACATGCGTTTTATAGCTGCTACTAGGGAGATGATTGTTACCCTAGAGGATGTATGGAGGATATTAGAGCTACCTATGACTAGTATGAGAATTATGATTTAGGATGTTGTGGGACATAAGGTTATGGATTGAGCTTATATGTATTTTATTGGGAGTGTGTATGTTGGGCACTGTACAAGGAGTCACTTAGATGTGTTATTATCTATGATTATATTATCAGATGTTCCATGATTGTAGAAGTTCTTGGCTATTTTATTGATATCATTTGTAGCTATGGATGGGAATAGTGTATTTATATCATATCAAATGTATAGGATTATCTAGGACTTGTAGGATCATGGTAGTGTTTTTTCTTGGGGTAGGATGATGTCGGCCCACATGTATTATGATCTATATAGGTTTACTCATTAGTCATTTGGTGGTGGCATTAGTTCAACTACATTATTGCATTATTAAGCATATGAGCATATAGCAGTTGTGCAGGTAGTGGGGATGCCACATAATGAGTGGGCACATCCATAGGTGTTTGTAGAGAGGTGGACTAGTATTTTGTAGTTACAAGATTGAAGCACCATGTAGTGTTGATAGATACTAGATCAGGTGACTTCTAGTGACATTATTTGGAGACCTTATATAGGTTATGTTGGGTGGCTAAATGATAATACATAGCTACATTAGATTTGATTTAGTTGTTGGCTACATGATCAATGGACGATCATGTATGAGTGGGTGATGAGATAGTTTGGGTTGTGTTAGGATGCACCCCCAGCTCCATATGTGTGGGCAAGGAGTGTGTGGGCTCTAGTGATACCAAGAAATAGAGGGAGGCCCTCAACATCAGATATATCACCAATTCCTGTGGATGAGAGGGATCCAAAAATAGATATCTCATATGGTGATGATGTAGGGCACACAAATGTGTATATAACATGGTGGAGATATCATAGATGGGCTCCACTATTTTTAATGGGAGGAGCTACAGTTGATGATGTTCTAGAGATTGAGCATGCGAGGGAAGTTAGTGGTATGAATCTTATTAGTTTACACTTTATATTTGATATGTTTGTATGTTTGTCATGATTTAGATGATATGTGTGGATTAGTGACTAATGCACATTTGGTTTTACATTGGCATAGGTTATGAGGAATACTGCATGATGATGATCGATTTGGCACTATGTGAGATGACACACCATGTTCTTGATGATGCCATGAAGGATGGATTGATTGAACAAACTATGACAGTTGTTGTTGTGCACATGTCCTTATTTTATAGAGTGACAATTCCCACTACTACATATGTATGAGTGGGCATAAAGAGAGATGATTTGAAAGATGAGCTAGGTAGGTGAGAGATGTTCATACTCAATTCTATAGGTGCACTTGGTCTTAGGTTATTAGATGAGTATATTTGGCTATAATGAGAGTATGCTGATGTAAATACATGGATGGTAGTGTATGAGGATAAAGCTAAGAGACATAGATCATGCTCCAAGACTCAAGGTGGTTTTGGGGTCTCAAACTCTAGGTCTCGTGTGGCTCTTGATACAGAGGACAGTGAGGAGGGAGGTCTTGTGAACCATGCTCCTATTAGAGAGTGATGTACTCATTATAGCATTGTATACTAACTTTTTGATATATATAGATATGATGTATTTTTGACATGCTTGTATTTTGATAATTGTATATGATTATAACATTGTAAATGTTTTAAGAGATGGGTGATTAATGTTTGTTAATTGCATATGTTATAATGTTAGTAATGAATTTGTAATGGTTTATCTGTGAATGATGTAACCACAAAAAGCATCTATTTGACCTAAAGAAGAAATGAACTATGAATCATATTGCTTATTCTATGTAATTTGATAACTATACACTGATGTTGAACTGCTCTAAGCATATATGTAGTATGTATTTATGTGTGATCAGTTGCAAAGATCTTGATTGGTTTTCTCACTATGAATTTTGGTTGAGTCGACTTTTTGTGTGTCATCACATTGTTGTAAGTTGGTCTAGCTCTTTGTACTGGTTGCCATCTCCACTAACTTTATGGTGAAATAAATTTCACATAACCAAGTGTTCTATAAGACTCATTAATCACATTATGAGTAACAATTGGTTCTTTATCAAGAATGTCCTAGGATAATTCAATCATACAAGAATGGGATCTAAGAGAATGAGGAGAAGGATACTTGGATGTCCCCTTTGTAAATGCAATAATGCCTCTGTCAACATATTTTTCAATGTGATATCTGAGTGCATAATAATCATTATCACAATGACCATTGATGTAATGATAGCTTCAATATGGTCGATTCCTATCTCTGTCTAAATAGTATGATGGATGATAATGATTAGGAAGAAGTATGATCATCTTCATGTCCAATAGTGTTAATAAAACATCATGAGGCATATCTCTAGATTAATCAAACTATATAGGCTCTTTTTTGGTATAGTGGGTTTTTTTCACTATAGGAATTGGTCTATAAACTAATTCTTTCACTTTATTGAGTAATTTCACTTATGATTTTTGTTCCACTTTTTCCTTTTGGAGAGTTTTTAACCATAAAATGGAGTTATATAATGCTTTGGAGTTATCCTTAAATTGTAATTAAAGGGTTTTATAGAAATGACAATGCACAAGGATGATAATTAGATCTACAAGAGGTCAATTGGGTGCTTAACTTAGATATAAACATACACTAAATTTATTATGTTGAGTATAGGCTAAATATAGAAAGTATAACTAATCTATATGTAAATAAGAATGAAGTAATATACTTAGTTTGTTTTGATGCTAACACAATGATGGGTCTAGAAAAGGCAGGAAGCAAACTAGAAGGTAATTTTAGAACAATCATTAGATTTTATATCTGACACTTTTGGAGCTCTAAACATGTTGGCTAAAAAAATTTCCAGGGGGAAAAATGTGGGACTTCAGTCAACAACATGGGATAGAGTCCTCACATCAGTAAAAAATGTAGGAACAAAGTCCCTCTCCTATTATTAGGTAGAGCAACCTTTATTGAAAACCAAAAAGGAAAAATGGAAAAAGAGTTATTCACATTAATTTCCAGCAAAACTATTATTTATAGGAGGGTTAATAATTTGAACCTAGAAATATGAAAATGTGATAGAAAGGGAATGAAAGGAATATTGGAAGAGGGGGAAAATGAGAAAGTAAGGGAGGAAGGGATAAAAATATTGTTCTATCTAGTTAAACACAAGAGTTGTTAAATGATCCCAGGAATGATGAAGGACAACTCTAGGTAGCTAAACACAAAAACTTACTAGAATGGACCAAGATTTGAGATTGTAATATGGGAAACCTTAATCATGGAATTGAGATGGGAAATACATATCATGAATAGATGATCATATTATATACATCTAGGATATTGGATAACATTACAAAGGATGATACACAACAACCTCATATTTCCTGATAAAAGTAAACATAAAATCTTACTCTTAATCTCACCAAGGTTTCACTATTTATAGAAATTAAGAATGTAGATTCAAAAATAAATTTTAAAAGAAAATATTTATGTTTTTTACTAATTAACCATAATCTTAGCAACATTTTGAAAGAAAATAATCAAATATATATGGATGTACACACATACATTATCCATTAAGATATTTTGAACACAAAGTTTCCAAAATTTCCCCTTATATTGATTCTCATCGAGCTAAAGATACAATTTCCTCTTTCTCTATTTTTTTGTAAAAGTATAATTGTCAAAAACCTTTACAAATTAGCTCCAACCTTGTATTTATAGGTTGAAATGGGTGGTTATGGTGCGTAACCAACTTTTTTACCTTTTCAGAGACTTATAAAAACACATTAGCTACTTTTCACAACTTGAAAGTTACAAAAACACATTGAGAAATTTGCACAACTTCAAAAAGTGTGATGACCAATTTGCACTACTTGTAAAAGTGCATTGGTGTTTTTACATGACTTGCAAAAGTACATTAGTGTTTTTGCATGACTTGAAACATGCAAAAGTGTAGTGATCAATTTTGCACGATTTGAAAAAGTGCATTGAGAAATTTGAACAACTTAAAAAATTATAATTACTAAAATTCATGACTTTTAAAATTGTAATTTATAATTTGCAACAACTTGAAAAAGTGACTTTACAGTTTTGCATAACTTGAAAATTATGAACTTTGCCCTATTTCTGTAACTATGATTCTCCCCTTGATTTTATAAGTTTAAAATGAAATATTTTCACCATGGATACTTGAGTAAAAATTTTATTCACCAAATTATATTTCCAACACATCTAACAAGAGCCGAATCAAAGTTCAGATGTGAAAGTTATGACCTAAGGGAGATTCAATCTTGCTTGGACACATCTAGAAATCCCCGCCTTGCTTTTGCAAATGTGATTCCCCCCCTTGATTTTATAGGTTCGATATGAATTTTTTATACCATGGTTATTCAGGGTAAAATTTTCTTCATAAAAATTTCTTTCCAACACATTAAACAAGGGTGAAAACCAAGTTCAGATGTAAAAGCTATGACCTAAGGGAGATTGGACCCTATTTTGATTATTTTTATTTGTTAGGGTGGCAGATCCTGACCCTTATGCTTGTAGGGGTGTTATATTCCAACCCTTTTACTTTTAGGGGTGTCATATTCTAACCCCTTTACTTGTAAGGTTGTCAGGTTCCACCCTATTTAGAAGCATAATCATTATTCTCCCTCCTTAATTTAACAAGTTGAGGTGAAGTTTTAATACCAAGTGTTTGTAGTCAAAATTCATCTCTCAAATTTGGTCTCCACATTGAGAAAAAAATCAAGATCTTTTGGAGAAGTTTAATTTTACCTTAATTTTCACTCTGGTGTTGATAAGATCAAATGAATTCCTAGCGTCTCTCTTCTTTGCATCATAGTACTTAGCCATTGTCATGACTAGCTCTAGATGCCATAATAAAGTTGGAAAGGTAACTACCCAAGGTAGTCCACTATCATGAATGATCTGACCATAAATTATTTTATACATTACATTTATTATTTACCAAGAAACTACAAGTTTTATGAGCCCAAAGTTTGTATCTATATCTTCTTTTGTCAAGGGCCCTGAAGTTGACATATGATGTGATCCAATTACCTGTGTGCAGAATAGGATGCTTGAGTTGATATTTGATGATATCCTCCTATTTGTATGAATAACATATATGTACTATCCCTGATTAAGATGAAATTCTAAAAGTGTTCAATTAAAAATCTCATTTTTTACAAAGTTACAAATGGGGCTATTAGAGTCTGAGAAGGTTACTTGCATGAGTATCCGACTTCAGGGATATTGTTAGCACTAGTTATGGGTTCTATGAGTTGTGTCTACATAGGTATCAGTCTTTGAGGATGTTGTCAGCACACCTATTAGGTTCTGAGGGTTATGTTGGCAAACTTCATAGGGTTTGGGAATCATGTTTACACACATATTATGATCTGATAAGTCCGTTGATAGAAGATTTGGGATCCGTTTGGATTGCTTGCACTTTATATGATTCCTCATGGACTTATTTTCTATTCAAATGCAAAAAATGAAGAATTCAATAAATATATCAAATCGTCTATTCTCTTTGACCCTCAAAATGTCATTTGATCTCATAAATAAGAATAATCTTCAAGTCCTTATACTACAAGTTGTATCCTTGATTCTATATCCCTTTTTAGAATTATTTCCATGATGAAAATAATTTTATTATACTAAAAGAGAAATTATTGACATATCTTAAACACACCATTTTAAATCCTAAAGGATAGGTAAATTTCATTATTAGACCCAAGCCTTGTACATTGGACTATGGATTCAATGTGCCATTATTTAAAAAGAAATTACCATCCCTATCATGAAAACATATCTAATTGCCTATGAGAGTGCAATTGAGGGTGTACAAAAGCTAGCTCTGACTGTGGGAATATAAATTCAAAGGGAATGTAGGAAAACTCTAGAATCTTTGATGACTAGTTTTGCAGACTAGTATACTTCTTTTGGGTCACATATTTATTTGAATATTACTATTACAAATTCATGAGATTTATGACATCACTTTATATTTTAACATCCTAATCTAACCATTTGATATCCAATTCACCTATCTTAATCATATGAGAAATGAACATGTATTGCTAAGCTAGATCTCATACTCTAAAGATTTACATATTTTGATCTGACCAACTAACAACCAGTTTGCCTATCTCAGTCCCATTAAAAATGGACACACACAGTCAGGCCAGATCCCCTACTCATAAAAATTCTTCATGCTTTGCACTTGTTCACTTGAGGATATCAATGAAAAACCTATCTATTTTGTTGTTTGAGTAATGACATTGATATTGCCATTTTCATGGCTGTAAAAACTATCTTCTAAATATAATGTTGAATGTCTATTTTGGAGATCTACTTTGCTGAAAATTTTCAAGGATTTATTCTACATATCATCCCAAAAATTGAGGAAATTTTGAATTATATAGCTAACATGTGGTTAGATATGTTCAATTGATAGTTCATATGTAGAGATCACAACTATGAACATGTGTAGGAAAAAGAACCAATGCATGGAGAGGAAGGAACAATAGACTGGATATTGAATTTATTAAAAAACAACATGCGCACACCAAAATAGAAATGGGAAAAGGAAACAAGCCAAAATAGGGAAAACAAAAGTATTTACAAGGTGCATAGGAAAATGAAAAGACTATACAAAACCATTCACTAGATAGGAGAAATACCTATCATTTTAAAATAATGGATTTGACTTATAAGACCCAAATATGTCTAGTATCAATGACCAAGAAGATGGGAAGAGGGAATTATAATCATCATTCACACATAGATGATTATGAATATACAGATCAACAATGTCTCTACGTTTGGAAATGGAATGATTGAAAATTCCCCAATCTTATGTGAACACTCTTGAGTAGTACCAGACTTCTTCAATATCTTATTGAGTGTATTTGAATGTGTTTATGCCTACTATGGGATCTGAATTAGACAGAAGTGTGTTGCATGTTTCTTTTTGAGCTGGAACAATAATAGGAATATCTTTTGGAATGAATTAAGTGTAGATATTATTTGCCACATTGATTCCCATGATATAAATAAATTCATAGTTCAATGAATCATTGTCATCATCTTCATAGATCTCTTCTACCTTGAGATTTCCTTTTCACTTGTAATGAATATTGGGCACCATTCATTTTGTTCGACATTCATATCTTTTTTTATTTTGACCTTGGCACAATTATGATCTTAAATTTGCATTGGATTGAATGCTTTGGATTCAAATCCTGAAGAGAACTCTTCTACAAGGGGACATGAAATGAAAGTGCCAAGATAATCTTCTCTTTTGACCATTGAGTCTTTTATACTGATACAAAAAGGATCTTTTACTTTACTAAAAAATGGTTACATACTATCTTCTCTTTCAAAATGTGGAACATCACACTTTGCATTATTTCTCCTTTTTGTTTGTGGTTCAATCAGTTGTTCCTCAAATAACTCATTCTCTCCCAAGATTGTGAGGTTCAAACAATCTTGTAAAATAGGAAAATATTTCTCTTCTCAGCCAATGGGGAAGCTAAATTATTTGTCTATCGTATGATCAATGATTAGTTCTTCCAACTATTCACCTTCTTTCGTAATTATGAAACTAAAACAATCATATGTGATAGAAAGTAATTTTTCTTCTTCTTTTTTAGAGTTATGACATGTTTGATCAGGAATTTGTCTTCAAAATCTCTTTTCTGAGTGTTAAGGGCTCTTGATTATATCAGGTTCTACTGCTTTATCATCATTAATGGAAGTTGTAGCATGTTTTAAGGCTTCTTTATTCAACATTCCAGATAGAATTATGTCATTTTAAATTTCTATAGCTTCATGTTGTGCAACTTCTAATTCATTTACCTTATTCTTCATTAAGATGAATTTAATCTCTAGGCATAAAAAACCAATGAGACACGTATCTAATTATTAGGACTTGGTTGATCTACCTAAGGAATAAATTTCAATAATTCATTGAAATGGGTTAAAAACTTTATCATATGCTCATCATCCTATTTTTGAATCTGGAATCAATATAACAATAATGCACACATGTCTATAGTTGATTTGAATCTACTCGAGAAAGTTTTCTTTCAAGAGTCCTAATTCACAATGTGTCCATCTTATAGATGCTAAATCCACTTAGTTATAGGTCCAATGAGAGTTTCAACAAAAATCCTAACAATGACATCTTTATGCATAACTCCCAAGATGCTACAGTACACTTTGAAGGCCAATATATGGTTATTTGCATCTTAACCATTTTTTCCATAAAATTTTAGGAATCTCTTCCTTTAGCCTAATGGTAACTCATTGTATTGGGCCAAAGCTAATGGCCCAAATCATTTTTCCCATGGGACATAAGGAACATTGGGGTTAGGGTGAGCCAATGCCATTTATTCAATAAGAAAGGTACATGCATTAGGTACTATATCTTAATATATTTGCCAACCTCCATTCTAGGGGAGGTTCCTTGAAATGTCTAAAAATTATGTGCGTAAAGAACTTCGATTCCCAGCATAGTTACCAAAAATTATTAGATAAAAAAAATGTCAGGGGGATAAATACGAGATTTTAATAAATAATATGGGGATAGAGTCCTCACGTCAGTCAACAAGGTAGGGAAAAATCCCCTCTCCTATTAGTAAGTAGTGTTACATTTATTGAAAATGAAAAAGGGAAAACAAAAAATGAGTCTTTCACAACTATTTATAGCAAAACTATTATATATAGTGGGTTCATACTTTGAACTTGAAAGTGCAAAAAGGTGACAAAAAAGGAATGAAAGCAATGATGGAAAAGAGGGGGAAAATGAGAAAGGAAAGGATGAAAAGAGAACAAGATTATTCTAGCCAGTTAAACATGAAAAAATGATCCGAAGAATGACAAAGGACAACTCTAGGTAGCTAGATGCATGAACTTACTAGAATGGCCCAAGATTTGAGATTGTAATATAGGAAACCTTTATCATGAAGATGAGATGGGAAAGACATATCATGAACATATGATTAGGATACATAAACCGAGGAGATTGGATAACATTTCAAAGGATGATACACAACAACCTCATATTTCTCAACAAAAATAGACAAAATTCTATTCTTAATCTCACTGAGGTTTCACTATTTATAGAAAATAAGAATATAGATTCAACAATAAATTTTACAACAAAATATTCATGTTTCTGACTAATTAACCATAATCTTAGCAACATTTTGAAAGAAAATAATCAAATTTATATGGATGTACACACACATATTGTCCATGAAGATATTTTAAACATAAAGTTTGCAAAATTTTCCCTTATATTGATTCTCATCGAGCTGAAGATACAATCTCCTCTTTCTCTATTTTGCTGTAAAATTATTATTGTCAAGAACCTTTACAAATGAGCCCCAACCATGTATTTATAATTTAAAATGGGTGGTTATATTGTGTAACAACCTTTTTTTATTTGTTAAGGACTTGTAAAAGCACAATAACTATGCACAATTGGAAATTTTCAAAAACATGTTGGGAAATTTGTACAACTTGAAAAAGTACAATGAGCAATTTCCATTACTTGTAAAAGTTCATTGGTGTTTTTTCACGACTTGAAACCTACAAAAGTGCGTTGAGAAGTTCACACAAATTTTAAAAGTAAAATGATTAATTTGCACGACTTAAAAAAGTGCTTTGAGATATTTTAACAACTTGAAAAAGTGCAATGACCAATTTGCACAACTTGTGAAAGTGAAATTTCCAATTTTCACAACTTGTAAAAGTGACTTGACATTTTTGCACAACTGAAAAATTACAAACTTTGTGCTATTTTTACAACTTTTATTCTCATTGATTTTATAAGTTCAAAATGAAATATTTACACCATGGATCCTTGAGTAAATTTTTTTTCATCAATTTATCCTTCTATTACATCTAATGAGAGATAAATAAAAGTTCAGATCCAAAAGTTATGGTTTAAGGGAGATTCTATCATGCTTGGACACATTGAGAAATCAGCCCTGCTTTTATGACTGTTATTCTCCCCATTCATTTTTGAAGTTCAAGATGAAGTTTTTGTACCATGGTTCTTTAGGATAAAAAGTTCATCAAATTATTTTCCAACACATTGAATGATGGTGAAAATGGAGTTCATATGCTAAAGTTATGACCTGAGGGAGATTGGACCCTATTTTGACAATTTTTGCTCACCGAGATGGCAGATTCTAACCCTTGTGATTGCAAAGGTGTCAGAGTTTTTGACCCTTCTACTTGTAAGGGTGTCATATTCTAACCCCTCTACTTGCAAGGGTGTCAGGTTCCACCCTGTTTACAAACACAACTCTATTTCTCCATCCTTAATTAAAAAGGTCAAGATAAAGTTTTTATTTCAAGTGTTTGTAATCAAAATTCATCTCTCATATATAGTCTCTACATTGGGACAAAAATCATGAACTTTTGAAGAAATCTGATTTTACCGTAAATTTTCACTTTGGTACTGATAAGTTCAAATAAATTCCTAACTTCTCTCTTATCTACATCACAATACCTAGCCATTATTAGGACTAAATATAGACATCACATTGAAGTTAGGAAGGTAACTACCTGAGGTAGTCCACTATCATGAATGTTCTGACCATAATCTATTTTATACACTACATTTATTCTTTTCTAGAAAACTATAAGGTTTATGGGCCAAAAGTTTATATCTATGCCTTCTTCTGTTGAGGAACCTGAAGTTGACATTTGATGTGATCTAATTCCCTATGTGGAGAACATGATGCTTAAGGTGTTATTTGATGAAATACTCCAATTTGGATGAAGAATTTGCACTTAACTTCCCCTGATGAAGATAAAATTATGTAATTATTCAGTCAAAAAGCTCATTTTCTGAAAATTTATAAAAAGGGTTGTTAGAGTCCAAGAGGGTTGTTTCCATGAGTATCAAAATCCAGGAATACTATCAGCACTAGTTTTGGGTTTTCCGAGTTGTGCCTGCATAGATATCAAACTTTGGGGTTGTTATCAACACACCTATCAGGTTTCAAGGATTATGTTGGTAGGCTTTATAGGATTTGGAGATTATGTTTGCACACTAAACAAGGTTTGATGGGTTTGATGATGGAAGGGTTGAGATCGATTGGATTTGTTTGTACCTTATATGATTCCTCATGGACTTATTTTCTATCCAGATGCAAAAGATGAAGAATTCAATAGAGATATCAAATTCTCTATTCTCTTTCACCCTCAAAATGTCACTTGCTCCCATATTGTAGGAATAGTCTTCAAATCCTTATACTACAAGTTGTACCCTGATTCTCTTTCCTTTTTTTGGTATGCTTTCCATGATGAAAACAATCTTGTTGTATCAAAAGAGAAATTAACAAGATATCTTCAACACATCATTAATAAGCTTGAAGGATATGTAGATCTCATTATTCAACCCAAGCCTTATCCATTGGGATATAGATTCGACGTCCCATTCTGTAAAAAAAAATTACCATCCCTATCATAAAAATACCTATAATTGCCCATGAGATTGTAATTAGAGGTATTGTCATGAAATGCAAAATTTCACAATAATGAGACACTAATGTCATCTTGGGATGGTTGCATCAATGCTACTATCAAGGTTTTATGCAAGTGTCATGTTTGGAATACCTTTTAGAAAAGGATGTGACCACCTAGATGCTTCCATATTTGACTTTGCCTTTATTCTAATGCATTCAGATCTAGGTCATGGAATATCACTCCTCGTAAATTTGCAAATCCATAGTTCTTCATCTTCATAGTGAACTTGGGGGTAAATGGGTTAGTGGGCACATAATGTCGAGTTGCACTAAATACCCAATTGTTAGTGGGTGTTGCTGACATAACTAATACTCTTAAGAGTGACTCAAACTTATGGTGGTCTCCCCTATGTGTTGGATTGTATGTGAATCATGCAATATATGGAAATCATGTATAAGAGTGACCTAACTTGTAACTTGGCAAATCAAGATTTTGGGTTGCTCCTTTAGTACTTTAGACCTTTAGATGTTTATCCCTATGACTAGTATGGAAATAAGGAAGCTTTGTTCAATCAAGTGTTTTTGATAAGTTTCTTTGGTCTCTCTTGGTCTTTTCTAGGTGAAGAATGAATGGTGGTTGATCATGTATTTATATCAATCCCTTTGGAGTAATAACTCATGTTAAATCACTTAGGCTAACCACTAGGATACATTTCATTTACAAAATATATGACTTTAGGGCACTCTACACTTGTGTCAGGTAAAGACACTAGTGTCGATTCTAGTGTTTAACTTGGACATCAATGTCCAAGGAGCAAGAAAGTAGGTACAGGCTCAGAACTTGTAGAGGTGAAAGATAAGTACATTTTAAGCATTCTAGGTAAAATAAAAGGCCTAGGTCATCAAAAAAGACTAGTCATACTAAGAGATAGTCCAAGGGATATAAGATAGAGCAGATGCAAGACTTGTGAAATAGATAAAAGTGTTCAAAACTGAGAGGAATAACTAAGGTCTGAGTTTGCCAAGTGTACAATACTAACATGATATATAATGCATAAATATAATCTACATTTGCCCCCTTTTAATTTAGTAATGAAATTTCTAGTTTAAAGGAAATGAATGCATACATGGGTATATATAACACACCTTATATTTATGTGTGTTCAACTTGAGTGTTTTACTAGTGACTCACCTACAACCAAGAACATGTTATAGTGTATTATAAATGCATATAATCTAAGATTGAAAGTACTTAAAATATATTAAAATTAAAAGAGCAAGTTTTAGGAGTACACCTGTGTGTTGATATAGCCATCTTGCTTGTTAGCAAGTTGATTTGAAAAATATGTATCATTAAAAGGCTCTAGAACTGAGATTAGGACAAATATAGATATATCTTGAAAGTGCATATATCCAAGGAGATAGAGAGAGATTTTGGAAGGTACGTACCCCCAACTTTGGAGTAAAATGTGAGTTGCCACCTTGTAGTTGATATTAACTCAATTGTGTAACCTAATGATACTTATAACCTGGTGATATCAGATGATACAATCAAGTCCAACCTAAAAACTTGGCAAGATTGAGTGATTTAATCAACTCAACCATACCAAAGTGTGAACCAACTATTGTAGTAGATTAGCTCAATAAAGTCCAAAAAAGTATGATTGGGGTATTAGTATGTGATGTGGTAACAATTTATAAAAGAGTTTTAGAATCTGAAACTAGTTTGCTTTTTTCAATATTATGCACAAATTGCATAGCATACATGCCTTATATATGTCTTATGCTAAAAATATGTATAACAATGGTACCAATGGATAGAATTCTACCATAACTATGATTATAAAATTGTATGCTTTGGCTAACTCATAAAACTATGTAACTATGGAGAACATGTTTTTGATTCATGCCCTTAATATATATGAAGAAATCTAAAAACTAATATAAGTACCAATGTGGAGAACATGTTTCCAAAACATTTCTCCACTATAATATGAAGATGTTGAATACTGATTAAGTGTGGAGAACATGCTTCCAAAGCATGCCCCCACTAAATCCAAGAATTGTGAATGTGTGGAATCCATGCCTATATGACATGCCCTCATTGACTCTAATAATTTTTATAAGTACCACATACTAAATGAGTGTGGAGAAAATGCTTCCAAAGCATGACCACATTGGATCTAAATACTATCTAAAATCTAAAGAACATGCCTCTATGACATGCCCCCACTAATATTCCCCCACATTATGGTGAGGGAAAATATTAGAACTTGTAGTTACCTCACCTAAAAAGGATAAGACAATTGTATAATCTATGAATGTAACCATGTAGCATATAGAAGGAACATGTCTAAGTAGATTTAACATTGAAGTGCATACAACTAATATGATCACTTGGATGCCTAAGATGCATGATGGAAACATCTAGATAGTAATAATAAAATCTCAACAATGAAATAATCACACACATAAAAGCACTCAAAAGTAAGTCAAAAGGTAATGGTCCAAGGAGATAACAAACAAGCGGCATGTTTAAATGTTGCATAATTGAAAAAATATGACTTAGTCAGATGTCCACAAAAGTAAGGATGACATATTCAAAAGTCCATAAAATAAACAATGATGTATTAAAATGTCAATGAAAGTATACATAGGCATGGGGGCCACAAGCAAATGAGCATATTCAAATGCTCCTAAAAGGAATACAATAACAAGGTAAGACACTCAAGGAAGTGAATAAAGGAAAGCATAAGCAACCAACATAAACATATCATAGTAGCCCATGTATCAAATGTGTTAATTTTTTTTTTCAAGTGTATAACATATAAAGTATTATGTGTAAGATATAATCATTAATAAATGCATGTGTATGTACATATGTAATTTCAAACATGATAATGAAATGTGATCATTGAATCATATAACTAGTGTGTATCAAGATCAAATAATTTGGTGCCCCTAATGTCTGAATGACATGATGATGTAGAGGTATTAGGGAGAAGTAATCAATAGCATCATCATCTGATTTCCAATCCAATTGGTTTATGTTATTATTTGGTGTGATCTTCAATGTTCCATCTCTAGTTCAAATCTTTCCCTAGTCTGGATCATTTTGTTGGTCAGTCTCCTTCTTGAATTCATATTATTTGAACTTTATAAGTGATTATTGATGAATTTTTACCTCCTTTAATCACATTTAATCATCCACTATCCCATTCCACTCCTTACACTTATTAAACCTTCTTACTCTCTTTTCCTAGCTTCTTACTAGACTAGTCACATAGGTTTCAATGCCCAAAAAACTTGTTGAAGATTAAATGACTCAATAATTTATTATTTTATGGACTTAAGTACCATAATATACTTTTCCACACTCATTTCAATGGTTACAATACACCTTAACACCGTTTGTCAATAATCAAGCTCTTAACGGCATTATAAGGCTGTAGCCTTTTCTTAGCACTTTTCCTTTGGTTGAATAATATAGGAACTATTACCAATATATAATTACTCTTTTAGGCACCCTCTATCCCTAATGAGGTATATGAAAAGTCTCAAGTCCTTAATCCACTTCTAACTATGAGATCCTTTGTTATTGCCTTGTAAACTAGGCATAATTAGGCCTATTCCAAACCCTTGATGGTCACATTCATACCTATATGGTTCCTAAAGCTCTAGAACCACCTCCAAAAGTTATAACACATATAATTATGTAATATTATACTTTTTTAGCTTATTCTGATGGTTAGAACTCCTTGTTTCCACTAAACCCTAGTTATAGGGTTTTTAGACCCTACACACAAGCTGAGAGTCTATATAATGCCATAAATTTTGTTGTATAGTGATTAAAAGTCCAAAATCACCCTTTTTAGGTCTTTATTAACTTATAATCCATCCTAAAATAGTTTTCACACCTTGGTCAATGCATCAAATGCTTGAAAATAACCTTTAGCAGTGGACTGTGCATGTATTTCAATGACTGAGCAGGGTTTCCAAAAGCCTACTCTTTTTCTAAAGTATTCTCAATCATACCTGGTACCTTCCATAGGTTCAATTCACCTTAAAAAATACAATATTTTTTCATAACTATCTTTTCCCACTTTCCATTAGTTAACTTAAACCTCCATTTGTTCCCAGACTGTGTAAGCAAGGTATTATCTGTTTATGATAGTATTATCTTTCCTGAGTTGATTTTGGTTTAATACCATAACAATAAAATACTTTGATTAATTTATAATTCACCCAATATTTATCCAAATATACTTCTATTCAACTCAACTTATTTTTGGAGTATCCTTTAAACAAAAATCACCTTTGTACAGGGTTTTTGGTGTATGCAACAAGGTCTGCCAACAACAACGTGTTATTCCTGAATAAATTAAAGACTCTCCATATATTTTGAGTTATGATGTATTATTTATACTTTGGAACCATATTCCACAACTTTTCATAACAATGACCATTTTTTTAGCACTTTTACAAAGATCTTATCTTGTACAATACTAAGACAATGCACTTCAAAATAGGGTCTCTTTCATAAGACAAGGCATGGTCATTTTGTCCAACATTTGAACTCAAACCCTGAGTATTAGGATTCCATCAAATGTAACCTATAGTCACACTACTTTAAAAACATGCTCTAATAATTCATCTTACAATAATCTACGAAAGACCCCAACTTACCACATTACCAAGAGTCTTGACCATGAAACAGGGTCAAAGGGTAGAGTTCTCATAATACCTAAGTTTATCCTTTCAGTGTCAATTACTACAAAACCTGAAGATACAAGGATTATCCAAATATTTTCACAATTAATTGTATAGGTTAATTGAACCTTCATTTACTTGATCAGAGCTTACCATCTATTCACGTACCTGCAGACATATACACATACATAGTTACATACAAAATCAAAGCTTAATATGGCATTCCATCATTAAAATCATCAAGTAATAAGCCAAGGGAGTGAATAATCACAACAAAAATTTTATTTATTCATTAAATACAAACAAAAACATTCCTTTGGAACATAAAATCTAAACTTCATCAACTGCCATGAGGATTTTCATATACACTTTCAAAGCCCTGCTCCTCCTTCTTTGGAGACCACCTCTCTCTCTTCTACACCATCTAACCTCTAAACCAACACACCATCTCAATTATTTTTTTACCAACTCCAATGTTGGTTACCACATTAGTTACAAGGCATAACTACTTTTCTTCATCCCAACATATGGGTAAGTGGTTTCTTTTCAAAAGCATGACTTTCACTTTGTGAGTTTTACAAATCTGACTCATTATCACCAATTACGTAACTTCATTAGACTCTTTGACCCTATTGGACTCATATAAACACTACAATCATTCATTTGATCTTTCTAGACTCAATTCACACATTTAAATTTTCACATTCCTTGTTTTGGAGGGAAAACATCTTGAGGACCCCAAATGGACTCAAATACATGGAATGGACCTTGAAAGTTATATAGACACACATTTTAACCAAACTTGACCAATTTGACTCCTTATTGACCAAAAACACATAATTGTTGGTTCCTAGCTTGATGTTCCTGCATCACATGAGTAGAGGGAAGGCCCAACATCTAAAATATGAATGTATAATGTATTTAAGTATGCATATATCACACTCAAATAGAAGTGTGACACACATGTGTATGTATAAGTAATAGGTATGTTATCCATCAACATGGAATTAACACATAGATGCCAAAAAACCAATTCAACATGTAGATGCAAAAAATATTTTGTATTTTTAATTTTTTTTTTTGGTATTTTAGAATGGTGTCATTAACAAGGAAAAAGTGCCACTAGATCCCAAAGATATCATCAAGGAGATGCCTATGTGAAATCCCTATATCATATATGCCATATGCATGTATAGTAACTTAAAAAAGTGTATTATGATTTTTTGGTAATTTTATACTTAGTATATTTGGTTTGCATTTATCAACATTTGGTTCCTTATATTTTAGTGAGGGATTGAATCGATAGGTACCAAGTCCTATAGACATAAATAGATCATGTGGTAAGTTATCGAGTGGATTAGAACATGGTTTGTTGAACTGTTCATCTATAGATTACTCACCATATATATGAGTAGTGAGAGTAGAAGTGTTTTGATAGAGGAAGGGCTTATAGTTGCCCTATTTGTAACCACATTTACAAATTTAAATTTGTCAAGTGTCTCTTGATTTTTGACCTCTTTTGCTATAAATCTTAGTTTAAATATTTGATGTTCCCATTACTATTTTTTTGATGGTATATTTTTTATTTGTGCTTTATTCTTTGACTTCTTGTCATTTATAGGTTGTTGTTGTTTTGCATTGGCCAAATGTATCTATGAATGATTTGCATTATGATTTCCAATATATTACAATTCTTGATAGTCATTCTGATTATATGTGGAAATAGGACGAGTGATGCCTAGGGAATATTTTCCCAATCTTTAACCATGTTAACCAAAATTTGGTAAATATTCATTCCAAAACTACACTATTTAGAAAGCTAGTGTCATTTTTGAGAGGAAAGTTTGTATCCTTTTTATTTATATGATTTGTCTTTTTGAACCTGTCCTTGCTCTAGGTTTAGTATTTGCAACTATTTTTGCTCTAAGTTTTCCTTTGCTACCCATATTATTTGTTTTGTCACTTGTGCTTTAGGAGAAGTACTCATAATGTG
Source organism: Torreya grandis (assembly GCA_037957365.1). Classification (NCBI taxonomy): domain Eukaryota; kingdom Viridiplantae; phylum Streptophyta; class Pinopsida; order Cupressales; family Taxaceae; genus Torreya; species Torreya grandis. The sequence goes on from JARHVA010000556.1 coordinate 950,876, forward strand.
AGTGGGTTTCTTGGTAGACGTATCAATTATAGGATCACGACTATGCTTTTGACTTTGTATTTGGTTCTTCAATTCAAAACAATGATCGGTATGATGCCCATGCATTTTATGATATGCACATTAGTACTTGGATCTCCTTATAGGATGTAGAGGAGGTAATTTGACTCCTTTGTCTTAAATCATTTGCCTTAGGTTTTCCCTTGGTCTCTTACTAATCATTGTTATAATATTTAGATCACTTTTTTATATGTGTTTTTTTATAGATTTAAATTTGAATAAGAAACCTTGTTTGACACAACATTTGTATATTAGGATGCAGACACATGATTCACACTAGCATAATGTGGATTCTTTGTATATGAATTTTGATTTTGCAATAAGGTGATCTTTAAATTTAGAGACTAATTTTTCTTTTTTAACTCATGCATTAACTTGGTCATGGTATTGATTTACTCTTTCAGAGTTTTAAAAGCAAAAATCCTAGGTATATCAGATTGAACATGCATACATGTACCATCAAGGGATGTGGGAAGGGTTGTATGGTTACCCTCTTTTGGCATAATAAGATAATCCACCTTACCCTTTGAAGAGGTGATAGTATGAACCTAGTTAAAAGGATGATAGTTATCACCCTCCTTAGGGTTAGGAGAAGTAATCTCATTTTTATCCATTTTAAATGTTTTAAAAATTTATATGAGTACATGATAAAAAAAGGCCCACAAATGCTAGGGATCAATCAATCATGATACACTAAAGATATAATAATTTTAGACTATTGGTTAATTTTTTTGAAAATTTGAAATTGGTTTTAATAGAAAAATAAGAATTGAAACAAATTAAAAAAATAGGGAAAGAAAAGTATAGTGAATGACTTGTGGGTCTATATTTACTAAAAATAGCAAAAAGCTAATTTTTAAAAATCCATGCAATATTTTGGCAAACCAAAAGTGTATTTTTTCTATATAAACATATTTATTAAAAACCTTTGATTAATTTGAATTTTTGTCTAACATGAATCATAAACAAGCCAAATAATGTAGAAAGCTTCACAGGGAAACCCTAACATATTACAAATGAAGAAACAATAATTTTGATAAATAAAAAATTTATTTCATATATGTAAAAGAGGTTTTTGAATAAAAAATTATTTTTTATGAAACCCAAAAATTAATTTCAACATAAGTACACATTTGCCTTGTATACCAATATTTAATAAAAATAGTAAATTGAAAAAATTGAAAACTTCATTCTAATGTTTGGAAAATAAAAAGAGGTTTTTGAATATAACAACCTAGTTAGAAAATACCTCTTAGGGATTTTGAAATGGAATTTTTTAAAGGCTAAAATTAACCAATCAAGGAAGGATCCACTCACAAGCATATACACATGAAACCCTTATCACTAAAGGAGATAAAACCTTAAGGTAAAGCTTCAGATTTGAAAATCCATCATAACAAGTTGAAACCCTAGGAGGTTTAGAAGCCCTATATTAGAATTTTTTTGTATTCACATGTATTATGTTCACTAAATTTTTAACCCTAAAATGGAAATCTATAGTGTTTTGGAGTTAGCATTATATTATTATTAAAGGGGTGTATAGAAATGATAATGCACAAGGGTGATAATCATATCTATAATAGGCCAATTAGGTGCTAAACTTAAATATAAACATAAATTGATTTTATTATGCTAAGTATAGGTTAAATATAAAAATTAAAACTAAGCTATGTATCAAAATGAAAAATAAGTAATATACTTAGTTATGATTCTAATATAGTGCTAGATCTAGAATAGGTAGGAAGTAGGCTAGAATTTTTATATTCTAGATCTAAAGCTTATAGATATCTAGACACTAATGTTATCTTGGGATAGTTATATTGACATTAATTTATGTGTTTAATGTAAGTGTCATGTACATAATACCTTCTGGAAAAGGATGCGACCATCGAGATGTTTCTAGATTTGACTTTCTCTTCATTTTAGTGCATTTAGATCTAGGTCATGGACTGTCACTCCTCATGAATTTGAAAAAACCTAATTCTTCATCTTCATAGCGATATTGGGGGAAAATGGGTTAGTGGGGACATAATGTCGAGCTACCCTAAAGATCTTATTGTCAATGGGCACTACCTACATAACCAATACTTTGAAGAGGGCCTCAGACTTATGTAGTTCTCGCCTATGTGTTGGCTTGTGTGTGAATCATGAAATATGTGGAAAACAAGAACAATAGATATTAGACTCTTAAGGTGCTCCTTTAGTACTTCATACTTGTAGATGTGTTGTCTTTATGACCAGTATGGAAATAGGGAAGCTTTATTCAATTGAATGCTTGATAGAGTATTTTTTATAAGTTACGTTGGTCTCTCTTGGTATTTTCTAGGTGAATAATAAATGAGGGTTGATATTATATTTATATCAATCAATTTGGAGTAATAACTTGAATTAAATCACTTGGGCCAAGGGCACTAGACAATTGCATCGAGTCATGACACTAACATTGATGCTCGTGTCTGCCTCGAACTATAGTGTTTAGGGAGCAAGAAAGTAGGTATAGGATTAGAACTTGTAGAGGTGGAAGATAAGTACATTTTAAGAATTTTGGGCAAGATAGAAGGCCTGAGTCATCAACATAAGACTAGTCAAACTAAGAGGTAGGTGAAGTGGTATAAGATAAAGTAGATGCAAGATTTTTAGAAGTGAGAAAAGGGTCTAGAACTAAGATGAATAACTAGGGTCTAAGTTTTCCAAGTGTACAAGAATGACATGTTATTTAATCCATAAATATCATCCATAAATAGGTGGATTAGGTGATTGAACCAAATTGGATGACTCTAATGATAATGATTCTAGATCAAAATTTGCCTCTATATTAACCTTGACTAGTCCCAATTACTTTTCTAATGCCATAGTTGTATGACAAAGATGTTGGAATGACTTAGTTGTTTTACATATCAACTTTTCCTTAAGAGGAAATATGAGGCCTTTAGAGAAGATATATCATATCTCCAAGTTTTCAGGTTGGTATATTTATTGTTGCATATATGACTTGAATCATAGTATGTAATCACTAACTAACTTTGAGTTTCCCTGATGGAATGAAGTTAATCTCTCATATGTGACTATGGGTCCCTTGATTTGAATAAAATGCATAAAAGAAACCTATTATAACAACACATATGTATGTAATGAGCTACTAGGGAGTGAAATATGATACCAAGTTAATGTTTCATCCTCTAGGCTCCTAAGTAATATCTTTAATAATATCAAACTATTATTGCACCCATCCATAACTTTCATATAAGCTTTGAGATGTAAGGGTCTTCATTTCCATTAAACTTAGGCAATGTTGGTTTCTAGAACTTCTTCAGTAATGGTGCATGGAAAATCTTATGTAGGATAGGGTTTCCTTGATTAGCATTCGAATCAACCCAAGAGTAGTAGGCCTTACTTTCCAAAGTAAGTTGATGTACTTTATTTTGTAAAGTACCCACAACATGCATCAAATAAATAAATTATTGTGAAGGCACATTTAAATCATTAAGGTACTCATTTAAGGGTTAGATTTTGTTTAATTATCTTGGTCATTGGTACACTATTTTTCTTAACTTCATAAGGCATGATGAGTTGGGTCATCTCACCCTTTGGAGAATTGATATCATGCACCTGGTGAGATGGAAAGTAGTTATCACCCTCTTGAGGATTAGTATGAGGAATATATTCTAATTTAGTAAGGGTGGGCTTATGAGCTTCATCGGTACTTAGTATAATATTAGTTTGCAAAGGTATATTACATTTTATTGGAATATAATTAATAACACTACCATGATTAACATCTGAAATAACATGTGCACCTAATTTATTTTTAAGGGAAAACTAAGAACATCAACATATGTTGTAATAATGTTATCACTAGGCACATCATCATTTAGTTTATCATGTAACTTGAGATCTTTGATCACATGAGAAATAGGTAAATAATAAATAATACCATGTGTAGTTTAAATATTTTTATCCTCACTATATGCATAATAATCATCATCATTCCAAATTCAATCACAATCATAATATTGGTCACTTGAAGAATCAACATTTGAAGTAGACATACTTTCATGTTCACTAGAGGGTGGTGTAAGAGATGATTCTAAAGTTTCACTATCATGCAAAGTGTCATCACATGTAAGATGAAGACAATATTTTCCGTTATTACCTATAATTTGAGTTAAAGAGTAAGGAGTAGTAATTAAATTTTCACTCTTATTTGACATGTCATCACATGATATAGGAATTCAAGATTTAATTAAATTTTGTCATTTGTAATTTAAACATGCTTTTAAGATGAAAAGGTAAATAAAAGAGGAAGAGAAACACATTCTACTTTGTTTAAAACATTATCAAATGAGGGAATAATGCTATGTTCACTTTATTTTTTAAATTCACATAAGAAGAGTATAGAAAATGCATTATCATATTCGACCTTAGAAATAACATTATCATATGATAAAGTAACATTATTGTAACTAGGGTGCAAATTTTAAGATGGGACCTTATGTACTAGAATTTTGACTCTATTTGCCTTATATTGTGTAATTTTCAAAAGAGATGTAGAAAATGTTTTTGAAAAACTAGGAGTACTATCAAATAATGCATTACCAATAAGGGCCTTTTTGGAATTATATCATTAAGTTCATTTTCTTGGATTGGGAGAGAAGAGGAAGAGTAGGAGAGGAACATGCATCTACACTACCTTCACTATTATTTTGACAATCCTATCATGGAAATAATAATCAATGTCATCATCGTCTATGAAATCATATTCATCATAATTTACTAAAGCACAATATTAATAATTTGTCCATTATTTATTATAATTATAAGGAATTCGTATGAATTGATCAACTAGATGATGAGGAAGAGTTTCCTTAGCATTCAATTTAAACTTTCTAAAAACTAGGATAAGTAAAAAAATAAAGAAAAATGAAAGGCAAAAGATAATCCAACATGAAATAATACATTAAATTATGCTAGCATGAAACCCTATGTGAGATAAAAATTAAGAAACAAATAAAAATTAATAAAATAAAAAACTTTAAACCCTAATTTAACAACATGAAGTAGAAGGAAAACCTAGTGGCAAGCTAGGGTTTTAAACATTATTTTAAAAATAGAATGAGTCCACCAATATGTTTCATTGATTTTATGATTAAATATAATTAACCCTAATCAAAAAAATAATGTATTAGAGTGAAATATATAACTAAATCAACATCCAACCATACATTTCACTTTCATATAGAATGATATTGAGCAACTAGGGTTTTGATACAAAAACATGCAAAAGGATGATATATTTACTTTTCATGGAGCCTAAGAACTGTATTTAACCTATAGGATGCCTACCCCATTATTAGATATGATTTTTTGACTATCATTTTGGAATTAGACACTAGAATGAGAATGGACACTATAACAGGGTGTTCATGTCATTCCCAGTGTTTCTATCCTCTAGTCTTTTCCCCTTGATTTGATACCTGTAAGTTTGAGATAACCTTTTATAGCTATGGGATATTCTATCAGTGACCTATGTTTGCAATATTATACCTATATTTTTCCTTATTATCTTCAAATTCCAAAGGGGAAAATGGGGAAAGTGGGATATGGTTGAGCTATCCCTAAAACCCCTATTGTCTTAAGTTCTAGCTGTATATCCCCAATGATAGGGATGTTAGACCGATGTAGTTGTTGCTTAGAGATTGTACATAATCAACCAAACACAAATACATATCTAAAATTTTCTTCACCTAGGTCCTCCTCTTGGTTAAATCATGCAATCTAGGTGTGGTATGTAAATAATTCAACAATATACATATATTGAGTTTGATGTGTATTGATGTTCTTTTTATTAGCTAGTGTCAAAAGATAAGTGCCTTTGTCTTTTATTTTTTTAATCCTTTTGTAAAATGCCTTGTGGAACCCTTTAAATAAAATATTGTTAATTTTTAATTTGAAAAACCTATTCACACATCGACCAACTTAAAAAAATCTAAAACAATCATAAGAAGAGACCTAAAAAAGAAGGGACTTGAAAAACACTATGGAATGGGTGTTAGAAAAAATCATTGGGAAGCACACTAGAGTAGTACCCTAGTGTCCTCCATTGCACTCTTGTATAAAATGGAGAAATTTAGGGTAATACTCAAATAAATGGGCAAGGGCCACTATGACTGCGTCGAGGATTGAATGGGAGCACTGGGAGCATAATAAAAGAGAAATAAGATCGTGAAAACACTAAAAAGATACAAAAAGACCAAAATGATAAACACAAATAAGAGTCTCAATCTTCATTAGGAACCTCATGTGAAAGAGATATAAATGACATAGTACTTGTGTTTGCTTTAAAAATTTTGTGTGTATACAAATTTATGAAGTACGTAATATAAGGCAATGGGCATACAAGTATCATGTCAAGAAAATTTGTCAATTAGGCACACAATAGATGCATGATTAAAATTATGGCATCACACACAATAGAAGTATGTGTGAAAGAAATCACAACATCAAGGTCAAAAATAGTCATATATGTATTCACAAACACACATACACACATAATATCATGATCATAAAGCACATAATCACTCAAGATATGACATGACTCTGACTTGAATCTAACCCATTATAGAAATAAAATGGTCATGACATGGACTACATGATCTTTTGATATGATTGATGCACAATAAGAAACAATCAATACTCTCATAGAACACGTAATTTTTACACATCAATGATCACACAAATTAATAATCATCAACATCAATCACATATGGAGTAAGTAGTGTTAGTCCACATAATCAATTAATATCATCATATCATATATTAAAGCATAATATCCATAGGAAATAACACTATATAAATAATAAGACAAAGCAAGTCATGTATAATAGACTACTATGATCAATGGACATGTATAGAAATATATAAATTAATAAGTATACAAAGATGTCACTAGTGTAGGCATACCCCCAATGTATAAAGGTTTGCCTTGAGTTTAAAGAATATTATGCATCTATATGTCCGTGTATCATATGTAACTTATATGTCTAGCATCCCACTTATGTATACCATGAAAAGTACATGTGTAGAAAATGGATATATAATTCATGATGTATATGATAAATAACATCAATCATCATGTATACTAACAAAGCATGTCATGCATAGGTCCTAGTTTTATACTTTTTTGAATATATATATATATATATATATATATATATAATATTTATTTTGTTGGATTAAAAAAAAAATTCTTGCTAACCAATGATCCCATCAATGGGATGCTCACATATATGTATTAAATCGATTAGGGAGAATGCCACATGCCATGGGTAATGAATAACATATGTATCATTTTTTGAATCTAAGAAATGATAATGCATTGTAAAATCTCCAATGTCATCATCATTGTCAACATGAACATGTGTGTGCTATGTATAGGTAGTATCCATAGTCACTTATGGACCTTTTTGTATGTTAGGAGAATGTGACAATATTCATTTTGGAATACATACAAAATCTTTTTGTAGAACTATCTTAGGACGTGACATGCTAGGTAATATCTACTGAAGTCAAATATATTCCTAATGTAATGGACATAGGAGAACTATTATTTAAGGAATATTAATTACCTATCTTTAATTTATCTTCATAGGATGAATCTATACAGTTTGTACAATTGGCAATTATGGAGATGACAGAGTAAATGTATTCGATTGAATGGGGTACTCATATGGAATACTTGGAACTATAACCACTCAATTTTTATAGACATACTTCAAGATTTGATGTAATAAATATGGGATTGAATGTATCTTATGTATCTAAATACATCATAAAAACATGTCAAGTGCCCTAATATTGAGATAAACTAAGACCTGAATAATAATCATTGTAGGCCTTACCATTAGTGGAAACACAATACCCTAACAAGGTTTTTTCTCTTTCCGTTAAATCCTTTTATTGTTGTAATTGTACCAATTAAATATAAATGTGTAGTAATGTCATAGTGCATATGTTTTCACTTGACCCACTACCCACCATAACACTGTGTATAACATGGGAGTCAATGAATGCATGTATAAACAAATGAGCATTGGTAGGATCATTTAAAAATAATCTTATAGTCATTAAATATGATTGTATGTAATTTTACATGTGTATATTTAAGCCTACCAATAAGGACCATCTATAAGATGAGCTTCTTTAGTTCTAGAAGTATAAGAAGTTGGAGGAGGATACACATTGTAAGTCATATGAATCTTAGAATCAGTCTTGATTTCTTGTGCTAGATTTTTTGTAAATGGATCTAAAAACATCTTAATCTTTGCATTAGGTTATGCAACTAAATCATTTTTAGGTGTATTAACATAATTGATATCGATGGTTTTGTACTCAATTAAATTATGTATCTCATGTCTCAAACCATAACATCTATTAATAGAATGTCTTACACATCTATGCCAATCACAATATATATATATATATATATATATATATATTGATATCAAACTCCTTAAGTTGTGCCTTTGTCATATCAAATTCCATTGGTTGGGGATATATATGAGATTACAATCAAGTATCTTCTGTAATACCTTATGAGGAGGTTCAAATAATCATTTAAATTTCCACCTTTTAGTAGTTGAAAGGACAAGTCTATTAGTAGGTTGTGAAAATGCATTTACTATTGCTTTGGCCTCATTCTTAGCATTATTAACCTTGGATTTGAAATTTAGTTTTATTTTAAACTTTACATTATAAAATATTTGAGGATTATTCCCATACTTTATCTTGTTCATAGCAATAAGCTTAACTTCACAATATTTAACAATATGACACATGCCATGGAAAGATTGGAAGTGGTTGAACATAATAGACTCATGGATAGAATCAAGTAAACTTTGTTTAAATATGTTTTGTAATTCATTGTTATCCATAGTATTTTTCAATTTGGAGAGCATAGTTTTATAATGAATCATATAGTCACTAATGGGTTCAGTAGGTCCTTGCTTGAGCTTTGTAATTTGAGCATAGGAGACCTTCTCACTAATATTGATAGAAAAGTGAGCTAAGAATTGATCACCCAAGGGATTGAAAACATGTACTGATTAGAAAGAAAGGTCATAATAACATTTCATAGGATAGTCCTTAAGGGTCCTAGGGAATATCTTAGTAACTTATCATTAGAGGAATAATCTAAGCATGCTACATGGATGGATCTAATATGTTGTTTAAGATCAAATTTACATTCATATGATGTAAGATTGGGTAAAAAAAAAATTATAGGCAAAGAATAAGTGGAAATATCTAAGGTCAAAAGGTTGTGTGGTAATGTCTTAGAATTTTTTGAATGATCCACTCTGTAAGAACCTTGTTCTAGTTGGAAAACCTTGGCTTGAATATCAAGAAGAGTTTGTATGATCTCTTGACTAATAGGCATATATGATTGATTATAAATAGATGATTTCACATGAGTATAAATCCAAGGAGGCACAAAATTATGTTGTATAGGAATATCCATATAAATATGAGGATTAACTTGTGTTGCCCCCACCTAGTGTAGGTATCACTTGTGTAGCCAAAGGTGCAAACACATGAATAATAACAATAAAAGTAATAGTTATAACACCTATTGTATAATATATGATTCAAAAATTTATATTAGTGTCATTCAAGATTTAAACCTGTTGTTCCTTGGAATGGACTTCCTCAGCAAGCTTTTCATTCTTAACTTTTGGGATAATGTTCAAGTTTTTTCCTAAGTCATAAAGTTACATACTAATTCAATTTCAACATTTTGAAATTGATTCTATTTTTGTAGGATCAACACCATTAATCGCATTAGGATTTATTCTACCATAATGTTGATTATTATGTTCATTATCATCTTCATAAGCATTTTCAAGATCTAGAATAACATTATTGATAACATGTTACTCTACATCTATGCATTTTATATCAAAATTTACATCAATAGAAGAAGGATTTCACATTTCAAAATTTTGAATTTGATTCTACTTGTGTAGGATCTACACCATTAATATCATTAGGATGTATTCTACAATAATGTTAATTATTGTGTTCATTATCATCTTCATAAGCATTTTCAAGATCTAGAATAACGTTATTGATAATGTGTTACTCTACATCTATGCATTATATATCCATTTTAGATTGCACACAAACACATGGTCAGATCAAAGGAATCTGATTATGATCAATTATAACACCACATAACCTAACACTTCACCTTATAGGTGTAAAAGATCTGACCTTCTTAGATGGCATAAAATATGTTCATAAAAACATCAATAAAGATAGGAAAAAATGCATAGATTACTACCTATCAAGAACAAATCAAAAATCAAATTTGAAAGTCAAACCCTAATGTAGGTTAAATATTAAACCTTAATAAAGATGAAACCTTAAGGTATAAGATACATAAGGTTTGTCATGCTCAGTTTAATGATTAGTTTCACCAAAGTGTTTTACTTATTTTATGATTAATATGTTCTAAATAAGATAAAACTGTATACATAAAATTGGAATTAGACATTTGACAATATTAGCTTTGACATATCCTTGACATACATGATTTGTGTGTACACATATGACTCTTTCCCACCCTTCTCTCTATTTATTTTACCCTCTTTCTTAGAAACTCTAACAGGATTGAAACTAATACATGGATTTAGATTACGAAATATTGTATTTAAGCATAAATCTAAATGTAAAATATTGAAATACATTGAAATGATTTTAAAAGTGGTATATGATAAATATATAAGTAAAATAAAGGGATGAGTACTTAAATTTTATGACTGGCTCTTTGATTATGACTATACTCTAATAGTGGAAAACATAATGAAACAAGCATGTAATTCATTCAATTCAAGAATTATGTTTTTGTCTACGTAAGGTCAATTCTGTCTGATTTGGGTTAGTATCAATTATCAATACTGACATGAGTGGTCAATAGTGAGTAGCGCTAAAATATGGGTATGTGACTATACAATCACTTTTATTTGTCTCTAAAATCTCTGTATGTGCAAAATCAAACCTTGATGACACGTGCAACTCTAGAAATTAGCCTCATTCAACTTGAAACCCTAAGTGTGTTTTTTAGGTCTATAAATGTACAAAATTTAGGAAAGTTTAATGGGCTATGTTGATCCCAATCACCCCCATTTGATGATTGACTATTTCCTACGTATTCAATACTCTAAGGAGGGAAATCAAGCCACATGTAGTTCTTCACCTAGTGTGATTGTTCAATTTCACTCCTTCACTATATGTATGCAACTAATGATTTGGATTTGATACTTGATAACACTTACTTTGGCTTAGATTTAATATTCTTTAAACTTAGCTTAAGACTGATTCTAGTTATTGATTCACAATTTAGGAATAATAGGGTAGATTCACTCAATGTGCAATAATGTATACATGTGTACTAGATAAGTGCCAAGTCTTATATTAGGTGAGACCTTTATATACATACATATATATATGTGTGTGTGTGTGTACTAGATACGTGTCAAGTCCTATATTAGGTGAGACCTTGATTTATACACACACACACACACACAAACACACACACACACACACATATCTCTGTGTGTGTGTGTGTGTATTTATCACATCATCGATAGGTAGGAAGATGGGCTAACCCTAAGGAAACATTTGTTTTCAAAAAGTATCAATTATCTTAGGTCAACATCATTCATGTTGTTGACCCATACACACGAGGTATGAATTGAAGGTCTACAAATGTCTATGTAGGATACTAAATAAGTTTAAAACTATTTAAGCCTTTTTGGAAATAATGATGAAAGGAAAGAGTTTCCTAATCAACTAAGGAGAAGACTAATCTAAAAAAATAGGCCATTTAAATGAATTTAGATTGTATTGATATTCTAATAAGATATACTACATATAACAATATGCTAAATATGTAAAGTACATCATTCAGTGTTATAATAATATCAATATGAAAGATAAATTATACTTAGCTTATTTACTGATGTGTAGGAAGATCTGAGTAGTGTAGGTGTAGGGGTGGATTATTTGAATATTTGGATCCCATCGTTAGATTATGAATATTTGCCTTCTTCTAGTTTCGACACTTGTGTCACCCTGTGGACACTAGCATTGAGGCTAGTGTCTTGATTTTACCACTAGTGTTCGATATAAAATATTGAATCTTTTTTGGAAATTCCACATGCACATATTAGGGTTTATTGTCACCTTATATATTCTCTATTTTTATTTTGCACACAGGTTCTTGATATCAATATCTTGATCAAAACCCTAGTTCCTCCAATTAGGGAATGCCACCTTGTAAAAAATCGGGGTTAGTGGGCTCAAGTGAATTTGAACTAACCTCAAAGACCCCTCTTTTAGTTAGTGTTGCCTACTTAGCCATATAATCTAAAGAGGGCCTCATACCAATTTAGTTCTCCCCCTTATGTGGGTTTATGTGTGAACATTAGTGTATATGTTATATATGAGTGCATATAGTGATCTAACTTGCAACTTGACTAATACCACTCATGGGTTATTCTTTAAATACTTCAGACCTATAAAAAGACTAATCCTATGATTTATTTAGAAATAGGGAAGAGTAAGTTAGTATAACATAATTGTATGAATGATTTAATAAGCTTGCATAGATGTTTACTTGGTAATTACAAAATTAATAATGAGTACGCTTTATTTTGTATTTATACTACACCTTTTGAAAATAATCTCATGGAGAGTTAACTAAGAAAAATAAACTGACTTGAACATATCAAAATAATTACAAATTTGAGTGTTTTTAGGGTATAAACTCTGGCATTGGATCTAGGACACTAGTATCGATGCTAGTGTTTAAGGATGAATGTTAGTGTCTTAGAGAATAGAGAAATGTTAAAACTATTTAACTAATAGTGAAGGATATATATAATGTTTTAAGCATAATGTGGGCTATAGGTGATTTGGGTAATCACAATATCAGGGTCAAACCATAATATAATCATTTAGGCATAGTGCGATGGTGAACACAAGCTTTTTGGATGTGAGGAAATCATGAACTAAAGGGTAGAGCGTTGAGTGACAATTTTCAAGTGTGTAAAACTAGTTTATCATGCAAAATCTAGATACGTGTATCTAAATTTCTTCCCCTTTAATCTATTAATGCATATGGATGAATTTACTAGGTTAAAGTAAATAAATACATACCATGGTGTGTACAACACACCTTGATTTGAATTGAGCCCTATTTTAAATTTGTTGTATGTGTATGACCTAGAAAAAATAGCATGTTATAGATGTAATTAGTGCCTATAATCTAAAAATAAATAATTAGAATTACTTGAAAGAAAAGACAACAAGGAAGGAGTACACCTGTGTGTTGATGTAACCATGTTTCCCCTTGATAGATTACTTTGGTAATTATGTTTCATAGCTGAAGCATCAGAGAGAGGTTCACAACCAAACCTTAGAAATGTGAAGAGGATAATTAGAGGGTGATCATGTCCCCAATCTAGTGTAAGGATGAGTTGTGCCAAGTCCATTGAGATCACTAAATCTAAATCACATAACCTAAATAAAAATTTAGTTAATCTCACTCGAGTCAAATCATGTAACCATATCAACCTATAATAATAAAAGTAGTGCCAAGTCCATTGATGGCTCTGAATCTTGATCACACTACTCAAGGGAGTCCATTGTTGCAATAAATAAAAGTTCAATTGATGTAAATTGGTAATGTTGGTGCATGGCTATTGGTATAGTTGAACAATGTATCTATAATTTGGTGTATTTGAAAGGCATATGTATCTTGAATATGTCCCAAGCTAAAGTATCTGTCAAAATGTAACCTATACTCTATAAAATGTATATAATATGTGTCATTAGTCTAAAAACTCTATCATAAATCTATGAAAATTAGTGCCAAATGCATAAAATTATGTCACAAGTGTATATTTAAATATTGTAAATTTTATCAAATTCTACCAATTATGCCAACTATATGTATGTGGACTCATGTCTCTATGACGTGCCCCCCTGATATGCCCCCCATTTTGAGGTGAGGATAATGAAATGTGTTAATAAAATTATCTCAAAAGGATAACCATGTTATATCTATGTGAATCATGTAGTAAAGAAGCATACAATGGTATCATGTCTAAGTATATGTATCAATGAAGCTCATAATATCCAATATAATAAATCATAAAATCCATGATATAGATCATGGAAATGTCTAGGAGATACAAACTCAATGAACAGTCAAGTGCACACACAACAACACTCAATTTCAATATAATAGAGGTCTAAAGAGACCACAAACAAGGGGAATGTTCAAATTTCACACACTCAAAGGGGAGGACATGTTCAAATTTCCACACACCAAAGAAATAATCAACACTCAGGGCATTGGGGCAAACAAATAAAGAGCATGTTCAGATGTTCCACAATACAAAAAAATAATCAAATAAGAAGTACATTCAAGTATTCCATTGGATAGTATGAAATAAGAGAAATATAAAAAACTATCATAAGCATGCCATACTATTTCATGTATACATGTGTTAACAACATCTTTTGTATCATAACATATCAAGTACACTATGCAAGATAGTAACATGATTATAGGCATGTGTAAGCATTAATATACAAGCTCAACATGATAATGTAAAATGATCATAAAATAATAGAACATGTATCGATTGTGATCAATAGAAGCAAGATGTCCTAACATAGTGTGCCATGTGGGTAGAGAAAAGGTCTAACATTTTCATGCTCATATATCATGGATCTAGTGGATGCATGTATCACACTCAAGTACTTGTAAAACATATGTGTATAAAGAAATAATATGTTATCTACTAACATAAAGTAAACAACATACAAAAAATCTATAATAAACATGATAAATGCTAAATATTTTTGATTTATTTGAATGTTATATTTTCTCTATTAATTGATTCTTTTATTTTTTTGAAAGAGAGAGCTAGTCTATGATCCCGTCTAAGGGATGCTCGTAAGATGATATAGAATGAGAATATGGTATAATAAATTGGTCATGCTTCCAAAGATCATGTATATGATCTAAATTTGGAGCTATAAAATTTGTAATACTAGGACCATGCATCATATGACTCTATGGTCATGAAGTTGTTGTGGTTCATGGAACACATTGTTTAGTTCTCTTTTTCCTTTTTGGTGTGACTATAATTTTAAGTATTTTTACCCTCTTTGAAACATGTTGATATGCTCTTAATAAATGGCTTGGACATGTAGGTATAGATGATGGCTCCATTGAGTCCACTACGTGTCTTTGATTTAATAGCCTATCAAGTATCGATCACCTAGGAAAAATGATTGCCTTTTGTTTACCCGTTCATGAATGATTAACCTTAGAGGTTGTATAATATAATTATTGGATTAAAATTCTCTTTTTGTATTGGATGTTCATTTGGAATCTCTAAAATTATGATTACATTGTAGGCATGAATATACTTTAGACATCCATCCATTGTTGAATGTACTGTGCGGCTCTTATGAATCCAAGGACATCCCATTAACATATCCAACACTCTTGTATGTGATATAATTGAAAAATTTATGGTCACATGTGCTATACCAACCTGTAATGGTAAACCAATCTCACTAGGAACTACTTATATTTTTCCATTAAGACCATCTTGGTCAAAGGGCATAAACTGTCACATGTATATCCCAAATGTGTGAGTAATGTCATGGTATATACATTCTCACTAGAACCATTATCAACCATAACAATATGTATAGGTTGATGATGAATATGTAATCTAATAAATAGTGAATTAATATATGAATCATCATCCATAATATCATTGTCATCAAATGTAATAGGACTCTGAATCATAGGAGGTATCTCATGTATAATTGTAGCAATAATCCCATCTAATGGGTGTTGGAGGAGGATGTGCATTATATAGAATTTGCACTTTCAATGCATCCTTAGAATGATATTATAATGTATTAATTAATATCTTATAGCTTTAAAGGTCATTAGGTTGTGACCTTGAATCCTTTGGAGGATCATCGAAGGTAAGTTATTTGTTATCAATAAGATCTTGTATCTGATGCTTCAATTTATAACATATATCTGTATAATACCTGACACACTGATAGTAGTCATAATAAGCATTTGCATCATATCCATTTAGTAGAGGTTGACTCATATCAACCACCATAAGAGGAAGGATATATATGAGATAACACTCCACTAGCTTCTGAAGAAGCGATGTTAGAGACTCAAGTAATCGTGTAAATTGTCTCTTAGGTGCATTGGCTAAGATGACCCAATAAGGTTTTAGTAACACTATATTAATTGTGGTTTTTGTTTTATTTTTAAATTTAGGAATTTTTACCTTATAACTTGGTTTGGTATGAAACTTTGTATTTCATGTAGCAAGTGTGTTTGCTACATAATTAAGCTTGTTTAATGAAATAAATGTCATTTCTCAATATCAAATAATATGACATAAGTCATTAATAGATTTAATTTTTTTTAAGACAATATACTCATGTAATGGGGAAAGTAAACTCTTCTTGGAGATCTCTTGAAGGCCTTTATTTGCCATAAGGCAACGTCTGAAACAAAATTTAATATGAAGCATCCAAGACAAGATCCATTGACTATCACTCTCTTTATAGAAGGTGAATACTACAAAAATGTTTAGATTGATAATAGTAGACAGTATGTCATAAGCAATGTCAGAGGTTTACAACAATTGGGACATGACATGATAGAAATAAAACATAACACATAGTGGCTGAGACACCTTAAAGATATATTTCTAATAATAGCTTGTTGGCCAAAAGTGGTTAACACAACCATATGGGTCATGCCCACAAAATACAAAGTGCCCTTCACATTAGGAAAACATTAGTTGCATTAGATATATACTATAGTAGATTTAATCAACTAATATCTCACTTTATAACATGAAGAAAGAGTGATTACGATTCAACATGATGGTGATGCTCACTATCTAGAAACACAATCTACAAAAACTATAAAAGACACACCATTAGACTAATCAGAACTAGAATAAAAAGAATCAATGTGGTTATATAACCTCAAGGATAAGATATGATATGTCAAATTCAATATTGATGAAGGTGACATACTTTCAGACACATGATTTCAAATTTTAATAGACATGA
Source organism: Torreya grandis (assembly GCA_037957365.1). Lineage (NCBI taxonomy): Eukaryota > Viridiplantae > Streptophyta > Pinopsida > Cupressales > Taxaceae > Torreya > Torreya grandis. The sequence goes on from JARHVA010000556.1 coordinate 968,129, forward strand.
TTTCTAGTTTACACTATTTACATATGTTATTTATCACATGTTTTGTTGATGACATATTTTATACATACACATGTTCATTTCATGGTATCTAAGTCTTATGTAAGACATACATGTTACATATGAACATACAACTGTTGGTTTTCCATCTACCTAGTGGCCATGTTGATACTAGAGGCATCTTATTCCTTGTGTTTCACTATTACTAGTTATATCTTTTTATGACCTTTGTAACATGTTGAGACACATATATTTCTTACACATGTCTTGCTAGTTTCTCATTTATTACACTATGATACATGATGTACCATTTTATTTCTATGTGACATTGATACATGTGGATAGTATAGACTAGTTCCTTATTACATTTTGCTTTGATATTATTACTCTTTTACACAATAGATTGATTTATGTGTGACTATTGTGTATGGCCCTTGACCTTATTTTTTGTAACATTTTATGTTCCTTGTATGTGGCCCTTGGCCTTATGTGTGACACTAACATTTGTGCTTGTTAAAATTATTGACATTGAGGGGTACCCTGATTTCATTTAACCCTAATTTTGATAAGAGGTTATCCTACTTGGGTAAAAGGGTTATATATATATAAATGATAGTTCACAAGGGTGAATACCAGATCTACAATAGGCCAATAAATGTGCTAAACTCAGATGTACCATATACTAAATTTATGAAGTTGAGATAGGTTACTAATGGAAAGTTTAGTTATGTTAGATATACAAATGATATAAAAGAAAGTACTTAATTATTTCTAATGTTAATATAGTGTTACATCTGGTATAGGCAAGAAATAGGTAGGAAGACATTTCTAAATTAGTTATCAGATTTTAGATCTAGTGCTTCTAGCTATCTAGACACTTGTATTGGCTTAGGACAATTGCATCAACACTAGTGTTTGGGTTTGACATAAGTGTTCTATATAGAATATGAACTGAAATAGGATGTAACCACCTAGATGATTCTAGGTTTGGCTTCTCCTTTGCTCTGGTGCATTCAAATCTGGGTTAAGGACTATCACTCTTAGTGAAATGGTAAAACCCTAGCTTTGCATATTTAATGTGACTTTGAGGGAAAATAGGTTAGTGGGCACACAATGTTGAGCTGACCCATAATGACCCCACTATCAAAGGGCACTACCTACATAACCAATACTCTCGAAGAGGGCCTCAGACTCATGTAGTTCTAACTTACCTGTTGGCTTGTGTGTGAATCATATAAATGTGTAAAGCGAGTAAAATAGTGACCTAGATTATAACTTATAAAATATGATCTTATGGCTGCTCCTTTAGTATTTTAGACCTATAGTTGGGTTTTTTCTTTGAATAATATTATGATAGGGTAGAATATGGAAGCTTTTAGTAAATTAGAGTATTTCTTAAATGTTCTTTTGGTCTGACTACTAGGTTTCATAGGTGGTGAATGAATGAGGGTTAATATTATATTTATACCAATCTTATCAGGAGATAACTCACATTAAATCACTTAATCCAACCATTTACAAATTAGATGACTTTAGGGCACTACATTCTTAAATCAGGCCAAGATAGTAATGTCGATGCTATTATATGATCTAGATGTTAGTGTCTAGGAAGGAGAGTAGGGATAGGATCAAAACTTGTAAAGTTATAATATAAATAAATTTTAAGCATTATGGGCAAGATGAGATGTCTATGTCATCAATATAAGGCTATTCAGATTGAGAGATAGGCCAAAGGACATTAGATAGAGCAGATGCGAGGCTTACAAAAGCAAGGCATGTGTAGAACTAAGAAGAACAACCGGGGTCATGAGTTTTCTAAGTGTACAAGATTGAGGTGTAACTTAATCATAAAATATTGTCTACACTTCCCCCCATTTAATCTTGTAATTAAATTTCTAGTTTAATGAAAGGAATAAGTACCTGGGTGTGTATACGAACCTTGTCTTTAATTGAGTTAAATTTGAGTGATTTACTAAAGTTGGGTTTAAGTGCTTTGTTAGAGCTGGTTTTGAATGCTTTGCTAGTGACTACCCTATAAACAAGAGCATGTTACAGTGTATATAATTTAGGCCAAAATTACTTAAAATATATTTAAATTAAAAGAGTAAGGTTTAAGAGTAAACACGTGTGTCGATGTAATTACCTTTCCTATTGATAAGTTGTTTCTTCAAAATATGTCTATATATATATATATATATATATATATATATATATATATATAGAGAGAGAGAGAGAGAGAGAGAGAGAGAGAGAGAGAGAGAGAGAGATGCCCCCAAATTTGGATCAGTTACCACCTGAAAGTTAAGATTAACTCAACCATATAACCCAATAATACTCATAATCTAGTGATTTTGGATGATCAAGTCCAAACTAAAAACCTTTCAAGATTGAGTGATTTAGTCACCCTAATAATGCCAAAAGATGAACCAACTACTACAATAGATATGTCACTAAAGTCTGTAAAAGTCCACTGGGTATCAATACATGTAATAGTTTTAAAATCTGAATTTGATTTGGATTTTAAAATATTAGGCACATGTTGCATAATATATGCACCTTAGATACATCTCATATTGAAATTGTGTGTAATAATGGTACCATGTATAAATTTTTTCCATAAATGTGTATTTAGATCATATAATTATGTGCTTTGGCTAACTAAAAAAATAGTGTAAGTGTGGAGTACATGATTCCAAAGCATTCCCCCACTATATATGAATAAATCTAAAACTGATATAAGTACCAATGTGGATGCCATGTTTCTAAAACATACCCCCAATGTAAATTGGAGATGCTAAAAACTGAGTAGGTGTGGAGAACATGATTCTAAAGCATACCCCCATTGAATCTGTGAATTATAAGTACCATACTAAATGAATGTGAAGAACATGCTTCCAAAGTATACCCCCACTTACTCTGAAACTATGAATGTGTGGAATCTATATCATCATGACATGCCCCCAATAAATCTACAAGATGGTGTAAGTACCATAAACCATGTTAATGTTGAAAACATGCTTCCAAAGAATGCCCCATTGTAATCTAGAAACTATGAATGATGTGGAATCCATGTCATAATGGCATGTCCCCACTGAATCTACAAACTAGTGTAAGTACCATATATTATGTGAGTGTAGAGAACATGCTTCCAAATTATGCCCCCATTATAATCTAGAAATTGTGAATGATGTGGAATCCATATCACCATGACATGTCCCCACTAATATTCCCCCTTTGAGGTGAGGGAAAAATAGTAACTGGTAGTTAACACACCTCAAAAAGGTAATGCAACTGTAAATCTACAAAAGTAACCATGTAACATATAGAAGAAAATATATATAGGTAGTTGTAACATTAAAGCACATAGAACCAATGTGATCACATGTAGGCATAAGATGCATTATAGATATCATGGAAACATCTAGATAATAACAATAAATAGACAAATGTAACTATGTTACATATAAAAAGAAATATATCTAGGTAGATGTAACATTGAAGTGCATAAAACCAATGTGATCACATGTAGGCATAAAATTCATGATAAATATCATGAAAACATATAGATAATAAAAGTACAATCTCAACAAGTAAACAAGCACACACATAATATCACTCAAAATCAAGTTAAAAGGCAATGGTCTAAAGAGACCAAAAACAAGGGGCATGTTCAAATGCCACAAAATCAAATGGATATGACTTAGTCAAATGTACACAAAATCAAATAATGAAATATTAAAATGTACAAGAAATAAAACATAAGCATAGAGGCCGCATATAATGGAGCATATTCAAATGCTTGAAAAAGCAAGGGAATATCAAGGCAATAGGCTTAAGGAAGTGCGTAAAGGAAAATCATAAGCAACCATTATAAACATGTCATAATATCCCATGGATTGAAAGTGTTAGCAAAAAATGTCAAGTATATAGCATATCAAGTACCATGTGTAATGTATAATCATTGATAATAGGCATGTGTAAGTACATATGTAATCTCAAACATGATAGTGTAGAGTGATCATTGAATCATATAACTTGTGTGTATCAACATCATAGAAGATGGATTCCCCTAATGTACTGATGATGTGAGTAGAGGGAAAGCCCAACACCCATAAGTATATCATGAATTTGTGTATGCATGCGTATATGTATGTATGTTTAAATTATATGTTATTCCTCAACATGGAACTGACACATAGAGGCGAAGGATCCAATAGAACATGTATGTGCCGAAAGAGTTTTTACATTTTTGAATGTATTTTTTGTTATTTTTAAAATAGATAAGATCATATTATGATATCATCCAAAGGATTATATTAGGTATCTTCCCACTCAAAAGTAAGAAACTAGTGGTACTCCTATGTATAATTGAAATATTTGTCATTGTATTATCTATGATGATTGACATATGTATAATATGACTCCGAGGTTGTGAAGTAATAATAGAAGGAATAGGGTTTCTTAAAACCCATCTCTATGTAATTTGTGGTTTATTTGGAATATGATGTATAGAATATGAGGATTATGTGGAACACACTGTCTATATCTAATTTAAAGGTCTCTCAAGTAATAACCTCTTAGTAAAGGGGATCGCTTGTTAGTTACCCTTTTGCATTGTATTAGCCTTAACAGGCTTGATAATTAACTGCTTAACAATGAATTTTTTGTGTTCAAGAGGATGGTAATATGGAATACTAGAAACTATAATTACCTAATTGGCCTAAATGTATTTAATACACCCATGCACTATAGAAGGTACCTTTCAAAGAGTATGTATCCAAGGTCATCCCAACAATATGTGAAAGACACATGTATAAGGTATAATTGAGAAAGTAGTAACCACATGTGCAATACCAACCTATAAAGGTAGATCAACCTTACTAAGAACCATCTGGGAGGTCCCATCGAATGCTTTGATTGATCTAGTAGATGGGTGTAAATCATGATGAGTACAACCTGAATGCGTAAGTAATAGCATGGTGCAAATATTTTTGATTGCACCATTACCAATCATAATAATGTGTATGGGGTGTTTATAAATGTATGCTTGAATCAATAGAGAATTAATATTAGAGTCAACATCCTTAATTTCACTTTCATCCAAAAAAATAATGGGTTTCTGAACCATATAAGGTGTATGTCTCATGTAAGTACCAATGACCCCATCCAGTGAGTGCCCATACTGTGATGGAGGAGGATGTACACTATATGCCATTTGAACTTTTGTTTCATTTTTTGAATGGTTTTGCAAAGGATTATTAAATATTTTTTATTTATGGTGATCACTAGGTTGTGAACTTGATTCCTTTGGAGGATCATCAAATGTAATATATTAGTCATCGATGATGTTCTGCATCTTATGCTTCACGGTAAAACATATGCTCATAGAATACCTAAGACCTTGGTGATAGTTACAGTAAGCATTTTCATCATATCCTTTTGGTAGAGGTCTATTTACATCAACCTCTATAAGAGGGCAAAGACATATAACATGGCACTCTAAGAACCATAGGAGTAATGAAGTAGGAGGCTCGAGTAAACATGTAAATTGTCTCCTTAGTGCATTAGATAGGACAAGCCAATTAGGCCATTGTGTAACTGTGTTAACCATGGTGGTGTTTTTTTTACTAGGCTCAAGATATTTTAGGTTATAACTTGGCTTAATTGTAAATTTGGTACTAGATGTAGATGTAGTTGGTGTGTTTTTTTTTATACTTGAGCTTACTCAATGACATAAGATTCATTTCACAGTCCTGTACAACATGGAATAAGTCATCAAAAGATTGAAACTTTTTGAAACCAATGGAATCATGTAAAGGAGCAAGCTAACTTTGCTTGAATATGTCTTGCAACTATTTGTCTACCAAATGATTGGTCATTTTGGCTAGCATTATCTTATATCTCGATACATATTCATTGACTGGATCATTGGTTCCTTGTTTAATCTTTGTAATTTGAGCATAGGAGACCTTTTTGAAAATGTCATTATAAATGTGTGCCAAAAATTGATCTACAAGACATTTGAATGCTTTCATGGATTAGAGAGGTAAGTTGTAAAACCACCTCAAAGCATAGTCCTTGAGGCTCCTTGGAAATAGTTTGGCCAAAAGTTTATAATCACAAGCATAATCAAGGCATGCCACATAGAAGGTTTGAAGATGTGGTTTAGGATCACCCTTGCCATCATAAAATGTTAATTTATGTGCAAAAATTAAAATTGGCAAAGGGTGTAAATAGATTTCAAGTGCAAGAGGGTTATGTAACACATCTTGTAAATCTATAGCATGTGAAGACTTTGAAGGCTTTTGTTAAATGTTTGTAACCTTATCCTTCAAGGTCTCAATTATTTTGAGGAGTGATTAAATTATAGGCCCAATGGGAATTTGATTAGTAATTTGAGTAGTTACCAAAATGGCTGGAAATATGTTTTGAGTAGTAATAGGTATTGAAAATGGTATTTATGTTGAAACAATGGGTAAGTTCCTAATAGATGTATCAATAGTAGTTTTAGGGAATAAAGGTTGGAACATATAATCTATTCCCCCTTTATATTTATTAACTTGTAATGTGGATTGAGTTATAGTGTTTTATATGGATTCATCATTACTAGGTGAGGCAACCTTTGTTTTATCTTGTTTACTTATTTCATCTCTTGTAACATACAAAAAACATCTATTAAGCACTTGTTTTTGTTGAGATGAGTAATAAATGATTCTTCATCTTCCATTTGGAATGCTCTAACATTTTCCATTGCTTCATAAATGAAAAGTTTAAAATTTGAAACATGGTACAATAATTAAAAAAAATTGAAAAACCCTAATTAACCCAAGGTTTGATGTTCAAAGATCGATTTCACCAAATACTTAACCCTAACTTAAAAAGGAGGTTGTCCTACTTGGGTAAAATGGTTAATGACATATAAATTATAGGGAATAAGGGTGAATATTATATCTACAATAAGGCAATTAATGTGCTAAACTCAGATGTACCATATGCTATATTTATAAAGCTAAGATAGGCTATTAATGGAAAGTATAATTATATTAGATATAAATGAAATAAAATAAAGTACTTAGGTATTTTTGATGATAATACAATTTTAGATTTAGTATAGGTAGGAAGCAAGTGGAAAGATAGTTCTGTATCAGTTGTTAGATTCTAGATTTGGTGCCTCTAGCACTCTAGACACTTATGTCAGCTTGGGATAATTGCATTGATGCTAATGTATGCGTTTAATGATAGTTTATTGTATGAAATATGTAACCAAATAGGATGTGACCACCTAGATGCTTATAAGTTTGGCTTTGAATTTGCTTGGGTGCATTCATATATAGGTAAGGGATTGTCATTCTTGGTGAAATGGCAAAAACCCAGCTTCACATCTTCAATGTGACCTTCAAGAAAAATGGGTTAGTAGACACATAATGTTGAGCTAATTCAGAATGACCCCAATGTCAAAGGGCACTGCCTATATAGCCAATACTCTAGAAGAGGGCCTCAAACTCATGTAGTTCTCCTCTATGTATTGGCTTATGTGTGAATCATGGAAATGTGTAAAGCAAGTACAATAGTGGTCTAACATTTAACCTGGAAAATACGACCTTATAACTACTCATTTAGTAATCCCAACCTATATTTGGGATATTAATTTGACTAATATTAGGATAGGGTATAATAGGAAAGCTTCTGGTAACTTGACTGATTTCTGAGTGCTTTTTTGATTTGATTGCTAGGTTTTGTAGGTGGTGAATGAATGAGGGTTGATATTGTATTTATACCAATCCTATGAGGCGATAACTCACATTAAATCAATTAGGATGACCATTGTAATACATTTTATTTTCAAATTAGATGACTTTAAGTCATTGGACACTTGCATCGAGCCAAGACAATAATGTCAATGCTATTATTTGACTTAGATGTTAGCGTCAAGGGAGAAGTAGAGTAGGCATAGGCTTAGAACTTGAAAAGGTATAAGATAAGTAAATTTTAAGCATTCTAAGAAATATGAGATGTTTTTTTTATCAATATAAGGTTGGTAAGACTAAGAGATAGGCCAAGGGGTACAAGATAAAGCAGATGCGAGGTTTGCAGAAGTAAGGCATGTGTAGAACTAATAAGAATAACTAGGGTCATGAGTTTTCTAAGTGTACAAGATTGAGGTGATACATAATCACAAAATATCATCTATATATTTATATCATACACTATTACTATGTAATCTTATCTATAAATACTTATACTACATGTTTCATGAATACATTTATCTAGACATGACATTTACATGCCCTACAGTCCATATGTAACATACAAGTATTGATCGATATATGCATTACCATGATGATATATTCTCCACATTATCAAATGATATTACATGATGTTATATTCATGCATGAATACCATAATTAACTCTTCTTTTGAGATGTGTGACTTACATGATGGTTCCCTCACCTCAAAAAGGGGGAATTATAGTGGTCTTGTCATAGAGACATAAGCCTCCATATACACAAAATAAGATAAAATTACATGTTTCATGAATTTCAAATATCCAAAATGAATTAGATATTAAATGATTTATATACATTACAAATATTAGCACATTGGTACAAAATACAACGGCATATGCCATGCATATGCATTCACTTTACAAACATTTATGCACAAATTCATATACACTTGGATGCATATGCACTATAGTTTACCAAAATATAATTTAATATTTTCACCTACACATACATTTGCTTTATAGGTTATCATATTCAACATATAGATGCATAACATTCTATATTAGTGGTATAGATTTAGGGGGCATTATATTAGTTCATGCACATATACACGATATCATGATTTTAATTGGATCATAAATGGTTGTTATTATATTTCAAACTTTGTAGATCTATGATCATGATGGGGGCATGGACATGGTCCATTCTCTTTTGACCATGAATTATATTCTACATTGAGTTAAATTAACTAATCAAAACATTCATACATGATGGGGGTGTGAACATTATTCATTCCCTTATGATCATGCATTATTGTTTTTACATGGATCAAACCTTAAACTAGAGTGAAACATTGCATTTTATCTATATACAGTGGTTTATTCATTTTTTAAACAAACCTTACCTATTTGGTTCTCTTATTTATTTATGTATTGATATCTTTGAGTTGAACCTAGCTACATTGTTCTCTCTCTTTTTCCTACATAGTTATTTGGGTTAATATATTATGTACTTTTCCACACATTCATGAGAGTTGTGGCATGTCATCTTCCCAAATCAGGATCCTACATAATTACACAAGTTTAGGGCATAATTACCATGACTTTCCATGTGCTTCAATAGGGAACATAGTTTTTGCAATGCTTGAATAAGGAAACATCATCTCCAACAAGTTGTGTAGGCAACATGGTTTGCATAAACACAAAGGTAAACTTTGACCCTTACTCTTTCAAATTTTAGATTTCATATTTCACATATAGACATTGACTACACATTCATTTTAGGTTTATATGGAGCAAAGTTATACATTGGATCCATCTCCCAAAAGGTAAAGTGTGTTGTACACAATCAGGTATATTTTATCCTTTCAATCTAGAAATTCTGTTACTAAAATAAAAGGGGGGATTTATAGATAATTAAATATTGTCTTTGGTACTTGAAAATGACAATATTGACACACATTTAACACACATGACTTGAGCACTTAAACAAGGTCCTAATTCACCATCCTCTCACACTTGCATGTTTTATTACAAGTCAACCCTTACATTGTATTTTTATAAACCTATAATAACCTCATCATTTGTTTCAACCTTGCTACCTATACATAGGTCAGTTCCACTAGACTAATCAATACCACTAGTTGATATCGACTAGCCTTGTTAGAAGCAACCCGCTCTTATAAATGATTATTTTCTAAAATTAATCCCATCTTTAGGGTTGGTATATAATCCTAGTATGTCAATGTCAGGAGGAATTATTCAATTGGATCCATAAATAAATAAAATAATATCTCATTCAAAAGGGATTTGACATTTATCTAATATATCTATATATTATTGCACATGAAGAAAATATGACATATTTTTCCTAATTTGCAAACCTATCACTAGGAGCAATCACAAGCCAATTCTGAAGCACTCACAAGCCAATTCAAAGCAACAATTGTCAAGTATCAAGATTAATCATTAGTTTTATATATATAGCAAAGGAACACAATTTAAAAATCACACTAAGTGGGAGAAATATGTGTGTATTTATTTCCCTCCTTAGAGTATTGGATATGTAGGTAGTGCCCAAGCATTAGGCAAGGGTGATTTTGGTAAGCTCAACCATTTACACATTCTTTGTTTTGGTAGATTTATAGCTCTCACAAACACATATAGGGTTTCAAGGCAAAGGAGGCTAATTTCTAGATTTGTATGCATCATCAAAGTTTAAGATTGAAAAAATAAATCAAAAAATAATACTCATAATTGGTCATACAGTAATAGTGTTACAATTACACACATGTCAATATCGACTGATGATATTAACCCTATCATGTGCAACAGATCTAGCATAAACAATTAATCATTTATATAATAAAATGAGCCACAAGCCTACTTATCTCTAATTTTTACTTTTAGAATATAATCATAGTCAAATATTTAACCATAAAAGCTAAGTATCATGATATATTTAGTATTTTATACATTTAGCATGTGCCCTTGTCAAATCATAAAAATTAAATTCAATTTTTTGCATTCAAATATATGCTTGAACACCATATCTATTGATCTAAATTAATTTTTTGAAGTTATATCTTAATTATATTAATGTCACCCATTAATATAAATTAGGTTAAAACACACATATGTGGGAGAATTACTTGTAATTTGAGCCCTCTTTAGAGTATTGGAATGTAGTCAATGTGAAACCACTTAGCAGGGCATGGTTAGGGTTGTTTAACACATCTTTCTAACCCATTTTTACAGGGCAAGAAAGTGTCATAAGTGTAACTAGGGTTTCAAAGTAAGGGAATACAAAATATGAATCTTCACATAGGACCAAAGGTAGGAAATTGTACAAGAATCATGTTGACAAATAGTGTAGTGACATGTGGTTGAACATACTAATAAAACCTATAGAGATAGTTTTGATAATCAATGGACACATTCAATCATTGCATATCTCTACTCCTTACCATCAACATGATCATAGATATTAATAGTCAATATTTATATATGAGTGATCAAAAATCCAATGTGCATAGACATAAAGCATAACAAAACAAAAACAAGTTAATTACCATATCCTCTTGTCATTTATATAAATATTAAACTCAATGTCAATTTAATTTTTTTCATTTAAATTTATGTAATAAATGATATATCTTATGCAATCTAAATATTCAATAGTTTTATACATTTTATCTCATTAAATCCAAAATAATTTAAAATAAAAAATATGAATATTCAGATTATATAAAATAGGGAAACAATCATACAAATTTGAATGTGAAAGGGTAGATTAAGATTACACTTACTATATTTAGAATTGAAAAAATAATGGAGGATATATAAATTTTGCTTAATTCTAATTTATGTTTCTCATGTATACATCACAATCCCTAAAAATGCTTTGAAATTATTGAGATCAAGAAAGAAGGTCTCAAACCTTATGAAAATGCTATTGGAAAAGCTCAGACCCTTGCAGTGAATAGTATAGTTTATGCTTTACTATACTATCCCTATTCATTGTGTATGTCTGTGCACCCTTGGAACACAATGCCTACATTTATATATCTTTCTTGTGTGTGCCTTAGCCTTTGATCATGTTTGTTGATTCGTATTTTTCTTCTCCTTCCTTTGCAACCCTAATTGCACTTGTGACATAATATGACCTTTTGAAAATGGGTTATAAATTTGGGTTATATAGCTCTAACCACTCCTCATTTAGTATTTCCTAGATTCTAATACTCTTAAGAGGGCTCAAACTGCACATATTTCTCACACCTAAGTTTGTGTGTGTGTGCACCATTATGATCATGCTAGAATGCAATGCAATGTTTGACATTCTATAATTGACACCATGTAACTTTGACTTGAATTTGAATTCATACATGGTTCTAGGACTACTCTTTTGAGAGTTTTTTATATGTGTATGCCTTTATGAATATATCTCAAGAGAGTGCCAATTGATTTCTCAATGTGATTTCCAAGTAGTGACCAAATGAGCATGACGTTAAGATTAATTTGTATTTATAACCAAATCTATGATATTTATCGCTATGACTGACCCATGAAATGTGTCTATGATGACCTGATCAAGACATCTAAATTTGAAAAATAGTTATTTAGTTTTATTGGATACTATTGGTAGAGATAAACACCTGTGGTAAAACCAAAACTATCTCACTATTGTTGGTATTATCCCTCGGGTAAAAATCAATGATCTAAAATATGGTGGTAGTCTATTTAGGATTTTAGAGTATTTTTATACAAATTAGGGTGATTTTAAATGTGTGTATCAGTAAATTTGGTCAGCTAAGACAATATGTGGGTAGATGGATAGGGGATAGTGTGCTCAAGAGTCAAATGTATATGCAAAAGTCTTAAGTATGTAAAAGTATACCAATGTTGATGTTTCCAAGTGTCAAATACCAAATTTAAGTGTCTACAAGTACATAAATGGAATAAATAAGCTTTAAAATTCATTTGACCATTGAGTTTCCATTTATGTAATTTTACCTATCTTGTTGAGCCTTGTAACAATAGATAGACTATAACACAAGCATAGCCTAACAAGGATTTCAAGGGACTGTTGTTGGTAATAGTTCTATTACAAAGACTGTAAGATGCTAAGATGGTTTTTAGGTCAAAGAGACCTTGAAATATGCCTATAATTTAAGAGATACAAGTTCTTAGATGAAGATTATGTTAGAATAAATGATTACCACCCATATATATGATAATATTTATGTAATTTTTTGGTACAAGTCTGAATTGTTGAGGCATGGTTGTCAAGGATAAAGCACCATTGTTTTTAACCTTTTAGAATGTAAAAAAATGAATGGAATGAAGTAAAGTTTCAAAGTTTCCATAATATATATACTGAATGGATATGTGTTATTAATCACTGGGTAAGAACCACTATTAATGAGTACAGATATGTGTTTGTTGTGCAAGGATACATTACATTCAAAACTGCATATCAATTATTTGTGAGGGAGATAAAAGAAACTTATTTAAAGATAATTCTATGTGTATTTATGATGTTTTTTATGAAACATGGTCATGATTTTGATTCCATATAATATGGATTATTTAAACAAGGTAGTAAAAGGATGTGAATCATTAAGAGATGAACGAACGATAGGAGAACCTAAGAGACTAGACTTAAATGGATCATATAAGGAAAATAAGACATATAAAAAATAATGAAGTAAAAGACAAATAATATTATGGGGATTTATCAAGAATGTGATAATATAAAATATGGATTAATCAAAACCTTATTCAAGACATAAGGTTGAAGCTAACTAAAATTAGAAGTAGCCAAGAAACACTGAAGAGATAAGGAGAAAGTAGACCTCAATCATAAGAGACAGAGTTAGAAACTCAAGTATTTCATCCAAAGAAAATATGGAGTTTAGGGTGTGTGGTGATAATCACACATTCAATGATGCTTGTATTAATGACCTATTTCTTATACCATTCAAAAATGGGGTACTAGAATCCATCACAGGGTAGACAAATTATTCATTCACAAATCACCAAGTATTGCGATAATTATCAAGCAAATCACTATTGGGAGGTATAATTTCAATATGATCAATGTTTTTTCAAATTTGAGATGAGATAATGTAGGGTCAAATCATCTCATCCATATCCAAACTAGTGACGAGTATAAGGAATTTTAAGAATATTCTATGGATGCACATTTATTCAGAGTAACTATGATCCCTATAAAATGGTTGATTTTTTTGTAATATGGTACATTACCAGAACATTACATAGAATGAGAAAAGATTAACCTATTCAAAAAATCCCTATTTCTAAGTATCATTAATTGATCTATGTAAATTCTAGGTAAAGATAGCATCCTTCGTAGGGTGGATTTAGAATATGAAAGAGTGCAAGTGTTGGATGAAGCCCATGAAGGTGTAGTTGGAGGCCATTTTTCAAGGGAATTGACTATGAGGAAAATAATTTATAATGGAATATGGTGGCATACAATGTTTTAGGATGTGCATCATGTTTTGAAGCATTGTGAAATTTTCCAGTGCTTTGGTAAGCTAAACCATAGAGACTAAACTCACCTTAACCTAGTTCTTATCACACAACCTTTTGAACAATGAGGTATAAAATTTATAAGGCCTATTACCCCACCATAAAAATTATATAATGCCTGATATATCATCACTATCACAAATTAATTCACAAAGTGGGTTGAGATAACTATGACTCTAAGCTATAGAGTGAAAGAAGCTACAAGATTCCTCTATGAATATATCATAACAAGGTTTGGTTTCCCTCAAAATTTAATCAATGATAGGGGAAAACACTTTATGAATATTACCATAAAGACCTTGATGGATGAATTCATGATATCACATTAGAAAATCACCACATACCTATAGACACTAAAATCTAGTATTAGACACTTGGCAATGTTAGTCTAGACCTATATATACCTCACATGACTTGTGCCTAAAAATATGGATCTTGCATACATTTATCTTATATCCATATGATTTCTATGGACCTAGCCTTCCTAATTTGCTATCAGTCATCTACTGGAATTATCTTTTATGTACTTTACCTACTTAAAATCATACTCAGATTGTCTTTAGATTGTCAGATAAGTATTCCTACCTTTTAGACTAGTCCATTAGAACTCAAACACCTATGAAAATTTGAAGGTGCCAAACTCTAACACACTTTCTACCACATCAAAAAATTATCATTTTTCAAATCAAATTATCTTTAAGGGTTATCTTATACTTTTCACATGTTGGTGGCATGATAAATTACTCATAGCATCCCATATAAATACCAAAATAGGTCTAAGGCTATTTCATCTTCTAGCATTATCAAGAAAACACTAATCAAGTTTATTATATCACTTACTCATTAAAATAGACTATCGTAAACTTACCAAATGAGAAATGAATCATTTTAATGTGTTTTTTATGCACACCATAAGTTGGGGTTTTCACCCTCTCATTTTAGGATCACAAAATGACCCGAGGCACGAGTTGTAGGTACATAGTCTTCTTAAAGGCTAGATGGTGGAATAACATAAATACCAATCACACACCTAAAAAAGGGTTCAAAATATGGATATTTTCAAGTGTCCTACTATTGACAGTAAAAAATTTCATGCCAATGAATCAACTCATTCGCCTATCACGAAGGTCAAGATGGAATCGTACCAATTTAATTATGGGAGTCCTATGACTGAAAAATCAATGCAAGGCATGTAGAAGGGTTTTTTAAATTTTTGGGGATTTGATATGTTCATTAATAAATATAAATAAAGTGTACACACATTCACAAAGTCGATCAAACATAACATGAAAAATTAAATCATTCCTTTAATATCATAATTTAATCTCAAATTTTTTATAAACTATCCAACAGAGTAAATTCTATGAATTAAATGATCTCTTGAAGGAAATAATTTGCTAAAAAATATATTTTATGTCTGTGCTCATAAAGAACCATCAAAGATAAAAAACAAAAAAGCATAAAAGATCAATATAACTCAACAAACTAGATAAAACAAATAGGACAACAACTAAACTAAGGAAAGAAAATAAAAAATTAAACTAAAACATAAACCAACTAATCTAATTGAACCAATTCTAATAAAATGAAACAATCTAAGTCTAGACTAACTTTAAAACAAACTAATCTAAAATCTAACTAAGTTTAATAAAAAGAAAGAAAGAAAACTAAAAAAAAATCTAATAAATGTTTAAATCTTATATCTAAACTAAAATATAAAATAAATACTAACTAAACTAAGAAAATTATCTAATACTAACACTAAAAAAATTATCTAATACTAACACTAATAGAAACTAAAGAAAGAAAAACAAAAATAAACAAGAAATTACCAAAGAAAGTAAACTAAAGTTAACAAAAACTAAACTAGAAATCAAACTCAAATAAATAAAATATATAATAAAATAGACAATTTGTGAGTCTTGATAAATAAGAGTCATCTTAGCAAATTAGATCAATTTTATTTGAGAAATCAACTACCTTCATATAAAATATCCTCAAAAGATAAATTTTACAATCAATTAGATCAACAATTTGTTACAAAAGTGATGTTTTCATCATTAATTGGATTGAATACTGATTTTGCATATAAGACTGTAAGCTACAGTGGTCAAAAGATATTAAACTTGACAATCTTCAAATAATTGATTATAATTGATAATATAAAACTGGATATACCTCAGTGTACTCAACCGTCGGAGAAAGTAACATTGATCTATCTGCAAAAGTCAGGGTATCTGAGAGAAATTATAGAGAAGAGGAGAAGATAAATGATTGACTTCACAAGTGTATAAGTCTTTAGTACTTGTGTTGTTCCTCCTCTTTCAAATGAATCCTTGATTTCCTTTTAAACCTCCAAAATTAGTTGAAAAAGAAGTTATAACTAACTTTAGTTAGTTATTTGTCAACTTTATTAATTAACTTTAAAATTTAATTAATTTGGTGGTTACAAATTTAAAAAATTATTTAAGACTTTAAAAAGTCTTAAGAGATCAAATATTTGAATTTAGACCAGGGAATCTTAGTGGGTGGGGAGCCTTTTTAGTCAACTAGGAATATTTAAAATATCAATTAATCAATAAATAATTAAATAACCCGTCATATTAAATAAAATTCAATTTTACATTAATTCTATTTTGCATTTCAATTTATTCAATAGCATATATATATTATGTATATAATTAATCTACTGTCAAACAATATACCAAATCTTCAAAAAATTGTTTCACTGCTCTTTATTCCATGTGCAACACCATGCTTCCAAAAATAATTATTTTTACGAAATACTTTGATAGTAAAAATATTTTGACTATATCACGTGAAAAATAAACCCAAAATATCCATAAAACAACTTTCACTTTACTAAAAATAACCACTTTATTATCTTTTCCATCCAACTTAAATTTGACATTCAAATGATCGTCAAACTGCATAATTTTTGGTTTGTGGTGACGGTGATTTGGTCGTCAAATTTAACATCATAAATTTTTTTGGAGGCGATCATTTTGTAAATTTTGTATAACAAAAATAAATTGAATTAATTTCCAAAATCAAAATAAAATTCATTGTTTATCTACTACTTCCTATAATGATTTAACCTTATGAACAATCGGAAAAATTATAATGGTTGGATAAAATTAAATTCCCCGTAATTTTATTCCACATATTCTTCATAATTTATCATTGTTTCACCTCTTAAGTAATAGCTTAAACTAAAAATAAATTTTAAATGCATTATTTATATAAATTTATATAGAATTCCTTCAGCAAATAAAACATATGTTATGACATATTCTTCTAAAACCATTATGTATAAACTCAAAGAACCTATCACAGTTCTCAAAATTCTCTGATATTTGAACAATACTCTCATCATATTTTATCATAATTAGATATTTTTGTAATTTAAACTTGTGTAATTATTTTTTTTGAAAACTATGAATATATAAACTATATAAAAATATAACTGAAAGATATATTTGCATGATCGAAAATACTTCTATAACCATTTTCTAAAAACCCTTCAAATATTCATGCAAAAATTTCTCGAAACCATTGAATACATAAACTCGAAGAAAGCCATAATTAAAAATTATATTTGTTAAAGAAAGCACCAAACTATTCAAGAATATCATGCCCAAAATTCACTGTTAAAGTAACAGATTGTTATCTTGTCTTTTGCCAAAAGTAAAGTCATTTATCCAAAAATCTCATGCATGGAAGAAATAACTAGATAACCGCAAATTTTATTAACTTCCCAAAACACCATGCACAAATTCCTTAGTGAAATTTTATCAAATGCAGACTGATATCATATTCTTTCTATGAAATAGAAAAATATTCACAAATAACTCAAAGCTTTCAACAACCTATTCATTTATTCATGGCATACTTGGATATGTCTTTTGAAAAAAAGCTTTCCTTCATAAATCCCTCTGCAACTTTGAAGTTCAAAATAATATAACTTCGCTTCCACAAGTAAGCTTCGTAAAAAATAACCAAAAACCAAGAAAAATGATCTATTTGTATTTGTTAGCCTCCACTGTAACTATTCTTATGACTTGCTCAATTTCTATTCACTCACCCAACTACCATTAAAGTTTAGTAATCCATCAAAAAATTTAATAGAACCATCAAATTAATCAATAACCAAAATACCTACTAAACCCCTTGCCAACTTCCATGAATCGAGGCATGCATGCTTTAATTCTCCCTTACCACCAAAATCTCCGTCAAGGTTTCGAAGCATCGAATATGTTTCACATTAAATTCCCTGCCAACTCAATATGCCTTGACATCGTGATGTTAAATGGGTACCAAATCACTATGTTAATATCTTGGATCTTGAATCCATATTACCATCCATATTTACCCTTTGAAATTATACACCTTAAGGCTTAGACTTAGGCTAAAAATATTAACCTTCCAAACAAGCTTTATGCCCTCGAAATCCCACTTCGTAGACTTCGGTTTAAAAATAAATATTAAAAATCATCATGTCCCAAAGGATTCATTAGTATCATTTCAATACTTTGAGATAAGTGATCTTAGGCTAGGATCCTTATGAAAACATAAAATTATATCATTTTATGATTTAGGATAGATAATGTATGAATTAGGACCCTTAGCATAATGAAGCATATAGGATTTAAAACTTATAATTCTTTTAAAAATATTAATAATCTTTAAGGATATAAGCTTAAACCAAATTCTTCTTATACCACAACATTATAATGCCATTTTTCATATTTAAAATTGAATTTTGAATGAAGATAATTTGAAAATCATTATGGCAAGTCATATAATGCCTTCAATTTTGATAAAACCAAAAGAAGATTTATTTTAGCAAACTGAAACACTAATTTGTGAAATGCTAAAATATGAGTGTCGATTCATTTGCAACTAAAACTGTAACATTTTCTTGATCATATATATGTCATTTATTCATTGATCTACAAATGCTTTTTGAAATTACTATAATACAAACATGAATTTATAAATATGATAATTACCATATTATTAAATTAAAAACATGAATATTCATAAATAACACTAATTGATTTTGGGTCCCCGATTCCAATTTTATATGTCATGACTAGGTCATCACTATCGCAGAAAAGTATAGATTTTAGAAAAAAATGTAGGGGTGTGACATTTAGGCATAACACCTATTCTACTATATTGTGAATTAGATTTCATAAAAAATATAAAAGTATGGAAGGGTAGGGCATAAAAGAAATTTTAGATGCAAAATTAATTATC
This sequence comes from Torreya grandis, assembly GCA_037957365.1. Taxonomy (NCBI): domain Eukaryota; kingdom Viridiplantae; phylum Streptophyta; class Pinopsida; order Cupressales; family Taxaceae; genus Torreya; species Torreya grandis. The sequence continues at coordinate 987,666 of JARHVA010000556.1, forward strand.
TTTTTCACTGAGCTTATATAATATTCAATATACTACCAAGAAAAATGATGTCTACTAAATCTAGCGAACACTCAAATTTGGATAAACACAATGCCAGAGCCAAAGGATAAATATTATGAATTAATCCTCCACATAAAAGTTGTTAAAATAATCTATTGTGGAAAATAACTATGCTCATCTAACCACATATGTTTAACATCATTCCGATTTAACTTGTTCATACATAAAGCACATAAATTGAGATTTAAAATTTCACAGCTCGAGGAAAAACTACGAATGACATAACCATGGGAAAAGATGAAAATTAAGAAATATCATTCATTGTGAAATAAATTATTTGCTCAGAATCTGTAACAAAATTTTCTTCTAGCTCCATTTCCTTTATTTTTCCCTTTGTATAAAATTAATTTTTATCACTTTTATGTCAAAATTTCAATCAAAATGATTTCCTGTAATAAGGCACAAATTAGGCTAGAAATCACTAAAACATCCAAATTTATCCACACATTCTATGCACATTTTGAAACACATTAGTGCACCTCTGATTGGGGCAATGCATTGTATCAAATCATCAACTTCATATAATTCATCTTGAGTCAGATATATACTTTGAAAGTGATCTTATGGATCAATTAATCAGAATGATTATTCAATTTTCAACATTGCAAAAAAAAACACAAAATCAATCCAAGATTAATTATTTGATTAAATCAAATCAAATGGATAATGTATTTTTAAGCAAAAAATCCACATCTTTTTAGAATATCCATATTCAAATAAATCATTAAATCTAACTATGCTTCACATTATGACATCACCTGACAAGTGGTGGATTAAAGTTGATTAAAATTTCCCAAAGGTGAACATTTGTGAAATATGAACATACATGCAACCCATGCCTTAATAAATGCAAAACCAATCCCAAATATTAATGGCATAAACCCTCAAAAATTAAATGAACCTCAACCACACATCTTGATAATCATCCAATGGTTGAAAGCAGGTTGATAAATATATAAATGGAAGAGTAATTTGTAATCATAAATAAGTTTTTGTGCTAGACTTACTCTACCAAAACTTCTACAAAAGCTTCACCAAGTTCTTCATTGCTTAATCAAAACACACATAGCATAAGGGAAGATGTTTCCAGAATGATGTTGTGACATTGAAAAAGATCCTAAGCTCTATATATATAGGCCAATCAAACTTGTATGGTGGCAAGAGAGAGACATCCAAAGAGAAGATAAAATTGTATTGTTTGTCTTCTATTACATTTATTTATGCTCCCTCTTGATCTTTCCCAATCCAAGGATATGCAATTGGGTTTTATGTTGTATGTATTTCATTTAGATGTCATACTACTGTAAAATTAACTTCCTCATACTCATGTGTTTACATATGGCACACATGGTGGGACCAAGCAACCCACAAATCATCATTTGAAGTCATCCTAGCCATTTTGTCAAATAATACTAAGATTTTCGAAGCCAAAATCTATAAAAATTTATCTCAAATCCATTCCAATTCAGTGTTCAGAGAGATGTAAGTTTGCACTGTCTAACCACATGTTTACTCTTAGCAAATGTAGATTTGTCCCTACTAGCCATGACTTTGCATCTAGCCACTAGAATTAACTACTAGCTGTCATCTAGCCACATGACCCCTTTAACCCTTTTTTCAATATCACTTTTGTTGATTTGTGACTTTGCTCTTCTAAATGCAGTTTCCTTGTCACTAAACATGATTTCACATTTTTTTATTCTTTTTGTTTGTAGTTTTTCCAAACTCGTAAATGCATAACCATAACTTTGTTCTTCCATCATAGTTTTATTGTCACCAAACATGATTTCTTTGTTTCTGATTGTAGGTTTTTCAAACTCATGACTGCATAACTATGAATTTGTTATTCTAGGTGTGACTTTGGTCTTTCCAAACATGATTTTGTAGTTTCTGATTTCTTTCTATTTGAAACTTTTTCAAACTTGTGACTGCATAACCATGCCTTCATTCCTCTAGATGCACCTTTGTTAAAAACTAATCACAATTTCACACTTTTCAATTTGTGTGTGTAGGATTCAAAAACATGTAACTGTAGATCTATGACTTTACTCTAATAAATGTGCCTTTATTATCAATATATGTGATTTTGTCTTCTTTGTTTAATTTATCTATGTGGGTTTTCCATATTGTGTTTCTTGAACCATGGATTCACTTTAAGAAACACAAATTTTTTTAAACTAAACATGATTTCACATTTTCCTGTCTATTTGTGTGTAGGCTTCAAAATCATGACTGTACTTCATAAAATCATGACTATGAACCCTTGGCTTTGCTCTGTGGAAACATGATATTATTTCAGAGAGCTTAAACATTAACATTCCAACTTAATTTTTTATTGTTAAAGGCCATATATAAATAAATATTTTGTTTTTATACAGGTTATGCTAGTCAAAGACATGGTTTTATTCAAACAAACACTTTGCAAACACTCATTTTGGTGTAATGAAAAAGAACCAACCTTTAATTTGGTATTCTAAAAACTTGTATTTTCATTGCTTGCATGTTTACATTGATTTTTTGTTTATGAATAATCTATCATTCCTATTCTCTCCCCTTACCCCTTGAAGATCCTAGGTGACCAAAAACACATAAGTTATTTTCATCATTTTTGAAAGAGAACTAGAGTATTCTCTCCTCTTTCCCACTTGTGGTATATTGAGGATTAAAAATAAGGATACTTCCCCTTTTATTTTTAGTTATGCAGAGTAGAATTAATCACCTTATTATGAGTCTATAGGGTGTGATGATTGAGATTTCATCTTTTAGTGTATGTATGAACCCTATAATCTAACAAGGGATATAAATTGAGGGAAGTTATTGCTAAGAGCATAGATAAATTCCCCATAAAGGGTTTTATGGTAGCAAGGGGTTTATCCTTAATGCTAGGATATTATATGTCACCCTTGTAGTCCAAATTTTTGGTAGCACTTCGTTGAGATATCACAGTTGAAGTGGTTGCAAAGGGGAAAAACTCTCCCATAAATTTCCCATTATTTATTCTTCTTAGATATATTTTGATCCCACGTACTGCAATGTATATCAGGGACCATTTAGAAAAGCCTTGTCAAAATTTTAGATTAATACCTTCAACTATAAATGATTTGTAATGTGAGAGAAACTAACCTCCCCCAAGATCTCATGACATAATGCTTGAAGTGAGGATTAAGAGATTGACTTGTTCCTACTTCTTGTGAGGTAGATACATGGGCTATATTCATGTTACACATATGTTGTGCTACTAAAGATATGTATTTTTTGGAATTTGTGTTGATGATTGTTTGTTGTCTTAAACTTATTTTTATGTGATATACCTTACACATCAAACAAATCAAATGTTGTCCTAAGTACAAATTTTTATCATTACACATTTGAACATAAGGTGCTACTCTACTCAAATTTTGAGTCATTTTTATCACCTTCTAAAAGTCATGTTGTCCCCTTAAAATAGTACCCTATTCACATTGCACTATCATGTCACTCATTTAAAATCAAATCTAAATCAGGTTCATTTTGAACCAAATTCCAATTCTAATTCAAATCCAAATCAAGGCATTTTGAACCAATTTCTAATTCTAATTCACATCTAAATATAGTCTAGTTTTGAACCAAATCTAATCCTAATTCAAATCCAAATCATTCTAGTCCCTTAATCTAGATAAACATGTCAAATCCAATCAAGTCAAAATCAACTCTTCTAAAGTCAAATAATTTAAAAAGTCAAATTCAACCTTTATAAGGAGTCAATCAAGTCAAATGACTCAAGTCCAAATAAAAAATCAAGTCAAAATTTGAGTGTTTTTTGAAATTCAAATCAAGTGTTCAAATCTTCAAAACTCATTGTATAAATGCATATCCTTTTGCATAACATGCTTAACATTACACAACTTACTGAAATTTTAAAGTTAACTTGAATTAGAACAACATTCCATTTTGGAAACTACATTAAGGAGACTAATCAAACTTACACTTTAACCAAGGGACATTTTGACATCAAAAAAATTACAAGTTGATTCAAAACCATTTTTTAAATATGAAAGTCAACTTTAAATTGATAGACAAGGATTTTAATACACAATTGAATCAAATCAATTTGAATATCCAACTTTGATTCAAGATGAAGACTATCAATCTAAACATGCCTAAGTATAGGTGAAGTAAGGCTTCATATAACCCTGTTCTAGATGATGAATGATTTGATGATCCACTTGGATACTTCTAACATAATAAAAACCTAGAGGATGAGGTACATCAACTTGAATATGAGGATGTGCCACTAAGAACAAAATAAGTATGTAGCCATATTTGAATAGAATAAAAACCCCCAAATTTAATTTACACTCATGAATAAGCCCTTGTACAAAATTCTAATCAAAATATAGAATAATCTAAGGGAAGGGGATATTTGTAGACCCCTCCCCAAATAGTCAACTCATTATTACATGATTAAAAAAAATTAGTCAACTTATAACTTCTTTAGCTACTTCCTAGTTGCTACTTCTTTAAATAATACCCCACCTATGTATCAAATCCACCCCTTGAGCAAGAACAAAAAGATTCATTAGTTAATTTTCTATCAAGTTTAGATACATTCACAAATCCTAAGTAAACTCCTCCAGTGGATCCATTACAACAAACTTCCTCAAATCCACCACAAGTGTTACCTAATCCACATCAAACACTTCTAGTTCATAACATGCCTTTATTATTTCACATAAATTCCCTTATAGTTCACATCAAGTCCCTTATAGTTCACATCGAGTCCCTTCTAGTTCATAATAACTCCTTCCTAGTTTGCATCAAGTCCATTCTAATTCACATCTAATCCCTTCTAGTTCAAAACAAGTCCTTCCTAGTTCACATCAAGTCCCTTATAATTGTCATCAAGTTTATTCTAGTTCACATCAAGTCCCTTCTAGTTCCCATCAAGTCCTCTTCTAGTTTACAACAAATCCCTTCAAGGTCCTAACAAACCCCTACCAATCCACAATAACAAGTTGAAAATCTTCCACCACAACCAACCCCCTTCTAAAAATTATAAATTCCTATTTATATGCATCAAATTACACCATATCGACAATATATTACTCTAAATCAATAACGTGATACTAATCGACTTCCTAATGCTAGTCAACATCAAATACCATATCAATAATACAATTTTGGTTATAAGGTTAACAACCCTAATATTTTAGATCAAAGGGTACCAATTCCAACCTATTTAAACCCTAATCCACTTATTTATCAAAATCAATTTAATCCTCCTTTAAACATTCAAAAAATCACTTCCTCCATCCTAGTTGCTTACACTATTTAGGAATTTCGAGAGATAAAAAAAATGTTGTTTTGGGACTCCAAGAAGTCAATCAAGGTAAGAAATACAAATATGATGAAATATGCCCATAATAATTTGACATGAGTTTACTTGAAGTACCTTTCCCATCTCATTTTGACGTGCCCAAATTTGAAAAATATAAGGGAAGGGGTGATCTTAAAGAACACCAAAAGGAATTATTTATGGCATGTCAAGAAGTAGCATATAACAACATTTATCTACTTCATTTGTTTCTACATACGTTGGGTAGACAAGCCTTGGAGTGGTTCCTACATTTGCCAAAGGGGTTTGTCAACACCTTTGATGACTCATCTAAAAAAATTGTTAAACACTTATCCTATAACATAGAGCATGATTTGACCATGGTTGACTTTTTTAATGTCAAAAAATGTAGCAGGGAAATTTTTTGGCTTACCTATAATGATGGGGGAGTTTGGCTAGTTGATTTCTACTTAACCTTCTAGACAAGTACCTAGTAAATATTTTCACTTCTAATATTAATTTAGAAGTAGCTCATAATATGAGATTTCATTGTGTTGATTAAAGAGATTATAAATAAAGGGGTATAAATTAAAATGCACTTATATACAAAGGCCCCATCAAGATTTATTCTCAGAATCAGGCACAAGCTCAAGCTCTAGTGAAAACACATGCAAGCAATCTGAGAAACTAAAAATATTCAATATAAATAAGAATGTTTTAGGTAATGGAATATAAAAATCAAGACATGTTCAAATGGTGAAACAACTGCTTATCCACAATAATCCACCTAATAAATCTATTACTTTTCATAGAACCCCTCTAAAAAGGAATCAATATCAAATAAGATTCTTTTCTAACCTTGGTCAGCCTATAACGGTGGTATTCTAGAAATTGGTTGTGGTAAATATGGTCATTTGGCCAAATACAAAACCTTTTGAAGAAGTCCAATGAAATCCCATATGGTATAGACAACGAATATTATGATTACTATTGTGTCGAAGGTCATGGAATTTATAGTTACATGCAACATAGGCACTTCATCCAAGATATTCTTGAGCATGGTGACATTGAGTTAGAAAATTTTACTTTTACTTCCAATCAAAACATTGTATATACAAGGACCCATTTTAGAAGCATAAATCTAATAATCAACACCAACATAATAATTAAAATTAAAATCAAGGTTAAAATTAGAGTCAAAATAACCATATTCAAGGTCAGGATTCCCAAACAAATCAAAATGGTAACCATGATGTCTCACATAACTACAATAATGTTGTAGGCCATATTACTAGTAATCATGTTCCTACTATTAAAATCAATCCTTGTTAACCTTATAACACACTTTAACATGTTACCCCTTCAATTATAGGACCTCCCCTTCATTTCCTAGTGGCCCTCGTCTGACCCAAAATAACATTATTTCACCTCGGCATCCATGGGTCACCATTCTAGGTCTTACAACTCTTCCTTCCAATTCAATTAATCCTCTGCTAACTCAAAATTACATTGTCACAACTCAACATATACCATTTAATTTAAGGTTCACCACCTTTAAACAATCATCCAGTTTAAAATACCTTACCATTAAAATCCAAGCCATCTTCTTCCACTGAAATGTAATATGATCTTATGGAAAAATTAAATAAGACCCCGATGCAATTTTTTATTCTAGATCTATGCATACATTTGAAGTCCATAAAGAAATATTCTATGTGTTTCTATCCCAATACAAAGTTGAGCCTACCGAATTCCAAGCACTTATGGGGCATTTATCCCCAAGTCAACAAATTACATTTGACCAAAGTGACATGTCATCCCTTAGTCCATTGCACAATAACCGTCTTTATATTGAATCCATCATTTTTCAATACAAGATTAAACATGTTCTCATATACAATTGTTTGGGTTTGAATATCACCCCAGTGAAATTGGTAAAAAATTTGGGGTATAATTTAATATATTTTTAGCCAAACACCATTACTATCAAGGCATACAACAATGCAAACAAAAAATCATGGGGTACCATCTTTTTGCATGTTCTTGTTGGGCCTATCACCCATGATGCCCTCTGACATATCACATATATTAAACTATCATATAATTTTATTCATTGATGTCCTTGCATCCATAAAGTATGCATATTCCCTTCCACATTGCATCAATGCCTAAAAATCTACCATTATGGAATGGAGGTTACTATTCCTAGTGATTTGCAGACATACCAATATTATAACCATTTAGAGTATGAGTATGGTCAATAAAATTATTGTCCTAGTAGTGAGCATGCACGTAAAAAGGACAAGAATAAATCTCTTGAGTCTCTCAAGTCTAATTACATTGACCCTATCAACCTCACATCCACTTCTACTTCTCCCACCTCTCCAAATTTCTTCCGACTTTACTATTGAAGATAAGGGTCTTGGCACATATAGCATCAATAACACATTTCATATTGCCAAATTTCATAAATCACCCAACTATAATGGTAGGCCCAAGATAGAATGGTTGTAAAACACTAATTATCATCTCAAGGGACCTCCTCTATTTGTCAAAAATAGTTAATCAAATCAAGAACAATCCAACAGCTCTAAAGATTCCTAGCTATAAAATGATAATTTTGCCTCTTGTTATCAGAGTGCCAAATATCGTATACCTAATAGGATCATGGAATGTCATCATTACAAAGAGAAGGGCTTGGGTTAAAAACAACAGGGCATTCTAAGGCCCATTTTGGCAACTAAACATAACTGTACTCAAGGAATTCGATGTAAACCGTATGGGGGTTCCCCTCATATCTTGAGAGTGACACAAATTTTGCATCTAATGAAGATGATCTTGATAGTGACATAAAGCATTATTATAATATCTATGATGAGCTAGCTAACACAAACCTCTTCTATACCAATTTTATTCTTACCATCACATCCTCTTCCAATTTCCCTCTTACCCTTCTTTATCCTAAATTAATTAATTGGGATTAACAAAATCACATTATACCTTTTGATAATTTTCAAAATGAAGAATCACTTTCAGAGTTGCTAGGCCTTAGAGATGGTATGCCAATTAGAGATCACAAGCAAGGATTTGAGTTCACATTTAACCCTGCTGCCTACTTTGGAAAGTAGTTGAACTTCCTCATTTAGGAAAATAAAAACAAAGATAAAAAATATTGAGATCCACTAGTGAAAACCTCTTGAGGCACTGTTAGACCAGGGTAAAAGTAAAGAAAATATTATTCCCATGGTGAAAACCTATTTTAGTCACCAACGATGGGGATGTTTTCTCTCCTCCTCAAGAATCATAGATCCTTACAAGTCCACACATTATATTTGGTTTGGACATTGATTCAGACATTTGAAAAATTAGTTCAAGAATTTCCTTAGGTATTTGTTGAATGGTTGTTACCTTCAATGGAAAATTATAATTCTTCTTACATGGGTGAGCATAATGGCGCACAATCGGTTAGTGCAGTATAACCCATATTAATGTATGTGTAAGATTAAAAAATGGTCAAATCCTTGGAATTTTTGAAGTAGGGGAAATCATAAAGTTGGAGAACCCCAACTTTGTCTACGTGTTTATTGATGGATTCATCAAATATGGCATTCCCCTTAGGGTTATTCTTTATTTTATTGAACATATAGTCATTATTCAAATCAACCTCATCACCCTATTAGTGGTGGTTGTAATCCTTCACCTTACACCACTCAAATTTTGACACTCATTCCTACATGCACATTATGCCCTTAAGACATTGTATTTTGATGAAGTTCATACTTCCTAGCCTCATTTTGATTTTTGTTTATGGTGCAATTGACATATATTTCATTCCTATTTTCTAGGGTGTACCATCTCTCTTTTCCTCTAATGTTATTTCTTATATTATGTCATTTCTTTGCATGCTCTTCCTTTTCTTTATCTCGAATACCTTTTCTACCTCTTTAATATTAGTTTGTACTTCCACTGATTGCACACTTGATGCTTCTGACACTACTTCTTCCACTTATTCTCTAGTTATGGTTGATTACTTCTCAACTTGTAAGTTACTTGATTATTTCCTTACTTCTTCTAAAATGGATGTTCTAACATATGCACATATGTCAAAGATGAAGTGTTTCTTATTTTATGCCTTAAATTTTTGTCTCATAATTGGTCTAAAACCCATTTGGCACACCATTGGCTTGCCTACTAGGTTAAACCCTCTAATATTAGTTAGCATATGTATACTCCATATTTGGTTCAAAAAGACTCAACTCTAAACTTCCCTACACAATAATGGTGGCTTATGACCTCTAAAACTTGAAACTTGCTAAATTCATCCTCTTTACCCATTAAAAGCCTTAATTATTAGTGAATTTAAATCATAATTCCATAAAGATATTTTTTTAATCTCCCAAATGTTGTTCCCTAGTTGTTCTTAGCTCAAACTGCAAGTTTATTCACTATTCATGTTTATTCATGATTGTGGGGTCTCTCAATATGTCTCAATATAAAATAGGTGAAAATGACATGCATCTCTCCTTTTATACCACTTGGCATGTTTTTCAAAAAATACTTCTAATGAGCTAGGACTTCATATGTGCAATGGTTTTTTGGCTTCACATACTCAAGGTTTTAATGTTACTACCTTTAAAATAACTAATATTACATGGAGCTGTCAACCACAACAATTTTAAAAAAAAATTAATGCGAGTGTTGTCATTTTGCATGGTTACCATTTTTGGTAGGATCTTCATCACGTGTTCTCTTCCCTTATGTGTTCCTATGATGTATGCTTCCATCCATATTATATGATTCATTTCCACATAGTTCCTTCATAATAATTAAATCTCAACTCTGAACCTATCCTTGTCACTCTTCACACCCCATGTTATACTTATCTAACTTATCATTTTATTTTTCACCATTTTGTACCCCCTAACCCACTTTAAATATTGCCCCTAGTCCTCCAATGTGAATAAAATGTTTGTACATAAGATCTATTTTTTAAGAAAAGATCTTTTCATTCCAATCATAACCCCTCAAGATAATAATTAGAACACATGGATGGGTACAATAAAAATTTTAGACCTTGAGACAACATCAGGTGGTACAAGATATTGATGTTTAGAGTAGTTTCTAGATCTTACAAATTATCAAAGAGGAAAATCATAACAACACCTTATATAGACTTTAGTTGTTCACTTGGTCTACTAGTGCACACAAAATTTGTGATTATTACTATCTAATATACTAACTTACTATTATTACCTTAAAAAATCAAACCTACGACCCAAAAAAGCAATGTAACAAACCTATTTGGTGTGAAAATTATTCACTATTATCCTATTACATCCTAACAATGGTAGGGATTAATTTGAATACAATTGGAATATTCATTGAGAAACTCACCATCTAATGTGCACAACTTGCATGCACCAGTCTCTATGGTATCATGTATTATGTAAGGTCCCAAACACCATATTTGAATCTTTCTAGAGTGCTTTAGGTACTTGGAATCATATAACAAGACAGGGGACCTTTTTACAATGCTTTAGTCTTTATGTGTTTTTCATGCCAATTTTGTCTATGACTTAACATTAGTTTAGACCCAATGAGAAAATGTATGCTTCTCATCAAAATGCATCACCTCCTCCAAGTGCACATCTAATGACTCTAGATCATCTAATAGTCTTACTCATGTGATTTATTATGATGGGACTTAAAACTCTATGGGTAGAATTGCCTCAATACTTAGCACTAACTAAAATGGTGTGGCTTTGTTCATGCACTTGTAGTTATTTTGTAAGCCCATAAGACCATTGAAATGTGATCGTCCTAGACTTTTCACATAATGTCTTAAATATTTTCAATGTATTCTCTAGGGTTTTTTTGAAGGCTTCTATAGTCCCATTCATTTGGGGATGGTATAAGGTTATCTTGTGATGATAATTCATGAAGTTAGATAATAATATGCATATAGTCTCATTAATGAAGTGTATTCGGTGGTCGTTGGTTAGGCTTAAAGTGCACCCATATCGACTAATCACATTTCAGTTGATGCTACAAAATTCTTGGTTGCATAATATTATATTTTAGTTTAGCCTATTGTCCATAAATAGATGGTAAAATAGTGGTAGTAAATATAAGCCTTTGAAATTTTTAGATGTTATTATTAAGAGATGATACCAAGACATGGGATATGACTTTGGCACAATCTAGGTTGATTTACGATAACCTAATCAATCAAAGTAAAATAAGGAGGGTTGTTTAGTTTTTGTGTAGTTGCAACCCTAGATGCATTAGTGAGTTGAGAGATAAATTTGGTATGAATAGAATAAATGATAAATAAGATGAATATGTAACAAATACAAATTAGGTCCTTAGGTAAGTGAAGTATTAATTAAAAATAAGTGTTATGGATTACCAAAAAATGTGGTGATTTGAAGAGAAGCTAATAAGAGTTCTAAGTAGGATAGTTTATTTCATCTCATTTTCAAAATAAAGGTTCCCAAAATTAATTTTTAGGAAGATCAAGTGGAATAATTTTGGGACATGTAAAAATATGAGAACATTTTAGATAAATGCTTCTAAAATAAATCTACTATATGGGGTCGATATCTTATCCATATTCAATATATTGTATTTTTAGTCATATTATGAAATTAGTGAAGAAGATGTAAGTTTAGATTCTTTAATTGTGGATTGGGGGCAAAAATTTCTTTGGAAAGAAAGGGAAGATGTTGATATGGTGATAAATTATATAATAAATAAGAAGACAAGGAATATTGATGAAAATAGTATTTGGTTAAGTGTAAAAACAAAGTATTTAAAGATGCAACATAGATTTGAAGGGCTAAGGTTTCCCAGTGAGGAAAATTAGTGAAAGAGCTCACACATGTTTATTAAGAAAAAGATCATAGATCATTTTGTTTACCCAATTTTTTGATGCATGACCATATTGGTCAATAATAAATATTATATCAACCAAAAATAAATTATTTTTGTCTGTGCATGTGCCCTTAACTTGTCAAAATTTTAGACATCATTACACATGTTGAAGATAATAAAAATAGTCTTAGAAGCATCAATAGAGTTCCAACACCGCAAGAATATTAGGAGGGATAGGTTTTAGGTATACTTGAGAGGTTATTTAGACCCATTTTTGGAATATTAAAAAACTAAAAATTAATGTAGGTGATAGTTTTAAAACCACATGTTTACATTAACTAGTATGGGTTGTTGCCATTAATGGAGATTATAGTGTTCAAATTGGTTATAGATTGGCATTTCATTCATCTTATGATGGATTACCTTGGAAAATTATATGAGATAAATAATTTTTCCCAAAATTTATCTTCTTATTTTGGGTTGATTTCAAAAATAAAATATTAACGCAAGACAATTTTGAAAAAGGGGTTTCCTGATTTCAAAAAGATGTGTTTTATGCTTAAGTGATGCCTAGTCAGTTAGTCATCTCTTGATTCATTTCCCCTTCACATACAAAATACTTAGGATGATATTATATAAATTTTATTTTGTCTAGTTTCTACCTTCACCAGTTTTAGAGCTAATCACTCAATGGGATTCTCCATTTTGAAGTAGACAACTAAATAAGATTTGTATAATAACCATCCTACACGTTATTTTGGGGTTTTTTTGTAAGATATAAACCTTATGATCTTACAAAATAAGAAATGTAATTCTTATAGGGTGGGTCTAAGGGTTGTTGAATATATCAAGGAAAAAACTGATATGATCAAGTTAAATAAACTATAGATGATTAAAGATTATGAAGAAAGTGTACTGTTAAATTGGAACCTCCCAGCCCCTAAGGGTATAGAGAAATAAATTAAAAAGGTGGATAGAAAATTGGTAAATTGGAGTTGTGTTTGCCCCCCTCTAGGTGGGTTAATTTTAACTTTGACAAAAGTTCTAAAGGTCACCTAAGGAATTTTGGGGGAGGTGGAGTAGTAAGGGATAATATAGGGAACCTTTTGGAGGCCTATGTGTTAGAATAAATTTACCATAGTAAGATTATTATGTAAAAGTGAGATTGTTATCTATAAAACAACTTACATAATTTTTAGATTACTTTGTCAGTTGTTAAACTAAGTTAGTCAAATAAATATATTATGGACCTACTTCATAATTTAGTAGATTAAAAATTATTCATAGGTTATTTTCTCATCCTATTTCGTAGGATTATTATGAGCATATGTAGTGCTTTATATATGTCTTTGTAATTGATGTTCTGTAAGCTCGATAAATCATATTGGATTTATGGTTAGATTTGGTATCAGAGCATAGCATTTTTAGAGAAAGACTATATTAAAATTCTTATTGTGTGAGTTAGATTTCACTTATAGAGATTGTGGTGTGTTTTGGTAGCTTTGAAGCTAAGAAATTCAAGCTGGTCATACATGTTTTCTTTCACTGGAGGTTGTTCACACTCCAAATGAAAGGAATTGCCACCACAACACATTATTTGAATTTTTTTTTACCATTTTGAATTCATTTGAATCATTTAGGAGCTGGCCATACAATCTTTTTGGCTCTTAGAAGCCATTCAATCCAGATTTACTCTATCAACCTACTGCAGATCAGTTTTCCTTGATTACTAGTTGTACAGTTAATATTTTTCAAATATATCTTTTGTACGGTATTATATGTTATATGATAGAACATATAAAATTGATCCATACACATTTTCATGCTATCGTACATTGATTTGGTAAGCCTTGAGGTGCAACAGTCTTTTGGAGTAGAATTTTGACAAGTAGATCAATTTTTATCCATATCAGGCAATACAAATGAATTTCTCCATAACCAATTCTTGAAGTTGATTCTTATTTATATCCTCTTATATCTCCAAACCTATCATACACATGGGAAGTTATCCATACAATTGTTTGAAAGCTTGAAAGTTGGCATTTTATTTAAATCTTGATAAGTGGAACACATAGAGGCTTTTTATTTGATTTCTTCTACCAAATCAGCACTCCACAATGGATTACACTTTATAAGGTGTGATTTTTGTAGTTTATATTTTATTTTTGTGTTTTATAAATATGAAATAATAAATATAGGAGCTGGTATATTTGTTTTTTGCTAAAATCTAGCCATAAAAGGTTTAGAGTTCAAATCACAAATAAGTGTAAAAGACAACCAAAAAAGACAAAAGAATAAAAAGACAAAACTAGAGGGATTATTGTAATTATTTTCATTTATAGAATTATACTTTCCATTTTGAAAATTTTTCTTTTTAAACATTTGTAAAAGTTTTTTATTTCTGGCAAATCAAATTAATATAAAAATAATGAGATTGTAAAAATATCATTCACAATGTTTGGTATCAATGATGCCTCTTGTTCTTTATGGGTAATGTCATTGTGCTTTGAAATAATACATTTATAGCCTAACATAGTTGCAAAAATGATATTTGGGCATCAACCCTTTAAATCATCAAGGATTAATAAGGTTTATGAATATTCATAATTCATCCTTTTGTTACCCATTCATTACTATCGATAGACGTAAATTCTAATAGTTGGGATTTCTAACTATATATGACAGTTATGCCCACATATATAGAATTCATTATAAATAGGTGTTAATTATAGAATGAATCTATTTCATTTACTATCTAAGTACCCAGTATCATTCTCCTCTCACGTGCATTAAAGTCTCTTTCACGTACTAATGGGTATATTTAAAGGATAAACTCTTTTAGTACTGACATGTATATAGGAAGGTGCACATATAGAGAGGTATGGTATATCAATTTGATAGTATATATAAAGGGGAACATTTTCAAGTTATAATTCACCAATTCATCTCCTTTCTATAGTTTTATCATATTTTCACACATGGTCATAAATGGACCATGTTTTATTTTGCCAGTCGATCAACTTCTTCAAGGTGACAACTATGACATGTGGAAAACTAAAGTTAAAACCCACTTAGAATTTGGGGACATATGGATAGTTATTGATGGTACATAGACCTGACATTCCATTGACATTGATCATCAGCAAAAATATGATAAATCCAATTATAAGGCTAAGCTCATAATCATGTTCAGAGTCTTGATTGAGGTACAACCTCATATTTGTAATGCAACTATAGCTCAAGGTGCTTGTGTTAAGCTTCAAAAAGTCTTTAAGGAAAATAATAAAAACCAAATTATTCATCTGCAAATCCAACTCCATATCCTAATATTGAAATTCAAATAAAAAGTGGAGGCTTTTCTTCATAGAGTTGCATAGAGCTCTGCCCCCCACATATAAAGTTTTTGTGACCATGTTAAATGGCACACGTCAAAAATAAACCTTTGTATAATTGGTTAACATGTTTCAACTTAAAGAAGCCATGAAAAATGTAGAGGAACCTAATTAAAATCATACACTTGACTCCTCTTAAAAAGGGAAGAAAACAACAAGGAATTCTCAATAAAACCCTAAGCAGAACAATCAACAACACTAGCAAGGGAACAAATCCTATTCACAGAAGGTTTGTCTTATTTTTGGAAAGACAAGACATGACCTCAAACATTGTTGGTATAATGGATTCACATAGGGCTCATCCAATAAGAAGCCAACTTCACAGAATCCACCTCGATCACCAAAACCTAAACCCCATTCCAAAAATAATTGGAAGAAGAAACAATAGCATGGGAATGTTATTGAGGATGATCATTCTTTAGAAAATGATCACATTTTTACTACACATACACATGAAAAACCTTGTTCTTCAAATTTTGTTTGATATGTTGATTTTGGTACCACAAGTCACATGATAAGATATAACAAATGGTTTTCCACTTTACTCTAATTGGGATCTTAGGGTAATGTTTCTCTCGGTGATGACTCTTCATAAACTATTTAGGTTAGAGGTATTATTTTTTTACAGCTTTATAATCATGGATGTCCTGTATGTTCCATGACTCACTAAGAAATCATTATTTATAAATTTTTTAATCATAATCTCAAATTTGAGTTTGATCATAACCATGGTGAGAAGTTTGGCCTTATCAAGAACAAGTCTCGAGGATCTAGAACTATTACACAAGTTCTAAATATAGGCAAGTTGTTTTAGATTGATATTGTACACAATCACCATTAGGTACTTGTTGTGTACAAATAAATATCTTTGTGGAATATAAGATATGGTCATTTGAGTTTTAGGAATTTTATTGCATTAAGAAAACACAACATCATCAGAGGTCTTACCACACTCAAACAATATTTTGATATCTGTTCTAGTTGCTTAAGTAGTAAACAACAAATATCTCCTTTTGTAAAAAGTGAATATTAGTCTCCTTGTCTACTGAATCTAGTGCACATAAATCTGTGTGGACCTATGATTTTTATCCTAGAAGGATATTCGTATTCTTGACTCTTTATTGATGATCATTCCCACAAGATGTGGGTGTCCTTGTTGAAGACTAAGGATCAAGCATTCCAAGCCTTCAAATAATTCAAGGCTTCTATTGAAAATGAAATTGATTGTATAATCAAGGACCTCCACTCAGATTATGGGGGGGGATACACTAATAATAAGTTCACTACATACCTTATAGAGCATGTAATATATCATCGATACATTGCTCCTTATACACCACAATAGAGTGGTGTTGTAGAAAGGTGTCATCATGTCATTGTAGATATGTTTTGAGTCATAGTTGAGAATGTATAGTTGTCTCATTGATATTGGGAAAAAGTGTCTCATAGTCATATACCTACTAAATAGGTCACCCACCAAAGCTCTTGATGGAATTACATTGTAGGAAGCATGGACTAGGATGAAGCTAAAAGTTTATCATCTTAGAGTTTTTAGTTGTAAGGCAAACATGTAGGCCCCAAAGAATAAAAGGAAGAAATTGTAAAAGAAAACTCAAGAATGCATTTATGTGGGATATAGTAACAAGTTGAAAGCATATCATGTCATTGATCCAAAGACTATGGAGATACTTATTAGCATAGATGTAATGTTCAACGAGAAAGGTGAAATTAGTTCATCTTCCACATAGACATATGATACATGCATCAAATATATAAAATTTATAGATGAAAATAGTGGTGATGGTTAGTCAGAAGATCTAGCACCACCAACTACTACTCAACGTATGCCTAAGTGGTATACAAGTACAATTCAACATGCAAAACTAGATGAACCTCCAAACACTTCATCCATAAGATTGAGGACTCACATAATGGATTGTATAGAGGTAAATTTAGCCTTAATGAGCATTGTTGTAAAAAATTAGATCCCTATATAATCCATAAAGCCCTAGAGTTCAAACCTTGGAAAGATGTTATGGATGCAAAATATCAATCTCTCATGAAGAATGACACATGGCATCTTTTTGATCTTCCACCAAGGAAGAAACCTATCAGATATAAATGGGTATTTAAGACCAAATACAAAGCATACGGTAGTATAGATAAGCATAAGGTAAGACAAATGGCATGGCTATGAATATAAAAAAGGTATAGACTATGAGGAGACTTTTGTTCCTGTAGCTAAGATAAATACAATCAGAGTGATATTTGTAATGGCTACATAGTTTGGATGGAACATTCATCACATAAAAATTAAAAGTGCCTTCTTAAATTGAAATCTATAGGATGAGGTCTACATGACTCAACCATAAGGTTATTTCACACCAAGGCAATATCAGAAGGTGTGTAGACTCATAAAATCTATGTATGGTCTCAAACAGGCTCCTAGAGCCTAGTATATAAAAATTTATGAGCATCTCCTAAAGCATGGATTTTAGAGGATCCATATTATCCCAATATCTACCTAAAAAAGCAAGGGGGATATTGTAATAATTATTATTTATGTCAATTATATAGACGTTATTGGTAGCTTAGTGAAGATTATTGATGCAACAAAGAAAGATATCAACCAATCATTTAACATGATAGATCTTGGGCTACTACACTATTGGCTTGGATTGGAAGTATGCAAAAAGAGCACTAAATATTCATGTCTCAATAGAAGTACACCAAGAAATTTCTCAAGAGGTTTTAGATGATGGATTTCAAACCAATGGCTACACCTATGGAGACAAGGCTTAACCTATGTTGCTCAAATCCATTTTCACTAGTAGATGCCACTCTTTATCATCAGTTGATTGGGAGTCTCATCTACCTCACATACACTAGGCCAGATATTAGCTATGTCATTAGTTATCTTTCTCGATTTATGTAGGATCCAAAATTAAGCCACTATAAATTAGTTAAGAAGGTATAGCAATATATTTGAGGAACAATTTGATATGGCCTATCATAAAAGAAGAATGATAAATTCTTCTTAACAAGATACACAGACACAGATCATCTAGGTTCAATTGATGATAGAAAATCCTTTTTTGGGATTGTATTTTTTTGGGATATGGTCTAATCTCATGGGGGAGTAATAAGTAGAACTTTATTTCTCATTCTTCTACTGAGGTAGAATATCGCACTACAAGGGGAGTTATTTGTGAGGTGATATGGCTACATCATATACTAGCAGGATTAGTAGTTCCATAGACTCGGCCAACAATTATGAACTACAATAATCAAGGTTTTATTAAATTTGTTCACAATCTAATTTTCCATGAACAAACTAAGCACATTGAAGTTCAAGTCTATTTCATATGTGAACATGTTCAACAACATAATATATAGATCTAGTATCTGCCCACTCAATATCAGCGTGCAAATGTCTTCATGAAGTCACCTGTACATGATAAGTTTGAGGCATTCAGAATATTTCTCTCTTGTACTCTCCAAGCTATGATAAATTAAGAGGGGGGAATGTTGGAATAAATTTACCATAGTAAGATTGTTATGTAAAAGTGAGGTTGTTATCTATAAAACAACTCACATAGTTTTTAGATTAGTTTGTTAGTTGTTAAACTAAGTTAGTCAATTAAATCTATTATGGACCTATTTCATAATTTAGTGGATTGTAGATTATTTTCTCATCTTATTTTGTAGGACTATTATGAACATATGTAGGGATTTATATACATCTTTGTAATTGATGTTTTTTATGATCAATAAATCATATTAGATTTACGCTCAAACTATGGAAGCTATCTTAATATTCAAACTAACCACTTTGTTAAGAACAATATGCTTTATGGTGAGTTGAAATAGTTAAGGATATGAATGTCAAGATCTTAGTGGTTGAAAGAGAATACTTCAATATCATTAATTTATTGCTAGAGAAACTCGCCCTCCCTCTAATTAGACCATTAAGAACATCTTGGACATCCATCCCTCATGTTTATATAGGGTAATAAAATATAATATTGGTTCACTAATCAAGGGTTTCCATCTCAAGATTTAAGAAATGGGTAATGTTCAAGTCATTCCTAATTCCATTTATCATATCCTTAATGAATAATATTTCAGCCAATTCTCTATGCCTAGGCATTTAGATGTTGTTTTGGATTGGTTAAGAGGTTCCTTTGGTGGTATTAGTATATCCAATTTTATTTTTCTCTTGATATCTAGGAGTTTTTCCTATATTATATCAAGTATTTTATTAGCTTAGATAATTATTTTGATAACATTTTCATTAGTCAGCTGTCAAATGACTATTCACTTGCTCTTAACACTTTATCCTGTGGAAATTACCATACTAATTATTCTTAGGTTTTATTTTCAATATTATAAATTTATATTACCTAAATTTTCTATCAAGACCTTCTTTTTAATTTTTTTTTTCTTTATTCATATAATAAATTTGGTAGTATAAAGTATCCTTTTTCTTGATTTATGTTTATATTTTATCAATAAAATGGGATAATACCATGTGAAACCATCCTAATTCATGAAGTCAAAAAGGAGGTGTAAACACCACATTTTAGTTATCTCTATGCCTCTTAAACAAGATACTTTCATATATTTATTGGGTCTTTAGTTTATTAGATTTATTCATTTTCACTACTTTAATTGCATATCACTTGGTAGATCAAAGTTGTTAGTGAAGGTGGAGGTAAATCCAAGAACAAACACACCTGTTCTAATTCCACCTGTTAGGATCTTGCTCCTCAGAAAGAGCACAGTATGATTACCAAATATAAGCAATTTAATATGTGAAAATAACCAGAAACACAAGTAACTAGAATTCACCAATAGCACAGAATATGAGAGACAATACACTATCTTGTATTAACACTATACAGAAAAGAATACAACAAAGAGCCGCCACACTCTTTCACCTTACAGAAGTTCGCCACACCTCAAGTGTTCAGTAATTCTTCTCACACACACTCTCCTACACAAAAAATGGTCCCAACAACCAACTCACAAACCGAATTGGTGTTCACCTCTCCAACTAGTCAGTAATAACCCTGCCAGTACATCAAGCACTCTATAGCACTTCAAGCTGATCTCTCATGAACCTGCAACCTGCAATTCAACAGACCAAACTTACATGTAGATCCCCAATGAGCTTGCAACAACCTACAACTCACATATCTTACAACTAGAAGGAACTCTTCCTTTCTATCTCATATATATTAACAATACATGCCAATGGGTCTATAAATAGATCCCTAACTCAAACAATAACTTAGACTCTTAATTTAGACAATTATCCTCGCAGCCCAAGACTCTAACTGGTCTCAACATGCAAACTCTTCGTTCACTTAACTAACTGTCCGTGAAACGAGCAGTTCTGGAACACATAGGCGATCGACGTCGGTCCCTGCTTATCTGGTTCTGCCGACGTCGGTCGACTTCCTGCCGTCGCCGGTGGCCTTCTGCACTGGTCTCTGCCGACGTCGGTCCTGCTGCCGACGCCGGTGCTCCTGGATCTCAGCAACCATTGTTCCTTCAGTTTGCAAAGGGTTGAAGCTTTTAGCTCCACAACCTAACAAAAGTTGTCTATCAATGATCCAAACTTAACCACATGTTGAGATCTAGTGAATTTACTATATAAAATTGCATTTATTAAATTATTTTTAGTGATTGAAATTTATTTAATGTATTGAAAAATTAATTAGGTAAGATTGAAAATAATGATTGTTAATAAATTAATTAAATTAAAAAAAATTGTTATATTTGAATTATAATATTAGATATCTACATAACCAAAATGTAATTTCATTATTTTGGATTTTTTAACTTAATTTAGAGATGCTATTAACATTGTATTTCGATAAAACTAAACTAAGGAGACTAATTTAAATTTATGAAAGTTTATTATAATAATGGCCATCAAAAATCATAGATAATTTTAAGAAAGAAACTGAGAGATATGATTTTCATTTGTATAATGTGTATAAGTATAATTACAGAGATCTATACTACTTCAAAAACACCGGAGCACCAAATTATGATGAAGACAAGGACTCAAATGAAGAAGATGAAATGTAAAAAATATAAAGGTCATACTTATATAGAGCTATAGAAAAAATTGAGGTTTTTCTATGCAAAGAGTTGATAATGGATGTGTGTTGGTGTTACCAATAAATTAATGGATAGTTGTGTGCACTAAGTGGAAAAATAATTATAGATATCTCTAAGTTTTACATTTGGTAAATGTTGAGATTACTTGAAATAGTTTTAAAATACAACAAAGAATGGATAACCAATTGACACAAGGGGAACAATAGTTATGATATATTAAGCAAGTGGGATGAAAATTAGGGTTCATGGAAGAATAAACTAGATGTTTCTTATTTTATGTGATTTTTCGAGGTTCTAGTTCAAGAAGTCATCATTCTATTGAAGTTTTTGTATGGAAGAAGAAGGTCTGACCATGGAAAAGTGAACTGGGTAAGACAAAAAACTTTCCAATTAAGTTGGGTTGGTATCATTTTATTTACTTAGATATTTTAAAGAGTGTATGAATGGAGGAGAATTTCATATGGCTTCCTAATTAATTGATTGTATTTGATTTGAATTGGATTTTAATATTAATTCATGGTATGTTTATTCAAGAAACCTATTCATATTATTTTTAACGTGTTATATGATTGTTTTCATCCATCCACATACTTCCTTATTTGTAATAAATTATTACCAAAATTTTATTATTCTCTCTATAATATTGAGGGCCTAACAATTTTTTTGAACATGAAATATATTCTTCATAAATTAATAAATTGGTTTTATTTTCACAATAATACATTTCTCATGATTTATGGAGCCCTTAGCCTCCTCTTTTATTTTCTAACTATGTACCCGAAAGACTAATAACCATAGAGATTTCATATCAATAGTATTAAATTAAAATAATCAAGAATGGATCAAAACATTTTAAAAAATATCTCAAGTAGTTTGGCTATGATTTAAAAAAAATGATAAGAGATGGAAACCACATTGAAAAAATTTACAAACAAAGCCAAATATTTACTATATTTATTTAGTTATTACTTTGCACGACCACGAAGGGAAGTGAATCTCAACATGTGTCTCAAGAGCAAAAATTTGAACGTACTCACGTCCTTATTCATCTATTAAGGTAAAGAGAAGAGAAGTGAAAGTGAATTATTAGTATCATAGGATATTCATAAACAAGTCAATATCTGGGTCAAAGGGCCTCATGGACATTATAGTTGTGGGTTTTTTTACATCGTTTGAGGTGGGTTTGGATCAAAACACTATTTATTTAATATTAAAAGTGATATTTTTAAAGGATATTATTTTTGTTTTTATTAATCATTTTTTATTATTAAAAAAAATTATAAATATATTTTTTATTTTATATATTTGTTTAAATTTTTATGAAAGTAGAAATTGATTCAAGAATTCAAATGTTATTTTAATTTCAATTTTAAATTTGATTCACTGTTAATTTAATTTTATGAGATTGATTAATCTAGTATGTATATATTAGATTTGAGCTACAATGTTTCTAAGATGTTGTATTAGTAGTGAATTTTATTCTATTAAATAACAATTATTTGTACTTAGATTATGGGATTGTTAGTTGATAAAATTATTTTAGGTTTTTAAAAATTTACATGGTTATTTGAATATATACTATTTAACTAGTCAAGTTTTCATGATTAAAATTATTTGAGTCATTGGTATAGAAAAATTATTTGAGTCATTTTCTTATTATAATGCAATTAACTAAGATAAATTAGAATTAACAATAGACTAATCATATTTAATAAATTAAATTAATATGCCTTTTTATAGCTAAAAAAATTTGTACACTGGTGATTTATTTGAGAAGGAATAAAACATAAAGGTTATCTAGAAAACCCCTCATTTGTGTCTTGTGTTAAAACAATAGACAACAAATACTAAGTAGGTGATAGTACCAATTGATTCATCCTAGGGACCTATATATGTGGAATCATAGGATATAGATGAAGAAGATATTAAAAATATTTATTGAGTGACTACACAATGCTAGGACTACATATATATGTCTCATTATGTTCTATTGCATTGGTGCAATGCATCAAATTTCATATTCATAAAATATATTAAAAAAATTGGGTGAAGGAAGAGAATGAGTTATTTGGAAAGAGGTTCACCATGATAAGGCATGTAGGAGAAATCATGAATTATTCATCACCTATGGTGGATGAATCGATCTCAATCTATGTTACATAATGGGAAGGTATTTAAAAGAATCAAAGATTCACTATTGCACTTCAGGAAGTTCTATTTCTAAGATAGGGGAAGCTTAGATTTTATCTAATGTTCAACATGTGTCGAGGAAAAAATGTGTTAAAAAAATACAATGGTTTTCAAATATTTCTTAGTTGAAATGAGTATTTATAATTAAATAGGGAAGATTCATAAGCTTCCATGGCTTTAGGGTGTAAATATAACCCCTACATTTTATAGATAGCTAAAAATATATATACCACAACATGCCAAAGATATTTCATGTCTTACTTATTTTTATGTGATGCATAAATTAGGAGGTGAGCTACCCATAAAGATCAAATCTCTTATCCAAATTTTCTTGGGATGATATTTTTACATAACTTCCACCATATACAAGTATATGAACCCCACAAGAACATATTGTTGTATGTAAATATGTATGAGGATTTATGACATTAAACACACACACACACACATACGTACATATATACATACACACACACACACACACACATAATATACTTACATATATATATACATACGTACGTACATAAATATATATTTTATATATATATAAAATATATATTTATGTACGTACGTATGTATATATATATGTAATTATATTATGTGTGTGTGTGTGTGTGTGTGTGTATGTATATATGTACGTATGTGTGTGTGTGTGTGTTTAATGTCATAAATCCTCATACATATTTACATACAACAATATGTTCTTGTGGGGTTCATATACTTGTCTATGGTGGAAGTTATCTAAAAATATCATCCCAAGAAAATTTGGATAAGAGATATTATCTTTATGGGTAGCTCACCTCCTAATTTATGTATCACATAATATAAATATATATATATATATATATATATATATATATATATATATATATATATATATATATATATATATATATATAAATACAATTGTAGGTTCATATTTTTTAATAAGATATTAGAAACATATTTTTATATATAAGATGTTTAATGGGATTATTAGTTGGAAAATTTTAAGCGTTGATTTCAAGTATAATGTTTTCATTTTATGATCTTGATGTTATATTTGTTAAATATGGGTAATTAGAGGATTGTTTTCTTGAAATACACCATGAGAAGTATTTATATATTCATCCATTATTTGAGGAGGTACATATACTATGAAATAATATCAAAGGTAAATCCATTATGGTGGAGTGGGATTCTAAAAGTTCTCATACCTAAATTCATATGGCTTCTGATCAATTTGTTTTTATCCAATGCCATTATCTAAATGATGAAAAGGGGGAAATGATTTATAGAAATTTAATTTTTAGGACAAAGAAAAGGAAAAGGCATTCAAATATATAAAAAATGATTCCACATAAGAGTACTATAATCAGCTTTTCAAGACCAAGCAAGTGAAAATTGAAAGTGAGGATGATCCAATGTTTGTAGTCATTAGAGATTATTAGTTTTATGTAGAGTTTTATAAGGTTGTGGAACCATTATATGAAAGGATTTCACCTTTATTTGGTCAAGAAATAAGTTTGAATGACATTAGGGGATAAACTTATTAAGAAGCAAACTTATAAGTTTAAACCTAATTTTTAGGCTAATTTTAAGGAGGAGATTGATAAGTGGTTAGAAGTTGGAGTGATATTTCTAGTGGATTAATAAGAATGGGTCATCCCTATGATGACTTTAGTCAATAAATATGGGTTCATTTATAAATGTGTGTATGTTTTAGCTCTAAATTTTGATTTCATAATAGACCCATTTCAACCTCCTTTTATTAAATAAATTATGGAAGGCATTGTATTTTCACAATACATATACTTATATAGCTATTTGTTCAGGGTATCACAAGATTCATATTGAGGAGGAAGATGAGTCTAAGAACACCTTTTTATAGAGTGGGGGTTATTTGTGTATAATGTGATGCATTTTGGCTTTAATAATGTATTTGACATTTTTTCTTAAATTTTAGTGGCCACCTAGATGGATTTATTCATGATTTTTGTAGGAATATTTAAATAATTAAACATTTTATGGTATGTTACTTGTCCATGTTCAATAAATTTATACAATGTTTGAGAGATTATAAAATTTTTAGATCACATTAAATCTAAATAAATATATGATTTCATGATACCATTAATATGTTTATTGGCCTCGTCATTTGTAACGATGAAATGCTAATTGAACCTATAAACGTTGCATATATATTACACTCCTATTTTATGTGAGACATTCGAGGAAATTCACACCTTCTTAACTAATACTTTGTATTATTGAAAAATCATAAAATATTATGCACCTATAGTATATCACTTGGAACATGTGTTGTGGAAGGATGAGGCATTATTGTGGATAGATAAGAAATAAGTGGAATTAGACATTTTGAAGGATTTACTAGAAATTTCCCTTATACTATAGTTTTCTAACTACATAAAGCATTTTCATGGTCATGTTGATGCAATGATACAACAGTTGGTGTTATACTAATGCAACTTAGAGAGGTAATATTAATCATCCAATGTATTTTACAATGAAGAAATTGACATATGCATAAAATAATTACATTATCATAGAATGAGTGGAATTACGAATTGTGCATGCATAACAAATTTTTAACTATTACACCATTCAATTTCTTTAGAGATCACCAAATATTAAATCATGTGGTAAATAATATGGTGTTGCATGAAAAAACATGAAGATGGATAATTCTATTTTAAGAGTTTGAGTTTATGGTTTGTGGTAAAATTATGAAAAATCATGTGGGCCTAATCATTTATGAAGATTAAATCTAAATAAAGTTGTTAAGGATACCATTGAGGATAAATTTATAGATAGTTAGTTATTTTAAAAAGAATTTGTGCTAAATTTTTTTTGATAGATTGATCCCTCATTATACTACAACAGATAAAAGGTAATTGATTGAATGTGGTGCCAATCTAATTGATTAATAGGAATTTATAAAATATGTGTTTGGACGAGGTTTTACACTTATGTGTTTGAACACATGAGTGAGAAGCAGTCTTAAATGAATGCCAATAATGAGTTGTAAGAGGACACTATGCATGGAAATCTATGACAATGAAATTTATTCAATTTTAAAGATTAAAATAAATATGGTTATGCTTGTGAAATTTATTAATGTATTATAAATCTCAACTTATACAATGATATGTTTTTTGTTATCATCTGATTTAATAATAATTTGATAAATAGGAAATTGATTTTTTGACCTATCAAAAAAACCTAAAAGAGAGACACATTTAATATTATCACTAAATAAATTATTGTAGTTGATGGGTTGAGGCCATGCTACACGAAATTATGCATTAGAGATTAAAACATGTTTCACATATGATCATGTCATTTATAAGTTTGGTTTCCCACTAAATATTACTAGTGACATAGGACTCTTTGTTGTGGCACACAAAATTAAAGTGTTAGTATGTGAGTTCATGGTTACACATCATAATATTTCACCATATCATCATTACTCTATTGAGATAATTTAATCCTTCAATAAGTTAATAGAAAACAATTTGATCATTTTTTGTGAATCAAGAAGGAAGGAATAAGATGAGAGAGTTCCATATATACTATGGAATTATAGCAATACATATAAAATAATTATAAAGAAAACATATTTTCAATTAGTATATGTTAATGAGGTTTTCATGTTTGTTGAGTTATTAATTCCGAGCCTTAGAATTCCTTTGGCAGGTAGACTTATGATTACATTTTCATAATGGCAAAGGTCAATCAATTAATGGAACTTGAGTAGAAGTATTTTTGGCACATTGAATTCAATGGGTTGAGAATAAATGACATAATGCATGGCATGATATTCATATTACGATAAAATATTTTTATGTAGGTGTTTAACTCTAATGTTTTGGGTTGTGAGTATATAGGGTTAAGAATATAGAAGTAGTTAAAGCACAAGGGTGATAAACTAATCTATAACAAGCTAGTTAATAGAAAAAAATAGATAAAAAATATTTTTAATTAATATAATTAGGATTGCTGAAAATAGTAAAGTAAAACCATTTAAAGATATTGAAATAAATAAGAAATAATGGCACTTAGTTGTTTTATCATAACAAGTAGATCCAAACTGGAAACAAGTGTAAAATATGTAGGATTAATATTTTGGATCAGTAGTCAAATTTTGGTGACTGAATATGGATGTGAACAAATTCATTGTTATAGGTTTTCTATCACCTTTCTACCATTGAATTCAGATTTGGGATACATGATATAATTCTTTGTTGATTAATAAAACATTAACTCTTCACCCTTGGAATGTGTTTTATAAAAATAAGTTAGCGGGTTCATGGCGTCAAGCTTCCTTAAATACCCCTTTGTCAAATGGTGTTATCTACATAGATAATATTATAAGGAGGGCCTCAAACTTATTTATTTCTCCTCTATGTGTGGTAAATTTTGTGCACAAGAGTGTGATACACTACATGATGATGCATGTAATGATCTAGCTCATAATTTGACAAATAGCAATCATAGGATGCTATTTGAATTCTTTAGACTTATAATATATCTAGTCATATGATTGATATGAAAATATGGATGAATAGGGTAGAATAAATTCATTTTTTAGTTGATTGTTTTAGCTTTAGTTGATGTTTGATTGTTATTTTCTAAATGAGGAATGAGAATGATTATACTTGTATTTATACCACACCTTTTCAAAATATCTCATGGTAGGGTTTAGTAAGACAAATAGACCATATTGATGTGGGTTTTATGCACACCATAGAAGGTTAAATGAGGCATCCTCTAAAGTTTTGGAATATCTAAGAAATAAGGTTCCACTCAGGGGCACGAGTTGTAGGTATGCAATTAAAACAACCAAGTGATAGAATAACAGATTAAGCTTTTGAATTGTTTAACTAGGTTTTATAGATGGATGTATGGAATTTAATAGAAAGTAATCACTAGGTGTGTTGGATGGGTAGATATCTTAAAAACTAAAAAAGGGGGAAGAAGGGTAAGGCATAAAATAAGGCTTTGTGTTCTTGAAAGGTCACTTCTAAGACTATTTCTTTGGTGGACAAGTATCTCCAAGACTAGTGTTTGCCATTTCTAGTTATTGTACACTCACGAACAAGTAAACTTAGTAGTCTGAGATAACAAACATAGGATACTCAATGATCTCAACTGAAGGTTGCTCTCCTTAGGTATTATATTGCACACCCTTATCTAAGAGATTATAGCATGGACCAGAAAGTTGTCTAGGGTAGTTATGGCTCATTCCTAGATGACTAAACCAAAAGAGATACCTTTACACACCTTAGATTATCAATTCAACCTGTAATAACTAATTAAACCAATGAAACCTATTAATAATCAATTATTTTTGCACATTCAAGATCAATATTCATTCATTAAAGCAATCATATTCATCCTTAGCATTTGCACACTTTAGAATGATTGAATTTATATAGATAAAGAAACTTAAATTTCATTCACACATAAAGGGAAGAATAAAGAATAAACACAATTACATGATAATCAATCTCTTGATCTCTTCATGTATATTGATCCAAAACTTTGACCCTTTTAAAATAGGGTTCTACATGTATATAAAAGACTTGGGGAAGGAGTTGCCTCATCCTCCAAGTATATAATTTTTTTCATTACATCATGAATAACTAGATCACAAGTATAACTTATAGATAACCTCAGACATGCAATGTGTGAATGCTAGAAAAAATAAATAATTCAATTATAACATGGATGTAACAAAACTTAACTATTCATTTGTAATCTTTACATGCAAAATTGTAAAAAAAATAGCCTTTAACTTAGGCTAAATCGGCTCCTGGTTAACACTTTTAAAAGTTGTTATTGGAACTGTAATTGTAATTAGAGTCGTATTGGTGACTAGATTTGAGCTTATTATTGTGGATGTGGTGACTGGAACTATGGTCAAGGATGCACTAGTTGTTGAGACTAGAGTTATAATTTAATTTGAACTAAGAGGTGATGTTGATGTCATTGTTTATCTAAGAGGGACTGAAGTTGATGTTAGTGTTGTAACTGGCACTATAGGTGGGATCTAAAGAGCAAAACTGGCAAGTGGTATTGATGTTGCTTTCTTATTTGCATCTAACACTTGATAATGTTAATATATTTTAGTATGTTACACATGAATTAAGTTCATATCAAGGAGATGAGGTCTAATTACCGTGTCTATCCATTCCATCATCCTTGCATGCTTTGTCTTAGTAGCTCGAAAGCCAACCCAAAAGACCTCCACTTTTGTTACCTTTTTCCTTGTTGTGATCAACTTTGCTTCAATGTCCTCCAGGGTTAGTCCTTTTAAACTCTATTCAATACTATCTAAAACTTGTTGAATCATCTAATCAAAAGTGTTCTAAGATACTAGCTTCCTCGTGTTATCTCGGGCTCCTATTAATTCAAGTTCATCCAAAATTTATGTTGCTTGTTTTTCTTATTCTATAATATTATTCACTAAAGTTTTAGAAGCAGACAACTAATCCTAAGTCTCCAAAGTTTTGATGATAGCTAAATTCAATGTATTAGATAACTCCAAATGGGTCATTAAATCTAAGTGGCTTAATGCCTTACTAGGAGTGTATAATACCAAGAAATTCAATTTATTTTCATCTTCTTTGAGAAGCTTAAACAATTTTATTATTGAATTTACATGCAAAACCAATTGGACTCTCAAATAATGTATTGTATCCAAAACTTCATACAACCTTAAAGCCCCATTATCTACATCTTCTCTATACTAGAGGAAACTCATATCACCTGTTGTTGCTCTCTTAGAGCTTCCAACTCTTCTTCTAGTTCTTTTCTAGACATATCCATTCCCTCATGAATGGCCAATATAGCTTCAATATGGGTCTCCATGTAGGACTTGAGGTCCTCAATGCATGGGGACTAACCCTTCTTCCTATCATGTTTCTTTGAAATAGAGTAAATTTATTCTCCTTCCTCAAAAATTAGCACTCTTCCATTGATATCCTCAATCTTTCTTTTTCTTGACCCTTTGCATTGAGGTTATGGCTTTGTCAAAAAGAGAGATTACAATGGGAAGCTTGGTGATCTTCAGATTGGGCCTCTTAGAAGTTGAGGCTCTTAACTCCTTGGCCTAGTCTAAAAGAGTGAGCTTTGATAGATCTAATCGTTGGGCTTGTATTTGTGCATGCTGCTCAACCTCAAGTTCAAGCTCAATGGAAGGCTTGGGCATTAAGGACCAAATTATCTTAGACCGGTCTATGTTCCCAAATTATGACATGGGGTGCACAACATAGATAGATTTATTTTTTGGGGCCCTTTTAGTTGTTACTACTAATGTGGTCTGAAGTTGTCCTAAAAAAGGTAGTGGTAAACCCAGTTGGGTAGAGGAGGTGGCCATTTGAGTAATGGGTTGATTTCTAAATATGATAATAGATATGGATATTGGAAGAGTGGGAGTAGAGGTTGATGGGATGGAAAGAATAATGGTTGAAGGGATGGATATTGAAGGAGTGGAGACTACAGGGGCAATTCTTGAAGAAGCAGAAGTGGCAATTGGGGGAGTAGTTGTTGGAGGATTGAAAAGAAGACCAAAAGAGAGTGATTAGACAAGAATGAAAGTAGAAACAACTAGAAAAGATAGTAGAATCAAATGGTAAGGACATTAGATAAGAAAGGCCTAGGAGATCAGTGAAAAGAAGACCCTTACCAGATTGATCGTGACAGATGGGTGACTTTGCTTTTAATCCTTGCAAGTTTGAGACCTTGGCTTCCTGTAACTCTTCCTCATCCTCCTCTTAACTCAGCTCACCTTTAATAAAAGGTTGTGCCTCTCCACTAGTTATCTACATGGATGGGGTCTAACGTCTCTCTACCCTTGGTTTCCTTTGATAACACAATGTTGTTTTCTCAGCTATTGGAACAATTACCTATTGGGCAAGAGGGGGAAGAGTATACTAGATGTTAGGGTTATTGAATCCACCATAATAGGTTTCATATCTTCCTCATTAGAAGATTTTAGGCAAAATATTTCCACCTCTTACCTACTTGTGTTATCCTTTTCTTGTGTTATCTCTTGTGTTAATTTATGTTTAACTCTCCTTAGGTTAACAGTAGATGATTGAACTGGAGGAGTATGTTCTTCTTCTTATGTAGCAGCTAGAATCTCTTCTACTTCTTTCTCTTCCTCATGTTATCTAGTACTTGATGTTTCCCCTAAAACTTGCTCTTGCTCTTTTTGAGTTATCATCATAATAGGTGGCTATTTGGAATCTTGAACTTGGTCTATTGGCTATTGGTAAAGCCTACCACTTTAGAAGCCAGAGAATCTCCATCTTCTTGGTGTTAGGATCCTAAGTTTAGCTTTACTGAGTGTAAAGGAGGTGTCAACTTGTATCACCCTCAACAATTCTTCACTTAAGCCCATTGTCTAATCCCTTTCCTTTACTTGCTCATCATTTTTGGCATCAAGGAACATGAAGTAATGGTCAAATGGCTCATGTTTGTATGGGATACAAAGGCTATGAATCTTTTGATTTACTTTCCTATGGGGGTTTCAATCCCTATGGGGTAGAGTAGACAATGCATAATCCCTCCTTGCAATCCCAACTTCCTTAAAATATCTACTGAATGTATATTGCATCCTCCCAATAGTGATATGGGAGCTGTGGAAAGTGCATTTCTTGTTTTTTGTCAATTTTTCATCTATACCATTCATCAAATTTTTTAGTGACAAACTTGGGGAGTCAAAGAGGGTCTACCCTATTCCCAGCAACCATGATGACTATATAATCAGGATAGAGCCAATAGTCACCCAAATTCATGAGTATTTTGGAAGTGCTACTTAAAATTCGAGCTAGAGGGTGGCCATGAATGGCCATCCAAACTTGAGGATTTAGGTCCTCTATAATTTTGGTAATGTTTCT
This sequence comes from Torreya grandis, assembly GCA_037957365.1. Lineage (NCBI taxonomy): Eukaryota > Viridiplantae > Streptophyta > Pinopsida > Cupressales > Taxaceae > Torreya > Torreya grandis. The sequence continues at coordinate 1,020,533 of JARHVA010000556.1, forward strand.
TACATATGCATGTATGTAAACAAAATAATAGAATTCACATATTCTATTCTTGATAAAATCAAGGTTAGGACTCCACAAAACCCCATTATGCATGTAAATGGTTCCTATGACTACATCCAAAATGTATGACATCAAATATAAATTTCCCCCTTGGGGACTTTTGTCATTGTGCATAATTTATTCATGAAGGTGGGCATTGATGCCCTCTCCTAATGTATATGTGTGCTTGGAAGTAATGAGCAGGTCCAACAAGGGTACCCATTCTAGATGTGATAAATTGATGCTCAAGTAGCTAAAGAGTCAGTTTAATAATGTCATGCCTATACAAATTCACATCCTAAATTAGGTGATAGGGACATGATACTTGGTATGTTCCTTGACAATGAAAGTCTTGCTTAGGAGAAGCCACTTCCCTATTGCTTGATCCACATTTTTGTTTTTCTTCTAAGTGACTACAGTGTGTAAATCGAATGGAACATCTAGTATAGGGAGACTTAAATACCTAAAAAATGTGTCTCTAGAGATGTATGAAATAACTATGCTGTTATTAACATAGTGCAGATAACTTCCATCTAGAATTCTACCTTCATATAATAGGACTTATAACAAGTAAATGCATGACATGACTTCTGATTTGCTGACTACATAGTGAGCTACTTATCATTTGAATGGTAGTAGGTTAGTTTTAAGTTATTTCTCCTCAACTGAGATGTCCTCCTCTAATGTGAATGGATCACCATTCTCTATGACTTTTCATAGAGCTGAGTAATTAACATGGAGGTCATCGAACATAGTTGCAACAAAAACCATGTCTACGTATTTAGTGGAGTCCTTGATGGAAAACTTAGATAGTGATGAGGCTCTCTTATATGCCTTAGATGAAGATGACATTGTTGTTGATGGATGCTAGTGTGATTCAAGCTTTCAAAATTGGTGATTTAAAAATTGAATTATGTGAGTTGTAAGTCATTTTCGACACAGCTAGGGCTTTTGAGATTGTATAAGGCTATGTGCACTCAAGCTTTTGAAAATAAAATGAGGTGAACTCAGTTCGGGGCTTGATGTTATAGTTTTCTACATTCATTCCAATTTGTGTGCCATTAATCACCAACATATATGATCTCATCACCCTCATTCATTTCAAACTGAACCACCTAGTCCTTGTGGGCATGCCACATAGGATGCTTGCTCATTCGAGGTACCACAGTGTTACTTTATTATTTTGATAATTGTCATTGTATGGTTTAGTCACGGGGGGTTGAGATTTTCTTTCAGTCTTAATGGTATGATATGGTGAGCACACTATTTCATGTGAAAGATGTCGAAGAACAAAATGCTCTTCACAGAGATTCATCGAGAAAGATTTTTTTGAAAGTTGTCAAAGGAATAGTTCTCAAAGATTAGGTGCTCTTTCAAGAGATATTCATTTAGGAAGTTGTCATAGAGAAATTTCCCAAAGGAAAACCATCCAAATGAAAGCTACCAAAGAAAAAATATTTGAAGCCCTAAAACCTTTCAAAGACCAAATTTTTGAAGACTAAAAGTTATCGATTAAAAAGTGTTGAAGAGAATGTATCCAAAGAAAAGTTTCCAACTAAAAAGTGTCAAAGAGAAAGTATCTAAAGAAAATTTGATCAAAAAGTTATCGACTGGAATAAATGATCTGAAGAAAAGTTGTTGAAGACTAAGTTACCGACCAGAACAAAATTCGAAATAAAGTTTTTGACCAAATAGTTTTTTAAGACCAAAAGTATTCGAACAATAAAAAATAATATCAAATAAAAAAGCTTTTAAATAAAAGAACTCGGATAAGCAACTTAGAATAAAAAGAATCTGAATAAGCCAACTTGAATACCTGTCATACACAATAATTCTTCCAAAATTTCCATTAATAGATTAGTTTCAATAGGTCCTTTCAAATGGAAAATAGGAGCACCAAAACCTGATTCAATGTCAAAGATATCAAGTTTATACAGATAATAAAAACCAACCCAAACACATACACACCCAAATAATATATAAGTCCTCTAAAAACAAAGTGGGTACCCACTTTTCAAAGAATAAATTCAAGGTGGGGTGTGTTGAATACAACAAAATGGTGACTCACATGGGAGAATACTCTCGAGTTTTCAGGAACCCAAATTATATGGTTTCGCAATCCCAATATTAACCATGAACCTTACTAAAAGAAATAATTAAACTAGAAACAAAAAAGAAACTCTTAATAATTCCATACAATTTACTAACTTCACTTATACCTTGGACCTGTATGTGGGAAAGTGATATTCTTTATTCCTTGTCAAAGGGTTTTAGGAAAAGACATGGGGTGAGTTGTAGGTTTCATTATGATTAGGCATTAAGTGCATAGATATTGGGGAGCTTGGACATTGATCTACTACCAGCTATGTGTCCATATCCCTGATAGAGATACCTTTGATCACCTTTTCTCTCTGCCTTCATATTTTCCATGATGTATGATACATTGATCTTATTTCATCATGTAGGCTTTTAATCCTCTTTGATTTTCTTTGAATTTTGGATTGTGCCTTTTATTTTATTATTATTATTATTTTAATTTATGAGCAAAAGAGGGAAGAAGGTAACCACCATGAGTTGGTCTTGGTAAAATTTGGTTAATTAAAATGTCCCTGTCAACTTTTACTCATGTTAATGGTTATTACCTTAAACAAGCATTAACAATTTATGTGTATTTGATCCTAAGGGATAAGGAGAGATTTATAAATTTGTAAAAGACTGTGGGAGCAAATTTTAAATACTTGATGGAATCATTATCTTTGTGACATAGTCATGGCTAACTCTCTCATTGCTTAGCTGGTTTAAGAATTTTGAACTACAAGATGCAACACCCACTAATTTAGGTTGGATTCAAAATGCACAAATAGTTGGTTGATTACACAAGGATTGATCATCTATATTGCCACAAAGCCAAATGAAAATTATCATAGAAAGTAAGAAAAAACTACCTAAACAAACACATTAGACTAAGCAAAGCAAACTATCGAAAGCAAAAGCAGCTAATCTAGAAAGCATGAAATATTATAATGAAATCAAATGACTAAATTTAGGAAGCTAACTAATAGAGCAAATCTAACCTACTCCTACCTCTACCAAAACATCTGTTGTTACTCAGCGACCTCTCCAAATGGAGCAACCATGAAATAATGCTTCAAAAACTATTTATTGACTAGATATGTCAAATCATTACCTTGGAGATCTTTTAAATAGAATGCATTATTACTTAAGATCTCAGAGATCTAATAAGGTCCTATCCATAAAGGGGTAAACTTTTCATGCATTCTTTTTTTCTCATGGAATTTGTCTCATAGCAACACTAGGTCAAAAATATTGAATGCTTTCAATTTCACTTTCTTATTGAACCATCTCTTGATCATGTCTTGATGTTTGTTGAAGTTTTACAATGTTTCATTCCTAGAGTCTTCCATTTCAATGATATCTAATAATCTGGACTCTATTTTATCATTGGTGTTGATATATTCTTACATAAATTGATATGTTGGTAACTTCAACATGATTGGGAATACTAGTTATTTCCCATAAACCAGTAGATATGGTTAGGATTTAAAGGCCTACTTATACCAAGTTCGGTCTACCCAGAGTGCATATTTTATCAAGAGATGCCACTCCCTTGGCTTATCCATGGTTTACTTCTTAATAGCATCTATGAGGTTTTTGTTGGTTGACTCAGCCAATCTATTCCTTTATGAGTAGTGATTGGAAGATGTTCTGATTGTAATCTGATTATCATGGGCCCATTTGATAAACTCAGCTAATTGAAATGTTGACTGATTTTTACAAACCAAATAAATAGGTGTTGTTGGAGGCTTAGGTTGCACCCTAACTAAGCAAAGGATTGTTCAAGTTCTCTTACTCAAACCTAGTCCAACATGGGAATGACCTTAGGTTAAGGGTCACCTAATCTTGGGTCAGATGTCTAGGATTTTTAAGGAGGCTAGCTCCTCTAATGTATCATTTAGCTCATTTACACTAAAACCTATTCATTATTGGGGTGAAAGGGGGGAGAAAGAAACTAAAAGGGAAACACTAAGATACTATTGGTGATACACCTTGAATGATTGTTCATCCATTCTTACTTGAGCTTCTAAAATATAAATGAGATAGAATAAATGATTAGATCTACAACTCCTAAGTCTCTTATACATAAATGTTTCATGCAAAGGTTTCATCAATTGATCAAAGCTTGAAGGAAGTGATGGAACAACCCTGCTTCAAGGCACTAACCAATCAATGTATCCATTGTTGGCATCAACCAAATGACATCAAACACTAGGCATGACCTGCATAACATGACAAACTACCAACTAGGTGAGATCAAGACCTAACAAGGGAGAAATCTCTACCACATATGCAAACCAACTGACATGAACACACTAGATAAGCATAATGAAATCTTAACATAGTCTTATATTCATCTCAAGAGGTTACAATGCTCAATTTTGGTAGAGTATAGTCATACCCAAGAGATGGATCCATTTCAAGGCTTAGAATCATGTATTTATAGCAGAAGGGAATGAGAGAGATGGAGAACATGTGTGGGAGAATGGATAAGGAGTCATCAATGATCAAGACAATAGTTTTACCAACTCTTCAAGCTCCTCATGCATTAATGTCACTAAGACTCTATCTGGCATGAAAAGGTGGAGAAAGAAGGTCAAGACCAATATAAGAAACAACCAATCCCTCTGCATGAATCCTTATTGAGCTCCTATGCATTAATTTCCTTCACTATAAGGACAAAATCCTTATATTCATGCACCTGACAAAGCCATGACTATAACTACCTTGAGTGGATACAAGTACCTACTTGTCAAAGCTAAGATTGTGTCGAAGGATGAGGCACCTCATCATATCTCATTTATGTATCCTTACTATAGATTGAAAACTAATTCAATATATTGGTTTTAATATAGTCATTATATTGATAAAAATTTGCATATCACATAGTTTTGTTCTAGACTATATTAGGTTTAAACAAACATATCCTACATTTGAGCTTTAATGGCAATAAAGCCTCATTATTAGAAATCTTAACTATATGGATGCATCTGCTTAATGGTTTTTGACTGAGCTTTACTGGTAATATGACCCTTTGAAACATTTTCTTTTGGTTTGACCTAAGTCATATTCGATCTCTACTCAAAATTTCTTGCCTTTGAATTTAAATTTTGGCCATTAATCTTGATTTAGGCTTCCCAAACTATGCCATCTATAAGCTCTTCATTCATTCTTTGGGCCTTACAAAATGTTCTGGTAGGCTCCCATACTCATGCCATGTGGTGGCCTCACATTCATCCTTAGGAAAACTAACTCTTTGATCTTATGTGCACCATCAATTTAGTTTTTGCATGACTTAAACGCACTCAATTAATTTATCTGGATGTTATCATGGTCATGACACTTAGAAACTTCCTTATCTTTCAATATCCATTGACTCACTGACTTCTTGCTTGCCATCTATCTACTTTGGTATGATTAAATACACTCCATTGATATATTTGGGATCACTAGCCTTTTCAGTCGATGCATACCATTGTATCTTCATTCAAGCACCTGAGATATTGACACTTTCTAGCAATATGCTTATCCTTGAGATCATTTGAACCCAAATAGTTACTTGTTGTATCTTTATCTTGATGTCTCCATGCACATCCCAGACTGTTGGTTCAACTTCGAATGTTTATATCTTGAGATAAAAATCTCATCAAGATACAAAATTTGTAGAGGATGTTTATGGGACCAAAAACATCATGTCTATGTGATATTTTGGCTCTAAGAGGCCTCCTAGATGGATTTATCAAATGTACAACCATATTGACCTATTCATTCTTACAAGATGTGTAGTGATGGTTTGGTTGTCTAAGATCACCAAATTCACACTTTAAGCTTGCTTAAAGTGTTACAAAAAATTGTAAATGATAAGTGATCTTCTCCTAAAATCTCTATATTCTTTCCACCATTAAATCACACTTTAATTACGACTCTTCTCAACTTCTCACTCTAGACCTAGGCAAAGTTTTGTATGTGGGCCAAATTTTGCCAATAGGTGTGTCAAACCTATTTGTGATATGCTTTTCAAGGAAATCATTCACATCTTGGGTTCTTGGTGGCTACTACCTCAACATACCTAGTGAAATAATTTGTAGTCATGAGCACAAACTTATGCCCAACTAAAGAATTCAGGTTTATGACACCAATGAAATCGAAGCCCCATTGGGAAAATGGCCTACCTTCAATCACAAGTTGTTGTGTCACTACTATGTTTACCTCTCTTTTTTCTAATACCTAACATTCATGGTATGTCTTCACATGGGAGTTAGCATCCTTAAAGACCATCGATCAATAATAACCCATTTTGATAATTTTATGGTCTATAATATTTCTAGATGGATGGATCCTAACCAATATTTTCATCCCAATTTTTGAGGATCTCCTAAGCTTCTTCACATGACACACATATTAAATATATGCCTTTGTTGTTCTTCCTATAAAATATTCCTTTCTTGATCATATAATGAGTATCTTTGATCCTTAAATCTCTCTTTTGCTCTATCTTGAGTTTCCAAGGGCATGTTCTAGTGAGTAAGAACTGAATAATACCTAATTACCAATCCTTTAGGGAAGCCTGTGTTTGGTAGACCTCTTCGATGGTGATGCATGGGTTTGGTTCAATCATCAACTGAATAATGCCTTGTCCTTTAATGATCTTGGTATGTTTAATTTCAATATCAAACTCTTAAAACTTTTCCATCCATTTACCTCTACGCTCTTCTAATTCATTATGTCCTAGTGTAATCTTGACATCAAGGGTTTGGTAATATAGTATTGGTCTTGTTTCTAAGGATATAGTGCCTGAACTTATTAACTACCTTGATGAGAGCAAAGATTTGTTTATCAATCAAGGGCTATTTGAGTTCTACATATTTCAGGTTGGTGCTCATAAAAGTGATAGGGTGTTCACTTTCTTCTCTTTTCTATGTAATCACGATAGAAATGGTATGCTCAGAAGAAAATGAGTAAAAAAAGGTCTTAAGTGAAATCCAAGATTACCAACACTGGGGCCTACAAAATAGCCTTGTTAATGTGTTGGAAAGAATTCTTAGTTTTAGGTGTCAACTCCACTTTAGCATCTTGTTTTAGCATTGTGTTCAGGCATTTGACAATCTTTATAACACCTAATATAAATTTCCTTACAAAATTAATCTTCCTAAAGAAGGACTTGAGCTCATTTTTGTTGTTTAAGAACATTATTTTTGAAATCCCCTGAATTTTGTCTAGGTCAATGGTAATCCCATCTTTAGTAATAATGTGTCCTAGTAGTTTTCCTTTGGTAATGCCAAATATACTCTTCTTAGGGTTTAGTGATATACAAAAATTCTTGCACCTTTCAAAAATAGACTAAAGATGGTCTATATGATCAACTCTATTTTTAGATAAAACTGTGAGATCATCCATGTATATGATTATGCACTTGCATATCAGTCCTTAGAATGCATGATCCATAGCTCTTTGAAAATTAGATCCAGTGTTGATTAGCCCAAATTTCATTTTCTTGAATGTATATGTTCCCTATTTTATTGTGAATGCAATTTTTACCCTATCCTCTAATTCTACCAACAATTGATTATATCCAAAAAAATCATCTAATAAAAACATCATTTTAGATCCACTCACAGTTTATATTACTTCATCTAGGGATGTTAGAGGATAATTTTCCTTCTCAGAAGCTTTATTCAAATTCTTAAAGTTGACACACAATTTGATTTTTCCACTCTTTTCTTGATCAGAACTAGTTTGGCCACCCAAGTTGAATGTTTGATAGGAAAAACTATCTTATCACTTAGCAACTTCTCTACTTCTTTTTGGATCAACGATATTTTCCTTTGCCTAAATGGTTTATTATTAGACTTGAGTGGATTATATGGGTGATGAATTTAGGATTGAATATCTTTAAATCATCATGGGTCCATGCAATTACATCTTTATACCTGATAATTAGTTCCTTAACCTTCTACCTTTCATTTAGTGTGTAACTTAAGCCAATATTAATGAGGTGTGTGTTCCTCTCATTACCTACATTTTCTAAGCTAAATTTGGATTCATTAACATTGAGCTACATCTATAATTATGCTTCAAGATCTGTATCAAAGGTCCTTTCCAAAGTGACCATCCCTAATGGGAGATGATTCTCTTTTAGTTGGATAACACCCACTTCATCCAATTCTTCATAGTACCTATGGATTTTTTCCTCATAATCAATCATCTAAGACTAGAAATATCTTGAATTTGTTAAATCCTAAACAATCTATTGGTTATCATCAAACACTTGAAATTTTTTAACATTGTATGTACTGAAAGACAAGGTACCAATTTAATGGAAAAATTATGCACTTTTGACTGCTATAGGGGTACCAAATTTGCTACTGAGGTGGCTAATGAATCGACATCTTGGTTTTGTTCTCTTAGAATGGCCAATATGTTGAAAACTTCAAATGATTCAATCAGATCCTAAGCTCTATGCTTTTACTTCTTTAAATATAAAAATTTACATTAATATTTATTTCTAGCCTAATTGATCACAAGTTTAAAGTCTCCATATACTAGTAGTACCTTGACATTGTTCATGAGGGAAAACTATAATCCCAAAATCAAGGCCTCATACTCTGCTCTATTATTGTTAGATGAGAATTGGAGCCTATATATTGCTAACAATTTCTTTCCTTGTGGGTCAACCAACTCGATACTAACACCTGATCCTTGTTTAGATCTTGCTTTGTTAAAATGGAGGGTCTATAATTGGTAAGGTCCCTAAATTTATTATTACATTTCATGCCTCATAGTAAATGTATAAATTCCAAGACTAGGAGACTTGTAACTTACTTCTTAATTGGTGATGTTTTACTATATAATATGATGCTTCATCTTTGGCTTTCAATCGATCCTAATTATAGTTGGCAATGCCCCTCTAGGGTAGCTAAATTTGACAGACGTCCATGGAATGATATCCATTTAACAACTTTGACCAATCTCTACTCAATAATAATCCATATCCTTCTAGAATATCTACTACCAATATGTTGATAGTCATTTGTATTTGAGGTTCTGAAGTAACCTGAATTCTTACATCATTAAATTCTCCCAAAATAGGCACTATTTTATTATCCAGTTGTGACACAGTCCTTTTGGATGGACTCAAGGTCAAACCAAGCTTATAGTAAATGGAATTTGGAATTACCATTGTTGAAGCTCTGAATCTACCAAACAATTCTGTATATTCTTACCAAACACCTGAATGGTCAGTAAGAGAGGGAGAACCTAAGACTTGATTTTGTATATAAGGTTTGTGTTACTTGTCTTAGACTTTTTTGCAATAGACTTACCTATGATAGACTTTCATAAGATCTCCTTCTACTCTGTGATTTGTGCTAGTTCATGAAGAGTAAAATTGGCCTTGATCTTCTTCATATCCTCAATAATATTATATCTTCCCTTACTTTGTTCCTATCTATGCTAAGGCTGATCATTCCCTTTTAGGGGAATAGGATTATTATCAGCTTTAGGATTTAGGGGAATAAGTATATTGTTGGGAGGAGTAGAAGTGGTGAGAGGCTCTTTGTTCTTTAGGTTATAACTATTCCTATTGAACTGCTAGAATGCTTGTACCACATTAGAATTATGCTTTGGAATATTGTCATTTTCATTGGGGAAGGGAGACTCATAGGTTTCAAAGACCATAGCTAAAATTGAAGGGCCAAATTCATGAGGGAGATCTAGAGGATTCATCAATTGATCTTATCTTATCATTTCCCTCTAAAATATTTCAAAGGCTACATGTAACTCTATATATTCCAATTCCCCATGTTGTGATGTGTTGTGAACCTTGCACCAATTGGGCAAAGTTGTCTCCATGATATTGATTATTGGTAGCTTATTAGACTATTATTATTCTATATTTTTGGTGGGCCTATTGAAAGGTCCATTGTCTCTGGAAAATCTAGAATTATTATTGCAATTTTTATTGGTGGTGTTACCCAATCTTGTTTTAATATTCAAGAAATCATTGCTCAACTTTTGGACCATTCTTTATATAGAATCCAATTCAGATTTGGTAGATTCAAAACCCTAATCGACTATTGCATTGGTGTGAGCCTGATGTTGGTTTTATTGGTTGTGTTGATGGATATTCTTTTGTGTTTGATTATTCAAAAACCTATAATTTTGATTTGTTGTTTGTTATGTCATGAGAGGTAAAGTGTACAACTAATTCTTGTTGAATGTAGGGGCATTCTAATTATCATGTGGAATTGGATTCAAATATAGGACTCCATTATTGAATGTTTGGCCTCCTAAATTCTAATGATTGAGTTGTGGATTGATCTATTTGTTGATATTAATAGCCTCTAGGAATGCTAAATCTAAAGTATTGGCAGTGGTAGCTCTTTGCAAAAATACTATAGTAATGGGATCCAAAGCATTCTTTTATATCTCGAGTGTCAATTCCATGTTTGGCTTATATGCAACATTCAATCAAATGTACATCTTCTAAAATCTTACATTGAAGACCTATATTGATTTGTTATGTTCCCTTTTCAAGTTGTTGAAATGTTGATACACCAAACTTGGATTAGTCACTTACCCAAATTATAAAAGAAAAATATTTTGACATTTATTCCATGAAGTGATAGAATTTTCCTATAAATTAAGACACCAGTCATAAGAAGAATCTTGTAGAATAAATGGGAAAAGCTTGCATGCAACATTCTCGTGGGTGACATTCATTAATCTAATGGTAGCCTTGAAATATTTGATGTACTTTTCTTTTGTCCTCCTATATAAGGGGGAGAAGGTAGGCAAATGCTTTTTCAGATTCCTTGGCAATTCATGTTGGTCCCTAGGGATGGCAATAGCAAATCTAACTAACCAAGGTTGGTCCATAGGAATATTGATAAGTGGTACATTTCTTATAGGGGAAGGTGTTATAGCTCGGTGTATCTCCTAAGACAACAAGTATTGGTCTAAGCCTCCTAAGATTTGACAATGGTCAAACTAAAGGGCTAGCTTTGGCCATAGACCTTGATAATCTCCCAGGTGTCTCTAGTGAAACTCTATACAGTGACTAACCTCTATTATTGATAAAACACAAAAGTGTGCCCTCCTTCTAGCACCATGTTTTTATTTGTTGATGTGGGTTTTATGCACACCATACAAGGTTAAATGAGGTAAACTCTAACATTTTGGGGTCTCTATGGAACAAGGTTCCAATTTGGGGCATGATTTGTAGGTATGCGATTAAAATAACCAAGTGATGGAATAACAAGTTGAGCTTGTGGGTTGTTTAACCAGGTTTTGTGGATGGATGCATAAAATCTAATAGAAAGTAATCACTAGATGAGTTGGATGGGTGGAGAATTATTCTAAGGTGGGTAGATCTCAAAGAAACTCAAAAAGGGGAATAAGGGTAAGACAAAATAGAAAGCTTTGTGTTCTTAAAAGGTCACTTCTAAGACTATTTCTTTGGTGGACAAGTATCTCCAAGACTAGTGTTTTCCATTTACAACTATTGCACACTCACGAACAAGCACAATTAGCAGTCTAGGATAACAAATATAGGATACTAAATGATCTCAACTAAAGGTTTTTATCCTTAGGGATATTATTGCACACCCTAATCTAAAAGATTACAACTCAAACTAGAAAGTTATCTGGAGTAGTTATGGCTCACGCCTAGATGATTATACCAAAAGAGACAACTTTGTACACCTCAAATTATCAATTCAACATGTATTAATTGCTTAAAATAATGATACCTACCAATCCTCAATTATTGTTGCACATCTAAGATTAATATTCATTAATTAAAATAATAAGATTCATCCTTAGCATTAACACACTTCAGAATGATTGAATTCATATAGATAATGAAACCTAAATTTCATTCACACAAAAAAGGAAGAAGAAAGAACAAACATAGTTGTATGATAATCAATCTATTGATCTCTTCTTGTATATTGATCCAACACTTTGAATTTTTGAAAAATAGGGTTTTACATGTATATATAGGACTTGGGGAAGGTGTCACCTCATCCTCTAAGTATAGAAAAAATTTCATTGCATCATGAATAACTACATCACAAGTCTTAGTTGCATGTTATAACTTATAGATAATCTCAGACATGCAACATGTGTATGCTAGCAAAAAACTATTTGTTTAATTACAACATGGACATAACATAACATAACTTTTAGTTTGCAATCATTTCATATAAAATTTTAAAAAAATAGCCTTTGACTTATGTTAAATCAGCTCCTATTTAACACTTTTTAAAGTTATTTTTGGAATTGTTGTTGTAATTGGAGCTATGTTGGTAACTAGATTTGATATTGTTGTTTCATATGTGGTGATTAGAGTTGTGGATAGGGACACACTCATTTTTTGGACTAGAGTTATAATTGGAGCCAAACTAAGAGACAACAATGATGTAGTTGTTGAACTACAAGGGATTAAAGTTGATGATAGTGTTGTAACTAGCACTATAGGTGGGATTTGAGGACCAGAACTAGCAAGTGGCACTGATGATGCTTTATTATTTACATCCAATTCTTGATAATGTTTGTATGCTTTAGCATGTTGTGCATGAATTAAGTTCATATCAAAGAGATGAGGTCTGGTTACCCTGCCTATCAATTCCATCAAACTTGAATGTTCTATCTTAGTGTCTCAAAAGCCAGCCTAAAAGACATCCACTTTTATTGCCTTCTTCCTTGTTTGCTCAACTTTACTTCAATATCCTCTAGGCTCAGTCCTTATAAACTCTATTTGATACTATCTAAAGCTTGTTGAATCATCTAATCAAAAGTGGTTTGAGCTACTAGGTTCCCTATGTTATCTAGATATCTTATTAATTTAAGATAATCTAAAATTTATATTGTTTACTTTTCCTATTCTACAAGATTATTCACTAAATCTTTGAAAGCAAACACCTAATCCCAGGTCTCCTAAGTCTTGATGATAGCTAAATTCAATACATTAGCTACCTCCAAAAGGGTCATCATATATAAGTGGTTAAATACCTTATTAGGAGTATATAATACTAATAAATTCAATCTATTTTCATCTTATTTGAGAAGCTTAAATAGTTTTGTTATTAAATTTACATGCAGAGCCAATTGGACTCTGAAAGAATGAATTTGATCCAAAATTTCATACAACCTTAATGTTGCATTTTCTACATCCTGCTCTATACTGGATAGAACTTGTATCACTTGTTGTTGTTCTCTGAGAGTTTCCAACTCTTCTTATAGTTTTTTTCTATCCAACTCCATTCCCTCATGGATGGCCAATATTGCTTTAGTATAGGTCTCTATGTAGGACTTGAGGTCTTCAATATATGCGGATTTAACCTTATTCCTATCTTGCCTCCTTGAAAGAGATTAAATTTCTTCTCTTTCCTCCAAAATCAACCCTCTACCACTGTTATCCTCAATATTTATTTTCCTGACCCTTTGCACTAAGGCTGTGACTTTGTCAAAAAGTGAGCTTATAATGGGAAGCTCAGAGATATTTAGATTGGGCCTCTTAGAATTATAGGATCCTAATTCCTTAGCCCATTCTAAAAGAATGAGCTTTGACAGATCTAATGGTTAGGATTCTAGTTGTGCATGTTCCTCAGGCTCAAGTTCAAGCTCAGTGGAAGGCTTGGGCATTGAGGGCCAAATTATCTTGGACCAAAATATGTTCTCAAATTATGGATGGGGTGCACAATATATATAGGTTTCTTTTTTGGGTCCCTTTTAGTTGTTACTAATATTGTGGTCTAAACTGGTCCTAAAGAAGGAAGTGGTGAACCCATTTGGGGTAGAGGAGGCAACCATTTGAGTGATGGATTGTTTGTTAGATATGGTAAAAGAGGTGGAGACTGTAAGAGTGGGATCATAGGTGGTTGAGATGGAAAAAATAATGGTTTAACTAATGGATACTGAAGGATTAGAGACTACAAGGGTAATGGTTGAGGAACTAGAAGTGGCAATTAAGGGAATAGTGGTGGGAGAAATGAAAAGAAGACCATTAGAGAGTGATTGCATAAGAATGAAAGTAGAAGCAACTAGAAAAGGCATAACAAAATCAACTAGTAATGACATTAGAGAAAAAAGGACTAGGGGAATAGTGAGGAGAAGACCCTTACTAGATTAGTCACCACTAGTGGGTAGATTTGCTTTTAATCCTTACAAGTGCGAAAGCTTGGCTTATTATAGCTCTTCTTAATCCACCTCTTAACTCATATCACATTCAATTAAAGGTTATGCCTTTATATTGTTTATCTCAGTGGATGGGGTCTAAGGTCTCTCTACCCTTGGTTTCTTTTGATAGCACAGTGTGTTTTTCTTAGCTTGTGGAGAATTCACTTGTTGGGTAAGAGGGGGAAGAGTCATACTAGATGTTAGGGATGTTGAAGCTTCCATAATAGGTGCCATCTCTTCCTCATCAAAAGAGTTCAAGAAAATGATCTCCACCTCATTCCTACTTGTGTTATCATTTTCTTATGTTAGCTCCTATGTTAATTCCTGATTAAATCTCCTTAGTTCAATAGTATATGATTGAATTAGAGGAGTTTGTTTTTGTTTTTCATGTGTAGTAGCTAGTATCTCTTCTAGATCTTGATCTTCCTCATGTTATCCAATAACTGATGTTTCCCCTACCACTTTATCTTGCTCTTATAGAGCTATCATTATAATAGGTGGTAGTTGGAGATCTTGACCTTGGTGTGTTGGTTGTTGGTAAGGGCTACCACTCCATAAGTTAGAGGATATCCATCTACCTAGTGGAAGGAACCTAAATTTAGCTTGACTTCATGTAAGGGAGTGATTAGCTTGTATTACCCTCAATAAGCATTCACTTAAGCCTACAGTATCAACCCTTTCCTTTACTTCCTCATCATTTTTAACATTAAGGAACATGAAGTCATGGTAAAATAGCTCATATTTGTATGGGAACCTAATGGTGTGAATATTTTAATATGCTCTCCTATGGGGGTCCTCATCCCTATGGGGAAGAGTAGCTAATGTATAATCCCTCCTTGGATTCCCAGCTTCCCTAAAATGTCTCTTTAATGTATATTGCATTTTCCCAATAGTGATATGGGAAATGTGGAAAGTGCCATTCTTGTTCTTTGTCAAATCTTCATCTGTACCATTACATATAATTTGAAAGGCAATATCTTGTTTGGAAACTTTATCAGGGATAAACATGGGGAGTCAAAGAAGGTATACCCTATGCCCAACAACCATGATGATTGTATAATCGGGCTAGAGCCAATAGTCACCCAAATTTATGAGCATTTTGGCAATGCTAATTAAAATCCTAGCTAAAGGGTGGTGATGAATGGCCATCTAAACCTAAGGATAGAGGCCCTTTACAATTTTGGCAATGTTCCTTACATGTGCATATATGTGAATGAAAGAATAGAGGTCACATATTTTTTTCTTGATAAAATCAGGTTTAGGACTCCATAGAATTCCATTATGCCTATAAATGGTTCCCATGATTGCATCTAGAAGGTATGACATCATATAGAAATTTCCCCCTTGGGGCCTCTTATCCCTGTGTAGAATTTGTTCATGTAGGCGGGCACTGATGACCTCCACCAATGCATAGGTGCACTCTGAAGTAATGAGTAGGTCCAGTAGGGGTACCCATTTTAGATATAGGAAATAGATGCTCAGGTGGCCAAAGAGTTAGCTCAACAATGCCATGCCTATATGAATTCCCATCCCAAATTGGGAGATAGGGACATGATTCTTGGTATGTTCCTTGATAGTGAAAGTCTCACTTGGGAGAATCCACTTCCCTAATGCTTGTTCCACATTATTTTTCTTCCAAGTGACTAGAGTGTGTAAATTAAATGTAACATCTAGAATAGGGAGACTTAAATACCTCATGAACGTGTCTCCAAAGATGTATGCAATAATTGTGTTATTGTAGACATAATTTAGATAGCCACTATCTAGAATTTTGCCTTTGAAGAACATGCCTTGCAGTAAGTCGATACAAGATGTGAATTTTGATTTGGCAATTGTGTAGTAAAGTGTTTGTCATTTGAATGGCAACAAGTCAACTGCAAGTTATTTCTCCTCAGCTGAGATGTCCTCATCTAATGTGAATGGATCAGCATTCTCTATGACCTCCCATAGAGTCAAGTAATTGGCATAGAGGCCATCAAACATAATTGCATCAAAAATTTGTGCTTAAGTATTCAGTGGAATCCTTAATGTAAAACCTATTTGGTGCTAAGGTTCCCTTGTATGCCCTAGACAAAGATGTCATTACTATTAATGCATGTTGGTGTGATTCAAGCTTTCAAAAATGGTAGTCTATAAACTAAATTATGTGAGTTGTAAGTCATTTTGGACATAGCTAGGGCTTTTGAGATTATAGAAGGTTACGTGCACTCGAGATCTTGAAAATAAAATGAGGTGAACTCAGTTGGGTGCTTGATGTTATAGCTTTCTACATTCATTCTATTTCATGAACCATTAATATTTAATGTCTAATAACTCATCACCCTCATTCAATTCAAACTTGACCACCTAGTCCTAGTGGGCATGCCACATAGGATGTTTGCTCATTCGAGGTACCATGATGTTATTTTTTCCTTTTGACACTAGTCACTATATGATTTAGTCAGGGTGTTAAGCTTTGCCTTTGGGCCTAATGGTATGATATTGTGAGCCTAATGTTCTACTTGAATGACCCTGAAGAGAAAAATTCTCTTTGGAGATATTCATTCAGAAAGATTTATCTGAAAGCTAATGAAGGAATAGTTCTTGAATATTAGGTACTCTTCACTAAGATAGTCATTCGGGAAGAAGTTGTCAAAGAAAAAGTTCCCAAATGAAAACCCTCTAGAATGAAAACTACCAAAGAGGAAGTATCTGAAGACCAAAAACCTTCTGAAGACCAAAGTTTCCAAATACAAAAATTTATTGACTAAAAAGTGTCGAAGAGGTAGTATTCAAAGAAAAGTTTCTGACTAAAAAGTTTTGAAGAGAAATTATCTAAAGAAAAATTGCAGACCAAAAATATGTCGACCAAAATAAATGATCTGAATAAAAGTTGTCAAAGACTAAGTTACTGACCGGAAGAAAATTTGAATTAAAGTTCCTAACCAAATAGTTTCCAAAGACCAAAAGTATCCTAACAATAATAATAAAAAATTGAATTAAAAACCTTATGAATAAAAGAACCCAGATACACAACTCCGAATAAAAAGAATCTAAATAAGCCAACCCGAATAGCTATGATACATAATAATTCTTCCAATTTTCCATTAATATACCAGATTCAATAAGTCCTTTAAAATTGAAAATAGGTGTACCAAAAACATGATTTAATGTCCAATTTATCAAGTTTATACAAATAATAAGAACCAACCCAAACACATATACACCCAAATAATATATAAGTCCTCTAAAAAACAAAGGGGGTCCCCACTTTTCAAATAAAAAATTCAAGGTGGGGTGTGTTGAATACAACAAGGCAACCCATGGGTTTATAATCATTTTCAATTTGGATGAATTTTGGCAACTAGACACTAGATAAAGATCTGGATGCTACTGTCGATGGTGGTGTCCCTCTATGACTGGTAGTGTCTAGAAGGATAGAAAATAGGTATCATTCTAAAACTGACAGTGAAGGATATTTATCAAGTTTTAATATTTTTGTGTAATACAAGAGACTTGAATCATCAAAATGTTATGGATCAGACTAAGATATAGGCATTTAGGAACACTTAGATGGTGAATACAAGGTCTAAAACTGTAGGGTAGAGCCCTAATTGATATTTATCAAATATAGAAGACTGATATGCTATAATAATTTAGTTTTATAATCTACATTCCCCACTTTAATTTATTAATGTATAAGAATGAAATTACTAGGTTAAAGGAAAGAAATGCATACTTGGGTATGTATAACACACCTTACATTTACTTGAGCCTACTTTGAGTGATTTTCTAGTGTATTACCTGTAGCCAAGATCATGTTATAGTGTAAATAAGAGTATATAATTTGAGATTTTAAATAATTGAAATTATTGAAAATTAAGAGAGCAAGGAAAGAGTACAATTATGTGTCGATGCAACAATGTTGTCTTGATATTTTTAATTAGTACAGATACTTTGTTATGAAGCATTGGAGCTGGAAAAGGTTTGAACCTAAACCTTGGAGATTTGAAGAGGGATATTATAAGGTATTATGTTCCAATCCAATGCAAAAATGAGTTATGACATGGCTATTGAGATAATTATATCTCAATCATAGAATTCAAGTGTGAATATATATATAATCTAGTGAGGGCAAGGGATTTAATAAAATCATCCCACAAATCTAGTGAGATCATATTATTTAATCACTCTAATATATAAATATGGCAAGGTTGAATGATTTTATAACTTTGACTTATAAAATGAACCAACTGCTACAGTATAAAAGGCTCAATTATAGTACATCTTGGTGTAATTGGTGCACCCTGATGAGTAGTATAATTGGTAAGTTTTATAATTTATGGTGTAATAACATGGCATATGCACCTATATTATGTTTGATCTTGATTATATGTGTCATAAGTGTAAAAATTATGTTTCACATGTATGTAAAATTAGTTAAATGTATAAGATTCTAACCCAAGAGTATATCTAAATCATGAAATTAAATTGGAGTTTATGCAAGTATGGAGTTCATAATTTTTTGACATGGCCCCACTAAATTCTATATATACTAAGTGTGTAGTTTGGAGGTTGTGTCTTTATGACATGCCACTGATGAAATCTTTAAATACTAAGAAGGTGTATAAGTGTGGAGGTCATTCCTTTATGACATGCCCCCTATAAAAAAATAAAAATATTACAATGTGGATTTCATCCTTATATGACATGCGCACACTGATATGCGACCCATTTGGTGGTGGGGAATAGAATCTAGAAGGTACATTACCTCAAAAAGATAAGGTAGTTGTATAATCTATGTATGAATCATGTAGCATATAGGGGTAACATGTGAAAGTAGATATATCAATTAATATTGTAATATGTGATCACATCAAGTCCTATGATACATGATATAGATCATGGCAATGTCTAGAGAGTAACCGTATAAGCTAAAAAAATAATCAAGCACACACACAATATCAATCAATGTAATGTAAAAGAATGGTCCAAAAAAACCTTATATAAGGGGAATGTGAAAATTCCACACAATCAAAAGGGATGACATATTTAAATACCAAACCAATGTATAATGACATATTCAAATGTCCAAACAACATAAAATGGCACAAGGGCTAACAAGCAAGAAACATATTCAAATATTCCATAAACAAGACAATTACAAGTAATGTAACACACTCAAGGAAATGATAATGTTAATATATGAAGTATAAACAACCATTAAATAATCAAATTACACCAATTTACTTTATGACGTGGGTAGAGGAGAGGTCCAACCTATAGAAGTACATAGATAATGTATTTGGGTATGCTTGCATCACACTCTAAGGCTATAGTCTCATGGAGGGGGTAACTGTAATTATTTTGCATTTGTAAGGGGTCCCATGTAATTGTAAATTCTTTAAACTGCAAGATATTGAATCTTTCCCTAAAAAATAGGAGCAACAACTTCATAGGAGAAAGATTTGTAGAGATGGGTAGCGGCTAGGGGTAAGAAGTTACATCAACTCTAGAGAATTTTTAGGCACTTTACAACCAATAAAAAGTATTCTATACATATCTTTTCAATTTGATTTTACATTCAAACCTCCTAGATTTCCTCTTCATGACTAAATTTTACAATTTTTGAAATCCATGAGACCGTTTCACTAAATATCTACTCCTAAATAATTTTTGCAACACCTACAACAATTTTTACAATTGTAGTATCATGAGACTAGGGTATAATTTGCATGAACCTTTTGTGTATATAGAAATGAAATGTTATGCTATCTAATTAACAATAAGAAAAAAATATAGATGCTAAAGAGCTAATAAAATCTAGGAATGCTGAATATTTTTATTTTGTTGAATTTATTTGAATGTTTTTCTATTTTTGGAATATTTATTTTTTTGGTATTTTTATAATGTTTGAAAAGAAAAGGTTATCCTATGATCCCATCCAAGGGATGCTCATAGGGATATCCAATCTTGAAATGTGTTATATAAAACTGATGGTACTACCAAGGAGCATGCATAGGTGTCATATTTGGATATGTAGAATATGTGGTATCTTACATATGTGTAATATGACTATGTGGTTGTGAAGAAATAATAGAAGGAGAAGGGGTTCATGGAACCCATCATTTAACGCTCTATGGTTTCTTTGGAGTTTTTGTAATTAAAACATGTTTAGTTACTTTAGGTAACTAAGTATGATATGTAAAAGTAAATGAAGGTTCCATGGAATCCACTATGTGTCTCTAGTGTAAAGTCCTTTCAAGTATGGGCAACCTAGGAAAGGTAATTTCCTGTTATTTACCCTTTCATAAAGGATTAACCTTGGTTTGATAATTAGTTGTCTTGGAATAAAATTATCTTTTTTAAGTGGATGTTCATATGGAATTCTAATTATTTTGACTACCCTATTAGTATGAATGTATTTAATATGCCCATGCACTATTGAAGGCACTCCATGTATTTCATGTATCAAAGGTCATCCAAATAACATATAAAATACTCTTGTATATGGTATAACTAAAAAGGTGGTAACAACATGAGCTATACCAACTTCTAAAGGTAAATCAATCTCACCAATAAAATGTTGTGATGTTTTATTTAACGCTCAGATTATTTTACTTGAAGGGTAAAAATCATCATGTGCATATCCAATATGTGTAAGTAGTGTTATGATACATGTGTTCTCACATCCACCTTTATTAATCATAACACTATGTATAAGATGATGGCCAAGTTATGATCTAATAAATAATGAATGAAGATCAGAGTCATCATCCAATATTTCACTGTCATGAAATGTAATAGAAGGCATCTAAACCATAGGAGATATTATGCATGTATAAGTACCAATTATCCCAATTAAATGGTCCCCATAATCTTATGGATGAGGATATGCATTTTATGCATATTTCACTTATATATCTGTCTAAAAATGATCTTACAAATGATTGTTAAATATTTTCTGAATTTGGTGATCACTAGGTTGTGAACCTAAATCCTTTGGAGGAGCATCAAAGGTAATATTTTGGTCATCAATAAGGTTTTATATCTTATAATTCAAGGTATAACATTTTTTGGTAGAATTCTTAAGGTCTTGGTAATAATAACATAATGCATTAACATCATATCCTTTGGGTAGAGGTCAAATCATATCAAACTCTATGGTAAGATAGAGAGATATGAGGTAACACTCGACAAGCTTCTAAAGTAAATAAGCTAGAGACTCAGGTAATTGTGTGTATTATCTATTAGGTTCATTAGATAAGATGAGTCAATTAGGTTGTTATGATATTGAATTTACCATTATGGTTGTTTCATTTTTAGGTTTTGTAGGTTTGACCTTATAGCTTGGTTTGATATGAAACTTGAGATTAGATGTAATCAATGTGTTTGATACATACTTAATCTTGTTCAAGGAAATAAGTTTAATTTCATTTTGGCCAACATTATTTTATATATCAAAACATATTCATTGACATGATCATTGGTTCCTTGTTTGATGTTTGCAATTTGAGCATATGGCATCTTTTCAACATGTTAGTATAGAAATGTGTTAGGAACTATTCAGATAAATGTTTGCATTCTCTCACTGATTGAAGTGGTAAATAATAAAACCATCATAAAGCATAGTATTTTATGATCCTTGGAAACAATTTGGTCAAAATTTTATCATTAGAGGCATAACCAAGACATGCCACATGGAAAGATTAGAGATATTGTTCAGGATCACCCTTGCCATCATAAAATGTGAACTTGGGTGAAATAAAACTAGTTTACAAAAGGTGCAAATATATTTCAGGTGAAAGAAGATTATGTAACACATATTGTGAATAAATAGCATAAGGTGATTTTATAGAATTTTATTCAATGTTTTTAACCTTAGCTTGAAATTTTTTTATAGATTTTTAAATATCTTGCACTTTTTTATTGCCAAGGTTTTAAGTTTGAGAGTTCATCAAAGGGGATGTACACATGTTTGAGTTGATATAGGCATTAACACTAGTAATTGGGTTGAAGTGCTAATGGTTCCCATGGAGGATGTAATAGTAGTAGGATTTATTTTGGG
Source organism: Torreya grandis (assembly GCA_037957365.1). Lineage (NCBI taxonomy): Eukaryota > Viridiplantae > Streptophyta > Pinopsida > Cupressales > Taxaceae > Torreya > Torreya grandis. Next base: position 1,042,875 of record JARHVA010000556.1, read on the forward strand.
GAAAAATAGTGTAAACACATAACCTGTGCCTCCATTATATGTATGAAGTGATGATGTGCTCAAGGGGAGGTAAATGGAAATATGGAGATGTCTCATAGCTATAATAACATGATATATAGATTTACCTAGTTGTTCATCTATGATTTATGTCTTTTTATTTTAAAATATGGTTTTGAGGATATCATCAAGATCTTCAGGATTTTAATGGATACGCTCTCAAAACATAGAAATAGATTATAATTACTCTTGATATTATTTTTCATGTTCATTTATTGCATTAGATTCATTATTTTCATGATCATAATCATCTTCTATGATAACCACTTCAACATTTTGTTTAGTTTCATTATTGGCACTTTTGTTAGGCATAGGATTTTATACTTCATTGGTTTGAGCCTTCTTATGTGGAAAAAGAGGAAGCTCGATGTGTTCAATATAAAAACACCTAATCTAGGGCTACACCTAGGTTGCATACAAATAATAGAATAGATTTAGAGAAAATAGCAAGGACAAATCTTAAGAGGCTAAATATTCTAGGGCAAGTTAAGGTTTGCATAGAGAAACACAAAGGCCAAGTTCACCAAATGTTTAACCCCCAATTTTTGGGTTGTGGGTATATAATGCTAAAAATATATAAGTAGTTCAATCACAAGGGTGATCAACTAATGTATAACATGTAATTTAATAGAAAACTTAGATAAACAATATTTTGAATTTATATAATTGAGATTGATAAAGATAGTAAAGTAAAACTATCGAATGATATTGTAATAATTAATGGTACTTATTTGGTTTATTATGTGCTTGTAGATCTAACACAGAAATAAGTGTAAAATATCTAGGATCAATAGTCTAGATTAGTCATCAGATTATAGAAATTGCACTTTTGTGGTTGCAGATACTACTATCAAATCTAGACACTATCATTGACACTAGTGTCTAGCTACAACACAGGGTTCTAACACATAATAATTTTTTGATCTATATGTGACCAACTTCATTTTATGGCATTTTTATCTCCTTTTTATTAGAGTTTTCATATTTGGGATAGATGTTGCCTCTCTTCGTTGATTGGTCAAACCCTAGCTCTTCACTCTTCTTCACCCTTAGAACGAGTTTTTAAAAAAATGGGTTAGTGGGCTCATGGTGTTGAGGTGCCCCAAAACACCCCTTTATCAATGGGTGCTACCTACATAGCTAATACTCCAAGGAGGACCTCAAACTTATGTAATTCTCCCATATGCATGGGAAATCTTGTGCATAAGGGTGTAATATACTATATGATGATGTATGTAGTGATATAGCCTATAATTTGAAAAATATCATTCATGGAATGCTCTTTGAATTATTTTTACCTATCATATGATTTATCCTATGCTTGATATGAAAATAGGGATGAATAGGGTATAATAGATTGGTTGTGTAGTTGATTGATTTAGTTTTAGTAGGTGTTTACTTTATATTTGATACATGAGTAATGAGAATGTTTGGACTTATATTTATACCACATCTTTTGAAAATATCTCAGGTAGGGTTCATTAATACAAAGAGGCCACCCATAGGTTTCAATCATTTTAAATTTGGATGAATTTTAGCAACTAGAAATCAAATAAAGATTTGGACACTATCATCGATGGTACTGTCCTTATGTGATCGATAGTGTCCAAAAGGCTAGAAAATATGTATGTATATGAAACTGATAATGAACTGTGTCTATTGATTTTTAATCTTTCTATATAATATATTTTACCTAGGTCATTAGAATGATATGGATCATATTAAGATTTAACCTTTTAGGCACAGTAAGATGGTGAATCTAAGCCTTTCGACAACAGGGAGGTCTATAACTTAAGGGTAGATCCATGATTGATATTTGTCAAATGTACAAAACTAAAATGACATAAATATTTAGTTTTATTATCTATAATAGGCAACCATGCATTTAAGTATGAACTGAGTTACTAGAAACACCCAAGCAATTTGTAAGTCAAATGCCTCGACTGATTTGTGATTCAATAAGTATTATCTCATGGAAGAGTAAATATTACTTGTTTGGATGCCATAAAAGTACCAAGGTATGTGAATGTGAGTCTTATTAGGTTGTATTTCCATGCTTAAGTATGTTATCATTTTCATAATAATATCTTGACATAGATGCAATGTTTTGGTATAGAAAGTGGACAAGTTGAGATTTGTGTGATAATGTTTTTTAGCATCATGTTGTACCATTGGTGATTGAATGAATGTGATGAAATGGGTTAGGATAATTTCATTATTGATGAATGTATGAGGATATTGGCTCATATATGTTATAACACAACTTTTATTTTCTAAAAATAAAAAAAATCAAGATGTGAAAGTGATATGTGAGCACCAATTATATACACATAAATTTAATGTGATATATAATTTGTGGTATGAAAAATTGAATTTTAAGGATTAACACATGGATTTATAATAGTGGGGTAATTTTTTTATTTGAAAACATAATAAATTGTATATAGGACATTTGGTTCATTTCTTTTCATATAGTATTTCAAATGAGAATTAAATTTAGACATATCCAAATATGTGTTACAATTACATCTAACCAAAAAATTATTGAAGATCCCAAAAAAAGGTACAAAGGTTGTATAGATTAATGATGAAATCCATTAATTTTATTGATACTCCACAAAAATTGAACCTCTAATGATATATTCACTTTACAAATCCATTGAGACAAAAAAAAACAATTCTTAAACAAAGATTTGTTCATTTTTATTCAATAACCACACTACACAAGGGTCATTATATTTTAATGCTTTATCCTCACCTAAGTGAGTATAGTTTATGTATATGCAAGTAGTTTGGCTTGATACAAGACATTGTGTGATTAAATTTTATAAAATATAATGGATGAAGGGTTTTGATTGAAGGACACGACAAAAGATCTATAATAAATGATTACCATGCATTTAGATTAGGTCACAAACATTTATTTTGATAAATCATAATTTGAATGACTTGAATATTAGGTGTAAATTATTTTAAAAAAAAAATTGATTATCAAATATCAAAACAACTAATTTAGTTAAGATATTCCACCTAAGATAAGATATTCCACCTAAGAATCATAAGGAAACCAGCTTCTTTATAGTTCCATTTTAGAACTAAATATATTTCATGTGAAGGTGATGAATATAAACTTAATTTGTTTAAATTAGGATACTAATAATACCAAGACATATATGTATACCCTTTAGAATCTTAACACATGACATGGTATTATTTTAAATGAGTGGAGAACTTTTCTCAATGACCAAGTTTTTATAGTCGTGCCAAATATTTTCAATAAAAGTTTGGATTCATCTTAAATATCTTTGGGACAAAGATCATAACAAGGATTGGAGTCTATTGGAACCATACATCAATCATACCATTTAATTCATTTTTTATATTTTATATAAAAATGGGCATTTTTTAATGTAATGGTTTAAAGGATATTGGACCCTTGTTTCGGTCATGCACTTCAAATCAAAGGCCATGTTACTTTAAGTTTTGTTTAGGGATTAATGATGTAATAGAACATTATAATTATGCATTAGGGTAGTTACATTTAATTACCATGCAATTTACTAATTTGACATTTATATATGAGGTTTTTATAGATATATTAGGGAGACCACATATAAAAGTGATATGATGTGTATTTTTCTTGTTCTACATTATAATAAATATCTATTTTTATACACATTTATGTTTATTTTGATGTTTTTTCTCATTATTATTTAGTTATAACTAATGTCTTATATTGATTTAATCTTTTCTCTTAAAAATGATAAGAAAATGTGTTGTCTAAAGGGTAACAACCATCCATTAATCGTCTTGGGTGAGCAACTTATAAGAGTTGATATGTCAGTGTTTGATGGCATTTATATATTTTTTTTGGTGTTAATAATATAATGATAAATTATCTAAAATATTTATATTAAAAAAATAGGTCCACAATAAAAATAATAAAAAACTCCGTAATCAAAATAAATAACACACATACATGAATGTGTCAAAAGACATTAAACTAATAATAAATCAAAATATAAAATAATATTTTAATAATAATAATAATAATATGATGATAAGGTGGAAGGATTTTTTTCTATCTATAAAAATATCAATATATTATATAATGATTGGCCAACCCATTAAAGTATTAACTCCAATTCATATTCATATAAATTATAAATTACATCTAGCCAAAGCTATATTGTAATCAATGGTAAATTAATGGGACCCAAAATATAAGGTTTAAACTCTTAACATATCCTACCCAAAAAAAAAATCTAAAGGATGGTAGCCTTAATCCAAAAAAAAAATCTGAAGAGCATAAGTTACCATTCACCATAATGAAAACTCTTAAAAGCCTAACTAAATCTTGCAATATAGAAAACTATTTCTCAACAAGGAGATTAATGAGTATGTTATAAATATATTCATTAGTCTTCATACATATAAAATTCAACATCTTCTCTTCAATACATTTCTTAATATAATTTGGTGAACTTTAATAAAATTTTTATTAAAATGATTAAATGGATTATGAGTAATCTAAATAAAACTTTGATTTTCATTTAAGAGAATAAAAAATTAATTTTATAGAAAACCAAGATATAATAGAAAATTACAAATCCATGTCACTTCATGTGTTGTAATAATTATTCTTTTATATTTTTTCTCATTGGTATACAATATGTCTTCATTATTCCTCTTGTAGTACCTTGAAATACAACTATAACCAAGATGAAAAGTATATCCAAAAGTAGAATATCACTCATTTAAATCTAATGTTTAATTGACATTGATAAATCCCACTAAGTTTCATTGTTACCTTTAGAGTACATGATACCAAACTGATTAATATTCTTACTGTACATCAATAACATTTAGGTTACATCCCAATGACTATGCATAGGATCCTATGCAAACCTAAAAATATATATATAAATATAAAGAAAAAATATACACTATTATAATTAAATATAATAATCTACCCAAAACTTTATTATATAAAGCAACATCAACTTTTGGTGTATAATATTATGTTTTCAACTTAATATAGGGTACATAATGTTTTTCTCATATACATGTTTAATTCATTCTAAAATAAAGTGTCTACTTAAGATAAATATCAATATCTCCTCATTCAATTATAAAAATTGAATATCCATACAAATTTTTTGTTAGGATCTTAGAGTACAATTGATAACTTTTGTATAAGCAACTAAACACGAAATTGAAACCAGAAGTAATAAGTAATTAGAAATCAGAGACAACAAATAATAGGAGATACAAGAAATAACCAATCTGTATTAAACTCTTCCAGAAGGAAATACAATGAAGAAATCTCTCTCTCCTCACACCTTGCAGATGTACAGTAATTCTCCCTCAAGAGTTCTCTCTCTCTCAATCAATTACAATCAACTCAATTACTAAATTGTACATGCTACGAGGATCTAACCCTATTATATAATATACTACAACACTAGGGTTCATGAGCCATGCATTCGCCACCCTTAGATCCACCTCTTAAATCAAAGTCTCAAATCTATTCTCCTAAAAATAGCAATTCTGGAAACGCACAAAAGTCGGTGTTAGTCTGAAGATGACCGATGCCGACCAACCCCTAACTGATGTTAATCGACCCCTAACCGATGTCAGTTGGTTCTAATCGATGTTGATTTCTTTGTAAGCCCAACAACCTCCACATTAGCTCATTAGTGAAGCTTTTAGCTCCACAACTCAATAATCTCCCACTTGGAGATAAACAGTTGCACATGTACCTGTACAACAACATCCTCTAAACATCTCTGGCTTATTTCTCCCTCTTCAATTTCAATCTTGAAGACCAAAAAAAGTTGAATGAAGATTCAACTTCTCCTTTGCTACCAACTTTGTTAACATATCAACAGGGTTCTTATCCGTATGGATCTTTTCCAGCTTCAACTGTCCATCCTCAAATACCTGTCTAATGAAGTGGTACCTAAGTTGTATATGTTTGATTCTTGAATAAAAGGTTGAATTCTTTGCCAAATGAATTGTACTTTGACTATCACTGTACAATCTGCAACTCTCTTGCTCCTTTTCCAACTCTTCCATGAATCGAGTCATCCAAATCATTTCCTTGCTAGCCTCTGTGACTGCAATGTATTCTTCCTCTGTAGTAGACAAGGCAACAACCTTTTGCAACTTTGAAATCCAACTAACCGCCGTTCCACCAATAATGAACACATATCCTGTGGTGCTTCTCCTACCATCTAAATCACCTGCCATATCTGAATCTACATACCCATGTAGAGAAGTGTTTGACCCTCCATAGCATAAATGCTTACTGTTGGTCCCTCTCAGATATCTGAGAATCCACTGAACTACTTTTCAGTGTTCCTTTCCTAGATTGGCCATAAACTTGCTGACAACTCCCACTGCTTGGGCAATATCTGGTCTAGTACATACCATTGCATACATCAAGCTCCCAACTGCTGAAGCATATGAAACTCTACTCATGTACTCAACCTCATCATGTGATTTAGGACACTGTTCTTTGCTCAAATTGAAGTGTCCAGCCATAGGTGTGCTTACCAGTTTTGCATCCTGCATATTGAACCTCTCCAACACTTTATTCACATAATCCTCTTGAGACAAAATCAAACTATGATTTTTCCTATCTCTCTTAATACTCATGCCAAGGATTTTCTTTGTTGATCCTAAATCCTTCATGGCAAATGTGTGAGCTAATTTTACCTTAAGCTCAGTAATTTCTTGCATGTGTGAACCTGCAACAAGCATATCATCTACATACAATAATAGGATAATATAACTACCATTATCCAATTTGTTAAAATAAACACAATGGTCAGATTGACATTTACTAAAGCCATGCTCTATCATAAACCTGTCAAACCTCAAATACCATTGTCTTGGAGCTTGCTTAAGACCATATAAGCTTTTCTTCAACCTGCACACAAGTTTCTCCTTACCTTTGACCTCAAAACCTTCCAGCTGATCCATATATATCTCTTCATCCAAATCTCCATGAAGAAATGTTGTCTTAACATCAAGCTGCTCAAGATGCAAATCCTCAATAGCAACTAAAGACAATACAGTCTGAATAGAAGTCATCTTTACTACAGGAGAAAAAATTTCACCAAAATCAATACCTGGTTTCTATGCAAATCCCTTTACTACCAACCTGGCCTTATGTCTCATTTGTCCATTCTCTCCTTCCTTTAACTTGTATACCCATTTGTTTTTTAGTGCTTTCTTTCCGGCTAGCAACTCAACAAAATCCCACGTATGGTTCTCTTCCAAGGAATTAATTTCCTCATTCATGCCATGTTCCCACTGTTTCCTAGATTCTACCTGCATTGCCTCATCAAAACTTTTTGGTTCTCCACCATAAGTGAACAATAAGTAGTATAAAGAAGGGGAATAATGAATTGGAGGTTTACTTCCCCTTTTAGACCTCCTTATGGGCATTTGAGACTCATTTACAGCTTGCTGTCTGCCTAAATTTTCTTTTGATAGTGACCGATCCCAGTCACACCTGATCGATGTTGGTCTACACTCGATCGATGTCGATTATTCCTGATCGATGCCAATTTCCACCTGACCAATGTCGATTTCCATCTGAGTGATGTCGGTTTCCATCTGACCGACATTGGTCTCTATGTTTTTTTGTGAGTGATGATTTTTACTCGTGAGCTCATTTTAGATTATAACCTCTTCTAAATCAAGATTGCCCTGCTTAGAATTATTTAGCCTCTTAAGCTGATCACTGTACATCACCTTCTCATTGAAAACTACATCACGGCTTCTAATAATTTTGTTAGTTTCTAAATTCCACAACTAGAATCTGAAATCTCCAAAACCATAACCAATGAAAGTGCACCGCATAGATTTAACATCCAGCTTCTTTCTATTTTCTTTATCAATGTACATAAAAGCTTCAGAACCAAAAACTCTGAGAAATGAAAGATCTACCTTTTTACCTGTCCAAGCCTCTTCTAGAATTCCACCATCCAGTGCAGTAGAAGGTCCTCTGTTAATCAGGTAAACTATAGTATCTACAGCTTCTACCCAAAATTGTCAGGGCAAAATAGCATGCAACCTCATACTCTGTGCACGCTCCATTATTGTTCTATTCATCTTTTCATCAACTCCATTTTATGAAGGTATCCTTGGAACCATCCTTTCCCTGCGTATTCCACTCATAAAATAGTAACTATTGAATTTATTGCTGCAATACTCACCACCATTGTCAGATCTAAGGCACTTCAATCTCAAACCTATTTCATTTTCAACCAAAGCTTTCCATTTCTTAAATGTGTCAAAAACATCATATTTTATCTTTATGCAATAAATCCATACCTTTCTTATAGCATCATCAATGAAAGAAACATAATACTGTGATCCTCCAATAAAAGCTACCTGAGTTGGTCCCCACATGTCTGTGTGAACAAGCTTCAATTTGTGCTTCTTCTTTGTTGACCCAGTTTTGAAAAACCTCACTTTCTTCTGTTTCCCAAAAATACAATGCTCATAGTAATCTAGATCTATGCTTTTCAATTCTGAAAGCTTACCTTTGGACTTAAGAACTTTCATTCGCTTCTCACTCATGTGACCAAGCCTACAGTGCCACAACTTTATATATACATCTGAAGTAGATAAAACAGAAGGAGAATAATCAGTAATACAAGTAGATAGATAAAGTGTACCTACTCTCTTACCTTTTGCTAATACAAGTGCACCCTTGGAAACTTTCCAAGATTCAACTGTGAGAGTTACTGTGCAACCCTCATCACCCAACTTTCCTATAGAAATCAGATTCCTCTTCAGAATGGGTACATGCATGACATCCTTCAACACCCATGCGCTGCCATTCTACAATTTCATCTGTACTTTTCCTTTGCCAATAATTTTACAAGGCTCATCATCCCCTAAATAAATTTTTTTTAAATCTCTATGGACATAATCATTGAAATTTTTTTATTTGGGGTTGCATGGAAAGAGGCACCAAAATCTAAAACCCATGATTCTACTTTATTATCCAAAGAAAATATAAGAGCATCTTGTGCAACAATACCTGCAACTTTTGCTTCTTTATTACCTTCATGTTGATTTTATTTGTTATCCTTCAACCAACAATATTTCTTTGCATGCACTTTCTTTCCATAATTCCAGCAAGTTATTCTTCCATTTCTAGATTTGGATCTACTTCCCATCTTTGACCTTGATTTCCCTTGCTTGCCCTTCTCTCTTTGCCTTCCCCTGCTTTCAACACTTAAAGCATTACCTAATGTTTCCCCTGTACTTTTCCTGTGAATTTCTTTATTCAAGATTACACTAACAACATCATCAACTTTCAAGATATTTGAAGCAGATGCAGTATTACTAACTGCCATTACCAAACTATGCCAACTTTCAGGTAAAGAGCATAAGATTAAGAGGGCCTTAATTTTATCATCAAAAACTATTTTGATTGAATTTAACTGATTTACTATTGCATGGAAATCATTAAGATGACTAAATAGAGATCCACCTTCATGCATTTGCAAATTAAATAATTGCTTCATAAGATATACCTTATTCGAAGATGAGGGTTGTTCACATAAATTTGCCAAAGTATCCATTAACTCCACCGTTGTCTTTGCCTATGATAAGTTGGAAAACACAGAAGCTGGTAGGCTTAACCTTATAGATCCAAGAGCCTTTCTATCAAGAACATTCCATTCTTCATCTTCCATATCTATGGGCTTCCTTGAAACCTCACCCAATGGTAAATATAGATCTTTCTGATACAGATAATCTTCAATTTGCATCCTCCATAATTGATAATTCTTTCCATTGAATTTCTCTATTCTTAGTTTACTTTCTTCTGCCATTACTTTGCTCCCACTCAATCAGAAACCCCTGTGAGTGAATTCTATAATCAACAAACACTAACACGCTCTAATACCAGTTGTTAGGATCTTAAAGTACAATTGATTACTTTTGTATAAGCAACTAAACATGAAATTGAAACCAGAAGTAATAAGAAACTAGAAATCAAAAATAGCAAATAATAGGAGATACAAGAAACAACCAATCTATATTAAACTCTTCCAAAAGGAAATACAATGAAGAAATCTCTCTCTCCTCACACCTTGCAGATGTACAGTAATTCTCCCTCAAGAGTTCTCTCTCTCTCTCTCAGTCAATTACAATCAACTCAATTACTGAATTGTACATGCTATGAGGATCTAACCCTATTATATAGTATACTATAACACTAGGTCTCATGAGCCATGCATTCGCCACCCTTATATCCACCTCTTAAATCAAAGGCTCAAATCTGTTCTCCTAAAAATAACAATTTTGGAAACGCACAGAAGTCGGTGTCGATCTGAAGATGACCGATGCCGACCGACCCCTAACCAATGTTGGTCCACCCCTAACCGATGTCGGTTGGTTCTGACCGATGCCGATTACTGTGTAAGCCCAACAACCTCCACATTAGCTCATTAGTGAAGCTTTTAGCTCCATAACTCAACAAATTTAGTATATAAAGATATGTCATCTCAATGTATTCTTCAATTTAGACTTAAGACTATATATCAAAGTACTATCCTTTGTAACAATCAAACCATCAACACAAATAATAATAATACAATTATAATTAAGTATATTCTTCACATGGCCATCGTGATCCACCTCACATCTACTAAATCCACATGAAAAAACAACTTTTTAATATTCTTATTACAAATTATGAAAGCATGCTTCAATCTATATAGTGACTTTCAAACACTACATAATAGTTTGAAATCACCTTATTGAAAAAAACATATGGTTATTACATATAGATATCATATTAAAGATTATCATTGAGAAACACATACATCAAATCCATTTAGTGTACCTCTCATTAAATTTTTTTGTAAGATATATAAAAATATACATGGACTATATATTGGAAACTAGAGTCTATCTATCCTAATAGTCAATATCATCCTTTTGAGAATATTATTTTTCTAATAGCTAAGATTTATACCTTTCAATCAAACCATATAAATTGAACTTGGTATTGTATATCCACTTACATTTTATGATAAATTTGTTTCCCTTAAAATAAGGTACCAATTATCAAGTTTGGTTATTCATCTAGAGTAGTAATTTTTTGTCACATCCTAATCCTATTAATCCATTCTTTTTAATTCTACATAATATTTGTTAGAGAAAAATTGTCTCATTATTTTCCACTATAAGTTATCCATGGTGTATTATCAACCCTCATATTTATTCTCCCCTCATTGGTTGTATTATCCCACTTAAGATCACTAACATCCCCCATAGAATAAATATTATAATGTTTCATATTTTATTCATGTGTGGGGTAATCCTCATTCGATATAGTTGGGTCACCATGCAAACCTCTCTAAAAATTTGGAGAATCATTTAAAATAACATAACTTAAAAACCTCTTAATATGATATAGTATCCTAAAAATTCAAAACTGAAGGTTCATACAAATATATATTACTTTTCTCATCATCATTTGCATCAAGAATTTGGAGAATACTAAGAAGATGAATGAACTTTTGTGCATTTTCAAAAGGAGACATTTCATCAAAAATTAATATATCTCTAAATGATGGTCTCTTTTATTTTATTCTCATTATTTTAAAGTTTTTATTTATTTAAATACTTACGTCTAAATTTGAAAAGTGACCATTTTTAGGGTGAAGATCGAGATCAACCTATGTGGGTCAAAATTGATTGCCACTATTGATTCATATTGGGTGATCCTATTCTACAAGGAAACCTATGAATTTTGGAATTCAGGATGTTTGTACATGTGTTTAGAGGGTTTTTAGTAACTAAGAACATTTTTGTATGGGTGATATATAAAATTAAAAAAGAATAGGTTCATATAAGTATTTAGGATGGAGTGAAGTGGCAAAATTGGTCTAGATTAAGTGCTTAAGTCAATTAAAATTAAGTGGGCAAAAAATAAGATTATCAAGTATTCATGACCAAATTTGAGTGACTAAAACCTATTTTACCTCACATTCAAATACTATTAAATTTTTTCAAGGGAAGGAAGACATGAATTAACATTAATAAAAAATTCTCAAAAAAAAATCAAATGAAAGGAACATGGGAAAATGTTGGCAACTAAACAAAATATCTGAAAATAACAGTCACTAATTTTATAAGCATATGGTCCATCATAAATTTCCATCATTAACCTAAGTAACAATTGTATTATAAATAATTTCTATTCATAAATTTGATTTATAAAGTAAAGAGTTTTTCATACATTATATTTGGTTCGGAATTCATATCAGAAATAGATTTAAATAAAAAATAGAAATCAATCATACTAGTGATATGCATATTAATATAAATATTCATTGATCTTACACATGTAAAAAATATAGGTTTTTTTTAGAAACATATTAACACATTTTATATTATATAATATACAAACAATATTTAATCGTGTATATATATATATATATGCATGCATACATAATACAAACATTGCATATTATATAGAATTATTCAATATAATATAATTAGATAATATTTTTTATTAATACAATATAATTAGAGAGGAGTTATAATAAGTTCATATCACAACAAATAAATATTAAATAATTATATAACTATTTTTATATAAACTATTAGTTGAATTATAGTAGTAAACCATATTTATATTCAATTTTGATTCAAAAAATGTCAAAGATATATTATGAAATGATAAGTTTTTTTAAAATATTCAAACTATTATTGATGGTATATTGTAAAATATAATAATAAGACATTTTAGGAAAGACATATTATTTAGGATATATTTCTAACTTTATTAGAAAATACAACTATAAATATGTATTTCAAATATGACTAATTGTGAGTAAAATAAAGTTATAGGGATTCGACTAAAATTAATGAATTGGGATCCAAAAAAGTTATTTTTAGGCGGTAAATTGTTTTGAAAAATTAAAATGGGATTTTTTATAATCTGACATACATATGTTTGTGCAAAAGCAATTAATTCTAGGAAGAAATAGTTGTGAAAGGACACTAACCTAGTGTTATGGTTTGAAGATGCAATAAACCAATATTAAACAATGAAGAAATGATATTTGTGTTATAGTTTTCACCTTTTATAATATAATTTTTAATGGTATTAAAATTAAAATATATATTAAAATTACAATATATTATTATAATACTACATAATTAAAGTAATGAATGAAAATCAAAATTAAAGTAATGAATGAAAATCAAAATTATTTTTACAAACTAGAGAGAAAAGGTACACAATCTCTACTTTGACTTTGAAAGTATTTATTTAAAAACATATAAGTTAGAAATGGAACCTAATTTATGAAATATTGTGGAACCTCAACTTGTTGATATAATGAATCCTTTAATATTTGCTCCTATAGGAAAAGTGTATTTGTTTGAAAGTAACCTTTAGAAATTTTGTTAACATGGATGGTATTTGTTCTAAACCTAAATAATATTTGAACATTTTATTTTTTTTCCAATAATATGTTGTTTTGTAAAAAATGAAGAGAGAAACAAAACCTTATTTCAAGAATATTCTAAATATTTATAATGGTATCACACATTCATTAATAATTGTTGCTAGGCAAGATATTTTCTATGGTGGGAGAATTTCATTTTTAAAAAATACTTATAATGGGAGGATATTTACTAGGCAAGAGGATTTTAAATTTTAAAAATTAATAGGTGGGATAATTTTAAAATATCTAAGACAATTTCCATGTGGGAGGATTTCAAAATTTAAAATACACAATATAATATGGGATAAATATAAAAGTTTAATAATATTTTTATTACATGTATAGTGATAATATAAAATAAATATAATATATAATAAAATAAATTCATATTTTTATAAATGAATGATATGTATTAATGTATGAGTATATACAAATATAGCTTCATATATATGTGTGTGAGATTAAATTTTTATATCAATTTTTCAATATATAGAGATAGTTGTAGGGTTTATAGGCATATATATATACACCTAAGATTAAACATTATTATATAAAATTAATAATAAGTTTATAATCATTTTAAAATATAGATATATTTCATAATTATATAAGTTTATAATTATCAATATAAATACATATATAGCAATAGATATGATATAATGTTAGTAATGTATATTCATTATATAACAATAACCATTTTATAAAATGTTTGAGTATGGATTAAAACTTAAAGTGAAACTAATTACTCAAATTAATACAAAAAACCAATGCTAAAACCTTTTGATTCATTATCAAACGAAGAATACAAACTGTTACAAAAGTAACATAATATGAATATTTGAATTTCATATATTTTGTTGGCTGAAAAAAATAAATGTCTGGCTGAAGTACTGTGCTTCTTAGAGACCCTACCAGATCTAGGGTTAGATCTCCCTCTGCCCTGACATCCATTGAGCATCTACCTAATGAGTGTCATTCATTCAAGTGAAAAATTTCAGAGGAAGAGGCCTTACAACTCACAAAAAAAGTGTTAGCCATTAGCAAATCACAAGAGGATAGGGTCTTAATCTAGGATCAAGAACAGGTGCCAGAACAATGTGGATAAGACTAGGACAAGGTTAAAATAGCTATGGACATTTAGGAATGGTTGGGCAAAGCCTTTAAAAAATCCTTTGTGGAAGTTATTACTCGATCTGTCTCTAAATACACAACAGAGCCTCCCCTTCAAGTGATAAATTTTATTCGTTCCATTGAGTTTGGTTTGGATGAGAATAAGGAGGTTCTCAGGAATGAGGAGTGTTTCTCCTCAAGGGCGCTTATTTGCAAATTTGATAGACATTGGCTCAGGCTCTCATCCCTATATGATTGGGTTTTGGATAACTAGAAACTACTCAAGGATGATAACATGGAGATTTACCCATGTATAAAAGGCTTCTTCATCACCATTTTTAATGGTTTGAATGACCAAGCCAAAGTTTTACAAGAAAAAACCTAGTGTTAGGATAACCATTTGCTCTTCATAAAACCTTTGTTTTTTTATTTCAATCCATTGGTGGAATCCCTAACTACTAGGCTTGTATGGATTCATCTACCCCACTTATCACTATAATTCTGGTCTGTCTCCTAATCTTAGAGTATTGGAAAAACCATAGGCAAGCTATAAAATATTGATGTTTTAACCATTGGTTTTATTCACACCACCTATGCCCAAATCTTAGTAATGATGGATACCTCGTAGAGACTCCCAATAAACATTAATTTAAAAACAAGGATCAAGGCTAGACAAAATCATTGGATTATAAAGGCATGCGGTTTAGATATTATAAATGTTTTGATGTTTGACATTTGGCAGTAGACTTCCTCAGCCCCAAAAATAAGTCAATGGTATACCGGTAGAAGGATGCACTCCCATCGCATCTCACAATTATTTCTAATCAGCAGCAGTGTGGCAAACCAGATGGAACCATTACCATCAATCCTAATTAGCTGACTATAAATGACAATGACATTAAAGCAAGTAGTTTAACTTCAATAAAGGAAGGGTTCATGAGTAATGCATCTACAATTCTTTCTAAGGAATAGGCAATAGTTATGAAAATGAAGAAAAGTCACATATCCCCTGAACCTTTATCTTTAGTTCTACACTCGAGAAGAATGAAGGGAAAGCTAATCCCTAGGGGGAAGTTAGAATTAGGACATAAGTCCCCATTCTATGGTTTGAAGCTTCATTTTTTTGGTTTGGTTTAGTTTCATTTTGGGCTTTGGCCCTTATCTAGTTTTTTGCCTCTGACTAGGTTTTTAATTTTTATGATCTAACCATGCCTGAGGGTTTCTTGATTTCTTTGTAACCCTAGTCTTTTTTAATTTTAATAAAAAATGTGAGGGGCCTTTCAACCCTTAATAATCTTTAAAAAAAATAGCCATATAATTTTACTAATATATTATGTTTGTATTACAATAATTTAGAATTAATTTTTTCTAATGTATAATGATTGCATAACAATATTATATAGGTCAATATTATATAGAATTAATTTTTTCTAATGTGTAAGTGGATTGAGGAATTATTCAAAACATCCATATATAAACACATCAATACCTCATTTTGAATACATATTTCATATCTATACACTATTGCACATTGAGAAAATCTACCCTGTTCTTCTCAATTTGAATATTATTCACTAGGATCACTCACAAGCCAAGTTTGAAGCACTCAAAATAAAGGTAAAAAGAATAATTTTCAAGTACCAAATCCAATCATTAGTTTCTTGCATATAGAAAAGGAGCATAATTAAATAATCCCACTAGGTGGGATAACAATGTCTGGCTTGATTTCCACCCTTGGAGTATTACATACGTAGGCAATGATTAATCAACAAGCATGGGTTATTAAGTTCAACTTATCCCATTACACTTCCCCCATTTTCATAGGTTTCTATACCTCACAAGCACATCATGGTTTCAAGGAAAATGAGGTTTATTTTTGGATCTACATGCATCATTAGGGTTAGAGATCAGAAACATAAAGCAAGCAAAGATAATTTTAGGTGATTGTATCTTCATTATGCCATGATTACAAATAGGTAAGTTTAGACTAGTAGGTCATTACTGTCTTACAATAGTGACCCAATCCTTTGAAACCTATGTAAGAAATTGATTAATTCCTCAATCAAGACGACCACAAGCATGTTTATCCATGATTTACACTTCCATAACATAATTATAGTTAGATAGTCAACCATAAAAGCTAAGTATTGTGAGTTCCTCAGTACTTTTTATATATATCATATACCATTGTCAAATTATAAAAATTATTATCAATCATTTTAATTTAGATGTATGTTTAAATGCCATATCTTATAATTTAAATTATATTTAAAGTTTATTTATTAATTATATTAATTTTCTCCGTTAATCCAAATTTTGATAAAATAAATTGATGAAATTGTCCTTAGGTTTTCCCTTAGGGTTTTATCTTTCTAGGGTTTCATATTTTAGCTTTAAGGTTTCTAATTTTTCCCTAATAATACATTAATAATGACCATGTGGAATAAACATTATTGATTAACACAACTAGTTAAATTTCCTTTTTCATATTGTTCCACATTGATAGTGCATTTGTTCTGGATTAACTATGTAGAAAAGTGGGTAACTAAGATTAAGTTTAAATTCACTAATAAGACCAAGATACCTTTGAATAATATTATGCCTTTATCTAAACCTATTGTTGTAATATCTAATATGATATACCTATTTTTACCACTAAACACTAAAGGGCATGTTTGAATCAATTTATTCCTATGCCACTAATATTTTGAAGCTATAGTAGCTACCATCTTGTGCCCATTATTCACCCATTACTTGTTATGACTCTATGGTCCATGTTATGAACACTAGAAGATGTAATGTGCCACACTATGTGGAGTAGAATGAAGGTAGACAACATGTTCCACCTCAACCCCCTCCATGCTATAAGATAGGCCAATCAACCTAGATTTTATGTCATCATTGTTGTTCCCAAAATCTGTCACTCATTTTTTGGACAACATATGAACTATTTTGGTCTCGCAGGCCAAAATTCTATTTTCTATTCTCAAAAAATTGTTCTAAGTATTCAAATTCTCCATCATTCAAGCTTTTTATGCTAATGGACTCTTCTGGCTTGTTTTTACAGACTACGCAAGCTGATTTCTACGAACTCTGCAGGGTTGTTTTTATAGACTTTGTAGGCTTGTTTTTACAGACTCCACAGGCTGATTTCTACAGACTCTACAAGAAAGAAACAAGTCCCCAACACTTAGGCAATTTTAATGTTTATTTAATGCTGAGGTTTAACCAAAAAGTTCATTGACAAGCTTCAAACAAAAGATTGAACCATTGAACCATTAAACCCCGCTTCCAACAGGTTCAAAGGTTCAACGACTTCGGCAAAAGTTCAAAGTTCAACCGCTTCGACAAGTTCAACAGCTTCGAAAGACTTAGAAGAAAAGAAGGCTTCGAAGAGTAAAGGAATGAGCCATTGAACCTTGAACCAAAATGGTTCAACAGGTTCAATGGTTCAACAAGTTCAATAAGATCAAAAGACTTAAATGAAAGAAGGCTTCAAACAAAACATTGAACTATTGAACCATTGGTCAGTTCAATCAGTCGATTCAATCGAAAGGTTCAAAGGAGTCCCCCAAAGCCCAAAGGCCAAGTGCCCTTGCAGAGGGCAGTGAACCAAAGGCCAAGTGCCCTTGTCGAGGGCAGTGAACCAAAGGGAACAAAAAGATATCCTTCGAAAAGATTTTTTGCAGAAAATTTTACAAGGGAAATCCTTCGGACAAAATGTTTGAAGGAATTCCTTTGGACATTTTGTCTGAAGGAATGATCAAAGGCCCGACAGAAAGCAGTGAAGGCAAAGGCAAAGGAAAGGATTCCTTCAGACAAAATGTCTGAAGGATTTCCTTCGGACATTTTGTTTGAAGGATTTGAAGAAGGCTGCTCGAAGAACCACAAAGGGCATGTACCCTTGTGGGGGGCTCTTAATGACCAATAAATGGACATTTCTCAAACCCTGAAGGGACACCTTCCCTTCAGGGTGTTCCAAAGACATAAAGCTGAAGGAATTTCAAAGCTCGAGAGACTTAGAGAAAATAAAGTCTTCTAAGAAAGAGGATGAACTGTTGAACCTTGAACTAAAATGTTTTAAAGGTTCAATGGTTCAATGAAAGCTCCGAGCAAAGGAAAAAAGTGGAAGATTCTAGAGACCAGTTCAAAGAGATGGTTCAAGTGAATGAACCAAGAAAATGAATGAACCAAAGAAGTGATGGAACCAAGGAGCTGAGAAGGCCACCCAAAACGTTGAACTAGTAAATAAATGATGTCCTCGTGGACATCAAATTCAAGGTAATGAAAAATCCATTGATTTTCAAATGTGGCACGGAACCTGAAAACAAACTCAATGACTAGCTGAAGAGGGAGCCGAAAGAGCCAACAAAAAGGAGAAAGATAGCCAAGAGCTCAAATTGCAATAGGAAAGAGAGAAAGACTAGAAATATCTGCATAGGAGTTATTTCCAGTAAGTGGAACAGTCCACCAAGTAGATATATGAGCTCATAAGCATTAAAAGGTGCAGCCTATTTTTCTCCCTTGGAAAAAAAGTGAGGGGACAGTCGTGTACATATTTAAAGCAAGATCAGACAACCCATGCTGAGGAGAAGATATTTTGAGATGAATTGACATGCCACAGTTAAGGCAGATGCCCTGTTCCAACATGGCCTCTTGACAAAACTAAAAATGCATTCAAGGCATTAAATGTAGCATGGATCGTTCTATGAAACGAAGCACCGAGTCTTTCTTGGCTGCTATATATTGTAATCTCCTATTTGATGCAAAGAGATCTTTTTGGTTATAGAAGCAAAACTTTGCCAAAATTGAAAGGTGATTACTAAGGCTTTGAGCTTAGATTATTGATCATATTTCTTTATATGAATGAGAAAGTAGGTTATTTCCAGACTTTGTGCTGTAATATATTGTGTCAGTTAAGAAATTGTTCTTATGTCTATTTCCTGAATGCATTCTTGTCCATTTTGATGAAATAAGCAGAACTAGTGGAAGTAATCAGGAAGGTGTTATGAAGCCAATTGTGGAGAGACTTTGTGCTGCCACCATTGTCTTTAGTGTATTTTTTGTTTATTTCTGTGTAAGGGATCTTGGGATGACTTTATGCCCCCATTACAATTCATATTTCACTCTTGGGCAGTCGAGGTGGAGACTTTGTGCTACACCTTTTTGTGCTAGTTAATATGCCCCCTGTTATATTTACTTGTCACTACCAAAAAAATTCTTGTTGTATGTTGAACAGCACTTCTAAAAGAAGAGAAGTGCCTTCTATCATTTCACCATGATTTCTCATTTGATTTATGAACATCATCTCTAAAAAATGAGAGATGGATGGTGTTATCCTACCCCTGAGTGTTATTTTTAGCTTATTTATAGTATATTAATATATATATAACTCCTCCTAGTTACAGGGAACCTCCCCTTGATGAGAGGAGAGATTTGTCCCCTTTTGATGTGGTAAACTTGCACATTTGGCCGACCAATCTCTTTATGTTGCGGTTGAAATCACTTATTTTACTCATCAGTTAGTTGTTGACAAAATATCCATGTCAACAATTTTTGGCAACTTTGCTGGGGTAGAATGAGCAGTTTCAGTTCTTTTTCAATATCCATTTTCTCTGCTGGGGACACATCAATTTTGCACAATTTGAAGCCTCAAGCTTCAGATTGAAGCATCACTTGCGTCTTATCCATTATCATTATAGCCTTATCCATTTCCATTATATACTTTGAGTTGTAAAACCAGAGACGCTAGAGATCGAACATTTCATTTCAAAAGTCAATTCTCTGCCAACTCCACGCCAATAGTTTTTAGTGACTCCACTAGGGAAGAGCACGCAGTTTGAAGCCTCAAGCTTCAAGCTGAAGCAAGGCCAGTTCTTTTCCATTTTTTATTCTACAATCTTGTAGCTCCATGCTATACAAGAAGCCAAAAATTTCAAGGTGTTGTTGACCCTATTTTTGAGTTGGTGCAGTAGAGCAATTTTGATTTGTTTCCTCCACAACCTCACCTTTAACGAACCAGGAGTCTTCCTCCTATCAACAACAGGTTACCAATACAAGGTAGAGCTTCTTTTTCCTTTGCTAGCAGAGCTTTGCCCATACATACCCCACTAAGATTTGTTATTCCCCCATTCCATAGCCATATAATGGTAGTTTAAGGCCCTTAGGGTAACTCTTTTGGCCCACTCAATTTAACTCCACCTCTACATGAGCTACCACACAGTTCAAAGAAGGATTTCCCCAAATTCTTTGGTGATGGGAGAGTTCATCCTAATGAACACATTACAGCTTTCAGCATAGCCTACGGTGTGATAAACGTGAAGTATGAAGACGTAGCAGTCAGACTATTTTTGAAAACATTGCAAGGTGCAACTACAGACTGGCTCTATCATCTGCAGGCCCAAACTGTGACTGAATGGAACACCCTCAAAGCTAATTTCAAAGCCAGGTTCAATCCTATTGAAGATGCACATGCCCTACTCGCCCAACTCACATAAATAAAGAAAGAGCCTCATGAACCTATGAGGGATTTCATAGCCAAGTTTGACAAGTTAAGGAATAAGATTTCTATAATTGCTCAACCAACAACTGAGAATCTCAAATGCTTCTTCATAAAATCTGAGCTACCTGAAGTGAGTTTTCTACTGAGACGTGTTAGCCACATAGACCTTGCAACTGCTTAGATTTTGCCACTGAGGTGGAAGATGATCTCATCTTGGTGGGGAAGATAAGGAGAGATCCTAACAGAGGTAAATATTCTTCATCCTCTGAATATCCATTTACAAGCACTACTGATCCAATGGTTTAGAAGCTGGCAAATGAGTTGCTAGCTCTCAGGAAGTAAATGGCATAAGGGATGTCTTCTTCTCCTTCATACAAAGATATACCAAGAAGAACATTCCCCAATCAGTCGTACCAAGGCAATGTTGCCAGGAATCAAGGGTAGCCAAATCGTCTACCTCCCCCATAGGGGAAACTTGCCATTAAAGCACCTCCAACCAATTCAATAGTTGGATATCTTGAAACAAAATCTGATTTCTTTTTCCAACTTCAATTGAACTAAGAAGATGATGTTAATCTCTTCACAGAGGGAGAAGAAGAATTAGCTAGCAAATCCAACATTGGTTTCTTGAATTACCAGGATGAACCCAGAAGTGAAGGTAAAGCAGTTGCTGGATCATATGCTGTATTCACCTAGTCCAAGAATCAGTCAGCTCAGCAAGCTAATAAAAAAAATAGAGGAGTGAGCTTAGCCTATAATTTTAATTGCCAAATGAGGAACTTCTCTACCTTTCTAGCCAAACAACCCAGTGATTGCTAAAAAAGTGAGTACCCCAAACATTTCTGCACCTTCAACTTCAATTTCACATTAGTACCCCCCCAAAAAAAAAACTAGAAGGATGAACTTCCTTCCTTTGTTCCTAGTCCATTTCAGTCATTTGACATAGTTGACCATGTCAATAAGACCAAAATTTAAATGACTAAATTTGAATTCTTGCAATCCAACCCTGAACAGTTGGATAGATTAGTGGAATGTGTGAAGGATAAAATCATCCCTGCAGGATAAGTAGTTTTGAAAGTAACTCCTGGTCCCCCCAAGAACACATACACCTAGAATAACCTTGTGATTACTACTCCTGCTACTCCTGAGAGGACAGAACCATTTTATGTCTCCTTGTTGATAAATGGACACCAGCTAAACAATTGTATCATAGACTCAGGTGCATCTAATAATGTCATGCCTACCAAAGTAGCTGAATCTCTTGGTCTCACACTCACGAAGACATTTGGGATATGTTTCTCCATGGAGAACAAACAAGTGCCACTATTGGGACAAATCAAGGATGCCCAATTTGCATTTATAGCCTTTCTAGGAAAAAAGATTAAGATGACAGTCCTAGTGGCTGATGTCCCAGCCTTATACGGCGTCCTTCTTAGGCAAAATTTATGCAAAGATGTTGGGGGTGAGTTAAGTATGGACCTATCTAAAGCAAGTATCCCAGTTAAAGGCATCATGTAGAGGCTGCTTCCTGAGAAGGAGGCAAAATATATTGTCACCCAAACATCGACCCCTGAAGCTCAAATTCTGTTTGAGTTTTCAAGGGTGGGTAACTACTTCTTAACCATAGAGGATGTTCCTATTACAACAGATGAAAGTCCTTTAGGTGGCAATCCAAAAATTGATTCAAATAAGACATCAAAAGAATTGGTAGCATGCAGTATAGATGAAAAAAGATCTCTCTCTAATGAAGAAAAATCTAATAGAAGATCAGTGCCTGATAACGTATGGATACTAAAATTCGATAGCAGTTGTTCCTCTACCGATTCAGGAGTTGAGATTGTGTTGATATCTCCTCAAGGAGATATGTTTCCTTCTTCATATAAGTTGCAGTTCAGCAACATCAACAACACTATCAAGTATGAATATTTGTTTCTTGGATTGAAGGCCAATCAAGACGGAGGTGTCAAGCTCCTTCATGCCAAAGGAGATGCTGAGCTGATAGTTTGTTAGGTGAGGAACCTGTGTCAAACCAAGAATAAAATATTGTGCCATTACCGCAATCTGGTATGGGATTATATTGAAAGTTTTTATGATTTCAATATATTTGTAGTGCCTAAAGAGATTCATAGTCATGCAATTTCATTGGTTGTCTCTACGACCCTCTTATTTCCTCACAAAGACTTTGAAGAGCAAAAGTACACTGTTGAGCTGGTCTTTCAACCAAGTGTGCCTGACAATGCTAATCATTGGCAGGTGTTTGATGTTGACAATCAAATCATGTGCTTCACTGGACCAAAATAACAACAAGCTATGGTAGTGGACCATACTACCGCATGCCAAAGTAAGAAAAATAAACTCTTTGCCAAGAGAGCAAAGATTTATGGTTTTTATATTGGAGACCACGTCTTGCCATGGGGCAAGAAAAGAGAACCAAAAGGAGAGCATAGAAAATTTTATTTGTGGTGGAGAGTTCCATTCACCCATCATTGATTCTAGGGAAAAAATAATTTCTTGTTGATTTATCAGGATGGGACACCATTTTCATTGTCTCACAGTGGGCGGCATCTGAAGCACTTCAATCCTTAAAGTATCAGGTTACATCAGTTGTACATATGTATATTTGTATAGTCTTTAGTTCGGTTTTGTGCTTTAATTTTAGTTTTTGGTGCCTTTATTTTTTGGGTAGCATGACTCCATAGCCCAATGGCATACTTAAAGGCACTGGAGATTATGGTTTCTACTCCCCTTAGTTATTCCAAAATTTCAACTGAAGGAAGTTCCCCAACTGGAGCCAGTTGTTGTTCCCAAAATCTGTCACTCATTTTTGGGATAACATATGAACTATTTTGGTCTTGTAGGTGAAAATTCTCTTTTCCCTTCTTAAAAAATTATTTTGAGTATTCAAATTCTCTATCATTTAAGCTTTTTCAACTAACAGACTCTACAGGATTGTTTCTATAGACTCTGCAGGCTGATTTCTATAGACTCTGTAGGCTTGTTTATACGGACTCTGTAGGCTTGTTTTTACAGACTCCACAAGATGATTTCTATGGATTCTGCAGGCTTATTTCTATAGACTCTATAGGAAAGAAATAAGTTCCCAACACTTAGACAATTTCAAGGTTGGTTCAATGCCAAGGTTCAACCAAAAGGTTCATCGACAAGCTTCAAACAAAGGATTGAATCATTGAACCATTGAACCCCGCTTCCAACAGGTTCAATGGGTTCAAAGGTTCAATGACTTTGGCAAAAGTTCAAAGTTTAACCACTTCGACAAGTTCAACAGCTTCAAAAGACTTAGAAGAAAAGAAGGCTTGCAAGAGCAAAAGAATGAACCGTTGAACCTTAAACCAAAATGGTTCAATGGTTCAACAAGTTCAATAAGATCAAAAGACTTAAACGAAAGAAGGCTTCAAACAAAAGATTGAACTGTTGGTTGGTTCAATCGGTTAATTCAGTCAAAAGGTTCAAATGAGTCCCCCAAAGCCCAAAGGCCAAGTGCCCTTGCAGAGGGCAGTGAACCAAAGCCCAAGTGCCCTTACAGAGGGCAGTGAACCAAAGGGAACAAAAAGATATCCTTTAGAAAGATTTTTTGTGGTAAATTTTATAAGGGAAATCCTTCAGACAAAATGTTAAGAGAAATTCCTTGAAACATTTTGTTTGAAAGAATGATCAAAGGGCCGACAGAAAGTGGTGAAGGCAAAGGCAAAGGCAAAGGAAAGGATTCCTTCAGATAAAATGTCTGAAGAATTTCCTTCGAACATTTTGTTTGAAGGATTTGAAGAAGAAGGCTTCCCGAAGAACCCCAAAGGGCATGTACCCTTGCGAGGGGCTCTCAGTGACCAAGAAATGGACCTTTTTCAAAGCCCGAAGGGACACCTTCCCTTCAGGGTGTTTCAAAGAAATAAAGTTGAAGGAATTTCAAAGCTCGAGAGACTTAGAGAAAAGAAAGGCTTCTAAGAAAGAGGATGAACCGTTGAACCTTGAACCAAAATGGTTCAAAGGTTCAATGGGTTCAACAGTTCAATGAAAGCTCCGAGCAAAGGAAAGAAGCGAAAGATTCTAGAGACTAGTTTAAAGAGATGGTTCAAGCGAATGAACCAGGAAAACGAATGAACCAAAAAAGTGATGAAAACAAGGAGTCGAGAAGGCCACCTGAACTATTGAACTAGTGAACAAATTACGTCCCAATGGATGTCAAATTCAAGGTAATGAAAAATCTATTGATTTTCAAATGTGGCATGAAACCTAAAAACAAACTCAGTGACCAGCTGAAGAGGTAGCTAAAAGAGCCAACAGAAAGGGAAAAGATAGCCTGAGAGCTCAAATTATAACAGGAAAAAGGGAAAGACTAGAAATATCTATGGAGTTATTTCCAGTAGGTGGAATAGTCCACCAAGTAGACATCTAAGCTCGCAAGCATTAAAATGTGTGGCCTATTTTTCTCCCTTGGAATAAAAGTGAGGGGATAGCCTTGTACATATTCAGAGAAAGATCAGATGACCCATTCTAAGGAGAAGATATTTTAAGATGAATTGACATGCCATAGTTAAGGTAGATGCCCTATTCCAGCATGGCCTCTTGACAAAACTAAAAATGCATTCAAGGCATTGAATGTAGTATGGACTATTCTGTGAAACGAAGCACTGAGTCTTTCTTGGCTGTTATATATTGTAATCTCCTATTTGATGCAAAGAGATCTTTTTGGTTATAGAAGCAAAACTTTGCCAAAATTGAAAGGTGATTACTGAGACTTTGAAGCTTAGATTATTGATCATATTTCTTTATATGAATGAAAAAGCAGGTTATTTCCAGACTTTGTGCTGTAATAGCTTGTGCCATTTAGGAAATTGTTCTTATGTCTATTTCTTGAATGCGTTCTTGTCCATTTTGATGAAATAAGCAGAACTAGTGGAAGTAATCATGAAGGTGTCCTGAAGCCAACTGTGGAGAGACTTTGTGCTGCCACCATTGTCTTTAGTGTGTTTTTCATTTATTTATGTGTAAAAGATCTTGGGATGAGGTGGGTGAATCATGAACATAAAAAGATATAGAACTAATTGTAATATATAAATTTGGGGCACAACAAGAACATAGGTTAATTAAGAATAACTACAACCTATCCCTAATCTACCTTTATTAGTGAATTCAAAACAACAAGATGATATAGTTACATATTATTATGATAAAGATGATGAAGATATAAACATGGTAATATGTTATATGATTAGATATGCGTGTTAAAATTAAATCCTTCAGAATAATAATTATCCCATGCCCCATTAACATATGTGGGAGTTAGAACATATTGTGATGATTCAAACATAACACATAAGGACAACATAGAAATTACTCTAGATAAATAATATTCCATAATTAGGAGAAACGTAGAAATGAGAAATTATGAGAATATCATAAACTTTAAACATAGTTCCAATGATATCATCAACCCTTGGACATAGAAAGAGTAAAATAAAATAATATAAAATGTGGAATTGGAAAATTTTAAGATTCCAAATTCAATACAGATAAAAACACTCCAGGATATACCAGTGTAGTAATATAGTTTCTCTTTGACCAAAATATTATCACATTACCACCTACTCAACATCGATCCATGGGGAATATTTAAAATATAAAAAGTGAAGTCTTCTATCACTATCATAGAATCATGTGGCACAATACAAATCATTATGAAGCATTACAAAAAAAGATTTAGAAATATAAAGATAAAGGCATCATCAATATTTTATATAACCAATGGAAAAAAAAAGTACCAAATCATATAAATACAACAACTACAACATTAATGACTAAAAATAAGCCCTGCCAAGAACCACTTACAATTATTATATTCATGAATGACACATATTATAAAAATGTTAATATTAATGTTAACAAAAACCATTTCATACATAGTGTCATATGTTTAAAATAGTGGGGACATGACATTATAGAGTTATAACTCGCACATAGTGGCTAAGGCCCCTTAGATATATATTTCTACCAATATATTGTGGGCTTAAAGTGGTCAACACACACATATGGGTCATGCATCCAGAATACAATATTTACTTCACATTAAGACAACATTGGTTGAAAAAGATGTAGGCTACAGTAGGTTCAAACATATAAAATATCAATTTATCACATGAAAAAGAGTGATTACAATTAGACATGATGATGATGCATATAATACATAGGCGCAATCTTTAGAATCAACATAAGACATATAAGTGGACCAATTAGAACCAGAGGAAGAAGAAACAAAATGTAATTATATATCTTCAAGATTAAATCAATATATGATGATTTCAATCTCAATGAAAATGACCTAATTTTAGATACTCGATTCCATATGTTAAATATTCCAAAAATACAAATAATTTAATAATCAAAACAAGTGAAAAAAATCAAACATTCAAAAATACAAAATTAGGACCTGACCATGACATGATGGCTAGTTTACATTTCTTAATATTTTATTTATCACATGTTTTTGTAGATGGAATATTACTTACATACACACATGTATTTCATGGTATATGAGTGATATGCAAGACATACATGTTACAAATGAACATACATATGTTTATTTTCCCTCTACCTAGTGGTCACATTGGAGGCATATTTTTCCACAAATTTCACCATCACAGGTTATATATTTCTATGGTCATTGTACCATGTTCTGTGGCATATATTGCTTACACATGCATTTTTAGTTACTCATTTATTACATGGTGACAAATGATATACCATTTTATAGTGATATGACATTGATACATATGAATGATGTAGATTACTTACTTGTCACATGCTCCATTGATGTTGTTTCTATTTTAGATGATAGATTACTTTCTATGTGACTATTGTGTGTGTCCCTTGGGAATTATTTTTATGACATTCATTGATGTACCCTATTTACTCTAATTTTATGTCATCATGTGTGTAGAATTAGTCTTGATTGTTGTGACATCTTTATGTCCCTTATATGCATCCCTTTGTCTTGTGTGAGAAATAACTCTTAAGCTTATTGAGCTTGTTGAAATTCAAGAGTGGCATGATCTATATCAAATTTACTTATATTATGTACTTGATTGATACATTTATGCTAAGCCCTTAACCTTTAGTGTGTCTTGGGATATGTGTGGTAGACTTGTGGCTTACATACATCTTTTATATTCTTGTTACATTTCTCTATGTTCTTAGTTAGGTCAGCCTATGGAATAACCATGACTAAGTAGACTATTTATAGGAGGTATTAATTAGTTTTTTATCATCATTTTAAGTATTTTGACCTTATTGCATTATTGTGGAGGTTTTCCCCTCACATTGCTCTGTTATCAATTATTATTATGTGATATCTCATAATTGCTTATTATATGTGCGATATAATAATTTTGTGTGAACATCTAAGTAATTTCATTACAAGTGGTATTAGAGCTTTGATTTGGGCAAGTTTTTTATGACATTTTTTTGGATCTGGTGAGGTGTGATTTATGTGAGAGGACAGAGTGAAAAAAACATGAGGTGTGATTTCTGTGAGAGGACAGAGTGAAAAAAACATAACTTACAATCTGGGAAGAATTTATTTTTTCTATCAGTGCAGTATTGTTTGAAATATTTTTTTGAAAAAAAATATTTAAAAAAAAGGTCTAGAAATTTTGTTTTTGCCTTGCACAATTGCAGTCATTAGATTCATCTTAATGAGTTTATTGTAATAGTACCATCTCTTGGTACACTTTTTGGTGCTAAAATTTTTACCCTAGTGTGCAAAGGCAGTAGTTAGATTCATCTTGGCAAGGTGATGACAATGGTACCATATCTTGGTACACTTTTTTTGAAGCAAAAATCCTCCCAGGGTTTATATATGGTTGGTCCTTCTGCAAGGGGATGAAAAGGGGGGTTAAAAACTCCTAAGACTCCTTCAATGGGTGACATGGAATCTGGCACTTTAGATCCATTGATCTCTCAACTTCAGGCTGACATTAAGGGCTTGGTATGGCATGATGACTTTGTTGTAGTTCAAATTGATGTTTTAGGGATGTATGGAGAGATTAATGAGGTTAACAATCCATTAAATCAAATCATTACTTCATTGGCTACTCTTTCATCTCAGCTACAGTCAAACAACCCTCCACTTCATCATTCAGGATCTCCTCCTCTCAACACTAACAACTCTAATTCTAGTGTGAAACCAATGTTTCCCAAAGTGGACATGCATAAGTTTGATGGTAAGGATCCTCTCACTTAGATTACCCTAATTAAAATTTTATTTGATATGCATCAAACTCCTAATTCTGAGAAAGTGATAGTGGCATCTCTATATCTGGAACCTGAGTAGTTCATTTGTTATCATTGGTTGTATGCTCAAAATAAAAAGAATGGTGCTCTTGTTACATGGTCTATTTTCAATGATGAGTTGTTGGCTCATTATCAAAATAATGTCTCTAAAAACTACTTCAGCCAGTTAGCCAAATTATGGTGAATAAGTAATGTGAAGGATTATATTCATTAGTTTCAAAATCTATCCTTACGGGTAAAAGACATCACTGAGAAAAATTTGATGGACCTATTTTTGGGTGGCCTCAAAGATAACATCCAATTGAAGGTTCACATTTTTAACCTAGCATCTGTATTAGAAGCTATACCAAGGGCATGCATGGTAGAGGAAAAAGAGATGGTCAAACAAAAAACCTTCACTATTAGTCGTGATTGTACCTTTTTAGCACCATGATATCCTCAACCCACCAGATTGACACCTTGAAAAATTGAGGAGAAGTGAGCCAAAGGATTGTGTTATGGTTGCAATAGAGAAAGGAGCAAAGACCATCATTATGCTGAAAAGAAGTTATTTTACATCGAAGGTGGCAATAAGGATGATAATGATGAGGAGGCACTTGGTGAGGATGAAGAAGGTCCTAAGGAGGAATCTAAAGACTCTCAATCTACTATTTCTTATCATGCCCTTTCAGGTATTAGCACTCCCTAAACTCTTAAGGTCATGGGTTTCCTAAGAAAATAGAAGGTTACCATTTTTATTGATTCTAGGAGCACACAGAACTTCATCAACAATAAGTTGGCTGCTCGCTTGAACTATTTCATTTACCCCACTCCAGAATTTCAAGTCATGATTGCAAATGGTGGTACTGTCAACTGCTCAAGAAAATGCCATAGTATTAAGCTAGTCATGGGAGACTACTTGTTGGATTCTCCTATGTTTGCTATTCCCATGGGGGGAGCTGACATTGTTATGGGAGTACAATGGCTCACCACTTTGGGCACTATTGAGATGAATTTCTAAGAATTATTCATGCATTTTCATTATGAGGGAAGGACATTTGAGCTAAGGAGAGTAACGGTTAAATCTCTAAAAATTGTTATCTCCCATCAAATGATAAATATTCTCCAAAAGGGTGTTAAAGGGTTTGTAGTTTGCTTTTTTTCATAGAATTTCATCCAACTCAGCCATCTACACCTCCTGATTTGCAACAAGTGATTGATGCTCATTCGATTATTTTTTGGTGACATGCCAAAATGACTTGCACCTAGCTGCACACATGATCATGCTATCAAAATTATTCTTAGTAGTACACCACCCAACATCAAGCCATACAAGTATCTCTATGCCCAGAAAAGTGAAATTGAAAAAATGGTATAGGAAATGTTGGATGTAGGAATCATTCACCATAGCCAAAGTGAATATTCTTCACCAGTTGTCATGGTGCAAAATAAATATGACACTTGGAGGATGTGCCCTAACTACAGGGGAGTCAATAAGTACACTATCAATGATAAGTTTCCTATTCCCATCATTGATGATTTACTAGATGAATTAAATGGTGCTCTCTATTTTACCAAGTTAGATCTGTGTTCTGGGTATTATCAAATCTAGATCCGTGATAAAGACATACCGAAAACTACTTTCAAGACTCGTGAGGGCCATTATGAGTTTTTGGTTATGCCTTTTGGGCTAACAAATGCACCATCTACCTTTCAGAGTTTGATGAATATTATTTTTAGGCCATTTTTGAGAAACTTTGTTCTGGCATTTTTTGATGATATCTTCATTTATAGTAATTGCACCATGTGAAATAAGTACTCTCAATTTTGGAACAACATCAGTTGTATGCTAAGCCTTCCAAATGTACTTTTGGAGGTTGTGAGGTTGAGTGTTTGGGTCATCTAGTTTCACATACATGAGTAAAAGTGGATCCTAAAAAAATTCAAGTAATGGTGGACTGGCCGATTCCTAAGACACTTAAGCAACTCAGGTGATTTCAAGGGCTAACTGGTTACTATCGTGGGTTTGTCAAAAATTATGGTAGCATTGTAGCCCCACTCACATCTTTGTTGAAGAAAGACTCCTTTTAGTGAACTGATATAGCTACCAAGGCATTTGAATAATTAAAATTGGTGATGTGCACCACTCCAATGTCGGTTACTCCTGATTTTTCCCAGACTTTTGTGGTTGCATGTGATGCATCTGGGTATATTATGGGTGTTGTAATCATGCAAGAAGATAGACCACTTGCATTTGAAAGTTGTCAATTGAAGGGTAAAAATTAGCACAAGCCCATTTATGCGAAGGAAATGATGGTTATTTTGCATGCAGTCAAATAATGGAGGCCTTATTTGATGGGTCATCACTTTAAGGTAAACACTGATTGGGACAGTCTCAAATATTTTTTTAAACAAAGGTTATCATCTGAAGAACAACAAAAATGGGTAACTAAGATGTTAGGCTATGATTTTGAAATAGTTCAAAAGAAAGGCAAGGACAATGTAGTGGCAAATGCACTATCCAGGAAGGATGAATTAGTTGAGGCCTTGCTATATCCTATGCCCATCATGTAGGCAGATTGGCTAAAGGAAGCATGATCAGAATGCAACAAGGATAGTGCTACCCATGATTTGATTCAGAATCTTCAGCAAGGTTTGGGTAGATTTGAAAAATTCAAATGGAAGGGTGATGGATTATGGTATAAAGATATATTCTACGTATGTAAGACTTCTCTTCTTAAACAAAAAATCTTTTAGGAACTTCATGCAACTCCAATTGGGGATCATTCAGGATTTTTGAAAACCTATAATAGAATCAAATAAGATTTTTTTTGGCAAGGACTCAAGGGGGATGTCTAGAAATATGTAGCTAAATATATGATCTGTCAAAAAAATAAAGGAGAAACCATCAAAACCCTAGGTCTTTTGCAACCTTTATCCATCCCAAGCCAATGTTGGGAAGAGGTGTTTATGGATTTCATTATAAGGTTACCAAGATCTAATGGTGAAAATGTTATCATGGTTGTGGTAGATCATCTCAGTAAGTATGCTCATTTATGTTCTTTATCACAACCATTTGTTGCTAGTACATTAGTTTATGCTTTTTTTAATACAGTTTAGAAATTACATGGTACCCCTAAGATCATTGTCAGTGATCGAGATCCCATCTTCGCTAGTAATTTTTAGATTGAGTTATTTGCATGTTTGGGCACCCAATTGGCTCATAGTTCATCTTATCATCCTCAATCTAATGGACAAATTGAGGTAGTCAGCAAATGTTTGGAAGAATATCTCCATTATTTTATTTCTGATAAACTAGATAAATGGGTTCATTGGTAGCCACTTGTTGAATGGTGGTATAATACTTATGTTCATAGTTCTACCAAAATGTCTCTTTTTCTAGCACTATATAGATACCACCCACCATCCATCACTTCAACCTTGAAGGTCCATCCTAAGGTTCATGTAGTTGAAGAACATATTCACCATCAATAGGAGGTCCTTGCCAATTTGTGTGAAAATTTAGCCATGACCTAGAATCACATGAAACAATAGGAAAATCAACACAGGAGTGAGAGGCACTTTGACATTGGTGATTGGGTTTTTGTTCACTTACAACCATATAAGCAGATTTCCTTGAAGCAATAGAAGAAGGATAACAAATTTCCCCTAAGTGTTATGGGCCTTATCAAATCTTGAAAAAAATTGGTAGTGTGGCCTACAAGTTAAAGTTTCCTTCCTCCACTTGCATACATCTAGTATTTGATGTATCATGCTTGAAGAAAGTCATTTGACATAAAGTGGTTACACAAAATGCATTGCCAGAATTATATGAGGAAACAAGAGTTTTTATTGATCCTGAAGTGATCCTTTAAATGCACACTAAGAAGTTGCGGTCTCGAGCAATTAAGGAGTACCTGATCAAATGCAAGAATCTACCCTGTGAAGATGCTACTTGGGAGGATAAATCCTTTATGCAACAACATCCATAATTGACTCAACGTTGAGGATAATTTTGTTTTAAATGCTAAGGTCATGCTACGCCCTTAACCTTTGGCAGGTCTTGGGATATGTGTGGTCGACTTCTGGCTTACATAACTCTTTTATATTCTTGTAAAATTTATATATGTTCTTAGTTAGGTCGGCCTATGGAATAGCCATGGTTAAGTAGACTATTTATAGGAGGTAGTGGTTAGTCTTTGATCATCATGTTAAGTATTCTGCTCTTATTACATTGTTGTGGAGGTTGCCCCCTCAAAGTGGCTTTGTTATATTATCCAGTATTCTGCTATGTTGTCAATTATTATTGTGTGATCTCTCATGTTTGCTTATTTTGTGTGCGATATAATCATTTTATGCGAACATCAAAGTAATTTTTTTACAATTTATGTATACATGACACTTACATTCCTTACATTTGACATATTATGTACATGCCTTAATTGATACATTACTATGATGACATATTATTTATGTGATCAAATTTTATGACATGATGGTATATTTATACATGGAATAATACAATTCATTATTATTTTTTTATGAGTGACTT
The DNA here is from genome assembly GCA_037957365.1 of Torreya grandis. Classification (NCBI taxonomy): domain Eukaryota; kingdom Viridiplantae; phylum Streptophyta; class Pinopsida; order Cupressales; family Taxaceae; genus Torreya; species Torreya grandis. The sequence goes on from JARHVA010000556.1 coordinate 1,076,872, forward strand.
ATAGGATACATCACTCATCTAAAAATGGGGTATTATAATGGGCTTGTCTTATACAAGAATATTCTCTCTAAGATGTCAAATCCTATGGTGGATAAAGATAAAATCAAGCAAATATTTCTTACTCCATTTCATGAGATATTGTGTTCAAATGCTTCCAATTTTTTGATTACTTATGCCATATGGTTAAAGACCATGAAGCTAAAATTCTTGTTCTGAATAAGATAAAGTATGGGTGCAATCATCTAACATATTTTAGTGCAAAGTTTTAAATCAAACCAACTTTCAATTCTAAAAAAAAGGATAATAATAATGAGGCAAAACCAATAGTTAATGTACTATCACAACCTACTAATCAGCCTATCTTATTAGCTCCACAAAGAATGCAACTTAATAATTATTCAAACCTCCCCATAAGATATTATATAATCTACTTGATTTCAATCTCATATCTCTATCTCTACCATTAGATGTTGATATGAATAAGGCATGATTTATGAGGTTTAATGTTAATGCATATTGTGATTCATACAAATGAATGGGACACTCTATGAATAGATGATTTGTGTTAACACATGAGATACAAGATCTCATTAAGAACTATGTTATTGAGGTTAATGATGCTAATACACCTAAGAATGATTTAGTGGCCTAACCTAATAGGAATGAAAAATTAAAGATATTTTTTCATCCCTTTTAAATCATTTGGAAAAAGAGACTAAGACTAACCTTGAGGTGCATATGACTTACAAAGCACATTATCCTCTAATTTCACATGCTTCTAGGATTAAAGAGGAACATCCCATAGAATTTATTATTGGTACATTTATAAGCATGCAAGTACATAAACCTATTGTCAAATTTGGTGAGTGGTAATATCCACACATATAATAATAGAATTATGTAGAATATAATGTACATGAACAAAAAAAGAGATATATTGGTGGGCCAAGATGTCCAACTATGTAATATGATTAGAATTATAATAATACCCTTAAGTTAGGGCAACACCATACAATACTCCTTAAGGAATGAATAACCCCACAAGATCTCCTAATATGGGAATGACACTTCGAGGGGATAACCTCCAATATCCTTCTACTAATTAAAAGACTCTTCACATGCATTATATCCTTTACAACAATATGTATATCTTATATAGACTTGTATTACTAATAATGTATGGGTAAACACCTAATACCAATATAGTGTGACTCACTACCTAATGTAACTAATTCCACAAGATATTCATTTGACCCATTTTATTTAAAACATGCAACTAAGGGGGACATGTGCCACATGTCAACATCTCTATCAACCCATATACATTATAATATCATACACATAGGTATATAACATGTCATCACTCCTTTACATGTTTCTTCCTTAAAACATGTGAAAAAACTAGGTAATGGGTGTTCTTCATATTATTGCACACTTGTCTTTATGACTGATCATCCAACCACCCATATGTGATCTTGGTAGGTGACAACTCGCTAACCTGGATTCCATATTCCACTGTGCTACTCTAATTCCATTCATGATAATAGTTGTACCTCCTTCATGTCCATGCATAATTATTTCTCATGTGATTCCATGTTCCATATTTTATTGTGCTATTTTGATTCCATGCATGACCATAATAGTTATTCATTATATTCCATTCATACCAATGGTTATGGATACTATGATGCTCCTTAACATGCATCCATTATTATTTATACTTATGATGATGTGGATGTCTATATGCCTCAACCTTAGTATCATTTTTGGATACTTTTTCCTTTTTAACCTTTTCTTCTACCTCTTGCACCTGTTCGTTTGTTAGCGCCTTTGTCTCTTGAGTAAATGAAATGTTCTTTTATTCTTGTAATTTTCCTCATATTTTTCATATTCCTCTTCTAAATATTCCTTATACCCTTATTCACCATCTTCATATTCATCCTTGTGCTCTAACTTGACCTTTATTTGTTCCTTTCCAAGTGTGATATCCTATAAAGTGACCTTTATCTTGTACCAAAGCTTCATGAGCTTCTTTTATACATTATTATTGATTGTTACCAAAGTCTTTAACCAGGTATACCCAAGAAAAATATCCAAATCATCCATATCCAAAGCACAAAAAATTGAATGTAAAACATATTTCTCCTTAGTGAGCTTCAAATCTTCAAAAACTTGAATCTTATTACCATCTACTTGAGTTTCCTTGATATTATTTTCTTAAACCTGTAGAGGTTGAGCCACATCCATGTTGATGAAGTTATACTCATTGTTAGGGTTTATGAGCACAGTGACCTTCTTCCTTTAAATGCATCCATAAAAGTGAAATATTGAAGCTTCCTAATTTGGAGCTAGATTGTTTGAACCCTTATCCTGCACCTCTTCATCGCCATCATCATTGTAGTTTTCTTTCTCTTCTCCTACATCATCATCATTTTATGCATCCTCATCCTTATCAATATTTTCTTCCTATTAATTTTATTCTATCCCCATCTATCTAAGAATATATATTGTATTTTTTCCAAGAAAAAACATATTTTTGGTCATTCATACAAAGCAACCACCTTCTCATTTCACCAATAAGTACATTATGAATTTCCATTTTTGCATCCATAAAATGCCTTATTAATTTAAAGGAACCACTTTCTAGAATTAATATCATTCTTTATAGAATACTTTGGTAATTCCATGATCCACATCTCATAAAAAAACTAGAGTTTCAAGAAATATTGTATTCATTTAACCTCTTTTCCTACCCCAAATAGAAGATTAAAAACATGTAAACACTTAGATATGGATATCTCTTTTGATTGAACTTTGACCAAACTATTTAAGATTGAGGTTGAGCAAAAAACAAAACTTGAAAGAATAAAATCCCATTATGTTTTTGTGAGCTTCCAAAAATGTAAAGAAATAAAAAAAATCCTAAAATCACATCCTGTGAGAAAATTTATGAAAAATCTTAAAAGCATAACAACTCAATCAAAACTAATCATTGAACCTTAATTTTTTTATTATAGTTTCATTGAATGATTATAAAACTTTAGTAAAAAAAATTGTAGAATAATTATTAAAATTTCAACTAATAGATCAAATTTAGAAAAAACTTTAAAATATTTAACATAATGTTTTTTGGGAGAAAAAAAGTGTGTTTTTAGATCGATGCATTTCAAATCACCTTTTGTGATTCATCATCAGGATATAAATAATTCATGATGAATCATAGAAGGTGATTCAAAACACATTGATCTAAAAACACACACATAGTTTTTCTCCTATAAATCATTCTATTAAATATCATGGATTGTGAAAGTGTAAAAGTTCTTAACTCTAAAATAATAACAACTCACTCAAAAACTGATCAATAAACCCAATTTTTTTTACTGTAGCTTCCTTGAATGATTTATCTAACTCTAGTAAAAAATTTATAAAAAAAAATCATAGTGGTTTGTGAGATATATTAGATTCTTCAAAACTAGGGTTTGACCACAATTTTATGCAAATCAAATATCTGATACCACTTGGTATGATCTACACATATAATAATAGAATTATGGAGAATATAATGTATATCAACACAATATAAGAGGTATAGGTGGGCCAAGGTTCCGTAATATAGAATATATCTAGAAATAGAATAATACCCTTAAGGTAGGGAAACACGATATAATACTCCTTAAGGAAGAAAAAACTCCACAAGATCTCCCAATATGGGAATGCCTCTTTGAGGGGATAACCTTTACAAATGAGGTCAATGACCTATCACCTACCAAGATCACATACAGGTGGTTAGATTATTGGGAATGGAAACAAGTGTGTAATGATTTTAAAAACACTCATTACTTGGTTTCTTCTCATGTTTAGGAGATGAATCATGTGAAAAATGGATGTCATATTATGTACTCGGGTATATGATATTATAATGTATATGGTTTAATAGAGATGTCAACATGTGGCACACATCCTCATTAGTTAGTTGTATGGGTCAAATATACTATAGATATCAAAATCTAGTATTATATAGTTGGCAATGTTAGTTTTGACCTGCCTTCACCCTACGTAACTTGTGTGTGCATATATGATTTTTATTCACCATTATCTTACATAAATGTGCTTTCCATGGGTTTTATATATGATTTTTATTCATGATTATTTCACATCAACATGCTTTCCATGGGTCTGATCCTCTCTAGTTGGTATCATTCACTTACATGAATTTCCCTAGTCTCCAACAAACTAGTCAATTATCATAATCAAACATTTTCAAATCATCATATCAATGTTCTTGCCTCTTGCATCACACTGTCAGACTTAGATGGTACTAGACATCTAATACCATCTAAACTTGATGGTTTCATCCCATGCCAAGCAATGATCAAATTTAAAATTCAAATCATTTATATGGGTAAGTTTATATGTTTTGAGTGTCAGGGACATGAGAAAGTACCCAAAGAGTCCCATTTAAATAAAAAATTAGGTTTAATCCTATTACCCATCTAGTAAGCATACTCAAACACTTGCACATTCAAAGGCACTACCCTGTTCTTTTCAGTTATGCCATTAGTCATGAGGAACAGGTCCTAACCAATTTTGAAGCACCTCAAAGCCAAGTCAAAGTTATCATTTGTTAAGTATTGAAAGCTATATTATAGGTTGCATACATTCAAGGAACACTATTGCACACATTCACCTAACGGGGAGAATTACATGTTGTTTGAATTCCCTCTTTGGAGTGTGTGTTATTGCTCAACCATTCAATGAGAAGTGGTTGAGTCAGCTCAACACACTATTCCGACCAATTTGTAGGTCTAAACCTAGTATCAATAGTGGACCTAGGGTTTAAAGAGAAGGAGATAGATTTATGGGTATTACACACACAATCAAACCTTGGGATCGCACATAGAGATATAGGAGAAGCAATTATAATGGCCTATACCATATCAAAATAGTAAAATTTACATAGACAAAATCATCACATTCAAACCATAACATTAGGTGACAATGACAAAAGTCTAACATTACTGTCTAAGCAAGCTCAAAACTTTAGTCTTAATATGATTGGCTCATTGCCAATCGCCTACCATCAGTCTTACACTTGCATAGTATACTAAACCACTAAGTATCTTGCCCTTCTCAGTACTTTATATATTTATAAAGTAAAAGTGTGAAACTAGTTTCTACCTTTTACAACTAGATTAATGTTTAATTGTAATACATTATATAATCTGAATTATTACACATAGTTTCTATCTTATTAAGGTTCATAACCAAAATAGGATAAAATATATACTAGGTCAAATCTATAACTCATGGGATCAATTACATTAGGTAATGAGTTGGACTACATTGGGATTAGGTGTGTAGCCATCCATTATTAGTAATAAATGTCTATATATAGTAGATGAATATCATTATAAAGGATTCGGGTAAGAGGAGAGTCTTCTATTGGGTAGAAGCATATTGGAGGTTATACCCTTGAAGTGGCTTACACATATTGGGAGATCTTATGGAGTTATTCCTTTATTAAGGAGTATTGTATGGTGTTGCCCTACTTTAAGGGTATTATTCTATTTGTAAATATATTGCGTATTAGGGCATCTTAGCCCACCAATATCTCTTGTGTTGTGTTGATCTAAATTATATTATGCATGCTTACATTACACATGTGTGGATCTTATAAACAAGTATGAAATTTTTGACAATGATTCTATCAACGCATCATTGCTTATACACACTTACATTTACTCAAGTCATATACATAGTGTCATGGATGATAATGGGTCAAATGAAAATGTTTTCACCGTGAAATTTTTTACTGGTCTTGGATACACACATGAGGATTTGATTATCACAAGAAAGAGGGTGAAATTTTTTGATGGAAATAGACAAAAACCTCTTTAGAGCATTTTGTTACTACTTATGATAGGGCATGTAATAGTTTCTACTTAGTTCTTATTTTTTCCCAATACATGGGCATTCAACATGTTACTAGGATGTCCATGGATACATAAGATATGTGAAATACCATCTTTGGTAAATTGGTGTTTGTGATTCATGTGTGTGTGTGTGTGTGTGTGTGAGAACCAAGTGGTTACAGTTTCGGGTATTCCATACGAGAATCCTATTCAACTGAAGGCATTTTGTCTACCACCCCTACCACATCCTATTATACAAATTATATAGGTTTATTATACAAAGGTATATTAGAGATAGGTGATTGATCTTCCTTAAAGACCAATGCTTCAACATACATTAAATCAGAGGTCAATTCAGGGTCCATAATATGTGTTACCTACTTTATCACATCTTAATTATTATACATGTTTATCTATGTGTTTCATGACAAACAACATCCTATACTCCTCATGTACACAACAATTCAAAGGTCATTATGATTTCTAGATCTACACATTGTACACCCGATCATATGGGCTATGATGATAGTGATGGATATGCTACAACACATGATCATTTATTCGGTTTAGTTATAAATACATATGTTACTACTCACCTCCAATTATAGGTAATACTCATATTAATTGATCCACGACCTACACGTGAACACCCCATTGATGGGATCATTGGTTAGTATGAGCATTTTTTATTTCAAAAATACAAAAAAATTCAAAAGATATATATATATATATGTATATATAAAATAAAAAATATAACCTATGCATGACATGTTTTACGAGTAACATGATTGATTTATGTTATTTATCATATACATGGTGTATTACATATCCATTATCTATGCACACACTTTTCACAGTAAACATGCGTGGGATCTAAGACATACAAGTTACATATGATACATGGAAATTCAGATGCGGGACATTCCTTAAACCCAAGGGCTACCTCTTTTCAATAGAGGCATGCTTGCATTGGGGGTATCTTGGTACATTTTACAGGTTACATATTCATATGACCATTACATTGATCATATCAAGTTGATTAGACTATTTATACAATGTTTATTTTTGCATATACTCTATAGGGTGTTATACTATATGTATATTTTACTTTGTTATGTGATGATGACATATATTGATGATGTAGACTAGATTTGATTATTTTGTGCATGTTTGATCATTAATGACTGTTACATGGTGTGATCATACATTATGTGATGATTTTTATGCATGACATTCTATGTTCTATGTCTAATTGTTGATGATTGTTACATTGTGTGTTTCTATTGGTGTATTGATTATACGTTGTCATGTTAGGTACTAGTTATGTCGAGGATCCTCTACTCTGTATCATGGCCATGTTGTTGTTTATGTTGGGTCATAGTAGAGTCATGTCCTAAGTGTTTGCGTGCCTCGTGATCATTACATTGTGTGCACACACATGTGCTTTTATGATTCTTTTTGAGATTGTGGTATCATGTTTGCTATTACAAATTCTTTGATTGTATGTGATGCCATGATTTTTATCATGCATCCTCTAATATCTCATTGTTGAGTGTTTATATCTGTGATGATTATTAATACGTAACTAAGTACCATATTTACTTGACATGACACTTATATTCTTTAGGTTACATGTTTCAAATGTGTGTGAATGATCAAATATTTATATGATGACACTATCTAATCATGTTAACAGACATGCTTACATATTTTATATATAACATGATCTATACATTTTTTTAATTTTTAGATGAGTGATTCACATGCTTCATCCCTCACCTCAAAGAGGGGGCATACTAATGGGTTTATTATAGAGATTCAGGCCTTAACAAATAATTATTTTATATTTTGGAGCACATCATGTGATTTTTATGGGGAAAATTAGACAAATTGAGATTTAGATATGGATAAATTGATAGATTTAGTTATATGCATGGCATATGTGAGGCATTTTATAAGATTACAAGAGGCAGTTGATAAAATTTATGACAATATGAGACAAGATATCATAGCTATCAGATTTATCAAATTAAGTAGATCGACATATAAAGTATGGCATTCTATATCACATTGAGATACAAATGGATTAGATTTGGGGCATGCATGTTGTTCATTGACACACTTTTATATTTTATTAACAGGGAATGATGGTACTATGTAAGCACTTTGAATCTAAAATCCATCTTTAATAGTTGATTCAAAGTTTTAATTTTATAGACAAACCTATTTTGGGGTTCCAAATTTTACATACACACCTAGTATGACAGTTCCACCAAAAAGAGTTATGATGACATTTTACATATCCTTGGGGCATATTCATTTTGTGGCATTATCCAAATGTGTTCAAGTGACAACTTGGTTTGTATACCCACATGGGTATTCGTTCGTTGAATTTTCAATTTCAAATAGTTTAATGATCTAGATTATTTTAGATTTTCTGTCATGAGTGGACAATGATTTATACACATTTCTTTTCACATTTTGCATGGAACAAGTTGAATATTTGGGGCATACTTAGAAACTCCAAGTGTTGTTACACTTAGGTACCAAATTTATTTATTTTATCCTTTTAATCTAAAATTTTCAATGCTAGAATAAAATGGATGAATTTTTAGACACCTAAATTTCTTATTAGACACTTGGCAACATCAATTTTTACCTATCTTTAAGATACATGACTTGTGCAAACACATTTAAATCTTTTTCACATTCTCTCCTATTTGTTTATCTATCTATTGACTTGATCAACCCAATTTTATGTCATTCATATTCATAATCTCCCTGGTCTATATAAAAATGCTCTATTATCCTAAGCAGATTATCTCCATACTCCAAATCACTATTTTTCCTTTCGTAGATAGTGCTAGAAATATTCAAACATTAGTAGTTACTGAAAATGTGTGCCTTCATTGCCAATGTCCCAGGTTCCTCATATGGATTTATTTCAAATTTAAATCCCTCCCTTGGGTCAACTTACATGTTTCACATAATAATTATGGGGTTAAATTATCCAACATTTGATGGGGGCATAAAGCCATTTATATCTTGCAAGCATCTAGACCTATATAAAACTCACTTGGAAAAGATTGAGAAATCGGTTTGTAAACCCTTGAGGCATTATCTAAAAAAAAAAAATTAAAACCTTAAAGGAACAATCTTAAATCCAAGTATAAAAACTAGCACAAGGTAAGAGTTGTGTCAAATGTCAAAAGCCAAAGAGTTGTATTGCATTCTAGTGGAACACTATTGAGCACACATACACATAGGTGGGAGAACTACACATGGTTTGAGTGTTATCCAGAGTATCAGAACATAGATAACATTTCACAACTCAGTGGGGAGTTGTTGGGGCTATCCAACCCATATTTTATTCCCCTTCTTTCAGGTCAAGTAACTATTAACAATGGAGCTAGGGTTTCAAGGTAAAAGAAGATAACATCAGAATATACTCATATGACTAAAGACCAAAAAACATTAAAAAAATCATATTAATAGGTAGGTATAATGATTTGTGAAAAAATAGACTTGCAAAATACACATGGATACTTCCAATAAATAGTAGATATGTTCACTCACCCTAGGTGTATGTGTTTCATTGGTAGGGTCTTGGAATATTTTGATAGTTAGTTTCTTGAGCTGAGTAGCCATAAATCCATTTCAGAGTAGTTCAAATGAATGTAAACAGACAATGAACAAAACAAAACAATATCAGCTAAACATCTTATCTCTTGGTCATTTATATATTTAGTAAGTACAATCAATTCTCTTTTGGCATTCATATTTTTTTTGGTAAATGGTGTATCTTATGCATTCTGAATTTCAATAGTTTTAGCCTATTCAGAGCTCCTAAGTAAAAAATAAGTTAAAAAATAGAATGACTATTTGCTATGGTGTTTCTTGCTTTGTTTCATACATATTAGTGTGTGTTGAAACAATCTCGTATTAAAAAAGTTGAAATGCATGAAAATGCACTTCATTTATGCATTACCATGATGATAGATTTGGCACTCATCCAAGATTCAATTATTTTTTTACTTGACCTTATGATGTGCCATTGTAGGTAAGCAATAACTAGTGTTTTTGTTAGGAAAAATAATGAAAATAAATTTTTGGCTAGTATTGTTGGCCTTAACTAAACATTTGCATGCCTTGCATATTGATAAACCTATTTAACAACTTATGCATTTTTTATATGGCTTAAATGGAACAAGATCCTATTGGAAAAAATATCGATTTGAATAATTAGACGTGATCAAATAGCTTTGTTCTCACACTTTATTCTTTACATTCAGTGTTGCTGATACAAAATGGCCTAACTTGCATAAAAATATGCCTAGAGAAACACCTATAGATACATGTGAAGCGTATCATTGGGGAATTAAAAATATTATCTCCAACCCACACCTCACATCTCTCTGTATATATCACAAATTTACAATCTTCTACAGGGAGATGTTATAAAAACATTTGCAAACACATGACTATTGTCACAGGTCTATATCAATAAAGAAACAAATTACACCTCATTGATTCTTACATACCTAAATATAATATAGCTAACATGTATGAATGACAACATAGAGGCTCCACCCACATTTATGGTTTCCTAAATTTGGACAATGCACACAATATTGTCAAATTAGAATGGAATAATCAATTTTAATTGTTACTATAAAATAATACTTTGAAAATTATGTTTATGCTTATAATTCACAAATTATCATATATGAGACCAAATGGTGCATCATTCAATACACAATGATCCTTGTTTGCTAAATACTACTCAAATGTTTGCACACAATCCTCTTATGGACTATGAATAACTTTTGAATTGTGTTCAAAGGCACACTAAACGTAGTGAAAAAACTTGCTCAAAAGGGAAAGGATATTCCATTAAATACCATTACAATGTGCCATGGGAATTACCTATGGAATCATCCATGGTTGAAGAAAATGATTACAAAAAATATACTCCCTTGCATAATGGTGATAGAGTAAACATTCATAACCTAGATATGTTTTCCATTTGGAGAGCAAATGTTGACGACCAACCTATATTTTCTCATCTTGAAATATATTTCTAAATTTGCATTAAAAGCAAGAAATTGATTTGAAAGTTATCACCATATGCTAACAATAATTTCATGAGGCTTTAATTCACATGAACCATCTTCAACAATGTCAAGAGAATTTTTGAGTAATAGTATTTATGATCATGATGTTAGTACACATGAGGCTTGTCATATGCAACAAACGCTCCCTCTTGTATTATGCAACCATTCATTTATTTCATTGAATGTTGGAAAGAAAGTCTTACATCAAGTCTCCAATATTAAACTTGATTTACTTGCAACTTTAACCTTCATTAATGCTTACAACATTTTCCTTTCTTCGTTATAATCATTACCACTAATTGAAGTTGCAAGATATTGATCTCATAATATGAAAAAAAAAAAAATAGCCATTGAAAAAGAGAAAAATGCCATCAATTGTTTGGGTCTTCCAACTCTAGTTTGTAGTTCTATCAAAAGATTTTGATTCAAGTATGAAGAATTTTTTTGGAGTGAACTCCTTTTATACACACCATTTTGCAATATCATTGATGACATTGGTTCCACTAATAAATAAATTATTACAAACCTGGAATGCATGCAAAACTCATATTATCCTTGGCATGTTGATTGTACACCTTCTAGTGATGAAATAACTTTGGGTGATGACTATTAAGATGATGTCATCCTTAACCATGACTCTGACTACCTTGATTTTTTTTTTAATCCCAACTACACCCCAAAAATGATATGGAAAAAAATGAACTTGATATGCTTTGCCATCACATTTTTGATGTCCACCATAACTAGAATAATAGTGAAGTTCATACATTATTGCAAGGAATAAGCCTCACTTTTATAGAGTGAAATAAAGTAATTTACCAAAGCCCACAGTCTCTTTCTTTGACCTTTCCTACCCCTGGTAGGCTATCTGTAGAACAATGACTTATAGTTGACATTATTTTGCACCACTTTACTCAACAAGATATAATGCTTCCATTTAAAATGGTTATCAAAGGAACAACCGATACATGAAAATCATACCTCACCAAAAACATCAAGCTTTCATTAGCTTCACACATGGGTCATAATAACTCATCATTATTATTGCTTGCCCCTATTGGGATTGCAACCTTCAACATTCATTCATCAACTATATATGCAAGCCTTTGTATACCTGTTAATGAAATGAAATGATTTGAAGGGAAAACACTTGTAATTTTTTAAGAATCTATGACAAATATATGATACATTTTCATTTATGAAATGAGCTTCTTAGTCCCCTTTTTTTAATCCCATGTCGATGCATGTTTGCACGAGGCTTTCCCTAAGCACAAAATTGTCCCATTTTGAGTGAGGTCAATTATTCTCATAGCCAACTTAGGGTAACTACCTCTAGCTAAATACATATTAACATATACAAGAACATCATATGGTTCAACCCTTTAGTGAAGCTTTAACTCCGACATCACATTAGACATAATTTTCTTTTAGTAAGGCTTTGACCCATGCCAGATATATTTTTGCAACTTGTTGCTCAATATTCAAAACACAAAACCAAAACTGAGGACTGGGAGTTGCTAATGTCTAGAGTAGATGCATCGTTGTCTCTTGAAGAAAGACTTGTATTCTAATATGCAATGCATCTATATGCAATAAATAATTTGGTTGACATTCATAGTAAATAAATGTTTAAAATAATTAAATATATCAATTACATGTAACAATGCTAAGCGTACAAGGCTAGAAAACACAATAAAGAATAGCAATGATCAATTAGAGACCAAAACGCTTTTGTTTAAGGATAAAAAGTTATGCTTATGGCCAATTAATGGGTTGAAGCTAGGCTACTCAATAACGCACTTGGTGAGGTTCAAAATACTATGTATAAAGCTAGGACAAATCCACCTAATTTGCTAATATTTATAATTATTCAAATCATTAAATACACCAGTCAAACATGGAATGTCACTAAACAACAATGTGTGTTAATTTCGCTCATTTCACATGGTAATCACTGATAACTTCCTCTAAAAATGGCTTAGGCTTTAACAATATACAAATCTCAACGACCAATATCACAAAAAAGCAACAACTAACATTGACAACATTGATCTACAAGGTCTAACTATTATTACTATCTTAAGAGTTTGCTCATTGTAGGACCTTCAAATCTCTCCTACTTTCTCTTTTCAACAATAAAACAATTACAAAATAATGACTACATTCAAATTAAAAAGAAAGAAGAAAAAATTCTATGTTCTATGTCGTACTTCCCTTACATTTAATTCCTTTTCTTAAAAATTATAACGAGTTTATCATTATGTTCATAGATAATCACAAATTATTTTATTGTTTCTTCTCCAATTTATTATCTTTCTATACATATATTTCCTTTCACTTCTTTTCCTTTTAACATGATCCTTACCATATTATCTGCAATCGCTAATTATTTTAGAATTTAATTGAAACCTATTTATTCACAATAGATTAGACTTAGATGTAAGGTATTTAGCCTAGAATCTTTACTCACATTCACATGGAATAAACCCACATAAATCAAAGTAAATTGGGATTAGAAAGTATCCATATAGTTTATTTATTAATTTATAACTTTAAATTTAAATAAAACCATGTTTTTTTTTGGGTTTGTTGGAAGCAAGGTTGCAAGGGGTACGACCTATACACGTCGAGAGTAAATTAAGAAGAGGGAGGGGTGACGCTATTGTGTGTTTGAATAGGGCAAGGGCCTTGAAGACGCAGCGCAGAGCAATGGGCGGGGGAGGAGGAGGAGGAGGTTGGCCTCGGACGCTTCTCCGTGCGTATGTGTATAGGTACAGGTACAGGTATAGCAACTACATGCACACGTACAACTACTCTCTTCTTCCACTGCACGATGCTCCCCTCCACTCCGCTAAACGTTTTTCCACTATCATCTGCAAATCACCACTTTCCATGAATTTCCGCTTTTGTTCTTTCTCTTTCGCCACCGCCAGATTGGACGACATCGATGACATGTTGGCCGAGCTTGCAAAAGAAGAGGAGCGCACAAAGAGGGAAATGGAGGAGAAGGGGGAACAAGTAGAAGAAGATGAAGATTATATGGGGTTGGGGCCTATTCACGAGGACCCTCCCCCTAAGGAGGGCCAAGAGGAGGAGGACGACGAGGACGACGACGATTTTGATGATTTTAATGACGACGAGGAGAATGAGTTGCAAGCCCTGGAGGATCGAGAGGAACAGTTTGAGGAGCACTTTGGCCAATATCAGGATCTCTTGCTCAAATTTCAAAATTCAGGTATTCTATTCACCATTACGATTATCATTCCAAGCAAGAAAAACTTTCTTATCATATATAATAAAAGCCCAAAATTACTTCCAATTGCTCGCATTTTTCCTCACTCTTTCAACGACTAATATCTCTGCAAATTTGTCTCCTGGGTAATATAAGTAACAACAGTGTGCTATGTATAATTCAAAGTTTTATTTCTCATGATAAAATGCGTACACTGCAACACTAATTGGACTTGTATCACAAAATGAGCATTTCACTTTTGTTAAACAGACAAGATGTGACTTGTGATACATTCTTGCTCAAATTGTTTTCTTGCCTGTTTGTAACATCAATAGTCATTCTGGATAACTGGATTAATGTTTTTTTCCGATGTGTTTAGTGTAAGCGTTAGATATAGAGCACGAGCTAGCTAAGAAATCAAACAATGAAATCTAATCTAAACTTCAAGATAGAGTAGCAAATGAAAGAGAGCAATAAACAAAACAATACTTACAACCGTGAAGTATTCGTCGCCTTCTCCATTGTGATCAAATAAAGATTTGCTCTTGAATGCTTAATGTGGGTGCTCAACTCTTTTCCAAAGCAAAGAGAATTTGGGCAATGTTTTGGAGTGCAAAATGATTTTGGTGGTTTTGATTCGCAATAGCAATTTGATAGCACTTTGTTAGCTTGAAGGTGGATAATTGAAAGTGATGTATTGCACATCATTTTATAGGCTTATGGGAGACAAGATGAATGGTTGAGGATTATTTGAATTTGTCAAATTATCTAAATATTCGACAATCGGATTTGAGTCCTCATCTATGAGGATGATGATTAATTCCATGTGTTGAGGAAAAAAGGGAGATGGTTGAGTGACTCACTAAGAATGAGTCAAGTTAATTGGTTGAAGTCATCCAAGAGGTTGAAATATTCTAAGATGACTCATAAGGTGGTTGAGGAAGTTGGGGGATTGGTTTAATGAGTCAACACATGTTTGAGACACATGTGGAGGATGTTTAGGTGAGGTCTAAAATCCATATTTTTATTTAATATTTGAGGAAAATGACATGCATGATTATAATTAATTAATTATTTGAAAGCGGAGAGAAATGATGTTAGTTTGAATTTGAATTGAGGAAGGTGATGAGTTAGCGTGTCAAAGTTAATTTTGACACTAAATGGTAAGATTTAAGTGTCTACATTTGCCTTGCTTTGAAATGGTGTTGCAAAGAAACAATATATTTTTGAAGAATTGTAGACAAAGTAGAGCGTTAATGATTGTGGAGAAAAAGTTGCTCTGAGAAATTGAAAACGAATGTTATCATGCCTTCTCGAGTGTTTGTGCGGGAAAGCGGACAAACACTCAAAATTATTCTAAGGGAAGATGAATAGATAGAGGGATTGATGATCGTTAAATAATGGAATTACTAGTTTCAATATTGATTCTTGCAACATTGTAGGGAGTTTGTGTAAAAGATTTGCTCCTAGCCGTTAAATGCTAGAGAATAGATTGGAAAAATAATATTTTTCGTTCGTAGATTGCACACTTGGATAGTGCTATGTGAATTAGGGTTCACTGTAGTAGATGTGGGAACGATATATCTTGACGATGGTAAGTTGCGGGCCGTAAAATGAAAAATATAGATTGTCCAATGTGCAATAAAAGTTTACAAGATTGATAGTTGCAAGCATTGATAAAGTTGTTTAGCACTTTGATAATTGACGGTAGAAAATATGGATGAAATGACTTGGATAGATGATGGTGGCCGAACTGACCCCAAATAGCCCATGAACTTGAATGTTGCTTACATTGTCTGGATGGATCTCAGGATGATGTAGTTCTTCCAATGTGAGAAGAGATGTAAAGCGATGATGTAATGTAATATTGACCCATGGATCTTATTAACCCAGTTAAGCTAATGATTGCACGTTGTGATTGGATGCGATGATGGATTGATTTCCTCAAACAACGATATATGCAAGGAGTGGATTGGTTTTTGATATATCTTCAGATGAGCTGCACGCTTTAAGGTGCCCCATGAATCAAGGTTCATAAGAGCGGAAGTGAAAAAGTATATTTTGTTGAAAAGCTCCAAGCTTAGATTGGTTGACAGATTGATTGATTTATTGATGGATTAATTGATGGAGAAAGGATGGATATTGTGATGTTGTCGGTCCTAATCGACAGGGGCGGGAGATTGAATGGAAAGAGTAAGAAATGATTGTGGATGATTGATGTGCAAGCATTGACTATATGGATTGATCACATGATTGGATAACATGGAGTTGATTCATTTATGGGATATAGAGGTGATTATGGGATGTATGGTGCATCAAACTTGGTTTTTGCAGTGGAATGCATATAACATGAGAGGAAAATGAATTCACCATTCTCAGAATGACAAATTTGGCATTGATTGTGGTGAATTTATTGAAGGGAATGACGAATATGTTGAAAATTCGAAATTGTCAATAAGCGAGGCAAATTTGTTTATGTGGGTGGCAAATTTGTCTCAAAAGCTTAGTTAGATAGATGCGATGAGGCCTAATAAAATGATGTGCTTGGTTATGGGATTGTGAATGTTAATGAGTGTATTTGAGATGGAGAATGACCATGGAATGATTAACATAGTCTTTATTTGAAAGGTGGTAGGAGAGACAATATCGACTACATCCTCAGAACACTCTATGGGTCGGTCTTCTCAGTACACTATGGGTCCTCCAAGGAGTACACCGTCGTGGCCTTGTCAGAGATTACCCATAGATGCTCCATCCGAGGATGTGTTTATAGAGATGTATAAGAAAAAAGGAGATGGTTTGGATAGTTGCATTGTATATGCTTTGTTTGGAGTTCCAACATGATTTCCAACATCAATAACCGATTAAGAATTGAACAACCTTTATTTTGATATTGTGCATGGCAATATGCATCGATAGTATGGAAAAACCATGATGTCTATTGTGTTATACGCGTAAAGATTAATATATTTACAAGTGCAAGATTTAGTGCATCATGATATGGAAGATTATAATAACACCATTTGTAATGCACATAGTGATCTAGATACATAAAGCAACAATGAAAACAAGATAAAAAGAAACATTTGCAATAATGAAAATCATGTAAATAAAACAAGTGAACAATCAAATGTTCAAGCAAACAAGTAAAAAAATACGCATGATGTACAAGAAAGTAAATAGCAAACAAGTAAGCAAATGACTATACAAACGATTAAGCAAATGACTTTTTGGATTTCCTTGTCTAGAGTAGAACCCTTTGGCATTTGAGATGTGTGACAATTTTGAACCGTCTGATGAGTAATCCGCACAAGGGATGACGAATTTAAGTAATGAAGGACAAGGGATTTTTTTTTTTCGATTTTTTTGTATTTTTAGATATATATATTTTAGTGTTTTTGGAGTTTTTTAGATTTCTAGATGTATATACAAGGGCTACTAGCAAAGGGAAAATATGTTCTAGTACCAGGGAATGAAGCGGTAGTGGATGGAAGGGATACATTGTGGATAGAGTATGGATGCATAGGAATAAATGAGAATTAAGATGATAACTCCAAGGGACACGTGACAGAAGAATCAAGTGTATAGTCATCAAAGTTGCATTGTAAGGATATGCCAAGATGTTTCTAAGAACATGTTTCAAGACGTTTCCTCTTCCTTATCAAGGTCAAAATCGGGAAGAAAGATGGTGCTATGATGGGAAAGATTGGATTAATAAGGATGGTTTCAATGGGTTTGGGATTAAATGGGTAAGGATGGTTTTGGAAAGGTTTGGGATTAAATGGATAAGGATGAGTTTTGATAGGCATATGATGGGTCAGCATGGTTTAGGATAGGTGTAGGATGGGTAAGGATAGTTTAGGATAGGTGTAGGATTGGTAAGGATGGAGGGATGATTTAGAATGCATAGGATTGGAATGAAATGATTTTGCCCCCAAGTGTAAGGTACTTGTAGACATCTAATTATTTTATGCATGACGTTGGAAACTAGTGTTCATCATGGTACTTGCCCAAAGCACTATAAGAACGGTTTTCACTTTTGGATGGATGATTTCTCTCTCTTTTGATTTTTTTGGTTTTGGGATCTCAATTATGGAAGTGTGTGAGATGCATGATGTTGACGCATTGATATTTTAGGTATGTGTTCCAGAGATGTCTTTAGTAACTTCTTTGATTCCTAAGTTGGCTTCTTTCAAATTTACTAGGATATTGTCATAGCCCCTACGATAGAGGGTGCTGCCAAACAGGGTGAAGCGAAAGGTTTGTTGGATGAAGGATGTGTGTTGAGTGCATTAAGGATTTGGAGGGATGGAATGATAGTGGGCATAAGTATAGGTTTCATGATGTGAAGGGTGAATGGAACCAACAATCTTAAATTCAGTAAGACTGGGAGTAGTCACAAGTTGAATGATTGGGAGATTTTATGCTTCATTGCTGTTTTCAATAAACAAAGGAGAGTTGTTTTGTGGTTGTGCTAACACAAGAGGGAGATTGAGTTTTTTATTCATCGGTGCCTTAGAAAGGTTTTCACCAAGGGACTCTTCTTGATTGTTTTGATTGTGATTTGGATGTGCATTGTTCGATAATGCCTCCAAGAGGTTTTCACTAATGGACTTGTATTTTTTAGTTTTTGGATTTTGATTTGGATTTGAATTGTAATTTGGATTTTGATCATTTGATAGTGCCTCAAAGGGGTTTTCCCTATGGTGGGACAATGATTTTAGATTTGGATTGTAGGATTCATCTTGATTGGGGAACACTTGTTCTTAAAAATATGAAGATGTTTCTTTATGCTCTTCTGACTAGAGGCTAGCTAGGAATTTTGTGATTATTTGATCATCATGGGAGGAAACTAATTATAAGTAGGTTTGTTGGTCTCGATCGATGGGCGAGGAATGTTGACTTAAAATATGGAAGGATGGATTGGTGATGTTGATGAAAGGGGTGGTGGCAACATGATCCTTGTAGGAACTATGAGCGACTCCTGTTTCAATTATAGATGAAGTTTCCTTAGAAATCGTAAAAGTATCAATAACATCTTTACATTGATTTTCAAATAGTTTGTAGCCGATGCCTGAGGTCCATTTTTTGCTTTGAAATAGATGGGTTGTAGAATTTCTTGCCTATGGATTTTGTTGTCTACAAGTACCTTTGTCTCTTGGGGTGTATATTGTGGGGTGATGGGGGCTTTAGTGTGTGATAAGAAGTGTGATTGGCCAATGGGTGATAGGTTGTGTTGGTTGGAGGAGGCTTGGTCCAAGATGGGCCCTTGGTAAAAAATGGTATCTTTGTAAAAAATGGGATCTTTGCCAAAAATGGGATCTTGGTTAAAGATAGGTTTTTGGTCAAAGATAAGCTCTTGGGCAAAGATAGGCTCATCGAAAATGGATGGTAGACCATGGTTGTCGAAGATGGGTTGATTGATTATGGATTGGTTGAAAATGGATGTCAAAAAGAGGTTCATGAGAAATGGGTGGAAAGTTATGACCTTGACTTGGAAGCGGAGTAGCTTGATTAGGCTTTTTTTTGGCATACCCCCAAGCTATGATTTTTAGACGTGGATACACTTGGCTCTATCTTAATGTACCCTTTGTTAGTCAAATTTGGGATATGATGCTTTAGTCTCACACATTGGTTGGTGGAATCACCTTTGATTTTGTGATAGTCACAATATTCTTAGCTTTATACCACTCGGGTTTTGGGACTTTTTCATCAAATTGTTTGGTGTTGGGAAATATGACCATGTTCGTAGGGACGAACTTTTGAAGGAACACATCATAAGGTTGCCCCAAAGGAGTGAATTTGCGTTTTCGATTTTCTTGTCCAAGTTGATCACTAGGCAGGGTAATGCTGTTAATAGGTTGGGTGCTTTGGATTTGTTGTGGCTTTGGGATGGAGTGGTGCTAGATGGTAGGGGTGCTAGAATTGGATACCCTTTTCTAGTGTGATAAGAGATGTTGGAATCAAGACTATAAATAGTGGATGGGAGACTTGGTTGATTTTCGGTAATAGGGTTACTAGTGGGAGGTTGATGTTGATTTGGAATGGTTTAGGCTTCAAAATTAGGAGAAAGTTTAGCACCTAGACGTAAGGCTTGTAACAATACCTCATTCTTGTTGACTAGAATATACTCTGATTTGAGAAGGGAGGAAAATGGCTTCAGGGCTAGGTTCCTCATCTTCAACATTGTCCTTTATCTCAATATGATTTTCTTGATTTCCAAAGTGAAAAGGGGAAGTATCAAAAGGCTCCTCTCCCAACCTAGGATTGTTCAATAAGGCCATTTGTCTTGTGATGGGAGACATTTGCTAAGAGAAAGACTTTGATAAAAAAAAAAAAGTAAAAAAATAGATATTTGACTCTTAAGAAAGTGAAAGACCAAAATGACTAAAAGCAAACTGATTGATAATAAGGTACTTTGAGTTTTGACTTCAGGACTAAAATTTATGATTTAAGCTTTAGATTATGACTTGATTTATTGGTTTTAATACTCAAAATATTTTTGGTTTCAATCGAAGGATTTCAACACATGGTTTTCACAAGGAAACAAACATGTACTACTTTAAACACACATGCATTGCACAAAAATGGATAAAACTAGGATGATAGATTTGAACAACTTTTAGGTTTTATGTGTTTTTTGCTTGTCCGTTGAATAGTGTCGGCCCAATATTTCAGAGCACTGACTATCGAGGAAGTGTCATTCCCATAACCCACTAGACCCGGTTTTAAGGGTACGTGAAAAGTAGCTTCTCTGTGCTAACTGCTAATCGATACACCAAAGTTGAATGGAAAAAAGGTTCACTTAGGCTTAAGATTTTTACAAGATTATCTAAGGGAAGTCCTCTAAATACCTTTTGGTATGCGAGGCCCAAAATTGTGGAAGAAGCCAATTTAAAATCCTGGTTGTTTGAGCATGAAAGCCCTTCACTTCACTGTGTGCTTACAACACAACACTGCCTAGGCTTTTCAAATAGTTGACACTCGATTTGTATACCTCGTTGATACATGGAGTTTGGCCTACTGCATAGTGGTGAAATTCACAGTTGATTGAGCTCTTAGAAAAGAGAAAAAAAAAAAAGACTTACACTCGTCTCTGATTCTCAACTATTGTCACCAATGTGACGTCAAGATAAGAGCATACACTCAAGTGGTTCTTGAGTAACAAAAGTTTGCAAATATTGTTTCTGATTTTTTGAGTATCGTCACCAATGTAATGCCACGAAAAAAAGTATACGCAACAAGAGCTACACAAACAAATGATTGAAAAGTAAAGTTAATTAACTCAAAAAATTGAAAAATGATCTAAGTTACTATTGAAAATAAGAATGCTGAAATGAAAAATACTAGAAAACTTGAAATAAAAGGAAATGGATAGCCTAAAAATAAAACATGAAGCAAGAAAACTAAAACTAAAAATAACATTTGATTTGGCTAGTTTTCTTTGGTTTGTCTTGGGTTAACTACCTGCAAGGAAACCTGTTAAAAGTCTTTGTATTGCTAAAGAATCAAGGCAACCTGCAAAAGTTAGTTGAAAAAGTGACAAAAGATGAAAATGACAAAAGAAATTAATGTTCTTGAACGATTTTTTGGTTACACAATAAAACCAAACAACGAATTTGTTAGTAGTTAGAAAACCCAAAAAACAGAGATAAAATGAAAAACATAAGCTTATAGAATGATTTCGTTACTATTGGTGATGATTTCGCTGAAGTTAACTACGATTTTGGCAAAGTTATGCACGATTTCGCTATTCATCTAGAAGACAAAAATAGAAGACAAAAGTAGAAATGACCAAAACAAAAGATTGATAATAGAGGAAAACAAACAAAGAGACCTCAAGAAAGTTGGAAAAATGTGAAAAGAGACCTAAAAAGTACTCAGAAACGATTTACTACTTAGTACCTTCAACAAATTCCCTGAAGTTAGCTACGATTTCGCTACTTCGCAGAAAAATGGTTAAATCGAAAATTGAAAGTACAAAACAGAAGAAAACATAAACTAAAGACTGTTTGAAAACAAAAAAACTACAAAAAACACATAAAATAGACAGGGATAATTTTGTTGTTTGCTGCAATAGTTTTGCTGAAGTTTGCTACGAATTTGATGTTACATAGGCATACACACAAGTTCAAAAACTCAGACAACGGACCTGCAACTACAAAACACACTTCCAAAACCAAGATTAACTTTATGTGCACAAAGAAATCAATTAAAAACCACTGAACATGCTCCTAAATGCACCTTTGATGTCTATGATTTATAAGATGAAGGAAGGTCTCATCAGGGGTGCCAAAATGTAAGCGTTAGATTTAGAGTGCAAGCTAGCTAATAAATCAAGCAATGAAATCTAATCTAAACTAAAAGTTAAACTTTAAGATAGAGCAACAAATGAAGAAAGCATAAACAAAGTAATACTTACAACCATGAAGTATTCGTCACCTTCTCCATTGTGATCAAATAAAGATTTTTTCTTAAATGCTAAATGTGGGTGCTTAGCTCTTTTTCAAAGCAAAGAAAATTTGTGCAGCTTTTTGGAGTGCAAAATTACTTTGATGGTTTTGATTTGCTTTGATTTGCAATAGTGATTTGATAGCACTTCGTTAGCTTGAAGATGGACAATTTAAAGTGATGAATTGCACACCAATTTATATACTTATGGGAGACAAGATGAACGGTTGAGGATTATCTGAATTTGTCAAATTATCTAAATATTCGATGATTGAAATAGAGTCCTCATTTATGAGAATGATGACTAATTCCATGTGTTGAGAAAAAAGGGGAGGTGGTTGAGTGACTCACTAAGAATGGGTCAAGTTAATTGGTTGAGTCATCTAGGAGGTTGAAATGTTCTAAGATGACTCATAAGGTGGTTGAGGAAGTTGAGGGATTGGTTTGATGAGTCAACATACGGTTAAGACAAATGTGGAAGATGTCTGGGTGAGGTGTAAAATTCAGATTTTTAATTAGTATTTAAGGAAAATGATGTGCATGATTATAATTAATTAATTATTTGAAAGCGGAGGGAAACGATGTTAATTTGAATTTGAATTGGGGAAGATGATGTGCTAGCGTGCCAAAGTTAATTTCGATACTAAATGGTGAAATTTAGGTGTCTACATCTAGTTAGTTACCGCACTCAAAAAAATGAGTGAGGTAGAGCACTCTAAACATCAAACAAAACCATTTACATGGTTATATAGAAGAGTTCATGGTCGAAACCTCGGTTCCAAAATTAATATTCATGCACAAGAAAGTAAACACAAATTTTCTTAGTTTTTAGAGTCTGAAGCAGTGGATTATATCTACCTTTCCCACCCCATTTTAAAAAATGCTTAGAGGTGCTTGTGTGCTTTGTGAATCCCCTTGTCTTGAGATTATTAACCAATGTATGAAATAATCCTTGTAGGAACAAGCACTCTCTCATTAGAGACAACTGCAATGACTAGGTTACTATACTTCTAGGAAAAAAATGGAGACCGGCAGGTGGCCTAGGGCCGCAAGAAAATAAGAGTGGCACAGGAGGAAGAGCACATGGATGAAACAGAACCACAAATAGATGAGTAGATGGGATATCCACCTAAATGAATGCCCAAACCTTAACAAATAAATAAAAAAAATATGTGAATGAAAGGATTGGAATAGTCAAATGGAAAAAAAAAACAAGTAGGAAGTGACAACATTATATCACATTTTTCAACTCGATTTATGTACATTGCGAAAACGTATACATAGGGGTTGAAATCAAATGGAGGGAGAAAACACTCATGGCTCAAATAAGGACTAGTTTCCATAGACTCAGATGTGAGACGGGCAGTTTTGATGACTCATATGGAAGAAGGGGAGGAAATGATATACGTTTTCTGCACCATAGGAGCAGGGGCAGTAGAAATAGATAGATATTTTATCCTTGAATGCCTAGCTTACAAGGATATTCGAGTCAAGTATAAGGAAACATTAAGAGTTGGCTCCATGTTGGAGCTATTTGAAGAGACTAGGATAAAAGGAGTTAGGGGCGCTGATATCCCAGATCAGTAGTAGAAGGAACAATCTTCTTAAAGAAACAACTTGACCTGCAATAACATCAACTATGGGTGGTTGAGGCAGCTGTAACAATTTGTGATCCCATAGATGTTAGGTCTCATTGACGTAGTTAAAATCATTTCATTTCATAGAGAAATGACTACTCAGGGAAAATAATCATTATGGTGACAACTCTAGTACTAAAAATGCTCTCATGTTATGGAAATTCAATAAAAATAAAATATGATTTTCATATTTTTTAAATTTTATATGAAGAGGTGCACTATATAAGTCATCATTAAATCCTAGCTCATTAAGTTATGTTGTGGTTAAGTACTATTTTTGTAATTCCGCTCAAGTTGTGTGTATTCAATGTAGAGCTATAATTAATTCACACTGAAGGAGATATAAGGACGAATA
This sequence comes from Torreya grandis, assembly GCA_037957365.1. Lineage (NCBI taxonomy): Eukaryota > Viridiplantae > Streptophyta > Pinopsida > Cupressales > Taxaceae > Torreya > Torreya grandis. Next base: position 1,101,573 of record JARHVA010000556.1, read on the forward strand.
ATGATAATTACGGTATTTTGTTTCCCAAGGTATTCCACTAATGGATTCTCTCCTATGTTCTTATTTTGTAAGAAGACACAGGCTTGGGGCTCTCCATTGCAGTATATTGTTGCTCAAAAGTGTCGATCTCTTGACTAATGCTTCATGTGAGCACTTCTAGTCAAATCACAAACCGACCCTTGCACAAGAAAGAACTTCTTGGCTGTATTATCAGAAATGTGGAAGCCAAAAAATAATGTCTAATAATTTTGGATACACAAAATACATTGGGGCACAAAGACCCAAGGGCTGCCTTCAAGCTAATGTGGCTTCCATGCAAGTGGCCTGCCTTGCCAACGCAATGGCATGATGTGCAAAATACTCTATGGAAGATTTAATTGTTTTCTAATTAACATACAAAAGAAAAGAAAATAAATTACATAAAGGAAAAGGCGCTTATGGTACACGATATCTACACACTATCATCAAAGCTGACTTTGAAGGTCTTGCCCTATCCAACATACCTATTTGGCACGTGAGACCCCCTTGTGAGTTAGTTTTAACCTTTGCCTTATAAATATTGTTTCCAATTTGTACTCGAGTGTTGACCTTGCGATAAACCTTGGGAATAATGAGCCTTGCCAATCTGCCTAAACCCTTGAAAGTATAGGGACAAAACGGAATGAAAAATCTACTCTTATGTTTTTGGTTGTCAATCTAATTATGATGCCAACTAAAGGGAGGTACATCAACAACCAAATCCATGATTTTATGCGTTAATAGATGAAGGAATTAAGTTAAACGTTTTTTTTCCATGTTACTTTAGTATGATCAGACTGTCCACTAAAGGCAGATCCAATCCAACTAGACCAAGTATTTTTGTGTTTATGAAAAAGATTGAAATTTGAACTAAAAGAGAAAGGTGAAGTTATGTTGTTTTCTGGAGTTCAAATGCTTGGACTGTCCACTAAAGCTGGGTCCAATCAGATCAAGTGTAAGCCTTTCACCACACAAATGAAATAGCAGAAAAATAAAGGAAATCCCAGAAAAAGAGGAATACTATCCGAAAAGTGAAAACAAATCATCCAAAAAAGAAATGAATATGCTATGGCTGCCTGTAAGCTGTCAATTACAATATCAAACTAACACTTAAGAGTCAAGACCCAAGTGAAGCAAGGTAATCTTAGCCATCACCTTAAACATGACAAGTAGATGAATGTAAACAAGAAACTTATCAGTTTTTAAAACTTACAGCCTATTGTAATTTAGCAGTTCACTTGAAAGAAATAAGCATTTGCTAATTTTTTCCTCCAATTTGTTGTTGCAAGTTTTTACACAGGCTCCAACAGATGGCGGGTATACGCCCTATCATTTTAGGATTGCTGGAATTTGACCAAAGGCACAAGTTGTAGCACAGTTCTCAAAAGAAGCCCTTTGATGGAATAGAGTTGGGTGCATGTGAGCGAAAACCTCTCAAGGGAGAGGGTTCCACCTATAATCGTCCATGTGTTTTAATATCATTCACTAACAAATACAAGAAATGGATATTCACAATGATGCTAACCTGCTATACAATGATTTGAATTTCACAAGTAAATGTCAAAAGATAGGGAAATGTAGAGCAGAAAAGAAAATCAGATTTCCATTCAAACACTGAACAAGATCTATTGTGAACAAACTGATATTTATCAAATCTAGTATTCACTCGAATTAAAATAAATATAGCACCAAAGTCTAAGGATTTAGTAACCCTGTGAGTGAATTCTATAAACATAACTTGTTAAGATAATCTCGTGCAGAAGATAACAAAAACTCATTCATCTATAGAGATTTGGTTAATGGTCACAATTTTGCCAATGGGAATGGTTAGAATAGCACAAGCTCAATCTATTCAACTCATAAAACATCATATAGATCCAATCAATAAAAACTTGAAGCTAAGAAAGCACAAGGCATTTATCTAATTGAGAAAAAGAAAACACAAACTCACCATACATGCACACAATGATATATTGAAGCTTGAAAATTTAATAAAATTGTCAAATTCTCCGTCTTCCATTCTAATTAAAAAAGGTTAAATACAAAATATTTTTATATAAGAGATGGGACACAACCACATCTTCAAAGTTCTTACATATCCTTAAATTACTGCTTAAAATAAACTAGTAAAGTTGAATGTAATCACTATACTATTGCTAAAAATATCAGATCACTTGAGACAACTGATGTTAAAACTTCCACTATCAAGTCCCTTGGACTTATCGCATGCTTGAATGCTATGTTCCCAGAATACCACAACGCCCAAATTGAAATTTCAGTTCACCATTTGTTTTCCCTTCAGAGCCTGCATGCAGAGAGAATAGTCTTTGTCCACTCATGATAGATCAGTAATTGGCTTCCTGAATTGAAGCCCAATTTGAGTGATCACTTTTGCATTATCAAATAAAGGACTTTTGATGTACTCATCAACAACATTTTCTTTCTTTAATCTTCTAACTGCATCTGTCGAGAAAATCAAAGATTTTCTGATTGCCCTTTCTATATTCAGTGGTCACCTCTTCTTTGAATGCAGTGACAAAGCTACCTAGCATGTTAGTGAACTCATTAGAAGATACCAAACTGCCGTCTTCCTTGTACAACTGTGGCATACTTGCATTTGAAAACACAGAGAGAATCTTTCCCAAGAATATATTTAACTGTGACATTGTGTCTGTAAGAATCTGTGACAGTTCCCCAGATACTGTCCTGGGCTTTGCAATAAAGCCCTCACACGAATTAATATCAAACACATGCATAATTGGGATATTAGGAAGTAAACCTTGTTTGACAATTTTGGCAATGGCAACCAACTTCTTCTCTATCTCTGAGACTTTCAGCAAATAGTTTTGAATATTCTGCTGCAGACTGGTTATACTGTTCCAACTTAGCCTTCCGCACTTTCACCAATGATTTAAAAAACAAATCAAGGGTTGTAATATCCCTTATGATTTTTCTCTATTTTAATTTTTTTTGTAATTTTCTGAATTTAAGCAAGCTGAAATAAATCCTAAACAACATACAAACTCAAACTCTAAATCTGATAACAACCCAACTGTAATTTTTATCAAAGGGTCGACTATAAATTCAAAACTGATTTCAACAAACCCTTACTGCAAAAAACCCACAACAAATGAATAAACTCAACAATAAATACCAATCAATGCCTAGTAGCTTGGAAACAAGGTACAACAGTCCCCAACTGGTACGACAAGCTGGAATATGCTGCTGTAGATGTACGACAATCCCTTTTGGAGTGTGATGCTGGTTGGGATGTCCACAGTGGACACAATGAGGCAGCAAGGAGAACACCCAACAACAAAGGCAACAAGGAGGGTGTACAACAGTCCTTAATTCAGATTGACGCCAAACATAGATATGGGGTGAACACTGTCCAAATAGCCATGCAGAGTTCTAAGAACAACAAACATCCCCCTAAATATCAATGTAGCAGTCTAAAAATTATTTCAAGCCCTAACAAGGACTGGAAAATGATGGCAATCCTCAATCACGATAAAATTGAAATTTAATCCTAATTCGCAAGCAAAATAATGATTCCTAGATGGAATCACCTTAATGAGTTAGAGGGTGTTCATCCTCTACACTTATATATCAGAAGGTTTTCATCTTCAGATGAAAACATTGAAAACAATGGCTCAAGCTCTGGATTAGGGTTTGATTGTCAAAGATGAATAATGAATGACTCTTTTTAGCCCAACTTTTCATTTTGTAATTTCTCTTTTTCATTTTCATCCTGAAAGAATTTAAAAATACTTTTAATAAAATATCACTTTTCACCTGCTTAATGATAGTTTCTTTTGGCCCTCTTAATAAATAATAATAATACACAAGTGTCTTTTTTATGTTATAAAATAAAAGTGACTTAGGACAACTCAAAGTATTATCATTAATTTATTTCCCTAACTTTATCTCGCCTATGGGTGAGAACAAATAGGCTTCAGGACTTCTGATTGGCTTAATTCCGAAAAGGGGACATGACACGCTGTCCTTCCTAAAATTGCTTGCCCTCGAGCAATTGCAGATTAAGATGCTCAAGGATCTTTGCACCTTCCAATGTAGCATCATCTGTGGGGAGATCTTTCCAACACACCAAATATTTTGTTATGCCCCTGTTTCTCAATTTCTTCTCTCTGACATCAATAATAGCTTCTAGAAACAAGATCAATTTACATTCATCATCTAAAGAAACTAACTCAGTTGCAAGAATGATGTGCTGTCTTAGTGCCCTTCTGAGGCACGAAACATGAAATACATTATGAATTCTGATGTAATCTGGAAATTCAAGCTCATAAGCAACCTTTTTAATCCTCCACTTAATCTTGTAAGGGCCAAGAAGCGAGACTTGAGTTTTTCAACACCCCTTTTCTTGAGAAAAGATTGCCTATATGAAATGTCCCAAATAGGATGATTTGCTGAATATTAGGATTATTTGGAAACCCTACTTCAATAGGGAAAAATTCTGATTTTATTGCAACAAACTTTAGTTGCCAACAACCTTTCAAATATAGCTTAAAAATATGTCAAACCCCTAACAAATAGTAGCTGCTCCAAACAAGAAATTATAGCCCTTCAAAAATAGAATCTATTCTTCAAACCCTAGGCATCCTTGGCTGCAATATTATTTCAAAATTATAGATGTTTTATCATGCCACAAATCTCATAAAACCCTCAATAAATTGCATAAATAATATTGCAATGAAAGCATAATTTTTAGTGAATTTTTTGAATGTCTTTATGACTAAAAAAGCCCAAAAAGCCAATCGCCCAACCTGGAAAATTGTAAAAAAATTACAGAATTCAATTTATGACAAAATGAGCTTCACAAGAGGTCCAAACCTCTCCCAAAGCAAGTTGCCACTATGCATAAAATTAGAAATAATTCCAGAATTGTCTTTAGGGCAAAAAAACTCAAAGAAACATATGAATATACTCCCAAACCAAGTCGCCACTCCTCAAGAGCAAGTCGCCAACCTGAAAATGACCAAATGGTGTCTAAAACATCTTTGTAGGACTAGATGATTCTAATGGTAACCCTTGAATGAAGCTATCTTAAAGAAGGAAGAGGTTTTTCATCTCTCAACTCCATGGCTTGAAGGGTTTTGTCTTCAAAGCAAATGGCTTAGCCTTTGTGTGCAAATAGACCAAATTTCAATATCCAAAATCATAACATGCCCTCTCCAAATGAATCCTCTTTTATTTTTGTAGCCTTCCAAGTGTGGCACTTAAAAGAGGAAGGGAGGGTAACTTAAAATATTTTAAAAAGCCTTTCCTTATGATCTTTTTTTAAAATCACTTAAGATTTCATGACTCTTAAAGGTCCATTATTAAAGTGAAATAAGAAACATAAAGTAACTTCCAAAAATGTACTTTTTACAAATATTCAAACAAAACATTCAGTACTCTTTTCCCTTTATGCTCATCCCTTAGCGCTAAGAATAAATTAAGGCTAAGGGTCTTCCATGATGTCCCTATGAAAAGAGGGACATGACAATTTTCCTATCTAAAATTGCTTGTCCTCAAGCAATAGAACTAACCAAAGTGCTATCTCCCCCATGGGTTTTGTGCCAAACTCGAACCTAGGCCATTCCTATTGGAAAGACCCCTCTTGATGATGCCCTCTACAGCTATAGATGAAGTTCTCTTGTTGCTTAACCAAACTGAAAATGAAAACACAGCAGTACCTCATACTTTTACTTCTTGTCCTTGAGCCCAAGTGTTCCGAAAATGCCTATAAGATTCTGAAAACAAGAAAATCTTTAAAGTTGGCATCACAAAGGTGGCTGGAAAATTGTATTCCAGCTAGGTAGTCTTCAAGTATTAGGGCCTTGATTGCCTTTGTATCTACACCTGCACATGAAGAAAACGCATTAGTCCAAAAAGTTATCTTCCCCTTCATCTTTGTATTTTTGGTAATGTTTTCTTTATGGAGTATGACTGCAAACTCTTCATTGCTAGGTGCGATGTAGCCCCTAGCATCTACCCAAAAAATGATTTTTGTTTTTAATACCTTGCTGCCCCAAGCGTATTCCATTTTATGCAACTCATAACAACTGCATATGCTCTTGATTCTGCCCTTAAAACTCTCCAATTTGAATCTCCTAAGGGCTGAAAACTTATGTGTGTGGAAGTGTTAATTCCACTCTTGACACATAAATTCATTTGTTTTCTTGTATTGGAGCAAACCAATTCTTTTACAAAATTGAACCATTTATTTTGACTTTCAATAACCTTGCAATTTTTTATTGAAGCCAATTCATCCATCACCAAAGTGGTTTCCAACAACTCCTTTGTGTCTATGCCACATAAAAGAGACATTTTGGACATAGGTAAGCAAAAGAAATCAGAATTGAAAAATATTAAAGAGTTTTCCTCTATATATATCTTGATGGTGTTGAAAGCACATGTTGAGTTCTCCAAGCATGGAAGTTGCATACCTTGGAGAAGTGATGCAACAATTGAACCCTTGTCCCCAAAAGAAAATTTACACTTTCTTGCAAATTCAGATTCTGTAGGGTGTTGTTCACTTCTTTTTTTAATCTTATTCCATGTGTAAATATTCAGCTAAAGTGGCTCATCCACCCCTTCATCACGACCAACACCAAACGTCCTCTTGGTTTCAAACTTCGGGGTGTATTTAACAAGCTGAATTGATACTTTATTTGCCATTTTTCCAAACTATATGCTACGCTGAAATGACAAAAAACTTAGAATTTTCTGAGTGTATTTGCAAATTTCTCCTCGTGCAATTGGCATGTCCCTCTTTTGATAGGGACATCTTGGAAGAACCTTAGCCTTAACTTATTTCCGGGGGCTAAAGGACAATCATAAAGGGAAAGGAGTATTGAATGTTTTGTTTGAATATTTGTAAGTAAAAATACCTTTTTAAAAAGTTACTTTATGTTTCTTATTTCACTTAAAGAGGGGACCTTTAAGGGTCATGAAGGCTTAGTGATTGAAAGAAAATATCATAAGGAAAGGTCTTTTAAAACATTTTAAGTTACCCTCCCTTCCTCTTTTGGGCGCCACACTTGGAGGGCTAGAAAAGTAAAAGATGATTCATTTGGAGAGGTGAGGTTATGTTTTGATATTGAAAATTGGTTTATTAGCACGAAAACACTAAGCCATTTCTTTGAAAACGAAACCCTTTAGGCAAATAAAGTTAGGGGACGAAAATCTTCTTCCTTCTTCAAGTTAACTTCATTTAGGGGTTATCATTGGAATCAACTAGTCCTACAAGGGTGTTTTAGACACCATTTGGGAGGGTGATGACTTGGTTTGGGAGTGAAATCTCATGCTTTTGGGGGTTTTTGTGCCCTAACGGCAATTTTGAAATTATTTATATTTTTCTGTATAGTGGCAACTTGAATTGGTAGAGGTTTGGATCTCTCGTGGTCATTTTATCTTGAATTAAATTTTGTAATTTTTTTATAATTTTTTAGCTTGGGCAATTGACTTTTGGGATTTTTTAGCCATAAAAACATTCAAAAAAATTCATTAATAATTCTTCTTTTTATTGCAAATATATTTATGCAATTTATTGAGGGTTTCATAAGATTTGTGGCATAAAAAAATATCTATAATTTTCAGATTAAATTTGCAGCCAAAAATGCCTAGGGTTTGAAGAATAAAATATTTTTTTGAAAGTTTATACTTTCATGTTTGAAGCAACTATTAATTGATTGGGGTTTGGCATATTTTTTTGCTATTTTTGAGGTGTATTTGAAGGGTTGTTGGCAGTTAGGATTTGCTGCAAATAAATTATAATTTTTTCATATTGAAGTAGGGTTTCCAAATATTCCTAATATTTAGCTAATCATCCCCTTTTGAGACATTTCTGTGGTATCAGAGCCAATTTATTGGCCAGTTGCAGGGTGCGAGTGACTTCGATGGATTGACAACCTAAGTTTTTGCCAAAAGAAGAATACAAAGATCCCATTCAAAAGGTAGAGATGAAGAAGAGGATAATGGATGAAGCCATGAATGAATTATTGCAAGCCATGGAGAATTATCGAAGGGAACTAAAGGCACTAAGTCCCAAAGATGTGGCAAAGTCTGTGAGGTTAAGCCCTAGACCTAAAAGGTGTCTTTTAGAAGAAAAGAAAATTGAACTATATGTGAATGATGAGCTTCAAAAATTAGAAAAAGGGTAGCCAATGATTGAATATTCTGAGCCACAAGAATCGGAAATGCAAAGGCAACTTAGTGAAGGTCTCCAACAAGCTATGGAACAACCAATGGAGTTGTAAAGAGTAGTCCCTAAAGGGGAAGTAACAGAAATTCAGAACTTCCCAAGGTGAAACAAGAAGTTCAACAACTTCATGAGCCATCAAAAGAACAAGGTAAATATCTTTTATTTGTAGATGTCTATTTAGCTTCTAATGATTGTATGCATGACAGTGAAGTCGAAAAAGGTGAAAACAAGGAGCTTGAGCTAAAGACAAATGAAATTAAAGTAAAAATGACATCACTTGTTGTATACCAAAGTTTCAAGTTTGAAGAACATCTATTGACTGATTTTCAGAACAGCGCTATAAAGAGTCATGTGATCGAAGAAAATATTGGAAATCTTGAGGATATAAGGCATGAGGACTCTTTGATTCAAGTCCACAATTATTGGCACCAGGAGGTATGAGATCCTGATAATTTTGAGTTTTACAAAAGTTATCAAATCTAATTTTAAATTCTTTATGGCTAATTCCATGGGAATAAAGAAAAAATCAAAATTGTTTGGGGTATGGAGGATATCCACCTTAGTGAAGGATATTTCAAAAAATAGACTCAACTTGGTTCATTGAAGGGTTAACCAAATCCCTTAAGGGATCGGTCAAAACTTTTAACCCTCCTCCTTTACAAGTGGCCATACAAAGGGCCCAATATTGTGAGCTTGCAGCTCCCATAGTGCAAAATCTGCCCTTTCAAAGGCAAAGCAACAAGCCTTACATTTTGTGGAACATGTGGAAGGAAGAAGGGCAAGGCAGCCTAGGGAGACAACTCAGAATTTGGTAAAATCGGACCTCAATGAGCAGAAAAAAGGGTATTCCCAGCAAGGAGAAGGGCATCTGAAGGGGCTGCAAATGAATTCAAAGACTTTTTCACATCAAAAGAAGAGTTTCCAGCCAAAGGAAGGACCCTTGGAAGGGCTGCAAACAAATGACAACAATGTTGAAAAGGCAAAAATAGCCCCTAATGCAAAGGAGCAAGCTACAAACATAGAAGGAAGCATGGTGGGCACCTTGGCAACAATAACCGGAATTCTTAATAGTCATCCTTTTCAAGTTAGAGGAGTATCGCAGAGCAAAAAAAAGTCACCATACTCATAGATAGTGGGGCTACACATACTTTTGTTGATAAGAAGTTGGCTACAAGGTGTGGCTTAAATACTATTTCTTTTGAGGGTTTCAAGGTAACACTATGAGATGGATTTTCTATTCCTTGTCATCATAAGATTTCTGATTTAAAACTCACTTTGGGAAATCATAAGGTTGAAGGAGATTTCCATATGATTGATATTGGTGAGGTTGATGTGGTTTTGGGGGTACAATGGTTGCACTCCCTTGGAGAATACACACAAAACCTTCAAACTATGAAGCCGAAATTTAAAACAACAGGTAAGAAAATGAAAATTCAAGGATTGAGCAAAAGGGCACCCATGGTTGTGACCTCAAAAAGAATAGAAAGAGCTTTCAACAAGGGGCAGGTTATATGGGAAGCCAAATGTTTTGTTAAAGACATGAATTTTGAGTTGGAACAACCAACTCTCATGAAAGAAAGGAGTCACATACATGGCATGTTGGGTGAAGAAAAAGTGGGAAAGGTTACCCATACAAAAGAATCAATAATGGGGGCATAGGGCAGCCTCTAAAGTATAAAAAGAACTTCCATATTCTTCTTTGTATAAGCTGGTTTTTAAGGTATGCTAAAATGTGGTTTCTAAGGCATGCTAAAGTGAACGAGGGTTTTGTTGAGAGGAGTCAATGCTAGTTTGTTCCAAGGTATGGAAAGAGTTAATTCTTTTTTCTCTTGCCAATTCTGAAAAATTGTGTTTAAAATTGGTATTGTGGGGGAGTAAGATTCCATATTTGAAGAGAATGAAGAAATCTGAAAATTGCATGTAAAGAAATTTGCAAATACACTAAGAAAATTCCGAGTCTTTTATTTCATTATAGCTTAGCATACAGTTTGGAAACATGGCAAATAAGATGTCAACTCAGCTGGTTAAATACACCCCAAGGTTTGAAACCAAGAGGACATGTGGTGATGGTAACAATGAGGGGATAGATGAACCACTTCAGCTGACTATTTGCACATGGAACAAGGTAAAAAAGGGCAATGAACAGCACCCTACAGGTTCTAATTTTGCAAGAAAATGTAAGTTTTCCTTTGGGGACAAAGTTTCAATTGTTGCTTCACTCCTCCAAAGTATGCAACTTCCATGTTTGGGGAACTCAACATGTGCTTTCAAGACCATCAAGGTACATATAGAGGACAACTCTTTGATATTTTCCAATTCTGATTTCTTTTGCTTATGTCCATAATGTCTCTTTTATGTGACATAGACACTAAGGAGTTGCTATAAACCCGTTTGGTGATGGATGGGTTGGCTTTAATAGAAAATTTCAGCGTTATTGAAAGTCAAAATAAATGGTTCAGGTTGGTAAAAAAGTTGGTTCACTCCAATACAAGAAAACAAATGAATTTATGGGTCAAGGGTGGAACTAACACCTCTACACATGAGTTTTCAGCGCTTTGGAGATTCAAATTGGAGAGTTTGAAGGGTAGAATCAAGAGCTCTACATCCTCTTGTAAAACTTTACAACATAAAAAATTTACTTGAGGGGATCCATTAATCACACCTTGAAGAGTAACTTCCTTGTCATCCACCTTGAATTTGAGTCTCGAGCTTTTATAGTTGAGGGTGAATTCCCCTAATGAATGCATCCATTGGATCCCAAGCACAAGATCCATAGCCCCTATGTCAATCATGTAAAAATCATCACATACCTCATATTCCCCTAGTGAAATGGTGAGCTTGGCAATTCTTTTGGTGCATGGTAAGGAAAATCCTTCTGCTATTGTCACTTTGAATCCTATAAAATCTTCTCTTTCAAGATCTAACTTAGCCACCAAATTTGTACCAATGAAATTGTGGGTAGCCTCATTATCAATCAAGATGGTTACCTTTTGTCCCTTTAATGTTCCGCTCACCTGAAAATGATGATACTTTGGTGCCCCGGAAAGAGTAGCAAGAGTGCTGCCCATTTCTTGATTGTCCTCATGTACATGCTCATCAACAACATTTTCATTTTCCTCAACATTAGTACCAATAAAATCAAAATCAGAATCTTCATCAATTGCCTCAATGTAATGGACTTGTCCTTTGCCCATATAGCGGTGACCTTTAGTCCATGGATCTTTGCAAGTGAAACACAAACCTTTCCTTCTCAATTTATCTCTTGCATCCTTCATATTGCTGCTATAGGGCAGTGATCTATGTGGTGGAACATAAGGTGAAAAATGCTTCCTTTGTTGCTCATTGGGTGATGCTCTAGGCTGCCCACTTGGTGCTCGTGGCTGCCCACTAAAATCAGACCTTGGCTGCCCTGTATTTATCCCTTTGGGCAGCTGCCCTTGGCTGCACTCTTGGCCATTCATTGCCCTTGTATGCTGAACATTCTAGATCCAAAGCTTTAGTAATAGCATCTTGCACAGAAAGAGGGTTAAAAGCTTTAACCAAACCTCTCAAAGACTCAATCAAACCCTCAAGAAATAAAACAACCAACCTCCTCTCACTAACATTCGGTACCATGACTGAAACCTTTTGAAAACCAGCAACATATCTTTCAACATCATAATTTTGTTTGAGTTGTGCCAACTCATGAAAGTGCATCTCCGAATCTCTCCTATCAAATCTCTCCATAACCCTCTTACCAAACTCTTCCAAAGTAGTAATGGATTCGTGGCCTTGTGTGATTAAGCCATGAAACCACCACTCATGAGCAATACCCTCCAAATGTAAGGGAACAAACTTGAGAGCCTCATCCTTAAACTGGGGGTTAAGTGATAAATGTTTCTAACTTCTGCAACCATGATCTCACAGGGAGTTTATCAGTACCATCAAAAATAGGAAGAGAAATCTTACTCAACTTTTGCTGCAAATCTCTACAGGGTCGCATGTTAGGAACCGTAGGTTTTGATCTCTCCATCTCACAATAATCATGAAAAGACGAGTGTTTGTGTGTCGTAGCTTAGGGCCACATACTCTTGTTGACGAATATCAAGTGGATCACCCCTTGGTGTCTCCATCTCCACTACTGGGTCCTTCTGCAAAAAAGTAGCCTTGAAGAATCTATGAGGGGGTTTAATAGAAACCTTTTCATTGTCATTCGAACTATCCTCCCCTGAATGGTGATGGCTCTTACTTGAATCTTGTGTGGTTTTCAACATAGCTCTCATTTGCATATTCAAAGTACGCTGAAAGTCACTCTGGCTTTGTTTGATCAAATCCTGCAAAAACTTCACCTGCTTTGAAGAAAACCACTTGGGCTCTTGATCCTCCATTGTCTTTTCCTCTCTAGTAATACAAAACTTCTTTACCTGTGTACGTCCAAAACCAAAACTCACAAGTGGACAAGATTGGTGCTCTGATATCACTGTAATGTCTCCTTTGTTTGCTAAAGGGCCAACTAAGGGTTTTCTCTAAAATCCACAAACTGAATTATGAAATTAGCAAAATCAGCAAACCCTAGCTCAAGTAGATGTTCCAAAAACATGCAAATTGCATTCAAACCCCACTCGCCAATGTGCAATAAATATGTAATTTTCAGCAATTACTTTGGTCAAATTTCACCTCAATATGATCCAATATGAGGCACAAACTAAAAATATAAATATTGTATCTTTTTACCTCTCGAATGTAGATGAATTTTTGATTTAACCCTGCTGAAAAATATCTGATTTTATGCATAAAAACAACAGCTGAATATTCACCAAATCTCACTCAAACCCTTGCAAAAATCATGAATAAAATATCAAAAATAGCCAAACAATTTATGCGCCCTTTTAGGGCACTCAAGGTGGTTAAACACCTTCCCAAACCAAGTCGTCCCAAGTCAAATATGCAAACAAAAATTCATAATTAATTGTTATCTTCCAACTAGGGTTTTAAACCCCTTCAATTATCATCCACTCATGCCCAATCAAGTCTCCACACTTGGGAAAAATCAAACAATAATTATTAGCCTCAAATCAACAATTTGTGAAGTCAAAACCCTCATAAAATCTATCCAATAAAATAAATAAATAAATCAGAAATTATTATTTATTTATTCATTTAAATTGTCCTTGGAACCCTTGCCACATCACATAGGAAATCAACACCACACTTCAATAATATTCACCAATTAATTTCAACAATGAAACTTTATTAATTGGACATCAAATTATCTATAAAACCCTCTCAAAGATCACACAAAGCAAGTCGCCCCACTCTAGGGCAAGTACCAAATCCACCTTAGCAAAGGTGGCATCAAAAGCCACCTTTTTGTCGATAATTTAGTTCCAAAATCTACAAAACAATTATTGCGCATGTATTCCAGTATTTTTTCAAGCATGAAGAATCACAATATCAAACTCAACATATCTTTCAATTGAGATCTTCACCATGTACTTGTACCCTCCAAAGAGGGGCAAACCACCTTGGGGGGTCAAATACTTTTAACTCTCTTTGCCGACTTTTAGAACATCCTTTTTTTCTTTTTGATCACTTTCAAGCCGACATTCATTTTTTTCAAATAATAATATTAAATTAATTGCCTAAATAATAAATAGTAATTAAAATTACTTTTAAGCAATAATCCAATAATTAATATTTTTTAATATCTTAGTGGTAAAAACCAATTTTGAAAATATATTCTATTATTCAATTAGAATTGCCTTATATGGATAAATGATAAAAATCAGTATTTGGGCAATCATAATTTATTAATAAAATAAAACCCCAAAAGTGGTCTTTTAGTCTGGGGAAAGTAAACTAAAGGTTTTCAATACCTATTTATAAGTGATTTGAAAATGGGGACATTACAAGAGTGCAATCATTGTATACCAAACACAAGGTTGGTTTCCCCAATACCAACCACATAAAAGTCATTTTCAATGAAATGTATTTTCATCATTATGTTTAGCTTGGGGATTTTAGTGGTGCAAGGGATGGTGAAGCCATCTGCGACAATCACACGAAAACCACTAAATTCAATAGATTGTAATCCACATAAAAACACTAATTTTTTATCAATGAAATTATGGGTAGCTCCACTATCACTAAGAATAGTGACATCCATACCTTTCAAACTACCCTTCACACGAAAGGGATAGTACTTAGGGGTTCTCGATAAAGAAGCAAAAGTTCCCTCCAAGTCTTCTTCACCAAAGATTTCCAAATGCTCCTCATCATAGGTGGTTGTCCCTTCTTCATCCTCATCTCCATTTGAATGCACTTCAATGTAGTGCACTTGACCTTTCCCAAGACAATGGTGACTCAGTGACCAAGGGTCTTTGCAATCAAAGCACAACTTCTTTCTTCTCATTTCATTTCTTGTCTCAAAACTCTCTCTTAGCAGCTCTCTTTGCTGCCCCAAACCCTGCTGGTGTGGCCTTTAAAACTGCCCTATACCATGCTGATTGGGCTTATCAAATTGCCCCAAGGGGGCTGATTTAGGTGGCCCAAAAGTGCTGCCCCTTGGCTGCCCTCATTTGTTGTCCTTTGACTGTCCATAGGGCTTGAAAGAATTAGTTTTCTGTAAATTAAAAGGCAAAATTTTACCTTGTGGCATTGATGACTCAAGATCAAGGGCCTTTTGAATGGCTCCTTGGAGAGTAAAAAGATTAAAAGCTTTGACCAAACGCCTAGTAGAATCAGTCAAGTCCTCCATGAAAAGAACCACTAACCTTTCTGAAACATCTGTCACCATGATTGAAAGCCTTTGAAATTCAGTCACATAATCTTCCACAGTGTCTTTTTGTTTTAGTTGTGCCAACTCTCTAAAATGCAATTCTGGATCAGCCTTATCAAATCTCTCAATAATCCTCTTACCAAATTCATCATAAGATGAAATGAGTTGGTGGCATTGAATAACCAAACCGTGATACCACCATTCATGGGCAGCCCCTTCCAAGTGTAAGGTAGCAAACTGAATGGCTTCTTTTTCTAACATAGGCCTTAGAGAAAAATATGTATCCACCTTTTGGATCCAAGCCCTCGCAAAAGTTTTGGGGGAACCATCAAAATTTGAAAGTGAAAACTTATCCAAAGCGTGGTGGATTCCTGATTGGCTGCCCTTGTGCGTTTGGCCAGGGCTATTGCCTCCCATTTGACCATGCTTCCATGAGGTGAAAGTTGAAAAATCCATCTGTTCCCTAAAAGGGGCTGGATATGTCACATTTTCATCATAATCTCTTAACAAAATGTCCCTTAATGTGGGTTGTGCTTCTCCATCCGGAATGACCACCCAATCTTGCAAAAAGGTAGGTTGGTTAGGCCTATGTGAATCTCCTCCAACACCCTTAAAAGGCTGATCCATGAAGTTGTGACTCTTAGAAGCACTATCATCCCCATTGGATGGTTTGTCACCCTTCTTCTCCTTCATAGTATGCACAAATTCTAACATCGTGGTAGTCATTTGTTCTTGGACTTGTGTGTACATGTCAAGCCTTTGTTCTTCTCTATTTTCTGCCTACTCCTTTGACTTATCCAAGTGAGACATGTCCTATGTTTGCGGATATTTTCCCACTTTCTTCTTGCTTCTCAAGTAGTATTTTATCTCTTTGTCACCCTCTTGCATTTGTCATTTAAAAATCCCACAGCTAGCCAAGATTTGGCTCTGATACCATTGATGTCCCAAATAGGATGATTTGTTGAATACTAGGATTATTTGGAAACCCTACTTCAATAGGGATTTTTTTTGATTTTAATGCAACAAACCCTAGTTGCCAACATCCCTTCAAATATAGCTCAAAATTAGCTTAAAAATATGTCAAACTGCTAACAAACAATAGCTGCTTCAAACAACAAATTATAACCCTTCAAAAATAGAATTTATTCTTCAAACCCTAGGCGTCTTTGGTTGCAATTTAAAACTGAAAATTATAGATATTTTATCATGCCACAAATCTCATGAAACCCTCAATAAATTGCATAAATAATATTGTAATGAAAGCATGATTTTTTGTGAATTTTCTAAATGTCTTTATGGCTAAAAAAACTCAAAAAGCCAATCGCCCAAGCTGGAAAATTATAGGAAAATTACAAAATTCAATTCAAGACAAAATGACCTTTACAATAGATCCAAACCTATCCCAAAACAAGTCGCCACTATGCAAAAAATTAGGAATAATTCTAGAATTGTCTTTGGGGCACAAAACCCTCCAAAAACATGAGAATTCACTCCCAAACCAGTTCGCCACTCCCGAAGAGCATGTCGCCAACCTGAAAATAACCATATGGTTTCTAAAACATTCTTGTAGGACTAGATAATTCCAATGGTATCACGTAAATGAAGCTACCTCAAAGAAGAAAGAGGGTTTTCGTTCTTGAACTCCATTGCTTAAAGGGTTTTGTCTTCAAAGCAAATGGCTTAGCGTTTTCATGCTAATAGACCAATTTTCAATATCCAAAATCATAACATGCCCTCTCCAAATGAATCCTCCTTTACCTTTGTAGCCCTCCAAGTGTGGTGCCCAAAAGAGGAAGGGAGGGTAACTTAAAATATTTTAAAAGACTTTTTCTTATGATCTTTTCTTAAAATCACCTAAGCTTTCATGACCCTTAAAGGTCCATTCTTTAAGTGAAATAAGAAACATAAAGTAACTTCTAAAAAGGTACTTTTTTCAATATTCAAACAAAACATTCAATACTCTTTCGCTTTTATGCTAATCCCTTAGCCCCCGAGAATAAATTAAGGCTAAGCGTTTTCCATGATGTCCCTATCAAAAGAGGGACATGACCCTATAGGGTTGCAACCTCAAAAAAACCATGTTTGCAACCTCAAAAGTTCTCTCAATACGATGTTTGTCCGCATAAAACTTCTGTTGATTTTGTGCTCATTGGAGGTTTTCTTTGAGTGACTCCAATATTTCTAGACTATGTGCAACCAAGTCCCTTGCCCCTGTCACTCCATTGTTTGTAATAACCATATCCACAAAAGAAAGAGCATCGTAACCATACACAACCTTGAAAGGAGTCATACCAATGGACATATGATGTGAGGTGTTGTAACAATGCTCTCCCATATAGAGCCATTTGATCCAAGTTGTTTGTTGCCTTGCTACGTAGTTCCACAAATATCCTTCAATCTACTTATTCACAATATTTGTTTGCCTATATGTTTGAGGGTGGTAAAAAGTACTAGGAGTCAACTCGGTTCCTGTTAAATGAAAGAGCTCCTACGAAAATAAACTAAAGAACCTGCTATCTCTATCACTTACATTGTTCTTAGGCAATCCATGAACCCTGAATACTTTTATAGAAAACAAATCAACAACTTGTGGTGCCTTAAACTCAATTGGAACAACAAAGAAGTGAACATATTTAGTAAGTCTATCCACTACCACATATAGACAACTCTTACCTTGAACTTTTGGAAGGCTTTTGCTAATATCCATAGAAATGCTCTCCCATTTTTGATTTGGAATTGGTAAGGACTGCAACAAACCTATTGGAAATACCCATTTTGCTGGTAGGTAATACACTCTCTAATGTATTTGAGGACCTATCCCTTGAGTCTTCTTCAGAAAAATTTATCCCTTATTTGCTTGTAAGTCTTGAAATACCCTGGGTGACCAGCCAAAGGTGTATCATGTACAGTTCTCAAGACTTTATTCTTCATTTCTGATTCAGGAACAAGATAATTCTATCATTGTAAAGGATGAGATCGTCAATCCCCTTATACCTGTCATCCTGTACTTTGCCTTCAAGGATAGCATTAGTGAAAACATTCTTTGCATACTCTGCTATTATAACCTTCCAATCAGCAAAGATTTCAGACACAGGGCATAGAAATGGTTTTCTAGACAAAGCATCAGCTACAACAATGTTTCTTCTCTTAACATACTCTATGTCAAGGTTATAGGCCTGAAGTTTACTCACCCATTTTTGCTGCCTATCATTCAAGTCCTTGTGGTTGAGAAAAAACTTCAAATTATTGTGATCCGTCTTGACCACAAATCTGTCACAAGCCAAATATTGCCTGAATTTCGCTAATGCATGCATTATGGCCAACATATTTGTCATATATGGAGAATCCACGTTTTGTATCTTTGAGTTTCTGACTCTCAAAAGCTATGGGATGTCCCTTTTGCATCAAAACTGCCTCAATCCCTTCTCCTGATGCATCAACTAACACAAATGGAATATACAAATCCGAAACAGCTAATACATGGAAAGTGACTAACACTAACACTTAACATAATGTACTAATGTCAAATGTTATAATAAGTTGGTCTATACATGGAAAGTGGCTGAGATGCAATAAGTTTTTAAGCCACAATTAAGTCACTTGTTGAATAGGCCTAA
Source organism: Torreya grandis (assembly GCA_037957365.1). Classification (NCBI taxonomy): domain Eukaryota; kingdom Viridiplantae; phylum Streptophyta; class Pinopsida; order Cupressales; family Taxaceae; genus Torreya; species Torreya grandis. Next base: position 1,120,174 of record JARHVA010000556.1, read on the forward strand.
ACAGGGGATTAGTTGTAGGTGGCTTCAAGGTAGTTGTGGGTCCCAATTGTTATATAAGTCAATATGCTATTGTACGAGAATCGGGTTATCTCTCCCAATTGTAATTCCCTTTTTCCAAATTGATACAAGCATTAGTTTCTTCAAATTAAGAGCAATGTGAGTGGTGGTGTTCTTCCTTCCTGGAAGACATCGTGATTGGATTGCTGGTATGATCCCCTTTCTGGCACGAGGAAGACATAATACGCGTTTGTTGTTTTTCTTTCCTAGAGTAATATTTTCTTTCCAATTAATTTTCAATTTGAACATTTGTTTCCAATAGTTTCTCCATTTTTCACTCAGTTGTTTACTGCACCATGTTGGTTTAAAGAGGATTTGTGGTTACTAGTGACACTTTTCATGAAGGTTTCAGGATTGACATAATGAAGGTGGGAAATTTTCACATCATTGATGTATGAAAGGTAGTATTATACTACCATTCTGCCAAAAGAAGCCACTTGTGCTATTGCGACTACTTGTCATAAGTGAAGTGCTAAAGATACCATTCTAAACATATTTTTTTATAATTTTAGTTTGCCCATCATATTACAGGTGATAGGAAGAGCTATGGGGCAATCTAGTACCCAAGGTGGTGAATAAGTGTGTCGAAATGTTGTTGGTGAATATAGGATCCCTGTCACTCACAATGATATTGGGAGTTTCAAGAAAGTCTTTTTACTTTATCCATGTATGCTCTTGCTATTGTGATGACATTGAATGGATGAGAGAATCCACAAAAGTAAGCACATTTAGTGTGCCGATCCACTACTACCATTATGACATTCATGCCAACTAATTTGGGAACCCTGTAATGAAGTCCATAGAAATTTCTTCCCATTGCTGCACAAAAATTGGAAGTTGTTGTAATAAGCTAGGGGTCTTGACTACCTCCCCTTTATTCCTTCGATATACTGAACATTATGTCACAATATTTTGTACAGCTCTCATCAGTCCTTCCTAAAAGATATCCTTCTTGGTGCGATGATATGTTTTAGCGCCTCTAAATTTTCTCCAACAGTCATGATGCATTTCTTTAAGAATCTGATTTTTTTTCAGTTGAGACTTGGCGCATAAGAAGAACCTACCCGTATACCATAACGAAACTCCCTTCCATGAAAACTTTTCCGATGCATTTATATTATGTTGTAATTGTAGAATTAGTTGATGAGTCCAAGGATCTTGCTGCCATTCTAACCTTGCCGCTTCAATACAATCTGGTTAAAGTATGGATATCAAATATAATTAAACCTCATCACTGTCTCTACTAGAGAGTGCATTTGCTGCCACATTTTCCTTTCCTTGTATATATTTATTTTATTCAAAGAGTTTTTTTGTAAACGATTTTAAAATCATAGCCAAATAACTTTGACAGCCACTTCTGTTCTTCCGAAGACAATCAGTGCTCCAAAAGTTATTTAAAACTTTCATGATCCATCTTGACTTTGAATTGCCGAAACATATGGTATTGACGTCATTGTTTGATTGCATGGATAATGTGCAGCATCTCCTTTTTGTAAGTTGGTTTATGAAAAATTTAACCCTGCAATTGTTTGCTTACAAAGAAAAAATGACGACCTTACAACATCAATCACTCTAATGCCTTGCCCCAAGCATCACTTTCCACAACAAATGTTTTGGTCAAGTATGGTGTGGCTAGAACTGGGGTAGAATGTTAGTGTCTCCTTGTTTCTTTTGACCATGCAAATGAGTTCTTTTTCAACAAGGCTATAGGGAGCTGCGATGCGTGCATAATTTCTGACAAGCTCCCTAAAATGTCTTTTGTTTATTCAATGAATCTCCTCAACCCCTTAATATTTTTGGGGACATGCCATGCTTTTACTGTTTCAAGATTCTTTGTATATATGAACTCCATTTTCAAAGTGTTGGAAAGGTCTTTCAGAGCTCTTTGTGATGGTGTGCTTGGTTGTGGCATTTGGAGACTTCAAGCCCGTGCCTATTTTAACTCAACTTGGAGCCAATACCAGGTTTCCTTTTTAATGGTGGGGCTCAACAATAGGGTTTGGGTATCCGCTATGGAGACAACTTTGATTCCCAAAGAATTGTGGCAGATTGTTAGGGGACCAAAAAAATTCCAAAAGCCGCAGAGAAGAAAGATGCGTACAACAATAGGGAAGATTAGGTGATGACGATTATGAAGATTCACATCATTCGTGAGCTTCACTTTCACCTCAAGGAGACGAAGATTGTGAAGGAGGTTTGGTCTGAGTTGGATGAAGTTATGAACTATTCAACTAAACAAACGAGTCACATGTTTTCAAGTTGGTCAAGGATATAATTAGGCTCTATATAACAAATTTTGAATGGATTGAGGATGACTCAGTTCGTGTCAAGGGTATCAAAAAACAACTAAGAGAGTCTGGAGCAAGGTATAAGATTGTGATGGAGAATCTAAAGGATCCCTATGATGTCCTCTTACCAACCTTTGTTTTCAGCAATGTTTTGATGAAGGCTATCGGCAAGGCAACTTGTGAGGAGTTGTGTTTGCTATTGGATATGGAACAAGAGACTCTCATAAAGTTGGGAAAATCGGGTTCAATACAACACACTCACATGACTAAAGGCAAAGCTAACAAGCAGAAATCCAAGGGAAACTATGACAAAGATGGGTGTCCAATTGAAGACCAAGTAGCCAATGATGGTGGGAACAAGAAGGGTTCTCACAATGGTGATACCGAGTGTGATCACGAAGGTAAATGTTGGATATGTGTTGTATACCTTGTATGTTTTTTCAACCCTCCTAGATATGTTTTTACTATATTTGAACTAGTTACACTCAGGTGTTCATACATTGGCAGACAGGTGGTGGATTGTAATATGTTAGTTGTCAACAAGTAATGGCTGACCTAATATTTTTTGGTCCTTATGGGTGGATTCAACCCATGGTTTTATACCCATGGAATTGTATGGGTGGTTTCTCAGCGCATGGTTTTGTACCCATTGTATTGTAGTACGGCTTGGACGGTTTATTATTGATGTGCTTGTAAATACTTGCACATGCATTAGGGTTATGTAGAACTTTGAAGTGCATTATTGTGTTGTAAATAGATGGGTTAATGCAATAGGAAGGTTGTTGTGTTGGGTTGCTTCCTTGAAAGTGTTTTCCCAGGTGAAAATAGTGTATAGTGTGCGTGCCATTTTTCCTTCCTGTTATAGCTTTAGATTCTGTTAACATTGCTTCTCATGCATAAATTTATCGGTCTATTTCCCTTTGTTTGGTATCAGAGCTAGTGTTTAACTTGTCTAAAGAGCTAGGGCATCTTGGCCGTATGGTAAAATTTTTCTTGAGTGGGAGTTGTGTGTGTGATGTGTGAAGGAAAATGATAGGAAGCACAAGGATAGAGATCAAAAAATTTAATGGCCAACATTTTGAGTTATGGAAGCTCAAGATGGAAGATCTTGTGGACAAAGATTGCTGGGTTTCTATGTCGGGAAATTAACCCGCAGATATGAAGGCAGAAGATTGGGAGAAGATTGATCGGAAGGCGAAGAGTTCAATTAGGCTGTGCCTTTTAGATTCAATGTTGTTGAATGCCTCTAGAGAATCCATTTCTAAGAAACTTTGGGAGAAGCTAGAGAATTTGTATGAGACAAAGTCTTTAGTGAACAAATTGCTTCTTTGAAAGAAGAATTATTCCCTTAAGGGTGAATGACGACGACTCCATGACAGAGCATTTGAATGCATTTAACACTGCAGTAAGTTAGTTACTTGTAGTCAAAATTAAATTGAATGATGAAAAAACGTGTATTAATCTATTATGTTCTTTCCTTGATTCATGAGATAACCTTGTTATGGTCATTAGTAGTATTTCATCTACATTAAAGCTTGAGGATGTAGTTGCAGCCTTGTGATTAAAAGAAACGAGACAAAAATCTCCATAGGATTATCAAATAGAGGATGCCTTGTTTTTGAGAGACCATTCCCAAGAGAGAAATAAAGTTGGAGATAAACAATCAAAGTCTAGAGGTAAATCTAAGTTTCTAGGAAAAATGTTGAGGAAATGTTGGAATTGTGGTAAAACTAGGCATTTTAAGGATTGCAGATCTTAAAAAGATTGAAATGGATAAGTCACATGATGATGCCCTCGTTGCAAAAAACAAAGACGTCCAACAAAGACTTGGGGGATCTATTCTTGGCAGCTTCGTACACATGTATGTCATGATGGATGGTTGATTGACTTGGGTGCTTCATTTCATATGACTCCTCATAAGGAGTGGTTTTGCTATGAAAATATTATTGAAGGTGATGTATTCTTAGGAGACAACTCGACATACAAGTTTAGAGGCCAAGGAAGAGTCAAGTTAATGCTCAAAGACTAAAGGGTAAAAACCCTTCCTAGTGTTCTACTTTTTTTAGGTTTTCCTAGAAATCTAATTTCTAGAAGCAAGATGAATGATATGGGTGTGCATGTGGTATTTAACAAGGAAATGATCAAGATGACTTTGTTATCGTAGTTCTATATGTGGATGATATGTTGTTGATTGGTAACAAGAAATGATCAAGATGGTTCGTGGATCAATGATATTGGCAAGAGGAGTCTACATTGGAATGTTTTTCAAGCTTTAGGTAAGCACTTTAAGTGATGGAAGTAGTAGATTTGTTGTTCCTGAGGTTTCCAATGAAACGACTCAGATCTCTACGTCCCCTGCAAAAAAGATAGTGTTTTGGCATTTAGAGGATGAGACGCATTGGAGAGAGGCCTTCAATCATTACAAACTAAAGATATGGCTAAAGGAATTCATGATTGTCCTTTGGATTTTCATTTCTTTGAGCATTGTATATATGGTAAGTAGCTTCAAGTAAAGTTTCCCAATAGTGCTACAAGTGCAGTTGGGATTTTGCTACAAGTAAAGTTTCCCAATAGTGCTACACTCCATGTAGTGACGTGTTTGGAGTTGTGAAGGTCCCATTACTTGGAAAATCTTTGTATTATGTTTCATTTATGAGGAAAACTTGGTTATATTGAATCAAGAATAAATATAAGGTTTTCAATAAATTCAAGGAGTCTATTAAGGCTCTTATAGAAAACTAGATAGAGAAAAAGCCAAAGGTTTTGAAAAGTGGTAATGGTGGGGTGTATTGCTCAAATGAATTCAAGTAGTTTTGTAAAGATGTGGAATAGCAAGGCAAAATACAACTCTTCATATATCACAATAGAATGGAGTTGCAGAAAAAAGGATCTTGATGGATACGATTAGAAATATTCTCAATGGTGTAGGCTTGGAAAATAAATTTTGGGTAGAAGTAAGAAGGGTTGTTTGTTCCCTGATCAATAGATTGGTTATATTTGCCCTTGTTGATAAAACTCCATATGAAACATTGATTGGTAAGAAACTCTTTCTTTGACATCTTAGGGTTTTTTGGTTATGATGCTATTATGCATATTCCAAAGGAAAATGAACTAAGATAGATTTTAAGTCAGCTAAGTGCATTTTTATTGGATATAGCAATTGTGTAAAAAGATATAAGCTTTAGAACCCATAAACAAAGATGACTGTTTATAGCCGTAATGTAATCTTTAGAGAGGTTAAGGGGGTTGAAAAGTAGGAAGGACAACCAAAGGAAGAACAAAAAAAAGTGCATTTTGAATTAGAAGAGGGAGAATGTAATGTTCCCAAATGGGACAATTAGACCAAAATGGGTTTTACCAACAAACCCTTAGAAAATTTTGCCAATCAATTGAAAATCTGATCCACAAAACCAACAAGCCCTAGTTGGAAAATTTGAAGAAATTCCAAGTAAAATACACTCCAAAATAGCTCCAAAAATGCTGAATAATAAACTGAAAACAAAGTACCTTTTTTGCCAAGTAATAGTGGCGAGGAGTTTGAAAATTAACCCTGCAAATACTCTGATTTTTGAGTGAAGGTACAACTGCGTTTCCACTTTCACAACAACCCTACAACTTCCCCAAGTGAGTCGCTTAAGGTGCAAAATATTTTAGTAATTTTTTGAATGTTTTTAGGGCATTGAATGGCCCTCAAAACCTTGCAAAACTGCTCAAACACCAATCATCCCAGCTGGAATAAATTAAATAAAATACTACCAAACCTTAGAAGAGGATTTCTCTTGCACGCCAACTTTCAGAGGGGTCTTCAAGTTCCTCAAACAATTTGCCCCACTTGGAAAACTTATACAAATAATTTTTTGAATTAATTTCCTTAATTTTAGCGCTTAATAATTTATTATTTGCCTCAATTAGTTGAAACTTAAAAAATTCGTATCTTTCGGAATATTTGGAATTTCAATGCAAAAGTTAGCTCAAAATTATCACAAAAATAGTAGCTTTCAAACAAAATTAGAATCAAAATTTTCTCTCCATAGGAAGTCTCCCAAAAGTTGTTCTGAAGTTTCAAAAACCCCAGTGACAGCGAAAGATTCCTCCAAACCTAAAAATGGAGCTCAATTGCACAATCAAACAATGAGAAATCAATGCAAACAACTCTCCAAGGTATTCAATTTGCCTTTGAACAAGGTGGTGTTATAAAACACCCTTGTAGATTCAATTGCATGCAATCATGCAAATTTGAAATGCAATTAAACCCTTGAATAGAGCTGCCCTATATGTAGGAATGGAGGTTTTCATTCCCAAACTCTTGTCACACTTGAAGGTTTTCGTTCCCAAGTTGTGGTGAGCAAACTTGACATACTTGATCATCAATTTCAATACTCAAAATGCATAACCTCTTCAAATGAGTGTATCCTTTCCTTTTATATCTCTTCTCCAAGTGTGGTGCTCAAAATAAGGAGGGAGAGTTTATCTTTTTCTTTAAAAAAAATATTTTAAAAGCTTCCTTATAAAATTCGCTTTTAGGCCTTAAGTGCCCATGTCCCTCAAAAGGTCCCAACTTAAGTGAAAAACAATTTAGACTATTATTAATTTATTTTAAGTATTTAGAAATACTTTTTATTTTAGTAATACTATTATTTTAATTTCAAAAAGGAGGACATTACAGTCCTCCCTTCCCAAAATTGCATGCCCTCAAGCAATTGCAAGCTCTCATGCCCAAGTGCCCTCATGTCAAGGTAGAAGATCATGCTGAAATGCCTCCATAATCTAGCTCCCATGCCTATCAAATGGAGTTTTTGCAAAGAACTATTCAAACACGTGTTGTTCTTGGAGACTCTTGGCTGTTTGTGCACTTTGGACATGGTACAACAACAGTCCCCATCCTTCTTACTGACTTTAGAACTCAGAAATTCCTCAATCCAAAGGGCTGGAAGTATCCCCAAACTCACCATTGCCTGCTCCTTTTTGGCTGGAAACTTCCTCCCCATGGTGGTCATTCAATCCTTGGCCCTCATGCTCCTAGGCCTTCTGTTGTTAGGATGGAATGTTTTGCAAGGAGACCCAGACATGATGATTAGAGGGCTGTATTTGCATTTCACAGCCATGCAATTGTTCCTGAAGATCCCCTTTCCCACTTTCCTCTTGCCTTTTGATGTGGCACTCGTGTGTGCAACTTTAAGAGGGACAAAAATGAAATTGTGCATCACTTTAAAAGAGCTGGATTTGTCATAAGTATGACAAGAAAAGGTGTGACATCTACCTCTCACATTTACTCCCTTATGCCATACAAAACAACCTTTATTGTTTACCCTTTCATCATGCAAGTTGTACCTTCGAGCATGGGCCTTTTCATTATTTGTTAGTAGCTGTAAATGGAACAAAAGATTAGACTCTTCATATGCATTCCCAAAATTGGTTTGGGGCTGCAGTGTGCCCAACAAATCAGAATTTTGACCTCAATAAATAGTTGATTTGGCCCTTCTAACTCATCAATTTCAAAGCTTGAGAAATCCTGAAACTTAACAACTAAATCTGAATTTTGTTCATATATTTTAGATTGATCTTTAAGGCAAAATTCAGATTTGCTTTCATGTGTTTGGATCAAGTTCATGCAAAAGTAAATTAAATGCTCTCTTACATACCTTGAAGGCTGATATTTGACCACTTCATTGACCTCCTTGATTAGATAACATCTTCCCCTTTTTATCCCACTTACCTTGTCAAAAGCATGAGCAATCTCTCTCATAAAAGATGGCTGTGATTGCGTCCATAGCTCAAAAAATTTTGAGTGACAAAACTCAGACCTTGCATTAATGTTTTCCTGGTTTTCTACCTGTTGTAGCATGTCAAATAAAGTGAATTTCATAACGGTAGGAAGTAGTGGTTTTGGCCATTCAAAATCAGAAATTTCTGGGTATGCTCTTGACCAAAAACTCCTCAAAGATTTCCCCACTATACTGCTGTTCACAATCCTAACTTTTGCCCAAACCGAGATAGTTTTTATGCCCTCATCCAACTCCACCAAACCTTCTTTACAATTTGGAATTTGGTGCCTCTTGTAAGTTAGAAGCTGATTGTGCAAACTGAATTCTTTATCTATTTTTCTCATTAAAGCACAAGAGATTCCAATTTTGGCCATACTTACCAATTTCATAGTAGGGCATACCTTCTTTGGATTTATTGGGTGCTTAGGCCCGAAATTTGAAGCCTCTTCCCTACTACATCCTTCTTCTCCCCTCAAGCTCATGTAGAAAGTACCTATCATGCTACTTGATGTAGTTTCCGGTGGATCCTTATTGCTCAAGAAATCAGAATTTTTTGTATAGATGTCCAGCTGGGTTTGCATATTACTTTCAACATTCGACCCGTCATCAATTTCAGAATTCATTGCACCACAAACTTTGGAGTCTAGGGTGCACTTATCCCCCTGAGTGTTCATCTTCTTCATAGTAACTCCAACGTTCTTTAAGCACCAAATTGAATGTTTTCTACAAAGTCTAGGTGGCTGCCCGTGCACAGAATTTACAGCCTTCTTGGTACTCTTTGTTGCTATGAGAACCGGTCCACATGGTGATCCTACACATGAAGCAAACAAATTAGCAAAAACTATAGGGTTTAACAACACTTTTACAGTCACTCCATCATGCCTTATGAGCATAGTATGGGTTCCCTTTTGGTGTCTTAACCTTTCCTTATCATAGCTGTAGCAAATCTTCTCCCTCTTCCAATTCCATCATCTAGTGTTTGGAAATCCACTTATACCTACTTGGACCACCACCATGGTGTTGAGGTGTGAGAAGCACACCTTCTTAGTGCCCATAATCCTTGTGATGACAACAAACGTTAACGAGAACAAACTGAAAAAGCTAAGAACAACAGTCACTATGATCTTGGGGCCATGATAATCCTTGCCTACTCCCTTCTTAATGTTGGCCCAACATGACCCACTAACAATGTTACCTTTGTAGTGCTCTCTTCATTATAAATTGTTGTTCAAATTCAAAAAAATCTTTTTTTATAATTCTTTTAGATTATTTTAAATAAATTTATAAAATTATTTTCTCAATAATTTTCATTTTAAAAGGATCCCATATTCGTGATGGTTACTTTCGCTCTTTTATTTGGAAGAATTTTCTTCTCCATTGAGTGCCCTTCAACTCAACCTTAGTGATAGCATAAGTTTTGCAACCAAGATAATGATAGAACCAATCACGAGGAAAAATCAGTGTGCACTTACCACGATGACAACTCAATTGCTTACCTAGACACAAATCCGATTGGCGTTCTTCCATATGGAAAATGACATATTATTTCTTTCTATTTGGCATCACTCCTTCAAGAAATGGCTTTGCCCTGTCCACCCTTGTTAGGACTTGTGCTTCCTCTCCAAGTGCCATCAACAATTGTCTCTCCCAAGCTTTTTCTTGAAATCTGAAATTATGAATATAGAGTGATCTATGATTAGAGATAATGAAGAAATTTTTCTTCATGACATACTTTTCACTTGTGATTTCCTTATTACCACCCAAACTTTCTTCTTGATCCTTTGATTGCTCATGAAGTTGTTGAACAACTTCTCCTTGCTTAACCTTTGGAAGATCTGATTTTTTTGTTACCGTCACTTTAGTACCTACCATTTGCAACCCCCTTGGCTGCCCCATAGCTTGTGGGAAACCCTCATTAGGCTGTCCTTGAATTTTTAGTTCTTGTGGCTCAAAAAATCCAATCATTGACTGCCCTTTATCTAGTTGAAACATCTCTTTTTACTGCCCCGAATTTTTTGATTTTAGCAATTTAGAAAATCCATGTGTTGGCTGTTCCTTGTATGTCTGAAAATTTGTTTTTGGCTGCCCACAAACTTCTGAATTTTGCTGCTTCAATGGCTGCCCTTCATGTAAGTGAAAGTCTCTCTTAGGTACCCTCATGATTTCTGATTTTGGAGGCTCCATCTTCTTCTTATCAAATTGTTTAATGAGCTTTTCACCTAGTTCCTCATATGTTTTAATGAGGTCATGTCCTTGTGCCCTCCACCCAAGATGCCACCAATCATGGGCAGCTTCTTCCAAGCGTTGTATGACAAAACTTTAGGGTCTCTTTTTCACCTCTAGGCCTCAAATCAAGGTATTTATTAACCTTGTCCACCTATGCTCTAACTAAAGTACCTGGGTCCCCATCAAAGGTAGGGAGAACAATCTTTCCCAAGTCGTCATGCACAACTACTTGCCCATGGTGCCTCTTTCCTTGTTTCCAAGCTACAAACTTATTGAAGCTCATTGTTCTCCTGACTCGAGGTGTGCATTCCAAGTATTCATCATAATATTTCATGAATTCCCCATTAATCAAGGGTTGTTCCTCTTCCATTTCAAGGGGCTGGTTCCCTTTCACACCCTTCACTGATTGAAGAAATGTAGCCATAGTTTTGTCAGCCGCTTTTGGGCTTTAGTAAGCCTTTCAAACCTCGCATTGTCCATGTCCCTGGTTGACAATAACCTTCTCATCCCATAAATGGCCAAGAAATTGGCTCTAATACCACTGTAATGTCCCCAAATGGGACAAATAGATCAAAATGGGGTTTACTAACAAACCCTTAGAAAAATTTGCAAATCAACTGAAAATCTGATCTAGAAAACCAGCAAACCCTATCTGGAAAATTTGAAGAATTTTCAAGTAAAACATACTTCAAAATAGCTCCAAGAAATGATGAATAATAAACTGAAAACAAAATACCTTTTTTGCCAAGTGATAGTGGCGAGGAGATTGAAAATTAACCTTGCAAATATTATGATTTTTTAGTGAAGGTGCAACTGCGTTTCCACTTCCACAACACCCCTAAAACTTCTCCAAGTGAGTTGCCCAAGTTGCAAAATATTTTAGTAATCTTTTGAATGTTTTTAGGGAATTGGATGTCCCTCAAAATTCTGCAAAACCGCTCAAACACCAAGCGCCCCAGCTGGAATAAATTAAATAAAATACTACCAAATCCTAGAAGAAGATTTCTCAATCACGCCTCCCTTTAGAGGGGTCTTCAAGCTCCCCAAACAATTCACCCCACTTGGAAAACTTATACAAATAATTTTCAGAATTAATTTCCTTAATTTGAGCTCTCAATAATTTATTATTTGCCTCAATCAGGTGAAACTTAAAAAATTCGTATCTTCCGGAATATTTGGAATTTCAATGCAAACTTTAGTTCAAAATGATCACAAAAAATAGTAGCTTTCAAACAAAATTAGAATTAGAATTTTCCCTCCATGGAAAGTCTCCCAAAAGTTGTTCCAAAGTTCTAAAAACCCTAGTTACAATTCTAGATTCTTCCAGTCCGTAAAATTGAGCCCAATTGCGCAACCAAACAATGAAAAATCAATGCAAACAATTCTCCAAGGTTTTCAATTTGGTTTTGAACAAGGTTTTGTTATAAAACATCTTTGTAGATTCAATTGTATGCAATGCAAATCTGAAGTGCAATTACAACCTTAGAATAGAGGTGCCCTGAATGTAGGAATGGAGGTTTTCGTTCTCAAACCCTTGTCACATTTGAATGTTTTCGTCCTCAAGTTATGGTGAACAAACTTGACATACTTGATTATCAATTTCAATATCCAAAATGCATAACTTCTTCAAATGAACCTATCCTTTCCTTTTATATCTCTCCTCCAAGTGTGGCATCCAAAATAAGGAGGGAGAGTTTACCTTTTTCTTTAAAAAAGATAATATAGAAATATTCTTTATAAAATTCATTTTTAGGCCATAAGTGCCTATGACCTTCAAAAGGTTCCAACTTAAGTGAAAAACAAATTAGACTATTATTACTTTATTTCAAGTATTTAGATTTTTAATTTATTTTAGTAATAATATTATATTAATTTCAAAAAGGGGGACGTTACAGAGAATTCATTTGAATGCGAAGCAACAAAAGAAGATAAACTGGAAGATGAAGGATTTTAGACTCCAGTCTTAAGAAGATCAAATAGAATTAGAAAGAACCCGGAAAGGTATAGTCCACTTGATTTCTGTTCTGCATTTGTTTTATCAGTGTTATTAGTTACTGATGAAGATGCTAGTTCTGTGAGGGAGTCCCTTGTTTCAAAGGAAAATAAAATTTAGAAGAAAGCCATGGTGTATTAGGATAAAAATATGACACATGACTTGGTGGAATTACCTATCGGTAGAAACCTTGTTGGCTGCAAATGGGTGTTCAAGAAAAAGTACAATCCAAAAAGAAAACGGAAAAGTATAAAGTTTGCATGGTAGCAAAGGGATTTTTCCAAGTGGAGGGAATTGATTTTAGCGATTTTTTTCTCCTGATGCTAATTAACTTAATTAGATTTATTTTGGCTATTGGTGTTGTTTTCAATCTTGAAGTAGAATAGATGGATGTAAAGGCAAGATTTTTGCATGGGGAGCTCGAGGAAGAGATTTACATGGTGCAGCCATAATGTTTTAAAGTAAAAGGAAAGGAGGACATGGTGTGCAGGTTGAATAAGTCTCTTTACAGCTTGAAACAATCACCAAAGATGTGGAATCAGAGGTTTGATAGTTTTTTGCTGGGTCTTGGGTTTGTACGAAGCAAAGTTGATCACTATGTGTATTTAAAACAGGGTGGTGATGACTTTGTTATGGGACATGTTGATTGGTAACATGACATGATCAAGTAGGTTAAATCTCATTTGTCATCCCAGTTTGATATGAAGGATTTAAGTGATGCAAAATTTATTTTGGGCATGGAAATAAAAAGGGATAGACCAATCAAGAAACAATGGTTGAATGAAAGGAAATATGTTGAGATGATATTTTATAGGTCCAGAATGCGAGAGTGTAAACCCATGACTACACTCTTTCTTGTTATTCACAAATTATCCATTGAACAATGCCCCAAAACACAAGAAGAGATTCAGGAGATACCTTAGGTTTCTTATGCAAGTGTTGTTGGAATCTTGAGGTATACTATGTTCTGTACTAGATTTGACATTGCTCACACAATGGGAGTTGTGTGCAGATATATGTCCAATCCAAGAAACGAGCATTGCATTGTTGTGAAGAGGATCTTTAGATATCGATGTGGCACTTTAGATAATGCAATCTTCTACAAAGGAAAACCTAAGTACACTAAAATAGTAAATGTATAGGGTTTTGTTAATGTTGATTGTGCTGAAGATCTTGATTGCCGAAGATCTACAAGTGGTTATGTGTTTAATCTATTTGGTGGAGTAGTTACTTGGATGAGTAAGAGGCAGGCAATAGTTGCACTATCGAACATAGAAGCTTTGTACATGGTAGCCATTAATGCAAATAAGGAAGCTGTATGGTTACAAAGGTTGTGTTTAAATTTTGTTTGCATATACAAAGCAGTGAAGATAGATTGTGACAGTCAAAGTGCAGTGTATTTGGCAAAGAACCCCAGTCATCATGCTCGATCGAAGCATATTGATGTAGAGTACCAGTTTGTTAAGAGACATGGTTGAAGACAAGATGTTGCTGGAAAAGGTTGATACTTTGGAAAATGTTGTCGATTCATGGATGAAGGTTGTGATTACTAAGAAGTTTTCTTGGTGCAAAAAATCCATGGGCGTGGCTACTCTTAGCTATTGAAAGTCTGTAGTTGTGACCCCCTTATGCAAAGTTTTCAACAAGTGGGAAAATGTTGGATATGCATTGTATACCTTGCATGTTTTTCCATTTCTTATAGATATATATTTAATATATCTGAACTATTTACATTGGTAGGTGTTCTTACATTGACAGACAATGTGGTGGACTGTAGTGTGTTAGTTGTCAACAATTAATGGCAGACCTAATATTTTTGGGTCCTTATTGGTGGTTTTGGGTCCTTCTGGGTGGATTCGATCCATGGTTTACCACCCATAGAATTGTATAGGTGGTTTGCCTACCCACGGTTTTGTACCCATTGTATTGGCATATTGTTTGGATGGTTTCCTTTTGACGTGCTTATAAAAACTCACATATGCATGAAGGTTAAGCAAAACTTTGAAATGCGTTATTTTGTTGTAAACGATATAGTTAATGCAATAGAAAAAAGGTTATTGTGTCGGGTTTTTTTCTTGAAAGGGTCTTCCTAGGGAAAATTATTGTGTATCATGTGTGTACCATTTTTCTTTTTTGTTGTAGCTTAAGGTTCTGTTAGCGTTGCTTCTCTTGCATAAGTTTTTTTTGGTCTATTTCTCGTCAGTATGGACTAGGAAGGCAAGAAAAACAAAAAGGGATGTTACTACGATGGCAAATCAAGGCATAAAGAGAACATTTGTGAAGAAGATGAAGGGCCTTATGGAGGGGAACGTGAAGTTCAAAGTCGGATAAGGCAAAGGCAGTGGTAAAGATTTGGCTCTTGTTGCTTGTGTTTTCATAGGGTTTAATATTCACACTTCTAGATATGAGTGGATTGTGGATTGGGATGCATTCATCATGTGGCTAAGGATGGTAATTTGTTTACATTGCTTAGCAAACCTGATGACGAGAAGATCTATATTGTGGATGATTCAACAATTGTTGGCCCCCAAAAGTTTGAAACTTTGGTTGCACACACGAAGATCATCTCTAACACTGTAGGGATGCACCCAAGGGATTTTTGGCTAAGGTTGAGAATGCACAACAAAAGAGTGCAGAGCCCTGCACAACAATTGACAACATGAGATTAGAAGAGATGTGCACAAGTCTGCGCACCAACATGTAGCATAGCTGCCACTACACGTGAGTCCCATTGCAAATCATGAAGCACTTAGCCACCTAATTCTAACTAAAAATCTAGGGGAACCATATTGTCACCAACACACTCAAAGTTTGCAAATTCGAGGCCAATTCCCGTTTTAACTTAATGACAACAAATGAACAATATAGCATGAATAATGGTCTCTTAGAATGATTTCTGGTTTAAATTACTTATGTTTTATTTTATTTAGATACCTAATCGAATTGCGCCATGTGCCACCTTTTTGTGCTTCCCTTCTCGTGTTTCTTTTCCTTTATTTCTTTTATCCCAATGCTTTTGCCCTAGAGCGAGCAAGGACATGCCAAATGTCACAACCTCAATAAATTTTACCTCTAGCTGTGATTGCAATGTTTAAAATCTTAGCGACCTAGAGTTAATGAGGCTGAGACACTTGTCTCAACCTTGTTTCTTGTTTTCCCAAAGGTCTTTTATGTTAAGTTTTAGGCCTCTTTATACATAATGTAGACTGAATAAACAAGATTGCACTGTGTCGTGCCGTTGATTTTATCTTTCCCTAGAGACCACAAAAGGGGAGTTTCATTTGTATTTTCTTTTGCTTAATCTTTAGGGGAAATGAGCAAATGACAAGTGTGATTCATTCGTGGTCTCTGATTCTTGTTTGTAAGTGTTTCTTCCTTTGTTCTTACTCCGAGTAAACGAGATTGTGATAGATGTGACAATCTTGTACTTTCTCCTTGATTGTCATATTCTGAATTTTGAATGTTATGCTCTTTGTGGTAATCATGCCTAATCCTCATGTGCTTATGGACTTTGTTTCTATAATTCAAATGGGTGGTTGGTTTTAAAAGTTTCAGAGTCTCAAGCTATGTGCGGTGCTTTCAATAACTTTAACATGCCATTCAAAGTGTATTCTGTGATCTTTAGTTCATCAGTGTGATATAATTTTGGTGTGGGGTAGATATCCATAGATACCTCTAATTTGGTAAGCAAGGACCTTATGCGAGTCTTGGGATTTAGTGTGACAACTCTATTGACGATGGACCATGGCATTTCAATGGTTGAAATTTGGGTTACATATTCCAAGGGGAGATCTGCGTATGGCTCTTTGCGTAAATAAGAGTCAGTTGAGTCCTTTTAGCTAGTTGCAGGCAAGGTGGGAATTGACTTGTTCTCCTTTATACACATCTCAGTGGGTTGGGGAACAACAACAATCATATTTGAGACCAAAAGGATATTACAGTGTTCCATGGGGATGTGTCCCCCCTAAAAAACCTTGCATTTTTGGGATGGGGACATCAGTGAGATGTCCCCCAGCCGTTCCACCACCTATTCCACGCTCTGTTGCCGTCCCCAGGACGTTGCCCTCTGAGAGTGGATGTCTCTAGGACGTCCCTTCAAAAGGGGGACGTGTTGGGGACTTTGGGATGTCCAGGGGACGTCTAGAAGTCCCCCGTCCCCTCAAGAAATGCCTAGGCGTCCTCTGGGTAGGTGGACATCAAAAAGTGCAAGTTTTTTTTATTTTTTGTTTCTTTTGGATTTTTGTGCTTTCTAACCTAACCCTAATTGCTAGTGGGACGCACCCCCACCCCCTCGGGCCTCCCAAAAGCTTATAAAAAGCCCTCTACCTCTCATTCCAAATCACACAAAAACTTCATTGAGTGAAGTAGAGAGCTGAAAGTAGAGGCAACAAGCTAAGAGGGAGAAGTTTGCAAGAGTGAGAGAGCATTAGGAGAGGGAAAGTGAGATCAAGAAGAGGATAGAGAAACCATTGCCAAGAAGACTCAAGCCTGTTCAATTTCATCATTTCACCGATAAGGTAGGCCCTATGATTCTTTCAATTTCTGATTTTTAATTGTTAAATTTTTGTTTCATTGAATCATTATGCATTTGTAAATTAATCTGTTCTTTCATTCATGTCATTGAATCATTTGAATTTCTAAATGGAAAATTATTATATTTATTTGTGATTCTCATTCATTCAAATGCTTAAAAATAAATTGTTAATTTTAATTTTTAAATTTTCAATGTTCATTCAAAGAATCAAATAATAAATCAAATGCTTAATTTTTAATTTTTAAATCTTAAGAACAAGGATTTCTATTTTTGTATTCTCTGCTTCCGCGCTTCGAGCGAACTGAAGTAAGAAAAACAAAAACAAAATCCTTGTGTCCTAAATATTAATTTTTTAAAATCTTCATTCAAAGAATCAAATCAAATGCTTAAATTTTAATTTTTAAATTTTAAGAACAAGGATTCCTATTTGTGTATCCTCTGCTTTTGCGCTTCGAGTGAACCGAAGTAAGAAAAACAAAAGGAAAATCCTTGTCTTAATTTTAAAAATTTAAATTTAAAATTTTAATACCTTACATTATGCATGGTTTGAATTTTAATTTTTTAAATTATAATTTATAAACTTACAAAATGAAAACAAATTATTATTTCTTGCAGTGTCATTATGAGTTCTCATAGCATGAGTGAGGATGAGGTTCAACCTCAAGGGGTTGGGGTTGAAGTTAAAAGTGGCAATGATTCAGATTATGCACGTGAGGATCCTAGTTTAGGAGGGAGGAGTGACCGTGAAAAGCAAACTAGTTCTATTGGTAGTCCCAATTATAATTTCCCTTTACAAGCCCTTCAACAATATGCTAAGGTTCCCTTTGATCCAAAGAAACCTTTACAATAATTTGCAAGCAAGGTACCTTAAAAGCCTGGGACATTTGGGGGCACTAGGAGATGGAAGTGCAATCTATGGGACCTTGAATGGTTTGGCAGCATGACTAGAACAAAGGCTCACCTCCTTGTGTGAGGCAAAGGCATAGATGTATGTGAAAAGGTAGAAAAGATTATGAATTCGAGGGCTGAAATATGTAAATTATGGGGTGCCAATGAAGAAGATGCACCTTTATCTATTACTTTGCCACCAAGTGGGAGGGATCATCAGAGAGTGTGAGGCAAAGGCATAGATGTATGTGAAAAGGTAGAAAAGATTATGAATTCGAGGGCTGAAATATGTAAATTATGGGGTGCCAATGAAGAAGATGCACCTTTATCTATTACTTTGCCACCAAGTGGGAGGGATCATCAGAGACAAAGTTCTACTTTTAGTACTTTGGAGAGGCCAATGGCAATGAATCCATCTAGTTCAGGGGCAGCAGGGCCTAAGGGGAAATGGAAGATGACTAGTGATGCTTCAAATCCATTGGTGGATTTATTCAATGTGCAAGCAAAGTATGAGACAGATGATGCCATTGGCAAATTCTTCTTTGCCAATGGCATTCCATTTCATGTGGCTCGCTCTCCTTATTATAAGGAGGCTGTGGCAAAAATAACAAGAGCAGGACCATCATATGTGCCATTAGGAGAGACTAAATTGAGGACAACAATCTTGGATAAGAACTATTCCAAGATTAATATTTTAATGGAGAAAATGAAGCAGACTTGGGTCTCTAGTGGATGCAACATTGTCATGGATGGGTGGACGGACATTAGGCATCGTCCACTCATCAATATCATGGTTACAAGTACAACGGGCCCTTATTTCCTTAGGGGTATTGATTGTTTAGGGCATCACAAGGATGCTGATTTTCAGTTCTAGATCCTCAAAAATGCTATAGAGGAGGTTGGGCCACAGAATGTGGTGCAAGTAGTAATAGATGCAACCCATGTGTGCAAAGCAACATGGAAGTTAATTGAGGCAGCATATAGACATATTTGGTGGACTCCTTGTGTGCATGCCATGAATAATGCACTGAAGGACATGGGAAAAATCAGCTGGATCAAAGCAGTGGTCAATGATGCTAGAGATGTGCAAATGTTTATCTGCAACCACCACACTTCACATGCACTCTTAAGGATCTTCTCCAAGAAGGAATTCTTGAAACCTGTAGAGACTAGGTATGCATCATACTTTATTCTATTGGAGAGGATGCTTGAGTTGCAAGAGGCATTGCAATTAATGGTTATGACAGCAGAATGGAATCGGTGGTCTGAGTTGAAGATAGAGCAGAGGAAGAGGGTGAAGGAGGTGGTGAAGAGTGATGTTTTTTGGGTTGATGCCAAATATATTGTCTCCATCATTACTCCAATCTTCACAGTGATCAAATATGGGGATGCTAATGCACCTACCCTTGGAGAGGTGTATGAGTGCATTGATACTATGCTTGATCAAATGAAGGCTGTTGTACGAGAGGACCCCTCATTGCAATTCTACATAGAGCATATTCAACCGATCATTCACTAGTGATGGGAGAAGCTCAACACTCCTTTGCACATGGCTTCCTATGCATTGAACCCGAAGTGGTATGTGCAAAGGCCTGGTAGACTTACACCTATACAAGATGCTGAGGTGAAGGCAGGGTTCATGAAGGCCATTCAGAAAGAGTATGATTCTACAAAGGCCAGCGTTATTCGTAGTGAATGGACAAAATTTGCCACTCTTAGGTGATTTTCACAGGAGGCCGAAATAGATAGGGAGACAATGGCACAGGAGGAACCAATTTTGTGGTGGACTTTGCATGGGCCTCGTTCTTTGACTACCGATCTAGCCATTCATTTGTTGTTCCAAGTTTCTAGTTCTTCTGCTGCTGAGAGGAATTGGTCTACTTATAGATGGATCCACTCCATGAAGAGGAACATGTTTACCTCTAAGAGGGCAAAGAAGCTTGTGGCTGTACATAGTGCCTTGTGTCTCATTGACCGCAACACACTTGCATACAAAGAGAGTCCAACAGTCAGATGGGATGTAGAGCCAGAGGAGCCAACATAGATTGATAATGATGCTACACAGACAGGGCTGGTTGGTATTAGCTTAGAGGAGCTTGAGCATGTGGAGTCCATTAGTTCTAGTGATGAGGAGTTCGACATTGGGGATGATTAGCCATTGACTCATTCACATTGAGTCATTTGTATTTACTATTTAGTATTTCACTATTTTGGTTTTGAACATTGTTGATACTTGATTGTAATCATGAATCATCATTATGAAATTTTGAAAATTCAATTTTCAATGTTTAATGTTTGTTGTTCAATGTTCATTGGTTCAATGGATCAAACTTGAAACTTAAATGATTAAATCACAATGTTAAATTGTTGATGTTCAATGCAATATACTTATTCCTTATACATCTTTTTATAACTAATTTTTCAAGTACTATATGTATTTGCACCGCTCCCCTGCTGCCCCCTACCGCTGTCCTCCCCTCGTCCCCAAACTTAGGTCCCCCGTCCCCCGTCCTGGAAACCTGTCTCCGCGTCCCCACATTAGGGAACTCCGTGGAACTATGAAGGATAACGTACAGAGGAAGTTTTCTAAGCACATTTGTCGACCTTATTATTAGCCAGGAGAAATGACTATGATCATAATCTTCGGTTGTGCGGTCTTCAGGGACAGTTGGTATAGGGAAGAGTACTTGATTATTATGACCTCCAAAGAGCCCTCAAGAATATATAAAGGATGGTCCATGGAAGGTTGATTCACCAGTGTGCACCTCAAAGGCCTCTCAAGCATGTGCAGTGGGTGGCATAGGTAAGGATGCTTCACCATTGGCAGTTAATAATTAAGGAGTCCTATGGGGGTCATATATGTTAGGGATCCAACATTTAATGTAAGACAGTTAAAAAGTTTGAGGAATAATTTGCAACAAATTGTATAAATCCAATATAGTTATTGTACTCATTGGACTCCATTAATAATGTCTTTTTACTTATTTCATCTCTCTCTTTTATTCTTGTGTGCCCTAAATAGCAACAGAATCTGTATTTTGTCATTGCCTTAGCAAAGTTGATTCCCAACTAAATTGAAGCAGGTGCCCCCTTGTTGAAGCAGGCAAGTCACTTTCCCACCAACAGAAACATATTTCTTGGGTTGTAAATAAGTTCTCCAAATATTTTGAAGTGCAGGTTTTCATGTGCCACGATTTGTGATGCAGCTTGATTTCTCTATCCAACTTCTCCTGTGTTTAGCAGAGCATAACCTCTAGAGGGGTAAATATCATGAAAGATTGAAAACATTTTAAATCCAGTCTTTCCACCATTCTTCTAGGGTCTGCAATTGTCGTTTAGGAAGAAAGGGGCATGGTACATGGTCTTTCCCTCTTTACACTCTCGTTTTTATAAATCAGAGGCAAGTGTATAATGACATCTGCTCAATTAAGCTATTTCTTTCTGCTATATTTAAGTACACCTCAAGAGTGTCAGTTGTGTTCTTAAAGTGCTTTTGTGCTTGGTAAAAAATAATGTTACCTTAGGGCATCCTATTATGTGCAAGAGCTGGAGATCACAATGAAGAATGTCTATTCCAAAGAGATGTATTTTGGGTCTTCTATTATTACAATTTATAACTCAACAGAATCATTTGATGTATCTAGCTGCTGTTTAGTGCAACATGTGGTTGTTATCCACTATCTTGTATGTAATGGTAAAATTGTTTTAATATGGCTATTGGAGAAGTGTCTTGTTCATCTTCAATCAGCTATCAGATTTTGGGGGTAAACTGTTTTTATTCTTTACCAAATGCTTGTGTTCTAAGATGGGGTTTTAGAGCACAAACTGTTACTACTGTATCAATGTAGATTTATTGCTTCCGTACCATTGTTTATTGAATTATTTATTTCAATAATATTTGAACGTATATTTACTGGGAATTGGGACCGGCATTCTAAAATTTGACTTATTATTCTTCCTGACAGATACATGCTTTGTTTTCAATAGGATGTAGTCTGGTATTATTCCCTTTTCTTTTGACATGCATGCAAAAGATAAGCTATGTTGAGATTTTAAATGTCAGTCCGTTGGGATCATTGCTGTGGTTTTAAAATATTTTGGAAGACTGAACTGCAAAGTCTCCTGAAAGGATTCCTGGTCGTTTTGGAATTCCGAATTACTGAATTTGACCCGATTTGCTGGAGTTTGCCTTTAGAAAAAAACTTTTGTATTGCATGGTAGGCTAATGTTTAAAGATGGTAATTTTGTTTAATATATTAATGGTATGGGATTTTATTCTTATGTATATTCGATGTTTGATGAATGTTTTTCTCTTTGATTTATTAGAGTTGTAAAATCTAAAATGCCTGTTTTCAAAATGAAGTTTGCTGGGTTTGAGATAGCATATACGCATTTTATTGTAGATCTTGCAAAGCTTTGCTTTTCAGTACTTCTGTACTTCTTATTCTTATGAATCTATTGGCAGCTACTTTTGATGAAGCATATAAATGGATAGATCAGATAGATCAGTTTGAAGCAAAGCACTTTCCGCTATCAAATGAATACAAGGTTGTCGGCTGGTTAATGAACCGATTGAAGGAAGCCACTGGAAAAGAACGGTTCATGCTTCTCATGAAGGCTCAGCGAGCCCTTAAACAACTGGAATGGAAAGAGAAATTTGATCCTCAAAACCCTGCTAACTGGGGAGTTATCAAACAAGAGGATGTGGGCCCTACAGAAGATGTGGAACGGGGCAAACATGATAAAGAAAGTGAACAAATCGATGGACAAGCTGCTACTGATAAGGAGGATGAAGATTTTTCTGATGAGGAAGATAAGGAAGAATTATTGAGTGAAAAGCTTCATTCTATAGATAAAGAAATTAAGAAGAAACTTGCACAGATGGAACTGAGCATTGGAAAACAGTCCAGAGATTTGGAAGACGAGATCAAAGAGCTTGTAGAACACAGACAATCATTAACAGAGAAAAAGAAACAGCCCCTGTATAGAAAGGTAGGTTACCTTTCACACTTTGTTTTTTTGTAAATGATAGATTTTGGATTTCTAATTCCAAATTTCCGAACCCAAATAAAGGCCAATTTAATAGTTTCAAATTCCCTGGCAATTGACCTTTTAGAAGGCAAATGGCTAATGTACAATGAAAGTCCAGTCTTAAGAACTGTCCATTTCTGTAAAATATAGTTTGAGTCTTACCTCATTGAAGGTCCCAAAATTGGAGTCAGGGAATGACAAAAGTTTTACTTGATCATTCCCAACAGCTAGTTACTAAATAAGTATGTCCGAAGAGCTTAGGGTATATAAGTAAATTACTGAACTGGGGATAGAATTGGCACTGTGGAAATCAGCACAGGTTTTGAATGCAAGGAGTTTAACTGAATGCAGAAGGCGAGTCACATGTTAAAGCTGGTTTCCTAAGAAATTTCTTTTTTCTAATGTCATTATTGCTCCGGTGTTTTAAGAGCTAGATTTGGTTACCCATAGTGAGTCAAAAGTAGTTGATATGGCCTTTCATGTTTCTGCATTCATGTTCTTCTTGCTGGCAGGATTTCCTTCTGAGGGACAAAGTTATGTTATTCCAGTCAATGCATCCACATGTCTGGAAATTAATCATTGTTCCTGATTCCCTTTTCTCGACAAAAAACACCCTACATACACATATACTTAGTCGGAAACAGAACATGCCAATTCATTACAATAACTCAAGTTGCCAAGAGAACACATAACAAAACTACATGTTTTATTCATAACACTAAAACTAATGCCTGTCTATACCCTCTCCTCTAGATTTGTCGGCATCCCTGTCAATGCTCAAATACTGGTTGGAGGGTGTGGGGCATCTGAATAACTATGGAGCAGCCGAAGTGGAAGTGATCACTAGCGATTTCTGCAATGGCTACTCAAGCTCTGGTGTTGCAGCTGTAGAAGCAACTGATTGTAGAGTCAACCACAAACATAGTTCTGCAAAGCTTCCTGACCTCAGATATCATAAATCTGTCTCTCAAGTGGTTTGCTATCCCATAAGTAGTCTTCTCTTTGTTTTGCTTTGAACTCAGAGATGCTCTGGTCTGATGATGTGTTGCCTTCTCGGCATCCAATTGTTGCTGAAGCTGGTTCAAAGCTTTATTATTATTCATCATCTATGCAATAAGCTGTTTGTTCTCCCTCAATTTTTCAGGCTCGACATCACATTGGACACACAGAGGTATAATTTTTACTCCTGCCCCCTCCAACATTTGACTTTGTGGTTCTGAGTCTCATTCTCAGTTTTCAGCATTTCTGATTTATGAACCATCTTGTCATTCTGCTGTAATTTCTTCTCCATTTTTGCTTTTTCTGTGAGGAACTTCTCTATTTTTTGTTCATGCTACTTTGCCACAATGTAATGGTGTTGGCTCTCCGTGGTCAAAATTATTATCTTATCCACCAAAGGCTGAATAGAATGGTAGAGAGATGTAGGCGTAGTCCTGACTTGTTCCATCTCCAGCTCAGGAACTACAACACTTCCCTTTTTGCTTCATCATATATTTCCTGGAGATGTTGTTCTTCTCCCTCTTGAGCAAAGCTGTAGATATTGTGAATTTCTTCCACTAATTTACTTGTTCTCTCCCTCCAAGCCAACACATGTATGCCTCACTGTCATAAAATGTTGGTAAAAGTTCCTGTTTGTCAATTTTGGTAGGGAAACCCAATGCTCCTCATTGCTGGCATTGAACTCAGAGTCACTATGAGAAATACTCAAACCCAAGATGACACTTACAAGCACCATCATCACCATCAAATTCCTTGGTCTGATCCCCATTCTCATCCATGTGCTAGTCCTGCTTCCTCTGATTTGGCTCAGGTTGATCCTGCTCAGGGTGTGGCTCGTGTGCCATCTCTCCCCATTGTAGTTGCTCACATGTCTTATATTCTCCCTAGGCTTGCCTCTTGGTATTTGGTCAAGCAATCTAAACTCAGGAGGTGGGCCAACGACATCCAAATCATTAGGTGTGGGAAACTCATGAAATGGATCCCATCTCATCATCCATACTAACCATATAAGATAAGTTAGGATCATGCTCAGGTGGTAAATATCCTCCAGACTGGCCAAATATAGTTACCATAGTTGACTCTAAATTAATGGTCACATAAGGTGGGGCCATTGAGGGTAAGACCCGACTAGGAATGGCATGTCACATTGCACAATCATAATCATGAGAATTAAGTGGAGATGAATATTAAGCTGGCTTATTCCCAAATTGGTACATGGAAATGGTTGGTGAAGGTGCGGGCTTGGGCTTTGTGTTTTCAGCACATCATTAGTAGAAGCACCATCCCCTTGTCAACATTGTCCTTTGGAAGGTTTACATCCTCCGTGATCCCTAATTTTTAAGTACTGCGCTAATGGAACTAAAATGTTGTGCTTTTTCTTGATCTCCATTAGCCCAGCAGAAGCTAGATCATGTGCAACAAATAGAAAGGACACTCACACTTACAATGTCGACATATCACTTAATCTTGAATACATAAGCACTCACTCGAGGCACAACCAAAGAACACCAAGAACCCCATTTTGATATAGAGAGAAATATGAGGCCTTAAAGCATGCTCAAAGAAAGACTCATTCAAACCTTGACAAACAACTAAGCAAGCAACACATCTATTCTAGTCAACATTCCTTTGTATTATTTAACAAGTATTTACAATCAATGTACATCTTCCATGTACAACAATGCCATCACATCTATGTTCTTACACATTTGAGCTACAAAGCATATACAAAGATTACATAAGCATTCCAAGGTTGAATATCTCTACAAACCCTAAGCTTAATCTTCACTTTCCTTCAGACCTGCAAAACGTGTAACTTCTTAGACTGTCTCAAATGAGAGCTTGAGGGTCCTATTTTGTCATGACCCTTTTTTGGAATTTACTGATCGGAAGACCCATGGCCTATTTCTTTTTTCCTATAGGCTAAGGGATAAGTTAGGGAAATAAATTAATAATAATACTTTAAGATGTCCTAAGTTACTTTTATTTTATAACATAAAATTGACACTTATGTATTATTATTATTATTATAATTTTTTTAAAAGAAAGAAATTATATTAAGTGAAAAAGAAAGTCAAAGTATACAAATTCTACTATGCCAGTCATGTAAGTTGTAACTATTAGTCCAAGCCTTGGCACAAGAAACATATCTAATCACATCAACATTTATCATCAAGTCAATCTAAATCTAAAATCTGTTTGATATCTTCTTGGAGCTTTGTGGGCCACCATACTGGTGGGGGACCATAACAAGAAATGTTATTATTGTCCAATCCCCAATTAGCTAACGCAGCAGCTACTTTATTTTGTTGTCAAGGAACCTGGGTAAAGTGGATCTCTTGAAATATTTTCTTTAATTGTTGGATTTTTTCCAGCTCTCTAACTATTTGCCAATTTTTGCCCTTCTTCAATGATGAATTGGATAAAAGGTTGATGATTAGCAAAGAATTAGGTTCCACCCGAAATCTTTTCCATCCAACTTTCAGTGCTTCTTGTAAACCTCTATAAACTGCCTTAATTTCAGCCAAGTTATTCGTTGCATAACCGAATCTTTCTGAAAAGAAAAAGGTAATTGATCCATCAAAAAGTCTACCTATTCCTCCCATGCTTGCTTTACTTGGATTTCCTCTAGAAGCTCCATCTGTATTCAACTTCCCGAAGCCACATGGAGGGGTTGACCACTTAACCTCACCTTTACATTTCCAACTTGGTTGAAAAGCAAGCAGGAGATGATTATTCAATTTAAGAGGTCAAATTCTTAATAGATTAACCCATTGTGTAGACACATTCCGAGAGATTTTAACTTTGTATTTGATGGATTCAGCAATATTCATCTTTATCTTTTCCCAGACAAATGAGATGTCCCTGCTTCCTCGTTGAAAAATTCTTCCGTTTCTTTCCTTCCATACATTCCATAGTAAAAAATTTATCCCACTCCATAATAATGGTACTAGATTTTGGCCAGCCATTAATTTATTTACTCATTCTCTAAAAGGCTGCTCCAGGGCCTGAATTCCGTTCCAGGGAATCTAAATTAAGGTAGCCAAATATTGCCACAATTGTATTACAAAGGGGCATTGTATAAATAGATGAATAATGGTTTCTTCATTAGCCAAGCCCATTGCACACCTATAGGGTCCATTATACCCTCTTTTTATTAGCCTTCCCCTTGTTAGGATTCTTCTTAATAACAACCAAACAAAGAAACTAACTTTTGGCCGAAGTTCTTCTTGCCATTGTTTTTTAAAAATATCCCTTAGGGGATGAGGACTCACATTACACAGGGATGCATATCCATCTGAAATAGAGTAACTACTTGTAGAGTTAATCCCCCACGCTATTAAATCCGGCCCTCTAGAACTTGACGAAGGTCTTGACTGTAAAATATAATCTACTACTCTCTTTTGATCTTCTTTTAGTTGAATGAGCCACTCCTTAGAAGGAATCCATTGATTTCCAAACTCCCATCGATACCTACTAGGCTTGCTGTAATGAACAACCTTGTCCCATCCCTTATTATGAAGAACTTCCATTAGAGACTTCAAATCAGGGAACTGGGTGATTATTAGTGGGTGGCCATCCCAAGAATCTGTCCAAAAATTAGTTGTTTGACCATTGTTAACTATCCAAAAGAAATGCCTCTATTATTTCTTCCCCTATTCTCAAAACTGCCAAAATTGGAAAGCCTCTTGAAGGAAGAACCATTTTGATTATTTTCTCAAGAGGATTATTTTGTACATATTTAGCTCTAATATTTACAGCCCACAAATCATTTGAATTTTCCAACAATCTCCAATAAAGTCTGGCTGCTAAAGCTTTATTCTGATTAATACTGGATCGGAATCCCAAACCCCCTTTTGTTTTTGACTGACCAAGAATGTCCCATTTGACTAAGGTCCATTTCCTATGCCCTTGAACTCCACTCCAAATAAATTTTTAAAAGAGAGAATCCATTTGTTTCCAAACTCCAACAAGGATATTTAGAATAGAAGAAACATAAATCCACAAAGCTTGAAGAACTGCCTTAACCAAAGTCATTCTTCACCTGAAGAGAGCCATATGTTTGTCCATTTTTGCAATTTTGTCTTAACTTTGCTTAGTATCCAGTTCTAATATTTTAATTGTGTAGCTGCAAGTGGCACCCCCAAATAAGTAATCGAAAGAGCCCTTTTTAAACTTAAGAATCAAAGCTTCTTGTCTCTTAGAGCAATGAAAAAATATAATTTTGGATTTGTCATGATTAATAAGTTGTCCGTGGCTTTGGTAAAAATCTGAAAAATCTTTTGCATCGTTGATGCTTCCAAGCAACTCTTCCTAGATTTGTAGAATCATCAACAAATTGTAGATGAGTGAGAGGATTCATTCCTTTAGCCAATATAATTCCTCCTATCTTTTTTTCACTACGAGCCTTAGTCATCAATTGTCCCAGAAATTCAACCAAGATGATGATTAAGAAAGGAGAAATGGGATCACCTTGCCTAATTCCTCGAGAAGCACCTAAAATCTTTGAGGAACTTTCATTAACTATCATTGAATATGAAACCGATGCTAAGCATGCTTGAACCCATTCAATCCAATCTTTAGAAAAGCCAAACTGATCCAAAACTTTACAGTAAAATGTCCAATCAACTCTATCATAAGCTTTTGAAAGGTCAACCCTGATAAACATAGGAGATTTTTGTATGTCTATAGAGTGCAAAGCTTCTTGGGCTAAAAGAATCTCATCATGGATTTGCCTCTCTTGGGAAAATCCTCCTTGCTCTGGAGAGATGATCTTATGCATTAAAGATTTCAACCTGTCTACCATAATTTTGTAATTATTTTGTAGAGGACATTACACAAATCTATAGGCTTGAAATCCGATATCTCTTCCACTCCTGAAGCTTTTGGAATTAGAGCTATAAAGGTTTTATTTATTTTCCTTTAACAAAGTTTTGGCTGTTCGCACCACTTCCATACTTGGAGAAAAGCTTATCTTTAAGGATGTCCCAAAATACTTGATAAAATTCAATCGGAAATCCATCTAGGCCAAGTGTCTTTCCTTTTTTCATACTAAAAACAAATGTTTTCAATTCACCTTTAGTAACTTTCATTGGGATGATTGAATAAGGATATGGGCTAAATCACCAACTTTCCCTGTCGAGCTTGACCTTTGACCTTCCTCTTGCAAATTTGCTTGATTAGTTTTCCTTACCAGCTTAACATTTGTATCCATTCTCATTTTTTTAGTTATTCCCTGACTAACTTCCAGAATTAAATCTGCATTCTGTGTTTCAGAAATATTAGGCAAAATCATCAAAGCTTTATCTACACTGCCTTTATAGATTTCCTCTGTGCTTGAAATTTTGTTGTCCTTTGATAGCTTTTCATTGCTTTACGAGTATTATCCAAATGGTTGTTAACAAAAATCAAAGATAGCTGAGAGCATCTTTCACCCTTCATGAGGAACATGCTCATGCACTTGAGTTTCTGGTATCAGTGATTCCATCATATCCTCATTATCAGTTTCCTCATTCTCCAGTTGAAGACTAGAAAATTGATTTCCAATGTTTCCAATTGAATTTGATGTAGCATTTTCTTCACAGTTTTCTTTTTCTTTAGAGTAATGAATTTCTCGAGTTTTCTCATCCATCTTGTGGTCAGGAGCTTTCAATAGACAATCCTTCACCAAATGTCTATATTCATGACAAATCCTGCATCTAAAAGGAATATTTTCATAGTCAACCACCTGTTCCCATTTATCTTCTCCTGCATCCAAGGTAATTTTACTTGTTAGAGGATTGTTAAGATCCATCAAAACACAGATACGAGCATAAATCATCTGTTCATGCTGCAATGAACTATCAACTATCATGTATGTTCCAAGAGTATTACCAATTACTGTAAAAACAATATTATTCCAATATTTTGTTGGAAGACCAAATAGTCGTACCCAAATCCGGAGCTATTGAAGGTAATTCCTCTTCTGCTCTGAACATTGGATGCCATGGTTTCATAAATAGTCCATCTCTACCATAGAACCAAGGCCCTCCTTGGAAGATTTGCTCTCTATCTTCAGCATTAGCAAAATGAATTAATAAATAACCATTAGGGTAGACTACGATAGAGAACTCACCTTGATTATGCTAGAATTTCTTCAACCAATCCTTAAACAACATTCGTGAAAGACGATATCCCATAAATCTAACGATCAATCCTCTTCTTTCCAAGTCCTTGATTCCACTTTGAATATCTGATTTCAGAAGCACAACTACAGGGGATCCATCGACATCTATTTTACACCCATTTTCGTTTTTCCTTGGATCTACCGTAGGCATACTAAGAGGCCTTATTTGCATTTTAGTTCCATTAAACCTCAGCTTCTGCTGTGCCTTTAATTCTTCTTTTAAGGATTTTTTCTTCGTTTCACCCTTATCCGTCATCATCAATGATTGAAAAAACACACACCCAGAAAAACATTAGTAACAATGCCTTCACGTCTGCGCTGAAGGGAAAACACGAGTCTAATAGAGATCGAAGCTGTTAAAACTACACGAAACTATTAGAAAAATGGAAAAAGGCAACAATTTTAACCCTAGAAAGGTAAAAACAAAAGTCTGACCCTATTCGCGATCAGTTGCATGGATAGTTTTTCCTCCTTAAACGCATGAAAATTAAATCAAGGTTAAAAGGCAGACTTCCTCTGGAGGTAATAACTATAGGAATAATTACTCCACTTATGTATTATTAATATTAAGAGGGTCAAAAAATAATTATTATTAAGTGGATGAAAAGTAATGTTTTATTAAAAGTATATTTAAATACTTTTAGGGTAAACTGGTAAGGGAAAGTTATAAAAGGAGGCGTTGGGTCCAAAAGAGTCATTATTCATTATTTATCTTTGAAAACAAAATCGTATTCCAGCGTTCGAGCTTTGTGTTCACATCTTTTCATCTGGGGATGAAAATCCTCTCTTATAAAGGGTTGGAAGACGAAAATCCTCTAACCCTTTGAGGTGATTCCATTTAGGAATCATAATTGTGCTTACAAATTAGGGTTAAAATCCAGTTTCAGTGTGGCTAAAGATTGCTATCAGATTCTAGTGCGTTGTGAGGGTTTGAAGTATTCACAGACTGTTGCGTTGGGTTTCTTCCAGCCAAAACCTTGTTGCATTGGGGTTTCTACCCTATTGGTTGTTGCGCGAGGTTTAATTCATAACTCAGGTTGCTGCGTGGGGTTTTAGACATCATTTAGGGCCATCATACCACCCTCCAGCTTAGTGCCATCCCTCCTTGCAGCCCTACAATTTGTTTCCCTAGACTGCTGTACCTTGTTCTTGATGAATTGTTGTTGTGAATTTATTGCTCTATATAAATGTATTCTTCAGTGTTAGAAGTGTAGACAATACATTGAATACAATTTTATAGTTGGGTTGTTATCAGATTTGGAATCTTTGTATTGCATGTGCAATTTTTTTATCTTGTTTTTTTCATTACCAGTATTTTGAATGCTTTCATCTCAACACAATAAGGATTTCAGTGAAGTTTCAAGTGTGTTTTCACTATCAATACTGCATGTGGGTTGTTTTGGTATTTGATTGATGTTCAGTATTGGAAAGTATTGATGGTAAATTTCAGAGTTTATAAAATATCCAGAAAGGGACACTACATATTTATAGGTTTCTCAGGCCCCCTCGACCCTTGCCAGCTAGCGCTAACTCAACTGCCAATTGTCCATTCGCCAATTGTTCACACATATTTGCAGAATACCCTTCTAGGCTCAATCCTGGCCCATTTGCATGATCTCTCTTTTGGTGCTTGACCCATGTAGGATTTGTTTCTTTTGATCCAAGTTTGTTTTTCTTGACAGCGTGACACTATCTCTCAAAAGTGTGCTTTCCCTATATCGTGCAGTGAGCATCACACATCATGCACCATAATCTAATAGACTACAAGATTGTTTGGTAGGAATTTATATATTCACACTCACTCCATACATAGCCGTATTTTGTGTTGCTGTTAGTCTCCAAAATTGAGGGTCAAGCCTACTCGTCTTATAGCTACTCATCATCTACAGGTGAGGTTTTGGGTGTCACCTTGCCCTTTGCATTAGGAGGTGGAGTTGTCTTCTTCTTCGGAGGCATCAAATACTAGAATACTTCCTTTTACTTGACAATCATCGAGGAACAATGCAATCACATGCAAGGTCATATAGAAACTCCTTAATCTTCTCCATCAAGCATGCTTCTCAATTGTACACCACATTGTTGGAAAAGCCATCCATATATTTCATGAGCCAGATAAAAATAATTGAGGATTAGGGTTCTCACTCTAGTCTCTAGGTAATATAATCTAAAATGCAACTCCACTCTTCGATTGCAAACATGCCTGCTTGAGGACTCGATTGCCATGATTAAGGATTGACTTTACACCCGTACATACACATATGCTTGCTTGGAAACATAACATGTTAATATACTTTAGTAATTCAATAGGCCAAGATAATACATATCTTGCCTAAATCAACCTTAGCCTCTAGACTCGTCTGTGTCCTTGTAGACACTAAAATACTAGTTGGAGGATTTGTGGCATCTAGGGTAATTATGGGGGGAGTCAAAGTATAAGTGATAAAATGCGCATCCTCTAGATCATCACGAATGTCAAGACAACATTTCATAGTCTTTGATTTTCCTTTGTAGTAATCCTCTATTTCACATTTCTCTTCTTCAAAGCATTCCTCATAAGGTAGGATGCCTTTTTTTACTAGATTAATTTGTCACTATTGGATGCTTTTTCAATGTTGAACACTTTGCAAGAGTTTGGTTGCATGAATTGGTATGAGGCCCTGCGACACCTTGATTTCTATCACCTTATGTGGATAAAGACTTGTTGAAGTCGGTGACAACTTTGACTACTAAATTTCTTTTGCCTTAACTTCATTATCCATGGCCTTTATTATCTCCATGCACATCTCTATCATTCTCTATGCTTTTATCATTGAAATAGGGTACTATGCCTTCTTTGTTTGCATTATTGTGGTTGTCATTGCTTCCTCGATCTAGATTGGGTTCACGTTTGCACCTTGATGTTTGGACAATTATTGTCACCATGGTTGCCTAGTCCATGTATACATCTTAAATTCACTTTACTAACCTTTCTCATCTAGGACTTGTTGGCACATTAATCTCCTATATTTGGGATTGAGGTGGGCCAGTTTTGAGCCAACTCTGAGAGATATGTGTTGTCTACCACCTTCATACCACCTTCATGTCAGATTTGTCATCATGTGCTTCTAGCTTTTCCTCATACTCCCTAATTTTTCCTGCTTCTAACAATGCCTTTGGTTTCGTTTTGATTGCACCCTGTTTTGGCCGGTGCCATTGATTGGATTGAAGACATTCTGATTTTCTCTCTACATCTTTGGTCGGGTTGATGACGTCGGCTGAAATTGAGATTTTAATTTAGTGATCTGTATCCCTATTTATAGGTTTCCTTTAGTTATATCTCGAGCAATAACTTTTGCTTCGCTTTCACTCACACATTTCTTGAGGGATGATAAAGAGGAATTAGGGTTAAGGAACATAACCATAGGAATGCAAGTTGCAGTAAAGGCCTTGATGATTCAAGAATAGGAGCTATATAGAAGAGGTACACCGAGTCTTTGGACTCCCAACTATGTTCTACTCAGGGTTTATTCTATGTCAGGGCAAATAATTTATTAACGGAATGACAATGAACAATATTTGGTGCAAGCCAAAATTGTCTTCACAATTTAAATTGAAATGGAGCAAAGCATTACAATAAATAAGCCAAGAAATGGTTGTTCGCTTCGCATTCCCAAATAGCCCTCGCTATTCCTATGGGAATGGAAACCAACTTATTAGAATAAGACAAAAGTTACCTAAGACACTTGGACTAATAACAAATATGTACAATATTGGTACATCCCCCCTTAATTTGCAGAGGTCTTTGTCAGACCAAGCATGCCTCTGAACTTTTCAATTTTTTTTCATCCAAGCGTTTTTTTAGGATGTCTACTAGTTGCTTTGTTGTAGGGCAATGTTGCAACTTGACACTGCCATCTTTCACATAGTGCCGATCAAATAAAATTTAGTGTTCATATGCTTGGTTCGGTCTTGAAAAACTGGATTCTTTGCCATTTGGATTGCAAAAGTGTTGTCAACCATGAGAGGTGTTGACGAAACCTATTGTTCCTGCAAATATAAAAGAACTTTTCTAGCCAGAAGATCTCTCTAGTTGCCTCTCAAGCGGCCATATACTTTACTTTTGCTAAATAAATTGGTGGCACTGATTGCTTCTTGGATTTTCAACTGACAATTGTTCCCAAATTCATCAAAAAATTCGTAGTGGACTTTCTATTTTCATGATCACCAGCATAGTTGGTATTTGAATATCCAACCAATTTGAAGTGTCCTGTCTTGGAGTATTTGAGCACAAAATTCCTTTGAGACATCTAAGGACTCTTTTTCATGTTACCCAATGACTGTCTTTGGGTTGTATGAATTTTGAAAGAACACTAACAACAAAGGATAGATTTGGTCTAGTTGTGGTCATATAAATTAGACTTCCAATGAGTTGTCTATATTTAGTGGCATCGACCAAATCTATTGTATTTTCAAATGTCAATTTGAGATTTTGTTCCTTGGGTGTGTTGAGAGGCTTACAATCTTCCATTTCCAAACTTGCTCAGAATGTCACTAATGCACTTCTACTAATTGATGAAGAAATACGTTGGTTTTTGAATTATTCAAAGTAGTCATTTCAAAGCTTTTCATCAACTCTGATTTGAACTTTGCAGTGTACTGTTCATTGTTCCTTGTGATGAGCAAATCATCAACATACACCACCACAAATACAACAATTCTGTCAACTATTTTGACGAAAAGGGTTGCATTTTCAAACTCAATACGTTTGAAATTCATGTTCATTAAACATGTTCGAGGGTCTTGTTTCGAACAAGACATTGATTTTTTAAGTTTGCACACCTTGTGCTCTTGGCCATTTACTGCAAAACCTTCGGGTTGTGTCATGTACACTGTTTCCTTGAGGTCACCATTTATAAATGCAGTTTTGATGTCCATTTGGTGAACTTTTCATCCGTTGTGAGTTGCCAGAGCCAACATGGTTCAAATGGTAGTCCATTTTGTTGTAGGTGCGCAGGTTTCATTGTAATCAATTCCTTCTTTTTGAGCATATCCTTTTGCGATAAGCCTTGCTTTGTGCTTGTCAAGTGAGCCATCAACCTTGTATTTTTTGCGGTAGACCCACTTGTAGATAATTGGTTTGCAGCCATATGGAGGATCAACCAATTTCCAAGTCCCATATTTGACCAATGCATTGTACTCATCTTTCAGTGCTTTTCTTTAAGGCTCAAGATTCTTAGCTTGTTTGAAAGATGTTGGTTCAGAATCAAACACAACATTGAGTTCTTCTGGAGAATCATTCAAGGCAAGTTTCTCAATCTTATCTTGAATTTCTTCAAGGAACTTATTTGATCATGATGCAGTTGCATGTACATTTTTAGTCCCTGTTTTTCCAACTTCATTGTGTCTTACATCGTTCAATGTCTGGGTGGCCCACTTAGGCATCTTTTTTTGTGGTTTAGATGCTTCAATTTCATCTTCTGAAGTTCATTCTGGTGGCCTTGTTCTGATGAAGTTGAAAATTTTCCTTCAAGAAGAGTTTCATTCTCATGATAGGAGACAATAAAGAATCAATTAATTCCCAGTGTTATGTCCCCCACTCACTATTTGGAATGTCCAAATCACTCTCCTTTTAGACATCAAATTTTGCATATTTCTCAAGTCAACTCAATTGTCGATCAATGCTGGCTTTGTCCTTTGCAGTTTTGCAAAAGACAACTTTTATTGCGACAAGAAACTTCTCTTTCTCATCATATAGCCTATATGTCTTGGAGGATTCATAATATCCCAAATGAATGCATTTGCGACTCTTGTGGTCCAACTTATTCCTCTTTTCTTTTGGAATCAATGCATAGCAAGTGGATCTGAAAATTCGAAGATGCCGCACTGAAGGAAGATGACCACACCACATCTCATACTGAGTCTTGAATTCAAGGGTTGTTGATGGTGATTTGTTGTGGAGTTATATTGTTGTTTTAGCTATTTCGGCTCAAAAGTGTAGATTTACCCATCTGAAGTACAACATAGCGCGAAACATCATCACAATTTTGTTCATCCTTTCTACAACTCCATTTTGTTGCGAAGTGTGAGGAATTGTGAGATTATTTTTGATACCATTTTTTTCAAGATAGGATTCAAACTCTTTTTGAGGTTTATTCATCACCATTATTTGTCTTAAGTCGTTCGATGCGGGTTTGAGCTTCATTTTCAATCATGGTTTGAAACTTTTGAAAAGTCTCGAAGGCTTTTAATTTTCTCTTCAGAAAGTATATCCAAGTCATTTTGCTGTAGTGGTCAATGAACAACATGAAGTACTTATGACCACCAACTGAGAGGATTAGAAGAGAACACAAGTTTGAATGAACTAGTTGCATCTTTCTGTCAGCGTTCCACTGTGATTTTGGAAACGGTTCTCTTGCATGTTTGGCCAAAATGTAGGCTTCACACTTTTCATTTGATTTTAAGGGCAATGTAGGCATTTTGGCAACACCATTCTTTTGCAATACACGAATGCTGTTATAGTGAGTATGCCTAGATCTAGCATGCCACAACATGTTTGGAGACATCCCGTTTTCAACAAGATGAGTATAATTCTTTGAATTTTGTCTCACCCCTGAGTTTGAGCAATTTTTCTTCCTCATATCCAGTCAAGACGGCTATATTGTCATATTTTCTTCTGATAGTGACATCACCATTATCCAATAGGATGGAATGGCCTTGTTGCTTAATGAGCATTAGGGACAAGTTACGTTTCAATTGAGGAAGGTAGAGAACATTTTGGAGTTTGAAATCTGGAAGCCCTGAACACTTGAGTTATATTGTACCTCTTCTTTGTGGTTGTAGACTTGATCTATCTGAGTTATACTGAACCACAACTTTCTTCACTAAACTCCTCAAAAAAGTCTTTTTGAAAAGTCATATGTAGAGGCACTAGTATTATCAAGAACCCAAGCATCAAACAATGACGAGTTGATTGAGGCATTATTTGCTTCATCATTTGTATTGGAAAACACACATTCACTAGTGAATCGAGTAGAGTTTGACTCTTGTTTTCTTTGATTTTTCCTCTTTTTTCTTACGATATGCATCAATTTTCTTCCATGGAGTTTTACTTATGCGAGTCTCATGACTATTTGCAGTAGAGGTTTTGTTTGTCATTCTATTTTTTATTTTGACCACCTTGATTTTTATTTTTGCTGCCTTTTCCCTTCCTTTTCTTCTTGTATTTATTATTGCCTTCACTTTTGGAAGACATGGCCTTATTAGATGTTTTGGAAGAATTGCTGTTTACATAGCACACAGTTTCTCTTGTGGACTTGGTTTTTCTTTCAAAAGCCTTTTCTCTTTCCGCCATCTTCTCAACCAACTGATCAAGTGTGAGTCTTGAACTTATTGCTTGATTGTAGAGACTCAAAGTAAGTTGAATAGTTGGAAAGAAGGGATTTTATGAATGTAGTCATATTTATGTCGATTTTGACACCGATGGCATCCATATCATGTTTGATTGCATGTATTTCTGAATCCAATCTCATCACATCACTATCTTTCAACTTGAGGTTGAACAACTTCAATGCAACTAAATGAATTCCAACTCTGAGTGGGAATCATATAGCTCCTTCAATTTGTGAAATGCTTCCCATGGAGTATTGCATACCTAAATATGACGAAACACATCTCCATCGACTGAGGCCTTCATCAAGGCCAATGCTTTCTGATTTTTTTGCTTTCATGTCTGAATATCCTTTGCATTCCCTATTGGCTCAATTTCCTGTGTTTGCACATTGCAAATATCAAACCATAGATTATTGAAGATGAGTGTGTTTTCCACTTGCGAAGACCATTCTAACCAACTGTTTTTGCCGATCAATGTTTTGCTAATGATTGATTTGATTGAATATATTGTTTGAGTTTTGAATTTTTGAGTGTTTGAGTTTTGTTAACCCCAAATTGGTTCTTTATCACTCCAAATAGTCCCCTTTTCTATATATCACCAAACCGATATACCAAACCTCTCTATAAACCCGCCCTTCCTATATACTCGTCAGTATGTGGAAGAAGCTTGTCCTTTCTATATACTTTGCAGTATGTGAAAGAGGCATTAAGGCCCATGAGAGCAAAGTCGTACGTGGTACCTAGGTGGCATGTGAAAATGATTCGCTCTATTATCAACACCAATTTAACAAGAAAACCTCATACTAGATGATATACTCGATTTTTTTTGATTTTTGGATTCACGCTTTTTGGTAGATACAAATGGGTAAAAGAGTAGCTCTCCTTATTTCTCTTTGAATTGCAAAATTTGGTTGTTTTTTGCCAAATTTGCTTTAAAGTAGCTTGCTCAAGGCAATTAAAGAAAATTGCTTTCAAATTTTAAATGTTTTCAAAATTTGAAAAAGAGCACTTGAAAGAAAATTGAAGATTTGATTTTTAAATAAAAAAAACATAAAAGAATCTCACTCCTTATTTTGTATTTGGCAGAAATTCCAATAATGGAATATATGATACACCTATTTTTGAAAGCTCTTTATTTTGACTTCTACGCCCCCTTAATGAGAATGACGCCATATAATTTCTACCATGTGTCTTTGGATAATAGCGAATAGTCAGTTTTGCAAGATGCTACGCCTCTTAAAAGAATGAAACGACTGTCAAATTATGCCAAATGCCTTCCGGAGAGCCATGTAGCAGTAAGAGATGCAGTCCAAAGGCGCCATTGAGAGTGAGACCTCATCGGACTTCTACCAACCAAAATACCAGGGCATTAATTTGCATCAAACTCAAAAAATGTTGACCAAAATGCAGATATCACATTAGAAGTTGTGCCACATTCAGACAATCACACCTCCCACTTGCCACATGGTAAAAAAATAAGCAATACACTATCATTAATGTCAGAATTTTTGTCACATGCTTTTCCATAGTTGAGAAGCCTCCTCCAAAATATGCAAGCTTGCCACGCCTTCCAAATTTCAGAAGAAACTGTCAGAAAAGTGATGACAGCCAACTATGCGCTCTCCTTCAACCAATATGCCTTATTAATAACTGAAACTCATTGTATATACACCGTCATAACCAAACTTACTGGAAGAGAATAATTCTATGCAAACTGTACGGCTAGGAAAGAGGAGAAAGAATAAAAATTAAACAAATGAAATCCTGCTCAGATACCATTGTCAGGGCAGATAATTGATTAATGAAATGACAATGAGCAATATTTGGTGCAAGCCCAATTTGTCTTCCCAATTCAAATTGAATGGAACAAATCATTACAATAAATAAGCTAAGAAATGGCAGTTCACTTCACATTTCCAAACAATCCTTGCTATTCCTATGGGAATGAAAAGCAACTTATTAGAATAAGAAAAAAGCAACGTAAGACACTTAGGATTAATAACAAGTATGTACAATATTGTCACATTTTATCTGTTTTGATTTCACCTATAACAATTTCTCAAAGTGCTCAAAGCCAAGGTGGAGATTAATGTGCCAACAATTTGACTCAAGGTAAATATCCCTAACCCTACCCCCTTTAATTTTTGTAGGTTCAGATTATGAATGTGTATGTTCCATTTCATTTATGTTATGCACATGCTTATTACAATTTACTTTATTTCTTTATTTACGTTATTGTTATGCTTCTTGCCTTCACCACCATCCTAGATTTAAATACCATAGCTCTTGCTTTCTGTCTAAAGCTTGAGTACATGCTGATTCTTGTAAGGTGATGCAGAAGCATCCAAGGATTCGTGTAATGTTGCATCAACCAAAAACATAGTGCTTGCGTGTTTGTGTTTTTTTCGTTTTGTTTGTTGTTTTGGCATGGTTATTCATTGATCAATTCAGATCATGGTTTTTACATGAGATTTCTTACAATAATTTGGTGGTGTTTTAGTGCAATGATGTAAATTTTGTCCAGCCTCACGTTTGGATAGATTCTTATAAACGTCCATGTGGCATGCATATTATGACATGAAGAAAATCCTTAGGAAAGTCCAAATGGAAAGAATGTTATGACCCAATGCATTTTAGTATGGAAATGGCGTTTTCTCAAGTGGGGGAGAAGAGAATTAGAAGAGACATTCAACCAAGAAAACCCTTGAAGAAGATATTCATTTTCTGGTTAGAAAAATGAACCTGTACAGGTTGTAGACTTTTGGCAAACAGAAGGCGAATAGTTGGACGTTGAACCATTTTCTGGACGGAATTCAGAGCAAATCTCGGGGGGAGGGGGGAGGCAGAAACAAAGGGAGAACGAAGGAAGGAATGTTGGGGGCTCTTTGCTGGAGTTTGGGGATTGTGGACCAGAATTGTATGTTTTTCATTTTCTTGCTCTGAAAGGATTGTGTATGTTCCCTGTTGGAAGGCAAAAGTCTATGCAATGGTAGTATTTATTATTTCCTCCATGTTGTGTATTCAATAATCCCAATAGTGGCATGAGTTGCATTTGTATTCTGCTATGAGAAGTGCAATTAATATAATCTCAGTTGTTGTGAAGTCAAGTGTTTGATGATATATGTTGTCTCCATTTGGATTGTTGAACCCTTGCAACACGGGAGATAAAGGTAGACATTAATTGGTCTGCCTATCCTTGTGCTTGCACCAAGTGGTATTAGAGCAAGCTAATGTACTTTTGGTTGTTTGTGAAAAACTCTTGAATGTTGTTGCCGGCAGTGAAAGAGAAGTCTGCTCAGTGGATTGCAAGTTGTGAGAGAGAAGCTTGCATAGGTGGTTGTAGTTGTGAGAGATGTTCTAAAAAATTGTGAGGGAGTTTGAGAGAGACTTTGTTTCGAGTCCATTGTAGGTTGTGGAAGAGAAACCTGCTGATTTTGGTGAGAGATGACATACAAAAGAAGAGCATGTGAGGTGGATGGCTTGACAGAGATGCTGAAAGGATTCCAGGGAAGATTGGATATGACTGCACAAAGTGATGTTGGTGCAGTTGCATGTGAAGGTGTTGAGGAAGAATAATGGTAGGGTTGTTGTCCCTACAAGTGAGGTTGGATGCTTTGGAGAGAGGCCAAGCAATTGGAGGAAAAGATGTCACCAGATGGAAGAAACTAACCAAGGTTACGGTGAAGGAAACAAGGAAATCTCCTAGTGATATTCTTCTATTTTGTGGAAAAGAAAGTCTAGAACAGCTCATGACTTCGATAGTTGAGCATGAATTATATTTTGTGGCTATGAATATTGTAGACCCCATGAGCGTAAAGGCTACATACACGAGATTGTGTGGAGTTGCATCTGTTTATTGGAAATATCTCCAAGTGAGGAGACAAAGGAAAGGTAAGGAGGTTTGTGATTCATAACAGATGGTTTCCAAGATGTTGGATCGTTTTGTACACCCAAGATTGCAGCCAGAATGGTTGAAGATGCTTCGCGTGATGAGGTTTGAGAGAGAATTTTGCCAAGAGAGGCAATAAAGATGGCAAGCTGCCATGTGAGCAGCCAAAGACTACTTTGAGAAGTAGCATGAAGATGCATATGTATGCAAAAGAACAATTTGTTTTGGAAGTCAACATGAGGGGGAGGCTTCCATGCGAGGAGTCCAATTCTGATTTTTAGAACAGCAAGATGTATGAGAGATGTGAGCAGCCCATAGAGGAAGATATCGGCATGGAAGATGAGGTAAAAGTGATACATTGTTCACCGGAACAGGGAGACCCATTATGTGATGACGGGCAAGAGATTGTGATGTCCCATGAGTGGGCAACTTCTGAATTGTCCTTGGTTAGTGATGGCAATGCATTTGTCAATTCTATTTTGGAGGGTAGAAGGGTTGAGGGCAACCAATGAATGACACAGGTTTCCATGAAGGAAACAACATAGGTGAGTGAAGAATGCAGCCGTGAAGAGTTGCAAGTTTTCACGAAGGTAACATTGGAAGCGGTTGTTGTGCAAGCAAGTGCACAGAAGGAGAGTATGGTTTAAGATTAGCCATGTGAAGGAGATGAACACAAATTTGAGAATGAGGAGAAGACAACCTTGAAGGTTGCTGATATGGGGCTTTTGAGAGTCCATTATGAGAGAGAAAACTGAGAAAAGCATGCAAAAGGTGGAGGAGAGTTGGACATGTCCTTGCTGCATGATGAAGTGGTTAATGAGATGTTTGTGGGAACTCTTGTTTCCCCTAATGTGTTTGTTCCATGTGCAGGTCTAGCTATAGAGACAATAGCGAAGACAAGGACAAAGTGTGGTGCAGTCCAGCATGCTCATTTGTATGAGAAGCTAAGTGAAGAAGCCAAACAAGAGACTAGTATGGCAACGATGGCTGAAGAGCTGGTTGGTTATGATGTTCCAGCCATGGAGGATTGTATTTAGGTAATTATGCAAACAAGAGAGAGTGGTAGAGTATGGGAAATTGATTTTTATCAAGGAGATATATGGGTGGAAGCTCAATTGCAGCAGTTAGTGGAAGGAGAGCTGTCACAAGAACAACTAAATACTGTCCTAAGGAGTAGGCAGAATGGAGAAGGTTTTGAGAAGCCAAATCTTGATGAGAAGCAAGCCTATAGTATGCAGATGATGAATGAGAGGGTGCATCTCAATTTGATAGCAGCCCAAGAGTGTGTTGTAGACCTTGATGTTGGAGGTGAAGAGAGAGAGTTTATTAAGCTCACCGAATGTAAGGAGGAGTTCTTGATTTGTATGGCAGCCATGTTAGCATGTAGAGAAGTTGATGATGTTGCATCAGAGATGGAGAAGTTGCTTGACATAGCAATGCGAACAATGAAATTTGAAAAGGTAAATACCATCCTTGAGGTGATATTAGGAGCTATAAGTTATCATTTGGCTGCCTAAGTATATGTTGATTATGTTGTGACAATATTGAGAATGATAGATAAGATGACAGCCATGAGAGAGGAGCTGCGAACAACGAAATGTGATGTTGAGAAGGATCCAACAACAGGTTGGACAATGTGGGAACAAAGCCAAGAAAGCTTTGAGAGGAGGTGGTTGGTCTACAATGGGTTCAAGCCCACATGGGAGAGGAAGATGCATGAAAGAACATATTGGTGGTGGTGGTCGGATGAAGGTGGGTTTCAACCCACAAGCGAGTGGAATGAAAGATGGATAAGCCTTTGGTGGAGGATGGACTATGGTGGGTGGAATCCCACAAAGGGGATAGACTATGGTGGGTCTAATCCCACAATAGAAAGAAAGAGTAGAGATGAGATGAAGATGACGAAATTGAAACCAACAAGGAGCTGGAAATGGAGAAGGAAGAAAGAAAATCAGCTGAAGTAGTTGGTTTGTTAGAAAAAAACACCATGGCCATTATGCTTCATGGCCAAAATCGTGGTTTTTCCATTTATTCCATCCTTGTGAGCAGGAGCTCACATTTTAAAAACTCGGTTGTCTGATGCTGGAGCATCCAAGGGTTTGTGCAATCTTGCATCAATCAAAAACAAAATGCACGTTTTTTTTTCCATTTGTTTGTTGTTTTGGCATGGCTATTCATTGACCAGTTCAGATCAAGGTGTTTACATGAGATTTCTTACATTAATTTGATAGTTTGTTAGTGCAAGGATTTAAATTTTGTACTGCCTCATGTTTGGATAGATTCTTATGAACATCCATGTGGCATACATATTATGACATGAAGAAATTCCTTAGGATTGCCCAATGGCAAGAATGTTATGACCCAAGGCAATTTAGTACGAAGAGGATGTTTTCTCAAGTGGGGGAGAAGAGAATTAGAAGAGACAGTCAACGAAGAAAACGTTCGAGGAAGATATTCATTTTCTGGTTAGAAAAATGACCCTGTATAGGCGGCATACTTTTGGCCAAAGTTTGGCAGAAATTTGGGCGAATAGAAGGCGAACAATAGAAAGCTGAACTGTTTTCTAGAGGGAATTCATAACATAAATCGGGGGGCAAAAACAAAGGAATAATGAAAGAAGGAATGTTGGGGGCTCTCTGCTGGAGTTTGGGGTTGTTGATTAGAATTGTATGTTTTTCATTTTCTTGGTTTGAAAGCACTGTTTATGTTGCTTGTAGGAAGGTAGAAGTCTGTGCAATGGTAGTGTTTATGTGACGTCCCCATTTCCACCTCAGGAATAAACCTGTATTGAAGACCTTTAGTCTACTTCCCCATAGACCAAAGGAATCCTTTTGGCGGTTATATTTTATTAGTTAATTATTAATTGCCAAAATAATGATTTTTTTCATTTTCTCTTAAGGCAATTTATTATTTAATTAATAGAATATTTAATAAAAGTGGTTTTTACCATTAAAGTATTTAATTGAATTAATTATTAATTTATTGCCTAAAAATAATTTTAATTACTATTTATTAAGGCAACTAATTAATATTATATTCGAAAAAGAGAATGTCGGCTTGAGAGCTAAAGCAAGGAAATGAAAAGATATTCTAAAAAGGGCAAGTGAGGCTTATGAGGTGTTTTACCTCCCCAAGGTGGTTCGCCCCACTTTGGAAAGTACAAATGCAAGCTGAAGATCACAATTGAAGACATGTTGAATATGATAATTATTTCATCCATGCTTGAAGAAGCTATTGAGATGCAT
The DNA here is from genome assembly GCA_037957365.1 of Torreya grandis. Classification (NCBI taxonomy): domain Eukaryota; kingdom Viridiplantae; phylum Streptophyta; class Pinopsida; order Cupressales; family Taxaceae; genus Torreya; species Torreya grandis. The sequence goes on from JARHVA010000556.1 coordinate 1,164,623, forward strand.
GCCCAATAGGTGTTCGCAGATTTGGTATTGATCATTCTACAAAAGGTGTTTTTTGACACCACCTTTGCTAAATGAAGTTTTATTACTTGCCCTAAAGTGGGGCGATTTGCTTTGAGAGACTATTGTGAGGTTTTGGTGAATTATTAGAGATCCATTTGATGCATAATATTTCTGATTATTATTTGCACTAATTTTGCAAGTGGAACTTGTTTTGGACGCTTGTTTGAGGGTTTGGAGATCCTTTTTAGGGTCTATTTGAGCAACATAATATTTTGAAATAATTTACTAATTTTTTGCATATTGGAGTGGGGTTTTGGAGAAGAATTGATGAAGATATGAGGTTATAAATTGATAGAATATTAAATAATAAGTTTCAAATTATTATTTAATTATTTTGACAAAGCTTCTTGTTCATTTTCACTTGCGAAAGGCGGGATCTTGCTCAATAAATATTCTGTTATTTTTTCTGGACCTTGGCGACTTGGGCAATTGGCTTGGAGGACTTTTTGGACCATTTTGGATGCCCTAGGGGTTCACTAGAATTTTATTTGATTTTTGGGCACATGTGGCATATTTTTGGCGAGGGTTTGAAGCAGAAAATAGCAAGGAACAACAGTTTTGTTTGAGAGAAAAATCATATTTTTACAGCCATCATAAAATTCTATTTGATCCTCAATAATTTGGCAAAAAGGTACTTCTTTCCTATTTATAATTTACTACTTATTTTGGCAAGCATTCAGATGAATTTTGGATAAAATAGTGGCTGGAAATTGTCTTCACATCCCTTGCATTGTGGCGCCTAAAGTTTCTTGGGGTTTGGTAAGGGTTTTAGAACATTTCTTGGAAACTAGGGTTTGCTGATTTTTATTTCAGAATTTCAGAATTTGTGGATTTAGGGGAAAACCCCTTTTTTGTTAAATCGTCCCATTTGTTATTATTTCCTCGATGTTGTGTATTCAATAAGCCCAATACTGGCATGAGTTGCATTTGTATTCTGCTGTGAGAAGTGCAATTAATATAATTTTTGTTGCTGTGAAGTCAAGTGTTTGACGAAATGTGCTATGTGTCCATTTGGATTGCTGAACCCCCGCAACATAGGAGATAAAGGCAAACTTTAATTGGATCCTTGTGCTTGCACCATAAGGTCTTCTACACTATAAATAGAGATTGTATGTAGGTCATCCTTCACTAGAACAACCCCTACCTTTAATCACAATCTAGTTATTTACCTCGTTCGAATGATCTCTTGCCTATAGCCCTGGACTACTTAGTGGTTTGACAAACTTATGTGTTGGATCTAGAACAATGTTCTACCCTTTATCTATTTAGATGCTTGTTATATGTAGAGACCTATTTCTAGGCTCAGCATAGTCCGCACCATTTGCACAACATTTAATTATTCTCGAGTTCAATAGTAAAAAGCCAAAAAAATAACTAAGAAAATGGCTTGCATGGGTTTGAGCAAAGCACAACAAGGCGAGGAGTAGAGAGGACAAGTGCAGATAAGAGATCGATGGGTGTAGCGACAGGGAAAAAGCACGTTGAAAGAGCATCAAGGTTCTAAAAAACAGGGAGAAAGTTGTCGTTCGATATTTGGTGCAAATTCATTACCACTGGGTAGGGCATGCAAAAACCATATTCAGAGAACTGTAACCCTAATCTCACTTTAAAGAGGTTCAAGAATGCACAAAGGCTAGAAAAAGCACAGGGGGTAGAGTTGGGAATCATTATCTGTAAGCTGTTTTTAGAATGCAAAAATTCTTCCAATCCTTTCCATTTCTGTGGAAATTCTTGCAAGTCTCAAATCGCAAAAGAAATAAATAGTCTTCCACCTTGGTGGAGGCAACCCATGGTCAAGCTTGCGAAGGAGGTGGGGGTTTGGAAGTAGTTGATGGAGGGGCTTCAAAGGGCTTCTTTGCAGAAAAGGTGTGAATGGGGGAGAATCTAAATCCCATGATAACATAGATCAAAGTTCAGGGTCCCTATTTGTGGGGGACATCCCTATTCATTTGGCCGAGGATGCGTTGGCCCTGTGCCTTCTAGAGGAATGTGTGGACCTTGTCTCAAAGGAGATGGGGAGTATTTCCCTTGCAGGTAGATTTTTGGTTAAGAGGTTATCTTCAATTGAGATAGTTCATTGGATGGAATCCACTTCGAAGTATCTTGTGTGCCCTTTGATAACTCTATTGTCTAAAGGTTTCTTCCTAAGCAAATTTTAAACAACGGTGGATTGAGATGTTGTTTGGAACAAAGGTCCTTGGTTTTGTGGTGGGGTTGTGTTGTTCTTATGCCCTTGGAAACCCTTCTTCAACACTGTAGTGGAATCTATTGCTAGGGTCCCTTATTAGATCCATTTTTATCGCCTTCCTTTAGTTTTGCAAAATCGTAGTCTAATCAAATTATTGGCAAAGAAGGTAGGGATGTTCGTAATGGTTGATCCTACTGAAGCAGATGGGTCTCAATCAAATTTTGTTAGACCCTGTGTTTATTTGGATATCTCGAAACTAGATTTTCATTCTGTTAGGATTTTATCTAAGAACAACCCTTGGATTCAACATATGGACTTTCAGGGTCTGCCTTTCAAATGTTTTTGTTGTAACAAAATTGGTCATAAGGCTGCAGATTCATCCTCACCCAAGTTGTTTGGGTCCTCAATTTGCCCGTTCTAGAAATGGATTTTGAAAGGAGATCAATCGATCTCGAATACTGTGAATGGGAACCAAGCTAGTTCTTTGGCTGCTAGTGTGGAGCGCCCACCATCTAGGGAGGCAGTGGGTAATGCCGTGCTCACAAACTATGGCTCTTCTTCTCCTAGAAGTGGTGGGACTGATTTGCTAAGTGTGTGGCTGCACCTTTCACGAAAGTTGAATTAATAGAGGCTAGGACAATAGAGCATCAAGGTATTGAAGGTTGTTTGCTCATTGAGGATGCAACTTATCTAAAGGAAGATTAAGATCAATTGGCTTCCATTGAAGTCCTCACTATTTCACAAATAGAATCCAAGAACTCTATGGAGGATTGTGGATCCATAGGACAATGTAGAGGATGGAAGACTAAAGCTGAATGGTTGCAACTGGATGCAATGAACTATCATATTCACAATAAAGAGATTGCTGGCCTTAATGAAGAGAGCGCTGGTATTAAGGAAAGGTTGTCACTGGAATTAAGGATAGGCTGTCATTAAAACAACATTAATTAATAACTATCATCATTAAGGGAGCGCCACACTCAAGGCAGGAAATCGCTGTCATTAAGGAAGCATTAGTATATTTTATTAATTAATAACAGCCATTGGAAAAGTAGCCACATTTGGGAGAGTCGCCACTTTTGGGCGGAGACATCTTTTTAATGGAATGCTTGACGCTATAAATACTCCACCTTTGTTTGGAAGAAGGCATCCAATCATATTCATTAAAAAAATTGTAATTTGTACAAGCATCAACAAGGCTCTTAAGGACGTAACCTCTTAATTGCAAAAGTGATCTCAAGGATGAAAACTCTTGTTATCAAATAGCCGAAGGACGAAACCCCTTGTGGATTAAATACTTTATTATTCAAAAATTCTGAAATTGCATTAATTTTATTATATAAATTATTTCAAGTTTAAAAATTAATAATTCGTTTTTTAAAGGGATTTCCAAGAATCCAAATTCTTGCATAATATTCCGATTCGGAAGTGAACTAAACTGGTGAGGGATCACAATGGACTATGGAGGCCCTCCTTTCCTGCAAGGAAATGAGGGTGCTTGCATCACATAGCTGATCTCTCCTCCTGTCTCTTTAACATTTTGTTAGTAATTGGCAATGGTGCCTTTTAGAGATATTGAGAACATGTAAAGAGAGGTCCCTTAGGTTTCTTAGTCTGATAGGTTTCTTTTTTTAAAGGGATTTCCAAGAATCCAAGTTCTTGCATAATATTTCGATTTGGAACATTACAGTGAACTGAACTGGTGAGGGATCACAATGGACTATGGAGGCCCTCCTTTCTTGCAAGGAAATGAGGGTGCTTACATCACATAGTTGATCTCTCTACCTGTCTCTTTAACATTTTGTTAGTAATTGGCAATGGTACCTTTTAGAGATATTGAGAACATGTAAAGAGAGGCCCCTTAGGTTTCTTTTATAAGATGTCTTTTTTAGGATGTATGTACTTAAGCTTATTTTGGTTTGGGTGAGGGCCCCTATAGATTCCCTCTTTTATGAAAAGAATCTAATTATTCTCTGAATCATAAGAAAAATTAGGTGCAAAGCGACACAACTCATTGTAATTTTGTATTGAACGATGGCATGATCATGCAAAGTTCTATTTTAAGCACTGTTGATTTTGGCATTTATTCTTGTTTCTTTGTCTAGGATTCTTATAACCATTGTTGGTGGCTCCTTTTGAGGTGTCACTTAGTGGGAGTAATATTTGTGCCTCTTTCCTTCTCATATTATAATGACATTTCTTCAATAAATCACTTGCAACTTGACAAGCATCATAAAATGCATTCTTGGTACAGTTCACCCTTAAACGACTTCTAATTTTAAAGTGGTGCCCTAGGCCTCCTTTTTCTCCTTTATTCATACAATTCTTTAAAAATCTGCATCATATGCTTTCGTAATGATTTAATAGAGTTCGTTTGAAACATTTCTTCACCTTATTTGTTCAAATCAGTGAGCATCTTTGGTCATGTGCTTGTGTTGGCTTCGCTTTCCTTGTTCATCACTATGTTATTTGATTGTTTATATAAGGCTTAAGACATTATCTTCACCTTTGTTCTATACTTTAATACTCCCTCAGTAAATTAAATGCACAAGCTAGGATGACCCATAACTATCCTCTCGCTCAATATACTAGGACTTGAATAAGGTTATAATAATAGAGCCTACATATACTTGGAGTGTGGGTAGGGACATGTTTAACCCTAAAATGGTATTTTGGTTAAGTACTTGGTGTTAGCTTTAGACTACCTTTAAAGATGGACAAAGGTGATAATCAGATCTACAGCAGGCCAATTAGGTGTTAAACTCAGATATAACATATGTTGAATTTATAAAACTGAGAATAGGCTATGTATGAAAATAACAAAGAAGTAATGTACTTAGCTTGTTTTGATGTTAACACAGTGCTAGATCTGGGATAGGCAGAAAGTAGGTTGGAAGATGATTATGGAACAATTGTCTGATTTTGAAAATTTGACCTCTGGAACTCTGGACACTTGTGTCAGCGTGGGATGGTTGCATTGACGTTATTGTCTAGGATTGACGCAGGTGTTTTGTATGGAATACTTACTGGAAAAGGATGCGACTACCTGGATGCTTCTAGGTTTGTTTTCGCCTTTACTTTGGTGCATTCAAATCTAGCTCATGGATTATCGCTCCTCATGAATTTGCAAAACCCTAGTTCATCATCTTCATGGTGATCTTGGGAAAAAATGGGTTAGTGGGCATACGGTGTCGAGTTGACTCCAAAGATCTCTCTGTCAGTGGACGCAGCCCACATAGCCAATACTCCGAAGAGTGACTCAAATTGATGTAGTTCTATTCTACATGCTGGGTTGTTTGAATCATGCAATATGTGATAAGCAAGTACAATAATGACCTAACTTGTAATTTGGAAAATATAGCTCTTGGACTGCTCCTTCGGTACTTCAGACTTGTAGGTGTGTTGTCCCTATGACTATTATGGAAATAGGAGAAAATAGGAAAGCTTTGCTCAATTGAATGCTTTGATAAGTTGCCTTGGTCTCTTTAGGTCTTTTCTAGGTTTTCCCAGGTGAGGAATGATGAGGGTTGTTCTTGTGTTTATATGAATCCCGTTGGAGTAATAACTCGTATTAAAGCACTTAGGTCGTTCATTATGATACGTTTCATTTGCAAATTGGACGTCTTTAGGGCACTGGACACTTGCATCGGGTCAGAACACTAGCATCGACGCTAGTGTTTGTTCTGGATGTTAGTGTCCAGGAAGCAAGAAGGTAGGTACAGGCTTAGAACTTACAGAGGTGAGAGATAAGTACATTTTAAGCATTTTGGGCAAGATAAAAGGCTTGAGTCATCAACATAAGACTGGTCGAACTAAAAGATAGGCCAAGGGGCACAAGATAGAGTAGATGTGAGACTTGTAGAAGCGGGAAAGGTTCAGAGCTGAGAGGAACAACCAAGGTTTGAATTTGTCAAGTGTACAAGATTGAGGTGTTATATAATCTATAAATATCATCTATATTTGCCCCCACTTTAATCTAGTAATGAAATTGCTAGTTTAAAGAAAATGAATGCATACCTGGGTGTGTATAACACACCTTGTCTTTGCATGTGCCCAACTTGAGTGTTTTGCTAGTGACTGACCTGCAACCAAGAGCATGTTATAGTATATAATTAGTGCATATAATCTGAAATTGAAAGTATTGAAATTGAAAGAACAAGGTTTAGGAGTACCCCTGTGTCGATGTAACCGCCTTGCCTATTGGCAAGTTGATTTGAAAACATGTATCGTTGTAAGGCTCTGAAATTGAGATTAGGACCCATATATATAAATATGGAAAGTGCATATGTCCAAGGGGAGAGAGAGAGAGAGAGAGAGAGAGAGAGGCACATGCCCCCATCCTTGGAGCAAAGGTGAGTTGCCACCTAATAGTTGAGATTAACTCAACCGTGCAACCCAATCATACATACAACTTGGTGAGGCTGGGTGATACATTTAAGTCCAACCTGAAAACTTGGAAAGATTGAGTGATTTTAATCAAATTAACTATACCAAAAAGTGAACCAACTACTATATTAGATTGGCTCAATAAAGTCTGTAAAAGTTTGACCAGGGTATCAGTACATAAAATTTCGTGATGTTGTAACAATCCATAATAAAACTTTGGAATTTGAAATTGATTTGGATTTTGCAATATTAGGCACAAATTGCATAACATGTGCACTTTATATATGTCTCATGTTGAAACTATGTATAACCAACGTATAGAATTCTGCCACAACTGTGAATTTGAACCATATAACTATGCACTTTGGCCAATTTAGAAACCATGTAAGTGTGGAGAACATGCTTCCAAAGCATGCCCCCACTATATATGAAGAAATCTGAAAACTGATATAAGTATGAATGTGGATAACATGTTTCCAAAACATGCCCCCACTGTAATTTGGAGATGTCAAATATTGAATAAGTGTGGTGAACATGCTTATAAAGCATGTCCACATTGAATCTGAAAACTATGCCAAGTTTGGAGAACTTGCCTCTATGACATGTTCCCACTAATATGCGCCCTCTTTGAGGTGAGGGAAAGATAGGAACTGGTAGTTACTTTACCTCAAAGAATAAGACAACTGTATAATTGGTGAATGAAACCATGTAGTATATAGAAGGAACATGTTCAAGTAGATATAGCATTGAAACACATATAACCAATGTGATCACATGAAGGCCTAAGATGCATGATAAAGATCATAGCAATGTCTAGGTAGTAACAATACAAACTGAATGAGCACATACACAAGCACTCAAAAGCAAGTCAAAAGACAATGGTCCAAGGAGACCGCAAACAAGGGCCATGTTCAAATGCCGCACACTTGAAGGGACATGACTTAGTCAAATGTCCATAAAAGCAAGAATGATATATTTAAATGTCCATACAACAAAAAATGACATGCAAATGTCAAATAAAGCATACATAGGCACAGGAGCCGCAACAAAATGAGTATATTCAAATGCTCGAACATGGAATACTATTAATAGCAAGGCAAAACACGCAAAGAAGTGCATAAAGGAAAGCATAAGCAACCAACATAAACATGCAATAGTAGCCCATGGATCAAATGTGTTAGGACAAAATGTCAAGTGCATAGCATATCAAATACCCTGTGTAAGATATAATCATGGATAAAGACGTGTGTAAGTACATATGTAAGCCCAAACATGATAATTAAATATGATCATCGAACCATATAACTTGTATGTATTAAAATAAATGAAGTTGATGCCCCAAATGTTTGCTTGATATGAGTAGAAGGAAGACCCAACATCTAAAATAAGAATAGATCATGTATTTGTGTATGCCTATATCACACTCAAATAGAAGTGTGACATACGTGTGTATGTAGAAGTAATAAGTATGCCATCCATCAACATGGAACTAGTATATAGATACCAAGGAGCCAATAGAACATGTAGGTGCCCAAAATATTTTTGTATTTTTGAAATTATTTGATTTTTTTGGGTATTTTTGAAATATTTGAAAAGGAAAGCTTATCCTATGATGCCATCCAATATCATCATAGATATCTGCCCACTGTGAACCTGGTGTAATAATCTTGTGACACTGTCAAGAGCACATATAAGTTCAATATTTGTTACTGTAGTATCGATGATGCTCTGCGTATGTAAAATAGGACTCTGTGGTGATGAAGCAATAGTAGGAGTTATAGGAGTTTGTTGGCATGAAGAAATGGAATAGAGTGCACAATCCTATTACATAACCTTGATGGAATGATAAGAGAACACCAAATTTGAGAAATAAAGTTGCATTTGATAGAGCGGTCAAAGAAACTATTTGATGATGCCATATGAATTAGTTTTTTTGGCAAGAGAAACAAGCCTTATTGGGAACGAGTCTTTGATGGGTGTTGGGGAGAGATGCTACATTACAACAAAACATACCTTATTTGAGAAAGGAATAAACATTTTATGTATTCAAATTTCTCAAAGACATCCTCAATTTATATAATAGAAATAGATTTATGTGAAAAGACAAGTCATTCCAATAAAAAAATAAGGACTTCCATTAATCAAGAAATCTACCCAACTGAAGATTTGTCAATTATCTTCAAAGTAATGCTTTTAGTTAAAACATTAGCTACGAATTGTGTTGCATTAAATAAACCTTGCAAAAGTAACTAGAATAACATTTTAGCATACTAGGTTTTTATACTTTGAATTCTTGAATATGGACCATCTTTTTAACTCACGAGAAGTGCTAAAATGTCTATACTAGGCTCATAGGTTTGCTTCAATTGACTTCCTTTTCTTTTGGAGTTGTAAACAATTACATTTTGTAAAGGTAACATGGTTAAATCTCTTTTTATTGAACCAAAATAAATCTGTTATTCTACTAGGTAGCTGATCTTGGTATTGGTACGGGATTTAGGCACACCAATATGACAATTTTTTTGGGGTTTGGATATGTTTTTGAACACTATCGTACAAATATATATATATATATATATATATATATATATATATATATATATATATATTAAAAATATAGCCAAATAAGCAAAATTAACCACTTAATATGCAGAGTAAACAAAATAAGGTAAATGGCCACAAATTGTACCAATAATTCAATGCCAAATTTCATGATATTCAATTGTTGAACTTAGATTAGTCTTAGAACAAGTACATAGTGAAAATGTTACAATGTATGGACAAAAATCAAGACAAATCAGCATATTTATTCATATTGGTCTTCAATGTCTTCATCAAGATTACCATCATGTGGTTCATTAGATTCACAAGCAGTAGCAGGGCCACTCCTACTAGCTACGTTTTGTAGATCATGTGAAGAATTCGCTAGCTCCTTGTCGAGTAATGAAATTTAGGCAATTGAGGCATCCAAGTCAGTAGTCGTTGGGTCTATATCCCAACACTTTGTTGCCCTTTGCTTGTACTAATTTTGCTTGTGTGAGAGAAGACACAATTTGGAATGGACATAGACCAAATCCTATGCGTTTTTTGCTACCAACTTGTTGCGTTTAACTAAGTGGATAAAGATGTATGTACCGCAGTTCCGCTCAGCTGAAGAGGAATACAATTATATTGAGGCAAGCCACAAAGTCAATTTAAATTTGTAAAAGTTAAAAGTTAAAACAAAACTTTGAAAAAAAGGTAAGAGTTAAAAAAATGAAAATTTTACTTGTGATAGAATTTTTATTGCAAGTGGTTGGAGGTGGGTAGATGCTTGTTGATGGAGGTGCCACGACATATGAACATCCTTTTTGTACTTGTCACAAAGAGTGCCAAGGGAGTTACCTGTAGAGGTTATGAAACTCCCAAACTTTTCATAACTATATCTTCTACATCTGGATCAAGGAAGAGTCTAGAGAATGTCGTCTTATATCCCCCACTAATCTTAACATCCCTATATGGTGGGACCTTTTTGGGCAAAGAAAGGATCTCCACGCTTTAATATTTGGGAGTCAAGGCAAAAGCAAGAAGATGCAATGAGGTGGTCATTTTGTTCCACCTATTAATGAGATACACTTGCACTTTCTTGAAGATCCTCTCTGTAGGATCTTGGTCGTTGACATTTATGATGGATTTAATCTTCTCAATCATTGAGTCGATTCCATTATAAATCTCATCCAAACATGGATGATCCATATCAATAAATCTCAACATACTCACGATAGTCTCAATAAAACTCGGTAAATATTTCACACATTCCCACCACCCATCATTGATAAAGATGTATGTTAAAAATCAATTATAGTCTATAAAAGTAAAAAGTTAAAACAAAACATCGAAAAGAAAGGTAGAGTTTAAAAAAATTAAAATCTTATGATAGAATTTTTATTGCAAGTCGCTGGAGGTGGGTGGATGCTTATCGATGGAGGTACCACCACATATGAGCGTCTTTTTTGTACTTGTCATGAAGAGCACCAAGGGAGTGACCCGTGGAGGGTTATGAAATGTCCAAACTCTCCCATAACTGTGTCTTCCACATTTGGATCAAGTAAGTCTAAAGATTGTCGTCTTATACCCCCCGCCCCCCCCCAACCTCAACATCCGTACCTGGTGGAACCCTCCTGAGCAAAGAAAGGATCTATGTGCTTTAATACTTGGGAGTCAAGGCAAAAGTAAGAAAGGATCTATGGGGCGGTCATTTTGTTCCACCTATCAATGAGATACAACTGCACTTCATTGAAGATCTTTTTTATAAGATCTTGGTTTTTGGCATTTATGATGGACTTAATTTTCTCAATCATTGAGTCAATTCTATCATAAATCTCATTCAAATATGGATGATCCATATCAACAAATCTCAACATACTCACGATGGGCTTGATAAAACTAAGAAAATATGTCACATTTCCACCACTCATCATCAAGGATCAACCCTTTCACCTTTGTGGTCATTTTAGTGTTTGATTGCCTCCATACACTCCAAAGGTGGTTGATAACCACGCTATGTTGTCTCGCAAATATTGAAAAGCCGTGTCAAGACGCGTGTTTGTGAGGCAAGCTGAGATTCAACAACTTAATATGAAATTAAAAGAAAGAAAATAAAAAAATAAAATGCTCAAAAATAAAAATTCTACAAATTACAACATTACAAAATTAAAATAAAATTACACATGGTTCATGAATGATAAAAATAAAGTTTATTAGATAGTTACCTTTAAAAGCTACAACTTCGAGAAGGACTTGAAGATGCCTTGGGACATGTGATGGTTGCTTATGAACATTTGAATCTATCTCTCCTTTTCATAGACTTGTTTGATCTAGGCAATTTTGGTGTCCAATTTTTGAAACATAAGGTTGAGGGAATGAACAACACAAGGTGTCCAAAATATGTGCCCGTACCTTGCCTCAACCAACATGCCCTCAACTTTGCAATTTTTTGTGTTTTCTGTTATAACTTGGACAATGTTTTGAGGACCCACTGCCTCAATGGACTCTATCAAGATGTCGGGAATGAATCGTGCATCCTTCACTTCCCCCTCACAATCAATGGCCCTAAAAAACATTACCTCTTTAGGGCACACTGCAACCACATTAATTATAAGTAGCCAATTCTGCAATTGGTATACCATATGGGTATGGATACATAATTCAAGTATGTTGATACGACGATTTTTTTGGCTTGGATATGACTGTACAAATATATATATATATATATATATATATATATATATATAATATTAAAAATACAGTCAATTAAGTAAAATTAACTAGATAATATGCATATAGTAAGCAAAATAAGTTAAATAACCACCAAACACACTGATAATTCAATGGCAAATGTCATGATATTCAATGGTTGAACTTAGATTAGTCTTAGAACAAGTACATAGTGCAAACGTTACAATGTATGGACAAAAATCAAGAGAAATCAGTGTATTCATTGAGTTCATATTGGTCTTCAATGTTTTCATTGAGAGCATCACTATGTGGTTCATTAGAACCACAAGCAGTAGCAGTGTCACTCCCACTAGCCCGCTATGTAGGTCATGTGAAGAACCCGCTACCTCTATGTTGAGCAATGAAAGATAGGCAATGGGGCATCCAAGTCAGTTGTCTCTGGGTCTACATCCCAACACCATGGTGCTCCTTGCTTGTAGTCATTTTCCTTGTCTGTGAGAAGCCGCAGGTTGGAATGCACTTGGACCAAATCCTTCGCCTTTTTTGGTGCCAACTTGTTGCGCTTAACTGAGTGGATAAAGGTGTATGTACCTTAGTTTTACTTAGTTGAAGAGGAATTTGCAACCTATTGAGGCAAGACGAAAAGTCAATCAAAATTTATAAAAGTAAAAAGTTAAAACAAAACATCGAAAAGAAAGGTAGAGAGTTAAAAAAAATAAAAATTGTATTCGTGATAGAATTTTTATTGCAAGTGGTTGGAGGTGGGTGGATGCTTGCCCATAGAGGTACCACCACACTTGAGCGTCCTTGTACTTGTTGTGAAGAGCGCCAAGGGAGGTTATGAAATGCCCAAATTCTCCCATGTTTATGTCCTCTACATTTGAATCAGGGAAGAGTCTAGAGAATGTCGCCTTATATCCCCCACTAACCTCAACATCCTTATATGGTGGGACCCTTTTGGGCAAAGAAAAGAACTTTGTCTTGTAGTATTTGCGAGTCAAGGTAAAAACAAGAAGATGCAATGGGGTGGTCGTTTTGTTCCACCTATCAATGAGATATGACTGCACTTCCTCGAAGAACCTCTTTGTAGCATCTTACTATTTGGCATTTATGATGGACTTAGTATTCTCGGTCATTGAGTTGATTCCATCATAAATCTCACCCAAACATGGATGTTCCATATCAAAAAATCTCGACATACTCACTATGGGATCAGTAAAATTGAAAAAATACTCCACATTCCCACCACCCATCATCGAGGATCAACCCTTTCACCTTTGTGGCCCTCTCTGTGTTTGATTATCTCCATACACTCCAAAGGTGGTTGATACCCATGTTGCTCAATGCCTCATGCATCTTGACAAGTCGTCTCAAGACAAGTGTGCGAGGCAAACTAAGTCTTACCAACCTAATACGAAATTAAAGAAAATAAAATCCTCAAAAAAATAATTTCTACAAATTACAAACTTACAAATTGAAATCAAAATTATACATGATTCATGAATGATTAAACAAAAATTTAAAAATATAGTTACCTTTAACAATTGCAATTTCGAGAAGGCCTTGAAGACGCTTTGGGACATGTGATGGTTGCTTATGAACACTTGGATCTCCAAGGCATGTGATGGTTGCTTATAAACATTTGGAATTCCAAGGCATGTACTGGTTGCTTATAAACATTTGCATCTCGCTCGCCTCCTCATAGACTTGTTTGATCCAGTCAATTTTGGTGCTCGATATCTGCAACATAAGGTTGAGGGAATGAACGGCACAAGGTGTCCAAAATATGTACCCATACCTTGCTTCAACCAACATGCCCGTAGCTTTGCAATTTTTTGCATTGTCCGTTATAACTTGGACAACATTTTTAGGCCCCATAGCCTCAATAGACTTTATTAGGATTTTGGCAATGAATTGTGCATTCTTCACTTCCTCCTCACAATGGATGGCCCTCAGAAACATTGCTCCTTTAGGGCACATTGTGACCACATAAATTAATGGCCTATTTTCCATATTTTTCCATCCTTTGGAAACGATGGACATCCCTGTTTTGATCCATCAATCCATGATTGTCTGCAATGCATCTTCAACGTGTTTTCTTTCTTTTATGAAGGTGGTGCACACCTTTTCATACCTTGGGCAAGTGAACTCTTTAGGGGTTTCATTGATAGATTTCACTACATCTCGCTAGTACGTTGATGTAACAACATTAAATGGCGACCCACATGCGTAAACACAACGCACAATGTTTTGCTTCACTATGTCCCGTGAATCATTTTGGATTGCCCTTTCCAATGGACTTGAACCTTTGTTCTCTTGTGTCTAAGAGGTGAATTCTCTTTCTTTGCTGTCGTGGCGGATGTAACAAGAAATGGGTGTGATGGGATCACAACACTTGTATAGGATTGAGCAACACGTGGCACTGTAGATTTAGATCCTTTCTTTGCCAAAGGATGCTTTGATCTAAGGGCAACAGAGGCATACTCTTCTTTTTTTTCTTTGATGTATGTGAGGATATTTACAGGTGGCAAGCCCTTTCTTTGCTTTCTATTTATGTTTGGCCAAAGACAAGTGCTGATTCCAAAGCTAGGAATCACACACAAATGGGCTTTCACTTGACTATACGAGTTTATATTTGACTTTACACTTCGAGCAAAGCCAAATGTAACATCCTCCACTTGGTAATTATTCTAACATCGTCACATAGTTCCAAAGGAGTGAGGAAGGATAGGTTTTGAAGGTTGTCACTTGGCCCATGAAACTAACATTTGTAGAGGGAGACATTCTAGCAAATCCCTATAGCCCCTAGTTTTTTAAAAAAAAAAAAATGGCTATTAAAATTTAAAGCATTTGGCATTTGTTGAAAGAATGATTGAAAAAATAACTAAAAAGAGTTAAAACTAGTTACAAGTATTTTCAAATTTGTAACTAAAAAAAAAAGTAAAAACAAACCTGGAAAACTTACCTTAAATCAACAATCTTTTTCACTGCCAGCGCCTTAAACTCCTTGGTGCCAAATGGGTAGTTGTAATGGCATAGGATTAACAAAAAAAATATTTAGTCCTAAGCAATTGAAAAAATGAGGGTGAGAGAGCAAATGTGTAATGAAAGGTAAAAAGACAATGAAAGGTAAATGTGTCGTTTTATTTTGATAAAATCAGTGTGAAAGTTGCTTTTAGTGTTTGCCCTACGATTTATTTTACTTTTTATTGTTTTCTGAAGTCCATATTTGACTCTTTGTCAAGTGAAAAAAAGGTGTTTTTGGTTGTGGATACTACTTGGATATGGCTAGGAAATGCTAGGCCCAGTTTGGATACTTCCAGATATGTCTTGAGATGTATCCGGGAGTATCCACAATGCTTCCTACATTTCCTAGACATATCCAGGATGATTTGAACCAGGTTTCGTACCCAAAAGGTATCGGATCAGCATCGAGACCCTAGGGTAGCAGTATTTGGTAACATAGTTATTCTACACTTAGGAAAGAAAGAAAGAAATTATGATGACCTTGAGTGACCAATGTAGGTCAATGGGATTTGAAAATGCACTCTAGTTACAATATATGGGAGTATCCAAAGTGGGCCCAACATTTCCTAGTTGTATTTAGGACAAGCTTAACCAGGATTTGTACCCAAGAGGTATCGTATCAGTATCCAAACCCTTGGGTATCAGTATCTGGTAACGTAGTTATTCTACACTTAGGAAAGAAATAAAGAAAGATAGAACGAAAGAAATTGTAATAGTGTCCTTGAGCGACCAATGTAGGCCAATGGGATTTAAAAATGCACCTAGTTACAATACAATACTATTTGTGTAGAAAGAACCTTGGAAGCTAAAAAGTGACCAAGTCTAAAACTAAAACACCAAAAGAATGAAAACAAAACAAGAGGTGGTTAACTCAAGGTGGGTAAAATCTAGCCCTAGAATACAAGTACAAATTAAACAGCCAAGCGAGGGGAGAAACCCCAAAGGGAAATGAGGGGAAAGAAGCCAATGAAGATTGGGGCAGGAAACTAGCACAATTATATGCCTATATCAACGCTTGGAGTGAAGGAAAGAGAGCTGGTACATCATCCAATACCACCATAGGACCAATGGAAGATCTGATAATATTCATAGGAGTATGTATCAACTAATGGGTTATGGTTGGATCCTAGGAGGACGTAGGGATTTTATTACAGGACCTTTCCTAATATCCATGGGAGACGAGTCTCTAGAGGTGTAGAAAAAATTGCTGATACACGTCTTTGTATCCTAGGTTGGAGACCAGGAGAACTAGAAGGCCTATGTCTCATAGTAGAGACGGATCCACAATTCCTGCTATGTGAGTAAAAGGATTGGGATATCCTAGTAGCAACACAGGAGTAGAAATTGTCTCATTGATCTGTCACCATTTGTGTGTGGACCAAATTTCTATGTTTGGATGAGAGGAATCCAAGGGACACGTAATATCCTTGATGTTCGAGAGAGGCTTAAAATAAGGTAATCAACATGGTAGCCGTGTAGGTCCCTTGTAATATCACAAGTCTGAGAGTGACAACCTAATGAAAGGAAATGACCAAACACCTCTGGTCGTCATTATGTATAGATCTAATTTAGGGATAATAAATGATTGAATAGAAGGTATTCACTTTTATATCTATTAGCATTTGGTTATTCTTGTGAATTGGATCGCTATGTTTTCCATAGTGAACCCCAATTCACTACTTCTGCAAATAATTTTGTACGGTTCCATATATATTTGGATGGTAATTTCCTCTCTAAAATGGCTTTTTGGGGAAGGTCTAACCGGAATCCATGCTAACGAATCTATTGACCTCTGCCACATCTGAACTATTCATTGACAACTTGGATAGTACAAGATATTGATAAACCATAACCAAAATATGTTGATAGATAGTTGCTAAGTAATATCAAAGAAATCTTTATAGAATATAACTGAAGTTTAGTATGAGGATTTTGTGCTTTCTTGACACAAACTATGTATACACGCAGATGTACAACAATAAAAAGAAGCTATCTTTAGATGCATATAGTCATAAAGTTTTAATGTAAGAGATCGAGGGAGTGAGTTAGGTGAGGACTAGACTGACCACTTTTTTCCTTGTTTTATAGGGAGGTATTGTTTTCTATTTTCTCATTGAATTGTGCAAATCTTCTTGTTATTGGTATACAATTTTAACAAACTTCTGGGCCTAAAGAATTGGGAATAACTTCCAAAACACAAATTACATTACTTGTGTACCTGATAACGCATAAGGGTGGTTATTTTATGTGCAAGTCAAAAATTTATTTCAAACATTACAGGTCTTCTTCATTATACTTGCTTGCACACAAGGTTGAATGTGTGTCAGCATGATGGTGCACACTACATATATACATAAATACTTGCACACATCCACAGACACACAGAGAGAATGTTGACATGTTTATTTTACCTACTCAAATCTAGAAGGGATATATACGTATGAAGATACATTGTAAATGCACAAGGTGAGTATAAGAGTATGTCATCATGAACATCCATAGTTGGAAATTTTGCTTACTAAATCATGGATCCAATGAACTTGCCATATCCATCCAATGCGATAAGTATAGGATTACCATTTCATCAATTAGGATTTGGGCCACACAAAGGACCCTTTTTGACTGATCACTTTCCAAGGGGTGCGAAATCAACCTTCTTAGATTGGAAGCAATTATGAATCTCATGAGGTGATTCACAACAGACCTTCTTAGAGGGGTGGCCAATAGACCCTCTTAGACTGGGGGTATCAAGATCTCTCAGACTGATCACTTTCCAAAGGGTGCAAAATGAACCATCATAGCGGAACCAATTAGGAATCTCACGGGGGCTAAACAACAGACCTTGTTAGATTAGCGGTAACAAATTATTTCTAATGGTTACCAATAGACACTATCATATTGGTGGTATCAAGATCTCTTGGACTAATAACTTTCCAAGGAATGCAAACTGAACCCTCTTAGATTGGAAAAAATTAAGAATCTGTAATGTTCCCAACTTGGGACAATGAAGATAAAAGAGGGTTTCCCAACAAAACCCTTAATTAACTCACACACTGAGTTCTGAAATTTAAAATCAGCAAACCCTAGCTGACATAAATATGCTCACAACACCATATGCACAACAAACCCTAGGTGCCAATATTTGCACGAATAATTCCAAGGCATGTGAAGGATATAACCACTGAAATTTGCACTTTAAACCTTCAAATAAATCATGCATAAACCCTCAAATTACTGCTGTGATAAAATGCCTTGTATATGTGGGAAAGGATGCATGTACCTTGTTGAGTATCTTGCCAGTAAAATCTGATTTTTACTTTTGAAATTACAGCTGTATTTTCTTTGCACAATCAGCCCTCAAACCCTTGCAAAAATCCACCAAAAATATGAAAAAATATAGAAATATTTCTAATTTTAGCCCTTCCAAAACTTCCAGAAAGCCTTCACAATCAATTTGTCCAAGTGCAGAAAATTACGGAAATAAATAATTTAATTTCCTCATTGAAATTCACCCTCAAGTATGTCAATGGAGCATAGAAAAATTGCACTAAATATGCCCAAATAATTCTAATATTATTTGTGTACCTTTTAGGACCTAATAGCACCCTAGAAAATTTAGAAAAGGCTCTCCAAGTTAATCGCCCCACTCCCAAAATATTAGCAGAATTTTAATGACGAAACGCTAGTCGTTTCACTTCCAAATTTCTTCCAAACCTTATGATAATTTATCACAAAAATGCATAAAATAGAGAACCCTGAGTACCTTCCCGAAAGGAGTCCAAAAACCCTCTAATGAGCTTATTTCTTCTTCTCAACTGGTTCACCCTTATTCAGAAAATTAGGAGATAAATTCCAGAATATTAAACTCACCAAAAACCCTTCAGATTGGCCTTCCAATGTCTCCCAAGCAAGTCGCCCAATGCAAAAATAATGGTATAAATATTGGCAATATTTTATACATCTTTGGCACCTCAAACCCTCTTCAAATCTTCGAAATCCACTTCTCCCACCAATCGCCCTAGCTGGAAAAAAGCATGAAGACACGAACAATTCCCTATGACCTTCAAGGACCCCTCCAAGTGGTTCACCTAGCCTCCTAGGCAAGTCGCCACCCTTTGGGATGGTATTCCACCACATGAACAATCTCCTAGATGATTTACTCCTCTTCAACACTTGCAAAATTCACCAAACCTGTTTTTGATAGAGTATGCAATATTTTGGTAATGAGGTGGTGTCTAAAAACACCTTTGTATGATCCACTTGCATGAAAACATGCACTTTGATGCTCAATCACAACCCATTGAGTAGAGTTGCACAAGAAAAAAGGATGGAGGTTTTCGTCTCCAAACCTATGGCGCTTCTTGAAAGTTTTTGTCTTCAAGAGGTGGAAACCAAGCTTGACATATTTGATCCAATTTACCAAATCAATATTCAACATGTCTTCTTCGAATGAGCCTCTTTTTTTTTTATAAACTTCCTTCAAGTGTGGCTCCAAATTTAGGGAGGAAGGGTTACTTTTCCTTTTAATAAAAAGATATACACAAGCTTCTTTATAAAAAGTATTTTTAGAATGGCCCTTAAATTGGCCCCAAATTTGGATAATAAAGCACTTTATCAAATTAACCATGAAGCTTACTAATGTCCCCTTTTTTGTCTTTAAATCTTTAGCCTTAGGGAACGCTCAAGCTAAGGGTCTCATCCATGGGTTAGCTGAAAAGGAGGGACATTATAGTCCTCCCTACCCAAAATTGCTTGTCCTCAAGCAATTGTAGAAGCGCAGGAGCTGTCCCTATTTCATTAGTAGCACATCTTTTTATTGAAATAATTTCCCATTGCAACGAATCTCCAATTTGTGTCCCTTGTTTGCCAATCACATTCCTTGTGGGCTGCCCCTTTAGATTTGAGAGATTAAATTCATCTTTCAGCTAACTTTCGTACTCCCTAAAGATATGCCATGCCTGCTTGCGGTGGGTATAGTACCTCCAAGTGTGTGATGTGCCTCAAAAGGCAATGTTCACCAATCTGAAATTAATCATGCAAACCTCTTTATACCACATACCTTTAGAGATGCTTATGCACAATCTACCTTGTGTGAGTCTTCTACCATTCCCTTCAAGCATTAGGAAGGTGTAGTTTTGATCAATGAAAAGCCTATGCCACTCCTCCATACGAAATCGTACCTACTTTATTGCCTTATACGAAAAGTATGTTCTTCCACATGCATTTCCAAATTGTACCCTTGGCTGTATTTTCCCCAAAAATTCAGATTTTTGGCCTTGCATACGCTGCTGTAGTTGATCATAACAATCATAATTTATTATGTGAACAATTCCTGAATGTGTCTTGGCAACAACTTTCCCCAAAGTGGGCTGCAAAAGGGCCATATATCGCCAATTTTTCCACTCCATATGTTGCTGGGCCATGTTTTTTGAATCAGAAAATAAGGAACAAAAAAATTCAGATTTCTTATCACTTATTTCTGCTCTTTCTTTTGTCTGCCATGCGGAGAAAAAATAGGTGGTGATGCCTCCAATGTCCCATGGGTAAATCCTTTCATGTTCATCCTTCTTTTGCAAGGAATAGGATTTTCTCTTTGTGTCATTGGGGGTCCTTTGGATAGCTGCTAAACATTCTCTGTCTGACAAAATTAATGGGATGTCCTCTCTTTACCCATGCCTCACTATTTTCCTTTGTGCAAGAGGGAATATGGTGCTGCCGTAAGCATATTGTAGGTGGCCATTGGCATCCCATTTCCTTCCCATCTTTTTCAAATAATTTATGAGAGAAATGACAATTTTCAATGCTTACCAATTGTTTGAGAGAAGGCTCAAGATTTGGATGAAGGGGCTGCGTTTCATGTCTAGGGGCAGCCTTCTCTTTTACTCTCTACATGCTCATGATACATCCTCCTATCAATTTGTTGGCCTTGGAGGTGGGGACCTCTCCATCACTTAGACCATGCAAAACAACCTCTTTACCTGCTATTTTGAATTTGAGCTCCATAGTTTGGTAATTTTGTGTGTATCCCCCAAGTGAATGCAACCATTGAATACCAAGGACCATATTGGTCTCCCCTATGCCCACCACATAAAAATCATCCTCAACCACATGGTTTTCCAAAGTGAGGCTAAGCTTTGGAATCTTGATTGTGCAAGGGATGGTGAATCCATCCGCTATAGTAACTCTGAAACCCTTGAGCTCTACCGATTGTAACACAAAAGAGGTTACCAATCCCCTATCAATAAAATTGTGAGTTGCCCCAATATCAATAAGTACAATAATAGGTGTTCCTTTCAATGAGCCCTTAACTCTAAAAGGATAGTATCTAGGAGCCTCCGAAAGTGATGCCAAAGTGCCACTCAATTCTTCCTCCCCTTCTATTTCCAAAGTATCTTCCTCATAGTTGGCTGTTCCAACTTTTTCCTCCTCATTTTCCTCATCAAATAGGACCTCAATGTAGTGAACCTGTCCTTTGCCACAACAAATGTGGCTTTTTCTCAAGGGTCCTTGCATGTGAAGCAAAGACTTTTCCTTCTTAACTCATTCCTTATATCAAACCTACTTCTTGGTAACTCTTTTTGCTGCCCCAAACGTGGTTGGTTTGGTCTAATTAAAGGGCCCACATGATTGGCCTGAGGAGGCCCTGAAAAGTTACCCTTGGGCTGCCCCAAACCGTCACCTCTCTGCTGCCTAGTTGGTGGGAAAAAAGCACCCTTTGGCTGTCCTAGAGGCATAAATCTGCCCCTTGGAGTAGAAGACTCCAAATCGTAGGCCTTCTGAATGGCCTCCCTCAATGTAGATGGATCAAAAGCTTTGACCAATCTCCTTAGGGAGTCAATCAAGCCCTCTATGAATAGTACCATCTCCTATCTGAAATATCAGTCACCATAACTGAAAGTCGTTGAAACTTTGTGACATAATCATCCACTGAAGTCCTCTGTCTCAATTGAGCTAAATCACAAAAGTTAAGCTCTGTATCCGCTCTATCGAATCTCTCAATCAATCACCTACTAAACTCTTCGTAGGAGTGTATGTGCTGATGTCCCTGTGTGATCAAACCGTGATACCACCAATCATGTGCTGGTCCGTCTAAGTGTAAGGTGGCGAACTAGATGGTCTCTCCCTCTACCATCGGTCGAAGTGAAAAGAAGGTATCCAACTTCTTAATCCAAGCCCTAGCTGAAATCCTCTATGACCCATCAAAAGTGGAAAATGATAACTTCCCCAATGCATGTTGGAGCTCTCCCTGGCTGCTCCTCTGCCTCTGACCGATCCTGGGTCCAACCTGCCCCCGTTTCCAAGATGAAAACTCATAAAATGTCATAGCCCCCCTAATTGTCTCAAGCAAAGTAACATACTCATCCATATCTCTCTCTAACTCCACCCGTGGGTTGAATAACCCCTCCCTCATTGGTGCGGTCTCCTCTCTCTGAACAAATGTAGGCTGTTTGAGCCTACGCGTGGATGCCCCATTCCTTGAAGGGTGTGTGTGTGTGTACCTACCCTGCTCCCCGAGGCACCACTATCTCCATTGAGTGGCTTCAATCCACCCATCTCACTGAGGGAATGAAGAAACCCCTCCATCACTGTTGTCATCTTGTCCTATGTTTGAGAATACATCTCAAATCTCTCCTTAGCCAACCTGTCTCTCCTCTCACTCTCAGTCCCTTGGTGCTCCATGTCACTCATAACTCGGCCCTACTGGGGTGATCCAACTAGTGGAAGCTCTGCTTCCCTCTTGCTACTCCTCAAATAATACTTAACTTCTTCGTTGCCACACATGTATCAAAACCTTGCCCCATAGAATAGCCAAGATTAGGCTTGGATACCACTGTAATGTCCCCAACTTGGGGCAATAAAGATAAAAGAGGGTTTCCTAACAAAAGCCTTAATTAACTCACATACATTGAGTTCTGAAAATTAAGTTTGCAAACCCTAGCTGACATAAATATGCTCACAACACCATATGCACAACAAACCCTAGGTGCCAATATTTGCACGAATAAGTCCAAGGCATGTGAAGGATGTAACCACTGAAATTTGCACTTTAAACCTTCAAATAAATCATGCATAAACCCTCAAATTACAGCTGTGATAAAATACCTTGTGTATGTGGGCAGGAATGCATGTACCTTGTTGAGTATCTTGCCAACAAAATCTAATTTTTACTTCTGAAATTACAGCCGTATTTTCTTTGCACAATCAGCCCTCAAACCCTTGCAAAAATCCACCAAAAATATGGAAAAATATAGAAATATTTTTTATTTTAGCCCCTTCAAAACCTCTGCAAAGCCTTCACAATCAATTTATCCAAGTGCAGAAAATTACTGAAATAAATAATTCAATTTCCTTTTTGGAATTCACCCTCAAGTATGTCAATGGAGCATAGAAAAATTGCACTAAAAATACCCAAATAATTCTAATATTATTTGTGTACCTTTTAGGGCCTAATAGCACCCTAGAAAATTCAGAAAAAGGCTCTCCAAGTGAATCGCCCCACTCCCAAAATATTATCAGAATTTTTATGACGAAACCCGAGTTTTTTCATTTCCAAACCTTATGATAATCTATCACAAAAATGTAGAAAATAGAGAACCACGAGTACCTTGCCGAAAGGAGTCCAAAAACCCTCCAATGAGTTTATTTCTTCTTCCCAATTGGTTCGCCCTTATTCAGAAAATTAGGAGATAAATTCTAGAATATGAAACTCACCAAAAACCCTTCAGATTGGCCTTCTAATGTCTCCCAAGCAAGTCGCCCAATGCAAAATAATGGTATAAAATATTGGCAATATTTTATACATCTTTGGCACCTCAAACATTCTTCAAATCTTCGAAATCCACTTCTCCCACCAATCGCCCTAGCTGGAAAAATAGCATGAAGACACGAACAACTCCCTGTGATCTTCAAGGACCCTCCAAGTGGTTCGCCTAGCCTTCTAGGCAAGTCGCCACCCTTTGGGATGGTATTCTGCCACACGAACAATCTCCTTGATGATTCGCTGCTTTTCAACACCTATAAAATTCACCAAACTTGTTTTCGATAGAAGTATGCAATATTTTGGTAATGAGGTGGTGTCTAAAAACACCTTTGAATGATCCACTTGCATGAAAACATGCACTTTGATGCTCAATCACAACCCTTGAGTAGAGTTGCACAAGAAAAAGGGATGGAGGTTTTCGTCCCCAAACCTATGGCACTTCTTGAATGTTTTCGTCCTCAAGAGGTGGAAGCCAAGTTTGACATACTTGATCCAATTTACCAAATCAATATTCAACATGTCCTCTTCGAATGAGCCTCTCTTTTTATAAACTTCCTCCAAGTATGGTGCCAATATTAGGAAGGGTTACTTTTCTTTTTAATAAAAAGATATACACAAGTTTCCTTATAAAAAGTGCTTTTAGAATGGCCCTTAAAAAGGCCCCAAATTTGGATAATAAAGTACTTTATCATATAACCATGAAGCTTACTAATGTCCCCTTTTTTGTCTTTAAATCCTTATCCTTAGGGAATGCTCAAGCTAAGGGTCTCATCCAAGGATTAGCTCAAAAGGAGGGACATTACAGAATCTCACAAGGAATACACAATAGACATTCTTAGATAATACAATGCAATAATGAGAACAAAATAAGCAGATCCACACCAATAATTAACAACAAAGCATGATACTTTGTAAATAAGACTTTGCAATTTTAGGGGGCAACCTCCATAACCATGTGATAAGAATAGAATTCATTATATGATGCTCAAGTACTAACTACTACCTCCTATATATACCCTACTTAGGCTATGGCTACTCCATAGGGCGACCTTACTAACAATATGAGAACATAGATAGGTGACAAGATAAAATAAAAGGTGATGTAGGGCACAAATTAGCCACCCATATCCCTAGACGTGCTATAGGTGAAAGGCGTAGGATGCCTCTCCCCTTCAAAATAACGTTGCTCTGAATGTCGAATAACTTTGGATGCTATTGCAGGAATGTTTCATACTCTCATATACATCCTTGCTCGTCAGATTTTTCCACTTAATCAAATACTCCTTAAACTCCCTTGTTGACAACATTTTAGTGCGTGTTTGAAGGATCTTCTCAGGTTCCAAAAGGACTGTGCATTCCTCATCTAGCTCTATTAACTCAGTTTGGACAGATACTTGTCCAATTGCATTATTTAAGCAACGACATGAAATACTAGACCTATGCGTGTAGATTGAGGTAGCTGTAGCTTGTATGCGACACTATCGATTTTCTACATGATCTGATAAGGACTGTAATACTAAGGAGAAATTGTGTTATCCTTATTTGTTGCTTCAAGGACATTTGCTTGTATGCTTGTAGATGAACAAAAACCCAATCGCCAACTTCAAAATGCGTCTTGCTACAGTGTTGATTTGCTTGTTGCTTCATTCGATTGAGTCTTTGCCAAATTCTCTCTTAAACTAGCTAGTAACTTCTATTGGCGTTGAAGGTATTCCTCAATAGCTTGAAGCCTTGGTTGTACCCTCAAGTATGAGGTGATGGATGGGGGTTGATACCCATACAGTGCCATAAATGTAGACATTTTGGATGATGTATGGAAGAACGTGTTATATGACCATTCGGTTAGTGGTAGCCAATGAACCAAACTTTCCTGTTTATCCAATGCAAAGCAATGAAGATAGCCCTCTAGGCATTTGTTGACCGCCTCTGTTTGCCCATTAGATTGAGGATGATATGAAGAACATTGAGCCAATTGAGTACCCAAACACGATAATTTTTTTTTTGTCCAAAAATTACTATTAAAGATAGGATCACGATCACTTACCATCATCTTGGGGACACCATGTAGCTTTTAAACTGTATCTTGAAAAACATCTACCATTGTACTACCTACAAAATGTTGAGACAAGGCACCAAAATGGGCATCCATAGAGTTGTGGTGTGACTCCATGGAGAATTAAGGAATGTTTATTATCTTTTTTTATTGGTAAGGATATGACAATGTTGTGGGAATCGACAGAGTTGTGGTGTGATTCCCTTCAGGGAGAATTAAGGAATGCCAAGTGAAATTGACCATATGGGTTTCTATCCTACTGAAGTTTTGATGATGGTCATGTCTGTAGACTGTGGGCTTCATTAATAACTTAGCTATCACCTACCTATAATGCTTGTTGACAGTATGTGTTGCAAATGCAAAAATAGTTTCTCATCTTGCTATGTGTATACAAGGTAGAGGGTGATAGACTATTATTTTGATATGTATCTTATATGTTTGAAGCCTCACTCTCACCAACTAACAATCTAAACCAATTTTTGCTCGTGTCATTTGATTTGATCTTGGTGGCTTTTTGATACATAAAAAGTTGATGAGTTATGCCTTGAATGGAGATATCATGGGGAACAGAGAGGTCACCGTTAGTTGTTTTGAATCCATCTTTGGTAGCTAATGTTGAGATCAAAATGTGCTAAGAGGCAGTTGCTTAATTCTAACAAACCCTTGTGTAAATAAATCAAATAGTAGCCATCGTGATCCAGGAGGATCTGAGATACCAAATCTTACTGCAGTTATTAGGTGGAGGTCATCTAACCTTGCACTAATGTTAGCAACTTTTGCATAAGTTCAACACTCACGTGCCAAAGCATAAGATCCTATGCATCTTCTGCATTACCGCACAACTCTTGCAGTTCAGCACTACAAACCTTGCAAGGCATTTTCAGAGGTCTTCAGAGTGTTTGCAGGGCCCAACACATCTCACACAACTTTTGTTGTGTGAACTTGTAGATGATGGGACAAGCTTTTGGAAAAGGTATCATGGTCCATAATTGGAGCATACCTAGAAAATTTAGGTCGCGCCATGTGAATTGGCTTACTTTGGAATCTGTGGTATTTCCTTGTGGGTTGTCTAGATCATTTGGCTCATGCCAAGTTGATGTAAGGCACTAAGGAAATATTGTGCACATTGCACAATACCACGCTTGCTCCTGCGGCCTACATACCTCTGTGGCACTCATAGAGAATTTTTGCACTTTTGCATGCGTCCACACACCAAGACGAATCACTGTGATAATGTGTGGCAATTGTACAACCTTTGTGGTATCCTTGTGTGCTTCCATAGCGTCAAGACGAACACCACACAATGTTCCAGTCCTGTGCATGACTTAGCACCTTCGTAGGATCCCGTGCCAAGCATACATACATGTGGCACCCCAACGTGCTTCCACAACACCTTGAAACATACCACACATTCGTCTAGCTCAATGCATGACTCAACATTCACATACCATAACTCTTCTATTGCATGGCATGTTGGGTGGTATTTCCTAGGTTTGCGCTATGTTAGGGATCTTGTCAGTAACACAACACCGATGGAAGTGTAATTGTCACACTTGCAAGGATGTCGAACCGTCACATGGGCAGGAGATGAACTGCTCTTGTAATTGTCTGTTGTAATTACTTCCTCGTAATGATATATATTGTAAGACACCAAACATACTAAGATACACATAGGAGACACACAACGACCAAGTGAGTGGCCGTTGTCCTCTTTCTTTATCAGCTATGCTTACAACATCCTGAACACTTGCATGCCTTGAGCATCTTGTATTAGATGTTCCCTTCTCAAACTAGGTAAATCAGCTAGAATGTTTATCCCTCTTTGATCGTAGGAACCTACTTTCCCCACTTTGTTTGATGACATTGCAGTCAGGATGTTTATCCCTTTTTGATCATAGGAACTTGCATTCCTTGTTTTATTGCACATTATATGCATATGTACTTTTACCTATTCTTTTTATTGAAAAGAAGTGGCACCATTTTGCCAATCTCTTGTGTTGAATGTGTTATGGTTGCTTTCGCATCTGTTTCTTAGATTCCATTGAATCTTTTGTAATTCTACAACTCTATTGGAATTCCCCTCCGCATATAACCACCTTAAATACGTTTAATTAGGTTGTCCATCAAGTCTCCTCATGGCCCCCAGATCAATGGTATCAGAGCGGAAACTTGTGCCACTATGACGTCGAAGGCGTACATCAACCTAGCAAACCTCTCAAAGAGTTGAAGCAGACATGCATGCACCCTGCTGCACACAATCATAAGTGCAGGCTTCTCGACAGTGCCCCATGCAAAAGCCGCATCAAGCACACACAAACTTCAAAGCAGAAGAACATTGCACAATAGAAACAATGCCAACCAAGGCATACACCTTGAGGCAATTTGTGCACCACCAGTGCAAAGATCATCACAGTACTCAACCGCATCAACTGCGAAGATGCTTTCGTCAAAGAGACGCATCGCACTCTCTAGTTACTTACAACCATTGTCACTACTGTGGTCATACAATTTAGAAGTGTTGGGATCTTCATCCTTGTGTTCTTTGTGAAGAAGCAACCATTCCCAGTCCGCCTATTAGTTTTTAGACATTCCAACGTAGAGAACTATGCATTCTCTGAAACTACACTATGGATGGATGGACCTTGATAGTTGGGGAAAAGTCTCTTCCTCCCTACAACGACTTACACGCACAAATCTTTCCACATTGGCAATGCGTTGGATAACAAAACTTCGTGTTATGTTTATGCATACACTAATATTGACATAGCATGCCTTGCGTTATTTACTAGCAGATCTACGGTTCCGCACTGCTAGCAGGCCAACTTTTGTTGATGCAAGGAACTACGGAAATATTGTGCACATTGCACAATTCCACACATGCTTGCACGACTTGCATACCTCTGCAGCACCTGTGGAGACTCTTTGCACTCTTGCGTGCTTTTGCAACACCAAGACAAATTTCTGCAGTAATGCTTAGCACTCGTATAACTTTTGTAGTATCCTTGTGCACTTCCACAACGTCAAGACGAACACCGCACAACACTCTATTCTTGCGCATGGCTTAGTGCCTTCGCAGCATCTTGTGCCAAGCATACAGACATACAACACCCCAACGTGCTTCCACAACACCTTGCAACATTATGCACATCCGTCTTGCTTAGCGCATGACTTAGCATCCACGTACTAGAACTCTTTTACCGCATGGCATGCTAGGCAACATTCCCTAGGTTTGCATGAAGTTAGGGAACCTACCAACAATGCAACACCGATTGGAGTGTAACTGTCACACCTTCAATGAAGTTGATCGTCACACGGGAAAAACACTAACAGTTCTTATAAATGTCTACTTTTGTAACTGTCTATTGTAATTTCTTGCTTGTAATGATATATATTATAAAACACTAAACATGGTTAGATACACATAGGAGACTCACATAGTGACCAAGTGAGCGACCATTGTCCTCTTTCCTGATTGGCCATGTATACAACATCTTGAATACTTGCATGGCTCAAGTGTCTCGTATCAGATGATCCTTTCCCAAACTAGGTAAATTAGTTAGGATGTTTATCCCTTTGATCAAGGGCACCTGCTTTCCCTACTTTGTCTGATGACACCACAGTCTAGACAAATTAGTAAGGATGTTTATCCCCTTTTTATGACAGGGATTTGCATTCCTTGTCTTATTGTGCATTGTACACATATGTACATTTACCTATTCTTTCTATTGAATAGAAGTAGCATCATTCTGCCAATCCTGTGTTGAATGTGTAATGGTTGCTTCCAAATCTGTTTCTTAGATTCCATTGCATGTTCTGTAATTCTGCAGCTCAGTTTGAATTCGCTTCCACATATAACAACCCTAAATCTGTTTAAGTAGGTTGTCCACTGGGTCTCCTCCTTGGCCCTGGATCACATCGGCTGCCAGGGTGCTGTAGTTAGAAACTCTTTGAAGATGTCACATGAAGGGCATCTCTTCAATTCAATAAAAGGTTATGCTTGTTAAAATTAGTTAAATGCGAAAAGGATTTGGGAGATAATGAGGTGGTTGCCTGCTTAACAGGGTACACTGCAAGTATTGCACGGGATATTTACTTATGTTAGTAATTTTCTTACTTAAAGGACCATATATTGAAAGAGAGGGTGAAGGTAGATATGAAAATTTTGGTTTCTCTTCCTTGTGAGTTTCTATATATTATTCTTTTGCTAATTAATTTCTTATTGTTTTTCAAAACACTTCATTAAATGGCTGTTTTCTGAATCATAAGATTTATTCTTATATTTTTCATGGTAAAACTTGAAATTTATCGTTAGTTTTTCCCAAAAAGTAATAATCTTTCTTGGATTTTGTAGTCGATTTTAAATTGCAGTGTTGAAGATTTTTTTTTATAAAATTGTGGCAGGGTTTTGAGGCAAAGCTCATAGATGTAAATCGGACGTGCAAAGTTACGAAGGTGATTTTAGTTCCTTTCAATTTCTGTGTATTTGTTCCCACTGCTTAACCCAGTGCATGCATGCTACTACAATTTTTACATTAATTGAGCATACTTGTGATCTGTTATGGTCAATATAATGTGATGAACGTGTCTTGACCTTTGGCAGGGAGGACAGGTGCATAAATTTTCTGCTATGGTTGCTTGTGGGAACTTTAATGGTCTGGTTGGCTATGGAAAAGGGAAGGGTCCGGCAGTTCCCGTTGCTCTTCAGAGGGTGAGTTCTACCTTTTGTAGTTGATCTTCTTTAAAAATATAGCATATACTATGTGATGCCCAATATTTGATTGATGAAACATTAAAGTACTTTGATCACCTTGCAGTGGAATTGGTTGTGAATTTCCCCATTTTAGGGAAAAGACATGATGCACTATTTTGCTTTACTTATGCCATCTAATTGTCTTTTGATCTTGTACCGCTGATGTCTTTTTTGCATAGTTTTAATTGTATTTTGTTGGCTTTCGTATTATAACAATCCGTAACATGTCAACTGTGGACAGAAAATCCAACCTCCACCCATTATAGTTTAGTATAACATGATAGAAGTCAGAGATTGAAAGTCTAAGTGCCTACTATCCATAATATAAGATAGCATCAATTGTATGCCTCGGTTTGTGCATCAAGGCATATGTATGTGGTATATGCAATTCAATTTAGCATATCAAATTAACAGTTTTGTCACGTATATATTGGTATATTTGAGTTAATAAAGTATATTTTGTTGACCGACCAATTATGTTGTGTTAGGTATGGGTATTTGAGCAATTATGCTATGCAATGTATGGGTATTTGACCAATTATGTTGTGTAATGTATGGGTATTTGTTTATTTTGGGTAGGCATGGTTGGTGTGAGTTGGTGTTTGATGGTTGTCCATCCAATGCATCTTCGTGGCCGACTATAGGCTCATGACTAGACTGATATTGAGGGAGTTCTGTTTGTTGTTCTCGATGGTTGCATCATGTTGTGTATCTTGGATAGTAGTGTACATTGCACCGTTTATTTATTTAAATCCAAAGTTCTTGTTCCATTATCAGTTGTTAATTGTGCATATTGAAATTTTTGTTTGATTGTGTATATCTGTCCATATCTATACCAGAACTTTGGCGCGGTTGCCTAGTCGTTTTGTGTCGAAGCAGATGCCAATTGCCTCCATATTGGAAGTCTGTCGAAGATGGTGATGTTGATAGAGATGGCTTCGTAAAGGTTGGTATATGAGAGACTTATGGGAAACGAACTTGAAGTGATACAAGCAAATCAAGATGACTCAAGATTCCTCCATGACATTGCAATCCAAGAACACATTCACCAAGAAGCTCCTGAATTTCAGGTTATACTTAGTGCTGTTTGGTAACATGGTGTGGAACATGTATGTTGACTGAATGATGGCCACACTGGGCCTGCCACCCTCTTGATGCAAGACCTGCATGAAGAAAGAGAATGAGACATCCAATGTGCGAGAATCTGAAAAAAAAGAAGACAAACTCCAAAAAAAAGAACAAGAGTCATAAGACAGCAGATGTTAACACAGTCAAGGTTTAAGATTGTGAGTCTGAACATCTGAACAAGTGAAAGCGTTCAAAGAGATGAGAAATGCTGTAGGGAGTTCGAGGTAGTTCAATCATCTGCATGGCTGGCAGAATAGAGAGCTAGGTAGGAAGGTTGCTAGAAGCAGGCAAGAAATTGCTCCTTCAAGATGTAGGAAGTAGAATCCCTTTCTGTTGCAAGGAGTTTGCTTAGGTTGTTAACACTATTGTTGAGACCCCTCAGGAAAGGGGAAGCTCTCATTTGGTAAGTGAGTTTGGCTTCTCAGATGATGGCACGAAGCTATGGGTACACGCCAGCACACGAAGGTTCTAGCACTTGACAATGCGTGGAGCATAAGACACATCAGTGCGCGGTAAGCAACAAAGATGCCGGAGCATGCAGAAGCAGGTCATCATGACAAAACATGGAGACTGGGCAGTTAGAACAAACTCAATGTGGATGCTCTATAATAGTTCTGGCTGCAGATTATTTGCATTTTGTATATCTCTTTTGCACAGTTCATCCCTCCCTTCCATCTCGAATGCCTCCCCTATATCAGGAATGAGTTGTAACTCCCTGAAGTGGGATATCAATTATAAATAGTAGTTGAGGAGCTAGTTTGGTAGGTGATCGAGTACGCCATAATTCTTCTAAAATGCAACCAGATGTTGATATTAATGAGAAATATTTTTACTATTAATGTATATCAGTTTGTCCATTGGCACTGAGATATATGGATGATGGGTGTTTTTTCGTTTTTCTCACGTTTATGGTTTGTTTGCTTTGTTCACACTCATCAATGTTGTTCATCAGTACTCATAGAAACAAGACTCGGACTCGGCAAAGACTTGGCAAGCCTATTTTTGGCTCGGACTTTGACTTGGCAAAAAGACTCGGAAAGTCGTGGCAAATTTTAAAAAATTATTAAAAATAGCGAATTTAAGGAGAAAAAAACTATTAAAATGCACTCCATATCAAATCCACTCAAAGCTAGTCAATTACATCTAACTAATATTAAATAGGAGTTGTTTTTTATATTCATCAAATTGTTTTCTCATATAAAAAATATGGATTTAGAAATCCATGGCAGTTGTATCAACAAAAACATAATATAAAAGATACATCTAAGGTTGAGAAGATCTGCATTGCTCATCCTCCCAACACAAGATCGACCACATTGGAGCGTACGACGTTTTGTGTACTAGAAAGGCTACAATTATTGATAAGTGGTAGCCTTGCCCCTATCAGAGTAGCAAGGATGATCCTTCACACACTGAAGATTAGTGGATATGTCATCTCTTTGACATAACAAGAATACGTGTAGCTTATCTTTCACATATAACCATGAACCTCTGAAGGAGAAGGTTGTAGTCCGAGTCAGTTGCAGGTTTGGATCAACCTTGCTTTTTTTTCCCTCTAATTTCATTTTGACATGTGCATGTAAAAACAAAACAAACAATCCTTAATTACACGCAGACCATTGAGTATCAAGAATAATCGTGCGAGGGGACAAAGTGCTGGTTCAAGTCTTGTGTACTCTCATCCTTAGATTTGCCATTTTTGGATTTACACCATTATAATTGGTTCTTGCGGCAATTGCTTTTTTGGCATTCTTTAGCTTGAAAGGTTCAGACACCGAAGAGATGAACATAAATAAATTTGGTGCAATGCCAAAGTGATTGCTCCCTTTCCTTCTTACAGGAAACAAGGAAATATTCTCAACAAGGTAAAAGGAAAAGTTAAAAAAAAAGAGAGTACAAGAGCTTGTAAGACAAACCTGAAAGTACAAATGACCTAAACTAGTAGGTAGAAACCAAGCCAGCTAATTTATTGAATTTCTATAAAATGCTTCAGGGACCTAGACACAACAAGTACAGATTACCAGACTGTGAATGAAACTGAATACCATTCATTGAGCATTTATATCTTTTGAATGATCATGTCATCCCACAATATGGAAAATTGGGATTTCTTTAGTAGTTAGATAGGCATGAATAAGATACATAAAGCTCAAATCTTGATATAGTTTTTAGTATTTACAAGAACACATTGAAGTAGATGAGTTTACTTGTGTACATAAGCTTACATTTCAATGTTAGACTATAAACAATTGTATCAGCCAGAAGAACAATTTCATTCTGAAACAGGGATATTAGACTGATAAGGGAGAAGACTTGTGTTTACCATCTCTGATGACAATCTGCCATCTGTATCCCCATAATGTTTGGCTAATTCACTTTAGCTCTGATGGCAAGCAGTAAAATCTTCTGCTAAGGTGCTATACTCCTACATCACTCTCTTCTGTAATCATGCTCTTGGTAAAGCCTATATCATAAAACATGAAAGAATTCTCAACAAGGCAGGCTAGAACCCAAAATGCTGAACCTGAGTGAACTTCAGATGGATTTTACCCTTTGTTCAACCATGCATTCCTCTCTGCAGACTTCCATGACAGATAATTTCGTAGCAGCCCCATTTCTGTGAAGCATGGGAGAGCCTCTATTAATGGGACCTCCCCTCTACCATCCCACATATTTCTGCAACCCTAGACAGGTTTGCAATTTCTATAAGCCATAATTGCATAAAAGGGTCCATAATTCCATATATATATATATATATATATATATTTTGCATGTTTTAAATTTTTTGGAAAATGTCAAGGACTAAGCAAGTCTAGGGACAGAACTCATGAGTCTGTCCAGACTCGCCAGACTTGTCCAAGGACTCGGCCGATTCTGCAAAAGACTCGGTGATTCCTCACAGGCCTTGACTCAAACTCGGATTGGCAAGTCTTTGCCGAGTCTTGATTCAGTAGTATGGTGAATGGTTAATGATATCGTGGGTTGTTTATCAGTAGTATGTGCTCTTGTTATGTTCATAGACAGTTAATGCTATGTTTGTTTGGTCTTATGCGCATTATAAGTAAGACTTGGTGTTGCATTGTTAGAATCACTCTTTCCTTTAAACTTGTTGAAGTCTGGTCGTCCTTGTCATAAGGTCCTGAGAAAAAGCATGTTTAACCCATGCTTAATGTACCTGGCTTTGCTTTGCTAGCTTGCAACCTATCTTCGATCCTAGGAATGCTGGACCTGTTGGTGAACTTAAGCCCTCACTTCCAACCTTCTTGACAGTTGCGCATGCAGTAAAGGTCTGGATGGCAAAAGTGATCCAGGTTTTTGGTTCTATTGTCAGGATCCCTAGTGCATTTCACACAAGTCTGTGTTTGATCTGCAATGATCATAAATATTCCATACCCAATTCACCAACATGAATCTTAACTTATGAGAATTCAACTTAGTTGACTTTATTGCTGTTCTCTTAGTATTTTGCTTGAAAAAAGAACAAATTTCCTTAGAATTATGTTTGCTTAAGTACTGAATTTACTGTAGGTGGTTCACGTTGTATTCTTAAAATAAAACACGTTAAGAAATGAAACGAAAAAAAAAGAGCTCAATGCAAGAGATTACCTTGGAGATGCCCAATGTGGGAATACCACAAAAGAGTAAGGCCTTGCCTTCTCTTGCCAGTATATCCTTGCAATATTAAAAGTCAATTTTTCTTCTTGAGGCCTCTAAGAACTTTAAAAAAAAAAGGCTTTAATTAGATACAAAAATAAGTTACAATAAGAGCAAGAGATACATCAGAAAAAAAACAAAAGGCACCAGTCCCAAGCTGGGGCAGGCATAGCCAAAAGGATCATAGGTTATGAGATGTATCGGCTCTTCGAGTTCTAAAATGTTGTATGTGAGCTGAAAGAAGGCTTAGCTGAATGTCTTTTTTGGACTCTTTATTTGCCAGATGGTTCAACTTTCTAGGAATATGATGCCAGATAATTTGATCAAAGTTTTGAAGGATCTTATTAACTTGAGTAAGCACGAGGCAGAGCTGAACAGATTTGATCACTTGATTATGCAAGAGACGTTGGATTAGTAACTTAGAATCGCCGAAAACATTGAGAATATTAAGATTTTCCTTGACATCGAGAGAAAGGCCATATGTGTAGCTCTTAAGCTCAGCAATATCATAAGAGGCCTGCCCAAAGTTTAAGCAGAAATCAAGAATCTTGAATGGAGGGCTGAGCCATAACATGCCACCAGCAGCAGTGATACCGGAATTGGATTTCAAAGCCCCATCGAAGAAAAGAGCAGGGTAGCTGAAACAAGTATCCAGAGAAGGGCAGCTGACTGAGGTAGTGCTGAAAAAGCCTGAGGTTCCAATTTTTGAGAAAATTAAATTCCGTTCTGGAGAGCTCGGCCAGATTTTGCTTTCTTTTGAAACGGGCTTTGGTGTTTTCCATCATGGCATGCTGTATCCTGTGGATAAGAGAGTTTTTTGGAGTTGTAGTGTCTTTAAAAATCCTTTGATTCCTATCAACCAAACAAACCACATAAAATATAAAGGTCAGGGAGACATTAAAAATTTGATGAGAGGTTTGCCTTTGAAAGAACTAATGTAGCAAGAGTTCCAGTGCCGAGTGCAAGTTTCCAGGTCTAGTTTGTTTCGAAATCGAACTCCAAAGTTGAGAGAGATAGAGATCCAAATAGAAGAAACTTCTTTGCGATAAAAAAGGTGAGATTGAGTTTCACTTTCTTTGAGGCATTTGAAGCAGATATGAGGGCCCAAAATGATCCGGGGCCCAAGAGGAGACAAAGAACTTGAACTTTCAATGCGTTCAAAGAATAAGGAAGACCAGAAAGAGACGATAACAATATAAAATTGTAATAGCAAAGTTGTATTTTGCTAAGTTCTGTACAATATCTGTGAGAACAGATGTATGGTGTCTATATACTTCCTAACTCTACTCTTCTATGGTTCTGCTAATCTACAAAGAATGGAAGTGTACATTATTATACAATGAAGGGAGATGAAGCATTGGTTGTACCATTACAACAGTTGGTAACAACCGCTTCATAACCGACGAGTGCGGTGATGTCATTGATTGCCATTATTGATGAGCTGCAAGCTACACTAGTGACACTGCAGGAGCTGTCTGGTAACGCATGAGTGGAATTGCATTGAACAAATTGACATGTAGTTGTAGAACCTACTTTCTGAGCTGTTGACATTAGCGCAAGCCTTGATGTGCAACAATGGTAATTTTCAGAATGATCTAGTGACCCAGAGCCTTTTGGATCACAAAATGCCTCTTTTAATGAGATTTTCTCCAATGAGAATCTTATTCTGCCAGACTAACCACTGAAACAATTGGACTTTAGGGGTGATGCTGAAATTCTAGATGCTATGCAAAGAATGGTCAAGGTATTCCCCAGTGTGAAAAAAAGTGAGCACCAACCCAAACCATGTAGCGCCTTGAGGAGTTGATCTTGCCCCATATTAAACTATCGGCACTATTTTGATCAGTAGGAAGTATGCCCGTGAACTACTTCCTGAGTAGGGACCATTCTCTTTGATGCACTCATAAGAAAGCCCATTAAGATGAGACCATTTCGGGTAGTTTCCTTCCCACTCGATGAGGTGAGCAAGGTTTTGGATTCCTGGCTGATTCATGGGCAAAAGGAGGTCCTTGGGCATGTGAGTGCGAAGAGGATCATTTCCCACAATAGGGTCATCCCAACATTTGATACTTCGGCTATTTTTTGGGTACCAAGATATATTATTCCGAATTTGCTCAACAGATTTCACTTTTAGAGACCAAATCTTGGAAGCACCACACTTTTGAAGGATGTTATCAAGCAAACACAATCCATGCTTACTGTCACCATCCTTATAACAAAGAACTTGTTTCCAAAGACACATTAGAGGATTTAAAAGGGTCCAAACAAGATTTGCCTTGTGAGGGATAGTTGCTGTTTGAATGCCCAGTCTGCCATGCTGCTTTTATTTAGTGACTTTGTTCCAGCCAACAAGGTGAAACTTTTTGTGGTGAGTTTGTTTACCCCATTGCCATAAAAAATCTCTAATTGTTTTATCAAGAGCATGAAGCATAAAAGCAGGAGCATGAAAGATCATGAGTTGGTAGATAGGGACACTATAAATGACAGATTTGACCAAAACCAACCTATCCACAAGACAAAGCCATGCATTGGTGAAGCTTAAAATATGCATATGAATTTTTTCCAAGAGGCTTAACTCGCAATCAACACTTTTTAATATAAAGCTCATGGTGACACCCAAATATTTGAAAGGCTCACACCACCATGAACAAACTGAAGTATATGAAAGAAGCGTCTGTTTTCATTAGAAGAAGTGTTTATAGTGTAGAATTTGCAAAAGTTGGCAATGATAGCAGCTCCAGAAGCGAGCAAGAATTTGTCGAGGCAACACTTTAAATTTCTAATATTATGTTTGGAGGCTTCCCCCAAGAAGATGGTATAATGAGCAAATTGAACGTGGTTGATATCGTTGACCCCATTGACAACCTTAAATTCTAGTGATAGCTAAGGCTTTTGGTTCAACAATGAGGGTCCTACCCAAAAAGAAAGAAAGAAAGAAATTATACTAATGTCCATAGATGACCAAACATAGGTCCATAGGACTTAAGGATACAACAATTAATAATAGAAAGTTCTAGGAAGCTATACAAAGAGAATCCTAGAAGCCAAATAATGGAACAAAGGAAAGCAATGTGCCACAAACAAAGGTGGTTATGGAACCAATACGCATAGCAAAGAAGGGCAAATAAGAGCCCCAAAAACATGTGTTGACAAAACCTGGAATAATTCATCAAGTATCTCTGTTTGTGCCTATAGTTGAGGAGCCATTTGAGCCATCATCGATCATTGCGCAAAGATCTAATGGTGCTCATTGGGGAGTACCTAATGTTGGAGGGGCTAGGTTGGAGGATCCTAGGAGGAAGCAAAACACTTCCTCTAGAAACTCTCCTAATGTCCAAGGCCGATGTACTTCCTGTAGTAAAAAGGAAAATCACAATAGGAGTTTGTCCTTGGGAATGGGGGGCCGCTGGTATGTAGTAGATCCATGTCATTAGAAAGGGTCATAGTCACGTCGGTGGAAAGGAGTAGAGCCATGTGTCGAGGGAGAACATGCTGGGGGATCTGAGTAGTTTGACTAGAAATGGTGTGTTGAGAGAAGCACCACCTAACTGATCTAACCACTCTGATGTAGGATGTACCGATGTCCAAAGGGCTCTTAGTGCTACCAATTGCCTGGATGGATTGGAAGCAAAATGTGATCAACATGGGGGTTATAGAACCTCTAGGCTCCTCCTGTAGGGATCTGCGCTGGAGGGTGACAACCTCACAAAGGTAAAGAGCTAGGCATTGCTGATCTGGATATTTGAAGATAGTATAAAGAGTGTTTCCTGAGTCCCTATAGAGGCAATGATATCTTCCTCAGATCTCATAGTAAATGGGGCATCTAAAAATGAAGTGCTCCTCAGTCTCCACTTGTTGGAGGGATCAAAGACGGAAAATTTGGCCTTGATGGAGATTGTGGTGATTTGTTTCAACCTATGTTACCGATATGGATATGGGTACGAGAATCAGATATGTGGGTAAGGGATTTTTTTGGGCCAGAATACGTTTTTGGATACGTCCATATAAAAAAAATAAAAATAAAAAATCTATATATATATATAAAATAAAAAATATAAAAAACATAGCAATATAAGCAAAATTAACCACATAATATGCAGAGGAAATCATGTTAAATAACCACAAAGCATACTAAAAGAAAAATATGCATCAATTATATTTTAAAACTACATAACTAAAAATAAAAAACAAAAAAAACTATAAATAATAAATTTAAAACTATTATTATATATTATAAATTCTAAAAATAATTATAAATATATTATATTTTATTAATATATTAATATTTTATAAATTGTAAATATGATATTGTAGGAATGCTTGCCGTTGCGCCAAAAGGTCGACCTGTTAACGCCCGATACAAACCCCAGATAAGTACCCACGGGAGGCTGTTAGTCCATGTCACGAATCCCTGAGGGGGACGCTGGCGATTAGTCCAACAATCCCCCCCTCAGCGTCACCTGAGGGGATTCGAACCCGTGACCACCGCTCTGATACCAATTGTAGGAATGCTTGCCGTTGCGCCAAAAGGTCGACCTGTTAACGCCCGATACAAACCCCAGATAAGTACCCACGGGAGGCTGTTAGTCCATGTCACGAATCCCTGAGGGGGACGCTGGCGATTAGTCCAACAGATATAATATATTAATATTAATATTTAATAAACTATTAAATATAAATATAAATACATTAATAAACCATTAGTATTAACAATAAAGCAAGATAAAACATGATTTATTAAATATTAATGTATGATTTAATATTGATAAAACATGATTTATTAAATATTAATGTATGATTTAATATTAATAAAACATGATTTATTAAATATTAATATATGAATAGTTAATACATTAATATTAAATACATTAAAGTTCAATGGTTTATTAAATATTTAATGAACGGGTATGCCATGAAAATCTTAATAAATCTCAAAATATTAATGCAAGATAATAACGAGGGTTAGTCGTGCGTGAAAATACGATACAAGGGCAAAAACGTAGTGAGACAATTCTGAGTGAGGAGAACGTAATAGCTATTCACATATATTAGTATTAGTATGTTGAATATACATAGTTATGGAGTTTGGCAAAAATGACAAGGGTAAAAGCGACGACGGTGGGAGAAAAACTGATGGGACAGGAACACTGATGCAGTCATTAGGTTTTTAATTATTTTTTGAAGTCCACATTTGACTTTTTTTAACGAAATTAAAAAAAATTAAAAATTCTATTTTTTCTACGGATAAGTAGGGGATACGGGCAGGGTATGCCAATCCCCCCATGGATATGCCTAGATACATCCCCAGACGTATCCAGGTGTATTTGAAGGGGCATGGCATACTCTGCTCATATCCACCCGCAAATTGTGCCCGGATCTGTATCCTATGTGTATCATATCATATCTAGTACCTTAAACAACAATATATGGTATCGTAGGTTTCAACCCATAACTGGTGAGAACACACTCTCATCTGGGCAAGGGGAAATCTCAAGCCGCGTGACCAATGGCACTGGAGATAGTGAGTGCACCAATAATATTGTCCACTATTTGTAAGAAGTGCTCGATGTAAAAATCAAGCTTGGGGTTGAGCGGCAACTGGGGGAGATCTAGGTGGCTTGGATATACTATTTGTAGATGTCCACTTTGGCAACTCTAATGATGACGTCTTTTGTGGGAAGGAGTGTAGGGGGCATCCAAGGAATACATGAAAGGGGGTAGATTATCAATAGATATGCTAATATAAAGGTTTAATGGGCACCTCTGTTATGCCCAAAACTAACCCAGCTGAAACCCCTTATGACTTCGAACGGTTTGCTTGTATTGTTTTTTTTTGTGTTTTGCAAAGTCTTATGCATGTAACATAAATATAGAATTGAAAGCATAGACACACATAGCTAAAATAACCAACACACTAAATATATATTGATTACAAAATGAATAAACAAGTGCAATGTCGGCCATGCGATGACTCACTAAATACTCTAGCAATGGAATGAACATTGTTTCAAGCGAATATCCTCAGCGAATATCGAGGGTACAATCATTTTGTTCTCCGTCCAGCAGAACTATGGACTCTGCAGGCTTGTTTCTACGGACTCTGCAGGCTTGTTTCTACGGACTCTGCAGGCTTGTTCTACGGACTCCGCAGCGTTGTTTCTACGGACTCCGCAGGCTTGTTTCTACGGATTCTTACTGCAGATAGCTTTGGACCCCATCCTGGGTTGATAAGGCATTAATTGAGTATTGATTAAATAAAGAGATGGACGACACTCATCAGCTGCTACAAGATGCTACAGTGATGCGGCTGCTATAGTGACGCGACTGCTACAGTGACATGACTGCTACAGTGATGCGGTTGCTATAGTGGCGCGGCTGCTATAGTGATGCGGCTGCTACAGTGACGTGGCGGCTACAGTGACGCGGTTGCATGAGGCTGAAAGCATAGACTCCAAAGGCCAATCGCAAGGATTGATGTCTAGGGTGCTACAGATGGGAATGACGTTCCCAAATGCCCAAAATAACTTGCGAACTGCAAGTGCATCAATTTTTTCTTCTTATCCAACATGCTGAATGAAGCCACAAACACTTCCTTTTATTCTTTCTCCAAGGGGCGACTCAACTCTCATGAGCAATGTAGGATAAAAGATGTGCAACATTTTATATATTAAAATATTACTTATGTCTCCCTTGGGTACCATCCCCATAAAGTAAATATTAAAGTAACACTTTAATATTTTGCAATTAAGTTAAATGTTACTTTTATAACACTTCAGGCATTAAAATATAATAGCAATCGGATTCCGAATAGCGCAAGTGATAGTTCACCGGAAAGCTCTCGCCGAGGAGTATCAATTCCAATCACCAAAACTGGCCTCCGCTGTGTCCTGCTAACTTACTACAAATAGTAAGTATGCCTGAAACTGAGTAAATCAACTCCGTTTTGGCCCAAACTAGAAATGACTAGGCCAAAACATTCTAGGATCCCTTTAAACTCTTCGTTAGCCCTCGGGACCATGTAGAACTAGGCTAACACACACACACACTTGGTCAACTGCTAAAGTCGGGACATTACAAAAGGAGCAACCTAGTCCCAAAATACCAATAGTGTTGACGTTTGGTGGGAACTAGTAAAGCAATCTTCACAGAGGAACAAAGTGTTATGGATATCTTTCATGACTGTAAGTTGAGCCTCCCAAGGATCTAAGTCTATGGATGTAGAAAGTAACCCTGAAGATAGTCTCAAGGCATAGATGCTAGGCGACAAATCCAGCTTGGATGATGTGCTGAGGAACTTCCTGTTTACAACGGATCATGCGCTGGAACATGAGAGTCTCGACTCTCTTATTACGGGCCTAGTCAATGGTCCCCAAGCTAGTTCCCCAAATATTTGAACCATATAAAATTTTAGGTTTGATGATTGTATCAAAGAGGCATAACTTGGAAGGAGTTTCTTAGAAGGGGATTTGAAAACACTAGCATTCCATGACAAAAAGACAGGCATATCCGTTGCAAAGGTGCAGATGACAGGCAGACTTCATGCTAAAGCATGGACATGAAAATTGGACCCCCACATGTGTAGGCCAGTGTGATCTCTAGAAGTTCCCCTTTGTAGAAAAAAATGAATTTGGAGAGGGAGCACTTGGACATATTGAAGATCATGACCTTACTTTTACTAAGGTTGACCACAAACTATTAGAGTTCGCACAAAAGAGCAAGGGTATCAAGTTGTTGTAGGGCCTCAACAAATTGTGAGAGGACAATATTGTTAGCGAGAAGAAAGATAGCTATAATGATCTCATGTAAAATGAAACCGTCATCTATATGGGTATGTTGCCAAAGAAACCCCACTAACTCATCAATGTAGATCCTGAATAGGATCGGTGAGAGAGAACATCCTTGCTTGACCCCAATGGTACTCTTCATGAAGTCATAAAAATTGTGATAAGTATGAAACTGCCCAATAAGTGTCTCATAAGGCCTCCAAGCGGTGGTAATCAACAAATATGGGATGCCAATATCTCTTGACTTATGGAAAAGCAAGCGTCTCAGAATTGAGTCAAAGGCTTTCTTGAAGTAAACAAAACAACAAAAGGCTTTGGAAGACTTGTGACGAGCTTCTTCAATAATATCCCAGAGTGTAAAGATGTGGTCAATAGTTTGGTAGTCCCTTCTGAAGCCAGCTTGTTCCTTAGCTCTGATATTATTCCTTTTGAAGTACTTTGACAACTACGTTTTTAACACTGTGGCATAAAGTTTGGCAAATATATGCCCAATCATAATGATCCTGTTGTTGCCAGGGATAAAGAGATCCCCAGACTTATGAATATGGTGAATAATGTGTTGGGACTATGATTGAGGGAAACCTAAATGCAGCACCTTATTAAAGAGTGTGGCAAGGGGAAATGCAAGGAAATCCATCCCATATTTGATAAACTCAGCTGTGAAACCTTCACAATCAACTTCTTTGCTGGTGCACAATTTTAAAATAACTCTCATGATAGAAGTGGTGGAGAAAACAAAGGAGGATGGCGGGGGAGTGGGGGTAGTGGTAGCAGGATGGAAAGGAACATTGTAGAGGGAACTAGCATAGGAGATCCATGCTTTGGGGGTGATGTTGAACACTGTGGTTTTTCTTAGAAGAAGAGTATGTCAAAAAGTTTTAGTTGAGTGGTGGAGATTAGCAAGGAGTGAAGGCATCTAGATGCAAGAAAATTCCATTTCTTACATCAAAGAAGACAACGGTACTCCCTCCAGAGGGTGGGACGGAGGGGGGGTCATGGGTTAGAGAAAACCAAAGTCTCTGATAAAAGGATTTACACTCATCATCATGCCTGGAGTATGCGTTAGAGAAAACCGAAGTCTCTGATGGGCATGTTTCGTGGCAAGTAAAGGATCTGGAGTAATGCATAGTGTGGGGACAAGAGTCAAGGGCAATGTCCCAAAGGGTTTGAATTAAGAACTCATACATGGAGAACTTCAACAAGAATAATATATAAATAGGGCGATAGGGGGCAGCCTTGGCACAAACCCCTAGCTGCCTTAAAAAAACTGCAAGGAGATCCATTTATAATCAAAGCCACCCAAGGATTAGTAATGCAACCAAAGATCCATTTCATGAAGAGTAAAGGGAATCCAAAAGCTTGTAAAACTGGTGCAAAAAAATTTAAATTGACTTTGTCAAAAGCATTAGCCATATCAAGTTTAATGGCAACCCTTTTCTTGGATTGCTTACTACTGAAATGCAATGCTTTGTGGAAAATCACAATGTTATCATATATTTGTTTTCCTAGAATGAATCCTCCTTGTTCCTTAGAGATGAGAAGGCCCAAAAGTTTTTTGATTTTGTTATCCATAATTTTGGTTATGAACTTATAGGAGGAAATACTAAGAGAAATAGCTGTGAATCTATTGAAGGAAACAACATTCTTTTCCTTTGGAATGAAGGTTAAAGAGGTGGAGTT
Organism: Torreya grandis; assembly: GCA_037957365.1. Taxonomy (NCBI): domain Eukaryota; kingdom Viridiplantae; phylum Streptophyta; class Pinopsida; order Cupressales; family Taxaceae; genus Torreya; species Torreya grandis. The sequence continues at coordinate 1,209,311 of JARHVA010000556.1, forward strand.
TATGGCACCAATGAGTTTACCTTTTTTCTGAACATCTTCCCCGAGTTGAAGGAGATTTGCTGCAGTGAGATCAAAGAACTAATGATAGAAAGAGTTAGTGAACTCATTAGGTCTAGGGGCATTGTCTTTATTTGGGCTGAAAACTATCTCTTTAAGTTCCAAGTCCAACATAGTGATTTCCTGACAAAAAGAGATTTAAAAAAAAAAATCCTCAGTAATGACATTGGGAACAATACCGAGAAGAGAGGTTTGGGCAGCAAAATCTCCATCCATTTGTTTGTATAGAGCTTCATAATGATCATGAGCGGCTTCATTAATTCCCTCAGGGCTAGAGATCTTGTCATCATTGCCAAGCTAAATTTATCTAAACATGTTTCTTTGGTAGCTCTGATGGGTTTTGAGATGAAAGTATCTAGTGTTAGCATCACCCACACAGAGTCATCGCATGTGGGATTTAAGTCTTTAGTATTGCTCTTCTTGCCTAGCTTTTTCTTGTAGTTGTGAGAGAATAGAGTCTCTCTTACATTTGAGAGCATCCAAGAGGGGAGCTATTTCCACAGGTTCTTCAATTTCTTCTAGCCTGAGAAAAAGAGCTTGTTTATATTTGGTAGAACTAAAATGAGATTTAGATTTTGTAGTTTTCCAGGTTGCAAAAGAGTTGCCCAATGCTGATGGATTTCAAAAATTCCAATGCAAGAATTGAAACAAGAAATCTAAGAGCAGAAAACCTAGGTCCGCCAACTCTCAACTTGAGGCTTCAAATAAATTTATTGCCCTTGTTTCTAATCAGGAAAAAGACATGCATTCTTACCAAAGAGAAACCAATTAGATGAACCCAATTTGCATTGTTTTCAAAGCGTATAGGCCCCTTGTTTTTGTTAGTACTTGTAGACACCTAAAATCCACTGCTCTAGTGTCAACTCCAACCTAACATAATCACATTGCATGCCAAACCTTAATCCTAATCCGTCGTCACTATTCACTAGTCATTATTTTGTATTGTCCCTAATCATCCATTATCCCCTCATCCATGGCAAACCCTAATCCTAACTTGTCATCACTAGTCACCATACACTATTCATCATTTCCTCCCAATCAATTAATCCTATTACACTTTGACCTTGCCAATCCCACAAATCAATTTGGATTAATTAACTAGTTAATCTTAATAACTAGTTGATTAGTCTAATAAGAAAATCCATGCACCAAATCCAATATCCATAATTTCTAAAATCCATAAATCAAAAATCATCACATCACCTTTTCCTATCAAATCAATGACATCATCAAGCATGTGCACAAATACCCTGAAAATCCAAGGCAAGGGGACAAATCATTACATCACCTTTTCATCTCAAATCAATGATATCATCAAGCATGTGTACACATCTCCCTAAAATACAAGGCAAGGGGACAAATCATCACATCACCCTTTCAACTCAAATCAATGACGTCATCAAACATGTGCACCAATCTCCCCGCAAGGGGACAAATCATGACACACCCACTCCTCATCAATGGCATGCCCACGCCTCTCCATACCTCTCCATTTATGAGCCAACCTCTCATCTTTAACTCAATTCTAGCCCTTGACCTTAGATCAAATCCAAACATCCATTCATCCTCCTCAAACTCTATAAATTGGACCTCACCCATCCATTTGTAGCAAGCTCTCATAGCCTAAGGAAACTCTGCCATTTTGAGAGAGCAATCAAGCCATCAAGCCATCCACTTATCAAGCCAATCATCTAATCGACAAGGGGACATGTTGTCGGATTTCTTGCACAAGCTTCATTGAGCACCCACAATCAACAAAAACTAAGACCATACATCAAAGGGAGAATCTTCATTGGTAAGTGAAGGTACGCACGTTTCTCACTTTTGCTCATCGGAGGTGCATTTCATATGTTAAGTGTAGAAATCTTACCTTATGTTTTGATTTCTAGCTTCTATTGGTTGCTCTTAACATTTGTGTGGTGCATACAGTACCACTATTGAAAATTATTGGCTTGAGATTGAAAATAGTGGTTTGAACTATGGATGGTTCTATTATTGGTTGAAGAAAAAGGGTGAGAACATCTTTTTGAATATAAAATTTGTCAAGCCTTTCAGCAATGAATTTATTTCCAGCTCTCCTATTAGTCCCAAGCTTATTTCCCTCGAGAGGGATTTCTATGCAACAAACTAAGATAGATCTACAATTTATCCTACTTAGTAAATCCAAGCTCGGAGAAGGTAATCAACTAACATCTATTGCGATACTTTGTATATTGGGAGCATGACCAAATTGGAAATGCTAGACCTAACTAACGGGGGTTACTTATCACACAACACTAATGGAGAGGGTTCTAGATCTTCTAGACAAATACTATTATGCAATAACCATAGCTAGGTCTTCTAATACACAAAATGAAATTTAATCTAGTGTTATCAAAGTTTATTTCACAAAGGTGGATGGTTTAAAACAAACAAAACAAACAAGGGATCATAGTAGGCAAATGGAGGCCTAGATCACCTAAGGTAGAAGATGGCAAGCCTAGAAAACCCTATAGCTACACTAAGTTTAAGTGTATAAGTAATTTAAGCAAGGAATTATACATTCAAACCTATTATTTTGTGCAATATCTATCTATCAAATGAAATAACAAAAATTAGAGATACTTACCTTTGGACGAACTTGTCGAGTCTCGATATCTCCCTTGGCCAATGGTGCTTTGCAAGAAATTGTTGTGGCTTTGTAAGGATCACACTATAGTCGAAATCAGCTCTAGGCTAAAAGATTCCTACTTGCATCCAAGACTTCCCAGAAGACAAGTTATCTTTCCTCTAAGTCAAACCCTAAGCAATGGCTCCTTCAAATGCAGATGTAGCAGAATTGTGCGCTGTGATAATGTGAAAATGAATGTTCCTCTCTATTGGATTGAAGTGAAGGTTGTATTTATAGCAATGGATATGTCCTAAACCTTCCATAATTTTAGCCGACAAGGTTGTCCCACCACAACCCAATTTAAAAAAAATTATTGTTCGTCCTCGAACTAGGTTGGCCTAGTAACATGGGCCATAATTTTCGCAACTAGGTTGACCAAGGCCGACCTAGTAGGAAAAATGAGTTTTTACTTAGTTAGGGGCTATTGAGATGAGAATTGCCCAGGGAGTTGGATAAGTGGGATTTGTAGTGGGTTTAGGTATGATAGAATTAACCAACAATCTTGCGAAGCATCAATGGTCTGTGCACCCTTTACTTGGTGCACCCTTTAAGGCGTGCATTCAGAGAGATTGAAACTCAACAGGTTCCTACAAGAGAGAAAGTGTCAGTAAATAATATAGTTTAAAAATATTGTGTATACATATGCTCCACTTGGAGCTCATCACGTGTCACAAAAGTGTAACATGGGATGGTGCTTCAAGGAAGAACATAGCAACGTGCGAAAATGAGTTAACAAATTGTGGTAAAATGCAAAAATTAAATGACATTAAGTAATTTTTGAGAATAATAGAAAGTGCCATATACATATCTTGACTTACCTTTATCGGTGAATGGTTGTTTGTAGTATTTTTAGTCTTGATTATGGAGGGCATAGTAATTGTTTTGGACAAACCCTAGGGATACAAGGCTAGAGAGCAAAAACTAAGAATCACAAGAAAATCAAAGTAAATGAAAACTTTCAAGAAACAGGTTAAAATACTTGGAAAATTAGTGAGCTGGGATGACAAAGGCTAGGTTAGAACTATCAGACCAATAAAATAGGGAATATCGGGTAATAGAAAAAGCCAAGGCTACTAATGACCGAAAAACCCGATCATGAATCCAAAGGAAGAAAAGTAACAATTCAGACCCAACCCATGAATCATGAAAGTAATGTAATCAACATCCGTGTAGGAGAAGTAAAACTCAAACAAGATTGAAAAACTAGAAATGTAAACATCGATGAAATAGAAACAACAATCCATAATCAACAATGGAAAAAGAGAAAATGAGAAAAACGAATAACATCAATGAGAGAGAAGTAACAATCCATACTCGAACAAAGATGGAAAAATGTGGACAAAAATAAAAAGAAACAAGACAAAATAGAGTTGAAAAAAAAGTGAAACAAAGAATCTCTCATTTTAAATGTAACCAAGGGAGATCCTAGGAAGATAAGGCAATACACAAGAGTATCTAACAACAATGCCAAGATGCAGCTTCTAGTCTAATGATAGATATACTAAAACAATCATAGTCAGAGCATATCTGAAAGAGGAAGAATAAGAAATATATAAATCGGACAAAGATTAAGAAACAAACTTGCTTGTCAAGGGAAGAAATGAAATGGGTGGTGGGGGAAATGAAGGTGGCACCAAGGTGAAAATAAATCTTTACCGGAGACAAGATACTAAAATCAAGTTGGCAAGATAGAGAGGCTTTCGATATTAAGGAGCCTAGAGAACTCATCTTATCCATGCAAATTTGGTTTAACGAGTGAAGTATAAATATCATCCCATGAAGGGCTATATATGCAAGAAAAGTAAATTGGACCTATCTTCCCACAATGTGTTCCCGATTCCTCAAGACCCCTTATAAAACCATCAGTCCACTGTGAAGATTGGGTGCTTGTGTAAGAAGTAGGTGGCACTATATATATATATATATATATATATATATATTAAAATATGAGACCTCTTACTCCAGTTTACTAGTCTACTGCACCCCAATTGACCTTGGCTCTATCATGAAGCCAACTGTAGAGTTTGAGCTTCAACTAGTATAGATGTACCTGACAATAATCACGTCTTTTGGTGTGATTTTGACTTTTGAATAGCTTTTTGTTTTAATGATGTGGCTTTTAATTTTTATGGATTTTGTGTAGTCCTCCATATGGATTCGAAAGAACCAAACATGAATATCACTAGAGAACTGTAATGTCCTCAAATGACAATTATGATAAATTATGGTTTTCCAACAAACTCTTATGCACAACTAAAAATAATATGAATGCTGCCTTCAAAACCAACACACCCTAGCAACAATAGATGTCCTAATTTCCAAGCAATAACACTCTACAATAACTCCAATAATTATTGAATATGCAAATACAATAAAATACCTCTTTTTGTGACAATATGAAATGGCGATGTGGCTGAAAAATCCTTGCAATAACTTTGATTTTTAAGATCTTGTTACAGCTGCATTTTCTCTTCCAATCAGTTTGAATCCCTTGCACAAACTCACGAAAAATATACCAAAAATATCTACAGTTTATTAAGGCTTCCAAAGAACAAATTAGGGCTGCCAATAACCAATTTAGCTCCTTCAAACAAGTCGCCACATTCAGAAAAAATAGTAGAAACAAATTTGAAATTCAAACCCTTGTTTTATCCCTTCAGCAAGGTCTCCAAGTTCCCCAAATCAAATTGCCTCACTTGGAAAAATATTAAAATAATTTTCAGAATATAAATTACCTTATTTTCAGCCCACAATAATTTATTATTTACCTTAATCAGCTGAAACTTAAAAAATTCGTATTTTTTGAAATACTTGGACTTCCAATGCAAATGCTAGCTCAAAATGATCACCAAAATAGTAGCTTTCAAACAAAATTAGAATAAATTTTTTTTCTCCATGGGAAGTCCCTCAAAAGTAGTTCCGAAGTTACAAAAACCCTAGTTACAGCCATAGATTCTTCCAAAATCAACAAAACATTTTCAAACCAAGTTCGTCCACCTCTTTGACCCGCAAATCATGAATTTTCAGCTCTCTGAAGGGTTTGAAATAATTCTTGATGAAGGTGGTGTCCAAAGACTGCTTTGTAGATCCACTTGCATAAAATTATGCAGAATTGAGGCACAATTATAGCCCTTGAATAGAGCTGTTCTAGTAGAAGAATGGAGGTTTTCATCCTCAAACTCTTTGGTGCACTTGAAGGTTTTTGTCATCAAATCACTTGTTCAACTTATGCAAGATTTTCAATATCCAAATTGCATAACCTTTCAAAAGAGCCTTTCTTTTCCTTTTATATCCCTCCTCCAAATGTGGCACCCAAAGAGAGGGACAGATTACCTTTTCTTTAAAAAAAAAAAAAATGTTACAAGCTTCCTTATAAAATTCACTTTTTGGTCTAAAGTGTCCATGACCCTCAAAAGGTCCCAACTTAAGTGAAAAACAAATTAGACTATTATTACTTTATTTTAATTATTTAAGAATACTTTTTATTTTAGTAATATTATAATTTTAATTCTAAAATGGGGACATTACAAGAACTCACACTTGGTGGCTAGGAGATAGAACTTAGAGATCATGGTGTCTAAAACTCCTGTACTTGCATGTTAGACAAGAGTGTGATCTTGAAACCGACCTTGGTGTGCCCATAGTAAGATGGAATAGAGATGGAAATAAACATGGAACGATTGAGCTACTTCAAATCACAAAAAAATGTGTAAATTTAACATGGTACAATGACAAGTTAGTATGAATCATCATCATAGGAAATAATGTATGTGAATGGAGACATGAGAATAGATTGCTTTATGCTACCATCAAAGAATATGACTGAGTCTAAACATGAAAAAATACAAGTCTCGACTACTGCCTTATCTTTTTGGGAAAACACCTAGCTAAGGTTGGAAGCAAGCATCAAGCTATACAAAAGTACTGGATATTTGTAAGGACCTTAGTGAAGGTTTTACCATGCAACTCACAAGAAAGCCAAGAGGAGTAAAAATTAAACTAGTGTAATGCCCCCCTTTTCAAGCTTGTCATTGATGTGAGACCCTTAGCTTGTTCGTTCCCAAGGGCTAAGGATTTTAAAGGCAAAAAGGGAAACATTTGTGAGCTTCAAAGGCATTTTATGATAAAGCACTTTATTATTTAATTTTGAGACCATTTTAAGGGTCATGGTCACTTGGGCCTAATAGTGCTTTTATAAGGAAGCTTGTAATATATCTTTAAAAAAAAAGAAAAGGTAAACTCTCCCTCTCTATTTTGGGTGCCACATTTGGAGGAGGAATATAAAAAGAAAGTGAAGGCTCTTTTAAAAAAGTTATGCATTTTTGATATTAAAATTCTTTTGCAAGTATGTCAAGCTTGAACAAGTGACTTGAGGACGAAACCCTTCAAGTGCACAAAGAAGTTTGGAGATGAAAACCTCCATTCTTCCACATAGGGCAACTTTATTTAAGTTCTATAATTGTGCGGTAATTCCTTGATTACCTTCATCAAGGAATTATTACAAACCCTTTGGAGAGTTGGGAATTCATAATTTGCAGGTTAAAAAGTTGGCAAACTCGGTTGAGGAGCTTTTGTTGAGTTTGGAGGCCATCCCAAGGGTGGCGACTTGCTTTGGGAGGGTGGCGACCTCTCTCAAGAGGGCAAATTGTCTACGAAACCCTCTTCTAGGGTCAAAGGTAATTTTCATAATTTATTCTAGCAATTGGAGAGTTGTTGTGGGTCAAATTGTAGGTTTGGAAGGTCAATCTATGCCCTAGGAATATTCAAGAATTTAATAATTTTTTTGGCAACTTGGGCGACTTGATTGGAAAGATTTGGAAGGTTTCTAGAAAGACAAATTCCAAGAAATAAATATTAGATTTATTTTCGTATTTTTTCTAAGTGTGGCGACCTGTGGACGTTTTGGAGGGTTTCATGAGCGGAAAATGCAGTTGTTCTTCCACATAAAAATCAAATTATTTGTAGGGGTATTTTCAGCCACTTCGCCAATGTATCTTGGTCAAAAAGGGTACCTTGATTTAGGTTTATTTTCAGCTATTTGTTGAGCTATTTTTAGTGTGTTTTGCTTGGAAATTCTTTAAATTTTCCAGCTAGGGTTTGTTGGTTTGTGGGGCAGCTTTTCAGTTAATTGGCAATTTTATTCAAGAGTTTGTTGGAAAATCCCAACCGGGTCTAATTGTCCCATTTGGGGACATTACATCTAGAAAGGATCATAAATTTTTTGAAGAAAGAAACCAAAGACTCGAAAGAGACTTGAAGGTTGACTAACAAAATGAAAGAGCAGGAAAATGTTCATGAGGAATGGCTGAGTCCTATCCACGGTCTTATGATGCAAACTCATGAACTAAAGAATATATGTAAAGAATTGTAGATAGACCAAAGGACCAACAGTAGGAACTAATGCTACTGAAATTGATGTAATGTTGCATAATAGGAAGCTTTGAAATGAAAACCCTGCAAGAAGTGCTAGCACCATAGTATATATAAATGTATGAAAGACATGAAAGTAAAGCATACTAGAAGAGCAATACAAAAATAACATGTAATTAAGAAAAATTTCTTCAAAAGATGAGCATTAGTTGGTTCTTTGAAGATATGACCCTTATTAGTTTGTAAATGTTAGGTGTTGGGGCCATGAATGTCTTTGACCAAATAAGGACCTCACCACTTTTGGTCATACTTGCCTTCTTTGTTGTGGGTATAATCTAATTTAAGGACTAAATAACCAACATTGAAGGTATGTACTTTGACCTTTTTATTATGTTTTTTGACAATTTGAGCGTTATATTGGTAGTTTTGCTCCAAAGCACCTGTAAGATGCTCATCAAGAAGGTTTAAAGCAAGTAGGCAGGCTTCATGGAACGCCACATCAAGAATAGTTCCATGAAGAGATGCGTAAGGATGGTACTTCGTCTTCTAAAGGTAAGACAACTTCAGAGACGTATACTAAGGAAAAAGGGGTTGCCCCAATAGCAGTACGAATGCAAGTGCAATAAGCCCAAAGTGTAGCAGAAAGCTTGAGATGCCAGTTAGAATGAGAATCCCGAATTGTCTTATGCAAGATTTATTAAGAATTTTGTTAGTGGCCTCTACTTGGCCATTGCATTGAGAATGATAAGATGTAGAGAATTTGTGCGTGATTTTGAATTTAGCACATAATTGTTTCATATCTTTATTTTTGAAATTCCCACCATTGTTGGAAATAATGGTGCAGGGAATTCCAAAACAACAAATGATTTGATTAAGTATGAATTTCGATAAGTGACACCCGTAACATTAACAAAAGGCATAGCTTCGACTCATTTAGTGAAATATTCAGTGGCAGTAATGACGAAGACATGCTTGTCTTAAGAGTGAGGTAATTTACCAATGAGATCTGATCCCCACATGGAAAAAGACCAAGAAGATTTGAATGTTTGAAGTGCGGCCAACAATTAGTAGGGATTAAATTTTGTAGCAAATGTGATAGCATCTTTTTCGAGAGTGGGCCAAAAATATCTCATACAAAGGCATTTACGGGCGGTTACATGTCTGCTAAAGTGACCACTGCAAATGCCCCCATGCGCTTGTTCAGGAAGAGAAGGGACTTCCTCTTGAGTGACACAACGGAGCAAAGTGCCTTCAATATTGCGGTAGTATAGAGTGTCCCAACGTAAGACATATTTGTACGATTGCTTGCGAATTCAAGTCTTTTTACAAGAGTCGGTGTCGGGAGAATAAGTATGGTGCTTGATAAATTGAATGATATTCTTGTACCACAGGCTCTATCGAGTAGTGACAACCTCAATATGACATAAGATAATCGTTTGTGGTTTGTAATGAAGATGGTGATTTGCGTATGTTGATGTGAAATTGTGCATCATGAAAGGCTTGATGAGGGTGAAAAAGAGAAGCGGATGAAACAAACGAATCAGCTATAGCATTATGCTCTCATAGAATTGGTTCTATGGTGAAGGATTTGAATTCTTTAGCAAGAGTGGTGGCTATATGATGATATGCGATAAGATTTTCACTTTTGCATTGATAGTCACTATTGATCTAACGACAAATGAGTTGTGAGTCACCTAAAACATGTAGGTAAGGGATATCTAAATTGATGGCGACTTGCATGCCTAAAATGAGAGCTTCATACTTAGCCATGTTATTAGTAACGTCAAAGTCTAATCGAAAAGCAGGAGGTATGATCTTGCCGTGGGGATCAGTTAAAACACATCCTATCCCAACTCCTTGAAGACGTTTAATTCCATCGAAATGAAGTGTCCAAGTATCTTCATGCAAGTCAATTGTAACTTCAGGTAATTCTTAGATGATGACTTTGGATTTTGGTTTAAAAATTGAAGTGTTTGGTTCATCAAGATTATTTGCTTCCAAATCATTTGTAAAATTGTGAAGATTATCTTTAAGTGAAATAGCTTGATTAAGACCTTCATTGTAAATAAATGTTTTGTCAGGAATATTAAAACAATTAATAGTTAAATGCTATTATTTATGTATCTTTAATACATTAAATTACATTGGTTAAATAATAATATATTTTATTATTTATCATGAGTTTATCTTCGTGTAAATAAATAATAAAATATATTAAATGATATTTGGAGAGGTTGGACCCATTAATGTGGTGGTTGGAAAAAATCATTTATAATGAGCAGATTACCTTGCTTATATAATAAAGAGTTTATATTGTAATATATAATAAAACAATGAGAGCAAAGTTGAACACACCATAACACAAATATACCATGGGAAAACTTCATGAAGAGATAAAAAACCTATCAAAATTATTCATTATTTGAAAAATATACCTAATACAAGCTTTCTTTTCTTTTTTCATTACATCTTACAATATACTCTTTATTATATAGGCAAGGTAATCTGCCCATATAAATGACCTTTTCCAACCACCACATTAATGGGTCTAACCTCTCCAAAGGTCATTTAATATATTTTATTATTTATTTACACGAAGATAAACTCATGATATATAATAAAATATATTATTATTTAACCAATGTAATTTAATGTATTAAAGGTACACAAATAATATCACTTAACTATTAATTGTTCTAATACTCCCCCTTAATGTTAAGTGGGAATACATGGTGATTTTTAAGAGGTAACAACACAAAGAACTTATACTCCATGAACCATCCACATGATGAGTTTTAAGAGGTAATAATTGAAGGAAACATCCTTCATCATGCCATAGTCACCTTTAAAAGAATTATGCTATGTAAACATCGTCACTCAAAGGTATTACACTATTTAATTATAAACACCCAAATGTACTACACTATGTAACTGCAATCACATAGTCACCTTTAAAGGAATTATATTATACAACTAGAGATACCCGAAAACATTACACTATATAACCACAATTACATGGTCACCTTTAAAGAAATTACACTATACACCCATAGACACCTAAATGTTTTGCATTATATCCCCACAGAGACTTTTAAACGAATTACATTATGTTACCCTAAACCATTTAGAGTGAGTTTAAGTTATCATGATCGTGAGACTACATCCCACAGTGAGAATACATCTCACAATTTCTCATGAATAATCAACCAAACATATTGGAGTCTTTTAAAACGTAAAGACCTTCATGTTACTATGTATTTTGTACAATGTAGTCTTCCATATAAAGTTTATTAAAATCACATAAAGTTTATTAAAATCACATAAAGTGATATATTACAATGCTTTACAATAAAAAGAAGTATAGAAAAATAAAATGAAAGACACAATTCACACGTGACAGATTAAGCAATACGATTGCAAACTAGCCAAATCTAGATGTGAGATCAATAGCAAAGACATTCACCATGAAACAATGAGAGCAAAGTTGAACACACTATAACACAAATAGATCGTGGGAAAACCTCATGAAGAGGTAAAAAACTATCAATATTATTCATTATTTGAGAAATAAAATATATCCAATACAAGCTCTCTTATTTTTCTTCTTCTTTTTTATTACATCTTATAATATAAACTCTTTATTATATAGGCAAGGTAATCTACTTATTATAAATGACCTTTTCCAACCACCACATTAATGGGTCCAACCTCTCCAAAGGTCATTTAATATATTTTATTTTTTATTTACACAAGGATAAACTCATGATAAATAATAAAGTATAATATTATTTAACCAATGTAATTTAATGTATTAAGGGTACATGAATAACACCACTTAACAATTAATTGGTCTAATACTGCCCTTTAATGTTAAGTGGGGATACATGGTAATTTTTAGGAGGTAACAATGCAATGAAATTACACTCCATGAACCATCTACATGAGTTTTAGGAGGTAATAATTGAAAGAAACATCCTTTATCATGCCATAGTCACCTTTAAAAGAATTATGCTATGTAAACATAGTCACCTAAAAGTATTATACTATTTAATTATAGACACTCAAAGGTATTACACTATGTTACTGCATTCACATAGTCACCTTTAAAATATTGACACTATACAACTATAGATACCCAAATGTATTACACTATGTAATCACAATTACATAGTCACCTTTAAAAGAATTACGCTATACACCCATAGACACCTAAATGTTTTGTACTATGTCCCCATACTATTGATTTTACAACAATTTGATCAAATAGTGCTCTTGCAACACTATTTTATGACACTTAGACACTTGAAACTTTCATCCTTGTTGTAATTTTTTGTGTTTTTTAAATTGTTTTGCAATCAATTAAAGTGGCTAGTGTTGTTTACTTGCTAGAATGTGTTTTTTATTATCAAGTATAAAACACGTTAAATTTTTTGTTTTTTAAACTTTTTTTTGTTGGTTTAGTATAAAATGCAAACTTGTAGTGTCGACTTTAAAACGAAGAAAATGATATTCATGACTCAAATTATGATATGAATTATTCCTAATAAGATATGTAATGTTTGGTTATCTTAGTATCAAATTATTAGTGAATTTATTGTATATGCATCACATAACTTGCTCGTTAAATTTAACATGCTTGATTGCAAGCTTACATAAACTCTTATTGAAGGTTGTGTTAAATTTTGATTAAAAAAATGTGTAATATAACTAACTCCTATTTACAAATATTTTGTTGGCAGTTTGATTTATCTAACCATTACTAGGATAGATATTTCATAAGATGTAGGTGTTGCTCTTAGATTCATGCAGGATCCATTTTTTGATCATTGAAAATTAACAAAACGAATGCTTTGGTATATAAAATGAACTATAAACTTTGGTTTATATTATTATTTTTTTGATTATGCTAATTTATTTGGTTATTGTGATGCTAACCATACTATGATGAGTCTACTTCTGGATATATGTTTATGTTTGATGTAGGTGCTATGACTTGGAGCACTTCATGTGGAAGTTGCTAAAGAAACCTTGTGGCTATGAAAGTTGATAGACAAACATCGTGTGGAAGTTTCTTATTGTACCAACTTTCTTGGTGATAGTCAACATTGTATAATTTTGGTGAAAAATCCAACACAACACCAACAAACTAAAGCCTATGGAAGTTCATTCAATGCTAGGCCTATTGAAGTTGCCATTGAGGGGGAGTGTGCATGACAATGTTACTTAGTAACAACCACGTGGGTTGTCTTTCATTCTCTCTATACTTTTCATTGCAAAACATTATAATATATCACTTTATGTGATTTTAAAACATTTCATATGGAAGTCTACATTGTACCAACTACATAGTAGCATGGAGGTCTTTATGTTATAAAAGACTCCAATATGTTTGGTTGATTATTCATGAAAAATTGTGGGATGTAGTCTCACGATCATGTTAGTCTAAACTCACTCTAAGTGGTTTAGGGTAACATAGTGTAATTACTTTAAATGTGCCTATGGGGACATAGTGCAAAACCTTTAGGTGTCTATGGGTGTATAGTGCAATTCTTTTAAAGGTGACTATGTAATTGTGGTTACATAGTGTAATACCTTTAGGTTTTTATAGTTGTATAGTGTAATTCTTTTAAATATGACTATGTGATTGTGGTTACATAGTGTAATACCTTTGGGTGTCTATAATTAAATAGTGTAATACCTTTGAGTGACTATGTTTACATAGAATAATTCCTTTAAAGGTGGCTATGACATGATAAATGATGTTTCTTTCAATTATTACCTCTTAAAAATCATCACGTGGATGGTTCATGGAGTGTAAGTTCATTGTGTTGTTACCTCCTAAAACTCACCATATATCCCTAGTTAACATTAAGGGGGAGTATTAGAACAATTAATGGTTAAGTGGTGTTATTTATGTACATTTAATACATTAAATTACATTGGTTAAATATTTTATTATTTATCATGAATTTATCTTCGTGTAAATAAATAATAAAATATATTAAATGACCTTTGAAGAGGTTGTATTCATTAATGTGGTGGTTGGAAAAGGTCATTTATAATGGGCATATTACCTTGCCTATATAATAAAGAGTATTGTAAGATGTAATGAAAAAAGAAAGGAGAAAACTTGTATTGGATATATTTTATTTCTCAAATAATTAATAATCTTGGTGGTTTTTTTACCTCTTCATGAGGTTTTTCCATGGTATATCTGTGTTATGGTGTGTTCAACTTTGCTCTCATTGTTTCATGGTGAATGTCTTTGCTATTGGTCTCATATCTAGATCTGGTTAGTGTTGCAATCGTATTGCTTGTTTTGTCAAAGAAGAGTATCTTGAAGATGAGCAGTGGCTGGTATAGGAGCAACAACAAGTTGATTGATGATTATTTGGTTTTTAATCAATTTTTGTGGAATGGTGAATGGTATAAACTTGAAATTTTTCTTGGGTCTCCATAAATTGGGTGATGAATCACCGAAAAAGAAGTGGAAAATATAAAGTCACGACATATAAATAAAAGGGAGAAAACACTTGGTCAAGGTTGTTCCTTATTTTCTGCCAGAACCTTATTTTTTGCCAGAAATGATGGATGGGAGATTTCAGTTATGATACAAAATGTTAAAATTTTCATTGTTGCTAATGTGACAGTTTGAAATGAGAAGATTGAACAAGATATGCTAGCATCTAGTCTCTTATTGAACAAAGAGTCTCCTTCCAACGTCCACAATTTGGGTTCTGAAAGCGGGAATCCAATATGATAGCGTAGGTACCATAGACACTATGCTGATTTTGTATTTCCAATTGTTGCTAACTCCTCGGAACAGCTGTGTACTTACAAAATTAGAGGAAATTCTTTGGTGGAAGGTTGTGCAAAGAAGATAACATCCTTGTAGACTACCAAATGCAAGTTTGCAAACAAGGACAATCCAAATTTGTGGTTCTCTAATCAAAAAGGAAAAGAATGTAAACGCTGATACATTTTTTAGAGTGACTACCTTTTGTTGTGTTTCTATCCTTCATAAAGATTGGGGGTTGCTCATCATGATGAGTCAAGCCAAGAATGCAATTGATTTTAATGCATTAGGTGAATATGTGAAGGGAATTGGATATAATAGTTGTTTTTGTCTTTTAACGGCTGCCATGATAGTCATAAAGGTGTTTCAAGATATAGGGTACAAGGTTCTCAAACCCTTGGTCAAAATGGAGGTATCGTTAGCTAATATAGGTGGGATTCTAGCCACTATCATTCTAATTTTGGGAAAGAAATGCAAGGTTACAGTTGTGTTTGGGACAACGTGATTGAAGCTCTGGGAGTCCATCTTTTGAGTGGGAATTATAAGATGGTTGCAAACAAAGAGAGTTAGCTATTCTATTTATAAGGCATGATGAAGTGATTATAAAAGCGTTGTTAATTACTCTTGTTTTCTTTAATGAGTTGGTTCCATATGCAGGTTCAGGTACAAAAAGGAAAGAGCAGTTGAGTTTGTTTCCCACCCAAGAAAATGATGGGACATATGAAGTTACAGTTGAAGATGAAGAGGACAGAATTAAGGCAACACCCATTAGAGGATGTTCTTCCACATTGGTTGACAAGGATGGGATGAAAGGTTGGAAGGATTTTTGCACAACGGAGTGTGCAAGAGAAGAAATTGCTATTCTCGTTTTTAAGGGTGAATTTGAAGAGGACAAAATTGGGTCAACCACTGAACTCCACTCCAAGGAAGCTTCTAGAACCCATGGGCTGCCAAAATACATCAATAAGAAGAGGGGCAATAGGTGTATGAGCTTGTCTTTGCAAAAGCTCCTTCATTTGACGGACACGGGAGTTAGATTATGGGAGTATTATAGCATGTTCTTTCATCTTGGCATGAGGGCACTTGGGCATGAGAGCTTACATTTGCTTGAGGACAAACAAATTTGGGAAGGGAGGACTGTAATTCTCCCTTTTTTGAAATTAGAATAATATTATTACTAACATAAAAAGTGATTCTAAATACTTAAAATAAAGTAATAATAGTCTAATTTGCTTTTGACTTAAGAAGGGGACCTTTTTAAGGGTCATGGGCTTATTTAACCCTTAAGTGAAATTAAAATAAAAAAATATTTTTAAATATTTACATTTCTCTCCAAATGGAGCGCCCCACTTTGGGATTATTTTTGGAAGGGGTATAAAAAGGGAGAGGAGGATCAAAAATATTTATATTTCTCTCTAAGTGGAGCGCCCCACTTTGGGATTATTTTTGGAAGGAAAAGGGGTATAAAAAGGGAGAGGAGGATCATTTGGAGGTTCTTTTAATAGTTGAATAATTTTCCCTCCCTATTGGACACATCTCTTTGGGGAAAGGCTATAAAGGTAATAGGGGTATCTTGTGGAGAGGTTCATGCTATTTTTGATAATTGATTTCTTCCAAGTCTTAGGCATGAAAAATTGGATTTTGCCTTGAAGACGAAATCCCTTCAAGGTTGTTTATAACAAGGACGAAAACCCTTGAATCAGACCTAGAACAACTTCACAAAGAGATTGTATTATACTACATTGACAGTAAAAGGGTGTTATCAACACCATTTATCTATTTGCAACTGGGGTGACTAGGTTGATGGATTGTAAAACCTGATTAGGAGTTGGTTGTAGGGCAAATCGCTGCTAGAAAGTGCAACGATCTACTTTTGGGGGGTAGCGAACCCATCTTGGGGTGGAGTGAAGGTCTTGGAGGGCCTATTGAGGCCTTTTGGTGGGTGTGGAACAACCACACTATTTTATGCTATTTTTGTAATCATTTTCCAACAAATAATATTTTGGAAATTTCAATTTGTGGATCCTATTGTGGCTGGAAATTATTGTGTATTTTTACCATAATTTTCAGAATTATTAAATAATATTTTGTGGTGATTTTGGCCACTTTATAGCATTCTGAATTTTATTACAGCAATTAAGGTTTTCATAAAAATTAGAAAATAAATTAATTGCCAGGGTTTGTGGAGAATTCCTTATTTCTAGTTGGCAGCCCCGAAAGTCACATTTCATTGGAGTTCGATATTTTGATCTTCCCATTCATCGAAAATGATGGTGACCCTTGTTTTAGTTCATAAGTCCCTGATTGGCCTCAAATAATCTTCAACGTGTTTTTTCCCTCTTGTCAATAGGGTGGTACAGAGCTTCTCAAACCTTCGTCCTTTATAACCTTTTGGGTCCTCGTTGATCTCTCTTACTATTTCTTGCCAATATGGTGATTTGACTACATTGAAGGACAATCCATTTGTATACACACATCGTGCAATATGCTCATCGATGATAGCCCTAGCCTCATTTTGAAAAGACCTTTCCAATGTTCCTTTTGCTCTTTTTTTTGAAAGAGGATAAACTTCTTTGTGCATGGAGGGTGTTGCCAAAAATGGATGTGTTGAAGTCACAATTGGAAAACCGCCACGAGGAGTTGGTGAAATAGGTGGCTTTCTTTGATAAAGAGTGAATTGATTTCATGGCATGCGCTGCATCTACATTTTTTTGCTCCTTGATGTATTGAAGAATTTTTTATTTTGCCATCGGATTACCATCCTTCCCCTTGCAACCTTTGATGCCCGCACTAGGTATGTGACATAAGTGGGCTTTCACCTGATTGTATGAGTTAACATATTGATTATAACAAGAATTGCATTTCCAAATATATCCTCCGCCACTTGGAACCTACTCTATCATTGTTACATACTTCCAAAATGACGATTGTGCATCGCTTTTGAAATAGGTTTGGCCCATGGAGAGTCATATGCCCCTTTCAGAGATGACATTATTGAAAACCTTTAGCCTTGTCTAGTTTCTCAAGGGCTAAGGGAAAAACAAAGAAAAGAAGGGAAACATTTGGTTTTATTAAGAACACTTGTAAAAACACTTCATTGTTATAATTTCATTTAAGTTGGGGCCTTTTTGAGGGTCATGGGTATTGATCCACTTAAGTGGATTATAAGAGGCGTTCTTTTTATAAATTGAAAAAAATATCAAAAAGGTATTTCCCTTTAAATTAGACGCTTCACTTGGGGAATATAAGAAATTTGAGGGTTCATTTGAAAGGCATCTTGGATCACATTTTGAATTTACAGTTTTGAGCATGAATAAGCTTGAGCTTTCGATTTGAAGACAAAAACCTTCAAGCAAAGAGATTGATGATGCAAACATTCATTCTTCTGTGGGGCAACTTCATCTTGGAGCTGTCATAGATCATCACATTTAAGAAAAAAACAAAAAAGAAAGGTTTCCAAGTGGGACAAATTGCTTGGAAGGTTGGAAAATTGCTCTAGGAAGGTGGCGACTAGGGTTTGGAGACCCAAAGTTAGATTTTCAGGGTTAAAGACCCCTTGCATTTAGAAGGGGCTGTGCATGAATGGTGGCATCATGAGTTAATCACCCAAGGACATCAACTTATTCAATGTTATGAGAAATTCAGTAAAAAGATAATTGAGAGGTTTGATAGCGCTAATTGAGAATTACACTTCAGAGAGTTGGCTCAATTGAGGCAAAATGGCACAATAGAGGAGTATGTGACAAAATTTCAGAGGCTTTCGGTCATGGTAACAAATATTGCGAAGAGGAGATTGGTAGTTTTATTGATGAAAGGATTGGTAGATTCTATTTGGGGTTTGTTCAAGGCTTTTGTCACACCTCTTCAAGGAGCCATTCAAAAGGCCCTTGATCTTGAGTCTTCAACACTCAAAGGTAAAATTCTGCCCTTTGTTCAACAAAAAACTAACTCTTTTGGACCTTTTGGACAGCAAAGAGACAATATATGGGGGCAGCCAAGGGGCAGCTCTTTTGGGCCACAAATATCAGCCCTTTTGTGGCAGTTTGGTAAGCCAAACCAGCAGGGTTTGGGCAGAAAAGGGAGTTGCCAAGATGGAACAATGAGACAAGGAATGTGCCAAGGAGGATTTTTTTTTGTTTTGATTGTAGAGACCCTTGGACATTGGGTCATAATTGCCGTGGGAAGAGGCAAGTGCACTACATTGAGGTGCATTGAGAAGAAGAGGAAAAAGAGGAAGAGACAGCCACCTATGAGGTAGAGCATTTGGAGATCCTAAGAGGAGAGGACATGAGTGGCACTTTTGCTTCAATTTTAAAGGGACTCCTAGATACTACCCCTTTCATGTGAAAGGAAGATTCAAAGATAAAGATGTTACTATTCTCATTGATAGTGGAGCCACCCACAATTTCATTGATAAAAGCTTGATTGTTGCATGCGGGTTTCAACCTATTGAATTCAAGGTTTTCCGTGTGACGGTGGCAGATAGTTTCACTATCCCATGCACCACCAAGGATTCCAAGCTTAGCATCATGTTGGAGACACACTTCATTGAGGATGACTTTTATGTGGTTGGCATTGGAGAAACCAACGTTGGTCTAGGCATCCAATGGTTGCACTCACTTGGAGAGTACACATAAAATTATCAAACTATGGAACTTAAAATTGAAATGAATGGAAAAAAAGTGATCTTGCATGGTTTGAGTGATAAGGTACCATTGGAAGTGACATCAAAGGCCATGGAAGTAGTCTTCCCTAAGAAGAATGCGGTAGGGGCAACAAGAAAGAATGTTCCTTCTAATTTGGAACAAACAATAAGGTATGCAAAAGAACATTTATTTCCTTGTTTTTTGGGCTTAAGAAATTTTGGAAATGAAGATGTTAAGCAAGTTTGGGGAGAGGGAAATTTTTAATTTAAAAGAAAGGAAAGTAGGTCTAAATTTTGCATTGTGAAAAGACTCAGGGTACACTTCGAAAAATCAGAACTTTGTTGCTCAAAAAAACTAGAATTTCATGAGAAAAATCAGAATTGTTGTTGCTCAAAAAATTAGAAAATTATGGTAATAATCAGCATTATTTATACTCAAAAAATTCAAGGAAAAAAGATAAGTTACAGCCCCTAGTAAATTCTAGAAACACGAAGGAGAGTTGGGTTTTTCCTTGTGATAGGGAGTTGAAGAGTGCAAAAGGGCATCCCCTCCAAGAGCCTACAATAGAAGAAAGAATTCAGAAATGTGACACAAAATTTATGTGTCCAATGTTGTTCCAAGTTGTTTTATTAATTCAAACTAGTGAGCCATACTTTTGATTTGATAAAGAAGTGTCAAGGCACGTTGAGGGCCCTAAAGGGTATTGGATAGCATTCCAAAGGAGCTCACGTTCCAAGGTACAAATTCAAGGGAGAAAGATCATAAGGCGCAGCCTCAATTATGAAAGTTTCAACTCTTCTAAGGTGGCACATAGGTTCATTTTGACCCCTCTTGGGATTGTAAATGTGGTAGGTTCATCATGGAGCAAGTTGGGAGTAAAAAGGTTGAGTTTTTGGACACTTGCAATGCTGTAATGTACAAACACAACTCTCAAAACATAAGGTACAAGTTTCTTTTTGAATTAATTCCCTCTAAGGTAAGGGAACATGTGAGCTTGAGGCATGAAATGGTGAGTTTGAAGATATTCAAAAGTTTGGGGAAGATTGATTTCATAATGTTACCTTCTAAGGATGAGTTGTTGAGAAATAAATTCATGTTTTGGAGTCATAAGAGGTCTAAAATGTGCATACACAACCAACTAATCAAGGGGGAAATGAATGGTTATAACTTTCTTTTGAAGTATTTGGACATGTGTTGGTGGTCTTTTGGCGAAGGGTGGATTTCAAGCAAGGTAAGAAGACTTCAAGCTCCTCGAGTGGGAAGATTTCTGAGTCTTGAGATCACTTTTGGGTGTGTGGACAGCATGAACATCCCTTCTATGTTCTCAAGCATAGCCACATACATGTTTCCAACACTTTCACACATGGAGGGCATTATCATATGTAAACATTGAAGAGAAGCAAAGAACTCTTGTTTTGACTAATATGTTTGTGTCTTGTGTAGGTACTGATATAAGGGCAATCAAGGCCCATAAATCTAAAGATTTCCTTATTGGTATACACCTTTCCATCCACCACAATGTTATTATTTTAGAGAAGTTGTTCTCTTTTAGTATCTTTTTGGCACATCTAAGGTATGGGACCTCGATGAAAGCGGAAAGGTTGGGAGCTGCTGTTATTTTATTTTCACATTGTATAAGCAACCAAGAATCTTCATATATAGCAACAAAGAGCTTCATTAAGAGGTCTTCTTGCTATGGAAAGAGTTAAGGATCAAGAATTGCTTAAGACCCATGGTTATGATAGCTCATTGGTTGTTTCAATTGCTTGAGGACAAACAATTTTGGGTGGGGAGGATTGTCATGTCTCCCTTTTGGACATAACACTATTACAAACCTTTAGCTTTGTCTAGTTTCCTAAGGGTTAAAGGAAAAATAAAGAAAAAAAGGGAAACATTTGGTTTTATTAAGAACACTTGTAAAAACACTTTATTGTTATAATTTCACTTAAGTTGAGACCTTTTTGAGGGTCATGAGTACTAATCCACTTAAGTGGATTATAAGAGGTGTTCTTTTTATAAATTGAAAACAAGATCAAAAAGGTATTTCCCTCCAAATTGGGTGCTTCACTTGGGGAGGAGTATAAGAACATTTGAGGGTTCATTTGAAATTTATCTTGGATCGTATTTTAAATTTACAGTTTTGAGCATGAAAATGCTTGAGCTTTTTACTTGAAGACGAAAACCTTCATGCAAAAAGATTAAGAATGCAAACCCTCATTCTACTGTGGGGCAACTTTATCTTGGCGCTGTCATAGATCATCACATTTAGGAAAAAGAGAAAAAAAGGGTTTCCAAGTGGGGCAAATTGTCTGGAAGGTTGGTGAATTGCTCTAAGAGGCTGATGAGTAGGGTTTGGAGACCCAAAGATGGATTTTCACGTTTGAAGACCCCTTATTTTAAGGCTAAGTTGGATTGAAGGTTTGGAAATAATCAATCCGGCTAGGACGAATTGATTGGGAGTTTTTTGTGAGGGTTTGATATGCTATTACAAGCCTAAATATTATTCAGTATTTTTTTAGAATTTTTTATGAATTAATTCGGATTTTTGTGAGGGTTTTGAAGGACATTTGGTCCTCGAATTTATTCATAAATTCATAATAAATTCTACGTGTTTATTCAATAATATTTGTGCAATTTTATAAAGATCCAGTGAAGTGTTTGATGCGTGTTAGATCAGTCAAAAATATAGATAAATTTTCAGATTGGGACGCCTAGGGTTTGAAGGTAATTTCATATTTTGAGAGGGCAAAACTTGCTGGTTGGAATCCCCATTTGTGCATTGGGTTTAGCCTATTTTTTTGCTAATTTCCCAGGGTTGACGTCATCTAGACTTTGCTTTTGGAAAAATCAAAAAATTAATTTTCTTCTAGAGTTTGTAGTAAAATTTCAGAATTCAAAAAATATCCTATTTCGGGATATATTTCAGTGGTATCAAAGCCATGTCTTGGCTAGCCGTGGGTTTCGAAGTAATTCATACACAATGGCGACGAAGAACTAAGGTATTACCTTAAAGCAAGAAGAAGGTTTAGCAAAATCAGCAAGAAGAATCAATGGTTCACTTGGATCAGCCAAGGGATGAATGAGGCTGAAAATCGAGAGGAGCAAAGGTTTGACAGTTTCACACAGGATCAAGAACAAATGACAGCTATGATGGTGGAATTCGTCTACACTATAAAGGAATTGAGGGGTGACAAACCATCCAATGGGGATGATAGTGCTGTTGGAAGTCACAACCTCATGGATCATCTCCCTAAAGAGAATGAAGGAGCCACACGTAGGCCCAACCAACCTACTTTTTTGCAAGAAGTTGCCATTCTGGAAAGTGAAGAGCAACCCACCTTGAGAGAGAGCTTATTGAAGGATTATGATGAGTACATGATTTTTCTTGCTCCTTTCAGGGATGAAATGCATTTTTTTGCATTCACATCTTGGAAGCATGGGCAACATGGTGGTAATAGGGCTGGCCAAAGATATAGGGGCAGCTAAGGAGGACTTTCATCATGTCTAGGGAAAGCTTTCACTTTCCAATTTTGATGGTTCTTACAAGAGCTCAGTTATAGTTGGCATTCAGAAGGTAGACAACTACTTTTCACTTAAGCCTATGATGGAAAAGAAGGTTATTCAGTTTGTCACCTTGAATTCAGAAGGGGCTGCCCATGAATGTTGGTAACATGGGTTAATCACCTAATGACATCAACTTATTCAATCTTATGAGGAATTCAGTAAAAGGATCATTGAGAGGTTTGATAGGGCTGATCCGGAATTGCACCTCAAAGAGTTGGCTCAATTGAGACAAAAGGGAATAGTAGAGGAGTATGTGATAAAATTGCAGAGGCTTTCAGTCATGGTAACGGATATTTTGGAGAGGAGATTGGAAGGTTTGTTCATGGAAGGATTGGTTGATTCTATTCGGGGTTTGGTCAAGGCTTTTTACCCACTTTTTAGTAAAGGATCCATTCAAAAGGCCTTTGATCTTGAGTCAACACCCCAAGGTAAAATTCTGCCCCTTGTTCAACAAAAAACTTTCTTGGACCTTTTGGACTAGAAAGACAATAAATGGGGGCAACCAAGGGGCAGCGCTTTTCGGCCACAAAAACCAGCTCCTTTGGAGCATCTTGATAGGCCAAACCAGCAGGGTTTGGGGTAGCAAAGGGAGCTGTCAAGATGGAACAATGAGACAAGGAATGTGCTAAGGAGGAATTTTTTTTGTTTAGATTGTAGAGACCCTTGGACACTGGGTCATCATTGTCATGGGAAGGGGCAAGTGCACTACATTGAGGTGCATTCAGATGGAGAAGAAGAGGAAGAAGAGGAAGGGGCAGCCATCTATGAGGAAGAGCATTTGGAGATCTTAGGAGGAGAGGACATGAGTGGCACATTTGCTTCATTATCAGGGTTTTTGGAATATTGTCATTGATGTCAAAGGAACTGTTGCCGGAAGTGAACGGAATTGATGGCCGGAAGTGAATGGAATTGATTGCCGGAAGTGAATGGAATTGTTGACGGAAGTGAACGGAATTGTTGCCTAAAGTGAATGGAATTGTCGACGGAAGTGAATGGAATTGTTGCCTAAAGTGAATGGAATTGTCGATGGAAGTGAACGGAAATGTCGATGGAAGTGAACGGAAGTGTCGACAGAAATGTCGACAGAATTGTCAACCTTGGCCGACCTATTGGGAAAAGTTGTGACCATTCGAAAGGAGTCACGACCTTAATTTGTGGCTTTCCATGGGTTATAAATAAGTGCATAACGAATGACAAAAAAATAGATTCAAAAGTGGAAGATATATAAAAGAAGAGCAGAATTTTTAAAGGCAAATTTTGTGAGAATATTAAAAAGAAAAACTGAGCAAGTATAAGGAAGAGTATAGCAGCGAAAACACTTAAGTGTAGATTGAATCTAAAGGAGATAAAGCAAGTGTTCTATCATTCGTTGTTTTGACATCAAATTTGAGATAGAAGAGTGATTTTTTCTGAGAAGGTTGGTGCCTTCGTTTTAGAGAGATTGGTGTCTCTTGCTGAGTTGGTGCTCGATGAAAGGGGTTGGTGCTCTTGTAGGTTGGTACCTACAAATTGTTTTTGGGGTTGGTGCTCCAGTAGGTTGGTGCCTAAAAATATTTATACTAATGAATTTCTCTGTGGTTTTCTCTTGAAAGGGTTTCCACACAAATCTGTGTCTATTTGCATTGTGTGGTTTTGCATTATATTCTTTGATTGCATTATATTCTTTGATTGCTTTGAATATATTAATTGCAAAGTAATTTGAGGTTTTGAATTTAAGATTAATAGTTGAAAGCGAAAAAATATCTTATACTGATTCATCCCCCCCTCTCAGTATAAGCTTGTGTTTAACAATTGGTATCAAAGCCGGTTCTTTCGGTGTTAGCACAACTGCTAGAAGGTAGATCTTGGAAAGCACATATGGCAGGATCTCAAGTGTTGGATGGTTTCTCCACTAACAAGGCTCCTTTGTTCGATGGAACAAATTACGCATTTTGGAGCATAAGAATGAAGACTTACTTGATGGCCCTAGGGTTCGATATTTGGCAAGCAGTGGTAATAGGATACACAACGCCACAAATTGCACCAACGGATGCCACCGATAAAAAGGTCAGTGAGAACAATGCGAAAGCTATGAATGCAATCTTATGCAGGCTTTCAAAAAATGAGTTTGTTAAGGTTATGCATTGTGAATCTGCAAAAGAGATTTGGGATAAACTCAACACTATTTATGAAGGTGATACTAAGGTTAGAAAAACAAAACTCCAAACCCACCGGAGGCAATTTGAAAGCTTAAAAATGAAGAATGATGAAAACATTGCCGGGTATCTTCATGTCGATGAGATTGCTAATGTCATTCGAGGACATGGAGAGAAAATTGAAGAATCTGTGATCGTTCAGAAACACCTGAGTTCCTTACCATTGAGATTTGATGTGAAGGTCTCTGCCATTGAAGAAATGAAGGATTTAGACACGATGAAAATGGATGAGCTCCATGGAATTCTTATGGTATACGAAATGAGAACCAAATTTGAGAGACAGTCGAAGAAGGAAGCATCATTCAAGGTCTCGAAGAAAGAGAAGATCAAAGAACCAGAATCAAGTGAAAATTCAAGTAGTGAAGAAGATGAAAATGAAGCTCTATTCATTCAAAAGCTAAAGAAAGGAGCGGGCAAATATAAAGGAAAGTTACCATTTAAATGCTTTAATTGTGGTAAAATTGGTCAATTTGCAGCCAAATGTCCAAAGAAAGGAAATAGCGATGATGAGAGAAACAAAACAAAGTACAAAGGGGATTCAAGCCGAGCAAAGACAAGCAAAGATTTGAGAAACAAAAGAAAAGCCTATACTTCAAGAGGTATAGCAGCTCATCCGAAGAAAACAAAGAAAGTGATGTTGAGAGTGATAATGAAGAGATTCTGTTCATGGCTACAAAAGAAAATGCCACCACCAAAAAAGATAATTTGGAGGAAGACGAAGACATGGAAGAAGAAGGTGAAGTGAACCTTGAAGAACTTATTTGCGCGTTGGAAGAAATGAAAGCATTTAAGAAGAATCAAAAACTAAATTTACAACTCCGAAAATATGAAGAAGAGAATCGAGACTTCAAAGCGAAGACATCACAAGTCTTTGAGGAATCAAACAAGGTAATTGCTGATCTAAAAGTCCAAATCGAAGAAGCAAAGAAAATTGAAGAAGATCTAACGGATCAGCTAAAAAAGAAAGGAGAAGACTGTGAAAGGTTTGAATCTGAGATAGATGCTTTAAAAAGGGATCTAGAAAAGGCAAATTCTAAAATAGCAAGTGACTTGAAATCTGAGAAAAGCACTCAAGTTTTGAATAAGATTCTAGAGAGTCAAAGATCACCATCTAACAAGTCAGGGATTGGGTGTGAGAAGGAAAAAGAGAAAGCTAAGAGCTATGCTGAAACTTTTAAGAAACCAGTGAAAAAGGAGACCAAGAAGGAAGAAGCCCAGAATACAAAAACCAGCTCTATTAACAAAGAAAGCAAAGGAGAAGAAAACTTTAGAAGACCATTTGCTCCAAGATATGCAGATAAAACCAGGTTTGGTAATTATTTTGATGGATATTGTTATTATTGCAATCATTTTGGTCATAAGAAATTAGATTGTAGAAAGAGAGCCAAGGATATTGAAGTCAGGAGTAGAAACAAAGGAACCTAGGAGCTTCGAATAGAAACTACAATTCATTTGCTCCCTTATCAATCTTTGATGAAGCTATAGTTTGTTACAAGTGCAACAACTATGGACATATAGCATGCTATTGTAGAAGTGTTTTTGAATCTTTAAGGCAAGATCAAAAGTTCAAAGCTCCAGTGATAAAAAAAAGAGAACCATTAAAGACCTGGAAGAAGAAGCAAGAAGAATCCATGATTGTTCAAATAGCATTCCATGCTAGAGATGAAGGACAACAATGGTTCATTGATAGTGGATGTTCGAGACACATGACTAGAGATAAAAACAAATTCTTCTCATTAAAAAAAAGTCAATGAAGGCACGGTGAAGTTCGGAGACAACACTACAACGAGAATAACAGGAAAAGGTACACTTAGTCTCGATAATGGAAAAATCAAAACAGAAAATGTGTTATATGTGGAAGGGTTAAAGCATAATCTTCTAAGTGTTAGCCAAATTTGTGATCAAGGACACACACTCAAGTTCTTTTATGAAGGTTGCGAGATCAGAAAAAGAGACACAAGAGAACTAATTGCAGATGCTCATAGAACCACAAACAACCTATACATGCTTGGAGAAATGAGAGGAGAGAAATGTTGTCTGAGTCAAGTTGAAGAGAGTTGGCTATGGCATAGAAGGTTAGGGCACATAAATTTTGATAATCTTGTGAAAATCAACAATAGGCTGTGCGAGATATGCCCAAAATAACGAAACCTTCAAGCACTCTATGCAAGCAATGCCAACACAGGAAGCAAACCAGAGCAAGGTTTAGAACGAAAGAATATTTGACCACCAAACCACTAGAGCTGATTCATACGGATCTTTGTGGTCCTACCAAAACTGAAAGCATGCAAGGTGAGAGCTACTTTATGTTGCTCATTGATGATTATACTAGAATGACGTGGACGGCCTTTCTAAAAGAAAAATCAGAAGCATTTGAAAAGTTTAAAGCTTTCAAGGCATTAGTAGAAAATGAAAAAGAGCTGAAAATAATGTCAAATCGAGGAGGTGAGTTTATTTCAAATGAATTCATTGAGTTTTGCAAAAATCATGGAATTAAGAGACAATACTCAGCTGCAAAGACTCCACAACAAAATGGAGTGGTGGAAAGGAAAAATCGAACCGTTCAAGAGATGGTTAGAACTATGTTGAATGAATCTAAGCTATCAGATAGATTTTGGAGAGAAGCAGTTAATACAGCAGTATATATTTTGAATAGAGGGCAAATCAGAGTTAATAATGATAAAACTTCTTACGAATTGTGGAAAGGAAGACCAGCTTCGGTCAAACATTTCAAAGTGTTTGGAAGTAAATATTTTATCAACAGGAATGAAAAAAACTTGGGCAAATTTGATTCAAGCGCTGAGGAAGGAATTTTTCTTGGCTACTCCATCAAAAGCAAAGCCTATAGATGTTATAACAGAAGGCTACAAACTATCGTAGAAAGTGCTAGTGTTAGAGTAGATGAAATCATGAACCAAAAGGCAAAAGAACCTTCATAAGAGCCTCTAGAAATACCCAATCTTGTAGAAGGGGAGGAAGAAAATGTAGAAAAATTGAGTGAATCTAAAAGGCAGGACACCAAAGCACCATCTCGCTTTGTTCAGAAGAATCATGCTGAAAGTCAGATCATTGGCAACATTGATGCTGGGGTGCAAACCAGAAGAAGAATTGTCAGTATACCTGAGCATGTAAATTTCTCTTTGTTATCCAAGGTAGAGCCTAAGGATTTTTCTGAAGCTAGTGATGATAAACATTGGGTAAAAGCAATGAAAGAAGAGTTAGATCAAATTGAGAAGAATGAGACTTGGGAACTTGTGCCCAGGCCAATGGATCAGAATGTGATTGGCACTAAGTGGGTTTTTCGAAACAAATTGAATGAAAATGGCCAAGTCACTCGAAACAAAGCAAGGTTGGTATGTAAGGGGTATGCTCAAGTAGAAGGTGTATATTTTGAAGAGACTTTTGCTCCTATTGCTAGATTAGAAGCAATTCGAATATTTCTTGCATTTTCAGTATTCAAAAATTTCAAAGTCTATCAAATAGATGTTAAATCAACATTTCTAAATGGCAATCTAGAAGAGGAAGTTTACATAGAACAACCAGAAGGATTTCTTTTATCAGAAAACAAGGATTATGTGTGTAAGTTGAAGAAAGCTTTGTACGGATTGAAACAAGCTCCTAGAGCATGGTATGCTAGGCTTGATAAATACCTACAAGACCAAGGATTCAAGAGAAGATATGCTGATAGTAATTTTTACATCAAAACTGAAGATCACCAGTTAATTGTTGTGGTGTATGTAGATGATATAATTTTTGGAGGAGACAATGAGGATTTGTCTAAGATATTTGTCGAAGATATGCAAAAGGAATTTGAGATGTCCATGTCAAGTGAGTTGTCATTTTTCCTTGGTTTACAAATCTCTCAATCCAACAGAGGAATATTCATATCCCAAAGCAAGTATGTGAAGGAGATGTTGAAGAAATTCCATATAGAGTGTGCCCTTGTTAGCACACCTATGGCTATAGGTACGAAGTTGAGCAAAGATGATGAATCTCCGAATACTGATCAAACTCTTTACAGATCAATGATTGGGAGTTTACTATCTGTGACAGCATCTAGGCTAGATATCATGCAAGCAGTAGGTATGGTTGCACGATTTCAAGCAGCTCCAAAAGAAACACATGTGCAAGCCGTAAAATGTATTTTCAGATATTTAAAGAGAACTGTGGATTATGGGTTGTGGTACCCAAGAGGTAAATACTTCACATTGGTAGCGTACACAGATTCAGATTGGGCAGGTTGTGTAAATGATAGAAAAAGTACAAGTGGAGGAGCATTCTTTTTTGGAGATAGCCTAGTATCATGGTTAAGTAAGAAGCAGAATTATGTATCTCTATCTATAGCAGAAGCAGAGTACATAGCGGTAGTGCTATGTTGTACACAAGTTTTATGGATGAAACAAACCTTGAAAGATATCAAAGTAGAGTATGATCATCCAATCTCCATATTCTGCGATAATACTAGTGCGATAAGTATTTCGAAGAATCCAATTATGCATTCTAGAACTAAGCATATCCCTATACAGTATCATTTTTTGAGAGAACAGGTGGCTAAACAAGTAAAATTGGAATATGTTTCTACATCCGAACAGATGACAGTGTCTTCACTAAGCCACTTCCAAAGGAAACATTTGAGTACCTACGACAGAAGTTGGGAGTAATTTCTTTTGTTTTTTGCCACTGAAGGGAAGCATCAACTGAGGGGGAGCTAAGTACTAGCTCTTGGATAGACCCTTTGCCATTGATGTCAAAGAGGGAGAAGTACAGAAAGAGGATGTCATAGAAAGGGGGAGCTACAACAAAGAAGGATTTAGACAAAAGAGAGTGCAGCAAGGGAGAGCAGTTTCAGTATGTGGTTGCCATCAATGACAAAGGGGGAGATTGTTGGAATATTGTCATTGATGTCAAAGGCACTGTTGCCAGAAGTGAACGGAATTGATTGCCGGAAGTGAACGAAATTGATGGCCGGAAGTGAACGAAAATGTCGACAGAAGTGAACAGAATTGTTGACGGAAGTGAATGGAATTGTTGCCGAAAGTAAATGGAATTGTTGACGGTAGTGAACGGAAATATCGACGGAAGTGAACGGAAGTGTCGACGGAAATGTTGACGGAATTGTCAACCTTGGCCGACCTATTGGGAAAAGTTGTGACCATTCGAAATGACTTTTTCACTTGAAGAGTCACGAACTTAATTTGTGGCTTTTCGTGGGTTATAAATAAGTGCATAATGAATGGCAAAAAAGTAGATTCGAAAGTGGAAGATATATAAAAGAAAACCAGAATTTTTAAAGGCAAATTTTGTGAAAATATTAAAAAGAAAAAAATCAGCAAGTATAAAGAATAGTATAGCAACGAAAACACTCAAGTGTAGATCGAATCTAAATGAGATAAAACAAGTGTTATATCATCCGTTGTTTTGACATCAAATTTGAGATAAAAGAGTGATTTTTTCTTAGGTTGGTGTTGAAATTGTGAGTGGCCCCACTATCAATGAGAATAATAACATCCTTACCTTTCAATCTTTCTTTCACACAAAACGGGTAGTATCTAGGAGTCCCTTGTTAAGCACAAGCTTATACTGAGAGGGGGGGTGAATCAATATAAGATATTTTTTCGCTTTCAACTATTAATCATAAATCCAAAACCTCAAATTACTCTGCAATTAATATATTCAAAGCAATCAAGAATATAATGCAAAACCACACAATGCAAATAGACACAGATTTGCGTGGAAACCCTTTTGGGAGAAAACCATGGAGAAATTCTCTTAATATAAATAGTCGTAGGCACCAACCTACTGGAACACTAACTCCAAAAACAATTTTGTAGGCACCAACCAAGGTTCCCAAACTTAGCATCATGTTGGAGACACTTCATTGAGGATGACTTTTATGAGGTTGGCATTTGAGAAACGAACCTTGTCCTAGGCATCCAATGGTTGCACTCACTTGGAGAGTACACACAGAATTACCAAACTATGGAGCTTAAATTCAAAATGAATGGGAAAATAGTGATATCACATGGTTTGAGTGATAAGGTATTGGAGGTGACATCAAAGGCATGGAAGGAGTCTTCCCTAAGAAGAATTCGGTGGGGGCAGCAAGAAAGAATGTTCCTTCTAATCTAGAACAACCAATAAAGTATGAAAAAGAATATTTATTTACTTGTTTTTTGGGCTTAGATGCTAAGCAAGCCCATGGAGAGTGAGATTTTCAGTTTAAAAGAAAGGAACGCAGGTCTAAATTTTGCATTGTGAAAAGACCTAGGGTACACTAAGAGAAATTAGAACTTTGTTGCTCAAGAAAATAAAAATTTTGTTAGAAAAATCAGAATTGTTGTTGCTCAAAAAATTAGAAAATTATGGGAATAATCAGCATTATTTATTATTCAAAATATTCAAGGTAAAAAGGTAATTTACAGACCCTAATAAATTCTGAAAATGCAAAGGAGAGTTGGGTTTTTCCCTGTGATAGGGAGTTGAAGAGTGCAAAAGAAGGGCAACCCCTCCAAGAGCCTACAATGGAAGAAAGAATTCAGAAATGTGACACAAAAGGTCTGTGTCCAATGTTGTTCCAAGTTGTTTTCTTAATTCAAACTGGTGAGCCATACTTTTGATTTGATAAAGAAGTGTCAAGGCACGTTGAGGGCCCTAAAGAGCATTGGATATTATTCCAAGGGAGCCCACGTTCCAAGGTACACATGCAGGGGAGAAAGATCATAAGGAGCAGCTTTAGAGCAGCTTTAGTTATGACAGTTCCAGCTCTTCTAAGGTAGCACATAGGTTCATTTTGACCCCTCTTGGGATTGCAAATGTGATAGGTTCATGTTGCAAATTGGAAGTAAAAAAGTTGATTTTTCAGACGCTTGCAAGGCTGTGATGTACAAACATAACTCTCAAAAGAGAAGGTATAGGTTTCTTTTTGAATTAATTCCCTCTAAGGTAAGGGAACATGTGACCTTGAGGCACAAAATGTTGAGTTTGAATATTTTCAGAAGTTTGGGGAAGATTGATTAAATAATGTTACCTTCTAAGGATGAGTTGTGGAAAAATAAATTCATGTTTTGGAGTCATAAGAGTTTTGAAATATGCATACACAACCAACTAATCAAGGGGGAAGTGGCTGGTTCTATCATTCTTTTGAAGTATATGGACATGTATTTGTGGTCTTTTGGCGAAGGGTGTATTTCAAGCAAGGTAAGAAGACTTCCATCTCTTCTAGTGGGAAGATTTCAGAGTCTTGAGGTCACTTTTGGGTGTGTGGGAAGCATTAACATCCCTTCTATGTTCTCAAGGGTAGCCACATACACGTTTCCAACACTTTAAAACATGGAGGGCATTATCAAATATGCGAACGTTGAAGAGAAGCAGATAACTCGTGTTTTGACTAATATGTTTGTGTCTTGTGTAGTTGTTGATATAAGGGGAATCAAGGCCCAAAAATCTTTAGATTTCCTTGTTGGAATATACTTTTCTAGCCACCTCAATGTTATTATTTTAGAGAAGTAGTTTCATTTAGGCATCTTTATGGCACATCTGAGGTATGGGTCCTACATGAAAGGGGAAAGGAAGGTTGGGAGCTATTGTTATTTTATTTCTAGATTGTATAAGCAACCAATAATCTTCATATATAGCAGGAAAGAGCTTCATCAAGATGTCTTCTTCAGATGGTAAGAGTCAAGGATCGAGAATCGCTTAAGGCCTATGGTTAGGATAGCCCATTGGTTGTTTCAATTGCTTGAGGACAAACAATTTTGGGCGGGGAGGATTGTTATGTCGCCCTTCTGGACATGACACTATTGAAGGCCTTTAGCCTTGTCTGTTTCCCGAGGGCCAAGGGAAAAAGAAAGAAAAGAAGGGAAACATTTGGTTTTATTAAGAACACTTGTGAAAGCACTTTATTGTTATAATTTCCATTAAGTTGGGACCTTTTTGAGGGTTATGGGTATTGATCCACTTAAGTGGATTATTAGAGGCATTCTTTTATAAATTGAAAAAAAGATCAAAAAGGTATTTCCCTACAAATTGGGTGCTTCACTTGGGGAGGAGTATAAGAACATTTGAGGGTTCATTTCTAATGTATCTTGGATCATAATTTAAATTTATAGTTTTGAGCATGAAAAAGCTTGAGCTTTTGACTTGAAGATGTAAACTTTCAAGCAAAAAGATTAAGAATGCAAACTCTCATTCTTCCGTGGGGCAACTTCATCTTGGAGCTGCCATAGATCATCACATTCAGGTAAAAAACAAAAAAGGGTTTCCAAGTGGGACGAATTATTTGGAAAGTTGGTGAATTGCTCTAATAAGGTGGCGACTAGTGTTTGGAGATGCAAAGTTGGATTTTTAAGTTTGAAGACCCTTAATTTTAAGGTTGTTTTGGATTTAGGGGTGGAAATAATCAATCCAGCTAGGGCGAATTGATTGGGAGTTGTTTGTGAGGGTTTGATATGCCATTCTAAGCCTAAATATTATTTAGTAATTTTTTAAAATTATTTTTGAATTAATTCTATTTTTTGTGAGGGTTTTGGAGGACATTTGGTTCTCGAATTTATTCAGAAATTCATAATAAATTCTGTGTACTTATTCAATAATATTTGTGCAATTTTATAAAGAACAGATGAAGTGTTTGATGCATGATAGATCAATCAAAAATATAAATAAGTTTTCAGATTAGGACACCTAGGGTTTGAAGGTAATTTCATATTTTGGGAGGGCAAAACTTGCTTGTTGGAATCCCCATTTGGTGCATTGGGTTTAACCTATTTTTTTGCTAATTTCCAAGGGTTGACTTCATCTAGGGTTTGCTATTGGAATAATTAGAAAATAAATTTTCTTCTAGAGTTTGTAGTAAACTTTTAGAATTCAGAAAATATCGTATTTTGGGATATTTCAGTGGTATCAAAGCCATATCTTTGCTAGCAGTGGGTTTTCATGTAATTCATACACAATGGTGATGAACTAAGGTATTACCTTAGAATCAGAAAGAAGGTTTAGGAAAATCTGCCAAGGGATGAGGTTGAAAATAGAGAGGAGCAAAGGTTTGACAGTTTCACATAGGATCAAGAACAAATGACAGCTATGATGGCTAAATTTGTCCGCACTATGAAGGAAATGAGAGGTGACAAACCGTCCAATGGGGATGGTAGTGTTGTTGGAAGTCACAACCTCACGGATCAGCGCCCTAAAGGGAATGGAGGAGCCACACATAGGCCTAATCAGTCTACTTTTTTGCAAGAAGTTGCCATTTCAAAAAGGGAAGAGGAACCCATCTTGATAGATAGCTTATTGAAGGATTATGATGAGTACATGACTTATCTTGCACCTTTCAGGGATCAAATGGATTTTTCCGCATTCACATCTTGGAAGCATGGGCAACATGGTGGCAATAGGGTTGGCCAAAGATATAGGGGCAACTAAGGAGGACTTCATCATGCCTTGAGAAAGCTTTCACTTTTCAATTTTGATGGTTCTTCCAAGAGCTCAGCTAGGGCTAGGATTCAGAAGGTAGACACCTAACTTTCACTTAGGCCTATGATGGAAAAGGAGGCTATTCAGTTTGCTACCTTGCATTTAGAAGGGGCTGCCCATGAATGGTGGTAACATGGGTTAATCACCCAAGGACATCAACTTATTCAATCTTGTGAGGAATTTAGTACAAAGATCATTGAGAGGTTTGAGAGGGCTAATTCGGAATTACACTTTAGAGAGTTGGCTCAATTGAGGCAAAAGGGCACAATAGAGGATTATGTGACAAATTTTCAGAGGCTTTCGGTCATGGTAACGGATATTTCGGAGAGGAGGTTGGTAGTTTTGTTCATGGAAGGATTGATTAATTCTATTTGGGGTTTGGTCAAGGCTTTTGACCCAGCTCTTCAAGGAGCCATTCAAAAGGCCCTTGATCTTGAGTCTTCAACACCCCAAGGTAAAATTCTGCTCTTTGTTCAACATAAAACTAATTTTTTTGGACCTTTTGGACAACAAAGACAATAAATGGGGGCAGCCAAGGGGCAATGCTTTTGGGCCACAAAAACTAACTCCTTTGGAGCATCTTGATAGGCCAAATCAGCAAGGTTTGGGGCAATTTGGTAAGCCAAACCAGCAGGGTTTGGGGTAGCAAAGGGAGCTGCCAAGATGGAACAATGAGACAAGGAATGTGCCAAGGAGGAATTTTTTTTGTTTTGATTGTAGAGACCATTGGACACTGGGTCATCATTGCTGTGGAAAGGGGCAAGTGCACTACATTGAGGTGCATTCGGATGGACAAGAAGAGGAAGAAGAGGAAGGGCAACCACGTATGAGGAAGAGCATTTGGAGATCCTAGGAGGAGAGGACATGAGTGGCACATTTGCTTCATTATCAGGGACTCCTAGATACTACTCGTTTTGTGTGAAAGAAAGATTGAAAGGTAATGATGTTATTATTCTCATTGATAGTGGGGCCACTCACAATTTCATTGATAAAAGCTTGATTGTTGCATGTGGGCTTCAACCTATTGAATTCAAGGGTTTCTGTGTGACAGTGGTAGATAGTTTCACCATCCCATGCACCACCAAGGTTCCCAAGCTTAGCATCATGTTAGAGACACTCTATTGAGAATGACTTTTATGAGGTTGGCATTGGAGAAACCAACCTTGTCCTAGGCATCCAATGGTTGCACTCACTTGGAGAGTACACACAAAATTACCAAACTATGGAGCTTAAATTCGAAATGAATGGGAAAAATGTGATATTGCATGGTTTGAGTGATAAGGTACCATTGGAGGTGACATCAAAGGCCATGGAAAGAGTCTTTCTTAAGAAGAATTCGGTAGGGGCAGCAAGAAAGAATGTTCCTTCTAATCTAGAGCAACCAATAAAGTATGAAAAATAATATTTACTTCCTTGTTTTTTGGGCTTAGATGCTAAGCAAGCCCATGGAGAGTGAGATTTTCAGTTTAAAAGAAAGGAAAGCAGGTCTAAATTTTGCATTGTGAAAAGACCTAGGGTACACTCAGAAAAATCAGAACTTGGTTGCTCAAAAAAATCAAAATTTTGTTAGAAAAATCAGAATTGTTGTTGCTCAAAAAATTAGAAAATTATGGGAATAATCAGCATTATTTATTACTCAAAATATTCAAGGTAAAAAGTTAATTTACAGAACCTAATAAATTCTGAAAATGCAAAGGAGAGTTGGGTTTTTCCTTGTGATAGGGAGTTGAAGAGTGCAAAAGAAGGGCATCCCCTCCAAGAGCCTACAATGGAAGAAAGAATTCAGAAATGTGACACAAAAGGTATGTGTCCAATGTTGTTCCAAGTTGTTTTCTTAATTCAAACTAGTGAGCCATACTTTTGATTTGATAAAGAAGTGTCAAGGCACGTTGAGGGCCCTAAAGGGTATTGGATAGCATTCCAAGGGAGGTCACGTTCCAAGGCACACATGCAAGGGAGAAAGATCATAAGGAGCAGCCTTAGTTATGACAGTTCCAGCTCTTCGAAGGTGGTACATAGATTTATTTTGACCCCTCTTGGGATTGTAAATGTGGTAGGTTCAACATGGAGCAAGTTGGGAGTGAAAAGGTTATTTTTTTGGGACGCTTGCATGGTTGTAATGTATAAACACAGCCCTGAAAACAGAAGGTACAGGTTTCCTTTTGAATTTATTCCCTCTAAGGTAAGGAAACATGTGAGCTTGAGGCATGAAATGGTGAGTTTGAAGATTTTTAGAAGTTTGGGGAAGATTGATTGCATAATGTTACCTTCTAAGGATGAGTTGTGGAGAAATATTTTCATGTTTTGGAGTCATAAGAGGTTTGAAATGTGCATAGACAACCAACTAGTGAAGAGGGAAGTGGCTAGTTCTACCTTTCTTTTGAAGTATGCGGACATGTGTTGGTGGTATTTTTGCGAATGGTGGATTTTAAGTAAGGTAAGAAGACTTCCAGCTCCTCTAGTGGGAAGATTTTAGAGTCTTGAGGTCACTTTTGGGTGTGTGGGCAGGATGAACATCCCTTCTATGTTTTCAAGGGCAACCACATACACGTTTCCAACACTTCCACACATGGAGGGCATTATCAAATATGCAAATGTTGAAGAGAAGCAGAGAACTCTTGTTTTGACTAATATGTTTGTGTCTTGTGTAGGTTCGGATATGAGGGCAGTCAAGGCCCAAAAATCTAAAGGTTTCCTTGTTGGAATACACTTTTCCAGCCACCACAATGTTATCATTTTAGAGTTGTTCCTTTTTAGTATCTTTTTGACACATTCCGTGAAAGGTGTAATGTCCCTTTTTGGGGTATTTTGGACAAAAAAAGATTTACCAACAAACCTCCACTCAAAATCACTAATTTCTGAATATCAAACCCTAGCCAATAAATTATTAAATTTTGTATATTAAATATCCA
Organism: Torreya grandis; assembly: GCA_037957365.1. NCBI lineage: Eukaryota > Viridiplantae > Streptophyta > Pinopsida > Cupressales > Taxaceae > Torreya > Torreya grandis. The sequence continues at coordinate 1,246,969 of JARHVA010000556.1, forward strand.
AACCCTAGGTTCAAAAAATATGAATTATGTTCTACCAATTTTAGGGCATCCAAACAATATTTATTCCCTTCAACAATTATAGGAAATTAATAAATATTACAACCAACAATATCTATTCCAAAAAATCAGAATTTTCCTTCAACAAACAACTGTAAATTAGAATTAAAATACCAACTTCAATTGTATATTTTCAGATCACAAATAGCGCTGTGTTATGCCCTTCAAAAAGTCAAATGTAGTCCCTTGGGGGGATGCTGCACCTTTAGGGATGTTCACAACCCGCAAAACCCCAAAAGCTGCCTTGACGGGGTTTCAAACCCTTCCGCAAATCCAATTGCTGCCCTAGGTCTGCTTCACAAGGGTTCGCTGCCCATAAAACTTGTCCATTCATTGCTAGGGGTCCTCAAACTATAGCACCATCCTTTACAAAACAATTCACTGCTGAAGCTGCTCACATATAGCTGCAAATTTACCCTCAAGCTGGAAATTCCACTCAAAACCCTAGTTGGCACACATATGATGAAATCACAAACCTTCAAATTGATGAAATGCTGCAAATATGATTATTGAAGCTCTATGCAACCCCTGAATGAGGATGCCCTAGTTGAATGTAAGGGATTTCATCCTTACTTCAAATTCCATTGAAGGGTTTCATCCTCAATGGATAAGCTAAGTGTTTTCATGCTTTTTCTTACAAATTTAATTATCCAAAAATAGCATACCCTCCATTGAATTCCAAATTCCCTTTATATACTCACCCTTTTAAGATATAAATGAAGAGTTAAGACCATAAAGTTCGGTTAGCTTTTAAATCCCACTTAAAGGTACTTTATGTCCTTTAAGTCACAATAGGGCCCTCAATGCAAAAATAGAACTTAAGTGAAATCTTCACTTTTACCTTTCAAGGAGGTGATATTTGCTTCCTGCTTATTCTCTTTTCCATAGCCTAGGGGAAACACTAAGAATTAGGCTAGGGACCATGTCCATGGCTTTTTAGGCCAAAAAGGGGGACATGACAAAAAGAGAAAGGAAGGTTGGGAGTTGTTATTTTGTTTCCAGATTGTATAAACAACAAAGACAACAAAGAGCTTCATCAAGAGGTCTTCCCATGGGTAGAGTCAAGGATCAAGAATTGCTTAAGGCCCATGGTTATGATAGCCCATTGGTTGTTTTAATTGCTTGAGGATAAGCAATTTTGGGCGGAGGGGATTGGCATGTCCCCTTTTTGGATATGACACTATTGAAGACCTTTAGCCTTGTTTAGTTTCTCAAGGGCTAAGAGAAAAAAAAAGAAAAGAAGGGAAACATTTGGTTTTATTAAGAACACTTGTAAAAACACTTTAGTGTTGTAATTTCACTTAAATTGGGGCCTTTTTGAGGGTCATGGGTACCAATCCACTCAAATGGATTACAAGAGGGGTTCTTTTTATAAATTGAAAAAAATATAAAAAAGTATTCCCCTTCAAATTGGGCGCTTCATTTGGGGAGGAGTATAAAAGCATTTGATGGTTCGTTTGAAAGACATCTTGGATCATATTTTGAATTTACAATTTTGAGCACAAAAAAGTTTGAGCTTTTGATTTGAAGACGAAAACCTTCAAGCAAAGAGATTGAGGATGCAAACCCTCATTCTTTCGTGGGACAATTTCATCTTGGAGTTGCTAAGTGGGACAAATTGCTTGGAAGGTTGGCGAATTGCTCTAGGAGTGTGGTGACTAGGGTTTGGAGACCCAAAGCTGGAGATCATCACATTCAGGAAAAAGACAAAAAAAAAGGGTTTCCAAGTGGGGCTAATTGCTTGGAAGGTTGGCGAATTTCTCTAGGAGTGTGGCGACTAGGGTTTGGAGACCCAAAGTTGGATTTTTAGGTTTGAAGACCGCTAATTTTAGGGTTGTATTGGATTTAGGGATGGAAATAATCAATTCCAGCTAGGGTGAATTGATTGGGAGTTGTTTGTGAGGGTTTGGTAGGCTATTCCAAGCCTACATATTATTCAGTAATTTTTTGCAATTATTTCTAAATAATTTTGATTTTTGTGAGGGTTTTGGAGGATATTTGGTCCTCAAATTTATTCAGAAATTCATAATAAATTTTGTGTGTTTATTTAGTAATATTTGTGCAATTTTATGAAGATCTAGTGAAGTGTTTGATGCATGATAGATTAATCAAAAATATAAATAAATCTTCAGATTGGGACACCTAGGGTTTGAGGTAATTTCATATTTTAGGAGGGCAAAACTTGCTTGTTGGAATCCCCATATGGTGCGTTGGGTTTAGCCTTTTTTAATGCTAATTTTGAAGGGTTTCATTTAGGGTTTGCTGTTGAAAAAATCAAAAAATTAATTTTCTTCTAGGGTTTGTAGTAAAATTACAGAATTCAGAAAATATCCTATTTTAGGATATTTCACGGAGGTAGAACTTGTTGACATTGTAGTATATCTAACTACGAGTTGAAAAATCAACACACAATTTCAAAAAAAGTTATAAACAAACCCTAGGGCAGCAACTCGTAAAAAAATGACAAAAAAAGAAAAAATATAATTTAAAACTAAAAAGTTTAAAATGTTACCTTGACAGCAAATGGGCTTTTCAATCAACATAGGAAAATGATTACAATGTTGCTTGATGAAGCTTCAACCCTTGATCAGCATTGAAAGGTAAGTATGCAATGAGAAAATGAGAGGTAAGTGGTTTTGATATTATCATTTGTGTTCTTTCATCATATATTTTTATCTCACTTAACTTTTTAATTTTTAATTGTTGCATAATGTCAAAATTTGAGAAAAAAATAAGAAAAAAAAATTAAAAATATGTTTTTGCACTAAGATTCCACCTAGTTCTTCTCGGGTGATGTCCAAGTTCATCTTGGGTGACCTGGGTTTGCCCGGGTTCTTCTATAGAAGAACTTGGATTAACCTGGGTTGTCAAGGACGAACCCAGGCCATTCCATATCAGCAATGAAAGGTAAGTATGCAATGAGAAAATGAGAGGTAAGTGGTTTTGATATTATCAATTGTGTTCTTTTATCATATATTTTTATCTCACTTAACTTTTAAGGTTTGCAATGTGTTTTTTTTTAAATTTTTAATTGTTGCTTAATGTCAAAATTTGAGAAAAAATAAGAAAAAAAAAATTAAAAATATGTTTTTGCACTCAGATTCCACCTAGTTTTTCTCGGGTGATGTCCAAGTTCAAGCCATTCCATAGGGGAACTGAATCTGTAACTAGATCGGGTACGCCTCAAAGCAGGGTTCTTCTGCTATTCTAGACGAATTGGTATCTTAGTATATATACATACATGCCTACACACGTGCGTGCACACATGCAGAAAGAGTTTTGTCAATAGAAAAACAAGGGCCCAAAATATACAATAGTCATATACATCTGGCCCATATACACGAAAAAATAACTAAGGCTGTCATGGCGACACAACACTAATAGAGGACATAGCCCCTTGCAATCTTTTCTTAGATCTCATTAGACTCTTCGTCCACGTCTGCAGACCTCTCACCTCTTCCTCTTCCATGGCCAACTGCCTCTCTAGATTTCCCTTCTCCTTCAACTAGGTAACTGGATCCTATAGTTTATACATCTCAGACGCTGTCCAAATCACATCAATAGAAGTGCTAGCAGCATTAGCATCCATTTTGGCATGCACAGGGTCTCACCTCTCCCTCTCCCAAGAAAGCTGCTCACAAATGGACATCACATCAGCATCCACCTGGGAGGACTAAGGAACACTCAAACCATCAACTAAGGAGTCTTGCACAACCAAAGCATCCATAGCTGCTTGGGAAAACCTGGAATGATCTAGCATGAAGACCAAGAAATGAGACGTGGACCTGACAACGCATTAACATCAGTCACCACTAGATATAGGCCTGCTTTCACACCTAAGCCTTGTCTGTCATATCTAACTATCCAGCTACATTATCTGCATAGAAATTCTACAAATTGAACATCAGAAAGAAAACATACAAGAAAATACAACGAATATTAATTAGATACCACCCGCATATATATTACTTTTCATATCTGAATATGGCCTGAGTATGATCGGGACAAGTATTGAATAATGCCAATACAAAATCTGAGTCGCATCCCACTAAAATTTGGAGAAAGATTTATTTTCTGTAAAAAAAAAAACAGAAACTGCAAGGTTAAAACAGATGCAAAGCCCCCTCTTATCACATATGCTATTCATCTATGTGCTTATATTTGGAGTTTTTTTTGGCTGAAAATGTTCTGTAATTTTTGGTTTTATTTTGCATGTGCACTCACACGTATAGTTAAAAATGCCATAATCCAGTTGTATTGTGTCCAACCTATTCTAATCCTCTGCCATGTTTGTATCCATATTGGTTCTCATATCCGTATACACACAATTTATTGCTTTATTGATGATATATATTATTTGTACCTAGAGGAATATTTTACACCTCACATCAACTATGGCTTTGTGCCGGTGGATGTGTCCGAAGGAAATATTGATTCCATGTTGTGAGAAGTTATGGTCCCAGAAATTCAGCCTTCCGTTTCCACTTTTCTATGCTCTGATTTTGTCACATGGCATATTTATTGTATTCTTGGGGTACATTTTGTGCGTTTTCCATGTCTTGCCTTGAGTAACATCCCCTAGGTGCTTAGTTGATTAGGTCTTTGACTAAGTTATAAATACTTTAGTCATTAGATTTAATAATTTCAGAGGTTGATTGTTTTCCACCTTGGGATTTGGGCTTTAATTTTCATTTTCCAGCCAAGGGTTGGGGCCCTCTTTGAGAATTGGCTTTAAATAGGCTTGATATATCTTTGTATGAACTCATTTTTGCTCGATGACGAGGATGTAAAGTCTGAAACACGTTTGGACTTTTATGCTTCTAGCATTTTCTGCTCTATATTCGCAACTCCAATGTGTATTATGTTTCAATTTTTTTTTTTTCATGTATGTTGTCGAACACTGAACCCAGAAACCTGGAACCTAGAACTCAACACTGTAGAATTTGGAACCTTGAACCTAGAACCCCGATCTTTGAAACTTGAATCCCTAACCCCTGGAATCCTGAACCTTGAAACCTTCTTGGATCACTGAATACTGAACCTGAAACCGTGAAATGCTGAACTCTATTTATGTAGTAATTATTGTAATATAGTTTGCTGAATTAATATAACTAGCAAAGATCCATCTAAACATGGATCTGATACGTGCTGAGAGATGTATAAGAGACCCAAGGTGCCTATCCCACCACAACTTAAGCATTTTTTTTTAACGCTCAAGTTGTGGTGGGATTGGCACCTCAGGTCTTTTGGAAACCTCTCGGCACATAGCAGATCCATGTTAAGATGGATTTAGGATAGTGTATTATGCTAGTATTGTAATGACCTTATGGCTCATAACTCATGTGACTCAAAGGATACATTTTTTTAATCTTTTATGCATTTATTATCCAAACCTGTAGAAAAATACGATTATCCCTGAGATTTCAATTGTAATATTCATATATGCCTTTGTTAAGCCCTTGCATCATCCCGTGTGGACCTTGTGGCATGCAAGTTTCAAGAATCAATGGATCTGTGTTTTTATGGTTTCTAACATGGGCAAAATGTCTTTGTATTCATTCTTTAATGTAGCATCCAAAATGGTGTAATATATATCCATACATTTTTAACAATTCCTTGCATTAAAAATGATTTTCTTTGCATTGCAAGTATGCTTTTAATGCTAACTATCTATTTCACCTCCCTATATGTGTACGAGTATGCACCAATTAATAGCATTGCACATGTCGGGCTTATCATGGCATACAAGGAGTCATGTACTAATTCTTTTATGACTATTAGGAATTTCACCATTTTTTTCCTTTTTAATTATGTCTGGGTTTAGAGGTTTAAGTTAGGATACTGTTGTGAAATGTTATTGTTTCCTAATCAATCAATACGTAACTTTACATATTTCACACATAAAAGGTCAGGTTGTTCGACCCACTATTGTTGGAACCTAAGTACACCATGGGGAATCTAACACCCATTCGTTTTCCATTTCAAACTCATTTTATCAATCTTGGGGCTTTTGAGGAAGTCTTCTTGTCATTTGTTGCATTTCCTTTTCTGATTTCGGCCAAAGATGACATCTGGAGAGTATGGACAACATCTTATGCATCAGTATTTTCTCAGAAGTTAAACCTGCGAACTTTAATTTGAGTATCCTTTCTCATCTAATATTCCTTTCCTACTGTCTTATGTTATTAAATTTGTATTCAATCTTTGCATTGTTTTGGTCTCTATTAAATATAATCCAATTTCTGGGAACTTGTGACTGATTTATTAATTGTACTAAGAATATGATTCAATACTGTAGACAAAAAATGATATAAATATTTCATTATGAATTAGCGAATTCAAGCATATGACTTATCAGTCAATCACAGATACTATTTTAAAATGAGTTAGGTTTTTCTATCTCAAGGACATCCTGGTGCAGTCTTCTCGGTAACATAGCATCTTTGAACTTCCATGGTCTTAATTTTCTTTTATAAGCCTGATATGTGAACTAGGAGGCTGTTTATTCAAACCATGTCTATAGTGGGTCTTTTATAATATCTTGGATTATGGTTGCATCATCCTCCATTGAGTCATTACATAATTACACTCATGTTTTTTCTTATCTGCCAAAGGGATTGAAATATTTACTGTCCATCTCAGGCTTATGCAAAGAGTTTCCAGAACCTCCATTACATAGAAAGGTTCAGGGAGCATACCATTGCCCATGCTATACAGGCTGAATTTAAGAAAACCAAGGTAATTGAATTGAAACCAGACATTGATGATGTTATTATTTTGTGGAAAGTGAGACATTCTTCTATATAATTTGACCTTGAAAGTGCCGTTTCCTTGTCATTTGTAGATATACTTGTGGCCTGGTGCTGTTAACACAGGGATGAGGGCAAACAGAACAGTTGAAAGTGTCCTCTACTTGGCTGGGCTCAAGAATGTAAAATCAAAGGTGTAGTTCTGCACCAACAATAGAATGAATGTGATTGAAATTAGGTGATTGAAATTATCAGAAGAATCATGACATCCTTCTTACTTGCAGATTATTGGTTCAAGAAATCCACAAAATACTGTGAAAGCTCTTTTCAAAGCTCTAAATATGGTATATATTTTCTTAAAAGTCACTTAATTGACTTGTGCTTTGTGTTCAATATTTTTCCTTTTTACCGTGTAGTTAATTGTGATGCATTACTGGGAAATCAAGACATAAACTGCTGTATGAAACGTTCATTGTTGATATTTGGTCTGATCAACCATCATTTGTGGTTTCTGTTTTTCATCTTTTTATTTTCTGATTAATTTCCAGGCTCCTGTTATTCCAATCCACCTTTTAGGTTTTGAAGGGCTGTATTTCCATCTTTGCAAACCTATCTTGAATTTGTTTTTACAGCCTCAAAATCCATTCTCCGTTGCTTTCTAATATTATAATTCCTGACGAGTATCAAAGACATGATTTTGGTTTCTTCAAAAAAGTCTCGATATAGTTCTACATGTACTCAAACTGATGGTTCAAGAAATCTACAAAATATGGTGGAAGCTCTTTTCAAAGGTCTAAATATAGTATATATTTTCTTAAATGCTACTTAATTTAATTGTTTTTTGCATTTAATATTTTCTTTTATCATTTAGTTTAATTGTGATGCATTAGAGGGAAAGCAAGACATAAGCTGCTGTATGAAATGTTTCAATGTTGATATTTGGTCTGATAAACCATCGTTTCTGGTTTCTGTTTTTCATTTTTTGTTTTCTAATTAATCTCCAGGCTCCTGTTATTCCAATCCACCTTTTAGGTTTTGAAAGGCTGTATTTACGTCTTCGAAAACCTTCCTTGAATTTGTTTTTACAGTCTGAAAATCCATTATCTGTTGCTTTCTAATATTTATAATTCCTGTCAAGTATCAAAGACATGATTTGTTTCCTTCGAAAAAGTCTTGATATAGTTGTACATGTACCCTAACTGATGGTTGTAACTGTACCTGAATAATCTGAAAAAACTACATCTGCTCATTGCTTTTTTTGTCATGGCTCATCACAGTAATTTGCAATTTTTTTTGCAGATTGAGACTCCTCAGGATATACAAGAGAAGTTTGGGCGTTCAGTGGTTGAGTCATATTTGTTAAAATAATTTATGATAATTTAGCTTTTGTGCGTAGACTATTTATATTTAATGTCTTTGTGCAAAAAGGTTATTTCAGGGGATGCCAATACCCAGGAATGACCAAATTAGATCAATGGGACTCAAAAAGTACATCAAGCTAAAATGGCAAGGCAATGGATATCAATCTCTATTTCATTGCTCTGAAGAAATACTCCACTTTGGTCTTTGAGTTTACTGGGCTATCATAGAGTTCTTATTTTCAGACAAAAATCTGAGTTCTGCATAAACATTGGAGGCAATGGTCTCGGATTATTTTGTATGGTTTCCATCATAATTTTTTTTTCAGGGTTCCACAAGTATAAGTATTAATACAAGAACATGTATCTTGACTCTAGATACGATTCCTTACAAGTAAGTGTATTGCTGATGTAAATTAAGGTTTTAAAGGGCCTAAATCATGTGTTACGTGAGCAATAATTGCAAGGAAATCTCAAATTGGTGTTTAATTCGAACAAGGACTACATAGAGACCCAATTAAACACGTTATAACTATAGCATCACCATTTATGATTAGCTGTCATGGACAAGGTATTCTAGAAGCTTTGTCCCATTCTCAAAGTGCCAAAAGTGATTTGAAGTTCCTATTTGGACTTGATGTTGTTAATTAGACACTTGATAGGATTTTCAAGGCAATAATAATACACATAACTGGAATTGATATTATCGGTAGTGGGTTCATATTGATGGCCACAAGCTCAATATTATAGCATTTCAGTGTAAATTTTGTTGCTTCTTTTTCTTCAAGTGAGATCACTAGTCACAATCTTACCCATGTGCTCTGAGATTTTACTTGTGTTGGATGTCTTTGTGGAACTATTTTATTGGAAGATAGATTTCTTATATCATGTAACATGGTAGTCTTGTGTCATGTCCCCTTCTCGGGGTTAAAGAGGAATGAAGACCCTTAGCCTATTCTTTTGGTTTCCCATAGGCTAAGGGAAGTAAGGAAAAAGAGGAATATGGTGTTTTCTTCAAGTTGCCAAAAAGTGACTTTATGTCGGCAGCTGATTTCTAATGTGACTTTTAAAAAAGGGGACTTCCGAATTTGAAACAAGTTAGCCCTTAATTAAAAATTATAAGGAGAATCACTTTTTGAATATTTGAATTTCCCCCCCACTTGGGAGTTGGTTTGGAGGGGAAAAGGTATAAAAGGAAGGCGGTGAGGTTTGTTTTTGGGGCTATGATCATCTACAATTTTATTTCATAAGTTGGGCATGTTTGCTTCTACTTTCAGCGATTGAGGATGCAAACTCTCATCTTCAATTAGAAATTGGGGACGAAAACCCTCGATATTCTGCTGATGGCTTCATTCAGGGGTCACAATTGAGTGAAGGAGTTTGGATAAGGCACAGGGGGTAGATTTGATTGTGGCGCAACAACTAGAGCATACCTTGGAGTTTTGCACAATAGAATTTTGGGAGTGGCAACTAGTTGGAAGGGACTTTGTAGGCTAACATTGCCCTTTGGAGGGTTGACGTCACCCTTGCGGGTTGTTATTCAGGATTGCGCAGTATTTGGAGTCAACGTGGACATATCAAAAGCTGATTCATGTTTCAAACGATCACTTTTTACAGTCGGGCAGTCCATAGGGTTTGGAGATTTGCATTGGTATGGTTCACTGTAAATTCATTAATTTATAGCTTGGAAAATATTTGTAAAATTTAGATTTGTTGTTGCAAGGGTTTATTATTGAAATAGATAGAATTTGTATTTTTTTCTAAGGGTTTCTATGTGGCATATATTTTTCCTATGATATTTTATGGTTCAAATTCAAAATTTGGCACTTTTAGCGCTGAAAGTTTATTAAAAATTAAATTTGATAATGTGAGGGTTTCACCAAGGAAATTGATTGAATTTTTCATATTTTTGTGAGGGTTTCTATGAGGTTTGAATTTTATTTTCATGCTTGAGTAGATCTTTTTAGAATTCTACAATTTCTTGTTAGGGTTTCAATAATATTTCAAAATTGTGCAAGGATTTTTTTATAAATTTTAGAATTGTTTAATTTGGTAAGTGCTAGCAAAGCCAATTTCTTGCCAGCATGTGAACCATGGGGTTACTACATAAGGATATTACGACTACTTTTGATTTATACAAAACTCTTCCAACAAAGATTCGAATAGAAATCTCATGTACAGAGTTTATGGAGTTGGAGTCACATAATGGAAAAGGGTACTATGAAGAAGTGTGGTCATATAAAGGGAGGAGAGAGTTAAGGTCCGAACCTCAAAACCCTACTGAGGAGCAAAAGAAATTCCACATGCAAGTTTAAGGTAAAGACTATTTGATAGTAGAAAATGTTTTATGGAATTCTAGTGACTCAATGTATCAACAGAGGAATGAAGAAGCCAAGGAAGAAATTGTGAAAGTGAAAGCACCATTCGTTGATTTCTCAAATAGTTCAATAGAAAAGAAATGCATAAATCATATATATGATGTAGAATTTAATGATCCACCATCAACAACAAAAGTGGATCCTAGTGTTGAAATGAAACCAACTACATTGCAAGGAAGTACAAGGATGTGATAAGAACTCAAAAAAAGTGTGATGAATGGCTAAGAAGAGCTAAGGAAGCTAAGTTGATAGTTATTCAAATAAAACAACACTTAAATAAGTTTAAATAGGAAGGTGAGCTCTTGAATCATCATAATGACAGTTTTGAATATGAAGAAAAATCATATTTGCAAGAGGTTTATGAAGAGGAATTTCATGAAGACCTTGTTGTGAGGCATGCACATGAGGAAAGTGCCTCACTAGCTACTTATATTGGTCTCCAACTTGTTGGAATCTTCAGACAAGCAACTAAGGGTAAACGATTTGATTATCTTCATGATTATAATAAGGGTGAAAGTATTGATTTTCAGAGAAGCATTAGGAATGGATATGCATTTGAGGTGGACATTTTGATTAACCCTCATTTGGGATTTTTTAAGTCACATGGATGGTGGTGTTGAGGTTATCTCAACCACCTCTCTTTCGAAAAAAGTGGATGAACATTGTGATTGTAGCTTAAGGGATGATAATATTAACGGTTTGATGCTCCTGGCTTTGTCTTGGCAAGATTCTTGTCATCATGGAAAGCATTCCAAGAAAGGTGATAGGGTTAATGATACAACTTATGGCATAGGGCATGTAGATTCCATGATTCAAAGTTAACATTATGTTTGCATATGGGACCTAGGAAAAATTCTGAATGACAAATCGAATAGAAGCTTTGAATCTACTCCAGTATTCTTCATCTTTGGCAATTGGTTAGAAAGGGAGTTCATGAGGAGTCATATAGGATACATGGTGTATTCTAACAAAGTTGTGAAGGATCAATCCATAGATTATTTATTGGAATTGAGTTCCACATTTGAAGATAAGATCATGGGTGTTGACAAAACGAAGATAGTCCTCACAGAACACTTGATGAGGAAGGGTCGTCAACAAAATAGATGTAATTTTGATAATCAGATGATATGAATCGGTAGACCATGGTTGGGTTGGTCTTAAAATACATTCAGGGTTGCCACTCTTGGAGTAATGGGGAATTTGTAGCGGTTACAAGATGTTTTTCAGCTACTACCATTTTGATTTTTAGTAAATGAATGCAACACTTTAGTCATGCTTCGAGCAATGTAGAAGGAACTCGTGGAGTTCAAAGTAATCATGGTAATCACAATATAGAAGAGGTAAGCTTAGTTTTCGGCATGCATTGAATTTTTTTATTTGATAAGGCACAAAAACTTGTTAGTACTTGGGGTAGACACGAGATGTGCAATGATTGTTACAACATGAGCTTAGGTGAGATATCTTCTCATGATGATATTTGGTCTACTTTGGGTTGGCTTTGCATGGTGTTTGGTTTTGTACCTCCGAGATTGCTATTGAATGGAGTACCATCAAAAGTTGAGGAATTGTGTTTGGATGCATTCTTCCTATGGAGGAAGTTATGGGCATCACAAGAAGACCTCAAGGAGAAGCTCACATGAAAATCAAAGTAGCGTACTGTAAGCATGGCGGAGTAACTTGAAATTTAGATATTTGTGCAAAGGATCATCAACAAGATATGAAGTCATGGTAATAGTATCCTATCAACAAATGCTAGAAAGAACACACTTAGGTCAACTATGAGTCTAATTCTTAGCCTTCTTGTCATCACCGTTATCAGTGACTTCTTTATTTCATTTGTACTTATACAAATAGATTGCAGGGGTTTCTAGTCATGGGAAAGAGTAATTTTCAGTTTGTGATTACGAATGGAGGATTTTCAACCTTTGATTGGCTGCCCACCGCTTCTACATTGATCACATTGCTGATTGGTGCAAGGGTTATCATTTTTGCAACTTTGATACCATTTTTATATTGTTAGTTTTGATGATTTTAGTCATGAACAATTGTGGATTTGTGCATTTTGAGAGTTTTCTTGCATGGTGATGTTAGTAGAAGATGTCTGCTATTAGGGACAATTAACCCAACCATCTTAATGTTTATTGGGATGAGATTCAGGGAGGTTTGTGGCTGTTATGACTTGTTTATAGCTCACATGCAAGCTGTTTTGTGCCACAAATTGGAAGGACTAGCCCATAGTAACATTATGGGACCCACTGGAGCTCAAGGCTATAGTCATGAAGCAAGTGTTTGGGATCCTTCGTCATATGAGGCGCATATGGGTATAGCAAAAATACAATGGTGAGCACTTGAGGCAGCCTTTGGCCATAAGGAAATGTATGGAAGATATTCTCACGTGGTGTGTAGAAGGTTTCATCGAGGGTGAACATATAGATATGGGTGATGGATGGAGTAGACCCCATGATAATTGTTGGCAGAGGTTGTACCACTTGATAGCTATGGGACCTGGATGTTATAGTCATTATAGTATGACAACTTTGGTGCATTCGAGCATATATGATGCTCTTGGGCAAAATATTCAAGATGATAGGTATTGGGGAGCTATTGAGCTCATCCCGCGCATGGTTAGGGGAATATCTTTGATGAAATATTTTGGCAATCACACCATCTTCAAGAGTGTTGTTTTACAATGCAATTTCAGATTCTCTAAGGTAATAATAAGGAAGTTTTTTTTTCAGAACATGGGATTACAAATTTCAAAGAGGATGTGGGATCTAGGTATTGGTAGGAATGTTCAATATGGAGGGATCAGAGTTGAAACAACATTGCTTGAGGACAAGCAATTTTGAGAGGGGAGGACTATCATGTTCCCTTCCCGGGTTTAGAGAGGAATGAAGACCTTTAGCCTATTCTTTTGGTTTCCCATAGGCTAAGGGAAGGAAGAAAAAAGGGAAACATGGTGTTTTCTTCAAGTTGCCAAAAAGTGACTTTATGTCAACAACTTATTTATAATTTGACTTTTAAAAAATGAGATTATAATTTGAGCAAGTCAACTCTTAATTAGAAATTATAAGGAGAATCACTTTTTGAATATTTGAATTTCCCACTCACTTGGAGCGCCCCACTTAGGAGTTGGTTTGGAGGGAAAATGCTATAAAGGAAGGTGGTGAGGTTCGTTTTTGGGGATATGGTCATCTACAATATTATTTCATAAGTTGGGCATGTTTGCTTCTACTTTCAGCGATTGAGAATGCAAACCCTCATCGACGATAAAAAATTGGGCATAAAAACCCTTGATATTCTGTTGGTGGCTTTGGGTCACAATTGAATGAAGGATTTGGATAAGGCATAGGTGATAGATTTGAGTGTGGTGCAACTAGGACATCTCTTAGAGGTTGGCACAACAGTTTTTTGGGAGTGGCAACGAACTGGAAGGGACTTTGTAAGCTGACGTCACCCTTTAGAGGGTTGACATCACCTTTGTGGGCTATTATTCAGGGTTGTGCAGTATTTGGAGTCAACATGGGTATATCAAGCGCTGATTCATGTTTGAAACGATCGCTTTTCACAGCTGGACACTCTGTAGGCTTTAGAGATTTGTATTGGTACGGTTCAATGTAAATTCATTAAATTATAGTTTAGAAAATATTTGTAAAATTCATATTTTTTGTTGCAATGGTTTATTATTGAAATAAATTGAATTCGTATTATTTTCTAAGGGTTTCTATGTGGCATATATTTTTCCTATAATATTTCATGGTTCAAATTCAAAATTTGGTACTTTCAACTTTGAAATTTTTATTAACAATCAGATTTGATAATATGAGGGTTTCACCAAAGAAATTGATTGAATTTCCATATTTTTGTGAGGGTTTCTATTAGGTATGAATTTTATTTTCATGCCTAAGTAGATCTTTTCAGAATTTTGCAATTTCTTGTTAAGATTTCAATAATATTTCAGAATTGTGCAAGGGTTTTCTACAAATTCTAGAATTGTTTAATTTGGCCCTAAAAGGAATACTACACCTTGTTGGTAAAAAAAAAAGGCAATTAACATAATATGGCATACTAAGAAGGAAATAAAATGGCATAATAATCCTAAATATTTGTGACAAATAAATGACAGTGTTTCAATAAACATTGTTTTACATTGATCTCTACTACAATGTGGAAATCTTACATTGATCTCTACTACAATTTGGAAATCTTACATTGATATCTCCTATGATGTGGAACTCATATTTGCCAAATGATAGTCACTAGAGATTTTAATACTCAGTCAAACAAGCATTCATATCTATGTTTTCATTGTGGAAATTCGATGTGTTATTGGTTGTAATATATTGGGCACTGATCAAAACTCATATGGTTTTTATAAAAAAATGCTGACCAGAAAAAAATCAGTTATGACGTTTGGAAGAACCCTCAATGACAATATATCTCCGGTCGGTATTATTTTTAGACAACAAAAAAGAGTAGCATGATCATATTCTCAGTTGTATACATATAGTTTTGTAATGATTAACAATCTATTTAAACACAGATTCTATGCAAGTAATGAATCTTGGTCGTTGATTAAGATACAATGGTTTGTAACACTTCATGCTCTCTTTTCTTCAATAGATTGAATTAATTTTGTATTGTTCATTTAATGATGGAGGAATTCGATATTATCGCACTGTTGATGCCTCAACTTCATGCCATTCAACTTAGGTTCATGAAACTCATATGTTGATCTCTACTATAATGTGGAAATCTTACATTGATCTATTCTACAATGTGGAAGTCAAATTTATTGATTGACATTCGTTAGAGATTTTAATAATCAGTCAAACACGCATTCACATGTGTTTTCTTTGTGGAAATTCAATACTGTGTTATTCGCTGTAATATATTGGGCAATCACTAAATCTCAAATGGTTTTATTTAAAATGTTTTGACATGAAAAACATCAGGTATAACTAGACCTTTTAGAAAAACTCTCAATGAGAATAAATCTTTGATCAGTACCATGTTACATCGATATACAATTTTTAGACAGCTAAAGAAAGCACTAAGATCATATTTTCAGTTTTATACATAAGTTTGGAAATTGCCTACTACCTATTTAATGACAAATTGTATGTTTAAAGATGATTTTATCAAGTATGAATCTTGATTATTAATTAAGGTCCAATGGCTTGTAATGTTTCATCCTCTCTTTTCCATAGTAGATCCAATTAATTTTTGATTGTCCATTTAATGATGGAGGAATTTGATAATGTGCGCACTGTGGATGCCTCAAATTCATGCCATTCATGCTTTAGGACCATGAAACTCAATCATGCACCATGATATTTTGTATAATCTTTTTTTGAATATGGATATTTCTTTATCTTGAATTGATTATGTTTAATAAAAGTTTGACATTTGATTTCTTGAGGTTTCTAAAGTGCAAAATGACTTTACTGCCTTTGCCTATTGCCTTTGTTGATTTATTAGAATTTAATTTGTGTTGTGGTGGGGCCTACCACATCAATCATTGTCTCACTCGAGATCTCGAGTTCATGTTGTATAATGGGGCACATATGCCATAAAAGCAGTTCTTCTAAATAATATATCAAGTACAATGGCAACACAAGAATTTTAGATATATGCATAACTCACAATGACTTTGTTAGAATTCTCTGCAAGGCTTCGATTTTTTGGTAAAGACTAATTAGTTTTATGAAACTGATTGTGTCACTTGATAATTTGAAATTGCTTGCAAGTTCTAGAATACCATTAGTTGAGATCTTGGATCCCCAAACATGGAGTTTATTGTACTTGGCCAACCATTAAATCAAAGTCTTCAACTTTTAAGTTTGCTGCCATAGCTTTTAAAATTTCCTCCCACATTCTAACCTGCATTTCAAATGTAAAATTTGTTATAAACTACACATTATTTTGAAAATGGCCAAGGACCCCTCCTTTGGGCTTTTTGGTATCTAAAATACTTAAAATGTTTTTGTAAGAGGCGAGAAAATTTATTTTGCATGTATTCCATGGTGAAACATTTTACTTTATGGGTATTCATTTTATATGTTCAACATGCAAATAGTTTTGTGTCTTCTTACTTCCCAAACATTTCCTTGTAGAATGATGCCCTTGGTGGTTGGTGCTAAACACACACTTCAGTAATCCCAACTAGTCAAAGGTTTTGAGTTTAATGTCAAATCTTTCATATTTCTTCCAATCAATAGAAGAATGGGTCGTATGGAGTCTTAGATTCAAAGGGCATGATCTTACTCTTTATGGGTTGGGAGTAATTGAAGTTTTAAGAGTAAACTGTTTGTAGATTTGGAATGTAGGCTAAAACTCGTAAAATAGTATAGCTTTGCACTTTTTTCAGGTTTGTGCCTTGCCCCTCAATTTTACCATACCATAAAGAAAAAACTCAAGTTCGAGTTTGACAAAAAGCTTAAAGAAGCTAGTACAATTTATCCACTGAATTTAAACACTACTTACATTGAGTTGAAAAACTTGCGAAAAATAAAAGTGAGTTTCAATTTTGTGTGTTTACAATTTAAACATTTTGCCCTTTGTTTTTATAGTTGAAATCTTGACCCTTTCCCTCCCAAATTCATAAATTATAATTTTAAATAAGGGAACATTCCTTAGAGCTAGTCGATTTAATCTATGAAAACTTTTAATTCACAATCATTTTTAGTGGCGAGCTAAAAACTAGTGGTATTAGAGTGGTGGCTTTGAGTTCGGTGCAACAATAGCTGAGTTTTTTTGGGGGTTGCGGTCCAAATAGTTCATTCATTAGAAAAATAATTCTTCCACCCGCAATAGAGACAAAGCCATCACCACTGACAATGGCATGCGAAGAGAATTAGTGGCCTTGCCAGCTACATAGTAGCCATAATTGATGGCCTTGCCTATGTAAAGTAGTGGAGCAAGTGACAAGAAGAACATATGAGTTGGAATCAGTGAGGGCGTCACCCAAGGAGGTCGTGATTTGTAGCTTGCAGGTCACATGAAGAGAAATTGTGCTTGCGTTGCATAATTTATAGACCCAAGGCATGAATCAGTCAAGATTCAACAGACACCTAACAGATAAGGTGTGAGGAGATAGCAAGAAGCCCCAAGTCGATATGCATTCTTTTTAATTGTTTGGATTGATATATTGATTTTAAAGCAACTACTTCCAATCTTCCAATAATCAAAATGTCTCAATTCGTACGCCGTTTTGGGTGTTGCTTGAAGCAAAAAAAAAACATTTTGGAGCCTTATGCTTTGGGATTAAAAAATCAAAATTAAAGAAGGTTGTGTGGTTAGTTTAAACAATAAAGATGGGTCATGTATTGATGATTTTTCAAGAAAAGGAAAAAGATTGCTCATACAATGGAAAGTCAAAATGTAACAATTAAAGATACTTGAAGTGAATGAGTGATGTTAGAAAAGGATTGAATTAGAGCAAGTTGTGGGGTTAGTTTTAAACAACAGAGGGTGTTAATTATTGATATTTTTGCAAAGAAAATGAGTGGTAATGACAAATTGAAGCCAAGGAAGGGAACACATGGTCTTACTATGGAAGCTTAGGATGTAATTATTGAATATACTTCAACCAAATGGGTAATGTTGGAGGAGGACTGAAGAAAATTGAAGGACCATTAGTAGAGTACTTCTCTAGAGATCAAGGTCTAGTTGATAATTCTACCGACATGACTTCTTATAGAGCTAAAGAGGATAATAGACTCAAAGCAAGCGTTGAATGCAAAATACAAAAGATGAGTTATAAAAGAGGATATATTTTATCATGAATAGTTTTAGAGCAAGTTACTTGAATTAGAGTAAGTTGTGCAATTAGTTTTAAACAAAGAGGATGAGGTCAATTATTGACAAATTTTAAAAGAATAAAATAAAATGAGACATTAATGAATTAGAGCTAACTAAGGAAAAACATGCTCTTCCCATGAAAAGTCAAGATATAATGATTGAAGATACTTCAAGTGAATGAGTGACGTTGGAGGAGCATTGAAGTAAATTAAATGGCCAATAGACTAGTATAGGATGATATTTTAAGCATGCCAAAGGCATAGTTCATGTAATTCATTTTTGATGTGTACACCATTGAATTTATTGCCCCTCATGAGTCATTACCAATTTAGACTTCTTATGAGAAAGTAATGAAAGCTTGATGCATACATATTTATGGATATTGGTTTGCGCTTCGCATGTCCTAGTGAGACGAGGCATATTGCAAGTCTCAAAACATTCAAAGAACCGAGGTTGAACTTTGAGGAATTGGGGTTCTTGTTATATTTTTGCCCTTGTTACACGAGACGACTATGGATGGATTGATGATGAATCATACATGTGCATATCATCAATAATGAGGCCTCTTGACTCTCACCATTGATGATCATTTGTTGGTTTGGATGGATGATCATGAGAATGCACATGGCCATTCCATCCTTGATCATGCATGCATATTTAGACTTGCTATGGTGAAGAATTGTTGATGGTGAATAAAAGACAAGCCTTACCAAAAGGTCTTGTGATCGTGAGGTACTTTTTCCTCTTTTAGAACATCACCCAATCTCATTTTGATATGCTTTTATTTTGTATTTTCTTATAGACCACTTATGCACTTTTGAAGGTTTCATGTGCATGCTTATGATAGTATGAAGTGGTTGTAAGTTGTATTATATTGTTTATATTAGGTTGATTGTCATCCATTAATTTTTAGAAAATGTCAATGTCATTGATTACCATTCATGTATAATTATGCCACTATTATTGCTCTCATTGCTGCAGATGAATGACATCATTGTTACTCTTTGAGATGTATTGGTTTCAATTTAGTAGTCATCTCTTCTCATGTTGATAATAGTTCCCCTTTGCTATCATTGGGCTTTATCTTGAGATGAAATAGATGAGTTAGGTAAGTTGCAATGCCATCTTTTGCTCCTAATGATAGTGAAATGTCAACAATCTTCATTCTTCTATGTTTCCCATACAAGTTGAGTTGTTGATAGGTTTGGTTGATGATGACTATGAGTTTTGTCAAGGCAGATAAATTATTGATGGAATGACAATGAACAATCTTTGGTACAAGCCAAAATTGTTTTCATGATTCAAATTGGAATGAGAGAAAACATTACAATATAAAAGTCCAAAATGATGTTCATTTCACATTCCCAATGTGACTCTTCTTACTCCTATAGGAATGGAGAACTTATTGAATAAGATGAAAAATAAGACACCTATATTAGACACCAAGGATTAATAACAATTATACACAATATTGTTACATCCCCCCTTAATCTGTAAGGGCCTTTGTCAAACCAAGCATTCCTCTGAACTTTTTAATTTTTTTTTGTGTAAGCATTTTTGTCAAGATGTCTATTGGTTGCTCTACTATTGGAAATGTTGCAACTTGACATTGCCATCTTTCACATAGTGCCGAATTAGATAAAATTTGGTATTAATATGCTTAGTTTAGTCGTGAAAGACTAGATTCTTTGCCATCTAGATTGCAGAAGTGTTGTCAACTATGAGAGGTGTTGATGAAACTCGTTGTTCTTGCAAATCTGAAAGAACCCTTTTGAGCCACAAGATCTCTCTAGTTGACTCTAAAGCGGCCATATATTCTATTTCTACTGAAGAAATTACCAACACTGATTACTTCTTGTATTTCCAACTGACAACTGTTGTTACTAAATTCATCAAAAAACTTGAGGTGGACTTTCCATCTTCACGATTGCCAACATAGTTAGAATCATGATACCTAACTAGTTTGAAGTCTCCTACCCTAGAGTATTTGAGTCCAAAATTATGTGTTGCTTTGAGATATTCGATGACCCTTTTTGCTGCTACCCAATGACTATTTCTGGGTTGTTGCATGAATCTTGAGAGGACACCACTACAAATGATATATTTGGTCAATTTGTGGTCACATAAGTTAGACTTCCAATGAATTGTCTATAAATCTGTTGAATCTTTAGATGTCAATTTGAGATTTTATTCCATGGGCATGCTGATAGGCTTACAATCTTCCCTTCTGAACTTGCTCAAAATGTCACCAACAAACTTCTACTGTGCGATGAAGAAATATTTTAGTTTTTGAATTACTTCAATACCCAAATAATAATGAAGATAACCCAAATTAGTCATTTCAAAACTTTTCATCAACTCTAATTTGAATTTTACAATGCACCATTCATTTTTCCCTATGATGAACAAATCGTCAACATACACCACCACAAATACAAGTATTTTAATGAAAAGAGTTGCATCTTCAAACTCAAAACGATTGAAGTTCATGTCCATGAAGTGTTCAACTAGTTTGTCATACCATGCTTGAGGGGCTTGTTTCAAACCATACAACTATTTTTCCAGTTTGCACACTTTGTGCTTTTGTTCATTTACTACATAACCTTCGAGTTGTGTCATGTACATAGTTTCCTTGAGGTCACCATTCATGAATGCAGTTTTGACATCTATTTGGTAAATTTTTTATCCATTGTGAGCTACCAAATCCAACATAATTTGAATGGTAGTCCACTTTGTTGTAGGTGCAAAGGTTTCATTGTAGTCAATTCCTTTTTTTTTAGCATACCTCTTTACGACAAGCCTTGATTTGTGCTTGTCAAGTGAGCCATCAACCTTGTATTTGTTGCGGTAGACCCACTTTCAACCAATATGTTTGTAGCCATATGAAGGATCAACCAATTTCCAAGTCTCATTTTTTACCAATGCATTGTACTCATCTTTCATTGTTTTTCTCCAAGATTCAAGCTTCTCACTCTATTTGAAAGATGTTGGTTTTGAATCAAATGTGACATCGAGTTCTTCTTCTGGAGAATCATTCAAGGTGAACTTTTTAATTTTATCTTGAATTTCTTCAGGGGACTTGTCTGATTGTGATGTGGTTGCATGTGCACTTCTTGTGCATGTTTTTCCAACTTCATCATGTCTCACATCTTTCAATTTTTGAATGGCCCATTTAGGCACCTATTTTTGTGTTTTAGGTACTTCAAATTCATCCTTTGAAGTTTCATCACTGTCTGTCCTTTGTTATGATGGCCCCTATTCATTATCTGATGATGTTCATTCTCCCCTTCAGGAGGAGTTTCAATCTCATGTATAGGAGACAAAAAAATCAATGGATTCCCAATTGTGTGTCCTCCACTCATCTGTAACATCCATATCACTCTCTCTATAAACATCAAACTTTGCATACTTGTCAACTTAGTTGCCGATCAATATGCTTTGTCTTTTACAGTCTCACAAAAGACAACTTATCTTGAAACAAACTTCTTCTCTTTCTCATAGTATATCCTGTATGCCTTGGAGGATTAAAAATATCCCAAGTGGATGCATTTTCAATTCCTATGGTACAAATTATTTCTCTTCTCCTTTGGAATCAATGCATAACAAGTAGATCTAAAAATTCAAAGTTGTCACACTCAAGGAAGATGACCACACCACATTTCATATGGAGTCTTGGATTCAAGAGTTTTTGATGGTGATTTGATGTGAAGGTATACTATTATTTTAGTTGCTTCAACCAAAATTTCATATTTATCCTTTCGTAGTACAACATAGCATGAACCATATTCATCAGAGTTATGTTCACTCTTTTTACAACTCATTTTGTTACAGAGTGTAAGGAACTGTGAGATGGTGTTTGATCTCGTTTTGCTTGAAATAGGATTCAAACTTATTTGAAGTGAAATCACCACCATTATTTGTCAAGAGCATCTCGATGCAGGTTTAATCTTCATTTTCAATCATGTTTCAAAACTTTTGGAAAGTATCGAAGGTTTTTGATTTTTTCTTCATAAAATATATCCATGTCATCTGGTTGTAGTAATCAATGAACAACAAGAAATACTTATGACCACCAACGGAGAAGATTCAAAAAGAACATAAGTTTGAGTGAACCGGTTGCAAATTTTTGTTAGATTTTTATTATGACCTCGGGAATGGTTATCTTGTGTGTTTAGCCAAGATGCATGCTTCATAATTTTCATCTAATTTTACGAGCAACGTAGGCATATAAATAAAACCATTATTTTTCAATACACAAATATTGTTATAGTGAGTGTGCCTAAATATTACATGCCACAACATGTTTGGAGACATTATGTCTTCCACGAGATGAGCATAATTCATTGAATTTGATGGCAACAAGGCCATTCCATTCTATTGGATAATGGTGATGTCACTATCATGATAAAAATTGTCAATTTTGATCATGATAGTGACATCACCATTATCCAATAGAATGGAATGGCCTTGTTGCCTTATGAGCACTAGGGACAATAAGTTTTGTTTCAATTGAGGAAGGTAGAGGACATTTTAGAGTTTGAAATATGGAAGCCCTAAACACTTGAGTCTTATTTTACCTCTTCCTTGTGGTTGCAGACTTGATCTATCTTCTACAGATACCACACCATAACTTTCTTCACTGAAATCCTCAAAGAAGTCTCTTCATAAAGTCATATGTAGAGTGGCACCAATATGAAGAACCCAAGTGTTAAACCATGTAGAACTGACTAAGACACTATTTACTTCATCATCTATATGGAAAACACACATCCATTGGTGAATTGGGCAGAGTGATTCTTTTGTTTTATTTGATTTTTTCTCTTTCTTCTTATGATATGCTTCAATTTTGTCCCATGGAGTTTTGAATTTGTGACTTTCATGGCTTCCTTTTCTGTCACACCATTTTCAATAGAGGTTTTGTTTATCATTCTATTTTTGACCACCTTGATTTTCATTTTTTTCACCTTTTTCCTTGTACTTCTTGTACTTGGTATTGTCAAAATATGCTAGTAGGAGATCTTCTGGTAGAGTGAGTACACATGTATTATGAAAATCAATAACCTTGATTGTATTCAAAAAAGAACAAGAAGATGTGCAACAATTGCATAATGTATTGAATTGCCTTCTGGTTTGCACTAATCAGCTCTATCATAATAGCATGGTGAAGAGGAATATAAAGGAGTAGCAGGAGTTAACTCATTGGAGAACTCAAGATGTAATTGAGCGTAACTCACTGTAGAAGTCAAAAGAGAACTCATAGTGGTACTCAACTAAACTCCAAGAGGAACTCACCTTCTCACCCTCTTAACCTCTTCTCACACCTAAGTAAGCCAAAACTACAAGTGTAAGAATTATCCATTTAATAATTAAATGGAATAATGAATATCTTACACCAATACTCCCCCTTAAGTGTAGCGTAGGTGGGTGAAAAAGAAAAGATGGGTCCCAACAACAATCCCTGATGAGGTACCCACATACAATGCAACTCTCAAAAGTGGAGTAAAAGGAAAAAACCCAGAGGGAAAAAACTCCCCGCCGCCCTCCCCCTGCCCATGCCCCCCCCCCCCCCCCCCCCCCCCCCCCGCTCCCCGAAAAAAAAAAGAGAGATAAATAAAAGAAGTTGGGAATAGAAGGCCCACTCCGACACCCTCCCTTAAGCATAGCTTAGGTGGGCTATAAAATTGGGCCCTGACAACGAGGCCTGATGAGGTACCCAAGTACATAGTGATGATCCCAATATCCTATAAAATGTGAAAGATGTGTGCCTTCATAAAGAAGAGAGAGAATGTATGCACAGAATGTCACATGATGAATGATGTAGTAGGTCCCTCTGCAAAAAATATTATCTTTTCCTTTTGAAAGAAAGAAACCATGATCTATCAAACTATTGAATTCTCACTCAAGTGAAGTGTAGATAGGAATCATGATGTAGATATCTAAAAAATGATCAAATGTCTCCCTGCTAATGCTTGAATGTGCTAAAGTCTAATAAGATATCATAGGACTAAATGTAGAAGATGGAAATGAAGAAGAAAATAATGAAAGAGAGAGAACAACTAGCGAAAAACATAGACATGGCACATTCACTGAAGGGATGTCCATGGGAATAGGAGAACAAGGCTAAAAAACTATTGAAACTGAAGATTGGTCTACAAATGAAGCACTTAGATCTGCAAGATGAATATCCATAGGAACACATGAGTGATCAATACTCTCAATATGTATACTCTCACTAAAATTAGTAAAGTCCTCTGAAGTGCAAGTTTGTGAAGGCTCTGAAAGAGAAACAATCTACATAGGAATAAAAGTAGAATCTACAATAGGACAACCAAGGTCTATCAAAATCCCATCCTGTAGTGGGGGCTTGACATGAGGAAAATCACTATCCAACATAAATGTATCACCACAAGAAATAAAAGCATGAGGAGAGAGTATAATAGTCTTAGAAGAGACAATAGGAAGCAAAGGAGGAGGTGTGACATAAATCTCTGTAGGATCACCGAAAATACTCTTTAGTATGCTCCATATAGTGCATGGACACTTTGTATGTTCCACATGGCAATGAAGATCCATGGAAACATGAAGTAACAGAGTGGCAAAAACCTTGTCACAAGTATTAACCCACTTATTGAATCGAACATGATCAGTGGGTGCAAGAATTTGTCTATATAAGAATGGAATATGATTCTTGTGTGTGAGCAAGTGTTCCATATAAACATGCCATGAAGCATAATTATCCTTCCCAAGAAGGATCACTGGAGATGAAACAACTCTCCTCATCTAGAATCTCTCAAATGAGGTCAATATGACCAATAGAAGACACCAAAAAAGTGCACAAATGCACAAAATACTCTACAATTAACCCCCTAAATCACACTCATGAAATGGATGTTGGGCCCAGCCAAAAATGCATCAAAATGAGCAATCAGTGCTGATGTACGTTGCAGAAACTAGTGTGCCCATAAACCCCTGAATATGGCACTTTATAACTTGAGTGCATTTTATGAAACAAAATATACTAATGGAAAGAGGATGAAAAAACATACACTTTTGAGAAAAGTGGTACTCAATTCTGAGTTACCAATCAAAAGTTATAGCAAAATACTTTTTTCGTCATTAATGGTCTATTTAATTAAATTTACACAAAAGATTAAAAAGTCTGTCCAAACAAAGGCAAAGATAGCCTTCCAACCACTCATTGGAACGAACACATAATGATAGACCTCTTCAAACAATCTAAGGTCAAAAATTGCCCCTTCTTCTTAGCCTTATGTGCACTCAAGCGAAAAACAACTCACTGAAGGCAAAATAAAACATAGACATAAAAAATAATAACTAAAAATTAGCTAATTTTAAAAGCTTTTAGGGCAGAATAATTAGAAAATGATTAAGACAAATTAAATTTTGACTTATCAAGGAGAAGAGCAAATTGTACGACGCCAATGGAGGAAGGAAGCTTGCTGGAAAAGTTTGTAAGTGCATTTTTCTGGTAGAGTGAGCACACAAGTATTCTGCAAATCAATGACCCTGATTTTATTTATAAATGAATAAGAGGATGTGCAAAAATTGCATAATTTATTGAATTGCCTGCTAGTTCGCACTAATTAGCTCTATTACAATAGCATGGTGAAGAGGAATATAAAAGAGTAGGGGGAGTTAACTCACTGGGGAACTCAAGATGGAACTGAGTGTAATTCACTGTATAAGTCAAAAGAGAACTCAAAGTGGTACTCAACTGAAATCCAAGAGGAACTCACTGTGAACTTGCCTTTTCACCCTCTTATCACACCTAAGTAAGCTAAAACTACAAGTGTAGTAATTATCCATTTAATAATTAATTAAAATAATGAATATCCTACACCAATAGGTATTGCCTTAATTTTTAGAAGACGTGGCCTTGTTGGATGTTTTGGAAGAATTTTATTTGATGTAGCACACACTTTATCCCATTTTTTATTTAGTTTTTTTTCCAAAGAGCTTTTCTCTTTTTGCCATCTTTTCAACCAATTGATCAAATGTGAGAGTCTTCAACTGATTGCTTGCTTATAGAGACTCCAACTAGGTTGAATAATTGGGAAGAAGGAATTTTATGAATGCAGTCATATAGATGTCAATTTTGACACCCGTTACTTCTACATCATGTTTGATGGCATGTATTTTTGAAGTCAATCTCATCACATCACCATCTTTCAACTCAAGGTTAAACAACAATTGTAATTGTATGAATTCCAAATTCGAGTGGGAATCATATAGATCCTTCAGTTTTTGAAATGCTTCCCATGGATTTTTTCACCCCTGAATATGAGGAAACGCATCTCTGTCAACTAAGGCCCTCATCAAGGCCAGTGCTTTCTAGTTTTTCTATCTCTATGTCTAAATATCCTTTGCATTCCCTATTGGTTCAACTAGTTATATATCCCTGTCACAAATATCAAACCATAAATCATTGAAGATGAGTGTGTTCTTCACTTGCTGAGATCATTCTAATCAGTTGTCTTTGCCAATCAATTTTGTGCCAATGATATATTTGAATTAATGCATGGTTGTATATCCATATTCATTGTCTGATGAAGTTTCACTATCCTTTAGGAGGATTTTCAATCTCATAAATAGGAGACAATAGAAAATTAATAGATTCCCAACTGTGTGTCTCCCACTCATTGTTTGGAACATCCAAATCAATCTCTCTATAGACATCAAACTTTACATACTTGTCAAGTCAACTCAGATGTTGATCAATGTGATCTATCATTTGCAATCTCATAAGACAACTTCTCTTGTGATAAAAAACTTCTCTTTCTCTTCGTATAGCTTGTATGCCTTGGATGATTCAAAATATCCCAAGTGGATCTGAAAGTTTGAAGATGTCGCATTGAAGGAAAATGACCATACCATGTCTCATATAGAGTCTTAGATTCAAGAGTGGTTGATGGTGATCTATTGTGGAGGTATACTATTGTTTTAGCTGCTTCAACCTAAAAGTGCATATTTACCCCTTTGTAGTACAACATAACATGGACCATATTCATCATAGTTTTGCTCATCCTTTCTACAACTCCATTTTGTTGTAGAGTGTAAGGAACTATGAGATAGTGTTTGATCATGTTTTGCTCAAGATAAGATTCAAAATTATTTGAAGTGTATTCACCACCATTGTCTGTCCTAAGTCTGGATGCAAGTTTGAGCTTCATTTTCAATCATGATTCAAAATTTTTGGAAAGTCTCAAAGGTTTCTGATTTTTTCTTCATAAAGTATATCCGAGTCATCTTTTTGTAGTGATCAATGAACACTATAAGTACTTATGAACACCAATGGAAAGGATTGGAAGAGAACACAAGTCTGAGTGAATTGGTTGCAATTTTCTACCAACTTTACACTATGACTTTGGGAACGGTTCTCTTGCATGTTTATCCAAGATGTAGGATTCACATTTTTCATCTGATTTTATAAGAAATGTAGGCTTGCCAACAACACCATTATTTTTTAATACATGAATGTTGTTACAGTGAGTGTGCCTGAATCTATCATGCCACAATATGTTTAGAGACATTCTATTTTCCACAATTTGAGCATAATTAATTGAATTTGATGGCGCACCCTTGAGTTTGATTAGTCTCCCTTCCTCATATCTAGTCAAGATGGATGCATTGTCACTTTTCCTCTTGATAGTGACATCACCATTATCCAATATAATGGAATGACCTTGTTTTATGATCACTAGGAACAACAAGTTTCATTTCAATTGAAGAAGGTAGATTAAATTTTAGAGTTTAAAATATGGAAGCCCTAGACACTTGAGTTGTATTTTACCTCTTCCTTGTGGTTGCATACTTGATCTATCTGCAAGGTGTACCGTACCACAACTTTATTCACTGAACTCCTTGTTATCAATATGAAGAGCACCCTTTTTGAAGAAATGCAAGAAAACCTTATCTTAAACTGATACAATGGGATCCTCTCAGAGTGTGGGTGACTCTAATGTGAGAAGAACCTGTAGAGAGGGCTGGTTCCCTTTGATCTATCACCTAAACTAATTTCTTGCTTGGAAAAGGGAAAGAAATTGACAATAATTCATGAAAACATATAAAATAAGGTGATGCACCAATGTTTTGGACACTTATAATTTTACATGACACACTATTAGACATTTTCCAACCTATCAATATTACTTCACTCACTCTTTGATCAACATTCACAACTGTATTTCACAAAAAGGCACAAACTAGATATCAATTTAGCATGGGAGGTAGATTTTAGGTCTTTTACACTAAAAACCAATCAAAAAAATATCTATGGAACTTATAATTACTTTTGATAACTACAAAACACTTCATCAAAGTGATAAAACTTAGATGGAGGCAAAGGAAATCAAACATTCACTTAACCACATTAATGAATTCATAGATCACACTTCAATTCAACTTGAAAAAGGAGGAATTTTAGTCTTTTATTGCATCAAATAGGTGAATAAATTTTTTTGGAAGCCTTTAGGCATAATAAAAAAAGAAAATATTCTATTACATTCTAGAAAAATTGAATTCATATAGCCATGAAATGTTTGGAGATAAAGCAACCCCAAAGTAGGGGACTTCAAACTTGGTCAAAATCTCCTCCAAAAGTGCTACATAGAATTTTCATGATCTAAAACTTGGTACTTCATAGGGTGGCATGGATTTATAGTTTTACAATGTTTATGGGGCTTAGGAGACTTATCATAATGTTTGGTCAAGCTTAGAGCACTTAGAGAGTGCCTAGATTTTTGCACCAACTCTTATATTTTAGTCTTCTTGTCTTATTTGATGAATGAGTCTCGCTCTATATATGTATGAATTTATGTCCCTTAAATTCCTTGGTTTTAACCCTTATCTATCTTATTAATGAAGCTTGAACACTTGGCACAAGTTTTTTGTAAGACTCTTTCAACTCCTTTTGACTTTATCTTCAAATGAAGTGTTGGAAGGAAGGAGAGTCCTTCTTGGAGCTTGAAGACCTTTTAAAATATGTTTATCATTCATTAAAACTATCCCATTAATTATTAAAATTCTTTAATATGGCGTACCATTTCATGAAATAACTTTCTAAGACCTTAAGAAGAGTTATATGTAATTATTTAGTCTTCTAGTTCTAAGAAACTCTCATTTTCACTAAGGCATAGAAGGTAAAATTGATTATTTATTAAATATTACTTCTAGTATTAATAAATCCATAATGGAAGGCTTCTTGAGGTCATACCAAACCTAGGATAAGGTTATTTAATGCATCAAACAATGAACAAAACCTGAAACAACACCAAAACTATGCATTTTTAATGAACTCCTTGTATCCCTTTTTCAAGAAAAGCTCCTTGTATGGGTGAAATTGGAAGTGATGATGAGAAATTTATACTTTTTAAAGGTATCCTATATCCTTCCACATATCCATACCAAATTTTGTGGCCAAATTCCAAGTGTAGGCATGTTTTCTAGCACCTTTTCCTTGCCAAATTAAGCCTAATTAGCCCTTTTATCCTTAGAAAGACAAATATTTCACCTGGGAGGTCACACATGTGTGAAACCTCCAAAAAATGTTTTATTAAATTTTTCCATGCTCCCACCATGTTTCATGTCAAATTTGGTGGTCTGAAACAACTTGGAGGTACTAGATCCATGAAATGGCCTTTGGAAGGCTTGCCTTTTTGAGGCATTTTCTGATTGGCATAAAAGAATTGAATGGTTTGGGATCCTATGGATGATTTATTATATTTTATTGAGTTTTATCAGGTATAAAAATTCCCAATATATCTTCCAAATCAATTGGTGTCCTTATACATACTCAAGAACACTTTTTTTAGACTTAAAACATGAAAAAGTACAATTTTTATACTATTTAATACAAAAGAAGCTACAACAAAATTACATGTGGAAGACCCTCTGAGAGTATAATACAATATATGGTAGGTTTTAGGAGGAAAATATGTCGTTTTGTGGGGTTTCCAACTCAATATCTACAAACTGATTCAAATTGGGGTTTTAGGAGGGTTTCTAGTAGTTTTCACCCTTAAGGATGATTCATAAATATGTGACATCCAACCTATGAAAAAACTCCAAAAAATTGTATTTAAATACCCCCTATAACATCAAATAAATCCTTGAGGTCCCAAGATAAACCTCTTTATTGGTGTGAGCATCCAAACTTGGCCTCTCAAGTTGATTCTTGCATTTTGTGCACCTTGTCTTGATTTTGAACCCAAAAATGGCTTCCTCATGAAAATCTATACAAAAAAATAGATTAAACATATCTAATATATCCCCATGAACATGTTTAAATTATTTTTAATGGTCATTTTGTGTTGGAAATGGAAATGATCCCCTCTTGGGCAATAGGCCTAGTTTAGGCTAGTGGGGTTTGATTGCAAATGGCCACTCAACATCAGTTATGAATTGTTTCTCATCATTCCTGGGCTCAATTTATGTTCTTTCACTCTCAATACACATTAAAACATCTCCAAGTTTCCCAAAGTGTTACCAAGACAATCAACACTCCTTTTAACCACTTTTTCACCATTTCCGACATTCATGTTTGCCTTAAATTGGCCTACCTATGAGACGAAATAGAGGATAGTTTACCAATTTTTCCATGAAAACAAATTATATGTGGGTTTTACTTGGGTCATTATTACCCTATGTAAAAATTTTAGGTCAAAATGACCTCTCTAGCACCTTCAAAACTCAAAAACCCCAAGGCAAAATTTTAGACTATTGACTGTGTGGAAAATGGGCATATGGATTGTGTATTACATCAAAAAATCACTCCATGCTCCAAATTTAATGATGAACATAAAGTGAGGTGCATACCAATGTATTTGAGGTGTTCCTAAACATGTTTTCACCCATAATTTTAACCAAATTTCTTAACTTACACCCTTCATACTTGGCAGGCCTACGGTAGGTTATATGAATGTGATGTTTTACTTAGGAATGACATTATAGGTATATACTTACATGGTTAGACCCTGAATCCTTGATTTTATATTTCCATGGATTCATCTATGTTCCTTTCCTTGTATTCATCTTCAGCGTACAACTAGCTTGATGTCTCTAATGCATATGAAGGCCTTTCTAGGGCTAGTTGACTATGCAATCTTGGAAGGTATAGAATTTATGTGTACCTTGGAAACATCCATGATATGTTTTCTATAATAAAATGAGGGTATCATCATTATTTTGAGGTTAATTTCAATGTTTTCATAAACCCAATTATCCATGCTAACTCTTTCAACTAATGTCCTTGTATTCATTAGACCTGACTATAGACTGTAACCTAACATGGAACTTGAGCGTCTAAGGCCATTGCGGATGGTTTTATGGAATATAAACCATAATTTATATTTAACATATCTATAATTCATCCTCCAGCATCATCCTTTGTGCTTTCATGAGGTTACCAACCTTTAGAAGCATCAAATTCACCTATGCAGGTTTTGGGGATTGAGGGTTTAAACAAACCTTAGAGGTTTGCAGACATGCCC
This sequence comes from Torreya grandis, assembly GCA_037957365.1. NCBI lineage: Eukaryota > Viridiplantae > Streptophyta > Pinopsida > Cupressales > Taxaceae > Torreya > Torreya grandis. The sequence goes on from JARHVA010000556.1 coordinate 1,278,822, forward strand.
TCTATAAATTCCTTGAGCATAACTTATCATTGAATATATTTGGATACCTTTAAAAATATTTTATAACCCCTATCATATTCAATCCTAGCTTGCAACTATCCATTTGACACTCATAATGCACATGAAGGTTATTATAGGGCTAGTTGACTGTATTGCACTTGAAACCCTACATATATTTAACCTTGAATGTAGCTTGACTCATATTGGCTTCAATTGATGACCATGAATTCAACCCAGGTGCTTATGATCAAGGATAACTAAGGGTTAAAGCTTATGCATCAAAATCCTTTGTTTTCTTTGAATAGACCAATCTTTCACTGAAACCCTGTCTCCTCTTTTACTCCCAATTTGCTTAGAATTGTGGTCTTAGACTATGTGGAATGTATTTGTTTTCACCTTCATCCTTGTCCATGGTTTTATAATTCATTCATGGATGGAAATTGGAAACCAAAACCCCCATTTGACTTGATCATTGAGCCACTGAAATAATCATGCTGCTTCCCTTCTTAAAGTCTGCTATGGTGACTGTAGTGTAGGTGTCATTTTGCCTTTTTAGTTGAGTAGGGTGGTGAGTCATCCTATATACATGTGTTTTGGACCTTTTTTATGGATTAGTTCTTTCTATTAGATATCTATGAACTTGACCATTTCACAATTTAGACTAAGGGAGTGACCTTTTAAACCCCTGCAACTTAACTTCTTTTTCCCATGATTGAATGTAGGTGAAGGACTTATGTGAGAGGTTTTGTTTTGGATTCAAATGCATAAGCTAGGGCCTATTGAACATCATCATTACTCAAGGATCTAATTAGAGGCTCCATAGTGATATGAAATACAACCTTCTTCTCAACTACCTTCATAAACCATGTATTGATCAACCTTGGACTGTAGGTAAAGACCTCTATACAGAATGTAATGAGGTATGAAGTGAAGGACATGACATAATAGAAACACTCAACCCCAACTCATTGTATTAGTCATAAAAATCACTCCACCATTTTCTTTAACAATGATTTCCACCTCTCCAAGCTCATTCCCTCATTTGTTAAGCCTCCCAACGGAGGTGGATGTAGGTTACTTTTATTGATGGCTATAGGTTCTCATGATGAGTCCCTTTCCTTCTTGAAAAACCCTTAACAACTTGATCACATATCCCCTAAGCATAAAAAATCCTTCAAAACAAAACATCATTATCCTCATTCAATTATCCATGCTTAGAAACTTGACCATGTATTGCCAAACTATCTAGAACCCTGTCAAGTCCTTATATCTCCTGACTGTAAGTGTTCATTTATACTGCTAAAGGTGAGGGTACCTTGTATTAGTCCTCATTTTATGCTCTTGGACTCTGTTGAGTTTTTCAAGTCTCATTAAAGGATTGAATCATTCTCATGTCAAGTTTGGAGTTATACCATAATGCTCACTATCAAGTCTAAAATGTTCACCTTTCTTGAAACTAGTAGGTATATCTCTTTTGGGCCATGAGGACATGTAGGTGGTTATATAAAGTTAAAAGACACTAATATCCAACTCTCTTGATATGATTTTTTAACCACTAGTCCAAGCCATCTCAATAGCCTTGAAGCCCTTGGGTATACCTTCATGACATGTTAGAGCTAGACTATGAGGTCATATTGAAGATTCAAAATTTTATGGAAAACATTGAAAAAGGGTAGTGAACAAACATCAAAGTTTGAGACCTTAAATCATCTAGTTCCTCTAGTCATATCCACACTCTTTTTTTCAAGATTCAACCGCTACAAGAGGGTCACTGAATGGAACCATCTAGACTAGTATAAACCCTCTTTTGATCCCTCATGAAAATCTCCAAAAGGTTGTAGGGTCTCTGTCTTATATCCTTCAGGGAAATTATCCCTAAATTCTCCTTCATGTGTGTATCTTGATAGTGCACAATGTATGGGCTACTCCAATCCATTATAGACTTCATCAAAGCCTCTTAATGGATGATTTTCACCTTGTGTTTCTTCAAATCAATTACATGCTCCTTTACAACATGTTCATTCCCTTGTGAAACACTTGTAGATGACATTGTAGTAGCAAAAAGGGTAGTAGATTGGAGTATGAACCACATAAATAGTGCATAGCCCTCTAATCACTCTTGAAACCCTTTCAAAATCTTCAAATGAAACTCTTACATCATGGAAGGATTCTTGGAAAAACTCAAATTCTTTGTCTTAACATGATTAACTTCCTTTAAAATACTTGTATGTGACTCCAATGTTGCAGGCATATAGGTGAAGATGCTAGCTCAAAACATGAAAACATATAACATTGAATGACTGACTACCTATGTTGAGTCCTTATGGAAGGAAACCACTCAATATTATACATGCCTCCTCTTTGAATGTTCATAGGATATCATTCTTCATCCACCATAGTGACAAGTGAATGCAAGCATGGGTGACTATCTGTTTGCATTTGAGAGCATGATATTGACTTGTAATGACCTCTGTCATGGTCCATGGAATCAAATGTATCAATGTTTGAACCTAAAATAAAATCTTCTACCTTGATCACTCCTTGATACTATGATACCAATTAGTCTCTCTAGAAACTGAAGGTACTCATTCTTGAATGTATGGACTATGGCAAAAAACATGGTATGAGGAGTTTAAGGCTTTGGTAAGAGTTCTTTAGTATCTTATAGCTTGGTTCTTACTTAAACAACTAGAAAAAATATATCATCACTGTGATTTGATATGAATATTGAAATCAATCTTCAATAAATTCACTTATACCTTGTCGAAGAAACACACTCAATTTAAACTCTCTTAAAGAGACACACTCAGAATGAAAACTTGTGAACTCTTACTTGAATGAACCAGGTGTATCATGAATTATATAATCCATTTATAACCTATGAATATGAAAAAATATGATGAAAAATTCATATTTTTATTCAAAACTTACCTAAAAGACCACTTAGAAAAATAGATAAAGGAACATGATTTTGTGCTATAAATACCTTCATAGAAGGAGTTTTCAAATGATAATAAGAAAAAAAGGAGCCTAATGACCCATAAAATCATCCATAAAAACCATTCCTCTCTATTTTTTATATATATTGATAAACATATCCAAGAGCAGACCCTTCTTGGATGCATAGGCTATAGTGATGTGTTGGTACTCTTAGCGATTGTTCATAAAGATGAGGCCACCAATCCATGAAATGATACCAATAATTTATATATTAATCATACCCATAACAATTTATAACTTTTTACATCCTAATTCTCTCTCCTCTTTGCATATCAAGCTTTTAAAAATTACCCTTCTAGGCATGCCAAGAAGGTCAATACTGGAGCAAAGTTAGTTTTTTAAAAATTTTCACTTAAAACTTCCTCCAAACCATTGATATAACCCTATAAAGACCAAATTAATAATATATGATGATTTTCTCACAAAAAATCTTTATAAACCAACATGAATGCTTTAAAAGGCCTATTTTTGCACTAACAAACTATTTTCACCAAGGAGATATAATTAAAATTTTGTAAAATGTATTCCTAAGTTTTTTAAATGTATCATTAGATGAATCAAGATGGAATCAAGCTTATTATTGGTCAGATTCCATCAAACCTTCTCTAGATGGCACAAAATGGTCAGAATTGCATAGAAATGAGTCAAGAAGTTAGTCTAGAATGTAATCAACCTAATTATCCATATTTTAGGAATATAATTATCTTGAAACATTTTATGACACTCAAAATGATACTTTAGAATCTTCTCACCACTGAAAATGGCTCAAAAAGGCCTAAAAATGACTAAACAAGCATAATACAAATGAAAGACAGGATCTTAATTCACCTAAAAAACCTTAAGACCTATTAATCATGGATTCTAATAATCAATTTATAAATTTTTCAAGACCAACTTACTGATTCACAAGATAAATTGGCATGATATACAAAGTTTCAAATGGTAGGGGTGACAATTTGACCTGTGAGGTTAAAATAATCAACATTTTGGAGACTCAACTAGGAAGCATGCTTGATATGCTTGAGAACTAAAACATTAACATGAATTTTAGACTCATAAACAATGATAATCCTGATCTATGAATTCAAGTACATATTTTGACATGAAACATGAAAACCTATACCTCCAAAATAAGGAAGGAAACACACAAAAGAAGGAAACTAATCTAAACAAAGAAAATGTGCAAATAAAGCACTTATTTAGGGCAAAATAAAAACAAACTAATGTGTTAGGACAACACTTGGATAAAATTAAACAAACTAATTATGTACAATAAAGTTAGCTCTTTAATAATAATGTTTTAGATGTATCCCATTAACTGGGATTGAAAGCTTCTCACCATCCATCTTTGCAAGTTAGAAGGCATTGTGAAATTTGTAGCTAGAGATTCTGTATGGGCCACTCCAAAGGGAGTCAAACTTTATATGCCTTCCTGGTTCAGCTCTATCCTCATCCCACTTGAGGACCAAATCTTCTTGTTTAAAACTTCTTGAAGAAGCTCATTTATTAATGGATCTCTTCACTTGTGCTTGGTGAATTTCCATGGCTATCATGGACTGAATTATTATCTCTTCTAGCTCTGTAAACCCAACATACCTGATCTCTATTGGTTCATTCTCTAACAAAGTTGATGCATTAGTTCTAAAGTAGGAAACTCAAGAGAAATGGGTAACCTTGCTTCCTTACCATATACCAACTTGTATGGAGAGATGGATATTGATATTTTATAGATGATATTATCAGCCTATAGAGCTAAATTCAACTTGACATGCTATGACCTCCGATTATCTTCAATAGTCCTTATGATTTTTAATAGGTTCTTATTTGTGGACTCAATAAGGCCATTTCCTTGTAGATAGTAATTTGATGAAGTGCTAAGATAAACACCATGTTGAACAACTCATTAGCTAATCCTAGTTCCCACAAAAGCTATGGCATTCTCAGAAATAATGGTTGAAGGAATTTGAAATCTAGTAAGCAAACCTTCATATAAATCTAGAACATTTGTCTACGTTTGCTTCTTTCAATGCCACTACTTCTATCCATCTAGTGAAATAATCTATAAAAATTAGTATCCATTTATGACGTGAGCTAGAAGGAGGATTGATAAGGCCAATAAAGTCTAATCCCTATTAGATAAAAGGTTGGTTCACCATAATTGGTTAGAGAGGTAAGGCTGCAAGTTTCACTTTTCCTACAAACATAACACATTGTTTGCATTTCCTAACCCATGCATGATAATCATCAAATATTCTTGGACAATAATACCCACCTCTCATGATCTTAGGGGTTGTAGTTCTTACAAAAAAATGTCCTCTACCATGTCCATCATGAAACTCTTCAAGTAATCTTTGTGTTTGGCTTGGTTGTATACATCTTAGCAACATGCCATTGATATCTTTCTTGAACAAAATGCCATCAACAAGAAGAAATGTAATCGATTACAATCGAAAATATCTTCTTTTTGAAGTACTTAGATGAGAAGGATAAATACTATCTTGGAGATATCTTACCAAGTCATGAAACCAATTGAAATGTGATGTATGATCAACTTCAACCTCTTCATCATTTGACACCAAAACTACCTCATTTTCTTCTTGCAAGTCTTATGCTAGATGTTCACAAAGTCCTTTGCCTCTAATCAACTTTGTGACCTTGATTTCCACATCATACTCCATTACCTTCATTATCCAACTAGCTCTCTTCTCATTTATATTTTTTTTCAAAATAAACTCTTTGATGCTTGGATGAGCAACCATTAGGTGTATCTTATTGTTAGACAACAAGTATTTAAAATTCTTGAGAGAACTTATAATTGAAAGTACATGTTTTTCAAAAAAAAAGAGTACCTTGTTTCATACTCTTACAACCATTGAATAAAGGCTATTAGCTACTCCAAAGCCTCATGATTGTATTGCATAAGAATACCTGAAATGGTGTCCATGTTAGCATAGGTGTAAAAAATGAAATCCTTTGTGAAATCTGAATTTATGAGTGTAGGAGTACTAGATATGGCCTTCTTAATCTCCTCAAAACTCTTTACTCCTTCCTTAGACCAACTAAAACTCTGATTCTTCTTTAGCATGGCTGTAAGTGGCTTAGCTAAAGTGGTAAAATCTGAAATATATCTTATTATAAAATTGATTTTATCTAAGAAGCTTTGCAAACCCTTTTTGTGCTTAGGCAAGGAAAGTGCAAGAATTGAATCTATCCTTTTAGAATCTATACTCAAACCATACTTTGAAACCACAGGCCTAAAGAGCTTACCTTCATGAACCGATAAGACATGTTTTTTGGGATTTAGAGATACCCCAAATTACTTACACCTCTCAAACACTTTCTTGAGGTGAATCATGTGTTCACTTGCACTGTTTGAAAACATGGTTATGTCATTGAAATAGACAAGTACAAACTGGTTAAGAAGGCCTTGGAATGCCATATACATGGATCTCTAAAAATTTGATTCAACATTGGATAAACTGAAGGACATCTTTCTATATGCAAATGTCCAGCACTTAGTAGTGAAGGATGTCTTGAATTGGTCTTCTTCCTTAACCAAAATCTGATTGTAACCACTATATCCATCCAACAAAGAAAACCTCTCTAAACTTGCAACCAACTGTAGAATTTGTTCCATAGATGGCAATGGATAGTGATCTTTAATGGAAGGCTTATTCAAATCCTAGAAGTCAACACATAGTCTAATCTCACCATTATTATTCCATACTAGAATAAGGTTTGCCACCCAAGTTTAGTGTTTGATTAGAAATATAATAGCTGACTCTATGAGCTTATGAAATTTAGCTCTCATTAAAGGCTCAAGATTTAGATTGATGGGCCTTTGTCTTTATCTCACTAGTTTAGTTTTAGCCTCTAACTCAATGGTGTGTTGAGCTAGACTTGGGTCAAATCTCTTGAGATCATTATATTGACATGCAAATACATCAACAAAATTTATACATAATTCAATGAAAGTTTCCTTCTGTGAAGGAGTGCATACCTTACCGAAATTCAAATTCTTACCAGTTACAATCTCCACATTGGCATAATATTCTTCTTTTGTTGACAAACATGACTTTTCCTTCGTTAACTCATCATCACCACTGAAAATGTTCTTAAGTGTGACCAATCCTTTGAGAAACTTATTTGTTTTCAGTTGCAAAATTTGATCACCATACTTCAACAAGTACTTTGATTGATTTCTTAAGGAAAAAATAGCCTCTTCTTGCAAGAACTTTAGAATTTGACTGTCATGTTCAAATACTTGTCAAATATCATGTTTATTTTGAATAGAAGGTGTTACAACCACCTTAATGTGTGACTAATTTTTTTCACTTTTTATATCAGCTGGGATACTAAATTATGTCCCAATGGTAGCCAACTATCTGTATATTTGTTCTCATCTCTTGGTATTGCCTGAATGTTGAAAGCTTGAAAATATTCAAGTAAGTCCCACACATTATGCTTATAAGATCTAAGAAATAACTTTTTTATATATTAAGACCTATTGATTGGTGAAATATAAGTTCACTATCACCAAAAACTTATAAGGTGTTGACTTTTATCTTCCTCGCCCATTGCAAACTGTGAACTAGTGCCTCATACTCTGTAATATTGTTTGAACAACCAAATTAAAAATTAATAGAAGATAAATACCTTTTATTTTATATAAAAATAAACATCATTCTAGTCCTACTACCATGCTTATTCCTTCCTCCATCAAATTACAATTGCCATAAACCTTCACTAGATTCATCATCCTTTACCATGGCTAGAATTAGTGCATCATTCTCATGAAGGCAATAAACACCAAGTCCCTCTTCTTAAATTAGATTATAAGGGTCATGCTCATGAAATTTAGAGGCCCAATCATCAAGGAAAAAAATTTGAACTCTATTTAAAGGTGATTCAATTTCCACTCCATTAGTTTTTAGCGCTTCATCCGAGATGACACAGTTAGTGTTTACAACACTTCGCATATATGGCTCCAAATGAAAATATGAAATAGGTTCAGAATGTATTTTTAACTTAGTACCAATCTTATTATTTTTTAACATCAAATATGTCTAATTTTTTCATAAGTATCCTCTAATCTTTGAGGTGAAGTCCCTTGAAAGACACATGGCAAAGTAGGGAGGCAAGTCAACCACAACTACATCTTATCGAATGGTAACATTGGGACAAACATGTAGTGTCAAATTTAGATATTTGATGATGTATAATATCTTTTTTGGTAACCCATATATTTTTAATACTCTCTTAGTATTTTGTTCATTAACAAGACCCAACTTATCTGTAATTTGCTTAGGCATAACAGTGCTACTGGCTCCAATATCCACCATACCGATATGAACCAAAGTTTCACCCATTATCAAAAAAAAGTATAAATAAGGAGTTTTATTTTATTTTACCTTAGTTTTTTTCACCTTTACCATCTTATTTACCTACTTTAATTATTGTTTTGTTGGCTGGTCTAAATTAATTAAGACAACACCTTCTTTTTCAATTGATTTTGGAGACAACTTAAGAGTTAGAAGCTCTTGAATGATATGTCCTTTTGTTCTAGAATAGAGAGAGAATATCACATGCTAATTCTGATGTTATACTTCTTCATTTGATTCACTATATCTAATTGAGCCCCACTAACCTTTGGATGCACTTTTTGAACCACTAATTGCTCATGAACTAAAGGTACTTGATGAACCTTTAAAGCCTCTGTATTTTGATTTTTTTGTGTTGTAGGGGAAACAAGTTGATCTTTGGTACTCTTATAAATAAAATTAAGAGTAATTGAAGCATTACCAACATATTGAGCCTCATAAATGGCTCTCTTTTTATCTCTAGTTACAACTACAACTTGACCACTTGTATTGCAAGTCTCACCACCCTGATTAAAATCAACATGATCATCCATTTGCCAATTAAAATTAATGGCATTAGGATACACTTAAACTTGTTGAGTTTATCTTTGTGGTACCAAACTTGTCTCTTGATATTGACCTCCTTGAAGAGAAAACTCTTATTGTGTCATTTGTGGCAAGTAATCTTGGTTTTGAGCATCATTAAGATTGGAGGGATGCCAACCTAAGTTCTACATTAAATTATTCTGAGGTGGGGTGGGAATAATAGATTTTTAAGTGGAAGATGCATTAAAATCAAGAGATACATATGGTTTATCTTGAGTTATGGATATTTGTGCTTGGTAGGGTGGTCTGCTCTCTCTAAACCGTTGATAAGGAGGCCTTTGATCTCTAAAGGGATGAAAGGTGGTTTGATTTTATTGTTGATAAGACCTATTAGCTTGATATTACTACCTTTTGAGTTGTACTATTTCATTTCCAAAATATTGTAATAAACCTTTCAACTCTCCAAGTTCATTAGTTTGACTAGAAGGGGCTACAACTTGGGATTGAGGAGATGGAATAGGAGATAATGATTGGATTTAAGGAGATTTAGGGGCTGAAATAAGCTTAAATTATAGGAATATAGTCATTGAAGTCCTTATAAAAATCTTACCAACTTGTATCAAACTTTTCTCTTCTCTTATTACAACCTCATAAGCATCTAGAAAGGTAATACCACCCATTGACTGTATCATCACACTTATGTCAGCGTTGAGGGATTTAAGATAGTAAAGAATGCATATTTAAGGGATTTAATAATAAACATAGGTATCCTAGTCCATGTGTTTTGGAATTTAAGGTTAAAATTAGACATGAACTCATGAGGAGCTCTTTTTATGGTAGTCAACTATTCAACTAAGGAGAGGTGATCCTATTTGTCCTCAAATTATTTGACTAAGGATACACTTAATTCATCCCAAGTAGAAATGGATTTTAGTGGGAGGTTTATATATCACTACAATGATTTTTATTTGAAAGAAGCAACAAGCAGTCTAATGGCTACATTCTCTTGAACATTATGAACTAAAAAAAGGTTATAAACATCTTTTATGTGCTTAATAGGAGTTGTTTGGAATTCTCCTAAGAAAAATGGGATACTCTTTTTAGATTTGGATTATGATATTTTATTATCCAAGTATTAGTAAATAAAACAAAGAAAAATGTATAAAGAAACTAAACATATCAAGCCAAACTATTCATGCGGGGGTTGTTAATGATAATGAAGAACAAAATGAAATAAAGTAATACTAGTTACCTTCCCAAATTGATTCCATCACCCAAGATAAACTTCAAACATGTTCTCCCCTTGATCAAGCATTCTTGTCTTTGTCAACAATGGTGGTAAAACTTCCCTAATGTCTCAATAGCACTTTGTAAAATCCAGGCTCAAACTAGAAGGAATATCTAATCTAGCCTATCAAAGAAGCTTATCCAAATGCAAATAACACAATAATAAAAACACAAATGACTTGTGGAGATATTTTAGCATTATAAGTATACATAATTTAAGTTAAAAAATGATGTTTATGGCATTTTTATTTATAGATTTTTGAGATTGGTTAGAATTAACCATGACCATCCATCTCAAGATTGAGATGTGTGGCCATGAATTAATCTAATATTTATAATTAAATCCATAAATATCTTCATCATGATTTGGGAAGAAGGGGAATTAATGAGGCATGGGAGGCATTAAAGAGGCATGTACGACCCATAATCCTGATATTTTATGCACTTATGGCCTAGGGATGCCTTTCCCAAAAAATGATATCACTTGATGATGCAAAAAATCATAATCAATTTTCAAAAAAAAAAAATTCTACAACCTCCATGGAAAATGCACTTAAGCTCTTGGTCTAACTTAATTATCCTTAAACAAGATTAATTAATGTTTTTACAAATTTTTGGAAATTGGCTCTCAATTAATCAGAATGGTCAGAAAGTCATATTATTGGGTCATAATTTAACTCAGAAAATATTAAAAGTTGATATTAGATGCATTGGAACCGTATTCCTATTTATAATGTTACCAAAACAAAATAACAAAGGTATGTGATGTGTACTAATGAATTAGAAGAAAAGAGTGATCTAGAGCACAAAAAGGCAAAATTATCATTTTGACTCAAAATGATCTGATCAAAGCTAGGTATCCCATAAAATTCATTGCCCCATTTAAGATATATTATCCTAAATTAGCACTTATAAATGACAATCTTGAACCATTTAGCATGTTTTATAGATTTTAACCTATAATATGCATTTGAGTGAAAATCGAGTAAGATTGACAATTTCAACACAAATGGTGTTAGGAATTGGATGTATACATTTTGCCCCTATTTGAGAAGGCATAACAAGACATTTAGGTGAAGTAAAATATTTTTAAATAAAATAATTATCAAGAAGAAATTTGAAATGACCCATGATGCCCCCTCAAGAGGACATACTAGGATGAAAGAGAAGGGTGGACTCTTGAAAAGAAAGGGACAATGAGAGATTAACCCATGGAATAGATCACATCCGAATGAGATAATTTTTACATGTATGGTTACCATAAATGATCAAAATATAATTAGAGGTATAATGGACCCCAAAGATAGGGGGAATGGAAAAGATTCAATCCAAACATATAAGTGACACACTTTGAATGCACCCAATTTAAGAGTGCAAGCTACATGCTTATATCATTGATCAATCCCAAGACAAGTTACAAATTAAAACATTAACATCATGGGAAGTAGTGTGGATAGCTTAGAATTAAAGGAAAAAGAGAACATGGTCTCCAAAAATATGATAAGAAGTACCCCATTAGAACAAATTTGAATGTGAGAAGATAGTTGTGCCCTAGTAGGGCTAATTTTGATCATTGATAAAGAAAAAATAATGGTTTGACCCTAAAGGGATGATTTTATTCTAATGTTTTTTAGATGTTCTGCCTCAACATGGGTGAATAGGCAAGAAAAATAGCTCAAGGAAATAACCTATGACATAGATTAAAATGAGTGGGTGTAAACATAGATGCGATGGTATAATGGGTTAGAAAGCCATAGAAAACCAAACATATGAGAATGCAAAAAGTGATGAAAGATATGAAAATAAGAATAAAATATAGTCGAGATGACCTTAATAGAAACTGAGCACTACCTACATAGTCTAGTAGACCTCAAGCTGATGTAGTTCTCCTAGGAAATGGGATAGAATGGAATGAGGGATGAAGAAAACTGACCAAAAATTGATTAGACTCATGATGTATGAAAAGAGATGCACATCTAAGTAGTGAGTTGAGTGATAAAATTCATGGTACCTAGATGCCTATTTTCATATCATGAGCCTATATTATGCATAGTGATCTTGAGAATTATTCATCGAAGCTTTGTTAACGTTTAAGACTTTGATACTAGAGCACAAAGTGCTTGCTATAGAAAAATAAATTAGACATAATACGTATGCATAACTTATAATGACATGGAATTTCAAGTATGTATATGGGGTTCAAATGTGAATACCTATAACTAAGGATAATGGTAAACAATGACCAAAACCATAGTTACAAATATTTATGTTTAAACAAAAAAGCAAAGGCAAAAAAAAAAGATAAACATAAATGAACCTAACTTGAGATCAAGATATGAACAATCAAGATGTAAGTAAGAATAAGAACATTTAAAAAATAAGATAAGAAAAACTTGATAACCTGAGATCGAGATATAAATAATCAAGATCTATGTGGACCATCAAGATGTACTTGGAAAATAAAACAAAGAAGTAAGAAAATAAAAAAAAGACCAAATGGGAAAACAAAATACCAGACAACAAACAAAAAATAAACATATGTTTTTGTCATTTTTTAAGCATCTCAACTTGATTGAGGATTACGAGACATAGAATGGTCTAACTCATAAGATGATGAGAGCGTAGAAGAGTGCTCATGAAATGATGAGAGCGCACCAATATTTAAAATGCTCATAAAAATGATGAGAGCATATGATAAGAGGGGAATTGAGTTAACCTCGACATGAATCGAGCATGGCCTACATAACCCCAAAATAATCCCAAGTCATAGTAATTTAGCCCACACCAAAGGTGATGAAAAACTGACTAGGTCACAACAAGTTCATAAACAAAGGTGAACAATAAGACAAATGATAAGAGTAATGACCATATGATATGATAATTCATGAGAAAAATGCATTGTACCTAATTTTACCATAGGTGGTTATAATTAGGAAACAATGTCATAATTTTTATTTGCCTAAAGGCTGTTATAATCAGGGGTAACAAAATAATACTATTTGACCATAGGTGATTATAATCAACAATACTAGATAAAATGATAGATGAAAGTTAACTTGCTAGATCAAATGTCACACTACGTTCACAGACTGTCATTCAACATTGAATACAAAAAAATATTGAAACTAAATCAAAATCCCCTTGTAGAAAGTGTTGGATGAACCAAAGGAACCAAGATCAAAATGGTATAAGTAAGATGGCTAAAATCAAGCCTTGGTCAATAGTAAAGGAATGGTATAATAAAATTGGTATAAAGAAAATGATTAAAAGATAATTGGCTATAGTGGTAATAAAATTTCCCCCAAGTGATGATTGGGTTAGATTGCCCATAAAATGGTGAGTGCATAGCTTAAGTTGCTCTCAAAATGGAAAAAGCATGGGACAAGATACTTGCAAAATGGCAAGAGCGTGAAGAAAGGGGTGACTGAGCTAACCTTAATAAAAATTGAGCACTACCTACATAGTCTCAAAGGACCTTAAGTCAATGTAGTTCAAATAGCATGGTAAACAAAACATAATTGTATAATATGCCTAAAAAGGGTCTATAGGGTTGCCCCCAAGAGACGAGGCATGGCAATGGAAAATGGTAATTGGAAAAGTGAAAAATGGTTTTATTGCTCTTGTTGATAAGGAGATGCACATCTTAGTCAATATGTGAGACAACAAAAATGGTTAGTTATAAATTTGCTATCCAACACCCTTTTAGAAAAGCTACTATATCAAGAACTTGTTACCAATTTGGATCTCAATAATGTGTTCATGATATTCATTGGTCATTGAATTTGATTCCTTCAAATGTTGAGACAATATATCATTGTAGCCTCTATAAAGGAAAGTGTTGCTAGTGATGGTAAATAATGTTAGGATAAATGATATAAGCAGGTAATGAATAGGTGGATGAGAATGAAATGTATAATGAATGGAAAAAAAATGAAGATAGGGACTTTTAATCACACATAATGTTACTAATACTAGATTTGAGAGAATTTTAGATGTGGTGGGGCTAAATACCTCTAAAAATTCTCTTGATAGGACCATCAAATTTTTTTATTGTTTGATCTTGAGAGTAGCTACCATTTGATTATGATGTAGATTGGAAGCTATTTTGATTTCTTCTTTGATAATGTCTTTGTCAAGAAGTGAAAAAATTTTGTGCTCAACTGTTGGCACCTCCATGAGGTTTTTACCAATAGAATTTTTCTTGATTATCCCTTAGTGCCTCTAAGATGGTTTCACAAAGAGATATTAACATTCAACTTTGATTATCTTCGAGCACCTTTGAAAAGGTTTCACTAAAAGATGTTGAGTTTGATCTTTGCTCATCCCCTAGCACCTTCAAAAAGGTTTCACCAGGAGATTGTTCTCTATCTAACTAAATTTGGTCTTGGTCCCCCTGATATTCTACAAATGGTATGTTACCATGGATGCAATTCAATAAAGTGTGATTCTATTGGTCTTAGTCAATGGTTGTGGGAGGTGGAATGTCAATAAAATGGCTATGATGGGGGATTATAATGGGATGATGAAAGGAAGCACAAGACTCATAGAAGATACTAGGATGACATGTGTTAATGTTGAAGTAATCATCCTCAAAAATCATAGAAGGATCATAAATATATTCAAATTGATCTATAAGACAATTATAACCAATGTTGTAACAACCAATACTATATTCTATTTCTAAATCTAATTTTGATACAAGCAAATCTGAATATAATGTCACAACTAATGTTAATTTTGGTTCTAATGCTAAATCCAATGTCATTCAAAAATATAACCTAAATCTAATGTTGATTCTTCATTTGATATGGTTGTTTCTATGATGTTATTTTGAATGCTAAATGTTTGATAAGTAATGGCCTGTGATAGCATAATGGACTCTATAAAAAGGGATTCATCTAGGAAGGGTTCAACATAGACTGACTCATCTAAGTGAATCCCCTCAAAAAGAGGGTACCACTCAAGGGATGACTTGATAGAATCTTGTCTGTCAAAAGGAGACTCCTCACTGAGTGGAAGAAGATCAAGAGACAACATTGCAAAGACTGGCTTGTCAAAGAGATAAGGCTCTTTAAAAATAGGTAACATATGAATGGGTGATTCATCAAAGGTTGGATCATCATAAATGGGTGTTTCAACAATAACATCAGGGTTTTGGTTCACAATTGGTTGCAAAATATCAATTTTAAACACATTTTGGTCCTCGAAAGATGACTCTTGAAGAGGTAATGGTTCAGAGATCGACACCAAATTTATAAATTGGGGAACATTTGCTTTAGTGGGAACAATGGTTTATGTTTCAATAATGGGATCTATAAAAATTAGACTATTGAAAAAGGGATCAACAAAATCTGGTTCAACAAATGGGTGCTCTTCAATAATAGGTTCAATAAATATATGTGATGGGCTTAGAATGGTAACGATGGGATGCTACTTAGTTTGGTTGTTTGTGAAAACCAAAGAAGAGGTCCTAAAATGGTAATCCTCACATATTGAAGAGCTTGTGGGCTCACACAAGCTGAAGGAGAATAGCCTAAAATGGTAACTTTTGCCTGTGATGGAACTTGATTGCTCATACAAGGTGAAGGGGGATAACTTAAGATGGTAACCTTTGAGCATGGAGCACAAATCAGTGGAGGGTATTATAAAATAGTAAACTTTGAGTGTGGCATGCAAATTAAAGGGGAAATATGAGGATGATGTAAAAAAATTAGCATGGATCAAATGGTTTTCAACAAATAGGCTCAAAGAGGACGACATCCTCAAATAAGATGGAACGCTCATGCCCACCATTTAAGTGCTCTACCTTGCAACTAGGGCCACAAGAGACCCTACTACAAGTGTACCCTAGTGTCATTTTTTTAAGATTGTTCTATATGTTTACCAAGATTTGAATAATGTTTTTCAAACATTTAAACAAGGTATGGATTGTGATCCTTCTTCCAAATGAATGATTAAGGTACCAAAGAGATTATAAAAGGAGGGTGGATTAAGACCACACACAATTAGAAGAATGTGTTCATGAAATTACTCAACCTTGAGTAGGTTTAAAATTTTATAAATTGGAAGAGGGTATGATAACTCAAAAAACCTACAGTTTCACTAGTACACTAAAACGTAGACTTTTGAGATACGTCAATATCATAATAGTCAGTTCAACTTTGATGAATTTATACTAAAAAAATAAAAGAAAGCCCTTCAGATTAGGAAGGAGACAATGCAAACCAAAAAACTCATGATGTAGAAACATGAAAGAATTCTTAAGTATAAAGCTAAAACCAAATGGGTGACACAACATCACCACATGTTAATAGGAATGGTAGTATAAAATGTGTTCTAAGACTCAAAGTGTGAGAGATATGCAAGATGAATTGAGTCCACCAAAGATGATAATGAGTCTATAAATTTCCCTCAATTCAAGTAGGAAATTGAACCCAAGTTAAAACAAGTCAAGTGCAAATGGTGAACCCAATTTAACACATCAACCTTTAAAACTTAAAAAATCCCAATTTTGAATTTAAATTATCAATGAGGGACTTAAATTTTTTTGGAAAATGATCTAGACTCAAATGGGAAGCATAACTTCACCAAAATGGATGATATGACACAATGTTTAAGATGATAATTTGAACAAGGAAAAAGATGATTTTTACTTGGACAACGTAACACCTCCTTATTGAAGAAATTTGGGGATAATGTGTTAAGTTATGACATTTTGTTAACAAGCAAGTTTTGACCCAAAATGAGACCAAGTAATCTAAGATAAAGACAAATCAACTAATTAATTATCTTAAGCCCTAAACTAATAAGGTATGGAAAAGTGGGGTTAACTAAACTAACAAGTTTTTGACCATTTCTAGATGGATAAGATGCACAAGACTTTCATGTCAAAATGAAAGAGAAGCAATATGTCAATAGGGTCCACCTCATATTGCTTATTGTAAAAATGTCTTTTCCTTTTTACAACCACTACATTCATCACTTTCTTAGTGTAGTGCGGTGTCCAACATGATCATACATCCTGAGCTTAGCTCCAATGATATAAGATGGTTTAACTGCTTAAACCACCATCCCAATGGGGTGATGTCAATTTATATACCCCCTCATGGAGATGGGTTGAATACAATTCTGAGAGATGAAACCTCAGGTCAAAGCTTCCCTAAATAACTTATGGGAGGTGATGAAATCCCCCTCACAAGCCAAGATGCAATAAAAAATAAAAACTGAGTAAAAGCACTTTAAGATTGTTTTTAGATCACCCAAACCATGTGAATCTTGGGAAGAACCTTCAAAACATCTCTTTTATGCCTTTAGACTAAGGTAATTTTTAATGAAGATGGTGCTTTTGATCTCACAAGTTCCCTATAGGGGACAGGGGGAGAGCATACATGCACAATTTACTTTTTGCACAAATAGATATAACTAAGAAAAAAAGAAATATCTTGCATAAATAAGTGTGTTAAATTTTAGAGAACTAAATGAAATGTTTGGTGGTGTTCTTTGGCCCCTTGACCTTAATTTGTAAAACTTTGAAAGAATAACAACAGAACTATTCAAATAAATACCTTAAGTTTTTCCTTAAACACCAAATGAAAGTTCCTAATCCTTAAACTATGCTCTTGGATTTGGATGACCTATCAACCCAAAGTCAAAAACTCAAGAAAACAAACATGTTATATTAGACCTGGTTAGCAAAAATATCAATAACACTTACAAGGTACAGATTAAGAAAAGAAAATACAATTCAATGAAACCAAACAATGACGATTAGAAACATTAAAAAGGTTTCAACTCATATTTTAATATTTTGTTAAAAAACCATGCAACTTGAAGCTAAAATAATAACATACTTTTAAAATTTAGGAGAAAACACATGGTTTTAAAAAAAAACATCAAAAACAGAGTTTGAATGACCCTAAATAAAGCTATTAAAGATGGCCTATTAGTTCTCAGGTTTGCACACTACAATATCATGACTCCACAGTGCAAAATTTGATTACAATATCATGATTATAGAGTCATGGGATTATAATATCATGACTGCAGAGTCACAAGATTACATTATCATAACTATGTCAGTTGTAGGATTGTAATATCATGATTGTGTTAGTTGTAAGATTGTAATATCATGACTCTAGATTCATGAGATTGTAATATCATGATTGCAACCCATAATATCACAACTTGCAAAATCATGGTATTGCAATATCTTGACTGTCAAGTTGTGGTATTGTAATAATGCAACTTGACGTACAAACAAAGAAAAATTTAGTTTAAAAACATAGTTAAAATGCAATATCACTACTAAGATAAAACTATGACTGTGTTAGTTGTGAGATTGTAGTCCAGAGGATAATATCAAAATTACATAGGGATAAAACTATGACTTCTAGGAAAACATTTTTTTACTCAAAATTTTCACTCTCTTTGCTCTTACACTCCAAGATTATGAATGAAAATGGTTAGTAGGTTTCTTGTAGGAACTTTTTGATCAAATTCATGGGGTGCAATCTCATCAAGAGTGTCAAAATGTAGAGTTGGATTATGAGATTTGATTAGCCAAGTATTAGTCAATAAAACAAAGAAAAATGCATAAAAAAACTAAACATACCAAGCCAAACTATTCATGTAGGGGTTGCTAATGAAAAGAAAGAACAAAATGAAATAAAGAAATACTAGTTACCTTCCCAAATTGACTCCATCACCTAAGAGTGACCCCAAGCATGTCCTCCTCTTGATCAAGCATTATTGTCTTTGTCAACAATGGTGGCAAAATTCCTCTAATATCTCAAGAACACTTTGTAAAACTTAGGCTCAAACTAGAAGGAATCTCTAATCTAGCCTATCAATGAAGCTTATCCAAATGAAAATAACACAATAATCAAAACACAAATGACTTTTGGAAATTTTTTAGCATTATAAGTCTACACAATTTAAGCTTAAAAATGATGTTTATGACCTCTCTATTTATAAATTTTTGAGATTGGTCGCGATCAACCATGATCATCCATCTCAAGATAGAGATGTGTGGCCATGAATTAATCTAATATTTTTAATTAAATCCATAAATATATTCATCATGATTTGAGAATAAGGGGCATTAATGAGGCATGTGAGGCATTAAAGAGGCATAAGAGACCTATAATCTTGATATTTTATGCATTTATGGCCTAGGGATGCCTTCCCAAAAAATGATATCAGTTGATGATGCATAAAATCATAATCAATTTCCAAAAATAAATATTCAATAACCTCCATGTAAAATCAACTTAAGCTCTTAATTTGAATTAATTAGCCTGAAACAAGATTAATCAATGTTTATGCAAATTTTTAGAAATTGGCCATCAATTAATCAAAATGGTTAGAAAGTCATATTAATGGGTCATAATTTGACTCGGATTGGAAGGAAATATTAGATAAGTTGGAATCATATTCCTATTTAGGATGTTTCCAACACAAAATAACAAAGGTACATGATGTGCTCTAAAAAATTAGAAGAAAAGAGTGATCCAGATCATGAAAAGGCAAAATCATCATTTTGACTTGAAATAATTTGATCAAAGTTAGGTATCCCATAAAATTCATTGCTCCATTTAGGGATACATTAGCCTAAATCAACACTTGTAGATGAAAAGCTTGAACCATTTAGTTCATTTTATGGATTCTGACCTAAAATGTGCATTTGAGTGTAAATCGAGTAAGATTGATAATTTCAACACATATGGTGTTATGAATTGGATGTCTACACTCTTAAGAGTAGACATAGGAATGTCATAAAAATGGACTAAATTCAGTGGGCCATGTCTATTAAATGGAACAAACACTTGGTTTTTGATGGCCATTTGAATAGTGGGGATCATACTACTTAAAACAATAAGATGACGAGGAGACAAATATTGCTTTTGATAAAATTGATTTATCCTACTAAACCTTGCTCATTTATATGAATTAAAAGGCAGCTCAATCAATTCAAGAGAAATACCTTTAGTAGCTGACTGTGTGGTAAATTTTGGCATGAAATTATTGCGTAGATGATGCTATGAAATCTGTAGCCTAAAGAGTCTTTAACTTATGATGATGATGGATTCCTTCCTCTATTGAAAATAATTATCATCATCTCCAAAATTTAGCTATGCAAAGGAGAATGGGTCCCACCAGGCATGCCAAAAACTATTATCAATCTAGAGAGCACCCTATTTGAAGAAATGCAAGCAAATATTCTCTTTAGTTGATATAATGAGATCCTCCTAGAGTATGGGTGTCTCTAAAATGAGAAGAACCTCCAAAGAGGGCTAGTTCCCTTAGATCTATCACCTAAACTAATTTCTTGCTTGGAAAAGGTAGAGAAATTGATAATAATTCATGAAAACATGTAAAATAATGTGATGCACCAATGTTTTTGACACTTATAATTGCACATGACACACTATCAAACACTTTACAACTTGGAAATATCACTTCACTCACTCTTTGATCAAATTTCACATAAGTATTTCACTAAAAGGCACAGACTAGCTATCAATCTAGCATGGGGGGCAGATTTTAGGTCTTTTCCACTTCCAAACCAATCAACAAACTATATATAAAACTTATAATGATCTTTGAGAACTAAAAAACACTTCATGAATGTGAGAAAACTTATATAGAGGCAAAGGAAATCAGACATTCACTTAACCACATCAATGAATTCATAGAAAACATATTAATTTAGCTTGAAAATGGTGGAATTTTAGTCCTTTATTGCATCAAATAGATGAGTGCAATTTTTTGGCATCACTTAGGCACAATCCAAAAAGCAAAGAGTTTATTACTTTCTAGAAAAAATGAATTCATATAGCCAAGAAATGTTTGGAGACCAAGTAGCCTCAAAGTAGGAGACTTCAAACTTGGTAAAAAAACTCCTCCAAAAGTGTTACATAGCATTTTCATGCTCTTAAAATTTTGTCCTTCATAGGGTGGCATGGAATGGAAGTTTTACAATGTTTATGGGTCTTAGGATACTTTCCATAATGTTTGGTCAAGCTTAGAACACTTGGAGAGTTCCTAGATTCTTGCACCAACTCCTAGATTTTAGCCTTCTTGTCTTCTTTGATGAATGAGTCTCCCTCCATGTATGTAGGAATTCAATTCCATTCAATTACTTTTTTTGAACCCTTATATATCTCATTAATGAAGCTTGAACACTTGGCACAAGTTTTTTGTAAGACTATTTCAACTCCTTTTGACTTTGTCTTCAAATGAGGCATTGGAAGGAAGCAAATTCCTTCTTGGAGCTTAAAAACCTTTTAAAATATATTTATCATTTATTATAAACCTCCCATGACTTATTAAAGTCTTGAATATGGTGTAAAATTTCATGGAATAACTTTCTAAGACTTTAAGAAGAGTTGTATGCACTTATTTAATCTTTTAGTTCCAAGAAACTCTCATTTTCACTAAGGTGTAAAAGGTAAAGTTGAGTATTTATTAAAAAATTATTCAAGTTGAAGGATTCTTGAGGGCATAACATACCTAGGACAAGGTGATTTAATGCATTAAATAATCAAGAAAACTTAGAACAACACCAAAACTATGCATTTTTGATGAACTCCTTGTATCCCTTTTTTAAGCAATGCTCCTTGTCTAGGAGAAATTGGAAGTGATGATGACAAATTGAGAATTTTTATAGGTATCCTCTATCCTCCCACAACTCCATACCAAATTTTATGGACAAACTCCTAGTGTAGGCATGCTTTCTAGCACCTTTTCCTAGCCAAATTAGGCCTAATTAGCCCCAGAAAGAGAAATATTGCACTTGGGAGCTCACAAATGTGTGAAACCTACAAAAAATGTTTGATTAAATTTTACCATACTCCCACCATACTCGATGTCAAATTTGGTGGTCTGGAACAACCTGGAGGTACTAGAACCATGAAATGGCTTTGGAAGGCTTGCCTTTTTGAGGCAATTTTCTGATTGGCCCAAAGGAATTGAATGGTTTGGGAACCTTTGTATGATTTATTATGATTTTTTGAGTTTTATCAGGTATAAAAAGTCACAATATATCCTCCCAATTAATTTGAATCCTTATACATTCTCAAGAACCCTTGTTTTATCCTAAAAACATGAAAACGTGCATTTTTTGTACTATTTCATATAAAGGAAGGTACAAAAATTATATGTGGATGACCCTATGAGAGTATAATAAAACCTATGGTAGTTTTAAAGAGGAAACTATGTCATTTGGTGGGGTTTCCAACTCAATCTCTTTAAACTAGTTCAAATTGGGGTTTTAGGAGGATTTCTAGTAGTTTTCACCCTTAAGGATTATTCATAGAGATGTGATGTCCAAAATATGAAAAAATTATATAAATTTTAAGTTAAAAACCCCCTCTAACATATTTTGACTCCTTGAGGTCCCATGCTAAACCTCCTTGCTGGTGTGAGCATCGAATTTTAGCCTCTCGAGTTGATTATTGCATTCTATGCACCCTATCTTGCTTTTAAGCCCAAAAATGGATTATTCATGAAAATATATATGAAAAAACAAATTAAACACATCTAATATATCCCTATTAACATTTTTCAATGATTTTTAATTATCATTTGCTGTTGGAAATGGAAATGATCCCCTCTTGGGCAATAAGCCTAGTTTAGGCTAGTGGGGTTTGACTGCACATGGAAACTCACCACCACTTATGAGTGGTTTTTCATCATTAATGGGATTAATTTATGTTATTTCACTCTTAATAAATCTTTAGAAAACATCTCCAAGTTTCCCAAAGTGTTACCAAGATAATCAACACTCCTTTTAACCACTTTTTCACCATTTCCTACGTTCATGTTTGCTTGAAAGTGGCCTTCATATGAGATAAATAAGAGGATATTTGATCTATTATTACATTAAAATAAATTATATTTTGGTGTTCCTTGGGTCATTAATACTGTTTTTACATAATTTTAGGTCAAAATGATCTCTCTAGCACCTTCAAAACTCAAAAACCCCAAGGCAGACTTTTAGACTGTTGACTGTGTGCAAGATGGGCATATAGACTATGTATTGCATCAAAAAATCACTCCCTGATATAAATTTCATGATTAAAATCAAGTGAGGTGCATACCAATTTATTTTAGTTGTTACTAAACATGTTTTCACCCATAATTTTAACCAAATTTCTCAACTTACACCCTTGATACTTGGCAGGCCTACTGTAGGTTATATGAATGTGATTTTTTGCTTAGGAATGACACTTATAGGTCTATAATTACATGGTTATAACTTGTGTCCTTGATTTAATATCTCCTTGGATTCATCTATGATCCTCTCCTTGTATTCATATTCATCCTACAACTAGCTTGATGTCTCCAATTCATATGAAGCCCTTTCTAGGGCTAGTTGACTATGCAATCTTGGAAGGTATAGACTATACATGTACCTTGGAAACCTCCATTATATGTTTTTATATAATCACATGAGGGTATCATAATTATTTTTAATGTACTTTCAATGTTTTCACATACCCCATCATCCATGCTAACTCTTTCAAATCATGTCATTGTATTCATTAGACCTGACTATAGACTGTAACCTAGCATGGAACATGAGCATTTAAGCCTACTGTGGATGGTTTGATGGACTATAAACCATCATGTATCTTTCCCTTGTATATAATTCATTCTCCATCATCATCCTTTGTGCTTTCATGAGGTGATGATCCTTTCAAAGCATCAAATTCACCTATGCAAGTTTTGGGGATTGAGGGTTTAAACAGACCTTATAGATCTACAGACATATTCTCTATAGATTCCTTGACCATATCTTATCATTTAATGGATTTGTACACCTTTTTAAATATTTTATATCCCCTATAATATTCAATCCTGGCTTGAAACTATCCATTTGAAACTCATAATGCATACAAAGGTTATTTTAGGGCTAATTGACTATATTGCACTTAAAACCCTACGTATATTCAACCTCGCCTGTAACTTGAATCATAGTGGCTTCAAGTGATGCCCATGAATTAAACCTAGGTTATTATGATCAAGGATCACTAAGGGTTAAAGATTATTCATCAAGACCCTTTATTTTCTTTTAAGAGGCCAATCCTTCACTTGAAACCCCATCTCCTCTTTTACTCCTGATTTGCTTAGAATTATGGTCTTAGCCTACTAGGAATGTAATGTTTTCACCTTCTCCCTTGTCCATGGTTTGATAATTCATTCATGTATTTAAATTGGAAACCAAAACCCCCATTTGACTTGATAATTGAGTCACTGAAATAGTCATGTTACTTTGCTTCTTCAAGTCTGCTATGGTGATTGTATTGTATGTGTTTAGTTTTCCTTCTTGGATGAGTAGGGTGGTGAGTCATCCTCTATATAGGTGTTTTATACCTATTTTATGGTATATTTATTTCTATGAGATATATATGAACTTGACCATTTCACAATTTAAACTAAGGTAGTGACCTTTTAAACCCTTGGAACTTAACTTCTTGTTCTCATGACTAACTGTAGGGGAAGGAGCTGAGTGAGGGGTTTTATTTTGGATTAAAATGCATAATATAGGGCTTATTAAACATCATAATTACTCAAGGATCCCATTAGAGGCTCCACAACCATATGAAATACAACCTTCTTCTCAACTACCTTCATAAACCATGTATTGACTAACCTTGGACTATAGGTGAAGACCTCTGTATGGGCTGCAATGAGGTATGAAGTGAAATAAATGACATAACACAAACAATCAACCCAAATTCCTTGTATTGGTATTCAACACCACTCCACCATTTTCTTCAATAGTGATATCCACCTCTCCAAGCTCATTCCCTCATTTGTTAAGCCTCCCAATGGAGGTGGTTGTATGTTGCTTTTATTGATGGCTGTAGGTTCACATGATGAGTCCCTTTCCTTCTTGAAAATACCTTAAAACCTTGATCACATCTCCCCTAAGCATAAAAAATCCTTCACAACAAAACATCATTGTCCTCATTCCATTATCCATGATTAGAAACTTTAATGTGTACTGCCAAACTATCAAGAACCCTATCAAGTCCTTATATCTCATGACTGTAAGTGTTCATTTATACTAATAAAGGTGAGGGTACCTTTTATTAGTCCTCATTTTATGCTCTTGGACTCTATTGAGGTATTCAAGTCTCATTAAAGGATCAAATCATTCTCATATCAAGTTTGGAGTTAGACAATCATACTCACTATCAAGTCTAGCATGTTCACTTTTCTTGAAACCTATAGGCATATCTCTTTTGGGCCATGAGGAATTTTAGGTGGTTATATAAGGTTAAAAGACACTAATATCCAAGTCTCTTGGTATGATTTTTTAACCACTAGTCCAAGCCATCTCAGTATCCTTGAAACGCTTGGGTATACCTTCATGACATGTTAGAGTTAGAATATGAGGTCATATTGAAGGTTGAAAATTCTATGGAAAACATTGAAAAAGGGTAGTGAACAAACATCAAAGTTGGAGACCTTTAATCACATAGTTCCTTTAGTCATATCCACATTCTTTCTTTAAATATTCAACCCCTACAAGTGGGTCACCAATTAGAACAATTTAGACTAGTCTAAACCCTCTTTTGATCCCTCATGAAAATCTCCAAAAGGTTGTAGGATATCTATTTTGTATCCTTTAGGGAACTTGTCCCTAAATTATCCTTCATGTGTGTATCTTGATAATGCACAGTGTATGGGCTATTAAAATCCATTATAGACCTCATAAATTCCTCCTAATGGATGCTTTTCACCTTGATTTGCTTCAAACCAATTACATGCTCCTTTTTAATGTGTTCATTCCCATGTGAAACACCTATAGATGACACTATAGTAGAAGACATGGTAGTATATTTTAGTATGAGCCACATGAATAATGTATATCCCTCTAATCACTCTTTAAACCATTTAAAAATATTCAAATGAAAATCTTCCATCATGGAAGGCTTCTTGGAAATACTCAAATGATTTGTCTTAACATGATTAGCTTCCTTTAAAATACTTGTAGGTGACACTAGTGTTACAAGCCTATAGGTGAAGATCCTAGCTTAAAACATGAAAGCATATAGCATTAAATTATTGAATACCTATGTTGAGACCTTATGGAAGGAAACCAATCAATATTCTACATGACTCATCTTTGAATTTTCATAAGATTTCATTCTTCAACCACCATGGTGACAAGTGAATGCAAGCAGGGGTGATTGTGTGTTTCAATTTGAGAGCATGATATTAAATTATAATGATATTTTTTATGGTACATGGAATAAAATTCACCCAATGTTTGAACCTAAAACAAAATGTGTTACCTTGATCACTCCTTGAGACTATGACACCAATTAGTCCCTCTATAACCTGAAGGTACTCATTCTTGAATGTATGGACTTTGGCATAAATCAAGATGGTATGAGGAGTTTGAGGCTTTGGTAAGAGTTCCTGATGTATAATATATATTTTATATTACTTAAACAACTATAAAACATCTCTCATCACTATGATTTGATATGAATGTTGAAATAAAGCTTCAATAAATGCACTTATACCTTGTTGAAGAAACACACTCAATTTAAACTCTCTCAAAGAGACACACTCAGAGTGGAAACTTGTGAACTCTTAATTGAATAAAAAATGTGTATCATGACTTAATAATCCATTTATAACTTTTGAAGATGAAAAAATTTGATAAACAACTCATATTTTCTTCAAAACTAACCCAAAAAACCACTCAGAAAAATAGAGAAGGGAACATGATTTTATGATATAAATACCTTTTTGGAAGGAGTTATAAATTGAGACCAAAATTAAAATTAGACTAATGACACCTGAAATTATAAATAAAAACCATTCCTCTCCATTATTTATTTATCTTGAGAAATAGGTCCAGGAACAGACCCCTCTCAAATGCATAGACTATAATGAGTTGCTGTCACTCTTAGTGGTTGTTCATAAAGGCGAGGCTTAAAATTATTAAAAAATGACACTAATTTAAATATTACTCACACCTATAAAAATTTACAATTTTTTAGATCTTAAATCTCTCTCCTCTTTTTGTACCACGCATTTAAAAACTACCCCTCTAGACATGCTAAGGAGGTCAATATTGGAACAAAGATGGTTTTTGAAAAAAATTCACCTAAAAATTCATAAAAACCATTTATATGACCCTATAAGGTCGAGAAGAAGCCTATATGGTGATTTTATCACAAAAATCCTCTAGAAACCAAAATGAATGCCTCAAAAAGGCCCATTTTTGCACTAAAAAGGCTATTTTCACCAAGGATCTCTGATTGAAATGCTATAAAATATATTATTAAGTATTTAAAATGTATTATGAGGTGAATAAAGATGGAATAAATCTTAATTTTGATTAGATGCCATCAAAACCTTCTATGGAGAGTACAAAATGGTTAGAATTGCATAGAAATGAGTCATGAAGTTAGACCAAAATGTGATCAACCTGATTATACTTATTTTAGTCATATAATGATCTTGAAAAATTATATAAAACTCAATAGGGGACTCTAGAATATTATCACCATTTAA
Source organism: Torreya grandis (assembly GCA_037957365.1). Classification (NCBI taxonomy): domain Eukaryota; kingdom Viridiplantae; phylum Streptophyta; class Pinopsida; order Cupressales; family Taxaceae; genus Torreya; species Torreya grandis. The sequence continues at coordinate 1,306,556 of JARHVA010000556.1, forward strand.
AATGGCTCAAAAGGCCTAAAAATGACTAGACAAACATAAGACAAATGAAGGACAAGACCTTAATTCACCTAAACAACGTTAAGACCTATTAATCATGGATTCTAATGATCAATTTAAGGGATTTTTAAGACCAAATTACTGACTCACAAGACAAACTATCATGATATGCAAATTTTTGAATGGGGCGACAATTTGATCTATGAGGTCAAAATTATCAACACTCCTCAAAGAAGTATTTTCAGAAAGTCATATGTAGAATGACACCAATATCAAGAACCCAAACATCAAACCATGAAGAACTAATTAAGACACTATTTTCTTCATCATCTGTACTAAAAAACACACATTCACTAGTGAATTGGGTAGAGTTTGACTCTTTTGTTTTCTTTAATTTTTCCTCATTCATCTTATGGTATGCTTCAATTTTATCCTTGGAGTTTTTCATTCATGAGTCTTATGAATTCTTTTTATATCACATTATTCATAGCAGAGGATTGTTTGTCATTCTATTTTTGACCACCTTGATTTTCATTTTGACTACCTTTTCACTTGTACTTCTTATACTTATTATTGCCTTCATTTTTGGAAGATGTAGCCTTGTGTGATGTTTTGGAAGAATTTGCTGACATAACACATATTTTCTCTTGTAGACTCAATTTTTATTCCAAAGGTCTTTTCTCTTTCTTCCATATTTTCAACTAATTGATCACATGTGAGTCTTCAACTGATTGCTTGCTTGTAGATACTCCAAGTAGGTTGAATAGTTGATTATAAGGGATTTTATGAATGTGGTCATATATATGTCGATTTTAACACCCTTTGCTTATACATCATGATTGATGACACGTAGCTCTAAATTCAATCTCATCACATCACCATATTTTAGTTCAAGGTTAAATGACTTTAATTGTAATTGAATGAATTCCAACTCTGAGTAGGAATCATATAGCTCCTTCAATTTGTGCAATGCTTCCCATGGAGTATTGCTCCCTTGTATATGATGAAATACATCTATGTCAATTTATTCCATCATCAAGGGCAATGCTTTTTTTTTCTATGTCCATGCCTGAATATCCCTTGTATTCCCCATTGGCTCAACTCATTGTTTCTCCCCATCACAAGTATTGAACCATAGATCATTGAAGATGAGTGTGTTCTCCACTTGCTGAGACCATTCTAATCAACTATATTTTCCAATCAATATTGTGATAATGATAGATTTATTGAATACATGGTTTTTATTTTTGAGTTTAGAGTTTAGAGTTCCCTTTTCTATGTACCACTAGACTAATATACCAAACCTCTCTATATTCCCACCCTTCATATATACCTATTGATATGTAAAAATAAGCTACCCTTTCTATATACTCGATAGTACATGAAAAATGCTTTAAGGTACATGTACCAAGGTGGCATGTGAAAAGAATTTATCATGTCATTAACAAGAAAACCTCATATATCAATATACTCAATTTTTCTTGATTTCTGGATTTACATTTTTTGATAGTGATGAATGGATAAAATATTAGTTCTCCTTGTTTCTCCTTGAATTTTTAAGATTTAGTTATTGGTTTCCAAACTTTCTTAGAGTAGCTTGCTCAAGGTAATTTGAAATGAAATAAAATTTCCCAAATTTAAATGATTTCAAAATTTGAAATAAAACACTTAAAAAAATGAAAATTTTCTTTTTAAATGAAAAATCTTAAAATTTTGTACATTCTCTCCTCTAATTTTGTTTTTTGTGAAGTAATTTTGACATTGGAAATATAAATGATGAAATATCTAAAAAAAATGGGTTGCTTCAATCAGTATGCCATGTCCAATCCATGAAGCAAATTTATTAAAACTTTTAACAATAAATCATAACAAATAATACCAAATGTCAAATAAAAAATGCAATATAGAGTGGTGCACAACATACTCAATGCCACTCAACACTTTATCAATCGAAATTTTATCACACCATATTCATACACACTATTTTCTTTCAACGTTAGGTATACCACCTCTCCTTTGACTATTTCACCTTTTAATATATAAATAAAACTTAGCAAGACATCCTAACAAGTTAGAAGTTCATAAAATAAATGAATATAAATAGTCATTACTTCCTTCTATTAGCTAAAATGCAAAAAATTATGCTAAGAAATAGTTACAATGCAATCCAATAGTATGAAATGCCATATCTCTTAGTTGGTATACTTTACTTAAAATTAAACTGATTTTCTCTTTATTGGTACACAATGTCATGTCTACAATGCCTTTCTTTTTACAAATATTTTGACTTCCTTAATCAAATTGCCTTTTTGAAGTCTGATATGCTACCAAATAACATAGAGAACAAAGTATTGAATGAAATATACATGTGGTGCAACTATATTAATGGAGATGGAAGAAAAATAAATTTTTAGGCTCTGATGCCATTATCAATCTAGATAAATTATTAATGGAATGACAATGAGCAATCTATGGTGCAAGTCAAAATTGTCTTCATGATTCAAATTGGAATGAGAGAAAACATTAAAATATAAAATAACAAAAGTTTGTTCATTTCAGATTCCCAATTTGACTCTTCCTATTCCCACAAGAATGGAGAACTTATTGAATAAGACAAAAAATAATACACCTAGGATTAATAAAATTATATATAATATTGTTACAAGTTTTCAATAAGATTTCTAGATGATGAGTTGTCAAATGTCTTTGAAGATTATGACTTGTTGATAGGGGTTGATAATATGAATTGGTTTCTACATATACAACCACCTCTTCAATATGTGTCTACCTCATAGGTCTATGCATGTTTTGATTTTCTTCAAGTTCATCTATCTGACTAGTTTGGATTTTGGGGGGATAAGTTGGGAAATCCACTCTCTTGGTTTATAGATAGATAAAATAAATACATATATAATTATAAAAATATAATGATTTCTATAAAAGAAATGTAATGCACAAGTGTAAGCGTAAGTGATAGTGACAATCACATTGATAGCGATAGTGATAGTGATATTGATAGTGATAGTGATAGTGATAGTGATAGTGATAGTGATAGTGATAGTGACATTGGAAAATGTATATATGCACCTATAATACATGTCTATGAACCCATATAGTACATCTTCCCCAATGTGCCCCATGCCACTTAAAGTGGGGTTGTGCTCAATTAAGTCCTACCTTAATTGGAGGTGATAAATAGGTGGGTTATGCCATTTATTAGACACAAGAATTTTTTTGATGTGACATTATTATTTATGCATACAAAATATTTTGAATTTTGTATACACCTTATTTTTGACTTATTTATGATATTTATTTTATGACTTATCTATGCATCAATCTCCTTCGGGGTGGGTCAATTCATGGTGCTTTGTGAGAGACTCCCTGATAAACTTTTGCTATGTTTTCCTCCATTCATGCCATGTCATATGCCTATTTTTAATTTGAGAGTTCCATTCTCCTTTTAAACTCTTCTTCCTATTTGTGTGTTTATCCCTGACATCATTGATCATGTCGATGACATTTTGTATTGCTTCCCCCTTTACCAACATCATTGAATAAGTTAATAAGTATTGTGTCTATTGAAAATTTCCCACTTTATTGGTTGGGTCAATTATATTAACTAAGTTTGAGTTGTTATTGTTTAGGTTTTTATACATGTTTATATAGATCCTATTTGTCATCTTTCATAAACAAGACATCTAGTTTGATTTACTAGTGTAAACAATGTTGCCTTAGTAAGAAGATGAATTAGGGTTTAGGGGTTTACATTTAAGATATAATTTTTTACACAAGGTCTTTGAATATATCAATAATAAAAATTGAACCAACATGGTTCACCTAGCCTTTAGAGTCCCCAAATTAAGGATACTTAGGTATTCTTCTTTCCATCTTGAGCTACCCCCACATCATTTCTCATAAAGTGCCACTTGAGCCAAGGGGGTGATCAATGCATCAAAAATTCAACCCAAGATAAGTAATCCTAACCCTATACTATTTTTTTCTTTACTTTGATGGATATTATATATTGGTATGTTATTGTTTTCCATACTTATATAACATTATACTTGTTAGTGTATTGCTATCTTTGCATGATTTATTCCTTTATTTACATTTGATGGTTACCTCTAAAAACACCCATATAACCCTTAGATTAGATAACTCTTGGTTACCACCTATTGGAATTATATTTACTTTAATTAATTTAGTTTACACCTCTTACACTTTGAATCTATTTAGGTCTATGCTCATTAGTTACTTGTATAGATTCTGTGAGATCTTTACTTCACATGATCCTTATCAATATCCACGTATAGTTTTGTGGAGCAATTTATTATATATATTTTGGATCTAATATGGTATTATACCTTTTCATTTATTAGAGGATATTTATATTATTGATCATATTATTTTACTTTATTTTTTATAAATTATGTAAATAAGATAAAACTTAGGATATTGAAATTGTTTAAGATATGTCTAACTTAGAGCAAATATGAATTCTACAACATAGTAAAATTTAACTATTACAGTTGACTATTTATGAAAATGACCTAAGGGATTTAGATGCTTAGATTATTTTGGCTCTGTGCAGGTATGAGTCTATGTGTAGGTGACAAGAAGGCTCTATAATGGACATATGTCCACCACATCAATAGATTGACTGTCAAATCCTACCTTGATGGTTCTAACAATGATGGACACCTTTTGAAATCTGGAGGTGTCCACTCCAACATAAGTGTCTTCTATGTTTCTAGTGTCTATTCCATCATAGAGTAATGCACTTACTTGTAAACAAATATTTGTACACTATTATAATCTCTCTATGGTGTAAAAGTCCATAAGTCTACCTAGTTCTCCTTGAAAGCCTAGTTTCACCTTTTGGCACTAGGTTTGCATGCAAAAGGGAATGAAATATGGGTTGAAATGACCCATTATCTATATATGAGCCCCATATATAAATATGGTGCTATCTCCTACCCATATGTCTTATATAAGGAGGGTCCCTATCTCCCTATCTCATTTGTTTAATTGACTATATACATACACATTTATGAACTCACATAACTGATGACTAGTGAGAGGGCCATAAATTCATTGCCCCTGGCCTCCTAAACATGAGTATAGATCAACTCAAATTAGAGTCTCATAAGTATGAGGGTGGCTATATAGATTTCTTATATATAGTCAGATGTCAACATCATCCCCCTCTCATCTCTCTTTCTTCTCTCTCTCTCTCTCTCTATATATATATATATATATATATATATATATATATATATATAAGCACTACCTACATTTCTCATACTTTAAAAAGGTTTCAAACCACATAGTTCTCCTAGTTAGTTGTATGTGTGAAATATCACTCCTTTTATGAATACAACCTATGTTATAGCATTCAAAACCTTATGATGGGAACTTGGCTTGGCTTGAATGTGATTTAGACTTGGCTAGGGCCTGTTCTTTGTGATTGATTTCCAATTTGGAAGATTTATGATAGTTCCTCTCAATGTGCAAGGGGATAATAGATATGCTCTTAGTAAGTGATAGATGATGAATGGGATTAGGATTGATTTATATAAATAGATGAATCTTTGGGTAACTTATCACACCATTGACATACAAAATGTATGGGTTAACCCATAAGAATGATTTGAATTTGGAAAATGAATGTTCAAAGATGCTTAGACACCTCTAGTAAAGGTGGGTACTTTTGGAATTTTGTAAGCATCCACTCTCACTGAAAGCATCCCAAGAATAAGAATAATGATTTGATGACTAAAAGATAGTTTGATTAGGATAATAAGTAGATTAAACACAAACTATGAAATACCTATAGGTGATTGCTAGAAAAATAGGAAGGTTGATCATGTAGAAATGAAATGGATAGGAAATAAGGGTGTGCAAGATTCATAAATATATGCACAAGTCATGTAAGTTAAAAATAGATCAAGACTATCATTGTCAAGTTTTTAATATTAAATTTTAGTGTTTACATATTCACCACTTTTTATTCTAGTATTGAAAATGGTAGATTAAAAAGGATAGAGAAAGTGCATCCCATAGTGTGTAAACACACTTTGTCTTTGGGAGAAGCTTCCAAGTGTCAAAATTGTTCAGATTAAAACCTTAGTGTGTAAACACAATTTGTCTTTGGGAGAAGACTCCAATTATCTAGTTTGTTCCTATGTAACTTATAATGAAACACATATCAATAAATGTCCATATATGATGTGAAATGTAAAATAATATAACTCAATGAAAAAATAGAAAATTGTAGATTAAGGAAAAAATACAACTATAAGTAGGTGAATCATGATGCCTTTTGAAGCTTTGGATATCGGGGTGATCATGACCTAATGGAGATTATCATGGGGTGAATATGGCCTAGCATGCATGCCACTTGTTAGGATAATGGGTTGGGAATATAAATGCCCCAACCCTCATGAAGGAGTAGTGTTAGGCTATTGAGTGATGTAGAACCTAAAATATACTACTAATTTAACTGATCATGAATTTAAATATGGATTGTATGTAAACTAAATCAATCACTATAGATAGATTTTATATTCAGAATTTTACTTTCAATACCAACTTAAAAATATAAAAATGCATGCATGAGTAACATATATGCCCCATAATATGATCAATTGTCCCAATCTTATATAGAATTCTATAAATATATCACTATGTCCCCAATTTGATAAATATGATAACCTATCACTCATGTACCTATAAAATTCTGCATATGCATTACATATGCCCCTAAATTTGTCTCAATCTATAAATATCTATGTCATAATATGGACATAATGGATAATTTGACGCAATTCGTACCCTCTTAATCATGTAATATGTTCCAAAAACTAAACTATATGTGTATGTAGGCTTGAATCTCTATGACAAGGCCACTAATATGTACCCCTTTTGAGGTGATCAATGTATCATGCAACTTACTCATCTCAAAAGAAAAAAGTTAAATGACTGATGTTATATATAAAGCTATAACAATTTAAAACATGTGCTCACATGTGAAGAATATGTCATCGTAATATAATTAGATAATTAAAATCATGTATAAAATATGTATCCTAAGGCATAAAAGTGTCATGTCAATATAGATATAAGAATTAGGCATGCACTAGTAATCATTACATATATAAGTAGTGATTAAAAAATTACACAAGGATGCATGATATGGATCGTGACACCACACATAAATAATAAGGTGTGTGATATGTAACATGACACCACAAGATCAACATAAAATTCTAGATTTATCCACTCATAAACACACAATGTCATGGCCATGATGCACACATTAAATCACATGTAATAGCAATCATTGTCACATAGAAGAAGATACACACAAAAATACACTAAAAAAAAATGCAATGTCACATAAGGAAAAAACTACACACAATGAGAAATCAATGGTACACTATAAATAATCAATGTCACACAATAAGGCAAGGGCCATACAAAGAAAATGTCATATCATAACACACTACCATACACTGAGGCACAAGCCATACAAATAAAGAATCATATAATGATACATTATATAAATAAATACCACACAATAATACGAGCCACCCAAAGCATAATCAAATATTATCCTATATGAAATAAAATAAAAACAATGAAATAGAGAACAAGTCAAGCTAGTCTATCCCATCAATCTATGCCAATGTCGCAATAGAAAAAAATAATATTTCCTTGAAATATAATAATATATAAAATATAAATAAGAATAAGGCATATGTGAGCAATCAATGTAGATAGACATGATAAATAGAATGGTTGTATAAATATATAATTTGAAACAATATGACCTATAGAATGAGATGTCCCAAAAATTAGTATGGCCCCTAGGTGTAGGAATGTCCTGCATTTGTATATCCATGTATCATATATTACCTATATGCCTTGCATGTCACTTATATATACCATAAAATGCATGTGCGTATGGAAAAATTGATACGCACTTTACCAAATGTGTGATAAATAACACAAATCAATGCAATAACTAGCAAGATATATTATGATTAGAGTCTAATTTTTGATTTCTTGGAATATTGTATTTTTTTTGGATTTTTGAAATATTTAGATTTTTTTGTATGTTTAAAATTTAAAATTTTGTATGTTTAATATTTTGATATTTTGTATGTTTAATAATTATTATATTATTAGGTATGGTGAATTAGGCACACTTTGCATGCCATGGAAGATGTGAATTACAAAATAGACATACCAACCTTTGGAGGATGATCTACCATGGTAGAATGCAAAGGTATATTATTCTCTAGGTGTGTTAATTACACAATAAATAATTATGGATTAGGTGGAAGAAATTTTATCTTTTATGGATGATGTTTCTTATAGTGATGATGCTACAAAATATATTTATGACTTAGTTGAATTGGTACCCTAGCTTCAATTTTTAGGTTGACTCTAGAAAGTGGAAATGGAATGTTTAGTTGATAGTAGTCAATAACATATATGGCTTGGGGATGATTATTAGGTTTCAAAAAATGATATGAACTTGTTTTTTAAGATAGATCAGGACCCTCCCAAAGAACATCTAATTTATGGATATCTCTTTGTAAAAATAAAGGTATAACTTCCTTTTAAGTATGATAATATTAGAGCATAAGGAGGAGAGATTTTCAATCTCGACATTGATAATGAGAAGAAATTTGGGAAGAAAATTACCCCTGAGATACTATCTTTGTTTTCTAGGAGCATATTTAGATGATCAAGGACATATATTGATGTGATTTGGATGACCTTCTCAACAATATTAAAATACTAATTAAAAAAAACAATTCTAATCACATGGGAGACAAAATGTTTGAGGATGATGACGGTAATGAGGATGATGCCACTTTTGATTTTGATACTAAAGAAAATGATTCATAATTTTCAAATATTATGGATGAATATTTGGTGCCATATTTTCATAGTGATGTTTCCAATGGATATGATATTTAATTATTTAAATAGGATTTAAAGGGTTAGATGGATATGATCTTGACTCATTTCAAGAGGATTTTAAAGAGTCTCAGGAATTTGGTCATGTTTCCCTTGAAGATGATGCAAATAAATCCCATTTTATTTATAAGGTAAATTTCATGGGTCAACATTTACATTTTAAAGATTTTTTTGATAAAATAAATATTTTCTAATAACACCCTAATTGGAAAAGTGAAGGAGAAGTTTTGTAAAGTGTCTAGCTTTCAATGATAGTTAAAATTATTTGTAGAGGGGTAGATTTTATTGAATATGATGTCAATATGGACACATGATTATTAGTGTTAGATTATATTTATTTGAATTTTTATTAGCTTATGAAGGTTATTTAATTTAGTTATGCTTTAGATTAGTTTTTTGGTTAATTTTAGACACTTTCTATGATATTCCTAAAAAATAGCTAGAAGTGCCAATTAAAGTGTAGTGCACTAGATGTGAACTTTAATGAGTTTGAATTGTTATATATTCAGTCACAAGATTTGGGGTACACTTTTTAGAGTTATTTAATTTAAATTAAAATGTATTTAAGTCAATTCTTATTTTATAGGGATTTGGGGTGCCTAGATTAACTAGGTTGTATGAGTTGCTTATTTATTCAGCATGGCTTCTTGATTTATTCAGCATGGCTTCTTGATTTATTCAGCATGGCTTCTTGCATGTTGAGCTTGTCTTGTCAATGAATAAATCTATTTGCTTGAGCCTATTTTATGTTGTTTTTGAGTATATTTTTAGATAAATTAATTTTTAAGTGAAATTATTAATTTATTTTTTACTTTCTGCTTAATTTAGACAAAACTTGTCATGCAAGTTATCTTGTAATAAGTTTGTGTTAACTTTATTTGTTAATAAAGAATGGTACACAAAGAAGTGTCGCACAATAGTTACTATTATTTTTTATAAATATGTGTTAATATTTGATTTTATTGCATATATTCACAAAATAAAAATAAGAAACATATCTTTTCCAATTTGAAATTATTTAGTAGAATTTTTGTGAATAATTACACTTACAACACTATTAGATTAACAACCAGTAATTCTATGACAGAGTAGTTGACATATAGATTTAATTTTAGATAAAATCAAAGATAATTTTTACTCCCTCCATATATTCAAAACCTTAATTTAGAATTATAAATTCATTCAAGAAAGGTTTAGAAGGGGTTTAAGCTCTCCCCAAGAGAATTATGGTTTCAGTGAATTTTTCTTTTATGCATATTCTTATCTTCAAATGTGACAACTTTGAATATTTGAGAGATCAGTTGAAGCTAATTATTATATGAAAATGATTTTTGGATAATGTTCACCATGGGTACACACCACTTAATAATTGAAATACTTTGACTCAAGAACACAAAGAATCAATTTTTTTGAAGAAAAGATAGATGCACAAGGTTTTTTCTATCTTCATAGTTTCATAAATCCAATCATCTATCCAAGAATTGAATGATGTAAAAATTCCCATGAGACATTAAATACATTGGAAAATTCATATAGAGAATCCATTAAGGTAAGAAAAGCATAACTTTAAATTCTTAAAATCAATTTTGAAAATTTAAGAATGTCATATAATGAATATGTTGGGGAATATTACATAATGATAAATGACATAGTACATAGAATGAGAGTTTATGGGGGAACTATACAAGATAAGGAAAATTTTGAGATATTTGATTCAAAGTTTATTTCATATTTTTTTCACTCTTGAGGATTGTAGGGACATGAACACTATAAGTGTTGTTGAGTTAGTGGGTTTTATCTTGTTCCATGAGGATAAGATGAGACATATGCATGGAATTAGGAACACACAATTGAAACCAAGGTAAATGTTTTAAATAACAAATAAAAATAAAAATTAGAATCAAGGGAGTTAAAAAATCAAATTCAAAGGGAAAAACTGAAGCTAACTTCTCAGTGAAAATAAAGAGAAATTTTACTTGTCATTATTGTAAAAAACCATGACACTATATAAAATATTGTGAGATATTTTTAGTTAAGAATCAAGTTAATCAAGAGAGTGATAAGAAGGCATTCCAAGATAAACAAATCAAGATTCAAGATCACTTAAATTATTATTTCACATGTAATGTAGGAATAAAGGAAATGAATAATTTATGGTTTATTAATTTAGGCTTCTAAAATCACATGCCAAGTCACAAATATGGTTTCAATAAATTAGATGATTCCTTCAAAAGCCAAGTGCAATTGGGAAATGGAAAGTCCATATAAGTTAAAAGAAAAGGTAACATGAAAATAACCATAAATCAAGGTAAGGATGAAATACAATATATTTATTTTTTCCAAAATTTGAATCCTAATAATATTGATCATAATTTCACATGATATTATGATAAAAGAAAAGCATACAAGTTTTATAATCCTACTAATAAGTCCATAATTGTTTTTAGTGTTTGATTTTTTTTGAAAATTAAATGTATGATAATTATGATCATATAGTTATAGAATCCATATAAAATTTATTTTGAGAGCTTAAAAATTGTTACACTTGTTTTTAGTTCAATAGAAAATAATACTAGCTCTTCACAAGAGACTAGTCATCCATATACATCAACTCCAAGTAATAAAAATATTTATTGAATTCACATACAACCAATAAAATATTGGATCATAATTATGAGAGAAGGATAAAAAGGATTACATATTATGAAATTGATTTTTTTGATGATGTTTATGATGAAAATACCATGTTTTTATTGTCATATATGGCTAGTGAATCTATAAGTTATGTAGAAGCTGGTCAAAGGAAAGAGTGGGTTAATGTTATGAAAATTAGGATGGATTTAATTGAGAGAAATGATAAATATAATCTTGTTTAGCCTCCAATAAATAAATATTATATTATAACTAAGTGGGTATACAAGACCAAAGTCTAGAGTGATGGCATAGTTGACAATCTAAAAAATAAACTAGTTAGAAAAGGGTTTGCACAAACATGTGAGGTTGAATATGATGAAACGTATACACCCATGACACATCAATATAATATAATACTAATTATTATTTTAGATACTCATAGAGGATGAGAAATACATCAAATAGATGTCAAAAGTGTATTCCTATGTGGGGTTATTGAATAAGAAGTATATGTTGGGCAACAACAAGGTTTTGAGGTAAAAGGTAAATAATTTTGGTATAATATAAGTTGAAAAAAGCTATTTATGGAATGAAGCAAGATCTAAGAAATTGGTACTCAAAAATTTCTATCTGGTTATTGGATCAAGGTTTTATAAGAATTCAAAATGAACCAACTATTTATATACAAGCATTGGGTTTTAATGTGTTATATTTTTGTCTCTATGCAATTGATATTTACAAGTAGATCTATGGAGATGTTGAATAACTTCAAGGAAGATATGAAATTATAATTTTATATGACCGATCCTACACTTTTTAAGTAATTTCTTGTCATGAAATTCCATCAAAATGAAGAGAAAGTATATTTCAAGATAAGTATGCTCAAGACATGTTAAAGAGTACAATATTCAAGATTCAAAGCCCACAGATACTCCAATTGCAAGTGGAGAAAAACTAATGAGAGGGGATGGAATTCCTTAAATCAATTAAAATATTTTTATAAGAATGGTGCGATGTTTTATATATCTCACTATGACAAGATCCGACATCGATTATGGGGTTTCACTAGTTTCTAGATTTATGGACAAACCATCATTCAAGCATTTACAACTAGTAAAGAGAATTTTTAGATATAAAAGGGGTAATTATAAGAATGGTTTTCATTTTATAATAACAAGTTCATTATGTATAATTGGATACATATATCTATATTGGGAAGGACATCTTGATGACATGAAGTCAACTTCAGGGTATTGCACCACATTAGGAAGTGGGTTGGTTCCTTGGTCTTCAAAGAAACAAGCTACAATTACATTATCCTTTGATGAAGATAAATATAAAAAAATTATATTACCTTGAATATAAGGACTATGGTTGAGAATAATATTGGTTGATTTTATAAAAACTCAATTTGAACTAACACAAATTTTTATGATAACATTAAGGTAATATAATTGTCCAAGATCTAATTTTCCATGCTAGAACCAAGCATATTGAACTCAAACATCATTTTATTAGAGAATTGGTCAATGATAAATATTTTTTCATTGAGTATATGAGAAGTTAATATCAATTTTATAATATTTTCACCAAGAGATAATTGTAGAAGATTCATGAAAGACTTAAGTAGATGATAGTCATTTATCTTATTTGCATCAAAGGGAGAAATGTTGAGTATGATGCTAATATAAGAACTTGATTATAAGTGTTAGATTAATTTTATTTATATATTTTTAGTTAATAAAGGTTATTTAATTCAATTATATCTAAAACTATGTTTTTGGTCAATTTTGGACACTTTCTAGGAACTTCCTAAAAAATAGCTAGAAGTACTAGTTAGAGTGCAATTCACTGGATGTGTATTTAATTGAGATTGAATTGTTATCCATTCATATCTAATAGGTGGAGAATATTTTTTAGATTTATTTAACTAAAAGTAAAATTTATTTAATTTGATTCCTATTTTTTAGGGATTTAGGGTGTCTAGCATGAATTGCTTATTTGTTGAGTAAACCTTCTTAAATGTTGACCTTGTCTTGTCAATAAGTCAACATGTTTGATTGAGTCTAATTTTAATTATATTTGAGTCTATTTTTAGATTAATTATTTTTTAAGTAAATATCTTAATTTGGTTTTTACTTTATGATTAATTTAAACATAATCTCTCATGCAAGTTATCTTGTAATAGGCTTGTTTTAACCTTATTTATTAATAAATAATGGGGTGTAAAGAAGTGTGGCACAATAGTTCCTATTAGGAAATATTTTTGTATGTTTTAATCTATGATTTTATCACAGGTATTCAAAAAGGAAAACCAAAATGCGTATCTTTTTTATTTTGAAGCTATTCAGTGCAATTTTTGTCAATAATCACACTTACAACACTACTAGATAAATAATTAGTAATTTTGAGACAGATTGGTTGAAATATAACTTGAATTTCAGATTAAATCAAAGCTGATTTACACTCCATCCATATATTTAAAATATTTATATTTGAATACCCTTTAATTTATTACAAATCATTGTTTCATGTTCTTTTGTCATAATTTTGAGTATAAGAATTTTGATTAATTAACAAAATCTTCATACTTATACACCAATAAAATTGAAATTCAAAAGTTGAAAGTGAATTTTATAAGGAGGTTGGATCTGCATGAGAATGAGTGTTGGATAAAGTTGTATGGAATTCCCATAAAATTTTGGAATCTTATTTAAAATTAACCAGGGGTAAAAACTTTATTCAAAATCAAGAAATAACTTTACACAGACAAAACCAGCCAAATCGGCCACTACAAAACATCAGGACTCCACAGCCCGATCAACACTCCCTGTCCTCCGACAATATCCTTTCCAAATTAATTCTAATATCCCTCGGCAACTGAACCTCATCATCCACATGTCTCCCTTCTGTACCATCGGAAGCCCATCTGGCCAAACAATCCGCCGCCTTATTCCATTCTCTCGGAACATGGGCAAAAATCACCGAATCCATACACTGGCTGATCTGTAAAATCTGCTGAACAACCAAGGATATCTGCCAATTCACATCATTAATTTGCCGATCATTGATCATATTGATCAGGATTAGCGAATCCGCCTCACATATCACCTTCCTCCAGCCGGTCTCATAAGCCCGTCGCATTGCATACAAAATGGCAAGCCCCTCCATACGATTGACCGTTTGGTCTCCCCTATATTCCGAAAAAATGAAAATCACCGCTCCCGAAGCATCCCGGGCAATACCACCAATACCAGACGGACCAGGATTACCTCTGGATGAACCGTCCGTGTTGATTTTTAAAAAACCAGTAGGGGGAATCGTCCACTTACCAGTTCGCTGAATTTTTTGTTGCAATCCCTCTCCTCTCCTCACACACGCAGAGCTAGGCGTGAGCTTGCCAATTCCCAGTCTGTCCAGCACCCCTGCATCGTCCCTATTCAAAGGCAGCGCGACCTCACTTTTTGCCTCCACTGACTCCTGAATCATTCTGCAGATTCTGCGCCACACCTGAGCTGCTTCCAGCCTTTCATCATTAAAAATTCTCCTGTTGCGCTCCAGCCAGACCTGCCACAGCAAAAAGATTGGTCCCACGTGCCAGACATCCTGCAGGAAGTGCGCAGCAGTGGTTGGACGGTTCAGTTGCTGCCAAAAATCTGCCAAGGAGAAAGCGCTGACACCTTTGCATTTCCACGCCCCCCACTAGGCATTCCAAAGACGCCCTGTGAATTGACATTTGAAAAACATGTGTGACGAATTCTCCTCCTCCTCACCACACAAAACACAGCAGGAAGGTCCAACAAAACCACGTTTGCGCAAATTATCCCACGTCAGGCATCGGTTCCAAGCTAAAGTCCAAGCAAAACAATTGCATTTTGGCCACGAGAACTTGTTCCAAGTCCTCTTCCACCAAGAAACCTCCCATCCTTCCCAAAATTTTTGCGCCACCAGCTCCTGGTACCCGGCAGAAACAGTATATTTACCTTTTGGGTGTGGGAACCAGGCGAGCTCATCAGCCCCACCCAAGGCACAGCAATTGCGCCTAGCTAAAATCCTCTTCAGCTCCACGCACTCCCTCTCCATGTCTCTAACAGGCCAAACCTCCGAACCCTTCCATCTAGCTTCCGTTAGCTGGTCCTGCCTATAAAAAATTTTGAAATCACTCACCTTATGCCATCCAGCTTCACAAAACCTCTGCGAGAGAGCGTGAAGATGGGGGTACTGAAGCGTGATGGGAGGAAAGCCATCCCATGAGTCGTGCCAGAACTGCGCTTCCATCCCACCTTTACAGATCCAAAAAAGACCTCTTTTTATCAACGCAGCCCCCTTCTTGAGCGTGTCCCAAATCACAGACCCGCTCCCCAACAAACAATGCCGAGGAATGTCCTTATGGGGGATCCCAGGGAGGTACTTGTGAGCCAACACCTTGGCCCATATCCGGTCCTGCTCAGTACACCATCTCCAGTACAGCTTGGCAGCGAGGGCCGTACCTGCCAACGTGGATTGTCTAAGACCCAATCCACCCAACCGCTTCGGGCTGCAGACAACATCCCAGCGGATAAGACTCCATTTGGTCGAGGACAAGTTCCCCGCCCACAAAAACTGCCGAGCAAGAGAATCCAGATCCTGCACAAGACTAGCTGGCGCCACCTGGAGCATGCACCTGTAAAGGGGAAGAGCCTGGACCACCGACTGAATCAATTGTACCCGACCTGCAAAAGATAGCCATCTGTGAGTCCAGTGATTCACCTTGGCACAGAATTTATTCAGGATAACTTGCCAGGACTCTCTCGACTGCCTCCCCATGGAAACAGGTATCCCCAGGTACATAACAGGAAGACTACCAATCTGAAACCGTAGAATCTCAGCCACTCTCCTTTGGATAGCCAAAGGAGTATTGAAGAAGAATATGGATGATTTCTCCTCATTAATAACCTGTCCCGAGGCCTCGAGATACTCGTCCAGGCAACCACGGATATTTCTCGCCTCTCTGATGGTGGCCGCTCCCATCATGGCCACGTCGTCCACAAACTGGAGGTGCGAAAGAACCGGGAGATCTCTGCCCCATCTCCAACCGAGAATCTCCCCCTGCCTCGTGAGCTCTCTGATTCTCCTGCCTAACCCCTCTGCCAGAAGAAGGAACAAATAAGGGGATAGAGGGTCCCCCTGCCTCAGGCCCCTAGTAGCCCCAAACAATCTCGTGTGTTCACCCTTGACCAAGACCGAGAATGAGGTCGAGGAGACACAACTCATGACCCAGTCAATCCATTCTCTCTCGAACCCAAAAGCCTGCAACACTCTCCGAAGAAAGGACCAGCTCACCCTATCATACGCCTTCGACATATCCAGTTTGATAAACATAGCCTTCTCCTTAGCCTTGGCCATCGAATGGACAGCCTCCGTGGCTAAGACAATACCATCCAAAATCTGCCTACCCTCCACAAAGCCACTCTGCTCCTCTGCAACCAGCTTCTTCAGGCACTTCTTCAATCTCTCTGTAATTAGTTTCGTCAAAATTTTGTAAATAACATTGCAGAGGGAAATCGGTCGGAATTGGCTGAGATGGTTCGCTCCCTCCTCCTTCGGAATGAGAGCCAGGAAAGTGGAGTTCAAAGCCCGCAACATCTGCTTATTAGCTTGCGACTCTTGGACCACAGCAAATAAATCCTCCTTAATGATATCCCAAAATTCCTGGTAAAACTCAATCGGAAAACCATCCGAACCAGAGGCCTTACCTTTCTTCATCATAAAGACAACCCTCTTCAGCTCCTCAATCGAAACCGGGCGATTCAAATTTACCTTCATGTCTTGGGATACTACCGAAGGAATACAAGAGAGTATCAAGTCCTCCTTGGCCGCGTCCCTCTGCCCTTCCTCCCGAAAAAGGTCGCTAAAATAATGCTCCGCCTCATTGCAAATATCTCTAGTAGAGGAGACCACCTCCCCCCTATCAGTTACCAGAGAAGTAAGCACATTACCGTGATGCCTGGCTTTGACCGAATTGAAGAAGAACGCTGTGTTCCTATCCCCCTCTTGCAGCCAATCAATCCTAGCCTTCTGTTTCCAGAAAATCTCCTCTCTCAGCTCCCATTCCTCGAGGGTCCTAACCGCCACCCCTTCTTTCCTCAATAAAGCCTTAGTCAGGCCCTCTTCTCTAATCAGTCTCGTGACCCCATTCAGCTCCTCCTGCGCCTTCTTTTTTTCCTGAAAGATATTCCCGAAGCTCTGCCTGTTCCATCTCTGCAATTGATATTTGACGAATTGGAGCTGCTTCGCAAAAACATACATCGTTGTCCCAAACGAAGGGCGGCCCGCTCTCCACCATTCAGAGATACGGCTATACAAATCTTGGTCGCGCAGCCACATAATCTGAAATTTGAAGGGTGGCTTCTGTTGTTTGACCACCGAAGAGATGCTGAGCTTGATTGGCCAATGGTCCGACCCCCGCCAATCTAAAATCTCAAAACTGAGCGTCCACCTACCCCCCACCCAAAAACAGGACGCCATAAACCTGTCCAGCCGCTCTGCAATAAAGGTGTTATCCAACCTCCTGTTGTTCCAAGTGAAACAACCATTGCTCGGTTTAATGTCCACCAGATTAAGTTCTGTCATCTTTTCATAAAGAAGAGAAGAAGACGGTTCTAATTTGATACTTCCACCTCTTTTTTCTGAGAGATCCATAATCGCATTGAAGTCCCCTGCAAGGATCCATGGCAGATAAGGGAACTCCTTACGGACCAGCTGAATGCTATTCCACACCGCGATCTTACCTTGCAAATCAGTGGGGGCATAGACGTTAGACAGCAGCACATACTCTCCTGAGTCCGCACACAAGGCTACCATAGAAAGCAGTGATCTGAAGGCAATCCAGACCACCGGTGTAACCTTCTTAGGATTCCAAAAACATGCCAATCCACCTGCAGCCCCATTAGCCCCAATGCATTGGCAGGACCCCTGACCCCATATTCTTGGGGCTATATTCATCATATACTCAACTGACACCTTGGTCTCTTGCACGAAGAGAATGTCCGGATGTTGACCTCTGACTAACTCTCGAATAGCTTTTTGTCGAGGGCCGCTATTCAAGCCCCTAACATTCCATGATATCGTAATCATTTGGAGGGTGGCTGAAAGTGATCATCCAAGGTCTTCACCAACCCTGATTCCACCAAATTCTCCCCAATCATCTTAATTCGCTCTATATCCTTCCTTCTGCCCACTTTCCCACTCTTTTCTGAACCCCCTTTTCTGCTGTCTTTTTGTTGAATCCCCAGACCAGGAGGAGTTTTCCTACGCTTTTCCTCCTCCAATCCAGATTGTGGCGCCTTATCTCTGCCCGCCCCTGTTTGGTTTCTCCCTTCAATCAATTCTGCTAAGCTTTGCACTTTTCCTTGTCCCTCCACCATCTCCGTTAAGGAAGCTTCACCTATTTCCTCCAACGGCAAAGGGACATCCTGCACCACCTGGTCATCCTCCTCCATAAGCGCCTCTCCAACAGCCAGGCCTGTATTAATCTCTTGCTGTCCCAGCTCTTCCAAAATCTCAAATCGGTTAAAGGAGTCTGCCTCTTGCCTCTCCAAGAAGGTCCTCTTATATCCCTTATTCTTACTTCTAGACTTCGCCTGCATAAATCCATCTGGGTCCTTCCTCCCGCCCCCTCCAGAGTCTTTCCTTTTTTCCTCAGCGAAAGTTTTGTTCATGGGAGGCAAGGAAGAAGGCTGTTGTTCGTCCCTTGAATTTTTTGGGCATTTCCTTACTAGATGTCCGTACTCATGACATAGACAGCATCGAAAGGGCAATGTCTCATAATCCAATTGCTGGATCCATGAGTACTCACCTGCACACATTTCCACCGCATCAGGTAACGGCTTGCTTAAATCAATCTCAACACATATTCGGGCATATGTCATGATCTTCTTTCCTAGCGTTTGTGAGGACAGCCCCACCGGTTTTCCTATTAACGAAGCTATCATCACCAGGACATCCTCCCTGCAGCATTCCACCAGTATTCGTGGAAGGCGTACCCACACTGGCACCCTGTTTGGTAGCTCCTCTGTAGGGTTAAAACCAGCATGCCACGGCTTCAGAAAAAGTCCTGCCTGGTTATAGAAGTACGGTCCACCTTCAAACACCCTATTTCTATCCTCCAGGCAGTTGAAAGTAACCATGAAAAAGCTGTTAGCCAGCAACATCAGTTCCATTTCCCCTACAGGCTCCCACACCCTGCGAGCCCAGCTTTCCAAAAAAGGAACAGATACTTTCAATCCCAGGAATTTGCAATATAATGAGTGTTTGGAGAAGTATTCAACATCCTCCTCTATCATTTTATAAGGTATAACCAGTTTTGGTCTCTCATTGCACCTTTCCAGGCAGCCATTTACCTTAGAGATTCTTGACCCTCCTGCTGATCCACTGCCCTGCACCCCTGGGTACTGCTGTTCATCCATCACTTCTTTCATTCTTACATCCTGCACCTGAGAGCTTCTGCATACAACTTCCCTGAAGCTTCTTTCTCCTCTGAAATTTTTCTGACCCTGCTGATCCATAGCGCCTGTTGAGTCCTGCTCTTCCTCCTCCCTGTTGCTTTTACGCTTACCTCTACCCCCCTAACGCCCTGCTGCTCCTGCAAACTTCCAATGAAGGGCTCCCACCAGCTAGGGCACGGCTGCCCTAGCTGCACCACGCGTTGCAGCGCACGCCCAGGTTCACCATCGCGCTCCCTCGCTCTCAATCACCATCTAGTGGTTTAGAACCTTATCTTGAAGTCAAAATTTTGGAATCTTATTGTTTTGAATAAAACTAGGGATTTCCTAGGATGTTTTTATGCACTTGATCCCAGATCTTTCAAAACTACATATTTATGGTATGTTAGAATGATTATAGTAGTTGTTGCCTAAGATCCTATGCCATATTCCATTTCCATTCTTTATGATGGATAGACATTTTTGAAAAATATTTATTATGAACACCCAGTTGTAAATAAATGCTTTCATTGCTCATCTACATAACATTTTGCCAAGTTTTACTAAGATAAAAAGGGTTTTGTTTAGGTTGTGAGGAAAAATAATGTTAAACAAGCCAATACTACTTTGATGGGTAAGATTAATGACTATGAAATTATTTCTCTTCCATTGAATGTAAAGTATAGATGGCTTGAAAAATATTTTTAGATACAAAATACCTTTAATAGGGTTCCTAATTTCAAGATAACAAATAAAAAATGAAGATAATAAGATAAAGATTTTCTCTCCTTATCCTTGTTCAAGGTTAAATATTGATAAGTTCATTGAGTGTAAATAAGTACTAAATTTATGACATCATGATAATAATAGATGGGCTAGGACTAAATGGGAATCATATTCCCCCTTTTTTAACTTAATTAACTTCATAAACATGTTTACCACTTTAGACTTAGATAGGGATTTTAATGGCTTTGCCACTAGTGGGTTGTTGAAATTCTTGCCAAATTATTTTTATTTTGGAATGGTTATCACTCTAATGTGATAGATATATCTTGAAATGACCATCCATTTGTGTTTAATTAAGAGATAATGTCATTCAAAGTGAGGTGTATAAGATTATTACTCTTTCTTGATGATTTATTAATCATTTATTTGGTAATTAAGATATGTTGAATCATATGGGCCCTTTTTCCTCTTTCATAATAGTTTTCTAATATCTAGTGCAAATCCACTATAGATAAGCTATTTATCTTCTCTAGCTTAGATTTATCTTTACCTCCTTTGTCAGTTCTTTTCTCTTTGCTTTTTTTTTCCTCCCATTTTACTCATTGGGGGATCATTGATATGATATGAACTTTAAAATCATAATTCCCTCAATGAAATCCTTGATTTTATTAGGGTTTTTATTGATGCAGGGTGGCTTCAATTATTTATGAAGTTTTGTGGTTATGATGATACTATTGCTAAGGAATTTGCTTATGGTGGAAAGATGGTGTTTTCAAAGTTAGAGGACTATCCTTGGTTGTGACTGAAGAGAGATTAACAAGGGTATTGGGTCTCTCATATGTAGGAAAATACTGGTGCATGGTTAAAAAGAGAGTAACTCACTATAATACTAAGTTCTTTCTGTTAATATAAAATGTTACATATATAGGTAAAGAGATCTCTAGACTTTCACTTCTTAATTTATTTCCAGACATTGATCTTTTCATTCAAAGATATATTACCTACAAGGGTAGATTTTTAGTTTATTCTCATTCCACTTCAATTTGTTCTCCCACATTAGACATAAGAATTTGATGAACATTCCTTTTTTCCTTTTCAAAAATATTGGAAATGATGACTGTGGAAATCCAAAAAGGAAATGATAATGCTGTGGCTCACCAAGGGCTCATCAAACTCATTTTTATTGATTTATTAAATTCTCTCAGCCCACCTTTCTCATGGATTAACTTCTATTTTCATAAATTTATGGTCAAGGGAGATGGAGGTAACCATTATAGAAGGAAAATAAGATTGATTTTCTCCCATTTGTCTTTGTCATTTCCTTCTTCTCTCAACCCTAAACCTCTAGATAAGGATTTCCATCATTTATCTAGCCTACAAAAGAAAGCTTTGATTGAGAAAGTGGGCATCGATAAAGTTATGTAGGTTAGTTATTTTTGAAATTTCATTATGTCCCTATATACTCATTATAGAACCCACATCATAGGTCCTTACTATGATGAAAGATAATGTTTTAGAAGAGATGCACCTATATGAAGAGGAAGTGGGATGTAAGAGTTTAAATTTGGAATTGATGAAGTATTTTCATAAATTTAAATGCCAAGAGGTATAAATTTAAGCTCTCAAATAATGGGTAAAGAATTTGATTGATATATCTAGTGACAAGTTAATATTCTTGGAAACTATCGTTGTAAATGTTATGAAATATTGACAAATTCTTCTTGGTATTTCAAAACCATTGCTCTTGGATAAGTAAACCCAAACTGATTCATCTCAATTTATTCCAAGGGAGGTATTGGATAAAAATATTGGTACTCTTCAATCTAAAGGTGCTAAGGTTATGGGCTACCTTCACAAGCAACTTTAGTTTGTGACTTCAAAGACAAAAACAAATGTAGGAAGCTTTCAATGCTCACTCCTAAGTGGTTAATTAAGACATAAAGGCTAAATATGTTTCCATATCATACCTTTAGAAACAAATCAACCTTGTTAGTGAGATGGTGGCTAATATTTCTTCTTGTAAGGCCCTATTAAGGGCATATTCTTTAACTTATAGGAAAGTTGGTTAAAAATACAAATTGTAAGAATTGATTCTTTTCTAAGCATTGATGTTTCAAGTCTATGGAAATTATTCTAGGTTTTAATTTATTCTTATGAAAATGATAAATATCTTTTGTGTGAATCCTAGGTTCATAACCTCTTCCTCCCTAATGAACTTAAGTGGAATCCTAACCCTTTTTTGGGGGATGCCCTCCTTATATTTTTCATTTCATATATTTATAATGAGATTATAATTGGAAAGGAATGGGCTCAGTATAAGCATTTAGAAGACACCCATCCCTTATGGTTCAGATCCAAGTTTCTAAATCTTGAGGATATTCATAGAGACTGTTAATCTATTGAAAAATAATCAAATTGAAGCAAACATAATCAATGTCAAATAATAATTATTGGAAGTAGGGGGATTTTTTGTGAGGAGTTGGGTTTCAATGATTATAAGACTTGTTGTTTAATATGGGAGTAACTTCCTTGGGTTTTTAGGAGAAAGGAACCTTTTTTACCATATAATTTGAAGGAAGTAAGGTTAAGGGAAAAAATATATTTGAGGATCTTGAGGATAAATAGTTCAACATGGATTGGATTGAAACTCCATTTACATTTAGTTTGGAATCCATTATTAGATTGAAAGGGTTTCTCTCAGGCTAACATAAGTGAAGAGATTCAATGTAAGCATGAATTTAAATAAAACTATAGTTTTTACTATCCCCTTGAGGAAACAAACTCTATGCCAATAGGCTTTAGAGTGATATGTGAATATGAGATGCAACAATAGTTTCTTTATTAGATGGATATGTTTATATTGGGAGAATTTTAGGGCATAGGCTATAGATGATACATGTTTTTGGCCAAGGTTCCATGTAGTAGCTACAAATGATACATGGTTTTAGATGCAAAAGGTTCTATATAGTGGTTATTCAAGAATCCTGGTTCAAATAATCATAAAAATGTTTTCTCTAGTTATTTTATATTTTCTTCCTATTTTATTATTTGTATAAGTTGTTTTTTAATGAGGCCAAGAGGGAAAATCATATTTCCTCCCATTTGTTTGGATTCTTTGTATATAAACCTCTATATTTTTGAATTATTTTCCTTCATCTTGTTTTCCACAGTCAAGTTGCAAATTTCTCAATAAAGTTGTGGGCTTTGGGTTATGCTATTATGATAGTTTGGATTTTTTTTAGATAGATACAGATTTTGAGGTGATCCTACCCCTTTATTTATATCAAAAAACCATTACAAAACTAGGTTTAAAACACCATGATCCAAAATATCCAAATACAATACACAACCAAAAGGTTAGAGGAAAGTAAACAACAAACCAAACTACAGCCCAAGAAGCCAAAATGAAACCTCAACTTATGGGATAGTAATCTAAAAGATTAGCTATCTTTCCTTTTTTTGCCTTTTTTATTTTTTTACTTCCTATCATAATTCATGCTCAACATTTACAATAACTAATTTATTATTTGGATTTTGTATTTTCAAAGTTCTCTTTTCCATCAAATCTTTGTTTGAGTCTGAGTTTTCAAACTCATGTCCTATTTTAACTCCCCCAGTTGGCTGCTTCATAGGAGAAATATGAATAGTTTCAGTCATTCTTTTTTGGTCACTTTTTCATTAGAAGCAGTTATTTTTTCCTTTTTTTTAATACTTTTCATTTCTATGTCAACTCGTATCTCTAGTTTCTCAAAAACATATTCTTCCACTAGTGATGGGTATGTTACATTCCATTTGTTAGATTTTGGCTTTTATCCCTTATTTTTCATTTCTTACAAACACCCCTGAGGAAAAGATGCATAAAGATGCCATGGTGATTTATAATTATGACATCTAAAAGTAGTATTCTCATAGTCAAGAATTTGAGTATGCTGAGTATTACCATATTTTAAAATAATTTTATCAGACATCCCTTTACTTAAATTAACTCAACAAAAAAATGAGCATAACTGCATAAACTTGTATCACCCTGCTCATTGTAATTTTTTAAGAAAGTATCCAAAGCATTAGATAAATCTTTGTGAGTATGCCAAAAGTGCAAAGGCAAATTAGGCAAATGAACCCAAACTAACACCTTAGTGATTGAAAGAATGAGAGGGTTAAAATTCAAAAACTAGGGTGTGATGAACAAGCCCATAGTGTCCCAAAACTAAGGACCTTCTAAGAGGTATTTTTGGTAATCTTACTTCTCACAAAAATAGACAACAAAAAAACCCTAGAACATAGAGAAATTTCACACTGGCTTATCCATATCTCATGAACCCATTTATATAAGGCTGATGTAAATGACCAAATACCATTAAATCTATAGATGACTGCATCTCTCACTAGAGTATTAAAATACACATTCACCTCCTTATTTAAGATCTCCATAGAAGGGACCTCCTTATATTGATCAATAATGTATATATGTTGAGGGATTTCATTGGATTAGGGATAAGGGTAGCATTTTTTCCTACATCTAATGATGTTCTGACTACTTCTTTGAAAGACTTCATGGAAGAAGCTTTCTTTGATACCGTAACAACCCCCATCAACCATGAAGTCATGAAAATGGTGGAATCCTTAAAAATATAATAATGAGATAAAGGAAAAAGGTCCTAGAGATCTTTTCCTTTGCAAACCAGACTTTGCATAGTTATAGGGATCCCAATCAATCACTTTAAATGTCCTTTTAAATCTAAAACCTAATCAGAGTTTTTTGCCCAAAGGTAAAGATTATTACCTAATATACATTTTATCATCAGCTAGATGCTATTCCTATCTTCAACATCCATATTTGGGAGAGGCAATCACGCCCTCTGATGGCTAGATTCTAACAAAGGGTGAGAATTTTCCTCTGCTATGTGATGGTTATCTAGTGAAATATACAAGCTAGGTGAAATGGCCATATTACAAGCTTTATGGTAGCCATATGTATTACCCTGTATTACAACAGGGTAAGATTTCAGTCTCCCCTCTAATGAGTTTTTAGTCCCTGTTGGGGGATCAAACCAACAATAGATTACACTTGTGAAAGCAATAAACGCGGAAATAAATCAGATAGATAAGTAACTGAAATGATAAATAGCACAGAACAAGATATACAAGAAAACACCCTGAAAACTTGTATTGAAACTCTTTACAATAGGAATACAATTTGAAGAAACTTCATTCTTCCACACCTCTCTCAGATGCACACAAGATCTCTCACTAGATCTCTATTCCTCAAGAGCTCTCTCTTAAGTACACTCAAATCCAACAACCTGGATTGATGCAACTCTGTACTGTCCTTCAAACATTCACAATGTTCTACTCTTACAGTTCTACACACAACACTTCTTCTACTACTATTTCTAAGCTAAGAAGATCTTCCTACATATAGAAATAGGGAACTTGAGCATGCTCTTACAAAAAATAGTTAAGCCTCTTGAACAAGGGCTCTAAAAATAATATTACTAATAATAGAGACGCGAGCTTGAGTCTACAACTCAATCTCATCATGCAAACACACGCTGCTGTCCTCGGAAATAGATTTCTGGACCCGCAGGTAACCGACGTCGGTTCCTGCCTGTTCGCCTGTGACCGTCGCCGACCGACCCTACCGCCGACGTCGGCGCCTCTGTAACTGCTACTAACCGACGTCGGTCGCTCCTGACCGACGCCGGCGTCTGTGTAGACCCGAACCTATTTTAGCTATGTTGCTTGGTGAAGCTTTTAGCTCCACACCCTAACAATCTCCCACTTGGAGATAAACCAGCTGCACCAACCTGTACAGCATCATCTTCTTGCTCCTCCATCTTCAACTCAATCATGAAGACCAATAGAAGTTGAATGAAGATTCAACTTCTCCATCGTAACCGGCTTTGTTAGCATATCAGCAGGATTCTTGTCTATATGAATTTTCTCCAGCTTTAACTCACCATCTTCCAATACCTGCCGTATGAAGTGGTACCTTAGCTGTATGTGCTTGGTTCTAGAATGAAACGCTGAGTTCTTGGCCAAATGGATTGCACTCTGACTGTCACTGTACAATCTGCAACTCCCATGCTCCCTTCCAAGCTCTTCCATGAACCGTGTCATCCATATCATCTCCTTGCTAACTTCTGTAGCTGCAATGTATTCTGCTTCTGTAGTTGACAAGGCTACAACCTTTTGCAACTTAGATATCCAACTAACTGCCGTTCCACCTACAGTAAAAACATAACCTGTGGTGCTCCTCCTGCCATCCAAATCCCCTGCCATATCTGAATCTACATAGCCATGTAGAGAAGTATCTGAACCTCCATAGCATAGGTGCTTGCTGCTGGTTCCTCTCAGATATCTAAGGATCCATTGAACCGCTTTCCAATGTTCCTTACCTGGATTGGCCATATACTTGCTTACTACTCCCACTGCTTGGGCAATATCTGGTCTAGTACACACCATTGCATACATCAAACTCCCTACTGCGGAAGAATATGGAACCGTGCTCATGTACTCTACCTCATCATGTGAATTTGGACATTGTTCTTTGCTTAACTTAAAGTGTCCAGCCATAGGTGTACTTACCGGTTTTGCATCCTGCATATTAAACCTCTCCAACACCTTGTTCACATAATCTTCCTGAGACAATATCAACCTGTGATTTTTCCTATCTCTCCTAATGCTCATGCCAAGGATCTTCTTAGCTGCTCCTAAATCCTTCATGGCAAACTTTTGAGCTAACTTCTCCTTAAGCTCAGAGATATCCTGCATGTGAGACCCTGCAACCAGCATGTCATCTACATACAACAATAGAATAATATATCTACCGTTATCAAATCTCTTGAAATACACACAATGGTCTGATTGACACCTACTGTAGCCATGCTCAGTCATAAACCTGTCAAATTTCAAGTACCATTGCCTTGGAGCTTGCTTAAGGCCATACAAGCTTTTCTTTAACCTGCACACAAACTTCTCCTTACCCTTGACCTCAAAACCTTCTGGCTGTTCCATATAGATTTCCTCATCCAAATCTCCATGAAGAAATGCTGTCTTAACATCTAGCTGCTCGAGATGCAAATCCTCAAAAGCAACCAAAGACAATACAACCCTTATAGAAGTCATCTTAACAACTGGAGAAAAAATTTCACCAAAGTCAATCCCTGGCTTTTGTGCAAATCCTTTTACCACTAATCTGGCCTTATATCGCATCTGACCATCCTCACTTTCCTTCAACCTGTAAGTCCATCTGTTCTTCAGTGTTCTCTTACCAGCTGGCAATTCAACCAAATCCCATGTTTGGTTCTCTCTTAAGGACTCCATCTCCTCAACCATGCCATGCTCCCACTTACTCCTGGACTCCACCTGTATTGCTTCTTCAAAACTTTCTGGTTCTCCACCATCGGTTAGCAATAAATAATATAAGGAAGGAGAATATCTAATTGGAGGCTTACTTACCCTTTCAGACCTCCTGGTGGGTGTCTTGGACTCGTTCTCAACACGCTGTCCACCCAAATTTTCTGACAGTGACCGACCTCGGCCACCTGTAGACCTGTCACTCACCGTCGTCGGTTCTGCCTGACCGACCTCGGTGCCTGGTCTGCCGACGTCGGTCTCTGTATGACCGACACCGGTTTCTGTACTGCCGACACCGGTTCCAAGCCTGCCGACGTCGATCTCTGTGTTTTCCTGCAAGTGATTATTTCTTTTTCCCGCGAGCTCATTTTGGACCATAACTTCGTCCAATTCACTATTGCTCTGCCCAGATTGATCCAGCGTCCTTATCTGATCACTGTACATCACTCTTTCATTGAAAACAACATCACGGCTCCTGATTACCTTGTTAGTTCCTAGATTCCAAAATTTGAAACCAAAATCATCTGAGCCATAGCCTATAAACGTGCACCTCATAGACTTAGGATCAAGCTTCTTTCTATTTTCCTTATCTATATGCACAAAGGCTTCACTACCAAAAACTTTGAGATATGAGAGATCTACCTTTTTACCTGTCCATGCCTCTTCTGGAATTCCACCATTCAGAGCTGTAGAGGGTCCTCTGTTAATCAGGTACACTGCGGTGTCAACTGCTTCTGCCCAAAACTCTAAGGGCAACCCTGCATGCAATCTCATACATCTTGCACGCTCCATGATAGTTCTGTTCATCCTTTTAGCAATACCATTCTGCTGAGGTGTCCTTGGAACCGTCCTTTGCCTACGGATTCCTTGTGTATAACAATACAATTTGAACTTAAGACTGCAGAACTCACCGCCATTATCAGATCTCAAGCACTTTAACTTTCTGCCTGTTTCATTCTCAACCATGGCTTTCCAAAACTTAAAAGTCTCAAAAACATCAGATTTCTTTTTAATACAGTAGATCCATACCTTTCTTGTGGCGTCATCTATGAATGTAACATAGTACCGTGATCCGCCAATAGAGGCTACCTGAGCCGGTCCCCACACGTCTGTGTGAACAAGCTGTAACTTCTACCTTTTCTTAGTAGACCCGGTCTTGAGAAAACTAACCCTTTTCTGTTTTCCAAATACACAATGCTCACAAAATTCTAGATCCATACTTTTCAAATCTGAAAGCATACCTTTAGACTTAAGTATTGACATCCCCTTCTCACTCATGTGGCCAAGCCTTGAGTGCCACAATTTACAATCCACACCTGAAGTAGATAAAACTGAAGGAGATTTGTTAGTAACACAATTACACAAGTAGAGAGTACCTTCTCTCTTACCTCTGGCCATAACTAGTGCACCCTTGGTCACCTTCCAAGAATCTGCTATGAGAGTTACTGTACAACCCTCATCACCTAGCTTACCTGCAGAAATCAAATTTCTCTTTAAACTAGGAACATGCATCACTTCCCTCAACACCCATGTGTTGCCATTCTGCATCTTCAGCTGCACTTTACCTTTGCCAATAATCTTACAAGGCTCATCATCCCCTAAGTACACTATTCCAAAATCTCCATGGATATAGTCACTGAAATACTCTCTGTTAGGGGTTGCATGGAAAGAAGCACCAGAATCTAATACCCAAGATTCTATGTTATTATGCAAAGAGAAAATTAAAGCATCCTGTGCAATACCTGCAACCTTGGCTTCTTCCTTTCCTTCGTGTTGGTTGTCCTCCTTGGGCTTTGACCAACAATCTCTGCTTATGTGCCCCATCTTTCCACAGTTCCAGCATTGTGGCTTCCTGCCATTCCTGGATTTGGATCTTCCTCTCACCTTAGACTTAGATCTTGATCTCCTCTTGCTCTTTTCTTTTTGCCTTCCCCTGCTCTCAAAATTTAAAGCGTTCCCAGATGTCTCTTCTGTGCTTTTCCTGCGTATTTCCTCATTCAAGATAACACTAACCACATCCTCTACTTTCAAAATATTTGATGCAGATGCAGTATTAGAAACTGCCATTACTAGGCCATGCCAGCTTTCGGGCAAAGAACATAATATCAAAAGAGCTTTTATTTCATCTTCAAATACAATATTGACAGAACTTAACTGATTAACAATTCCATTGAAATCATTCAGATGAGTAGAAACAGATCCACCTTCATTCATATGCAAATTAAATAATTGCTTCATAAGATATACCTTATTTGAAGCTGAGGGTTTTTCATACATATTTGCTAACGTGGTCATCAACTCTACCGTAGTTTTTGCTTGTGACAAATTACATATCACAGTGGAGGCCAGACTCAGTCTTATAGACCCAAGAGCCTTTCTGTCAAGAACTTCCCATTCTTCATCCTCCATGTCCTTGGGCTTCTTTGCTATCCCACCTAATGGTAAGTAGAGATCCTTCTGATACAGATAGTCCTCTATCTGCATTCTCCAATGTTGGTAGTTCTTGCCATTAAACTTTTCCATTCTCAGCTTACTTTCCTCTGCCATTGCTTCTCCCACTCAAACAGAAATTCCTGCAGAAACACCTGTGAGCAACCTGTAATCTGTAACCTGTAACCTGTAACCAAGGCTCTGATACCACTTGTTGGGGGATCAAACCAACAATAGATTACACTTGTGAAAGCAATAAACGCGGAAATAAATCAGATAGATAAGTAACTGAAATGATAAATAGCACAGAACAAGATATACAAGAAAACACCCTGAAAACTTGTATTGAAACTCTTTACAATAGGAATACAATTTGAAGAAACTTCGTTCTTCCACACCTCTCTCAGATGCACACAAGATCTCTCACTAGATCTCTATTCCTCAAGAGCTCTCTCTTAAGTACACTCAAATCCAACAACCTGGATTGATGCAACTCTGTACTGTCCTTCAAACATTCACAATGTTCTACTCTTACAGTTCTACACACAACACTTCTTCTACTACTATTTCTAAGCTAAGAAGATCTTCCTACATATAGAAATAGGGAACTTGAGCATGCTCTTACAACAAACAGTTAAGCCTCTTGAACAAGGGCTCTAAAAATAATATTACTAATAATAGAGACGCGAGCTTGAGTCTACAACTCAATCTCATCATGCAAACACACGCTGCTGTCCTCGGAAATAGATTTCTGGACCCGCAGGTAACCGACGTCGGTTCCTGCCTGTTCGCCTGTGACCGTCGCCGGCCGACCCTACCGCCGACGTCGGCGCCTCTGTAACTGCTACTAACCGACGTCGGTCGCTCCTGACCGACGCCGGCGTCTGTGTAGACCCGAACCTGTTTTAGCTATGCTGCTTGGTGAAGCTTTTAGCTCCACACCCTAACAGTCCCCTCATAAAATAGATTTTCCTTTTAATGGCTAAAATAATATATACTCCTCTAAAATCTTTTATCCAGCTCAGCATATGAAAAACTATAGATAACTCTGCTCCCATCTTCCTCAATCTCATCCTCTTGCCTATATTTATATCCCTCTACTATTGTGAAGAGCTCCACCATCATGTGTAAGACCTTTGTAGAAGAGGCATCCTTAGGGTTCATGATTTTAGGGCTCACTACTTCCATGTTTTCAATTTTTGATAGGTAGATGATTATTAAAATCATGATAGCTTGGATTTTAATGTAATACATTTATATATATTAATGAAAATGGCAAGGGACATTTCAACCCTATTTTACCAACATAGACACATGTGCACATGCACACACACACACATAGACGCACTTATGTACTCAAGCAAGGCCAAGAGGAAATGATTCAAAAATAAAAGAAAGTAAGGGATCCAAATAATATGTAACATATGTGAAGGTACATTAGGTTAAAAAATGTAGTAATGGGATAATCTATAGAAAATGGAGGAAAAAACATGCCCCCATTTTATATGTGAAACATATCTTAAGAAAATTCATGGAGATAAAAATAGGTGAGAATTAGTCTATGCATTTGTGTCATGATATTTAGATTTTTTGTTTTTAATGTAATCTTTAACTATATAAAGCATAGATAATCCAAGTGTATATGTGATTAAGGAATTTTATGGAAGGAATGAACACTTTTATTACACCACTTGAAAATGATGTATCATCATTAGATAAATGTCATGGGTGTTTGGATGTGGATAAAAAATCAAAAGATAATTTCCAATTTAGAATATGACAATGAAGTGAAGGGCTAGAAGAATGATCAATGCAACAACATATGTATGTTATTATATAAGAATAGAATAAGAAAGTAAACAAACATCAATAAGCTATACATAATAGATTACATTCCAACTAACTAATGGCCCCATCATTGGGGTTAATATATGTAGGCCTTGCATCAAATGACATGATTGTCTCTTGGAATGGATCATTAGATATATCATATGTACCTATATCCAAATCTAAGAATTAGTCATATGTTATATAATATCTATCATCATTATCATAATTGATTTTTCCTTATGGAATTCATGCGATAATAGTAGTCATAGTAACTTATGAACTATCATGCATGGTCAAAGAATGTGGTTTTACGTATTGTGTAATTAGGTATGAAATTTTAGGATCATGACATATGGTCAAGTCACACATAAATGTTATAATATTATTGATCTTAATAGTATTTTTATCTACTAAATATTGTATCTTATTCCTTAACCCAAAGCATATATTTTTAGAATGTCCAACACATCGATGAAATTCACAACATGCATTACTATCATATCCCTTAAGTAAAGGCCTACTCATATCAAATTGTTTTGAATGAGGGAGATATTTAAGGTTTCACTCAAGTAACTTATACAATAGCTTGTGAAGAGGTTCAAGTAATCATGAAAATTGCCTCCTTTATAGAGCTGATAGGACTAGATGAATAACATGTTATGATTAAGTATAATAATTAAAGGGTTTTTCATATGTAGGATATGTATACATATACCCTTGGTATAAAAATTTCAAACACATATGTAATGTGGATGGTACTTCATCCATAACCTTGAATTTAGGGTCAACCCAAGAGTAAGTTATAGCGTAGAGGATTGGGAACCACTTGATATATGGTATTCAATATCTTAGGTCCTACAATCACATCCAATGATATTTTTTAAAGTACGTGATGAACAATATTATCAAATCCTTTTATGTACCAATTTTATCATTTGAATATAATCCATGTTAATTCCTAATGCTTGTAAGAATGTGATGCTTCAAATGTTCACTGTTGAACCATTATCTACTAACACTTGCTTAGATCCTTTTGTTAATATTTTTTATTGAATATATAATGGATTTTTTTTATAATTTCTTGTAGATTAGACAAATTTTCATCAGTACCAACCTTATTTGAGATCATCAAGGTCCATGATATATATTTTGTTTTGATTTAATAAAACGTGTAGGGATATTATATTTTGATCCTCAATTTCCTTATTAATATGTGAATTTTCATCATATCCAAGTAATTGATTTTGTTTATGCCTAAATGGAGCCATGAGATTAATGATGTTTTGTGCATAATTATATAATCCTTGACCATTATATCCTTATTTTTGTAGACATTTGAGTCAAAAACCATATTGTGTCAAATCTATAGACTATGGTAGAAGGTTAGACTTAACAAAGGTAATCATTCATAGTAGAATTTTTATGCTTTGGAAGAGAATCAGTCAGATGAACCATTGGAAAACACATTTTTTATATTTGTAACACCCTAGGTTACATATCTAGGATAATTTGCATGAGGGATCATTTAGGAATAATGGATAATGAGGAACATTTGCAAAAGAAGATTATGTAGGGATAAACATATAAACATGGTTATGTCCAATATCGACCCTAATTTGCCTATTAATTTATCTTATACCAAATCATAAGAGGACAAAAAACGCAATCACCAAACCTACTCCTAGTATGGGGGATAACATAGAATACTAGGGTCTTAAGTGTTGTATCCCTATGAATAAAGAAACATATATGAAAGGAGAAATTCAGAAATAAAATCTAAAATAAGATTTAAATACATAAATTTGAAACCCAAAGAATAAGGAATACAAATATAATGGAAAACCTAAGGCTTTAACATGTTATATATAAGGATTGGGTTTAGAAATATGTTTTACCTTATTTTAAACTAGTTATCTAAACATGATAAAAATTAGGATATTAAAATTGTTTATGATATGTCTAACTAAAATAAAATATGAATGATACACTAGATTATAATTGAACTATTATAGTTTTATATTGATTGAAATGAACCATGAGATTCAAATACTTATCTTGTTTCAGGTTTGTGTAGGTTTGAGACTATGTATTGGTGGGAAGAGGATCTAAAATGGACATGTGTTCACTCAAATTAGGAGATTTATTGTTAGAACATTTATATATAGTTATGATAGTGATTTAAGCATTTATAAATCTAAAGGCATCCACTCTCTAATGGAGGTGTCCTCTATGGTTTTTGTGGTCTATTTCAACAAATAAAATTGTGCTTAATTTTAAATCATTTTTCTATGCAATATCAAAAACTTATAGTTGTGTGAAAATAAAAAATTATATCTCCTTCTCCTTAAAACCTATATATATCTTTCGATAATAGGTTTTCCTATAAAATGAAGTGAAAGATGGGTTGAGCTTACCCCAACCACCCCTTACTGAGTGGATGAGATTTTCTTATGTTTCTAATACTTTGAAGATATATCAAACTACATATAGTTCTCATAGTTATGTGTATGTGCAAAATATTTCTCCTTTTATGAATAAACCATGTGATCTATATTTTATCACTTGATAGTGAGCACTTGACTTGGATTGAATATGATTTAGACTTGGCTAGGGAATATTTTGTGTGACCAATTTGTGATTTTAGAATATTTAGGACTATTCCTCTTAATGTAAAGTGGATAATAGATGTGATATTGGTAAGTGATAGCTGATGAATGGGTTAAGGCTTGGTTTATATAAATATATGAATATTTGGATAACTTATCACACCACTAATGTGCCAACCCATAAAAATGATTTGAATTTGGAAAATTATTATTAAAATGCACTTGCACACCTTTGATAAAGTTGGACACATTTGGAATTTGAAAGGTCTCTCTCTTAAGGTGTCTTAGGAATAGTAACAATGGTATGATGATTAAGAGACAACCTAATTAGGATAATAAGCAGACTAGGTACATACTAGGAAGTTCCTATATGTGGCTAATAACAAATTCAGAATTTCAAGCCCATATAAATAACATAGATAGAAAAGAAGAGTGTGAAAGATTCATAAAATTACACATAAGTAATTTATGGTAAACAATTTCAAGACTAACATTTTAAAGTGTATAAAATAATATGTTAATGTCTACACATATTTAGCTATGTTTTGTTGAACTTGATGTGATTATTACCACATTGATTTGTTGGTTCATCTTCACATTTTTTTATTAGCTTCTTAGATTTTTGATATTATCAACATACCATGTTTGGAAAAAAATATTTTCCTTTATAAATAATGAAGGTTATCTTCCCATTCCCATAATGAAGTTTCTTAACAACAATCAAGCAAAGTCAACCAAGGTTTATCCACCTTTTAATGATTCAATAATAATAATGATAGTGATATGTCCATGATTAACACTAAGAATTCTTAAAATATTTTCATTTACAATTTTATTTATCGCAAGATAATCCTATCAATGATTGTAGCATGGCCATGACAATACCAACAAAAAATAATACATTCCATTCAACCCCATGGTCACCACAAGATATAGGACTAGAAAGCTACCCCATGAGGAATTTGATTCCGAGGGTGAATTGGAAGGATATAATGAATACACTCTTTAAATGAAACTCTTCTTAAATGGAAATATTGAATCTATGGGAAAATCACAAGAAGAAGTTCATGCTCTAAAGGTGCATGTTTTATCAAAACTCCTACTAAGTTTAGTTTCTCCTCAAACTTTGGGGCATGTCAAACCATGAATCATTGTAATCCTTATTAATTCACACTTCCCAAAATAACTATGAGTATATATGGTATAAATTTTAATGATCCATAAAAAAAACTATCCTAAACTCTAATCTAACTTGTATTTCTACTCAAGCTTCTCAATACAACCAAAATGCAACTCAAGCATTAAAATTAAATTACAATTGTATAACAGATCCAAATCAAATAAAATTAAATGTCTTGGAAAAAGTGGCCCACATGTAAACATATAGTTCCAAACCATTCATAAAAATGAAAAATCAACTCTTTAAAATGTTTAATCGACCTCAAAAACTTAAGTTGGGAATCCAAATCAATGTTCTCCCTCCTCCATTTAGGATCACATCAAGAATACAATCCCACAACCTACCATTCATAAAAATTTCATCAAACATATCTATAATAAACTATTAACACTTCATATTGTATCCATGGACATTGGGGAAGTTACCCAAATTACTACTTATGACATGTCTTCTAATCTTGCCTTGCATATCAAGGCCTTTGGAAACCTTTACAAAGATTGGCTCATACTTAACACTTATGTAGCTACCAAAAAATTCACTAAAACCCTTGAGGGTGATGATTTATAATGGTATAATCAAATCAATCCTAGCTCTATCACTAAATTAAAAGTCTTAGTCAATGCATTATTTAAATAATTCAAATATCATTATTTACTTGGGGACAAATTGGGTAACTTCATCAATTGTAAGGAATCTAATCATGATCCAACCCATGATTTCATCAAGTGATAGATGTTTTTTCCCATAAATTTGAAAAAATATGACTGAATAAGTTATGTTTAATATTTTCACAAGTGTATTTGAAAAAAAATTACAATAAAAAGTATGAACTTGTGGGGAACATTCCACTAAACCTTCTAGACTTTGATGACAATGAAATTATGAGATCAACTTAAAAATAAGAACATCTAATCTTCCTCTTCAAATCATAGCTTATTTTCCTCCTAACTTACAACCCCATTATTAGATGAGGGAATTTGAAAAAATACCCACAAGTACACCATTTATAAAACAACCTCTTATTAACACATCCTCTCCTAGTGACATAATGGCTACCCCCTCCATGTGGATCTCACCACTCTCGAGTATGAAAGAAATTATATCCTAGATAATCCTTATTTGTTTGTTTATGTAAAATAAAAACTTGTATAAATTATATGTTACCTAACCTCTATTCAACAATCACAACAACAAACATATTTCAACACAAGTATTAACATGATCACTATTACTTGCTTTAACATGCATGATAATGTTTTATTTCCTTATGATCATCTTAGTGGAATAGATTCTAACATAAATTTTATTCCCTATATTTGGTATCTTACTATGAAGTATCTTATTCCTCATGAGATGTTAGATTTGGCAACCAAGAAATTAACATTTAGTGTAGGTTTTAGAATGTCACCATCTGACTCAGTGTTGCACATGACACACATGGATTATGGAAATTTAGTTTAGATTTTTCAAACAGATAAGAGAAATTTAGAGTATGAAAATTTACAATAAAAATCCCGTATGATGGATAGTATATAGTCACTCTTGCCTTCCTCACATAGGTAATTTTGAGACTTTCATGGTACCATTACTCATTTTACAATGGATTTTCAAGCCTATTGATAACATCTAGAGATGTTTCATATTTAATCACTAACTCCCTCTCTTTAGCTAGTAAAGGAAACTCCTACATATATCCCCAAGAAAGCAAAAGAGTATGTTATTTGACATGCGTTCTCTTTTGACTCCACTAATGAATGTTGAGCATATAAAAACATATCCACATTTTTTAAAGATCAGAGAACTAGGGCCTGCCAAAGAAGCTACATCATTTTCAAAGGATGGATGAATAGTCTCCACCATAATAATAAAACCCTCTTTGGTTGGAATAATTTTTTCTCAATATATCCTATACACTACTATAGTATCGCTATCCTCCCAATTCTACCATACCTAATTTATTTATTGAGGTTATTTTGTAAGGTCATCCTTGTGTAGATATTAGATAGAGTAGAAGAGACTATGGTTAAAGTCCATTATGAATTATAGCCTGAGATTTATGATGATGTTTTATGCATGTACTAATATTATAATACATTTACGACTAGATTCATATATCATATTCAATATTTTATCTCATATTTTATTATGTTTTAGATATTATATCATTATCTTTAACACTTGAATTTTATTGATCTTTAATTCTCACATATAATTTAATTTAATTTTCCTTCTTATTATCTCTTTCCCCTCGGGTTTATTTAGAAATTATTCCCTTTATGATCCTTTGGTTGTTTTTATTTTTATTAGCATCTTTCCCTTTTGGGTTTATTTGAATGTTATGTCCTTTGTGATCCTTTGGTAATTTCATTTGATCACAATTTACCTCTTGGGTCTATTCAACCATTGTGTCCTTTACAATACTTCAATAATTTTTTATGATTGATTTATTTCACTTTTATCCCCCCCTCTTTGGTATTACCTATATCATTGATTATCTTATAACTGTTACATGTTTACATGATCTATCTAGTGACATTACTGATTTCTTTTTACATCCTCATCTCCCTATTAAGAAATTATATTTAGTTCTCACATTATTTGGGTGAATTAATAATGTAATTAGATATATTTATGAGTGATTTATGAGAACAAATCATATAGATAGACTTGTGAGTTATTGTTAAGATGCTGAGTAATCATAAGAGATAGTGTGATAGATTTATGGGGATTGGGTAGTTGTTTTGTGATAAGGTTTGAATTCTATAAAATATGAGATCAATATTTTTGTATAAATATCTCACCAATTATTGAATATAATATGATATTTTTATTGAATCTTGAATGAATTAGGAAATTAACATTGTGTTATGAGTGAATATTCTTTGTATGCAAATTGTGTTTAGATTTTCTTAGTGAAAATTTGAACCAAATATAATATTTGGTATCAGAGAAAGAAAAAATGAGAGTCCCTTGAATAATTCATATGATTATATGACTGGTATAATAATAATTATTTGTTAAATTTGACTCAACACTAGCATCAAATTCATGTGTTCAAGTACAGATACACTTGCTTAATTTCTATGAATATGTCTTGAGACATAATTTATAAAGAAAAGCACCATTCTACCTTAAGGTGGAGAAAGCACTAAGCAACTATTTATTGAAAAATTGACTTCCTAAAAAAATTAAAACATGTACCATCTCAGCATGTGTTGAAGTAGGCATTCATTCCTCATGTGCCATACTATATGATATATTATGGATATATGTTAGCAAGAATTCATCTACATGTGCATAGTGTTATGTGTGAAGTCTTATGTGGATATACATTCATTTTTTAAGTTTATTATACTCATTCCATTGATTCATGCTACAATATAATGATTTTTTCCATGTGCAATAGACCTTTGTGCATCAAAATTATGGATCTATTAAGGATTAGTTGTGCACTTAGAAAGATTTAGAATTTTTTATCCTAATTAATCATGGCCTATGGGATAAAATATGC
Source organism: Torreya grandis (assembly GCA_037957365.1). Taxonomy (NCBI): domain Eukaryota; kingdom Viridiplantae; phylum Streptophyta; class Pinopsida; order Cupressales; family Taxaceae; genus Torreya; species Torreya grandis. Next base: position 1,346,285 of record JARHVA010000556.1, read on the forward strand.
GGATCCCAATTATAAGATAAGACACTTTGATATTGAATATAGATTCAAAAGATACATATGAAAGCCATCATGAAAACTTATGCACCCATCCATATCACACCTAACATTAGCTAGATTCAAGTAAAACATGGTAAGCCAACTATACGATTTGGATATTTGGTGATTTATATTTAGGTTTGCATTTTATAGAGTTAAGTGTGATAATTTGTCAAGTATCGACAATTAGTTATACTCTAATTTTAATTTGTCTTACTTTTTTTGAATGAGTCAAAGTAAATAAAAAACATCATGTAATGTTGTCTATGAGAAGTTTTAGTATTTAAAGGTAATTTTTTAAATTAAATCTTTAGGTATTATCTAGTTTATAGTTTTGGATTCATTATTAAAATAGTTTATGTGGTATGGTCTTATTAATAGTTTATATAGTAATTATTTAATTCAATATTAAAATTGGATTTCATAAAATTTAAAATTACAATAAATATTAAAAAAAGATCATTTAGTTCTTGTCATAATAGTAGTGTTTTGTAATTTTATATCATTTTGTCAAGACTCAAGTCATGTTGTATCGTAAAAATATCAAAAATAAATTTTATTTTATAATTGGATGCATTATCACTTGTACGTGATGTCCATAATGTGTGTGGGGGGATTTATCCTTTGACATGCATTTGAGCCTCAAAGTCATATTTTCTAAGTAGTGATTGATAAGAGGATGGAAGCAACAAAGGAAGGAGGATAATTTGAATCCTCTCATCAAACACTAATGATAGGGACGTGCATATGATTTGTTGACATTTTGTTTTAGTTATGTGTTTCCTTTCCACTATGGTCTGGTAGAAAATAAGAGCATATGAATCATTCTTGTTCATGTGATACAATAAGCGAGTAATTCCAAATGTAATCACTTGATGTAAAAATGTAGTAGAGTGCTGATAAAAAATATTGTAGGAATCATGATGCTTGTAAGGGTTGTTGGTGATCCTATGAAAAAACATCTATAATTATTGTTGGTTGTTCTGTAAAACCATCTATATAGGTTGTTGGTATTCCTTTAAAAAACCATATTTGAAGGTTGTTGGTTGAATCCTATGTAAAAAAATCAGTATTCACATGTGGAGGATGAATAAAAGTGTGGGTACCTATTCATACATGGGTGGTCACTATATCCATTCATGAATCCCACTTGTGATAATGCATTTTTTGGAGAGTTGTGCAATGGTACATGTAGATCAATATCATGAACACGCAATGATGACTTGCTATAGTTCAAGAATGAGACATGTAATATAATGTTATCACTAAGGAGGGAATGTTAGGAAATTATATTTAGTGCTCACATTAAATGGGTGAATTAATAATGCAATTAAATATGTTTATGAGTGATCTATGAGAATAAAACATGTAGATAGACTTATGAGTGATTATTGGGATGTTAAGTAATCGTAAGAGATAGTGTGAGAGATTTATGAGGATTGGGTAGTTGATTTGTGATAAGGATTGACTCCTAAAAAATATGAGATAAATGTTGTATAAATATCTCACCAATTATTGAATATAATATCCCATTTGTATTGAATCTTGAAAGAATTATAAAATTAACATTGTGTTATGAGTGAAGATTATTTGTATGCAAACTGTGTTTAGATTTTCTTAGTGAAAATCTAAACCAAATATAACACTCCCCTTATGGGATTATATTCATCCTCTTATACATGTAATTTAATGCAAATTAACATGTAATGTTAAATATCTTTTTCCTAGTCATTTATGAAGAAATAATTTCCCCTCTCATGGTCAGCTACTAACATATCCTCATTTTATCATCTCACATTTTTACATACCCATAATAGTCCTTATATTTACCTCTCCTATGTTTCACTTGAGACATACTTAGGAAAAAAATAAGACTTTAATCTATTTTTAAGTATTTATATATGAGTATTTAAGCTTCTTGTTTTCTAAGTTCTCATATTTAAAAACTAGGTGTAGTCTCTCTTGTGTTAGTATTCTTAAGCACCCATCATTTGTCTTATAAAATTTTAAGGAGGAAAATAAAAAAATAAAAAAAAGTAAAAATCAAAAATATCAAATCAAAAAATTTCAAAAGGTAAAATAAAATATCAAAAGTCAAATCATATCAAAGAAGTGAAGCTCAAACTCTATAATTGGATGTATAATATATCATGAGGTCCATTAGAGTGCAGTAGTCCAATAGAATGGGATACGAGACCTCATATATATAATTAGTTCCACTTGAATTTTCATGCAAGTACTTAATCCTCACATTTGAAAGTTGTTTCCATTGGGGTTGTGAGGAATGAGGAACATGTCATGGGAAGGTAGAAACCTTTTATATTTCCTTACATATATAATGTATGGGATTATATATATAATTCACTTGTTATCCCAAGCTTTGTGATTACTAGGTGGGGTTTTCTAAGTAATTTATGTTAAAAACACTTAGTCTTACCCACTTTATCAGAGCATCTTATCTCTACTAAAGATTTTCACATCACCCTTGAAATGCCTTACCTCCTTACACACTTCTCATTCAAATATCCTATTGATGGATATTTATGCTACTTGACCACCTCCATTTTATTTATTTTCATTTTTTATCTCTTTGTTTTAAATTTGACTCATACCTCTAATTTTTACACCTGCTAACTTTCAATTTTTGAGTTTCGTGGAAAGACTTTTGGAAATATAACTGCCCCCCCCACCCCACCTACAAAAAAAAATAAAAAAAATGATCACCACCTTCACATCCATATGATTTTGGTTATATTAGTTTTATCTATAGATGATCATGTCCTCCTATGATAAATTATACCCAAGCATTGATAAGATAAATTAGACCGAAGCATTGATTTGGTTTTTACTCATTTATTTTCTTCCATTTTACACATTTTATGTTTGCCTTAAATTTTTTTATGTATTTACATTCTATATTTTATAATATTTACATTTTTATGCATGTTATGTTTGACTTGGGTTTCTTTTATCTACTTACATCTGACATCTTTTATATTATTTTTCACATTATTACACATTTTGTTCATCATATTTCTATATCTAATTACTTTATATGTCATTTTTACATTTTGCATAATTATTTTCATACACACACTCACATTTTTTATAAAAAAATAAAACATACTAAAGAAAAAAATAAAACCATGATATAATGCTACATATACTCAACATCAAAATACAAATATAACACATAAATGTAAATAAAAATATGGAATTAATGTCATATACATATGTCAAAAGTTTTTTTATGTCATAGTACAAAGTACATATACATCAAAATATACACTTTTTTCATCCCTATGTGGACGAGGGGATATATTTTTATGTGAAACAATATACCTAACCTCTCTTAGGTATCAATATAAGGATTTATCCCTATAATGGAACCCTCTAGCCTCTCCCTCTATTGTAGCTAACAACCTTTATATCTCTACAAGCTATACCATGAGGGCACACTCTTTCTCCATGCCTTTGAAAGTAGTTGTTGCATGGTGTGCCACTTTTTTATTATAAGGGACTAATATATTTTTATTTCCTTCTCTAATAATGCAACATATCATCCCCACATGTACTAAAAGATATGTGGAAAGAATTGGGTCTTGTCCTTAGTACTGTAGCTCTAATGCACCCTTTCTAATGAACCTAAAACATCTGATATGCTCTCCCACAAATGAAAATACTAGATATATAATCACCATTTTGTCATGATAAGGAATCATTCCATACAATATCTCATCATGAGTGGCCTCATTCTAAGACCATCACATTCTTCTCACATTTATAAAACCCACAAAAATCAAACATTAGATATCTATATATCAACATTAATATATACATCCATTAATTTTATAAATTATATCATGATTACCTATAATAATAGACATATAATAATACAATAAAGATAAAAATTATATTACCTAGATCTACGTGCTCCTTAGAATGGTCTTCCCATCGTATCAATCACACATAATCACATCATGCTTTGCTTCTATGTTTCCTAGCCATATTTTCTCTCTATGATAGAAATGGTTTGTCAAAACTCTCTAAATTTTTAAATTTCAAAAAATTAATGAAACAAATGAGTGAACCTATCCCATATTTATACATTTTAAATAAAAAAATTCATAAATTTAAAGTTTTCAAAAAATAAACATAGATTATAGAATATGCTTACAATATTTTATTATTCATATTATTTTTAGGCATGCTATACCCATATCAATACCAATTTACCACCTTACACCAAAATGTTATGTGCATTCATGATCAATATCATTTTTTTTTGGATTACACATCATTTTATTTCTAACAATCCAACCAAGTGAAAATAAATATATTTATTCATTTACTTTCATTTATCTTAGATTTACCTTACATTATTATAAATCTTGATTTCAATTTTTTGTTGTTATGTTCTTTCCTAAAAAACATCCCATGTTATATTATTGTGACATGTGATGAGATTCGGAAGGGGCATATGTATACACATAATTTTTCATTTAATGACAATTCCTCTTGTAAGGCTTATTGACACATCAATCTCCTTGAGTGCACATCCTAAGAAGTGCATTCAGATTAGGGTGGATTGGTTATTTGTGATTTATGAAGTATTAATTCATTATCATCTATTACATCTACCTCCATTCATGCTATGTCATCTTCTTGTTTTACTTTAAAAGTTACCATTCTCCCTTTCCACTCTTCTTCTTCCCATATATTTTTTAATCCTTGATATCATTAGCTTAGTTGATGAATTTTTTTAGTGACTCCCCCTCGATCAATGTTATTAGCCAAAATAATGAAGTACTATGTCTGTTGGCCCTTTTTCTACTTCATCAATTGGGTTAATGATGTCAACTAAGTTGGAGTTGTGAATTTTTTGGTTTTGATTTGTATTTAAATGAATCCCCATTTTAATTTATCATAATAAATACATATAATATACTTCCTCATGCATGTAAATACATATTATTAAAAAGAAGAATAATTAGGGTTTAGGATCTTACACTAGAGGGAGAATTATTGTCACAAGATATTTGAAGATATCAAGAAGAGAATTTGAAATGAAAAAGTACATATAGTATTTGGAGTTCCTAACTAAGGTCACGTAGGTATTATTTACATATTGATATTTACATTTAATATCTCTCATAAAGTTCCAGTTGAACCAAAGGGGATATTAATGAGCTAAAAATTTAGCCCAAGTTAAGTATTCTTAACCCTAGACAATATTTATTTTTCTCACTTTGGTGGATATATTATATTGGTATGTTATTATTTTCTATGTTTAGATTAGCTTAAGCTTATTAGTGTATTATTATATTTTCATTCTTTTTTCATTTGTTAATGCCTAATTGTTACCATCTAATGACACCTTTAAAACAATTAGATTAAATATATCTTGATTATTTCCTAATTTCATTATCTTTTTTTGATCACTTTAGTTTACACCTATTACATCTTGGATCTAGTTAGGTCTATGTTCATCAGTTCTTTATTTAGATTCCTTGTTAACTTCATTATACACCACCTTTGTCTATAACCCCTTACCACTTTGGGAATGATATATTGTATGTGAGTTGGATCTATGGTCTTATATATTTTCCTATATTAGAGAATTCTTATATTTTTTATCATATTTATCTTACATACACATATTCCATTTCTCTCTTTCTCTATTTGTTATATTTTTTAACTACGATGCTTGAGGATGAATTTTATGCAAAGATGAAGTAGAGTAGTTGAATGATCATTTTATCTATAGTATTAGTTAAGTATCAACTATATAAATCATATTATCAATTGTAATGTTATATAATTACATGATCATCTCTTTTTTACTTTATGAAGGGAAATAAATGATTTGTATTCTCTTTTTCATTAGGCACATAGGGATCAAATTTTCTCATATTCAATCCATTTTGAAGAGAATAAATGTTAATGCATGCCTAAAATGATTATCTCCCACATATTATATTGTTTGGAATGGACCATAATAAATATGGGTATTATACGCTCTTTCCTTTAAGAAATTTATTAAAATTTAGGGAAAATATATCCCTATATTTTATTTCAAGTTTTTTGTATATTGATGATATAATTATTTGTTTTGAATTTGATTCCTTTTTAATTATGTTTATGATTGTTTATGTGTTTTTTATTTTTATGACCTTTATGGATTTTTATTCATGACCAAGATCTATATATTTATTATATTTTTAAAATGATAGATGATTTGAATGTAGCAACATTGGTCTGCACTCTCAGTATGGTTGGTTTGGACACTCCCTAAAATTATATGACATGTATTACACTAAACAACACAATGTTAAACTATATAGACCTCAAAAATTAGTTTCATGGTGTCAAATATCTATACCATGATCTAATACATTAGCGGCCATCTTCTCATGGCACCAACTTAACATGACAACTTTGTGTTGAAAAGAAATCACAAATCATATCTCATATGTTTGGATCAAATAAAAACCTTTATGTCATGGAATTATCCCCTGTCCCACATTATATATCATTAGTATTATATATAATCCTTGCATCATTTTACCAAAAGGTTCATTCTTCATGTAGATCACATGTGAATCCTTTGAAGTTTTTTCCTAGAGAAACTTATAGAGTTAGTTGGCTCACATATTTTAACACTAATTGAAAATGCTTAGGGTGAAAAAGGGTGAGAATAAATATAAATAAAAAAATGGATATTTAAACTAAAATATTTTTTTATTCTACTTACTAAAATGGATGAAACACATAAATACTAGTCATTTATTCTAATATCACCCATGCACAAAACTAGATGTAAGAGGTAAGGTATTCTACCTTGTAAATGTTTATAAATAAAATTATATATATAAGTCCAATCTAGGGGTAGATAAACAACCATAATTATTTTTATTAAAATCTTCAATTATACACAGTAACAACAAACTCTAAAATGAGCTAACATTAAAATAGAGAAATAGAAAATGCTATGAATAAAATCTAAAAAATGATAAAAATACCCCTAAGATAGAGCTTATATCTTAATATATATAATCATATAGATAAGTCATTAAACACATGACATGCCATTTTTATTTCTAGGTACTTATAGAATAGGGGAATTAACCCAATCTAGGTTTCTCAAGGAAAAATTTTAGGGGATTTCCATTGTGACCCATTTTGTTATAGGAATATTCCCTTTGGGAGAATAAAATAATTGAAATGATAGGTAAATAATTTTTGGCATGTAGAATGGGACCTATTAAATATTTTAGTTCAAGAAACATAAATGCATAAATCTCAGTACCCAATATTAGGATCTTCATAGAGACTATAGTCTCGAAATCATAAATTCCTTATCAAAAGTCACATTACCAAGACTTAGTGAAGGTAATGGAAATAAGTTATAATCAGAACAATGTTATTATTCACCTAATGAATCTATGTAATTGATACACCCTATAAAATTTAAGAAGAGTATATGTACCAAATACAAGCTGAGTCTTTCATGTCTTGGGACTCAAGAAATCTGCTAAGAATATTACAACGAAATCCTATTTCATCATAAACATTGAATACAATTAATTCTATGGATAAATACCCATGACCCTAATAGACCACATACATGATTAGGATACTATCTATTCTATGCATCACATTTTGGAGGTTGACATATCCCTTAAGATTTTTGTGACATATTTCAAGGGAAATGCATCAATATAGTTTAGAGGCTTGACTTCTAGATCTATCAATAGTTGTGATGAGTTAGAGTGAGACTTGTATAATGGGTTCAAAGAAATTGGAGACAACATATCACTTGTGTAATAAATAATCACCATTGATATAACTCAAAAGGATTTGATCTCAAAATTTAACATCAAATTTATAAATACATGGGTAAGGATACCCATACAGGTACATCCTTTGGTGAGATGACTTTATCATATTAATTATAAGGAATTTAATCCTAAAATTTCAATGATGTATCAATCCATATAATGAAATATCCTTTTGTAGACACTCATATTTTGTATTAGACACTTGAAAATGTATAATTTCACCAATATTTAACCTACCTTACTTATGCTCTCATACATGACTCTTATTCACCATTAATCATAACTGTTCTCTCATACATGGGCCAAAACCTTATAAATTACCATTATTATTACACATGATCTTCCTAGTCTATGCCCAAATATCTTAATACCATTCTTATCTTATTTCTTGGGCTCATGTCATTTTTCTTATTTCCTAGACACGTCGATTCCTCTAAGACAGGTCCACTACCACATACTTGTCCACATAGGGTAGACTTGTCCCCATGCCATTTAACACATTGTTTATGAAATTAAAATTACTCATATAGGTCATTACACATGTTTTTCATATTAGTTTAGAGGAAATCACCTAAAGAGTCAGCTATATAATCAAATCAAGCTTAAGCATTTTTCAATTTGACATCAATTTGGCACTTACCTACCACATATTAAAATATCACTATAAATCACCCCTCAATGGAGAATATACCTAAGCTAAGCATGAATACAATTTTTAAGGTTAATTCACATGTTTTCAAGTGTTTAAAACCATACACATGATTACACAACATATTAGTATTACTTAGGATTACACACACTCAACTAGGTGGGAAAACTATGCTTGGTTTGAATTCCATATTTGGAGCATTGGATGTGTAGGTATAACTTAGTCATAGTGGGGTGGATAAGGTTAGATAAACCCTTCCCTTGTACCTATTATCCATATTTCAAAATTTTTCCTATAGTGCATAATTAGGGTTTAAAGTAAAGATAAGGTAAACAAGAATATTTTTGTGGATTTAAAGAAATCAGAATATATATGAATCCTCATCAGATATAGGAATAATGGGTGACATAATCATATATATATAAAATTTAGTGGATAGTTCCATAATACATCAAACATGTTCACACTATATAGGTGTCTAAGGAAAGCATACTTGTCTAGGTGTACATAGACTCTATTTATGTATCAAAGCATTCACAAGCCCATTTTAGATTTCTATTGATGTTTTTATCCCTCCATAGACTCGCACAGATGAAAAAATATAAAACACATCATTATTTTAGTGTTTTATTAAAATAACAAGTTAATATATTTATCTATTTGTAAACTTATTTATTTAGTAAAGTGATATCTTAAGAAATCTAATTATTCAACAATTTATGCTATTAGGGTTACATAAATCCTAAAATAAATACAATACACTGGTGAATCCATTCATATTATTTAAAATTATCAAATCCTATTATCTTTAGGGTTTATTTATATTTCTATATGATTTCATATTTCCATACTTAATTCTAATTTTTAAACCCAGTTTCTACGTTTCTTGATTCAAAATTTACACATGGCTATAATGGATATGCATACTTTTTATTTTATAATTCAATCTATGATAATACTTATACTTGTTTTTTCCTTTAATATAAAAAAAAATCACAATCATGTAATGAAACAAATCAAAGCTAATATAACTAAGGTTGAACTCAATGATGAAAAACATTTTACCCTCCTTGGTAATTCATATTGTTTAAATACTAAATTTCAAATTCCTCCACTCACTACTGGACATCAAGGGGCATAAATGAATCCTTTCATGCCTCCTCCCCATAGACATCAAGTTTTTGAAATATACCATTCCACTCCCATTATTCACCATAGGTTTATATTGGGCCTCACAATCCATGTCATCATAACTAGAAGAAGTAGGGTACCCCATCATGTGTAATGGAATGAAGGAAATAAAAATATTCCTCCTCATCTCCAACCACCACCCTCAGTTACTAACCAATTAAACAAAGGTTATGATATCAATGGTAAACTTAGAAATACCCCAAATAAAATTTCCATGTTGAAATTACTTAAGAGGTCACACGTCTATAAGGACATTCTATATGCAATTTTGCATGACATAAATTTTGCTAACGACATAGAACTAACGTAATTTTGTGGTTATTTTTAATACATTTAAGGGTAATAAGGATATGATATATTTTTAAAAATATGACTTACCTACTTAACATAATAAAGTTCAACATATCCCATTAATTATTTTATAAAAAATATTAAACAAGGGAATCAAGAAAGTTATCATAGACAATGGATCAGGATTGGATATATGCAACATAATGTTTTTGTAAACATTGGGTTTCAATGTGTATTTTAATAACAAAATAGAGTATTTGACAATATTCCTCACTAGACTCTAGGTTCCATTACTTTGGATATCATAGTGTGACCTAAGACTATATCTACCATGTTTATGTAATGCCTAATCACTTGAATTATAACCTACTTCTATGTAGACCATGGATACATGCAATGGAAGATATAAAATATAATGTGCATTAATGTGTAAATTTTATACATGAGGGACATCTATATACATGTCATGCAGATAATCAATAATTTAAATACTGTAAAAGAATAAACTCTACTAATGGATATAATCCACAATCAGATATTTCTCAATCTATTGTTATACTTCCATCACAAATTATAACACTCTAATAAATAAATACATATGAAATTGGTGAGTCAATAAAGATTAACATACATGATCCAATTAAAATTACATCAACCCAAAAATAGACCATAAAATATATACAATAAAAAATGTTACTATATCGTCCTTTACTAGTGATGATGATGAAAATAAAATACCATATTAGATATCCATGGGATAAGGTGATAATGATGATGATGACAAAAATTAAGAGAATAAAGACAAGATATCCATGCAAGAAGATGATATTGATGATGATGAGAATAAAATTTTGATAAACATTGATGATTACTTGTGTTGTATCAATTTCACACCTATTGATCTAAGGGAATATTGAGATGATTCAAAGCCAATAGATAAAAATAAGTTGGAAAAAGGGAAGCCATTCATTCTAAGCATGGCTAAGGATGATATTAAAAAGAATTGTTGCAGTATTATTTTATAACAACATGTGTCAACACTAAATGCTCCATTAAGGCAATTATTTATAAAATGTAACATCAATAGAGAGAAAGAGGCATATAATTTTGCACAATGCATCATAAAAACACACCATTTTTTTGATATATTTCATAAATAATAAAGAATACATAAATATAAAAATAATTATTATATTATAACTTACTATTACACATAATACATTAAACACTATATTATAAGTGGTTCTCAATAGGCATTTGATGACTTTACCCATGACTCGACATACAATTCTTGCTAGATTTTTAACTCAAGAAGGAATGCCATTTTGTAACTAATAAAAAATAATAGGGCCCAAATAGACAATTTTGAAACATTAGCAAAAAATATTTAGGTGTTTAAAGATAAAGGGATCATTACAATAACATAGATACAACATAAACCACTAGTAGTGGTTTCTAACAAGAAGCAATCCAAAAATAAAGTACATAGAGATTGCAAACATCCATGACTTGAAATTTTGATTATAAAGTTCTATATTAATGACATATATAACTAAAGTATTTAGATTGAAGAACAATAAGGACTAAACATGTTTAACATTACATTCTTACAAATTTGAGTCATAACACAAATGAATTACAACATAATATACATTATGAGGAATCAATTGGACATACTACTTTACTAGTCACTTTCAGTCCTAAGACTGTTGATACATTGATATTTATGATGCAAATTGGTGACAAAATTAAGGGATATAATTGGACAAAAATGGTTATAACATATTCAAGCTATGTTTAACATACCCAATAAATATATAAACTTTTTCTTGATGAGCATATAATCAAGATTCAACATGATGAGAATAATGAGTACCAAAAGATAAAATATTAAAAAAGTAAATAAGAAAGTATTACACAATGAAAAATCTTGTGATACCTCATATATAGTTGTAGAAAATGCACTATGTATGCATAACATCTAGGAAAGAGCAACATGAAAAGAAAATGTAATAGAAGTTGATATGTACAATGATGTTTATGATCAGGGCATACAAAAATTTGACGAAATCCTATACCCAAAGTTTAGTACTTTATCATTAGTGTCCCCATAAGATTTATTGCATATTTTAGATGCCATTCTAGGTCTTTGAGCTTCCAATTACAAAATTCATAAAATACAAAAATATTAAATATTTAAAAATAAAAAAACTAGGACATGCATGACATGTATTGCTTATTTACATGATTTGTTATGCTTTATCATATATAATACATTCTATATCCATTTTTTTATTATACACATGCATTTATTGATATACATGAGAGAGATGCAAGACATACATGTCATTTATGACATGGACACGTAGATACATGACTTTCCTACAACTAGGTGTTACTTTCCTACATTGAGGGAAAATCTTATAGGGGGAATATTCATATTTTACATAGCTTATATATTTTATGAATAGTTATATTGATCATAGTATAATACTTTACATTGATTACACATTAATTTATCTAAATTATACTACTTAGATTTCTATTTCATTGGATATTGTATTCTACTATATGTGACGATGACATACATTAATTGTGTAGATAATCCTTGCTTGTTGTCGGCATTATTATGTGAAATTTGATTTTCCATTGTGTTTGAATTTGATTATGTGACATTATATTGTCCATTGTGTGTGTGACATTAGATTTTCCACTAGGTGTGTGGCATTACATTTTCCAATGTGTGTGAAATTAGATTGTCCATTGTGTGTGGCCCCTTGGTCTTGTGTGACATTGAGTGATATTGCGTGACTTATTCTATGCACATCATGACCATAACATCATGTGTGACTCTTTGAATCTATTTTTTATATGTGGATAAATATAGGATTATCTACTAAGCTTATTCATATTGTTGAGCTTGTTAGAGTTTCATGCACTTGCCTTCTTGTTTGTGGTGCCATGATACATATCATGAAATTTTACATGTAGTTATTACTTAGTTTATGGATATTAATTTTCTATGTTGATTATAAAATATGTTCCTCATTGATATATATGTGTTGACATGAGACTTGTATGACTAGGATACAGGTCATGTAAATACTCAAATGCTTTATTATTACTATTATGACATAATTATCACATGTTATTATGTGTTTTACACTACACACACACACGCACATGAACACACACATATACATGCACATGCACATGAACACACACATGAAAATTCACATGCACACACACATGAAGGAACACACAGACATGCACATGCACACACACACATGTGCTCACACACAATATGATGCCTTTAACTACTATATTTTGAGATACTTAATTTATAGGTTTCATTCCTCACCTCAAAAGGGGAACACATAAAGTGGGTTTATTTAGATATTAAGTGTTCATAGACATAAAAATTATGATTATTAGACATATTATTTTAGAATGATAGAGGTTTAAATAGATTATTATAAGTTTTACTCAAATTTTGACAACTTTGACTCAAATTGGGGGCATATGTGTGACATATGTCATTTATTTCATAGGATTATGAGATAGTTCACATATTTTATTTGAATATTACATAAATTACAAGACTCAAATTACATGATATTAAAGTGGGGGCATATGTGTGGCATATGTTCATAGTTTAACATATATTATTATATGTTGGCACATGTTATATGACTCAAATTACTTAGATTACCATATGGAATGGAAATTCATGTCATTATCTACTCAATATTACTTATATTTATTTTATAAATAAATTATACTTAGGAATTTATTAGATTATACCATATAATATGTGTTGGAATCTTTTCCTCTAGTCTAGCATGAATTTTCCTAGTCACACATCTAAGAGAATAAGGGGTGCAATAAGCTATAATGCTAGAATATCATGCAAGAAATTTTTTCATGCAATCAATTGAAGCATATATCTTAAGACCAATTACCATTGGTTTCATCATGTGGGAGTGTATTCATTTAGTTCTTAAGCTAGGGGGCTCGAACATGCACTTATTTCTAAATACATACTTGGTTCCATGAATAACTCATGACTATTCATTCATTCCCTCAAATAATCACAAAAATATGGGTACAAACTAAGAATAAAAGATTAATGATTCCATTGAATTCATAATTAGATTAAATAAGGTAGTTCATTAACACATGAGCTTCCTCTCATTGCATACATAAGTCACATCTATAATTATGATAGCTCAAGATTATAACTTCCAACCAAACCAATAAGTAAAACTAGGGGGTATTTATACATGGCTCTACTTTGATCATTTAGTTATATAAATAATTACATAGTGATGACCCACCAATAACCATTAACAATAATGATCCATTGGAAGTCATTACATTGAATTCCTAATGACCTAGGCTTAACTACCCCTATATACTCTCTCTACATGGGATATTCAATGTCATACACCTATCTTATCATAGAACAATGTTAGATTCATGATTGACTATTCTTCTCTAATGTTCATGTGTAGTATTCCCTAACTATTTCTACTTTATATACTCTTACCCAAGTCTTTTACTATTTTTTGAGTCCTACATTCTTGATTCCTCTATGTTTCATGTATCCTTGTTCTTTGTAACTTGCCTCTTCTACACCATGGTATTCTACACCATGTCTCTTCTGCACCTACACTTCCTCCCATGCCATTATCTTCAAAAAGTAATTAGGATAAATAGATATAACATTGAGGGCCCAACATCACCCCCACTAAGCCAATAGTCTATCCTAGATTATGAATTATCCTTAGGTATATTTGATATCAAAAATTTAGGTCCCATGTGCTTGACTTATCACTTTAATTCCTCCCAATAATTCAACAAAATCTATAGCTATAATTAATCTCTTCTACTTCTTTGAGACACTTGGTCTCCTCAAGTTGTTCCATGAAATCACTTTCTTGAGTTGTCAAACACTCAAGTTATGAAATAACATATTTGTGAACATCCTCAAATGAGGTAACCTTCATCAAAACTTATTCTTAGAGTACTAAAAAATTGATGTTTATCTCTTGAATATGAGAACTTATTTTATTCTCAAGGTCCTTCAAATTTTGAAATGCTTTGGTGTTATCAGCTCTATATTTTATTATAAACACATTCTTGGCCCATTGTCTGAATTTATTATACCTGAATACTTAATTCCAAAATTTTAGTGAGCTATTCTTATTTGAAAAAAACCCCATCAAGGATAGGAACCATAACACCAACTCTAGTCAAAAATATTTTACAAACTTCAAAGAAGCTCAATGAACTACTTCATTGCCCAAGTATGCTTACATTGGGGATTTAACTAGGCTTTACATTTTTTTAACAAAAGTTTTACCAAGGTCCCTAGTTTATCAAAAAATTCACTTTCAATGGGAAATCCATCAATAAGGGCCAGCTCATGTTACAAAATTGTCTTTTAGAATGTTAGAGTCTTCACTCTAGACACCATTGCTACTTATAGTTGGTGATTGAGCTCTTATAACACCTTTTCAAGCTTTACTCATTCTGTGCACTCATGGTAATATAGATAAATGAACTCTTAATGCTTACACTTAATCTAATTCACATAAAAATTCTATAAGATGTTTGACCTTGTCACTTCATGAGAAAACTTAAGAAGGGCCACACTTGTTTGAGCTGATGTATACTGCTTGAAATCCACCCAAAATGTATAAAGAAGAAAATTTCTCCTAGTGCCAAAATAATACAACCCAAATTTATTTCAAAGAAGTGCTCTTCATTATATACATTTATGTAAAAGGAAAGTTCTCACTGAGTCTTATTGGTTGAGTCCTCCTTGGGAGAATATTGCCACATAAATAGGTCCTTCTCCAGGACTTTATGTTGGAATTGGGCATGAATAGAAGGGGTTGCATTAGTAGTTGATAGATTTTACTATATAAATTCATCAATAGGTTATTTACCCCTATTGGGATCGTGATCAAGTATTTCAATATGCAAATTATCTTTTTGGAAACTTGTGTTAACATCTATGTCACCAATGCCCACAATTGTGCCTAAGTTGTCCCCCTCTTCACCAATGTGACTCCCAATGTCCATTTATGTGCTAACAAGGATAGAATATTTTTAATGCATTGGAGAGAGTTCCTTTTCTAGTTATAGTGTGGCTTTATTTTTATCTTTAGGGGAAGGTCCCATATTATATGGTGCTTCAAGAGTCACCACTCTCTATTCATATTTACCAAATTTTAGCACATAAATATCTAGTTTTGAAGGAATAAATGTCTATGTGGTGGAATTAATGTCTTATTGTTTTTGACCTATAGAGGATTAATATCTTAGTGGTGAAGGGGTGGTCCTTTTTTTGCTTTTGTTTTTCTTATTGATCACTCGAATTGGCATCATTCCTTGACCTCTTCTCCTTCTGATGTATTCTAATTTTTGATGTGGGGAATGGTTTCTTTTCTAACCTCACTAGTCCTCAACATCTTCTTTGGATAAAACATATAATACAATAAATGAACTTTGTCTATGACTAGGATATGATGTTATTTGATATTGGTGTTATCTTATTCTCACTTCTCTCAATAATCTTTCTTCCCTAGATATACATATAATTGGTGAAGAGTGAGACTCAACATCAATATTATCAATGTCAATTTTCACCAAGCATGCATCATATATCCTATTCATAGAATCCATGAAATATTTGGTCGTGAAATCATAAGGTAGCTTGAGTGACTCTATTACATCCTGATTTCACCCTATAATTTATAACCTTTAAATTCATGGATTAATATGGTTATTATCTAATTATTATTGATTTGATTTGAGATTTATGATATATAATGTTATGGAGCAGTGATATTGCTAATTAGTTACACGATTTGACAACTATAATTTCTTGTTCTACACATTGTGGATGTATATTTGTTAGTTTTATATCATTAGTTGATATATATATATATATATATATATATGATGACTCAGACTAACTACCTACTTATTGTAAGGTGGATATAGGATTGGTCCTACCTTTAGAGCATGATGGAGGGATAAAATCATCAGAGATTATGGTGTAGATGGTATGATTGATGGATGATAGAGGAACTGCTAGTAACCCAACACACACATCACAATTGAATAACTTATTTAAATTTTTGTTTAATGTAGATAGTTAGTTATTTTGGGTGCATATATATTCTACTATGGTCATGTTTTGGTTGATGCTTATGATGACCTCATTGTGTGATTTCATGTGTGATTATAGTATAAAAATTTATTGCATTATTCTAAGTATAACTTGAGGGGTTATTACATGTGGTGTCAGAGTTGAGGCTTGAACTCTAGGACCTAATGAGTCCATTAGTGTTTTTGCATCTTTCTATTTATAAAAAAGGAGAATTTTGAAAATGTGTGGTATATTGCGTGTGTACCCTTAGAACATTCGTACACCCTTAGAGTTGTTAAACAATTGGTTTATCAAGTGTCTCATTGGTGATGTTTATTTAAGTTTTTGGGGTAGGTATGTGCATATCATAGTTCATGAGTTGTAAACAAAAGATTCCATACCATATTCTTGATATTTTAGATTAAACACCTTGAGTGTGATTATGCCTTTCTTATTAATCAAACCTTCACCATTTGTGTTTATATATTGTGAGTATTTTAAAAAATCATGGAGTGATTCCCACTTAGGTATTTTTTCTTTAGTTTTGTGTCTTGTTTATATAGATCCTAGGATTGGGAATCTCATAAGAACATACTAGATTGGCACCACCTAGTATGATGGAAATTTTATTATGGTTGAGTGTAAATGTCTTGATTGTGAATTCTCTTATGTTAGGAGTTTATGGATTAACATATTTATATTTATATAGACTTGAGAAGAATATTTATCTCTCTTAGTTATCTTAGAGGTGAGTTGTTATGATTTCACTCTCCTTTTACATCATTTTAAGCTGCCAAGAAGAGTCATATTTTTAGGATGTTGATTTAGTGTTTCCTTAAAAGGAAACTTGTCTATAAAATGTTATTCCCTTGAGTTTTTTGGATAGTGTGTTCTAATTATTGTTGAGAGAAACTGTAGGATTAGATGGATTGATGCATCTTTGTGGTTAATATTTTCCCTCTGATTATAGAAGTAAGTTTAGATACTACCCTTACAAGTTGGTAAGTGAATAGTGATTTGGAAACTTGGGTTTGATGTTTCCTATTACCATGTGAGGGTATGTAGGGGATTTGATTTTGAGATGTTATCTCTCTACTTTCCACTTGTGTCTTTTTAGAGTCACAATTTTTTCTAGTTTATTAACTTGACCCTAATGAATTAAAAACCTTGAATTTATATTAATTCTAGTGATTATAATTTTTATGTTAACATATACCTTTGTTTAGATTGATGTTATTCTCTTTTTGAAGCATGTTGTTTTGCAAAAAAAAAAAAGTACCTTTATTTGGGAATGAGTAAGGTATAATATGTGCAAAACTTCTTGGTAGTCTAAAAGGGTTGAGATAAACTTTTTAACTTATTGTGTGCTAGTCATGCAAGCAAGGAGATATTGTCTCATTTATAAGGTTATAAGGATGGTATGATACTTAGCCTTACTATGTTATTTTAATTTTGATATTATTTTCTATTGACTATGAATATAACACTATAGGTTAAGTTGTAGAATATGATACTAGTTATGTTTGGCTAGTAATAATTTAATGTAATTATAGAATAATTATAAGACTTTTTTTATATGTATGTTGGTACATATAGAATATTTTAATATATAGTGTTTCTTCCTATGATCTATTAGTATAGATTTATGTTTTATTGAACCTTGTGCATATTATGGAGATAATTAGATCATGGAGACCTAAGGGAAGAGTGGTGAATTAGGAATATGATTTCTAGGTAATAAGACGATATCTTACTTAACCTCACATTGACTGGGTTGCTATTGAGTTAGATCTGGCAGATGAACTTATCAAATCTAAGATTTGATAGATATACTTATCAAATTTAGTCATATGGCCATATTCATGTATACTATGGATGAGTATTCCATGATTTTGTATACATTGAAAATGTAATATTTCTATTTCTTATTCATCATCATACTTGTCAAGAGCTCTATTTAGTAGTGATAGTATTGACATGTTATACCTATTATAAGCTATGCAAATTAGTAATAGTATTAAATTATACACATCATTCTTTCCAAATCCCCTAAATACTTTTCTCTAGAATGAGAAATGTATTCTCTAGGTTAGAAAGATGTGCATAGGGGTTGGAAGGTTTTTTAGAACTCTCTCTGGTCATTTATTTTGACTTTTGTGATGATCTCATGTGTTTTTATGGAAGTCATGAAACTTTTACCAAGTTATCATAGACTTTTATTGTAGTTATAGACCTTGAAGTGGTCATGATAGAACCAATCAACATAAGTGACATTCGTAAAACTTGTTTGCATAATTGGAAATGTCATAGAGTAGGGTCTTGTGGGACCAATTATTTGAGAATAGTGCTACTTGAGAAGAATTTGATGAGTTATACAAGATGTTTCCTCATTTATTTGCATGATTTGATACTTGATACTATGTTTTTAAATTCTATAAACTCTATTTGTTATTCAAAATTATTGTTAAATAAACATCATCAGGATGATGAGCAATTTTAGGAAGGGTGGATGTTACATCCTAATTTCACCCTATAATTTATAACCTTTAAATCCATGGATTGATATGGTTATTATTTAATTATTATTGATTTCATTTGAGCTTTATGATATATAATATTATGGAATAGTGATATTTCTAATCAGTTACATGATGTGATAATTGTACTTTCTTATTTTATATATTGTGGAAGTATATTTGTTAGTTTTGTATCATTGGTTTATATATATATATATATATATATATATATATATATATATATGATGACTCAGACTAACTACCTACTTGTTATGAGGTGAATGCAAGATTGATCCTAATCTCAAAGCATGATAGAGGGAGAGCATAATCAAAGAGGATGGTATATATGGGATGATTGATGGATGATAGAGGAACTGCTAATAACCCAACACACACATCACAACTGAATAACTTGTTTAACTTCCTTTTTCATCTAGACAGTTAATTGTTTTGGGTGCTTATATATTTTCCTATGGTCATGTTTTGGTTGATGCTTATGATGATCTAGTTATGGGATTTTATGTGTGATTATAGTACATTGATTTACACATATAATGTTGTTATATGATCATGAAGTTAATGGTGAAATGAATCTAGTTTTCTAACATAGTTATTGGTCTAAATGAGATTTAGAGAATGTTATTATCATAATTTGGTGTCTTTATGTATAATATTTTTTAATAATTACGTTAGATACTTGAGATAATGGAGTTTTTTTGGTTAAGACTCAAATAGTAATTAATTAAGTAGTTATTTCATTAATTTTAAATTATTATTTGGTTTGTTTTATCTTTAAAAGAGATAATTACCAATTATATTTAAATTAAGGAAATTGAATTATCCTAATATGCATGGATTAAGTTAAGTAAAAAGGTTGAAAATAATTATTTAAGAAAAATGACTTAAATGAGGCAAGCTAGTGGCTAATTTGGCATTAAATACAAATTTTAGCATGCATAAATTATGATCTTAGATGAAACTTAAATAAAACAAAGCATCAACTTATGCATGATAGAAAAATAGAGGTTGGAAGAGATTGAATACAAGCTGAAAGTGAAGAAAAGAAAAGATAATATACATGAATGGACAATTTGTAGAAATAGAGCATGAAAATTTTGATGGATAATTAGCATGAAAAGAAGAGAGTTTTTAAAAAAGGAAGTATTTGAAAATTTTAAAGGAAAAAGGAGATCGACACAGTAGGGAGGAAGGAGAAGAAATGGGAAGCAAGGGAAAATAGGTGGTGCTCCTGGCATGGAAGAATTAAAAATTATTTTGAAGAGGTAAGTTTTATAATTTATATTCTTGTGTGCAATAAAGGAGATAAAAGAGATTAAATAAATAAATTATTATTGAGAAACATGTTAATTATGTTTACAAGGAAAGTGTCTTATTTTTGGTAAAAATGTCTTGCTTTGGTAGCATCCAAATTGGGTATAAGAGCTAATTATAGTACCTACATCATAATCCTTTTAGATTGTGTTCCATTGTTTTGAGCCCACATATTATTTTTATAAGCCTGCATTATACTTTTGACTGTGTACTACGCTTTGGACAACATGCTATATTTGCCGATTATATAATTCCTCTTTGGTCTATGTCCTACCCCTATTATACTAGTTGAAAATTGAGATAGCTAGCATTTTTATGGTATGTGTTTCACTTGTAATATCCTTATGTGTTATTTTAATAGCCTCCATAATACTTTAAGATACTCATGTATTATTCTAAGGCTTGTACTCCACATATGTTGACTATGCCTTATAATTATAGGATTGCATTTCAATTGGAAATAGACAACATTTTATATTTATAATGGTCTTCATTTGATAATATAACCCTACATTGCATTTTTAATAGAACTGCATTCTAATATGAGACACCCAATCACTAAATAAAATGTCAAGTCTTCAAGTTGAAATGTTGAGCCATTGATTGAAATGCTAATTTTTTTTGTAGAACTCCCATATCTATTTTTTATAATGCTCAATCTCTAATTTTTTATAATGACAAGTCTCTTTTATAATGTGGAGTCACTTTTAAAACACTAAATATATAAGTGTAAATGTTGAGTCTCTATTTTTAAAGGCTGTGTATTTAAATTTGAAATGTTGTATATAAAATTGAAATTTCCAAGTCATTAAATTAAAAATGCTAAGTATATATTAAAAAAACTAAGTATATATTAAAAATGTTGAGTACATATTAAAAACATGAAGTATTTATTAAAGTGTAGAGTCTCTATTATAATCAAAGCGATGTTCGGTGGAACTTTATTCTTACCTCATGTTTTCATAAGTGGTTGAGCCAAGTTACACCATGAGCCTAAGATGCATAATGAACTAAGTGCAATTAAAATAGAAAATGAGTGTAATTATCATGGGATCCTTTTGAGAATAGTGATTCTAGAAAAAATATATTTGCCTCTTTATATTGCCTCATGATCCAAAATTATGTTGGAATTCTCTGTTTACTCTATTCAAATATAAATTTACTCTTAATTACAAATTATATTTAATAAAATATTATGGATAAAAATCAAATCACGGGTTATGATCAGATTTAACAGTCTATTTAGCAATGATAGTTAAACAAAAATTACTTAAGATGTCTAGTAAAACATTTCAATAATTCAATAATAAGAAGACACATAAATAAAAAGTGGGCCCATAAGAAGAGACACATAAGTTACTCAAGGAGGTCTTCATGTTAGAAATGTGTTTACACTGAATAATTAATGGTAATCATGTATTTTAAACATACACTTAGGTAGTGCATGTTATGTATGGTGAGTGTTAGGAGAACTTGGAAAGCGTAAGAACTCTTTGACATCTATTATAATCTTATTTGACGTATGAAATAGTTACACATATGAAAAAGGTTATGATGTTATTGCTAGTGGTATATGTTTTAAATACGAGCTATGATTTAGGGATATTAATTGCAATAATTAGCTAATTATTACAAAGATAATATGGAATCCTTAAATGACTTGCATAATACTTGAATGGTAGATTAACTTATTTGTCATAGATATTGGTTAAAAGATAAATAAAGGCTCAATAAAGATTCAATCATGATTTTAATGGATAAGTGCACATTAGTAGCTATTACAAAAGATTATATGTGTTTGATCTAGTTGGTAGAATTAAATGCATGAACCTAGATTATGTAGAGTTAAGACACAAAAAGAACTTATGAATGCCTTATATGATGGTTTTGGAATTAGAGGTTGTTTTCTTCTATTTTGAGAATAACTATGATTAACTAGAATAGAATCTTGATTTATAAAGAGGTCTAATTGTCTATATTACTCATGTTATACATTAAAGGTTCATGGAAGTTCTATTTGAGAAATATTGTAAAACCTTGACTTGTGTCATAAATAATTTTGTATATATGTTTTTAGTATTAAAACTCTTTGTGAAATACATATTGTGAAATTATTAATATGTAAATATATTTAAACTTTTATAGCATAAAATAGAGCATCAAGTATTGTGCCTAAAATTATGATTGCTTTATTAGCATAAAAATCTAGGGTATATCTAGATGGTATAATCCCATACTTGTTTGATTATATTTATAAGTGTTAGATTGTTTTTTAATGTTTGAGTAGGGTGCTCATGCATAAAGATCTATGATATTATGGGATGTCATAGAGTTCTAAAATATTAAAGAATGTTGTACCGAAATGGTACATGCTATAATTATTATGTCTATACCCACACCTACTTAAAATTATGCATGGTGAGTAGTATGTTTTGAAAAAATAGTATGGAATTATGTATGCATGCATACAAGATTTGAATGGGTAACGAATGCTAGGTTAGAATTTTATGTGTTTTAAGAAACTAAGTCTTGATTTTACATTTAATTTACTTGAATATAAGCTTATGGTTCCATGTATTTAAGACTACTTTGTATTATTGATGGAAGAAAACTAGTAGTTATGTCTTAGAACACTAGACTATGATATTATGGGATATCATGAGGTGTAGTTGTTTGAATATTATTTTAATAGTTGGGAACCTAAAATTTAATACGAACCATACCTGTATGGTATGAATTGTTGGAATTATTTCCTATATGAGTTAATAATGTATGATTCATTCATGCATTAATGGAATAAACATACACTTTGCTTACTCCTATGTTTAGCATGTGATGTGATATTATTTCTAAGAGGATGTAAAATTATATGAATCTTGAGGTTAAATTAAGTATAGTGAGATATTATCCTTTAGTGTGTGTGATTTACATGTTGATGTGATATATTTCAATAAAATGGGGTTTCTATGATACACTGCATGTTTAATTTTTAGAAATCATACAACACTTGGGTACTTGTTCTCTAGATTCTTGCACCATTCTATATACCTATCCATAAAGGGAGGGCCATTTATTGATAGGGGATTGTAGAGGGGATCATTGGTCTGTGGTTGGTGTGGAAAAGTGATCAAATGATGCTCTCCCTCCACATAATAGTACTACTTATGTGGAGGCTACACTTGAGTTTATCAGAGATACACAAGTTGGTTCAACTTAAAAACTAGAGAGTTTGGTATATATTTATTATATTAAGATTGAATTATTAATGAAAATGTAGTTGTATTTTATTTATATATACTAAATAATAGTTGTTATATTATTAGACTAGGTGTGGATGAGTCCTAATGTATTTACTTTCCTTGAAATTGTAGTATATTATATTCTTATGAATATTATAATTTGATACTGTTGTTGTTTTAAGTTGTTAATTTTATGTTTGGCTAAGTTATTTAGTATCTCTATGGTTTGAGTGAATGGATGTTTATTAATTATTATTATTATTATTATTATTATTATTATTATTATTATTATTTTAAATTTTTGCATTATTCTAAGTACAACTTGAGGGGTTATTATAGACTCAAATAAGTCATCAGTATGATCTATTCAGATGCATGTTAACAAATAATGATGTTTCACTAAAAACTAATCTTGATCCCTCATTTGCATAAGTAATTACTTAGGAATGTGCCATTTATTACCAAAGTCTTCCTTCATCTCATCGAACCATCCCTTCATTCTTAACTTGTGAGAGGGGATAATGACACTAGGGCAGGCGAATGATTTAAACCACTTGGCTAGATACTTTTTCTCAGGTGGGTAGGTCCACTTTAATTCATTTCTAATATGTTTTAGCACACCACTACCATCCAATACTACTAAAATAAGAAATGCACCCCAAGCAAACTTTTGATTCAATAGGGGATATGAATTTTATGCATCTGAAACCATCCTCTTAGTAAAATACTAAAAATAATTACACTTAAGAACCTAGGACATATATTTTTCTATGTAAAGTTGTGCCATATTAAATTATTTTCATATTTCAACTCCTCCAAACTTGATCATGTCTAAGTGTACAACTACTCGAAGGTTAGGATTTTGGAGACTAGATATGTATATGGCATGGCCCTATTTATTATACTATAGCACCACCACCATTTTCTCAATTTAATCTTATTCCTATAAGTCCCCATTAAGGTCATCACTTGAGCATTGTAAACCTATGACATTTCTAATTATCTGGGTAGTGATCCACATTCTATGCCCTGTGAATTAAAAATAGTCCTCATGGATGTGTGAGATAAGAAATATCATGACCTTGCATAGGCTTCCTAAAATTTGTTAAGTTTAAGAGATGGAACACTCTAACGTCATTGAGAAGATTGAAAATCATGATATCATAAATTATCTCATTCCTAGTGTTTTAGTGCTCAACCCTATAATCATGTTAAAATTCTATCTCATTCCCAGGTTGTTAGTGATTATAATCAAATGATTGATAGGTTGACACATTATATTCTTAGTTCTCAATATGTAAAACCAACTCGAGGTATCACATTTATTCAACCAACATAGGGGGTAAAGGAGGTGTTGTGGTTTTCTTCTTTTCCTCACATGTCATCTTAGGTTCCTTACTATATGTTCCCTCTGTGTGTTGTGCCAAATTTTCCACTTATGAATTAGACTCACTAACAACTTACTCTTTAATCAACATCAGTTGTCTTTATACACCCTCAAAATCTTCTTCTTCATAGATCAAAGGTAAAGGCTCACTTCTTTGGGCCTTCTTCTTTGGCTACATCACCCTCTAAGGAGCCCTAAAGTTGAGGTATGATTTTTTGATCCTCCTAAAAAAATATGTGTTTAATATTTTAAAATCCCTTGACTTTCCTACTTCATTATCCTCTAGTGGTAGATGCTAACATCCACAACCTCCAACTCCTTAAATCATGTTCCTCTAATCCTAATTTCACTAGTCTCTCTATTCATGATAATTACTTTACTTCAAACTATAGTTTTTTTTTTGAAATTCAATGAATGATCATTCTAATAGCTTGAAAATTCTTTGTTTGGATTTATAAATTTGATAATTTACAATAGTAAATTATTGAAATGAAGACTTTTAAACCTTTTATAGATTTGAGGGCTAGCCCATATTTACTACTCCATGACTTCATCCATCATTTCAATCATTAATGCCTCTAACAAAATGACACAACATCCATTTGGCATGTTTGCCATTATAATTATTAATTTATCACATTTAATGCATTTGTCCCATCTTGTGCTTTTCTCATAGTATATGACATCTATAAAAAAGAATTTAAAAGTTTCTATTTCCAAGGTGGGAACCTATTTTTTCCATCTTGATCCCTTCATAATGGTCAAACATCACATCTTGTGTATCTTCTTATCCTTATGTGTTTTCATTTTTATGCCCCTTTCTATGTGCATTTATTTCCACCATTTCCTTTGTGCTCTCTAGATTTAATTAATTCACACTTACCCCATACTAAAATATGTTCGTGGTCCTCCATGACATAACAAATATAATAAGAGAGAACCAAACATTGATCTAAACCTAAGAAAAAGGTGCACAAAAAATACCATGATTTATTAAAAAAAACCAAAATATTAAACTAATATAATGGCATACACTTTATTTAAAAAAGGGAAGTATCACACAAAATGGTAGGGTTAAAGCCGACTACAATTGAAATGGCTTGGAAGGAACCATCCATCTAACCTCTTAAGCTTACATGCACCTTTGGGATGAATGATATGGATGATGAATGGCATCCCAATGGATGTAAATTTTTCTTGAGTGGCACATGAACTTGGATTCATAGACTAACACCTGAATACCAAGAGAAAAAGTCTTATTCTTAAGATGTCTATCATGCCAAGATTTCTATTTCTATTTCTCCACTCCTTGAATCCAATGCATGATAAAACGTGTTTCATCCAACTAAAACAAAGCATCTAGGCATGATTTTATAGATTCCTCATCGTCCAACTAACCAATGTGTTTAATACATAAATAAGGTACAAAGAACTCAACCCAGGGAACTAATTCAGTACCAAAGATAAGGTTAAAAGGAGTGGTCTTATTTAACTATTTATACATGGTTTGATATGCCCATAATACTGTATAAACACAATCATACTAGTCAGTGCAACCAATATTATAAATCTTCATCAATGTATGACCAAAGATTTGATTAAAAGTTTCAATTTTACCTTTGGCCTAAGGGTGATATGGTGTAGTCTTGTGGTACACAATCATTATGTTTGCCAAAAGGATGCATATTATCTCATTAAGGAAATGACTTCCATGGTCCCTAGTCAAACCTAAAGGACATCTATAAATTGTGATGATATGATCCTAAAGAAACCTGGTAGCAGTTATAGTAGTATAATCCTGAGTGGGTGCTACTTCAACCTAATGGGTGAGATAGTCAGTGGTGATAATGATATAGTACATGCTAATATACCTCATTATAGGAGTAATGGGCCCAAAAAAATCAACAACCTATTTTTGAAAGGGTTCATAATCAAGTATCATATGAAAGGGCACAATATCCCTCTAGCTTGGTTTACCCATGCGCTAACATATATCACATTAGTGTGTCTAAGTTTTGTTATTATTAAATAAATTGGGCCACCACAACCATGCTAATAAAAACTTTTGCATTGTAGCATCACCAACATAATGTCCTTCGATGACACCTTCATGAACCTCCATAATATATTCAACATTCTTGTGTTGCATCACACATCTTTGTAATACTTCATACCAACTAAGTTTATGGAGGTCACCTCTAATGAGCTAGAAAGGAGTAGTGCAAAAAACTAATTTCTTTTTCTCTGGAGTGTTGAGATGGGCTAACACTAAACCTATGTTAAATAAATCTACAATATCTTCTAAATCCTAAGGTATGCACATCAATTGAAAAAGTTGTATAGAAGGTAAGTCATCCTATATATTACATGCCTATTCACTATATTTAACACATGACAAGTGATTTGGTCCATAATTAGTCTTACCTAGTTTCAAAATCATATAAAAATTAAAATTCCTAAAAGAGAATAATCCATTGGTAAATGCATCTGTGCAACACTGGATTATTTATAAGGTACTTAATTAATTAATGATCTATAAATAAAGTGAATGGGGTGAAAAAAAATACTGGCAAAACTTCTGGAGCATGTATACCATGGCAAAGCTTCATGTTCTATCATTGAGTAATTCCATTTAGTTGGAGTAAGTTTCCAATTGGTAAATTAGGTGGGATGATCAAGACTAACCTCACTATGTTTTGAAAGGATAGTACACACTACTATACTTAAAGTGTCAACATTTACATGAAATGGCTTTGTCCAATCTAGAAAATAGAGAATGGGTGTAGTGATTAGTTTGTCCTTAAGTGCTATGAATGCCTACTGGAGAGCTTTACCCATAAGAATTGACCATTCTATTTAAGAATTCCTCTAGCGATGCTATGATCTAAGCATATCCCCAAATGAATTTTTAATAGTACCCCATATGTCCTAGGAGGGTGTAAACCTCAAATTAGGTGGTCAACACTAGAAAATGAACAATGACTATAATCTTAGCCAGATCTACTAGTAGTCCATTGCAACAAATAATGTGACCCAAAAAAATTTAAAAGGAGTAGCAAAGACACATTTTTAAAGATTTAAATAAATTTTAATTTGACATTAGTGCTCAAGCATGAGGAAAATATTATCACAATGTTCATTTAATAAACCATATATGATCTAGTCATCCAAGTATACTTAAAGTAACTTATGAATAAAATCCTTAAAATCTTATACCACAATACATGAGAACATGGCCAAAGCATTCTTCAGAACCAAAGGCATCACATTGTAGGTGAAAAAATCCCTTTTAGTTGTAAAGGTGGTATTTGGTTTATCTTCTTTTATGATCTAGACCTAATGATAGTCAAAAAAACCAATGATGAAGGCGTAAATTTCACACCCAACAACTCCAAAAATTTCTTTTGTGAAAGGCATTAGAAAAGGGTTAGTTATGCAAGCAACATTGAGTACATTATAATCTAAAAAAATTAAAATGTGACCATCCTTCTTAATATTGATCACCATGGGACTCACCCATTCAGATTCACAAACAAGAATGATAACTCTAGCATGCAACATACTATCAATCTCCTCTTTAAATTGAGTGTGCAGATTAGGATTTATTCGCTATGGATTTTTTTATTGGTCGATCACATTTAACTAAATTAATGTGCATCTTTCCCAATGAAATATGTACTCCCTTCATCTCTATGTAATTACATGGGAAAACAACTTGATATTCTTATAAGAGGTCAAATATATTTGTTACCTTAGTATCAAACCAATAATTCTACATATTGGCCATCTTAGGTGCATTCTCTATTCCAATATTATGTTGAATTGTCTAGAGTAGCTCAAAGTACAATTTTTATTTAATCTATATGGTGTCTCTATCATTGTGTGCTCCTTATTTAGTATATAAAGCTAAGTGGTCAAGGGATAGATCTTGTGGGTTAGAATTATTACCTTCCGCAACTTGGTACACAACCTTCTATTTGCCCTTCCATATTTGTTCCCTTAGTGCATGGTCCAATTGAGAGTCAATATATAATGAGGATGGGGTGGGAGTATTAGGTTCTTGAAATATGGAAAATTTATCCTCATGTATGCCATTTATATGTCATATGCAGTTTTCAATTGACATTGGATCACCTACAATGGATTGACAGATCACTTTTAGGGACATGCATAAATCCATGTGAGTGGATGAATAAGAGAGTGATAAAATTATATTACTTCTAATGTTACTTTAGGAATTCAAGTCTAAGCATCATTCTTGATGAATGTACCATGCTCGATATGAGGTGCGTAGAGTACCATAAAAGGCATAAACCCATAAATATTCAATCAAAGATGTCTCATCAACATTCCAAAGGTTTTTGTAGACCTCAACATGAGCTTCTAGAGCATTAAAACCACCATAACATAGAGCGTCATAAACATAATTATCATGATGGAAATGATAGTGCATGGCAACATGCACTCGGTCCCAGGTGAGAAAATTGTGATGGTGAGTTACTCACCATTGAGAAATTATCCCTTGAATAACATGAATAAGTGATCGTATCTATTCATCTTCAAACACATAAAAAATTCTAATAACTACACATACTCCCAAGCCTTCATTTTACCATGAAACCTAGGTGTTTGATCTACCTATAGGGGTGGTCTAGTGATTAAACAACCATAAATGAGGCAAACAAACTTATGGTGCTTAAGTAGATTGTGTGAAACATCTTCTTGAATACAAACTACACCATAAATTCATCTAATAAGATCATATTATTTATGATCCCAATGTTCATAGGTATTGTTGGTAGCATTTGAAATGGACTATGTGTCTTCCCAATGTAATATACCATATAGAATAAGATCAAGACACTTAATTCCTTGAGCTGTGACATTATAGACATGATTGATATCCTCATCAACATTAACTGGTTCAACAAAAGGAGGCCCCTAAGCATTATCTACAGGAATCATGATGTGCAGATCATCATTTTCAAAACTGCTATAGCACTTTTTGAAGCTTAATGTAACATTGTTTGCATAACACCATGGATAACCCAAAAGAGTTAGATAATCATTAGATTCAGCTAGATCAATCACTTCAAAGTCAACCTTAAAAGTAAAACCCAAAATGTCAATGGTGGGATCCTTAAGAAATCTTATGGGTAGTGCATGAGTCTTATTATCCATGAATAATATGTGTGGATAAGGCTATAAAGGAGGGATCACCATATTTTTCCAAGAATCCTTAGTTAGTACATTTACCTCTATGTTAGTATCTGATAGTATATCTCAAATGATCTAACCATAAATAACAACATTTACTAGGATTTATTTATCACATTTCTTACTAGGTTGAGCACGATCCTCTTATCATTGTGCATGGTTCAATCGATGATATTTCATAAGTTTTACTTCCTAATGAATTAGTCAGTTACTTAAAAGGGGAATGACATCTTCATAAATAAGTTGTTTTCACAATTCATAAAACTCATCATATGCCGAGTCTGTGAAGACCAAGGCTTTCTACATTTCAACATGCATAAAAACATCTCTATCCTTAAGGAACTAAATTTCACCTTAAAGTTCCCACACCAAAGTCATTATTTCCTACAATACTTCTACTATTGAGCATCTAGGTAGTGCTTCACACAAGGCTCTTTCCATTAAACCTTATCAGTAGGTGGATTTGAAACTGGCTTGGAAGGAATGTCACTTTGTGTATTAATATTTACCTTATGACTAATCATAAAGGTAGTGCACATTATCCATTGAGTATATGGAGTTTTTAAAATCCACATAATCCCAATGTTCTTCTCATTCTGATATTTGGTGATGAAAACATGAAAATTTGGGCATTCTTCTATACGATGCTCATTCTTAAAAAAGTATAGGTTCGATAGACTATGCAATCATGTTGGTAATGCTCTAGAGATTCATACTTGTAGTAGGTTCTAGGTAGAAAATGAACATCTCCACATCCACAACCATGACCTCTATAGGACTAGCCTACACCATTTTCTTGGTTGTTGGCTACATATTTATAGTGAGTACAGCATGGGCACACCTCATAAATCTCATTAATAAGTTAATGATAATTTGTATCATGTGTATATGCATCACATATTTTACAATATGATGATACTTTATCTTGATTTGCATGAAAAAGTAATGGGAAATAGCTCACATCATGGTCTTCTTGGTAAATCTCACAAGACTTCTTTATGAATGCACAAATACTCTTTCTAAGACAATTATTTCTATTATGACCTTGCATGAAATATCCTAAATTCACCTAGAAACCCCAAACTTGCATAATTTTCTATCTTTTGTTGACTTGGGAAAATTTTAAAACACTTTAATTGCAATGTTTCACTATATATTTTAGACCAAATTATTTTTTCAATCCTATTGGTACATAATCATTTTGTCAAATAGTTTATGTGCACTCTACTATTATATGCAAAGAAATATAGAAATGCAATACAACTATTAATATAAAAGTTTAGAGATACATATAACCTCAAAAATAATTCCTAACCTTGATTATGGATGCTTGAAAAGACATGAGATGCCAAGGTGTTTTCATAACAGAGATTTAGACTCTTTTTTGGAAATCTCTTATAGGTAGATGTTAATATATATGTGCAAAATTTTCCTAGAATATCTTTCTAGCATTTAACATAAACTTGTGACTCTAGTTTTTCCCTACAATCTGATGTAACAAAGTAAAGGTTCGAACTAATGAAGACCACTATATATATTTTGATGGATTGATTCACTCTCTTGGATGTTGCACCTCCTTTTATCACCCCCATGACTTGCTGATCTCAACATCTATCCTCTACTGAATCCTACACTAACCCACACTATTATTGTGTTGCATAAGGATGGTTCATTTCAGATTTACACACCTTAATGATTTCCTTCCAAGCCCTTAGACTTTATCACACCAAAATCTAACCACTCCAACCAAAAACATAGCAACTAGTTTATAATTCTACCTTCCCATAAACCTTCTTTCAATCTATTAGAATATTCCAACCAGTCTTTTACTTCCCACACACTTAAATACTACAATTCTTATATTAGGGATTTAAGTATGGATTCCTCTCACCAAAATAGTTCATCCAATTAGGGAGTAAGTGGCCATTATACCGAACCTAGGGATCCCAAAGAATTTACTCTTTGAGCAAAAGCATGAACATGCAGGTCTATTTCTTCGAGAGCAAAAGTGAATGTATCATAATAATACATTTTCCCTTCTTTCTCATTCATATAAACCAAATCACCCCAAAAATGCATTCACCCCTTTTTAAAAAATTAAAAATCTTAATAATAAGTAATAAATACTTATTAAAAAGGGTCTAGTATCCATAGGGGAAAATAACACCCTTAATAAACACCTCAATGTTAAAACATAAAATTAAGTGTTCATAAGAGTCTCAATATTCCATTTATTTCTCTCACACCACATTTCCCAAGCGAATAATAAAGGAAGGGGTGAACTAGGCCAATTAGGCCTCTAATTCATGGGGATGGGACATTACAATCCTCCCTTCCTAAGATTGCTTGTCCTCAAGCAAATGTAAAATAAGATGCTACAAAATCTATTCACCTTCCCACATGGCATCCTCTACTAGCAAATCCTTCTACCGCACTAGATATTCGGTGATGGCCTGGTTCCTATGTTTATTTTTTCACACCTCAATAATTGATTACATAATTAGAATCAACTTACCCTCTTCATCTAATGGTGGTAACTTAGTAGATGGATGAATTTGATATCTAAGTGCCTTTTTAAGGCAAGAAATGTGGAAAACATTGTGGGTCTTGCTACGCTTTGGTAATTCCAACTCATATGCAACTTCCCCAATCCACCTCAGAATCCTATAAGGCCCATAAAACCATGGCTTCAATTTTCCTACCCCACTCTTCTTCAAAGAAGATTGCATATAAGGCTATAAGTGAATGAATACTAAATCTCTAATATCAAAGTAACTCTCCACCATGTGTCTATCTACATACATCTTATGATATTTTTGGGCCTAGTGAATATTCCCCTTAAGAGTTTTTATGAGGTCCTAGTTTTCCTAAATCCAGTCATGAGATTTGGGAGCTTGACTATCTAATATCACCAAATCAATGAATAAGGGAACATCATACCCATATATTACTCAAAATGGTGTCATGCCAATGCTCATATGATAGGTTGTATTGTAGTAGTGCTCACCCAAGTATAACCACTTCAAACATACTTTTGGTGCCTTGTCACATAACTTTGCAAGTAAATTTCTTCCCATCTATTCATGATCTCAGTCTGACCATTGGTCTATGGGTGATAACTGGTATTAGGTGTCAACTCTATATTGATTAAATTGAATAACTCCTTCCAAAAAACACTCATGAATCTACTATCCCAATAACTAACTATGTTTTTAGGCAATCCACGCAACCTAAAAACCTCCTCAAAGAATAGGGATGCTACTTGTGGAGCACTATACTCAAATAACATCACAAATAAGTAAGTATACTCGATCAACCTATCGATGACCACATAGATTTAATTCTTAACTTTAACCTTGGGTAAGCCCATAATGAAGTCCATCAATATACTTTCCCATTTCTAATCTAGAATGGGTAATGGTTGAAGTAGTCCTGCAGGGAATGAATGCTTAGATTTTCTCTATTGACAAACCACACACTACCTAATATGGTTAAGGACATCATCCTTTAACCCATTCCATACAAATCTCTCTTATACATACTTATAGATCTTAAATTATCTTAGATGTCCTACCAATTGTGTGTCATATATGACACTCAAGATTTTATTCTTCATTTTTGATTTAGGCACAAGGTACACCTTGTCCTTGTAGTGTATCACAATATCAAAAACCTTATACCTATCATCCTATATCAATCCATCCATAACCTCACAATTAAATTGGTTCTTGGAATACTTAATTAATATGTGAACCTTCCAATCAACTAAATTTTTTGATAGGGAGCAAAAGGAAGGCTAGGCTGCCTAGATAAAGCATGAACTACCACATTGTTATTTCCCTTCACATACTCTATATCAAAATTAGAAGCTTGTGTATTGCTTACCCATTTTTTATAGAAAGCATTGAGGTATTTTTAATCTATGAAATAACTCAAGATATTGTGATTTTTTCAAACCACAAACTTGTTTCCCACTAAATATTGTCAAAATTTTGCCAAGGCATGCAAAATAGATAGCATCTACTTATCATAAGTAGAGTACCCATACTCTAGTATGCTTATATTTCAACTCTAATAGGAATCAAGATGACTATTATGCATAAGTATACACCAAAAACCACTCCCAAAACATCACAATCAGGGATAAATGGCTATGAAAAGTCTGGTAATGCTAACACGAGACATGTACTTATCACCTTCTTAAGGTGATCAAATACCTACTATGAATAATCCAACCAAGTAAATGCCCCTTTCTTGATAAAGTCTATTAATGGTTATTTTAATTGAGAGTACCCTTTTATGAACCTTATGTAATAGCAACACATTCGTAGGAAGCCTCTTAGATGAGTCAGAGTCCTCAGTGGTGGCCAATCAATAATTGCTTGTATTTTCATTTGATCCACTTTGACTCCTCCCACTCTGATTACATATCCCAAGCATAGGACTTATCTCATCTCAAACTCACATTTTGAAGGATTTTCATAGATTGAATATGATCTCATGATAGACAAAACTTCATCCAAATGTATAAGATGATCCTCCCATGTTTTATTGTATACCAATATATCATAAAAAAAGACTAGGACAAATTTCCACAAGTGGTAGTTGAACACATGATTCATAAAAGATTGGAATGTATCTTAGGCATTAGTCAACATGAATAACATCACCAAGAACTCATAGTGTCCATAATGGCACCTAAAACCTATCTTGTGTACATCCTCCTCTTGTACACTAATTTGATGGTACCCTAAATGAAGATCAATTTTGGAGAAGTATTATGCCCCATGTATCTCATCAAGTATCTCATAGATATTAGGAATGGGATATCAATTATTGGTAGTTTTCTTATTAAGTGTTCTATAGTCAATATAAATCCTAAAATTCCCATCTTTTTAAACCAAAACCACTGAGGAAGCAAATAGGCTAAAGTTAGGTTTGATGTGTCCCATTTCAAGTAGTTCTTTTATAGTTTTCTCAATCTCTTCCTTAAAATGTTTGGGGTGATGATAAGGAGTATTAATAACTAGTTTGGCTCCTTATTTGAGCTCTATGACATGATTGAACCCCCTATCAGGGGGTCTTCCTAAAGGCATCTCACCAAAAACCCCACCATGTTTATCCAATAAAGATTGTATATCAATGTGGTAATCTTGTTTGCCACCTTGCATATCCTTTTCTGAAATGAACTAATGAATTACCCAATCCACATCACCATGCCCAAAATTCCTCTCCATATTCTTGGTCATAACCACCCTTAGAACTTCATTGGACATTCTTTATAGAATCACCTGCTTCTCATTTACTCCAAATTTCAAATCCATAGTTTAGAAGTTCTGAGTTAACTCCCCAAGCATGTGTAAACACTAAAATCCTAAACCCACATTGGTATTTACCATGCCAACCACATAAAAATCATCAGTAACTGTATGATTACCCAATGTAATACTAAGTTGAAGAACTCATTTGATGCATGCCTTATTGAAACTATCTATAACAACCACATTGAAGCCCTTAAATTCCTCAACTTATAATCTTTGTTATACAACTAGTGCTTTGCCAATAAAGTTATGGGTTGCCCCACTATCAATTAATACTAACACTCACTTCCCTTTTAGTACACCCCAAACCCTAAATGCATTATACCTAGTAATGCTAGACAAAGTAGCAATAGTGTCTCCTAACATGGGTTCTTATTCCTAAGTGGGTTCTAACTCCTCATGATCTTTATGCTCACTATGGTCATCTGATACATCACTATCTAAAGCTTCACTATCCTCTTCTATAAATATTTTTATATAGTGCATTTTTCCTCTCCCCTTGTGTTGGCATCAAGATTGAGAGAAATAATTAATAAATTACATTGTAAATAAATTATTTCACAAAAAAAATTAAATTAAATTATTTCTAGATCATATTTAAAAACATGATAAAAGCTTATAAATATTTTATGGGTGGTTATGAGAGGTAACTAATTCCTATGAACCAACCAAGACATAAATTAAACTAAAATAATAAACTTTGTATCATAATTAATCTAACTTCCCCTTGATCCAAAGGGATATAAAGATGAATGAATTGGAGTAATGACTCTAAAGTCATCAAAGGATATCTATTGCAATTACAAGTGGTACACTATACCTTTGACACTGACCAAAAACTATGCCACTCCATAAAGAAGCCCACTCTTATGAGTTGTGGTAAAAAATGGTTGATGAACATGATCAAGGCTTGCTCATCCTTGATGATCATCATATCGTACTATAGTAGAACATAATCTGACATGTCCAACTACATCAACCCACATAAGGTCCCATATATGAACCCATCCAAATGATAACCCCATATTATGTATGGCATATCTCCCTGATGTCTAACAAATGCTGATGATTTTTACTTAACACTAAAGGTGCTAAAAACCCCTATCAACTCATACTATCATTGACAACTGATCGAAGTCCAACCAATGCCTAAATATTATCCCCTATTAGGTGAGAGGTGAGAAGTCATGCATTGAGATAAATAATAAAACTAACTCTATCCACTCCATGTCATGAATATCAAATATAGATAACCAAAAATGGAACTAAAAGCAAGAACACAAGCCAAAAATTTCCATTCAAGCATGAACCTAAACTCTAAGTGAGTAGCTAACTCAATAGGGTAATTATTCTCTATCCTTCAATTGATCTTCCAACATCTATTAATAATCTCATATTTTGTCAATCAAGAGGATCCTGAGGGACTTGTAAAGGATGGTAAGTTCATCGACAACACAATCAAGAAGTGACATTGTGGAAATTATCATTTGGAAGCTGTTGGTTTCGATAAAAAATGCACCTTTATACATTATTTTCATTATATTAATTGGAAAAATCATATAAGGTCAATTCAAATTATAAAATTAACCATTCCATTATGTTTGGAATGTCCATAAACCTATAGTTTGACTGGTCATGTGACTACCTTTATATAAAAAAGTAATTAGTCAAAAATTTATCTCAAGAAACCATACTTATGCCCTTATATCATCCATTTGACCCTTATTACTCCATTACACCAAAAATAAGTTCAAAATGCTAAATTTTATCAAATTACTAAATTTTTCCAAAAAATGCTTTTGAAAGATTTTGAATCGTAGACGTTTCCTTGTTATAGATGACCCACAAAAAACTTTTATCCAACTTACCTTCATTAAATTTGAATTAAAAAGGGCATAATATTCAACATGAAATTGAATTTTGTTGGTGATGTGAAAAATAAATAAATTTATATTTCACTTGTATGTAAAAATTTGTGCTGCCTTTTTACTTGCATGTAAAAAATTAAATAAATGCACTGGCTATCTGTGTTAATTTTTTTTTTGGGAAATTAAATCTAATAAACCATATTAATGTATGAAATTTCACTTATGTGCTTGTAAAAACTACGCCATCTTCATATTTAAGTTCCTCCAAATAATTTTTTAATAGGCCCATTTACAACATTTTGAATAGCTTTAATCACTCCAATTTGATGATCTAAATTTTGGAAAACAAAACTCCTTGGCTTTTGTAGAAATATTGTGGAGGGATCCACATAATGAAAACCAATAAAATATGAATAATATTATTGTTGAATTATTCTAACCTATACGCCAAGACTAATATAGACTTCAATGCCACATAGGTCACTACAAATTACTCTCTTGATAGAAAAACAACCATTGTACAAAATGGTAGATAAAATCCATATACAAATTTAAATTTGTCAGATAAAAAGAGTGCTATACAAATCAATTTATTTTTCTTGAAAATAAAACAAAATTACCATTCAAATACTTAGTCACCACATAATCTTCCTTCAATGTATGTAGATTTTATGGATAAAAATAATAGCACTATACATATTGAATTCACAATATATCTTTCAAAAAAATCTATCTCAGCCATTCTAGGTAGGCACAAAGCATTGCTAAAGCTATGAAAGTTAGATTAGGTACATTAAATAAAAGAACTAATTTTTTTTTAGTACCGTAATAGGTCAATCATGAATCTCTTTTAATTTGGTTTAGGTATAAGTTAACACACATTTTGAGGATACTCAACTTTCTTTGCAAACTAGATAAATGTTAAGATTTCTCAATGTTAGCTATACAACTACAAAAAAAATTAGTCTTCAATTTTTCCTCTTCTATTCACATCTCCATAACTTCTTTGTGCTCTAATACCACTATTGGCACCAAGAAGATCAAGATAAATAATTCATAATTTACATTGTAAATAAATTATTTCACACAAAATATTAAATTGTATTATTTCCAAATCATATTTATAAATAGGGTAAACTCTTATAAATCTTTTACAGGTGGTTACGAGATGTAACCAATTCTCATGAACCAACTAAGACAAATTAAAATAAAATAATAAACTTTGGATCATAATTAATCCAACACCTTTCACCTATTTCCTGATTCCCATGGGTCCTTGCATGTGAAACACAACTTTTTCCTCTTGAACTCATCCCTAGCCTCATTCATTATGAAAATATTCTTTGGCAATTTAGGTCTTTTGTCTTGCTTCTGAGGATAATGCCTACTAGGTAACTTTGATGGAAACTTTGGCTTGGGAGTATAAAATCCCAAGTCTCATACCTTTCAAAGAGCATCTTATAGTGAAGGTGGACCAAATGTATTTACCTAACCCTGTAAAGGCTCTATCAGTACCTTGATAAATAAGGATGTCATACATCCCTCAAAAGCATAAAAAATCATGACTAACAACCTTTGGAAATCTGCAATGTAAGTGTCAAGGGGTTTACTTTGTCTCAAATGTGTCAATTCTAAAAAAAATGCCTCAGGATCCTTCTTGTTGAACATGTCTATCAACTTCTATGTAAATTATCCATATGTGTCAATGTACCTATGCACTTGGATTACCAACCCATGGTGCCACCAATCATGTGCTTCCCCATTCATATGGAGGGTATCAAATTTAACTACCTTTATTTCCTACATGGATTCAATTCTAAGTATGTGTCGACCTTCTGGACCCATGCCCTTGTTGTGTACTTTCACCCACCATCAAAGTTTGGAAGGGTAAGTTTTCCCAAACATCTCTGCATATCTTGGTTAGGCCCACCTATATCCTATTGAGGTCTAGTGTTAGATTTCCACCTGTAGTAATCTAAGAAAGGCATAGTTTCCTAAAATTTAGCATCCATATATTGGTATGCTCTCCAAAATACCACCTCTTCTAGCTCTAAGGCTGATTTGGTCTCTCTAGTATTACCTCTTATAAGAACATAGGCATCAATGGTCTCCATGAACTATATGGTTAGTTATTCATATGGGAGGCATTATGACTCATCTCCCCATTTATGGTTCCACCACCTTCATTACTACATGCCCCTGAATGATGTGTCAGATAACTCAAATACAAATTTGTTTGTTCCTATTGTTTAACCATATTAATGAGTACCTTTTTCATGAATTTGCCATCTAGATCTTCTAGTGCTACTTCTTTACTTGTGCCCTCAAATATTTCTTCAATCACAGGTTTATCCTTAAGTTTCAAAATAGATTTGTTTCTTATCAAATAATATTGGTGGCCACTCATGTTTAGCTTCATGAGAATGCTTAATCTTGTATAAGGCTATCCAACTCATAGGCTAGTAGGAAAACCAGCCCTGATACCACTGAAATATCATAAATTCACTTGGAAACCCCAAACCTGCATGAATTTCTATTTTTTGTTGACTTAATAATTTTGTCAAATACTTTACTTGTAATGTTTCACTATATATTATAGACCAAACTAATTTTTCAAGCCTATTGCTACTTAATCATTTCATCAAACAATTTGTGTGTACTCTACTATTATATGTAAATAAATATGGAAATGCAATACAACTATAAATATAAAACTTTAGAGATACATATAAACTCTAGAATAATTCCTAACCTTGATTATGGATGTTTGACAAGGCATGAGATGTCAAGGTGTTTGCACAATAATGGTTTAGACTCTTTTATGAAAATATCTTATAGGGAAATGTTAATATATATGTGTAGAATTTTCCTAGAATATGTTTCTAGAATTTAACATAAACCTATGACTATAGTTTTTCCCTACAATTTATTATAACAAAGGAAAGGTTGGTGCTAATAAAGACTTCATTATCTATTTTTATGGATCAATTCACTCTCTTGGATGTTGCACCTCCTCCTAACATCCCCATGACTTGAAGATCTCAACATATAGCCTCTGTTGAAGCTTATGCTAACCCACACTACTATTGCATTACATAAGGAGGGTTAATTTAGTAGCTACACACCTCCACAATTTCTTTCCAAGCCCATAGACTTTCCAATGCCAAAATCTGACCCCTCCAACCAAAAACGTAGCCATTAGTTTATAATTATGCCTTCCCACAAACCTTCTTTCAATCTAATGCAATATTCTAATCAGTATTTTACTTCGAACACACTTTAATATTATAGTACTTATATTAGGGATTTGAGGATGGATTCCTCTCACTTAAATAATTCATCTAGTTAGGGAGTAAGTGGCCATTACACCAAAACTAGGGATCCCAAAGAATTTAATCTTTGATCAAAAGCATGAACATGCAGGTCCATTTATTTTAGAGCAAAAGTGAATGTATCATAATAACCCATTTTCCTTATTTCTCATTCATATAAACCAAATCACCTTAAAAATGCATTCAACCTTTAAAAAAATGAATAATAAGTAATAAATACTTATTAAAAAGGGTCTAGTGTCCATAGGGGAAAATAACACCCTTGAAAAACACCCAACATTAAAACATAACATTATGTTTTCATAAGAGTCTTGATATTCATTTCATTTCTCTCATGCCCCATTTCCAAAGGGAATAATAAAAGAAGGGGTGAACTAGGCCAATTAGGCCTTTGAGTCATGGGGAGGGGACATTACATTCCACTTCATAGTCAACACACAATAAATCACTACAAATATATTGAGTAGTGTTCATGGTAATCATCTCTAATTGATATGACATAACAATAATATATGATTACATAAAGGGACTAATCCCTATATCTATAATTATAATAGCTTCAACACAAAAGGCAACTTCCAATGCCTCATGCACGTCAGTGAAGGTCTTCTGGGACAATGTGCATAAAAAAAAGAGTAACAAACCTCCTACAAACCATTGGGCATGCCATTTCATTTATATCAAATGATAACTTGGAAAGAATCATTTTAAAATGTGCATCATACTCGTGCACACTCTCAATGAGTTCTTATTTAATATCCTTTAGGGAAATAATACTCTATTATTCAAACTTTGGAATGTCAAATTATTGAATAAAAGTTACCTTCAATTGATTGTAGTTTACCACAACTTGTTATGAATCAAAAGTATGGTACCATTTATGTGTGTAATCTAAAAGGGTAGTGACAAACTAATTTTCCTTCCATTTATTATAAGTAATGCCTCATGCCCACCAAATGAGTTCATAGTTATAATATATTCCACTACATTTTTAACACCATGATATTTAGGAAGATGAAGCATCATCTCATAGTAGATTGTATGAGGACTAGGATTTGGAAATGGAGCCTATTATGACATCCCTCTAGTTTTTCCTTGACCCTATGGGTGAAGTCCACCAATGAATCCTATACCACCTATAGATCCTTCAACCAAACCACCACTAGTACTGTCTCCCTTACCTCCTATGACAATAAAAACACCTATTACATTAGGTGTAGAAGAAAGTTGGTTAACTATTGAAGATCCAATATGTTCATGTTGGTTTCATCATGAAGTAGTGTATTCATTCAATTCTTAGGCTAGGGTGTTTGAATATGAATTTAGTTATAAATACATACTTGGTTCCATGACCAACTCTTGATTATTCATTCATTCACTACTTAACTAATCATAAAAAAATATGGGTGTAAATTGAGAATAGAAGATTAATGATTCTATTGTATTCATAATTATATTACATAAGGTATTTCATTAACACAAGAGCTTCCTATCATTTCATATATAAGTCACATCCATAATTACAAGGGCTCAAGATTACAACTTTTAACCAAACCACTAATTAAAACTAAGGGGTATTTATACATGGCTCTACCCTAAACATTTAGTTATAAAAATAATGACATGGTGATGACTCACTAATGAACATTAACAATAATGAGTCATGGGAAGTTGTTACATTGAATTCCTAATGACTCAAGCCAAACTTCCCACACATTATCTCTCTATGATAGATATTAATTTCTATGTATCTATCTTCTCATAGATCATTGCTAGATTCATTCTTGAATATTGTTCTCCAATGTTCATATGAACCATTCCCTAACCATCTCCACTTTGTGTACTTTTACCCTAGTCTTTCACTATTTTTTGAGTCCTACGTTCTCAATTTCTTTGTGTTT
The DNA here is from genome assembly GCA_037957365.1 of Torreya grandis. Lineage (NCBI taxonomy): Eukaryota > Viridiplantae > Streptophyta > Pinopsida > Cupressales > Taxaceae > Torreya > Torreya grandis. The sequence continues at coordinate 1,389,568 of JARHVA010000556.1, forward strand.
CATGTATCCTTATTATTTATAACTTGCCTCTTCCATGCCATGATATTTTATACCTATGATTCTTTCTATGTCATTGTCTTAAAAAAGTACTTAGGATAAATAAATATAAAATTGAGGGCCCAATAATATGTTTGAAATAGATGATTCAAAATTATTTACATAGACTCTCAAGCATTACTTAAGAATTTCTAAGATTTATTTGAACTGATAACTCCTGAACCAAAATAGGTTGAACCTTGTCCCCGCTTAGTGCGAGTGCACAAGTATTTTATTAATAATTCAAAAAATCAAGTACATAAGGGTGCCTTTACTCTGTTAACCCTTTTACAATGCAAATATGGATTTATATAGTTTTTAGCAATGACTGATAAAAACAACTAATCCTATAACCAACTAAATATGGGAAAACAACCCATAAGGTAGTTCTAATTAATAAATATAAAACATGAAAACTACATAAAAATTAATCTAAGTTTATTTTATGGGGGTGTCTTTACTAAAAGATGCATGCCCCATTTACAATAATTATTTATTATGTACCAAAAATATAACCTAATGTTAAGACTTTGGAACAATTCCTAACAAAACCCCCTATGATCCAAAGTCAGGTCTTTGGACACATACCAAGCATTTTTTTGAATTTTTCAAATTTGATTCTGTCAAGGGGTTTTGTGAAGATATCAGTTGTCTGATCGACAGTTGGGAAATATATTGGATCAAGAGTTTTCTTTGCCACCAACATTCGTAGATAATGGAATTTGACATCCATATGTTTTGTTTTGGCATGAAACACTGGATTCTTGGACATCTTGATTGCACTCTGATTATCAATGTATAACTGTGTAGGAGCAAACTGAGAAAATTGAATATCTTCAAGAATACGATTAAGGTAAACAATTTCTCTAGAAGCATCCCATAATAAAATATACTCTGATTCTACTGATGAATTTGCCACTATATCCTACTTCTTACAACACCAAGCAATGGCAGCTGAACCCATATGCATAGTGTGTCTTATGGTTGACACTCTGTCATCCACACATCCACCAAAATCTGCATAACAATATCCAACAAGTTTAAAGTTCTTGTTGTGGTGGTATTTAAGGCCATATGTTTTCATTCCTTGAAGGTAATGAAGTACTCATTTTGCTGCATGCCAATGAATTTCTCTAGGCTCATGCATAAACCTAGATAAAATTCCAACTAAAAATGAAATATCAGGCCTGGTAGTCATCAAGTATTTCAAACCTCCCACCAATTGTCTATATGTGGTGCCATCAAAAAAGGCACTGCTATCATCCTTAGACAATTCTAAGTTACTTTCCATGGGAGTGAGGGCAGGTTTGCAATCACTCATGCCAAACCTCTCTAATAACTCAAAAATATACTTAGTTTGTGAAATGAAAATACTATGCTCTTTCTGAGTTACCTGTATGCCTAGATAGTAGTGATGAAGTCCAAGATCTGTCATCTCAAACCCATCTTTTAATTCCTTCTTCATAGAATTGTTATGGTTTTCATCATTTCTTGTAATAAACAAGTCATCAACATAGAGAACAAGTATCACCATTTTCTTACCTTGCACTCAAAAATAGAGAGTATCATCAGATTCACTATGATGAAAACTAATGGATTTCAAGTATGAATCCATTTTATCATACCAAACCCTAGGTGCCTATTTGTGCCCATACAAAGCTTTTGTAAATTTACACACTTTGTGTTCAACACCCACCTATTCAAAACCCTAAGGTTGTTTCATATAGACTTCTTATAAATCACCATTTAAAAAGGCACTTTTAACATCCAATTGATGTACTTTCCAACCATTTTGTGCTACTAAGGCAAGTACCATATGAATAGTGTGCCATTTGGTAGTTGGTGCAAATGTTTCCTCATAGTTAATACCTTATTGTTTTGCATATCCTTTTACAACAAGTCATGCCTTATGTTTATCAATGGAGCCATCTGATTTATACTTAGTCCTATAAACCCATTTACATCTAATGGGTTTAACATGTGGAGGAGGATCAACTAAAACCCATGTATTATTGTTAAGTATGGAATCATACTCACATTTCATTGCCTGTTGCCAAACATGTTCAGTAGATGCCTCCTCAAAAGTGGATGGCTCAGTGGATGAAGTGGTAACAACCATAGCATAGTTTACCTATTTTTGAGAATTCTTGGGCCCTGTTAAACCAACTTCATCTGCTGTCAAGTTAGAAAAAGTACTTTGAGCCCATTTTGGATACTTAGACAAATTATGCCAATTAGTTACTCCAAAATTCTCATCATGTACATTATTTGAAGGGGGACTTAGAGAATTTTCAACAATTTCTAAGTCATCAACCTGTGAACTTGTAGATGAAGGAGAGGAAAGTGAAGGAATTTGAGTTTCATACCATAACTTTGAAGAGTTATCCCCATTATTCAAACCCTTATCTCTTTTTTCATTTTTCCTCTCTAATCTATCAAGTTGAGAATCAATCTCTGCAGTGTTCATAGTCCCAAACTCATCAAATATTACATCTCGACTTACTATGAATTTGCATGAATCCTATGCAAGAAAATGAAACCCCTTTTTATCTTCAGAATAAGCAAGAAAGATGCATTTTTGACTACGTGGTTCCAACTTAGTTCTATGTTTAATAGGAACCAAAGAAAAACAAACACATCTAAACACTTTCAAGTGTTTAACTTTGGGTTTAAATCCATACCATGCCTCATATGGAGTTTGTCCTAAAGTGCAACTGTGGGGGACCTGTTTCTCAAATACACTGTAGTACCAATGGCTTCGGCCCAAAACTTATCATCAAGATATTTATAGTGCAACATGGCATGTGCTGTGCCCTCTAAAGTTCTTTTCATTTATTCAGATACTCCATTTTGTTGTGGAGTATAAGCATTACTATATTGTCGATGAATACCATGTTCTCGACAATAATCTAAAAATTCATTAGAGGTATACTCACCTCCATTATCTGAATGAAGAGTGGCCAAATGTGAACCTATTTCTTTTTTGATTAAGTGTAACTAATCAACAAACTTAGTGAAAACTTTAGATTTGTTTTTCATAAAGAATACCCAAGTCATCCTAGAAAAGTCATCAATAAAAAAGACAAAGTATCTACACCCACCAATGGATGACTTTTTCATGTCACATACATCACTATGAACTAACTGTAAACATCTGTTAGCTCTCCAAGATGACTGTTTAAGAAAATTTTCCCAATTTTATTTGCCCAAAACACATGACTCACAAAGAATACTATATTTTCAAAAAGTGGGAAACCCATTCACCATACCATATCTCTACAAATCCACTAAATAGTGGATATTCAAATGTCCATAGTGGAGATGCCATAACTGCTTTGTAGACATAGTACCTGTACCTGTGTCAACAATTTCTACAAGTTCTATATTGGGAGGAAGCACCTTATAAGGCAATCTAACCAATTTACCATCTTCATATCCTATGTACATTGTTTTATAATCATCCTTCACTGAATTGATGTAAATGAGCCCATTTTCAAGCACAATTTGATAACCTTTCTTTCGAATAATTACCAAAGAAAGTAAGTGTTTCTTCAATGTGGGAACATACCAAACATCCTCCAAGTATTTTATAGACCCATTAGGAAGAAGAATTCAAATAGAACCAAGTCCTAGTAGTGTATGCATAGACTTATTTGCTAAGGCAACTGGAGAGAGAGAAGCTTCCTTATAAGACCAAAAGAAATATCTCCTAAATGTCATGTGTTTGGTTACTCCTATGTCTAAAACCCATACATTTGTGAGCTCATCTCTAGCCTCATATTCAATATAATCAATGTGCCCCAAAGTAGTGAATGCAGATTCATGGGCAACATTACTTGATTCATCATAGTCATGATCAACATACTGAGTAGAGTTAGTCACTTTTTATGGCCTCTAAATTTTATCAAAAGGAATCCTACATTGTGAGGCAATGTGACCAAATTTTCCACATATATGACATTGAATGTCTGATCTACCTCGACCTCTGCCCCTATATGAATTGTGACCATGTCCTCGATCACTTGTTTCATGTGAATGTGATTGATTAGATTGTTGATTATTTGAATGACCCCTACCTCTATTTTGATATCTGCCTCCTCTGTAACCTTGACCCCCTCTATAACTATTTCCTCTATTGTTTTGATGCCCAAATGAAGATGAACTAGGCTTTGACTCTAAAACATGGGCTTCTTCAGTTTTCTTAGATTTCTTGGGTAGAGAGAGGTCATGTTGGATGAGAAAATCAAACAAATTATCAAAGATGATGCCTATGATCTTGTTAGAGACATGCAAAATTTCAACAAAATTCCTATAGGACCCTGGTAGTCCTTTCAAAGCAGCAGTAACTATGAGGTCATCATCTAGTTTTCTAAAACCAGCCTTAGTGTACTCAGTAGTGACATTTTTCAACTTAGACATATATTCTCCCATATCCCCATCTTCATCTAATGACAAAGTAAACAACTGCATATGAATATCTATCTTCTTATGCTTAGGTTTCTTATCATATAAATCTGACAATGTTTTCCATGCAGTGTAACTATGAGGAGAATTTTCAATATGAACATACGTATCATGAGTACAATAACATTTAATGAGAGCTAAGGCATTAGAATCACATAAATTAAATATATCTAATTTAGCCTGCTCTATTGGCAATATGAGATTTTCATTCTTAACAATATCCCATAAATCATTAAAAACTAGTGAAGCCTCCATCAATTGTTTCCAATCTAAATAATTGGAAATTGTTAATCTATCACCATCTAAAAGAAAATTTTGAATTTTTGGCATCTAGAAATGAAATCAAGTGGAGTAGATAAAAGTGCAACAAAATGCAAAAGAAATGAAACAAATATCACACTCACTGCACAAGACACTACTTCTATAGGGTTTTGCACTTAACCTCTGCGTAGAGCATAAAAGAAAAAATAAGTATTTTTGATGGGTTTTACACTTAACCTCACCAAAAATCAATGATTACACCCTTATTTCTCCAAAGTACAACCTTATTCCACCAATTACACCTTTATCTCACAATAACAACGCAAAAAGAAATATGATTGAATTTCCCCTTTTTCAATTTTTAAAAAAATAACACAATATAATAAGTATGTGTTTTACAATAATCAGATTTAAAAAGGGAATATTCCTTTTTCAAAAAAGTATATTCCAAATCAAAAAGAACTTTTTCCAAAAAGAAGGGATTTGAACCTTTGACCTCCTCCTTTGCAAGCTTCTTACAAAATAAGCTTAACCAATTGCTCTAAGATCATTTTCAGAATACTACACTCAGAAGTTTCTACTTATACTAGATTTTTGTGTATGAGAGAAAAAAAAAAATTACATGTGAATGTGAGTAAATAAATTCAAATTCTTTCCCCTTTTACAGCCTTCTCTTCCAAGCTTCTCCCGTGGGACCCAGTCACATCAAATTTCATGAAAACCAAACTTTAGAAATATAAAAAATATTTCCAATTTTACACCTATGCCATGCTTGCCTGGGACGCCATGGCTGCTATTGGAGATTTTCTTTTCACCTATTTTCTCTCTCATAGGCTGTACAAATCTGTACAAGCATGCTAAAATAGATTTTAACTGAGTTCTGGTAAATTTTCAAGGTATTTTTTGTAGGAAATGGAATCAAAATGAAGCATGAGCATTGGAAGGCCGTACAATAGGCTGTACAACTCAGATTTTTTCCAAATTTTTCATTTAGAATACAAAAAGAGGGGTTTTAATGCCATTTGATCAAGATTTGTAGATGTTTTGGATTTAAAAAGTGCTGAAATGAATGCAAATAATAATGGCAGCCATGAATAAAAAATTTCAAAGGTTTTCAACAAGAAATAGGCCATACAACTTAGATTTTTGCAAAAAATAATGAATTTAATAACATTTAAATGCTAAAAAATTCATTTTTATGCCAGATGAGGAGGTTGAACACAAGAAAATGGAGTATGAATGATAAAAAAAGACCAGACTATGGTATATGGAAATATACAGGTTTAAATATTAATTATATTTGAAAAATTAAAATAATTTAATAATTTTTCAAAATATTTAAACCAATACTATATGGCATACCTTATTTCATGCCAAATGATATCACGTGAATTGATTTTTCACCTTGCTCCTTCGAATTCACCAAGCTCCCAAAATAACTTGGCTCTGATACCACTGATAACTCTTGAACCAAAATAGGTTGAACCTTGTCCCCACTTAGTGTGAGTGCACAAGTATTTTATTAATAATTCAAAAAATCAAGTACATAAGGGTGCCTTTACTCTGTTAACCCTTTTACAATGCAAACATGGATTTATATAGTTTTTACCAATAATCGATAAAAATAACTAATCCTATAACCAACTAAATATGGGAAAACAACCTGTAAGGTAGTTCTAATTAATAAATATAAAACATGAAAACTACCTAAAAATTAATCTAAGTAAGTTTATTTTATGGGGGTGTCTTTACTAAAAGATGCATGCCCCATTTACAATAATTATTTATAATCTACCAAAAATCTAACCTAATGTTAAGACTTTGGAACAAGTCCTAACATGAACCCATATTGGATTCAATTTACTCAAATTTATTAGAGTTGTGTGGGGTTGAAGTTATGTATAACATAACTTCTAGGCACTTCTTTGTTTCAAATGAGGGTTGGGGCATATTCAACTCAACTTGTGTTATTACTTAGGCATCTCCAATGTGGAATGATCACCCTATTCTCAATTGTATCCATAATACAAGTATACAAAAGACAATTTGGTTCATGTGCATACAGGTGTATTCATTCTTATATATTTCATTTTTACATATGTTTAATGTTTTTAATTTTTCTTTTCACATCATAAGTAAAAAATTATTTCTACATGTTTCATTTCAAGTTTTCATGGAGCAAGGCACAATATAGAGTACATACTTGGGCAACACCTATAAAAAATTATCCTCATGTATCACTTTCTATCCTTTTACTTTAAAAATTTCATTAATAGAACAAAAGAGGGCCAAATGTAGACACTCATATTTGGTATTATAAACTTGACAATGTGTAATTTAAACTAACCTTAACCTACTTGACTTATGCTCACATACATGAATATTATTCACTAATACTCATATCCATTCTCTCATATAGGGGCTTAGCCCTTAAAAATTACCACTACTATTACATTGGGTCTTCCTAGACTAAGCCCAAATAATATAATACATTCATATAATGTTTCCTAGCCTCAAGTCATTATTCTTGTTTCCTAGATAGGTCCATTGACTTGGACTCATACACTTATGAAGGAATTATCTCTATGGCCTTTAATGATTAGTTTTTGAAAATAAAATTGCTCATATGGATCATCTTACATGTTTCACATGTTGGTTCATAGGAAATCACCCAAAGGGTCAACTAGATAATCAAAGGATGCCTAACCTTTTTTACATCTAGCATCTATCTAACACTTACCTAGCACATATCAAGATATTATTGTAAATAAATCCTCAAAGGAGAAAAGACATGTGCTAAGGCTTAGTACCATTTTCAAGGTCAAGTCAGAGGTTATCAAGTGTTGAAATCCATACATAAAATTACCCAACATATTAGTATTATAAAATATTTCACACGCTCAACTGAGTGGGAGAGATATATTTAGTTTGACTTCCATAATCAAGGTATTATATATGTAGGTAACACTTAGTCACATTGGGGTCGATAAAGTTGGTTCAATCCTTACATTTCACACATTGTCCATTTATCATAATTTTTCTTACAATGCACAACTAGGGGTTGAAGCAAAGATTAGGTAAATAAAGATATTTGCATAAATTTTTAGACATAAAAATGTATTGGAATATTCATTAGACATAGGTACAATGGGAAATATATTCATCGACCAATAAAAATATAGTGGAAATTTCCATACTACAATATAGAGGATCACATTATACGTGTGTCTAAGGAGCATGAACTTGTCAGGCACATGCAAATAATCTGTTTATAGATTTGAGCATTCACATGCCCATTTTATTTGTAAGATTATCCCTCCACATATCTAAACAAACATGAAACATGCTAAGTACATCATTATTTTATTATTTTATATAAATATCAAGTTACTACATTTAGCTAGTTGTAATCAAATTTGTTTAGTAAAGTGATATCTTATGTAATCTAATTTATTCAACAATTTTATACTATTAGATCATATAAATCCTAAAATTAATAGAACACTCTTATGTATCCCTTTTAACTCTAAGTCTATCTAAGAATAGCCTTATCCAGTTTTGGAAACTTTCCCTTAGACTTACAATGTTATTATTACATATATCCATAATTTGTTATCAATATCATAAATTGAACTCATTCTTCAAGCTATTATTTATATGAGAACCTATCCACCTCAAAAAAAGAAAAAGAGATAGATGACATGAATAATCTATTAAGGGGAGTCTCTAATGTACTCATAGCTATTAAGAGGTAGTATATTTTAAAATTCTCAAGGCTCCAATTTAGAAATATTTCACATTATATACCTAATAGATGCCAACCACATGTCAAAGATAACAAATTACCCTTTTTGAAATTATTTCAAGAGTTAAAAGGATCCCTTATAAAAAATATAAATAGATCAATAGTACCTATGTAGAATACTATGGTAGAGGGAAATAATTTTTGGCATTTTATTTTTAACTTAGCATAGGAATCCAATAATTACCTCATCAACTAACATGATTAAGCACTCATGGTGTAAGGCCAAAAAAATAAGGAAATCATGAGATTCCAAGAAACTATTACTATTCCAAGTGAAGGTGCTCTGACTTACTGGGAAAAACATGAAGGACATGTTCAATATGGGTAAACACAAGTTCCTAAAAGTCCTCAACACCAAAAACTTATAAAAATTTACTAGAGACTAATAATTTAGGAGTACTAAAAAGTAACATTCCCCTTTTATGTTACATTAATTTTAGGTAACCAATTGATTCATAATTGCATGAAATTTTTATTAGTAAAAAGAGGGTTAAAGGGTCCTTCACCCATATATGAATATCAAAACCTCTTACAAAGGCTTATTTTATAATTTAAAGATAAAAACTAAACTCTTTAACAATATATGTATCCAAATTACCTACCAAGGTGAAGGATTCCAGGATCCAACAAATTTATAGCCTAATTACTTCAATATAATAGTTACAAAGTAAAAATGATTCTAAGGCTAAATATTTATATTAAACCTAAACCAAAAATTAGAAGACCATAGTCTCAAAATTACACTTATGTAGCTGTTTAACCCATTTTTGATTTTATTTGGTGCTAAGGGTTAAGGGGGTAGAATTACCTATACACAATGATGAATAAAAATATTCTAGAGAATAACAATTAATTAAAAACTTATATAAATGAATATTATAAATTAAAGTGCTAAATTACATTAAATATAAAGTACAATCAAAATAATAGTTTGATTGCATAAATATGAAGAAATGATAATAATTAGTTTATTTAGAAATGTGCAAATATATCTGATAAGTACAAAGGTGGAAACATACAAGGACAAGATCATGATCCAATTGTTAGATCATGGAAATATTATTTCCAGAGGCTTGGACACTTGCACCAACCTATGTAAACTTGCATTGATGCTTCTATCCTAATCTAGATGCAAATGTAGTTTAAAAAATATTCTCTATATTGTAAATTAACCATCTGGAGCCTTCTGTGTTTTTTGTCACCTTTATGTTGATGTTTTATATTCACTTGCACAAGATTTTGATGAATTTATATGGATCAAACCTATCTCTTCTCTTTATGTTTTTATACCTTTCCAAAAATGGGTTAGTGAGATCATAGTGTTGAGCTAACCTTAATGACCCCTCTATCAATGAGTGTTGCCCATACATCTAATAGTCTAAGGAGGGCCTCAGACTTAAGTAGGTCTTCCTTATGTGTTGCCTTGTGTGTGAATAAGGGTGAAATATGATATATGCAAAGGCATGAAATGATATAAATTGTAACTTGAAAAATACTACTCATGAGTTGTTTTTTGAGTGATTTAGACTTGTAATTTAATTAATCCTATGACTGATATGAAAATAGGTAAGAATTGGGAAGTAAATATTAGTTATGCAATAGATTGAGTGAGTTTGAATAGGTGTTTTATTGGTATTTTATATATGAATAATGAGTAGTCTTATATTTATATTTATACCACACCTTTTAAAAGTATATCATGTTAGGGTTCAATAAGACAAATGGGCTAACCCATAGAATTTAAAATATTTTCAAATTAAATGACTTTTGAGGAATTGACACTTGATAAAAATTTAGACAATTTCATAAATGCAAGTCTCCTTATGTGTGACATAAGTGTCTAAAAAATAGGAAGATACTAGGGATATAAAACTAACATTGATGGATATGATGCACAATGTAGAAGATCTAGGTCATAAAAAAATGATAAAGTTGGACCATAAGATAAATAATTAGGCATAGTGAGATGGTGCATGTGATCATTTTGGGAGAAAGGAAGTATAAAACTAAAGGGTAGAGCCTTGATAGGTATTTTTCAAGTATACAAGACTGAACTCCTATATAGTAATGTATAAAGATTAAATTATCATGTTAAAAGAAATAAATACGTACCTGGGTGTGTATAACACACCTTGCCTTTGCTTGAGCCTAATTTGAGTATTTTCTAGTGTATGACCTGTAACCAAAATAATGTTAGCATATAAATAAGTGCATATAATCTTAAATTTGACATAATTTAAATGCTTAAAAATAAAGAGATCAATGAAGGAGAACACCTATGTGTCGATGCAACCATGTTTCCCCTTGATATTTTGATTTATTAAAGATGATTTATTATGAAGAATTGGAGATGAGAGAGGTAATAAATAAACCTTTTATATTTAAATAGGGATATTGGAAATTATTTATTCCCCCAATTAGGTGTAAGGATGATTTATGACATGACCATTGAGATCATTGAATCTTAATTGCACAACTTAAGTGACAATATGATAAAATTCAAGTTAAGTGGTATAACCATCTCAACTTAAAAAATGGAAGTAGTGTCAAGAAATTAATGGAAGTGAATCTAAACCAAATACTAAAGGGATAAAAATGTGTTATATATAAAAGGTTCAAAATGGTGCTTCCTGGTGAGAATGGTGCTTTTTGGTAAAGTATTAATGCTTCTTGGTAAACATGTTTTAATAAGTTTGAATATGTATTTATAATTTTTGGTACACTTGCATGGAATATGCACCTATAATGTGTCTCAAGATAAATTATCCATCCAAATGTAACATCTATTCTATAAATGTGTATACTATCTATCATAAATCTGAGAAATGCTGTCCAAAATCTATAAAAAATAGTGAGAAATATATGATTCTAACCCAAGTGTATATCTAAAATATGTAAATTTTAATAGAATTCTAATTTTTTTGAGATTTGTATAAGTGTGGAGATCATGTCTCTATTACATTCCCCCACTAATATTACCCCACTTTTGAGGTGATGGAAATGGAATCGGGAAGTTACCATACATCAAAAGGATAAGATAACTATATAAAATACGTATGAATCATGTAACATATAAGAGTAGTATGTATAAGTAGATATATAAATTAATATTGAAGTATGAAATAAAAAAATTCCTAATATGCATGATATGTATCATGGAAAATCTATAAAGTAATATTAAAAGATCAAAAAATAATCAAGCACACACATACAAACACTTAATGTTACACAAAAGGGGTCTAAGGAGACTACAAACAAGGGGCATATTAAGATGTCACACACTCAAAGGAATGAAATATTCAAATGTCCAAATAGAAAGAAACATAAAGTGGCATGGGGTATAACAAGCAAGGAACATATTCAAATGTTCCACAAGAAAGACAATAACAAGTAAGAAAATGACACTCAAGGAAGTGACAATGTGATTAAATGAAGTATAAGCAACCGTCATAAGTATATCATATTAATCCCTACATGTATGTGTTAACCAAAATGTTATGGAACATAGTATATCAAGTATATTTTTAAATATGTCAACATGAATATAGACATATGTAAGTGTTAATATATAATATCTACATGATAATGTAAAAATGATCATAAAGTAATATAACCTATGTCGATCATGATCAAGGAAGACAAATGACCCTAATCACGTGGGAAGAAAAGGTACATCATATTTATGTATGAGTATCATGGGTCTGGTGTATGCTTGTATCACACTCAAGTATGTGTGAAACATATGTGTATGAAAAGGATATGCTATCCACTAACATAAATTAAACAACATAAATGCCAAGGAGTTTAGTAAACATGTGAATGCTAAGTATTTTTGTATTATTTGAATGTTTTTGTATTTTCTTGAATATTTTATTTTTTAGAATATTTGATCTATTTTTGTCAATGTGCATTGAATGGATCAATTTTTTTATGATTGGGGAGTTTTGAGTGAAAATGGTTCATAGATTGTTCCTCTTCTCTCCTTACTTAGTACAATTACCATCACCATTGTGTGGTATGTAAACTAATCTTCCTTTGTAGGAAAATGAAATACCCTATTGATTTTGATCCATTTGAGTTTTTTTTTGAATGTACCTAATGTAAAATTATACTAAGTTGTATAGGGAATGATTCACACTTTTGACTGGGCAACACACATACCTCAAGCAATTGTTAATATTATGTATCCCAATGAATTTTTCCAAATTACTTTATGATGTAAGTATTTGATGGTATAACCAAGTTGTTCCAAACATATTTCATTATAAAATGTTCATTTATTTTTAGTATAAATATGATTATTGTGAAGGTAATCTACCCCCATGAATAATGAATCATTAAATATTTTTGGCAATGATGTTTTTTTCTTGGTTCAATTTGAAGTGGTGGTGGAGTATGTCAATATAGTATTGGTCCTGTATTGAGTAACTTTTACAAAGGTTTCATATAAATATTTTAGAATGCCAAATTTTTGTTTATTATATTCACTTGATAATTCACTCCCATTGTATGTGTTGTACATAAAGCATTTTTACTCTATAGGCTTAATTATTTGTTATATTTGAGTAGGAAACAAGTATATCCATGCACATCCATGTATAGGTGGGTAAGAGTGGTATAAGGTTTATGTAATTACATTAGTGGAGGATTAATACCTACACTAAATAGGAATTTTAGTTCCAAATCTTAAGGTTTATATGGTAAGGAATATGATTCATTTTTGAATCGAATATAATATTCTTGAAGAGATTCATCATCATGTAGTTTGAAGTCTTGAAAATGTTCTAATGTAAAATTTGGCACATTGTGTGTATTAAATGCCAAGAATAAAACATATTATAATTGCTTGTATGTGTTAAGGAACCATTTGATATACTATAGAACTAATCACAAGTTTCATGTATAAGGCTCATATGAAATGATTTTAACAATATTCTCTCATCTTTCGCTCAATTTTAAAAAGAGTGTAAATATTGAATTATATGTCTACAAGGATCCTCATGGCCAAAAAATGAAGGTAAGATTGACATGATAAACTCTTGTGGATAATGATATTCAAAAACAATTTTTTTAAGTGGTTGATTTTGTATAATATTACCATTAGTAGTAGTAGTGTAAGATGACATTTGTACTTCGAGAAATAAAACTTGCCTTTGGATATTTCCTATAGTAATCATAGACAAAATATAAATAGTAGGAATTTTCAAAATTTCCGAATATGTAATCATTGGTTATAATTCACCATCTATTTGGAACATCATAATAATAATAATAATAATAATAATAATAATAATAATAATAATAATAATAATAATAATAATAATAATAATAATAATAATAATAATAATAATAATAATAATAATAGTTTCATCATGATAAGCAATTTGTTTGATATTTTCATCACTTGAAGCATTTAGAACTTTTGGTAATGATATGTCCTTTGGAAATTTTGGAACTTTTGGTAATTGTGTATCACTAGTTTAAATATTGAATTATATGTCTAAAAGGATCCTCATGGCCAAAAAATGAAGGTAAGATTGACATGATAAACTCTTGTGGATAAGGATATTCAAAAACAATTTCTTCAAGTGGTTGATTTTGTATAATATTACCATTAGTAGTAGCAGTGTAAGATGACATTTGTACTTTGAGGAATAAAACTTGCCTTTGGATATTTCCTATAGTAATCACAGACAAAATATAAATAGTAGGAATTTCAAAATTTGCAAATATGTAATCATTGGTTATAATTCACCATCTATTTGGAACATAATAATAATAGATGTTTCATCATGATAAGCAATTTGTTTGATATTTTCATCACTTGAAGCATTTAGAACTTTTGGTAATGGTATGTCCTTTGGAAATTTTGGAACTTCTGGTAATGGTGTATCATTAGTTTAAATATTGAATTATATGTCTAAAAGGATCCTCATGGCCAAAAAATGAAGGTAAGATTGACATGATAAACTCTTGTGGATAAGGATATTCAATTTTTTTTTCAAGTGGTTGATTTTGTATAATATTACCATTAGTAGTAGCAGTGTAAGATGACATTTGTACTCTGAGAAATAAAACTTTCCTTTGGATATTTCCTATAGTAATCATAGACAAAAGATAAATAGTAGGAATTTTCAAAATTTGCAAATATGTAATCATTGGTTATAATTCACCATCTATTTGGAACATAATAATAATAGATGTTTCATCATGATGAGCAATTTGTTTGATATTTTCATCACTTGAAGCATTTAGAAATTTTGGTAATGGTATGTCCTTTGGAAATTTTGGAACTTCTAGTAATGGTGTATCATTTATAAATTTTGGAACCTTTGATATATTATGTAAAAGTTTTAGAATATTTGGTAATAGTACTTCCTTTGAAATCTTTGGTAATGATGCCTCATTTATAAAATTTGGAATCTTTCATAGTTGCATATTTTTTGGAATTGTTATAACTTTTAGTAAAGGTACATTTTTTAGAGTTTACAAAGAAGCCACGATGTCCTTGTGATCAGTGCAAGCAAATTCTCAATCAAATGATGGAATATTTGAGTTTGCATTATTAATAATGGGTGCACCATTCATAAACTTAGGAACCTTTAGTAAATGTATTATTTTAGATTGAAAAACATTCATTTTATTTAATGTTTTTAGAGAGGTCATGATATCCTTATGAAAATTATAAAAAATTTCATGATTAAATGAAGGAAATTTAGCCCACGTGTATCCTATTTTTTAAAGAAGTTTTGGAACATGTTGACCATCACCATGATGCAAGGACCTACCTTTTTGGTTATTAATAGTATATACTATGGAACCAAACATAGGACATTAGTGAATTATAGGAGTGGGATGGTGACTATTATAACATTAAGGGGTATGTTTCTCAATCCAATGGGTCAAAAATGCTTTCTTTTTTTAGTTTATAAGATTTAAAATTACTTTTTAAAATATCTATGGCTTTAAAAAATATATACCTCTTCTTTCTCATAGGTTATTCTTGATCTTGAAAATGGTGCCAAGGTGTAGACATTTATTTTATCTTTGGTAAAATAATGAATATAATACATCAAAAATAAAGTATGAAGCCCTAAGAAGATGAAAAAATGTAGAGAAAATAATGGTTGCATAAGAAGAGTCAGTGGTTGGGTTCACCAAATGTTTAGCCCTTTTTGATGTTAGGTGGTATTAAGGGTTAAGGGGGTATAATATCCTATACAAAAGGATGAATAAAACTATTAAAGAGTAGGACAATTAATTAAAAACTTAGATAAATGAATATTCTAAATGTAAGTGCTAAATATAGAAATTACACTCAAAATAATAGTTTGATTGCATAAACATGAAAAAGAGATAATAATTAGTTTATTTGATAATGTGCAAGTAGATATAATAAGTATAAATGTGGAAAAATGTAGAGGAAAGATCGAGATCAGTTGTCAGATTCTACACACATTATTTCTAAAGGCCTTAACACAAATGTTGAGTTATGGACACTTGTATCAATGATTTTGTACTAATTTCAATGCGATTATTTTATAAAAAATATTAATTTTATTGTGAATAAACCACTTGGAGCCTTATAGGTTTTTTTTATCACATTTCTATTGATGTATTTTATTCACATACATATTCTATCGATGATCGTATATCAAGCAAACACTAGCCCTTCACCTTATGTCATTATTCCTTGATAAAAATGGGTTATTAGGATTATAATTCCAAGAAGACCTCAAGGACACCTCTATTAATGAGTGGTGTCTACATATCCAATACTCCAATAAGGATCTCATACTTATGTAGTTCTCCCTTAGGCATTGGCTTGTGTGTGGACAAGGGTGCAATATGATATATGTGAAGGCATGCAATGATATATCTTGTAACTTAAAAATAATACTCATGGACTATTATTTAAGTGATTTAGACCTATAGTGTGACTAATCCTATGAAATGAATAATAGGTAATTAGTTGTAAAAATGATCGAATGAGCTTTAATAGGTGCTTACTTAGTATTTTCTAGATGAAAATGATTAGGCTTAGATTTGTATTTATACCACACATTTTGAAAATATATCATGATAGGGTTAAACAATAAAAATGGGCTGACCCATAAGGTTCAAAATATTTTAAAATTAGATGAATTCTAATGATTAGACACTTGATAAGAATCTAGACACTTGTATCAATGCAAGTGTCCCTATGTGGGATACAAGTATCTAGTTGACTCGAAAGTTGTTGAGGATATATATATTATGTTTTAAGATTTATTTATAGTGCATGAGATCTAGTTGATCATAAATGATAGGTTCAGACCATAAAATAAACAACTAGGCATAGTGAGATGGTGAATGTGAGCCTTTCAACAAGGAGGTATATAAATGAAGGGTAGAGCCTTGATAGGTATTTTTCAAGTGTAAAAGACTCAGATGCGATATAAATCAGATTTTAGTATCTACAATAGCCATATTTATAACTTTCACAACAAATTTTTTCCTTATTTGAGAGTAATAGTTTCTCACCACTTATATCCATTTTTGGTCCACCATCTATAAGAATGCAGACCAAAACACAATAATAAAAGTATAAAATATACATAAAAAACATGTAATACCATCATAAAAGCCTTATATTGAGGACCCATGAAACATCAACCACACACTACCCAGAACAACCCTTATATAGTTAAACCCAAGATTAAACTTGTAATTTCAAAAAAAAAGAAGCATAACTTATTCAACACAACATTTACAAAGAAATAAATATTATAGGACACTATATTAGAGTTTAAAAGTCACACTTTTGTAGACACATAACCATCTTTGGAAAAAAAATATCTTTAAATAGTAGCAAAATTTTCCAAACTCTTAAACCAATTTCCTCTTCCGAATAACCAATAAATGAATCCCCTTTTGTTCTAACCTCTATATCATCAAAAAATAGAACACAAAAATAAAAGGGGAAAATAATATTATTAAAAAAACATGTAGAAAACACCACAATGAAAACCTTCTGAGGCCCCAATAAAAAACTACCACCTAGTTACCACTACTACTTATTTGAAAGAGAAGAATTGTTTTAAAAGAGGAATCCTAAAACCTCAACATTCACTAAATAAACTCCATACCATCATCTAAAATTTAAAATTACTTCCCTAAATTACACAACAATAAAAACCAAAATGATTCCCATCCTAATCTAACTACTTCAACACACATCAACACCACCTACCACAATAAATAAAATAAACCATATTCACCATTATAATTTGCAACCAATACAACAACCTCCATAGAAACTACTTCCATAACATACATATCATCTTGTCTCATAATTTATAAAAATACAATAATCATTATATTATACCTAATCATTTATAGCCATGGAGACATTACAACATATATTATAGACATATATAGATATCACCAAAGCATCCAAGCTACCAAAATTCACATAACATGCACTCCTAAAATTATTACAACTAAATTCATGTAAAAATATAGAACCTCCAAATGCACCCTTACCCTATTCTCAAGGACCTCAAAACAACAAAAAAAAATTTTGTCAATCAAAATCCTTCTCCTTAGAGGAGGGAAAAAAATTATTTGGTTTGTTTCCCCTACTTAGATCAAACTCACTGCTATCCCATGAATCTAAAACAAATGAGTTGCATGCAATTCACAACCCTTTCTTACTCATTACTTTAAAAATTATTAAATAAATTGTTCCATGATAATCAAGTGCATTTTCATTACCCCTCAAAAACTTTTGTTGACATCCTTTCAGTTGTTTTTATAAGAAAGAACAAAATATGTATCTTTTGGTTGTATTTGATATGGGAAAGAAACTTGAAGTGATATGAAAAAAGAATAGAAAACCCACCTTTACATGTGACACATTTTTAATTAGTAATGTTATATCAACCCAAAATTTTGGAATTTTTTTTCTCTCAACATGTTTTATAGAATCTTCCACCAGTTCCCTTAATAAAAATGAGTTTTATTAACTCCCTAATTTCTTGTTTACATTGTACCATATTTCATCATCCATTCACAAGCTTGTGAATATTGATATTAAATCATTATATAAATATATTATTCATCTAATAACCACAACTACTCTATCTTTTAGGTTTTGTGAGAAAATTTGAAAGTTAATTTCCCATTAAGACCCTGTAGTTTTTAAATAAACACCAACCATCTTGCATTTTCAAAACAGTGAATAAATTTGTTATCCTACTCATAAGAATAATAATTGATAATTCACATATAATCAACTCCATCCCCATACTAATTAGAATCTTAAATATAAAATTATTATAAATTCCCTAAATAGATGAATTTATTCTCTTTCTCTTGACACTTATTAATATTATAGATCCTTACACAAGTTTAACCAAAATAAAGAGAAAACTTGTAATCTAGTTTTTCATGTTTATCTATTTATCACCAAATATAACCAAACCTACAGGCCCTCATCAACACCCTTCATGGGTCAATTATCCCATAAAAATAATTTATCTTAGTGAAATATTAAAATGAAATTTCTTCTCCTTCGGCTAAACACATAATTTATTGTTCTTTGCACCCCAAATCTATCCTCCTTCCATTAATATTCTTGGATTTTCACTAGCTCCATATTTCTTGAATTCATTTTTTTAATATCAATGGACATATAATAAAAAACACTAATTATACAAGCCCAACACTTATATTCTCATCTTCGAATGCACAAATTAATCCATCTATTCTTCTACCTTCCTTGCTTAAACTAGAGCTTCCTCAAACACCCCTTCCTCCTTCCTTTTTGATAATGTCTCCACCCTAATTTTTTCCTTCTTTAAAATTTCCATTTTTTCTTTCCCTATCTTATTTATTCTATATTTAGATTAAAAATCTAGAAAACCTTTCATCTATTCTCCCATTCAAACCTTCATTTCAACATAAATATCAATGTTATCCATATTTTGTAATTTCCTTACCTTTCCTTGAATTCAACTACCTAAATTCATCATAAATTTATTTATTGTCAATCTTATAATGCCGTTTTTATTCTTTCACTACCCTCACCATATATTTATCAACCCTATTTCCTATCTCCTCCTTCCATAAATATTCTATATTTTACTGCTCCACATGATCCTTGAAAATTTAATTGCTTCCCTTATATAACATCTAACCCTTATCATTTTACTCATAAAATATTACCCTTCTAATATCATTTTCCATTCCAACAATCTTTTTCCATAGAGATTTCCCACCTTACAGATAAAAATTTCATCAAAACAAGATCCTTATCAATCACCCTTCCTTATTCAATCTAAATAATATTATCTTTAATGTCCCCTTTAATTTTTTATCTTTACTTTTTTGAATTTATAGATGTTCCTTTATTTTATTTCTTCCTTATCCTAGATCTTTACTTGGTTAACCTATTTTCTTAAATTATTTTTCCACCATATTTGACCTTGCATTTTGTTCTAAAAATTCCTATTAGTTACCCATTTATCTCCTATACTCCAGATACATTTCTAAAAAAATATAATTTTAATCTTCTCAATTACTTGCTACAATGATTTGATAAATGATCAAATGAAAAACATGAAAAATATCTACCTTTATCCTTGCGTAAATTATATACCTCTTTTTTCTAGTTTTGGGATCAATTTCACATAATTTTCTCAAGGAATTTATAAATTCTTTGAAAATATATGGATTTTAGTATTCAATGGGTAAAGCATATAGTATCACCCATACTTCTCTATCCTTAGTGTCTATTATTTCATATAGAAATTTTTATTTCCATGATTTAAAAAAACTCCTAGAATTCTGAAAATCCAAAACTCCTTTCTTTGGTATCTTATTTTGATGATCTTTATCTTTAAATCTCATAATAAAAAAACCTTTTGGAAGATATCATAAATTTTATAGATCCACCCCTTTCCAATTATCAAACACTAATTTTATAAATAATTTCCTAAGGTTTTACAAATACCTTTCAATGATCGCCTCTAATGATTAACCAACTCAAAAAATTTCAACTAGATCACCCTTAATACGCATATTTTTAACCTTTTCTAAAAGATTACAAAGAAATTTTTACTCTATAGACCAACTCTTCCATCCAAAACCATGTCTTAACTATAATGTCTTTATCAACTCCCATCCTTTTAACTAGTGATTTGAAGTGACTCCTCATATGATATTTTACCTTTACATCTCCAAGATTTAGATATTCAATTAAAATATAACCATTATCCTTCTCTAAGTATATATTTAAATTTGATTTATTATTTTTACATAGTAGTTGAGAACTAAGATCTAGATATGATTCCTTCTCAAAATAATCTCCCTCTCTTTTTAATTTTTCTCTCACATATTCATCATAATACAAAACATAATCCTCCATTAGTTGTTGAACATAATCATATGATAACCCCCTCATCATATTTTATATTACTTGGATCTCTTATTCATTTTAAAAATCTTGAAAAAAATCTAATATATTTTCATTTCTTCTTGATTTTCCACTTTTTTCATCTTCCCATTCCTCCACCTCTCCTTCCTTACTAGTTCCTATTTCCATATTATATAAAGATTGAATTTCTTATAAAGATTAATATTATATATCCTCTCCATTTCATCCTTTTTAGGTATTCCCTAAGGTCTTACAATGTGAAAATATAATTTAATGATAATTATGGTGCAGGTAGCATAGTAATGCCAAAGAAAGTGGTAAACACATTAGGTATAATGTATGCATAAAAATGTCAAAATTAAATGACACAACATTGAAGAGAGTTAGTACCATAAATTATATATATCTCCCCATCCAAGCCTACCAAAACATTTATTTACTAAAATAAATTATTATGGCTAACCTTCAAACTATGTTCAAGATTCACCTATAAAGAGATTTTATGACCAAAATTGATAAATATTTTTCATTAGATTTGAAAAAAATATATTTGATAACTTATTATAGTAAAAGAATGAAGATTTAGTGATCTAAAATTATGGTATGGGTGAATCCATACTAATATATCATACTTATACTCTTGTTTTTATTTGGACATCATGAACATCTTGCATAATGCAAAACAAAACTATGTAAGGATAAGAAAATGATAATGCTCCATTAAATTATAATGGAGGAGAGACCCAACATGAGTCAATGGGTTCCTAAAGTGAGATTGAGACATATCGATGAAAGTTAATTCCCCATGGGATATATTTATATCATCAATATTGAAACCATTGAATGTAACTCAACATTTAACATAACTCATAATTTAGTGTATCACAAGATCTATGAACATTGTGTCACATGTGTTGATTTGGGTCTTGTGCACATCCCCAAATTTAAAAAAGGTAGCATATAATATTTTAGGATCTTAATAGAGGTAAAATCCACTCTAGATCACAAGTTACAAGTATGGGAAAAATAACCTTGTGATGGAATAGCAAGTAGAACATGCAGGTTGTTAACTGAGTTTGCTTGTAGTGAAATGAATCCTAGTAAATAAATAAAATATAAGTGGGATGGATGGATGGTATCTAATATAGAGTGGGTAGGTCTAAATCAAATAAAATTCAAAAGGGGGAAGGGTAGAGCATAAAATAAGGTTATGTCATCTCAAGAGTCACTTCCTAGGCTAGTTTCTTGGTGGATAAGTATTTTCCAAACTAATGCTTGTTTCTTGTAGCTATTGCACACTCATAGGAAAACACAATTAGGGAGTCTGGGGAAATGGTATAGTAAACTTGATGGCCTCAATTTTAACACACATTTAGAAGACTACACTAGAGGGAAAAAACTCCTGAACACTAAGAATATTAGCACAAATTTAACTAATTGCTCAATACTTAATGAAATTTATTATCTTTCAATATATTTTGCACATCTAAAATTAACATACATCAATGAAAACAATCAAAATTATTCATAGTTTTTGCACACTTAAAATTACTATATGAACACAACCAAGAAAGTAAAACCTTACTCACATAAAAATGAAAATAAAAAACACCAACATAGTTACATGATAATAAAAAATGATTTCTTCCTATATTGATAAAACTTCCAACACTTTGTAATGTGAAATTACATAAATATATAGACTTGGGGATGGGATGCCTTATCCTCCATGTGAATTAAAACTCACACTTATATTATATAATTATAATTATAGTTCTATTTTTTGCATCAAAAGTACATGTGTACATGATCATAGCTAATTATAACTACATCAAGATCAGTTGGCCTATACAATGTAATGCAATGTGTGCATGCTTACAAATAGTCCATGCAACTTTACATTTATGTGCTAAGTATAAATATAATATAAGTAAAATATAAGTATCTCATATATGTATAAATATAAAATTATCCTTAAACTTAAGGTTGACAGGGTGTTTGCATGGCACTGGAGGTTGTTGGAGGTATTGAAGTTATAAATATTGGCCAAAATTTGGCATGCATATAAAAATTTTCCTAGATAAGGGCTGAGAAGCTAAGCAAAGTCCTATTAGAGGAGTGATTTGATGGAAGATGGAAAAAATAGACTTGAAGAAAATCACTTGCCATTTTTAAGCTTTTGAAACACTTTAAGAAAGCTTAAAGTGTATAATTGGTGATCTTAAGAAGCCAAGCTGTCATGACACATCATACATGAATGAATATGTTATTTTGGTTGTGCATTTCACAAGTTCACTTGGGAAGTCATCTAGGTTTGAATAATTACATGAACATGATTTTTTTGGTACCATAAACATTCTCTACAATTTTGTTATCTTGATGAGTTTTCTATCTCAAGATACAAGTATTAAAAAATGAGCTAGTAGTATGAGACATGTATGGGGACATCAGGTTAAAGTCACATGAAATAGCCATTTAAATTCAAAATCTCCAAGGGATCTTGAAACTAAACATGGTGCTACCAAATACAAAAATATTTCTTGATCAGATCATAGATCGATGGCACATGGATAATAGTTCATGTCAATGGGGTCAAATAAGACTTATGGTACATGTTTAATCATGTAGTTGAAGATCAATGGTGAGCTTGAGGTATAAGGGTCAAAGGATCTTGAGTCAAACATGAAGGTGCCAAGTGTCTCAATCTCAATAGGTCCTTAAAGTAGATTGATGATACACATAAGGTCAAAAAGTTAATGAGTGTAGATTATATGTGAGATTACCACATGTCATAAGCACATTAAATCATAGGAACTGACAACAAGATCCACATGAGGGATGCAAGACTGCTAAGTGTCACATTTTCTAGGGTTAAGATAAAAAAAACATGGAGATGACAAGTGGTACCATCTAGAGAGTAGATCAAAAATTGATAGTGATGATGAAGGTTAAAAGTTAGAAAAATCCTATGAGGATCAATGAAGTAGAGTTGTTCAAGTCCCAGAAGGCATGAGGTGGGGACATGTGTCCAAACCAACAATAGTCATATTTTAAATTATGATAAGAGTGTGGAAAAAATAACACATAGGTAGACACATCAGATCAAAGGATTTTGTGGACCAAGGTAGGTAAATGCATAGAGCCAAGATCCATATATGATCTAGGTTGAGCTAGAATAGATATTTTGAAGGGCCACCATTAAATCTTAGTTTGGACCTAGTTTGAGGGTTTAGATATTGTATACCCTATTCATTGAGATTATAGTGATGTTTCACAATTGTGTTCATAGTTTTTTTAGAGGTATCCATGTGTATAATGAGTTCTCAA
Source organism: Torreya grandis (assembly GCA_037957365.1). Classification (NCBI taxonomy): domain Eukaryota; kingdom Viridiplantae; phylum Streptophyta; class Pinopsida; order Cupressales; family Taxaceae; genus Torreya; species Torreya grandis. The sequence goes on from JARHVA010000556.1 coordinate 1,413,879, forward strand.
CTTCTATAAATTCTTAGAGGCAAAATAAGTCTTTCTATGTCTAATAAAGATAAAAATTGGGAAATTAAATGTTGAAATGAGATCAAGCAGCTCCGTAGGTCTTCATCAATATTATAGCTATATGAAAATCAATAAATGGGATTATTTTTCATCTATAGTAAACATATGATTAGGTTTGGAATAGGGGTAGGTTTGTGATTATGAAATAAGTGTCTCATTTTTTGACATAGTCATATCCTCAAAAAAATAGGTTCCTAATCTACTTAAAATAGACATAGTCATGGCTTTGTCAAGTCCATAGATATGAAGATTTGTCTTTATAATGAAGGCAAGTGGAATATGGTATAGAAGTTTAAGGAATAGATTTGGGGATTGGAGAGTGTAGGTGGAGAATTTAATTCTTTTATAGAGTCTTTAAGGATTTTCCTTCTTAGTAGGATCATGATTCATCATCTTCAAAATAGATTCTTATCTTCTAGTGTATTTCTTAACCAATGAGAGGGTTCAAAGTGTATTGAGACAAATGAAGGTTAATTTATTGATGGAATACTAGTCCTAATTTGATCAAAATGAAGTTGAGAATTCATTGAAGGATGGTGGCATATCATTTATTATTTTGGATTATGTGCTTCTCTTTTCTCTTCACTCTTTCTCTATATATCCCATTTTCTTTCACATGGTAAGGGTCTGTCTCTCTCTCTCTCTCTCTCTCTCTCTCTCTCTCTCTCTCTCTGATTTTGGATTATCACAAAGACTATAATTTTTGAAGAGTAAGATACTCTCATTTGATAAGGCTAAACCCTATCAAAAAATTTAAGAACTACCTCTTGAAGAAATAAGATAATTTTTACCTATCACTTGTTTTTGACTAATGTTTTAGTAAGTTTGTGCATGATGGCCTTGTGAAGTATATTATTTTATATCCATTGTCCTTCTTTATTTACTCTTTTAAGGTGTTTTCAAGATATTTATAGGTTTAAATTTGTGTTTTTTCATTAATGGATGATTAGTGTGAGTCTTAGAATTCTTCTTTGTTTCCTTGATTACTTGGTGATCCTAGTTCATGAAATACTTATGCAATTATCTAGTTTATGAGATTGTGTGAGCAAACATTATCTTATGCTATTCTAGTGTTGGTTTCAAGCATATGTGAGTCTCATTTAAATTTGGTACATCACCTTTTATCTCTCTTAGTAACCTTTTTCCCCATTTCTAACCCTTTTCCAAGAAAAAACATTAGTTTAGGTGATCAATCAAGATGAAGCTAACCTTTTTTAGAGGTTAAACCCCATCATATGATACCCACAACCTGGGGTTGTTCCCATATTATGGCTTAGTCAGAGTGAGCCTAAATAACTCTCTCCAAAGGTGAAGATTAAGCATACAATATTTTATAGCATGCCCAATGGGACTACTAAATTTTTTTCATTGAGTGAAGAGTTTTAGTGTTATTTTCATCCAATCAACCTTTGGAGGTATGTGTGCAAACATCAATGATGACTCCTAGTATTTATCATCTGGTATAAGTATCCCAAATGCTTAATCATTATTATTTGGTATGTATCATCACTCATTTGACCAAAATGCATGTTTTTTCATTCGTTCTCCATATTAGATTAAAAGTGTTTATGGATTCCCCCCAAGTGGCTCTCAAGATCTAATATATAAGCCTTGTTAGAGTTTGTCTCTCTTTAGTCAACCAAAAAATAGTCTTAGGGAGATAATGATTGATATTGAAAAAGAATTGGGAGAGGTGGATAGGGAGGAAGAGTGTTATAGGCAATAATAAAATCTTGAATATCAAGATTTTTTCAGGAACAAGAGTTAAGGTTTCAAAAATAATACTTGGTTAGGCAAGACCAAGCCAAGAAGGAAAATGATTATCAATTATTATTAATAATGGGAAAAACCAACACTAGACCTCAAATTACCTCTCTTACTCCTATTTATGCTCAATCCTAGCTCCTTAGTCCACCTTATCAAATTTTAGCTTTATCAAGAGTCAAGCAAACTATTAAAGACCATTCAACTAAAAGACACGATGCCATCCCATCATAGGTATTCTCTTATGTCAATGACCTAGATTGTGTCATACCCTCTCTTGTGAAACCACCCTCTCCTATACCTATCTAGGAACTAGTTCAAGAGAAGATAGAAGCATATTACACATTTCCCTCATGAAAATCAATTAAGGAGGGTAAAAATAAGAAAGAGGAGGTGCTAGTCAAGGCCATCCAAGAATCATTATTAAAGGAGGAGGAGTTAGTTGTTCAAAAAGTGAATCAAGCAAATGTAGCTAAGATTAATGAGCTTGATCTATAAGAATTTCAAGAATCTCTATCCTTTTCCCAAGAACAACCTAAAATAGCATTCAAAGTCACTAGTTGGAAGGATACTCTCCTATGCTACAAGTAAGGTGAACTTTTTCACCCTCCCACCTATTATCACTCTAGAGTGTACCCTACTTGAAGACATGTAGAACACACCCTCACTCTAGTTGTTACAATGGGAAATTATCTAAGTGTGGGTGACTCTATATTGAAAATAACCTCTAGATAGGGCTTGTTCCCTTAAGATTTATCTATTAAGTCTAACTACTATGATTTCTCAGATGAAAAGGGTAGGGGGAAGCTAAAGGGAAATCCTAATTAAGGGGTAATGCACCTAAATTTTTTATATCCTTTGGAAGCTATTGAAATTAATGCACACATATAAGCCAATATAATTCTTATTTTTGTGCTTAAGCATAAATATTTTAGATGAAGGGTTGAAAGAATTTTGGATCACAAAATTTCTTTTACCTCTTTAAATGACATGTAAAAGGTTAGATAGAAAGAAATAGGTGAGGAAGGGACCTTCCAAAAGGACATATAATCTCACTCATATGCTTATTCACAATAAAACACACTCTATTCTCTATCAAAACTCATATGCAAAACAAAATCCTCTTTATTGATGTATGGTTTAGATTACAATTTCTTTCTTTGTTCCAAGAATAATGAAAAAATGGATTGATTGAGCCAATATATATGTATAAAACCCTAATTACAACCAATTTGGTGTTTCAAAAAATGAAAGGGTTAGTCTTGGTTGACTAACTCAATACTAAATCCTTTTGTAATTCTTAAAATAATCATTAAAATCTTTAACTCCATAAAATTTGCATGCTTTGATTAAAACTTTGGTGTAGAAGGGATGTTAGGCCCATTTAAAAAGTCAAACTTCTTTTCATGCAATGCTAAACCAATCCTTGTAATGAGAACTTAATTTATATCAAACTTGAAGTTGAGTTGGAATATTGAATGCATGAGATGACAAGGAGAAAAACATGACTTGTTAACTAGTCAACCAAAGTGTAAGACCAATCAACTACAAATAGCATTAATTTTACATGAAAAGGAACTTTAAGGATTAAAAATGCATAATTATCCTATTCAAATAGAATCAAAGTGACATGGAACTCTAAATTGAACTCCTTGATGACTAATTTCAACACTAAACTCAAAACTGACAAGTTGATCAATAAAACCATTTAGATCAAATAGGTTCAAAGGATAATTTATGCACTTAGACACCATGAAACATGAAAAATAATCCATGAAACCTGAAACAACAAAAAATTATACTTGAAAAATAATTCCTCATCACCAAAAATGTGATTTTGATGAGAAAACCTTTGCCATTTAGTCAACAAGGTTGACTAGGCCTATTTTGTGCCATTTTTCAGCAGATTGGCCATTTTGATTGAGATGCTAGGTAAAATTTATATGATGCTTTTTTAACAAACAAATATTATATAATGAATAAAAATTCCTAATCTTTGAGCTTCATTTATTAGATTTTGTTGAATTTCATAGTACTTTGCTTTACACACTTTTTTCCATAAAAAAACAAGATTTAAGATTTCATTTACATAGATCCATGCATAAAAAATACATTTTTATAATACTCTATAATTTTAATTGAAATTTTAAAAATGTTTCAATATTATCCATGGTGATTTGATGGCAATAAAATCCACTTTTCTCAAAACTAGTTTTTAAGGGGTTTAGGAGGGTTTTAAAGTTGGATCTTCAAACTAATGATTCATGAGGTAAAAACCTCCAAATCATAAAACAAATCCTAAACCACTTATATTTATGTGTATAAAATTTACCCCTCTAACATACCTAAAAATATTTGGCTCTAATGTGAAATATATGAAAAGCTACCACATAAATGAAATTTACTTGTGGGGAATTGACTATATTCTAGGCTACCTACACTCTTAGCGATTGTTCATAAAAAAAATCCCATAAATAAATATAAATTATTAATTAATTATAATTAAATATGGGTAATAAATACATACTAATATCATTTTTCCAAACTCCACACATGGTGAGCAAATGAGCATCTGAACAGGTGGTTTGGAAGGGTGCCTAAAACTACAAAGGTGAAAAACTTCACTATGATGAAAATAATACCTTCCAAACTTAAAAAATCATGAAAAATTATTATGGGATGTATAAAATTATATAAAAACACTTTTAAATTCAATTTTTTCTTGAAAATTCCAAAAATGCCTTTTTGGTCTAAGTGCCTATTTCCCTACAAAACACTATGTGAGCATGGTTTGAATAAAATTTGGAGTTGTTACACTATATACAGGTATAATTATGATGTAAAAACATAATAACATACCTAAAAATCATTTACATGGATTTATAATCTTCTATTATTATTTTTGATCAAATGAAGATTCAAAGATGGATAACAAGTCCTAAGCTTCGAGCTCCATTGATTAGATTCCATTGAATTGCCCTGTACTTCATTTTACACACTTTTTTCACAAAAAACAAGATTTCAAGCCTAATTTTCATATATCCATGCATAAAAAATATATTTATATAATCCTCTCTGAGTGTACTTGACATTTGAAAAAGGTTTTAGGTTGATCCATGGTGATTTGATGGCAAGAAAATCCACTTTTCTCAAAACTAGTTTTTAAGGCGTTTAAGAGGGTTTCAAAGCTAAATTTTCAAATTTATGATTCATGAGGTAAAAATATACAAATAATGAACCAATTTAATTTATGTGTATCACATTAAACCCTCTAACATCCTTGAAAATATTGGGTTCTCATGCAAAATATATGAAAAGTTACCACATAAATGAAATTTACCTGTGGGGAATTGACTGTATTCTGGGTTACCTATGTTCTTAGAAATTGTTCATAAAGAACATATCCTCAATAATATATTTTTTTCATGAATTATAATTACATAGGGGTTTTCAAAACATACTAAGATTATTCGGCCAAACTCCACACATGGTGAATAAAACAAGCATCTAAATAGGTGGCTTGGAAGGGTGCCAAAACTGAAAAATGAAAAAAATCACTATGATGAAAATAATTCCTTCAAAGATTAATAAATATTAAAAAAATAATTATAGGACCTGTAACATGCTATCAAAACACTTTGAAATTCATTTTTGTTTGAAAAGTCCCAAAATGTTTGGCCTAAGTGCCTATTTGCTTGTAAAACACTGTGTGATCATGGTTTGCATAAAATTTGGAGTTTTTACACACTATAGAGGTCTTATTATGATGTAAAAATATTATCCCATTCCCTTCAATCCTTTACTTAGCTTTATAATCTTTTGAGGCACTCCAGGATGAAGCATGCTCCAATAGTGACTTCAAACAAATAGGTTGAGGTCTGAGACAAAACATCAAATATGTTCACTTTTGCAATGGATATTAAATTTTTTAAGATGTTTATTCAACTCATTATGACCTTTTTTACAAAATTTTAAGTCTTAACATCATTTGTAGCTCCCAAAATCTTCAATTTTCTCTTAAATGGACCTCTATGCATGGACTATCTACATTTTTGATTGAGTTTTCATGATTTGAAGGTTAATTTCATGGATTTTATAGGTTTTAAGTTCAAAATAATCTTAATTTGTCTCAATATCATCTTTAGGAGTTTGGAAGATAGCCTCTACCCCTATTTTCAAGCATGATTAGACCTCTAACAAGGCATTTAAGCTTCAAATGACTAGCAAATTCCATACACCTACTGTAATAATATATTAATTATTATTTATTGATGTCCTTGTTACCTTTAAAAATGCTATTTCCACCTAAAAACTACCTAAGTCATTTCATAACCTCACTTTGACTTAAAATATGATCTTTAGCTCCTTGATCTTATGTCTTAGGATTATGTTTTAGGCATAGCTAAAGGTATACTATCAAGGTGCCACCTATAGTTTGATATGTTTGATATTTAAGCCATAATATATGCCTTTACATCATTTGTAAACTTGACATTGATCTCAATTGACCCTTGTAACACAATTGGATCACAAGACCCAATATGACTATTAGGCATGTGCACTACTCGCATAAGGCTCTAAGGTTTCATCATGAATGTCCCTTGATGATGGAATGATCAAAAAGTATTTAGAGATCTTAAAAATCACCATTAATGATGAATATCCTTCAAACTCATAACCCCTACCTTCAGTTCAAAACCCTTGATGAGTAGTTCAAAGTATCAATTCTCTAATTGGCTATAGGTTATCATTGGGATTCACTGTAAGTGCCTATTACAGGCCTATAGGGTGGAATTTGCCTCTTAAATCACTTATAATTTTGATTATATTCATTTATAAGTTTGTCATTGCAATCACTAGTTATAAACACCTTTTAAATCTTTTGAAGATCCATGACTGCACATGGTCTTATGCACTTAACAATGTTTGCCACCATTATGCCTATAGGATAGTGGCTTAGGGAATTGTAGGCTAGCATTTGGAAATGAAACTCACTTTTATTTAATATTTAATTCATGAAATAAGAATTTCCACTTTATGCTCTTGATTTGATAGTGTCTTAAGTTGAAAATGTCCAAGAGGTCCCTTTGATGAACAAACACTTATCAATTATAGGTGCAATTTAGGCATTGAGGTCCCTTTAAGGATGTAGGTTAATTTTTATTGGTATGAGTGAACTCAAAACCTATTAAAAATCACTCTTTTCCTCTTCAACTTATCTTCCTTAAGCTCATTCTTATCTCATCATCCCTATGTCTCCTTGATCCTTAAAAAATCATATCCTTTATGAAGATAGATCCCTTATCGAGTACTTGATTGTGCTTCTTTAGTTGTATAGACAATAGCTTATGTGTGACCATATTAAAATGATATTTTGTACACAAAGACCTTAAAAAAGGTATTTTGGTTCATAATTCCATATTGATGACCTTTTTCTTTAAGTGACCATGACTTTCATTATTATTAGGGTTTTTAATTACAAGGCCATCTACTTAGTTGTGGGTGCATTCTATGTGGGTTAGCTGTAGGTCTCTTAAGAGATTTTAAGTGATCTTACCTAGGTTCCTTATATGCAAGGATAATCATGAAACCTTTCATCAATATTTCAATGGTATGTATTTACTTATTTGAATAATAACCTCACCCTCACCATATCCTTTCACTTGAAATTAGCTTCTTTTCCTAATACAATCTTGATTGCATTGAGTGACTTACAAATGAGAAACTTGGTTGAATGTAGGTGGTGTTGAGAGGACCCTCCATTGACCTTGATCTCTCTTCTTTTATAGATTTCCAATCTCTTCACTCAAGCCCTTTTGATGACCAAACTGACCCTCTTTCCCTCAAGATTCCATTTTATCAATAACTAGGCCCTTATGGCTGAGCTACAGACCTGAAGGTTCATTTGTATGGTTGTAAATGACTTGTTTGGAGCCTTGGCATACTTGATATGACCTATCTCTTTGTGATTTGATGCATTATATGCCACAGTGATGGTCTTCACAACCCTGGATAAGGGATGCTTATATTCCTTAATTTTTTTAATGGCTAAACCCCTACCACTGTAGATAAGTTCCATACAAGCATGTAGGGCATTTCTTAGATAATGACACCTATCCTTTAATACCATAGTTTTAATTAATTTAGGTATTTATTCATCATTGATTCCAATTTTTACATCCTTTATGTTCTCAATCCCTTGAAAACTATGCTTGATTGCAAAAGACAAAACCCCACTTGGCTGTAGGCTCTCTTTGGTTATAAATGAGCATTATCTAGGTCTTTGATATGAAATAAAAAGGTTTTCTTTTAAAATTTCACATTAGTCCATCACCTATCATGTTTTTGATTTTATTAAACCATATTCCCTTAATTCTCACACTATCATAGACCTTGAATAGGCTTGACTATGTTTTCACATGCTACTAACACTTGTAGATGGCTGTAGGTGAGTTTTGAGGGTATTGTAGGCTACTATCACATACCTTAAGTCCATTTTAGTGTTATATTCCTTTGTAATCTAGCTACCTTAAGTGAATGTGTATAACATAGAAACCTTCAAGGTACTCTATGAGAATGGATTAGACTCACAACCTAGAAGAGTCCTTGGTCTTATCAAGTGGGCCTCTCTTAGTTGAAGTTAGGCCTGTGGGTGCTTGGATAAGCTGTAGGGTGATATATTGCATTTCTTAACCACATATTCTTGTATCCTAATCCATTGAAGACCCTTGAGGCTATCATTCTTCATATTATTCAAGAAAACTAGTAGGTTTAGGTTTTCATAAACTTGAAGGGTCCATGATGACCCAACCCTCACTATAGATAGTGATCCAAAGGGTAGCTTATAGAGCATCAATTGGCACTATATGTTAGTTTATGTTAGTTGTAGGTCTCTTAGACCTCTCTCATAAACCTTTCATCAATACTATATTTAACCCATCATGTGATTGAAGTCTTCAATACTATTTACATCTTTTGTTGATCAAAACAACCCTTTAAGTCTTAGTAAAACTCTTCCTGCTACCAATTAGATCCTCTTTGGAATGAGACAGACCTATTGGGGAAGATAGTATCTTGATAAGTATAAAGGCTATTTTTCTATATGATGATAATATAAAAAATCTAACCAAAACAAAAGATGACGTATGACAGTCTATCCATGCTCCTATTAAGCTCCATATGAGAAATCTCACAATTTATGAACCCTGTCCTAACTATATATGATCATATAGGTCATATTTGTATAGACCAAAGATTATTCATGACCTTAAGGAAAGGTTTAGAGGTAAACCTAATCCTTATTATTCTTAATGATCATGACTCTTATTCTTATGGACCTTGATGAAGGCCTACTTCAATGAACCTATCTCAACACCATCATGATCATACCTGGACTATGTTATAGTACTATAGGTTACTGTTCATAATTGTAATTTGATGGTTGATTGGCCAACAACTTCATTTTCAATGCTTTGATGGTCCTATGTCAATATTTTGGCTCTCTTGATGATGGTAACATGGAATGGATATGGTGAGAGTTTGGAAGATGATGAAATATGTTTGAAACATCATGAAAGGAGGGTGAAAATGCACAAAACCCAATGGAAAATACAAACATTTGATAGTAGTATGGGAGTGATTGAAGTGGAGATGGGAAAGGAGAGTCTAAGAACATGAGAGGACTAAGATGAGGAGAGTAGTCCAAGTTAAATAGACAACCATTATTTCACATGGATTTGGAAGCTATTAGAGAAGGTGGAGAGAGCAAAATTGAAACTTGGTTTTTTAAAAAAAACTTAAAATTTGAAAAAATTCCTTAAAATATGCTAAACTAGCTCTTTGAAGACAACTTTAAATCATGGAGATGAGATTTGTTACCATGACTCTTAGATATATTCTAAAATTTATGCATGAAAACATGAAAACTTGAAGTAAACCTTGGAAAACACAAATTCTTGAAAATTTGAATCTAAATTCCTCTCCTTGGACTGTACAAATTCTCTTTATAAGCTTACCAACTATAAATTTGGAATGGCTGAGTTTGTGACCTCTGTTGGACCTTGAAATGGATAAATAAATGCTGAAGAAGAATAGATAAGGGTATATCAAGTACCCAGTGTTATTTAACATGTTGAATTTTTTTGAAACTTTACCCAAGTGAAGAGAAATTGAAGAAAAATAACTACCTTTTTGGTTGTTAGGCAACATAATTTGACCTGACTTCAAATAAATAATTTATGAGTATGGAGAATTCAATTGAGAAAATGATTTTATAATTATGAATCCCTCTAAGTCTATTCTTTACCCTAAATTCTAGAGCTTTACCCTCCTCCTGCAGACCGTACAATAAGAAAACCTACATGAAGGTCTCTTTGTGTCAACAAGCAAGAAACCAAAATGAAGATGGTTAAGGGCCTATATGGACATTAATCTTCATGAAACTCCTGTGGAAGCTTACATATTTTCTTAACTTGACCTCCCCTATCCTGGATGTATGGATTTCATATAGATGCCGTAATTTTGCATGTGAAATGGGGAAAATAAGCTCTTTTTGCCCTTTAAAGAGGAAAACAAAGCTTCCCACCACCAAATGTAGAAGATTTTTAGAAGTATCACTTTCCATCTCATGTAAAAATACAAATTTTAACCTTTTTGCATGCCTTAAAAATACAAATTTGGCATGTGGGAGTCAATTTTAGGACCTTTTTGAGCTATTTAACCTTTCAAAAACACCTTTTCATGACTTAAACTTTTATACTTAGGATATTATTATGTTTTTGAGAATTTCCAAAGCTTTTTTTCAATAAAAATGACTCATTTTCAATCCATTCTTGATGTTCTAGACCAAAATTCACATTTTAGGCTCTAATTGACCGATTTGACCAACTACAAAGGGAAATTGACCAATTTTTAAGAAAGTTTCGAATAATGGGGGTAGTAATTTGGCCTTGACAAGCCAAATTACTAACAATTTTTTGTAACTTTCTGGGGTTAACCAGCCTTCTAATCAAAATAACTCATAACCTCTATTACAAATAGACCAAGACAACACTAAAATTGGGAAAGCTTGCAAACCAATACACAATAAGAGAAATTGACACAACAATAATTGAGATGTGCACATATGCACTTAGAGAAAAGGGAAACAACACTGAAAAGGAAAACAACTACTAAAAGCATGTGTAGAAAAAAACTTAGAGGAATGAAACTATGACTATGTACAAAGTAGTGACTCTCCTAATACTAGTATTTAAGAAACATCTCATTCACAGGAATGGGAAGCTCTTCTCCACTCAATCTAGATAATTGAAAAGAATTTTTATTCTTACAATAAAAATAATATAAGGTCCACTCTAAAGGCTATCAAATTTGGAGTGCTTACTTGGCTTTGCACACTCTTCATCCCATTTGAGTATAATGTCTCCTTTCTAAAATGTTTTTGATGAAGCTCTCTTGTAAAATGTCTTCTTGAATTGCTACTGATTTGATGACATGGTATGCATAACATCATCTCTCATCTCTTCCAATTCTCTTAGTTCATACATTCTAAATTACATTGCATCACTTTCAAGAAGCTCTAGCTGCTATGCAAGCTCCAAAACTAGAAGCTCCAATGAGATAGGTAGCCTTGATTCTCATCCATAAACTAGGAGATAAGGTGAATGACCAATGTCCTTCTTAGAGGTGTTCCTATCATCCCATAAAGTATTCTTCAACTTTGTATGCCAAGATCTTTGATTATCTTCCATTGTTCTTTTGATGATCTAAATCAAGTTCTTATTAGTGGACTCAGCTAGTCCACTACCCTATGGATAATAATTTTATGAATATGTAAAATAAATACCATGTTCAAGAGTTCATTCACATACCTTTGCACTGTATAATTCCAAATCATTATTTTATATTATAGTAGAAGGTGCTCTAAAATGAGAGACTAGGCTATCATAGAATTCAAGCACATAGTTCTCGTTTGCCTTTTTCAAAGGCACTACTTCCACCCACTTGGTGAAATAGTATATTTATATCAAAACCCACTTATTCCCAACACTAGATGGAGGATGAATCAAGCCAATGAAGTCTAAAATCCATTGCATGAAAGGCTACTAAACCTGAATTGGTTTTAGTGGCATAACAACTAGTCTTTGTTTCCCTACAAACATTACACACTTTGTACATTTCCTAACCCATGCATGTATATATATGAATAAATTGAGCCAAAAATAATTATATATAATTATTTTGTAGTTTACAAATGACCTCCAAAATTACTATCATGAAATTTCTCAAAAAGTTTGTCAAATTGACTAGTTTCAACACACCTTAAAAGCATACCTCCAATGAATTTTTTGAAAAACACTCCATAAATAAAAATGTATGGTACTGATTATAGATTTAAGTGTCTTTTTTTTGATGCATTCAAACCCTTTTTACATTCTCTAGTTATAAGAAATCTAGTAATGTTCCGTGTCTAGCTTGTAGGAGATGTAATTTCTACTTCATGCTGAGTGTCTTGAATTATCAAAATTGTTTCTTTTTCTTCTTTTACATCTTCTTCAATATGCTCACATAATCCTTTGCCTAATAAAATATTTGTAACTTTGAATTCAATGTCATATTCCATGTATTTAGTGACCCATCCATCTCTCTTTTGACTCAAATCTCTATTGAGAATGAAGTCCTTCACACTTGGCTAAGCAACCATTACTACAATCTTATTATTTGAAACCAAATGTCTAAATTTTTTTAGAGATATTATAATAGAAAGAAAATTTTTTTATAGAAATTAATATCTCTCTTCATAACCCTCTAAATAATGACTAAAGAAAGCAATGGGTTGTTCCAAACCTTCATCATTCTATTGCATAAGCATCACTGAAATAATACTAGAACTAGAGAAAGCATACAAGAAAAAATACTTACTAAAATATGGATTGAGAAAAGTAGGAGCTTGGTTGATTGCTTGATTGATAGCTTCAAAAATTCTTTTACCTTCTATACTCCAAGTGAATTCTTGGTGTTTCTTTACCATTTGAGTAAGTGACTTTACTAGTTTTGCAAAACTAAGAATGAATCTTCTGATAAAGTTTATCTTACCTAAAAAGATTTGCAATCCTTTATTGTGTTTAAGAAATGATAGAGAAAGGATATCCTCTATTCTCTATAGATCAATGGAAAGACCAACTTTGGACACCACATACCCAATAAGTCTACCCTCATCACTAAAAAAATGCATTTCTTTGGATTCAATGAAACTCCAAATTGTCTACATCTATCAAAAACAATATTCAAATGTGTTAGATGATCAGTAGGAATCTTTGAAAATACTATAATTTCATCAAGATATACTAATACAATTTCACTCAAAATACCATGAAAATCAACATCCATTGCCCTTTGGAAGGTAGTTCCAGCATTGGGGAGTCCAAAAGGCATCTTCTTGTAAGCAAAAGTATCCCATTTGGTGGTGAAAGCTATTTTATACTGATTTTGCTCTTTTACCAATATCTAGTTGTATCATGAGTATCCATCCAATAAAGAGAACCTCTATGAACCTGATACTCTCTACAATATTTTATTCATGGAAGGAAGTGGATAGTGATTTATTAATGATACCTTATTCAAATCTCTAAAATGTACACATAACCTTATCTCTCCATTCTTCTTTCTTACTAGTAAAATATTTTCTACCCATTTTGAATGATTTATAGGAAAAATAATACCTAATTCAATCAGCTTTGTAAGTTCCTTCCTCATGAGGATCTCAACCTTGGGGTTGATAGGCTTTTGCTTTTATCTTATTGGTTTTACATCCTGTTATAGTTCAATAGTATGCTATGCTAATATGGGATAAAAACATTTGAAATCATGGTATTCCCAAAAAAAAACATCTATGAAATCTTGATATAATGAAATGAAAACTACTCTCTCAGAATTAGTATTCACTTTACCAGCTTGAGTTTCTTACCTTCAACTATGCTAATTGCCTCATAATGCTCTTTCTTACAAGAAATAATCACTTTTTATTTCGTTAGCTGATCATATTCATTGAATATTATTTTTAAGGTCACCAAACCTTTAAGCATATTATTTTATTTCAATTGCACAATCTGATTTTTATATTGATCCTGAAATTTATCATGATTTCTTTGGTAAAACTCTACCTCATTCTATAAAAAATATGTTATTTGTTTATCAGAGTCAAAAACTTGTAACTTACATCATTATTTGGAAATGAAGGCCTGCATACAACCTTGATTTGGGTTTGATTTTTATTATCCTTAATCTAATATGGAATATCATATTGTGCTCCTATGGTAGCAAGTCTATCAACATGTTAATTTGTTCCTCTTGGAATTGAGTGAAGGTCAAATGCAAGAAAATATTCCATGAGATCCCAAAATATATGTTTTTATGAATTTAAAAGAGGATTATTTTCTACACTTAAACCTCTAAATTTATGGATGACTAACTCACTATCACCTTTGACCTGTAAAAGCTTAATATCTCTCTTTCTAGCCCACTGGAGACCATAAATAAGAGCTTCATACTCTAGAGTATTGAAAGTACAAATGAAATAAAATATAACAAAAGAATAATATATTTGGTTTTGTGGTGAAACAAAAATTACACCATCCCCACTTCCATTCTTAGTTCTAGATCCATCAAAGAATAGATTCCAAACTCCTTGATCTTGCACTGAGTTAATGAGACTAAGAAATAAGTCACCTTCTTCATGTATATAGTAGAATCCAAAACCAACATCTTCAATAATTTTGTATGGGTTATGTCCATGATTATCAGTAGCCCACTCATCTAGGAGAAGATCTGGTATACCCTCAAGAGGCTTAGAATGCTCTTGTTCAATGGTGTTATCATCTTCTTCTGAAATACTACAATTCACATTTGACATATTTGGCATCTATGGCTCAAGGTGAAATCTAGAAATAGGCTTAGATATAATAATAACATTAGTTCCATACCTAGTTCTAAAAACCATGTATGACCAATTTGAATAAAGGTAACCTCCTATTTTGGTGGTGAAATCTTTGGATAAACATAGTGTAAAATATGGAGGTAGATTAACAATGTCCTGTAAGATGGTGAAATTTGGACAAGTAGAAAGTATGATTTTTAGATCTTTCAACACACTTACAATCTTGGTAAGAAACTCATATAATTACATAACACATTTCTTATGGGGTTCATACTATAATCCTAACTTATCAACTATTGATTTGGGCATGACAAAAGTACTAACCCCACTATCAATCATACATTTATGAACTAAACAATCTCTAATGATAAAAAAAAGATAAAATGGAGGAGGTTTAGTCACCTTAAGAGGTTGAGACTCAATAGATGGATTAGAATTAGTTAGGACAACACTTACTCTTTATATTTTATGTGGTTTATCTAAGATATTGAGCTTTGAAAGTTCCTCTTGAAAGTATTCCTTTTATCCTGGGATTAGTAGAGTATCCCACATTGAAATTGATATTGAAGTCTTTTTCATTTTATCCATAATACTGAGTGGAGAAGTGGCTGACCTTGATTATCATTTAGGAGAAAAAGGATCTCCCAAATGTTTTTTGAATTGAGGTATGTAAGGCCCTTTCACATTTTTATCTTTTGGATCTTGAGCTTGATAATTTGAAATTTTCTAAGGCAACTCATGTGTTGTTATCTTTTGTTGTGGCTGAGAAGAAAGGGCTACCCTTTCAGGACCTGAACCTTCACCAATTACTATTTTCTTAGATCTAGTTTGGGCTACAAATAAATTATCAACATTAGGTAAATCTTGACTTTGATTTTCATCCAAGTGCTCAAAAGAATTCTCACCTTCCTGGAAGTTCACAAATGTAGTTTCAATAGGTACCTTACCACTACCTTCTCATTGTTGATTTGACACTTCTACTTTAGTGAATGAAGGAATGACTCCATAGGTTAGAGAGGAATAATTATTCTAAGGAGGTGGATGGTTTTCAAATTATAGAAGAACTAGACTTTGTTGGATGAAATATTGATGAGAACTCTCACCGGTTGGAGCCATTGCCATGTTGTTTGATTGATCCCATTAATTTTTCAATTATCCTTCTTGAGTATAATTGCTCTGAGTTGGCACAATAGCTATGGAATTGCTTGGATCATTAGGATTATATTTACTTGATTGAGAATTTTTACCTTGTATTTGTTGATTGGATTGATAAGATGGCCTATTGGGATGATAATTTTGATTAGTATTCTGATATGGCTTGTATGGTGGAGCTTGTTGCCTCTCCATTACAACCAACTTGTTGGTTTGAGGCTTAATAATATTATATATCTTCCCCAATCTATTAAGTTGATCACCTTTTATTTGATGAAACTTTGATGACTCTAGAATTGGATCAATGGTTAGAGCAGGAGGATGAATCTCTCAAATAAGAGGCATTGGTGGCCTTGGAGATAACTTGCCTACTTGTATAAGGTAATTTTCAGCCTTGATCACTATTTAAAAATCTTGAGGTAAAATTTTACCTCCCACGGATTGGATCATTACAGCCACATCTAGATTAAGAGCCTTTAGATAGTAAAAAAAAGCATAGTTGGGTGTAGGCTTGATCACTACAGGAATTCTATCCCAAGTCTTCTAGAATCTGTAGTTGAAATCCACCAAGAATTCATGGTTGAATCTCTTAATTTTTGTAAGCTAATCCACAAGTGAAATATGATCAATTTTATCTTCAAATTTTTTTCATATAAGTTATCCAAATTCATCTCAATTATTGATTGATGTAGGAGTCAAACCTTTGTACCACTAAAGTGCCTTTTCTTTGAAAGAAGTTGCCAACAGACTCATTACTACATTTTCTTATGTCACATGATGTAATGAACAAAGATTAGCAATATGTTCTATAGGATTTTTTAGATTTTCTCTTGTAAAATAAGGAAAATCCTTCAAATCATAAACTAGAATATCATCCCATTGATTGAGATTTAGAGGAATAATACCATTGAATGCAATTAACTCCTATCTTTTGGGAACAACTATTTGAGGAATAGGATTTAAAACAATATTTGGTTGAATAATATTAGATTGAACAAGAGGATTTTGTGTAATAATAGGGGTAATAAAAGGTGTAGGATTTGGATTTTACTAAGATGCTTTCTTCTTCTTTGTGTTAGGTTATGGAGCTAAAAGCTTCACTGATGCAGACATGGAGGAGGTTGTTGAGAGGTTGCTGAGTTATAGAGCAATTGACATCAGTCTGATCAATCGACATCGGTCATATCCAGTGAGCAGAGCAACCAACATTGATCAGTATCGGCTGGTGTCAGTCATCTCCAGCCAGACAGGGACTGACGTCGGTCACCTGTGTGGTTCCAGAACTATGAGTTGATGAACAATTAGTTAACAAACCAGTTGTTTGCATGTTAAAAGGCTGATTTTAGTCTTGATTTATGGATCTAATTATTGTAATTGGATGTCTAATTATTGTTTGCACAAGATCTATATAATACACTCATGGGCTGTATTGTAATTTGTGCTAGTTGAGTAAGAGCAAGGTTAGCTCCTTCAAAGTGAAGAGAGCAAGGTGTGTTCCTCCTAGTTCCATAGGGGTGCTGAGTGTGTATGATCAGGTAGAGCTGTAAGTTGTGAAAGTTCTTGTAGAAGATCCACAGGGGTGCTGGTTTGGAGAATCAGAAGGGTTCTTCATGTGTGTATGATCTTGGTCAGCAGGTGTGCAAGGCCAGGTTTGGAGATCTACATGGTAAGTAAGATCATTGATTTGTAGGTGTTTGTGTGTGCAAGGTCTAAGGTGGATCTACAAGATAGCAAGGTCAAAGGTGATGGGAAACACAACAAGGTGCAAGATCAGGGAGATCTACTTGAAGTACAATTGTGTACTTGGAGTGTGGTGTGTACTCAGTGTACTGGCAGTTTTGTTACTGACTGGTTGATAGCTCTGTGTGTTGAGTTGTGTTTGTAATTGATATTACAAGAGAGATAACTCTTGAAGAGATTTACTATTTATGCCCTGGAGGTCTGGGAGCCCTAGAGGTGTGTAAGGAAGAAGACTGTGGCATCTTCTTTGTTGTATTTCCTTTTGGAAGAGTATTAATACAATTGGGTATTATCTCTCATATTCTGTATTATTTTTGAATTCTAGTTACTTGTTACTTTTGGTTGAATTTTGCATGTTTAGTTGCTTGTACATGGTAATTAATTGTGCTTCTGGGTCCTGACAAGTGGTATCAAAGCATTTATGTTCTAGATTCCTGACACTTTGTTGATTGGTTAGACAACTCAGAGAAATCTACTAATTTCCCTTTTATAGATGATCTTGTGACAACTCTTGGTGGCATGAAAAGTATACAAATCTAAAAATGAAAATATGGAAATGAATAATATACTCAGATACATAGATAATAATTTGAAAATGTGAATAAGTAGTCCCACTGGGCATGCCAAAAACTATTATAATGCTAGAGTGCACCCTTCTTGAAGATGTACAAAACACACCCTCACTCTAGTTGATACAATGGAAATTTATCATAGTGTGAGTGAATCTATACTGAGAAGAACCTCTAGATAGGGTTAGTTCCCTTAAGATTTATCTATTAAGTTTGACTACTATGATTTCTCAAATGAAAAGGGGAAGGGGAAACTAATGGGAAATCCTAATTAAGGGGTGATGTACTTGAATTGTTTATATCCTCTAGAAGCTATTGAAATTAATGCACACATATAAGCCAATAAAATTATTATTTTTTCCCTTAAGCATAAATATTTCAGATAAGGGTTGAAAGGATTTTGGATTACAAAATTTCTTTTATGTCTTCAAATGACCTATAGAAGGTGAGATAAAAAGTAATATGTGAGGAAGGGACCTACCAAAAGGAGATATAATCTCACTTATATGCTAATTTACATTCAAATACACTCTATTCTCTTTCAAAACTCATATGCAAAATAAAATCTTCTTTATTAATGTATGGTCTAGATTACAATTTCTTTTTTTCTCCAGGCATAATGAAAAAATGGCTTGATTAAGCCAATATATATGTATCAAACCCTAATTACAGCCAATGCGGGGTTTGAAAAAATGGAAGGGTTAGTCTTGGTTGACTATCTCAAGACTAACTCCTTTTACAATGCTTAACATAATCATTAAAATCTTTAAATCCATAAAATTTGCATGCTTTGATTCAAACTTTTGCATAGAAGGGATGGTGCACCCATTTGAAAAGTCAAACTTCTTTGCATGAAAAGCTATGCCAATCCTTGGAATGAGAACTTCATGTGATTCAAACTTGAAGCTTATTTGGAACATTGAATGCATGAGATGACAAGGAGAAAATCATGACTTGTTAACTTGTCAATGAAAGTGTAAGACTAGTCAACTCCAAACAGCCTTATTTTGCATGAAAACAACCTTGAAGGATTAAAAATGCATGATTATCCTCTTTAAATAATATAAAAATGGTGTGGAACTACAAATTAAACTCCTTGATGACCAATTTCAATGCTAAGCTCAAAACTAACAAGTTGATCAATAAAGCCATTTAAATCAAATAGGTTCAAAGGCTAATTTATGCACTTAAAAACTATGAAACCAAAAAAAGAATCCATGAAACCTAAAAAAACAACAAATTATACCTAAAAAATAATTCCTCATCACTAAAAATGTGATTTTGATGAGAAAACCTTCACCATTTAGTCAACAAGGTTGACTACGCCTATTTTGTGCCATTTTTTAGTAGATTGGCCATTTTAATTGAGCTAGTAGGGACACTTCTGTGATTATTTTCAACTAACTGAAGATTTAAAGATGAAGAAAAATTCCTAATCTTTGAGCTCCATTGATTAGATTTTATTGAATTTCCTTGTACTTCATTTTATACACTTTTTTCCATAAAAAAACTAGATTTCAGCCCTCATTTGCATATATCCATGTGTAAAAATATATTTATAGAATCCTCTCTAAGTTTAATTTATGATTGAAAAGGTTTCATGTTGATCCATGGTGATTTGATGGAAATAAAGTCTACTTTTCTCAAAACTACTTTTTAAGGGGTTTATGAGGGTTTTAAAATTGAATCTTCAAACTGATGATTCATGAGATACATACCTCCAATTCCTAAACCATTTGTGTATAAAATTTACCCCTCTAACATCCTTGAAATTATTGGGCTCCCATTAAAATATATGAAAAGTTACCACATAAATTAAATTTGCCTATGTTGAATTGATTATATTCTTGGCTACCTATGCTCTTAGAGATTATTCATAAATAACATCCCCTCAACTGATATCAATTGTTCATTAATTCTAATTACATATGGGTCCTCAAAACATACTAAGAGTGTTTAGCCAAACTCCACATATGGTGAACAAAATGAGCATCTGAACAGGTGGCTTGGAAGGGTGCCTAGAACTGCAAAAGTAATAAACTTCATTATGATGAAAATAATTCCTTCCAAGCTTCAAAAATCCTAAAAAAAAACATTTTTAGACCTGTAACATTCTATAAAAACACTTTTAAAGTCATTTTTTCTTGAAAAGTCCAAAAATGCCTTTTTGGTCTAAGTGCTTATTTACCTACAAAACATTGTGTGAGCATGGTTTGCATATAATTTGGTGTTTTTACACTCTATATATGTATTATTAGGATGTAAAAATATCATACGATTCCTTTCAATCCTTTACTGGGATTTAGAATCTTTTTAGGCACTCTAGGAATGACTTCAAAGAAACAGGTTGAGGTCTAAGAAAAAAATGAATATGTTCACTTGTCCAATGGATGTCAATTTTTTTAATATGGCTCTATAACTCATTATGACATTTTTTACAAAATTTTAAGTGTTAACTTCACCTATAGCTCCCAATTTTCTTCAAAATTTTCTCAAAAATGACCTCTATGCATGGATTGTCTACATTTTTGACTAAGTTTTGGTGCTTTAAAGGTGAATTTAATGGATTTTATAGGTTTTAAGTTCAAAATAATCTTCATTTATCTCAATATCCTCTTTAAGAGTTTGGAAAATATCCTCTACCCCTATTTTCAAGCATGATTAGACCTCCAACAAGGTATTTAGGCTTCAAATGACTAGCATATTTCATATACCTATTGTAATAATATATTAATTCATATTTATTGATGTCCTTGTGACCTTGAAAAATTATTTGAAAATTCTAAATCCACCTAAAAATTTCCTAAGTCATTTCATAACCTCACTTTGACTTAAAAGATGATCTTTAGCTCCTTGATCTTATGGCTTAGGACTATGTTTTAGGCATAGCTAAAGGTATACTATCAAGGTGCCACCTATAGTTTGAGATGTTTGATATGTAAGCCATAAGATATGCCTTTGCATCATTTGGAAACTTGACATTGATTTCAATTGACCCTTGTAACACAATTGGATCACAAGACCCCATATGACTATGAGGCCTATCCACTGCTCGCATAAGGCTGTAGGGTTTCATCCTTAATGTCCCTTGATGATGGCATGATAGAAAAATTATTTATAGATATTAAAACTCTCCATGAATGATGACTATCTTTCAAAATCATAACCCTTACCTTCAGTTCAAAACCCTTGATTAGTAGTTCAAAGTATCAATTCCCTCCTTGGCTATAGGTTATCATTGGGATTGGTTGTAAGTGCCTATTACAGGCCTATAGGGTGGAATTTGCCTCTTAAGTCAATTATAATTTTTATTATATTCATTTATAAGTATGTCATGCCAATTACTAGTTATGAACACCTTTTAAAACTTTGGAAGACCCATGATTGCACATGGTCTTATGCACTTAATAATGTTTGTCACCATTATGCCTATAGGATAGTGGCTTAGGGCATTGTAGGCTATCATTTAGAAATGAAACTCACTTTTTTTTCCTATTTAATTCACGAAATAATAATTTACACTTTATTTTATTTATTTGATAGTGTCTCAAATTAAAAACATCTAAGAGGTTCCTTTGATGAACAAACACTTATCAATTGTAGGTGAAATTTATGCATTGAGGTCCGTTTAAGGTTGTAGGTTAGTTATTATTGGTATGAGTGAAATAAAAACCTATTGAGACTCACCCTTTGCCTCTTTACCTTATATTCCTTAAGCTCATGCTGATCTCATCATCCCTATGTCTCTTTGATCCTTAAAGAATCATCTCCCTTATGATGACATACCCCTTATTGAGAACTTGACTATGCTTTTTCAGTTGTATGGATAATAGCTTGTGTTACCATATTGAAATGATATTTTGTACACAAATACCTTACAAAAGGTATTTTGGTTCATAATTACATATTGATAACCTTTCTCTTGTATTGACTATGACTTTCATTGTTATTAGGGTTTTCAATTACAAAGCCATCTACTTAGCTGTGGGTGCATTCTATGTGGGTTAGTTGTAGGTCTCTTTAAGAGACTGTAAGTGCCCTTACCTAGGTTCCTTATATGAAAGGATAATCATGAAACCTTTAATCAGTCTTTCACTTGTATTCATTTACTTAGTTAAATAATAACCTCACCCTCACCATATATTTTCACTTGAAAGGAGCTTCTTTTCCTAATACAGACTTGACTGCCTTAAGTGGCTTGTAAATGGGAAACTTGGTTGACTATAGGTGGTGTTGAGATGAAGCTCCATTGACATTTATCTCTCTTATTTTATAGATTTCCAATATCTTCACTCAATCTCTTTTGATGACCAAATTGACCCTCTTGCCCTCAAGATTCCATTTTATCAATAATTAGGCCATTATGGCTAAGCTACAGCCCTGAAGGTTCATTTGTATGGTTGTAAATGCTTTGTTTAGAACCTTGGCATACTTGAGATAACCTCACAATTGGTGATTTGATGCATTATATGCCACATTTATGGCCTTCACAACCCTATATGAGGGATGCTTATATTCCTTGGAAAGCTTTTTTAATGATTAAACCCCTACCATTGTAGATAAGTTCCATACAAACCTATAGGGCATTGCTTAGATAATGACACCTATCCTTTAATACCATAGTTGCACTTAATTGAGGAAAGTCTTCATCATTTATTCTAGTTTTGACATCCTTTAGGTTCTCAATCCCTTGAAAAGTATGCTTGATTTCAAAAGACAAAACCCCACATGGTTGTAGGCTCTCTTTGGCTTTTGATGAGCATTATCCAGGTCTTTGATATGAAAGAACACAGTTTTTTTTTTTTTAAATTTCACATTATTATATCACCTATCATGTGTTTTATTTTAGTAAACCATATCCACTTGATAATCTCACTATCACAAACCTTGAATAGGCTTGAATTTTTTTCCACATGCTACTAGCCCTTGTAGATGATTGTAGGTGAGCTTTGAGGGTACTTTAGGCTATTATCACATACCTTAAGTCCTCAGTGTTATATTATTTTATACTCTAGCTCCCTTAAGTGAATGTGTATAACCTATAAACCTTCAAGGTACTCCATGAAAATTTATTAGACTCATAACCTAGAAGAGTCCTTGGTCTTATCAAGTGGGCATTCTCTTTCTTGAATTCAGGCTTCTAGGTGCTTGGATAGGCTGTAGGGTGATATCTTGCATCTCTTAACCACATATCCTAGTTTCTTAGCCCATTAAAGACCCTTGAGGCTATCATTCTTCATTTTATTCAAGAAAAATAGTAGTCTTAGGTTTTCATAGCCTTGAAAGGTCCATGATGACCCAACCCTCACTATAGATAGTGATCTAAAGGGTAGCTTATAGAGCATCAATTGGCACTGTATGTTAGTTTATGTTGGTTATAGGTCTCTTGGAACTCTCTCATAAACCTTTCATGAATAGTATATTTAACCTATCATGTGATTGATGTCTTCAATACTATTTACACCTTTTATTGATCAAAACAACCCTTTGGGTCTTAAGAAAACTCTTTCTGCTACCAATTAGATCCTCTTTGGAATGGCACAGGCCTATTGGGGAAGATAGTTTCTTGATAAGTATAAATGCTTATTTTCCATATGATGACAATATAAAAAATTTAACCAAAATAAAATATGACTTATGACAGTCTATCCATGCTCCTATGAAGGTCCATATGAGAAATATCACAATTTTTGAACCCTCTCTTAACTATATATGATCTTATAGGTCATATTTGTATGGACCAAAGCTTATTCATGACCTTAAGGAAAGGTTCAAAGGTAAACCTAGTCCTTATTCTTCTTAATGATCATGACACTTATTCTTATGGACCTTGATTGAGGCCTAATTCAATTGACCTATCTCAGCACCATCATGATCATACCTAGACTATGATATATTGTTATAGGTCATTGTTCATAACTATAATTTGATGCTTGATTGGCCAACAAATTCCTTTTCAATGCTTTGATGGTCCTTTGCCAATATTTTATCTCTCTTGATGATGTTAACATGGAATGGATATGGTGAGAGGTTGGAATATTATGAAATATTTTTGAAACATCATGAAATGAGGGTGAAAAGGCACAAAACTTAGTTGAAAATTCATACATTTGACAATAGTATGGGAGTGAGTGAAGTGGAGATGGGAAAGGACAGTCTAGGAGCATGAGAAGACTAGGATGAGGCGATTATGACAAGATTAACACATGACCATTATTTCAAATGTATTTGAAGGCCATTGGATAAGGTGGAGAGAGCAAAATTGAAACCTGGTTTTCTCAAAAAACCTTAAAATTTGCAAAAATTCCTTAAAATATGCTAAACCAGCTGTTTGAAGACACCTTTGGAGCATGGAGATGAGATTTTTTGCCATAAATATTTGAGATATTCTAAAATTTATGCATGAAAAAATTAAAACTTGATGTAAACCTTGGAAAACACAAATTCTTGAAAATTTGAAACTAACTTCCTCTCCTTGGACTGTACAAATTCTCTTTGCAAGCTTGCCAACTATAAATTTAGATTGGTTGAGTTTATGACCTCTGATGGAGCTTGAAATGGATGAATAACAGATTAAGGAGACCATAAAAGGGTAGATCAAGTCCTCAATATTTTGAAACATGTTTATTTTTTTGAAACTCTACCTAGGTAAAGAGAAATTGAAAAAAAACTACCTTTTTGGTTGTCAGGCAACGTAATTTAACCTAATTTCAACTAAACGTTTCATGAGCATGGATAATGTAATTTAAAAAACACTTGGACCATTATTAATCCATTTAATTATATTTTATTCACCCCAAATTTGAGAGTTTTACCCTCCTCCAGCAGACTGTACCATTAGAAAACCTACAAGAAGGTCTCTTTGTGCCAACAAGCAAAAAACCAAAAGGAAGCTGGTTAAGGGCATGTATGGCCATTAATCTTCATGAAAATCTTATATAATATTTTATATGGTCTGAAATTGATCTCCCCTACCTTGGATGTATGGATTCCATACATATGCCATACTTTTGTTTGTGAAATGGGGGAAATAAGCTCTTTTTGCCCTTTAAAGAGGAAAACAAAGCTTCCCACCAACAATTTTAGAATATTTTAGAAGTGTAACGTTACATATCATGAAAAAATACAAATTTTAACCTTTTTTAGTGCCTTAAAAATTCAAATTTGGCATGTGAGAGTCAATTTTAAGACATTTTTGGGCTATTTAACCTTTCAAAACACCTTTTCATGACTTGAACTTTTAGAATTAGGATATTTTTATGTTTTTGAAAATTTCCAAGCTATTTTTAAATAAAAATGACTCATTTTAAATCCAATATTTATGTTTTTGACCAAAATTCACATTTTAGGCTCTAATTGGCCGATTTCACCAACTACAAAGGGAAATTGACTAGTTTTTAAGAAAGTTTCAAATAATAGGGGTAGTAATTTGGCCTTGATAGGACAAATTATTAACACCACCATATAAATAATATAAGAAGACCATATTTTACAAAGGATAGAGGAAAATATTGCAATCATAAGTGAGCCATAAGAGGACAATACAAGTGTTTATGATGTGGAGATAATGATAGGTAGCCCACTTCATTCGAAGGAGGAAGAATCAAGTTTGGACCAGCCTTCTTGGCATGGATTTGAATCTAATGAATTATAACCTGAAGGTAGTACTGATGCCTTCATATTTGAAGATATGTGTATTCAAGCTATAGCTGAGATAAAAAGGGATTTTGATTTATTTCAGGAGCTTCCATTTGGTATGGTTAAAGATGAAAATGAGCAAGAGAAAGAAATAGAGGAGAAGGAGGATCAAGATAAAGCATGGAAATAGTTGTACCATGAATTAATGGATTAGGTAAAGGTTTTAAACCAACTTATACCTCCTTTATAATATGAAAAGGAACATATAAATCAAGTTATAGAAGATGACCAGTCTCAAGATGAATTGTCCAATGAAGGCAGTACTAATGCCTTTAAAAATGAAGGAGAATAGCCAAATTAAGAACCACAAGAATATGGAATTTTGAGCCTTAGATGGGTTAATGAGCTTCCATTTTATTTCTTTCAAATTAAGTAGAATAATATGGTGCTAAGGTTGGCATTATCTCGTATGAATAAGTGAAAACTACCTTTTGGGATGAATTAGAACTTTTTTGCCTAAGTTTGGATAATCAACATTCATGTCCAAAAAAGCCATCAAGCAAGAATATTTCAAGTTCTCTCATGGTATAAATTGAATAAATATTTGAAGAAATGTACTAGTATTTCTACATTAGACACATATTTATCCCATTTCATCCACCTGAAAACAAGCCAAAGGAGTCAGTGATCAGACATCTTAGCCTACCTATCATGAGCTCTCAAAAGCAAGGTATTTTCCATCCTTATCTATTACAAGTGAATGATTATAAATGTTTCCCATTTGATCTTAGAGGAAAGTACTTGTAATTTGTAACCCTATATATATTAGATTAGTTTTTATATTTTCCCTAAGTGCCTTGTGCACATTCTTTTTAGTCGTGTGTTTCCCTTCCCTAAGTTCCTTGGGAAAATTGTTTATTTTGTTTCTTTGGTCCTTGTTGCTTCAAGAGGAGGTTTCAAGAAAGGGGTAGCTTTGTATCAGTTTCATGTTAGCTATAAGAAATAAGCGAGACTCTATGCCCAATGGATTATACAAGGCAACTAATTTGAGGTTCTCAAGCATAACAAACATGCTTCCCAATTGAGTTGCCAAAGATGTTGGCCAAAATTTGACCCACATACAAAACTTTTCCTATATTAGGGATGAGAAGCTGAGCAGAATCCTATTAGAGGAGTGATCCAATAGAAGAGGGATGAGACAAACTTGAAGAAGATCACTTACCATTTGTGAGATTTTGAAACACTTTATTCAAGATTAAAGTGTAAAGTTTATGATCTTAAGGAGCTAGGCCATCATGACACATCATTCAAAAATGAATAGGTTAGTCTGGTTATACATTTCATAAGTGCATTTGAGAATTCAACCAAGGTTGAATAATTTCATGAAAATGATGTTTTTGGTGTCATAAATGTCCTTTGAAAGTTTGGTATCTTGATGAGTTTTTTAATCTCAAGATACAATTCTTAAAAAATGAGCTAGTAGTATGGGATGTGCATGGGGACATTAATTTAAAGTCATAGGAAATAGCCATTTGAATTCAAAATATCCAAGGGATCTCAAAACTAAACACAATGCTACCAAATATCAAAATCTAGCTTGACTAGAGCATAAATCCATGGCATGTGGATAATAGTTTTAGTCAGTGGGGTTAAAGAAGATCTACGTTGCATATTTAATCATGTAATTAAAGATCAATGATGAGATCAAGGTCAAAGGGTTAGAGTATCTTAAGTTAAATGTGAAGGTACCAAGTGTCTCAATCTTGGTAGGTCCCTAAATCAGATCTATGGTGCATGTAAGGTCAAGAAGTTAATGATTATAGATTGCATGTGAGACCACCACATGGTGTAAGCATGTTCAATAATGGGAAATGACAACAAGATCCATAGGAGGTATGTGAGACCACTAGGTGTCACATTTTTGAGGGTCAAGATCAAAATAAATGTAGAGTTGATAAGTGGCACCATCTAGAGTGTAGATCAAATATTGATGGAAAATGATGAAGGTCAAAATATAGAAGACTCCCATGAGGATCAATGGAGTAGAGTTGATCAAGTATTATAAGGCACAAGGTGAAGACACATGTCCAAACCAATAATAGTCATATTTTAAAATATGATAAAGAGTATAGCAGGAATGTCACATAGTTAGACACATTAGATCAAAGTATTTTGTGGACCAAGATAGGTAAATTCATAGAGCCAAGATCCATATATGATCTAGGTTGAGCCAGAATAGATATTTCAAAGGGTTGCCATTAAAGCTCAGTTAAGACCTATTTTGAGGGTTTAGAGCTTGAAGACCCTATTCGTTGATATTGAATTGATGTTTCAAAATTTTGTTCATGGTTATTTGAGAGGGATCCATTTATATAATGAGTTCTTGACTTTAATAAATGATTAGAGGCAAAATAGGTCTTTCTAGGCCTAATAGATATCAAAGGTGGGCAACTAGCTATTGAAATGAGATCAAGTTGCCTGGTGGGTCTTCATCGATATTATAACTATATGAAAACCAATAAATGGGATTTTTTTTCATCTATAGTAAACTTATGATCAATTTTTGAATAGGGGTAGGTTTATGATTATGAAATAAGTGTCTCATTTTTTGACATAGTCATATCCTTGAAAAAATAGGTACCTATAACCACTTAAAGCAAACATAGTTATGGCTCTATCAGGTCTATAGATATGAAGATTTTATCTTTAAAATTAAGGCAAGTAGAAGATGGTGTAGAAGTTCAAGGAGTAGATTTGGGGATTAGAGAGTGCATCTGGAACATTCAATTATTTTACAAAGTCTTTAAGTATTTTCCTTCTTATTAGGATCATGACTCATCAAGTTTAAAATAGATTCTTATCTTTTATTGTATTTCTGAGCCAATGAGAGTTTTTGAAGGATATTAGGATAAATGAAGGTTAATTTGTCAATGGACTAGTCCTAATTTGATCAAAATGTAGTTGAGAATTCATTGAAGGGTGTGGTAGCTCATTTATTATTTTGGATTGCATGTTTTTCCTCTCTCTTTTCCCTTTCTCTATATCTCCCATTTTCTTCCCCATGGTAAGGGGCTCTCTCTCTCTCTTTCTCTCTCTCTCTCTCTCTCTCTCTCTCTCTCTCTCTCTCTCTCTCTCTCTCTCTCTCTCTCTCTCTCTCTCTCTCTCTCTCTCTCTCTCTCTCTGATTTTGGATTCTTATAAGGAATCTCTAATATTTGAAGAACAAGAGACTCTCATTTGATAAGGTCAAATCCTATAAGAATTTGTAAGAACTACTTCTTAAATTAATAAGATAATTTTTACCTATCTCTTGCTTTTGACTAGTGTTTTATTAAATTTGTGCATGATGGCCTTGTGAAGGAGATTCTTCCATATCCATTGTCATTCTTTCTTACCTATTTTAATGTGCTCTAAAGCTATTTATATATATAAATTTATGTTTTTTGCCATTAATGGATGTTTAGTGTGATTCTTATAATTCCTCTTTGTTTCCTTGATTGCTTGGTGAGCCTAGTTCATGAAATACTTATGTAATTAGCTAGTTTGTGAGATTGTGTGAGCAAACTTGTCTTATGATGATCTAGTGTTGTTTTCAAGCATATATGATTCTCATTTAAAATTGGTGCATCACATTTTATCTCTCTTAGTAACCCTTTTCCCCTTTTCTAACCCTTTTCCAAGCAAAAACATTAGTTTAGGTGATCCATCAAAGGGAAGTCAGCCTTCTATAGAGGTTCAATGCCATCATAGGATACCCACAACATGGGGTTGTTCCCATATTATGTCTTAGTTAGAGTGAGCCTAAATAAATTTCTCCAATGGTGTAGATTAAGCCTAAAATATTAACTTATGTTGAACTAGAAGTTTAAGCATCGTATTTCTTCTTTGCTTCTAAATATTTATAGTGCTTATTATCTATGTCACATTGGGACCTAAAAATGTCCATGTTGAGAAATAAAGGTCTATGCACCCTATTAACTTATTCAAGGAGCCTTACATGTTCAATATTTGTATTTTTGAAATTAGTTCTATATATTTCAACCTTTGTGACCTTTTTACTATCAAAATTAAGCTTGGCTTCTATTTATTCTAATGTCTTTCTTTATATGTTCTATTTAAAGCCTATTTTAAGAACTGATCAAAATTAGCCTTAATGGTAAGCCTATCTATGGAATCTCTAGCCTATAAAAGATTGAGCTCATCTAAAATATAAAAAATAAGAGTTTCATGCTTTGAATACTTAGGTATTACTTCCTCAACTACATTGATCCACTCTCTAGCCTTTTGTCATGATGACTACCAAATTGAGTGTATTAGTAGCCTCCAATGGTGCCATGAGATTTAGGTGTGCATATGCTTTATGAGTTGTATAAACAATAAGAAATTTAAATTTTTTCTTGTCTAATTTAAAATAATTATATAATTTTGTAGTTTCTACTATGTGAGGTCCCAATTATACCGTTATTGCACTAATAGCTTCAAGAATATTGTACAACCTAGATGAAACATTATGGACATCTATCTTTATTTGTAATAGAACATGCATAGTTTTCTATTGTTCCATTTTTTATTCTAATTATTTCTCTATATCTCTTCTTTCAATCTCTGTCCCTTCATGTATTTACACTAAAACATCTTTAAGAGTTTCAAAATAGGATTTAAAATCCTCTCTTTATGGGGACTGCCCCATTTCTTGGATAAGGAAAATAATTATTATCTCTACTCCATTGTGACCCCTCTCTTGGTCTCATCTTCTAGTTTCCTCTTCTTAAACCTCTAAAAACTCCCTATATATTTTTTGAATATGAAAATTACAGTGGGAAATTATGTGATTACAATATTATGCCTCTTGTAAGCCTCTGACTACACATTTTTTCCCACTATGGGAGGACTAACTAGGTTGGATCTGTGGGTTGATTGTCTTGAATTATAGTCTCACCCAATAAATATCTTAATGTTTGTCTCAATTTTTATTCTAGTAAGGGATAAAGAAGTGAAGGCTAAGTATTTTAGACCAGTCCACTCCACCATATTAAGGTAGTGGGTAAACTTTATAAACTAGATTCTTCTTCTCAAACTTTTTTTTACCATAGTATCTTGAGAGGAACCAGGGGGAGGCACTAGTAAACAAATTTTAGTAGATGAAATATATAATTAAGGACTTGATACTACCCCATGGCATATTTGTTTCCTTTTTATTTATCTTTATAGGATATAGGATAGTAGTAGAAGGAATAATATTAGGAATAGTAGGGATGGATATAGAAGTTGTAATTAGGGGAAGACTAACTAGGGGAGTAGGAACAACAAGGGTAGAAGAATTATCCTCTACCTTTAGAACAAGTAGGATTGGTTGGGAAATTGGTTGTGTAGGAATGACCTCCACCTTAAGGACTAAGAGGCAAGGGGGACTAGTAGGATTGAGTGAAATAGACTCAAAAGTACTAATAGTTTGGGGAAAAACATTAGACATAATAAGAGTAATAGAAATTGAAGGGGCTACTTGCCCACCTGATGGCTATTAATGTAGTGCTTTCCAATTTGTGTCTTAGAGGCTCAAGATCTTGGATTTATAAAGTTATAATTACTCATTAGTGGACTCTCCTCCAATTACCTCTTGTGTGGTTATCTCTGCTAATGGTGATTCAATGACTCATCTGTATGGAGGGGGTTGAGCCTTCAGTTTTATCATATAGAAAATGGTTGTATTCCTATCTATGAAAGGAGCTTCTTGTGAGGTTGTGGTTGATGTGACCATAATAACAACCTCTGAGACTGATGTAACATTTGGATAGGTAGGACCCTCATAATATGAAGAGTCAAGATAAATAGGATTATCTTTTGCTTCCCTAAGTGAGGTATCAAGCACCCTTGGATCTTTATTTACTACTTTGAGTGTCACAAGGGGTATTTATGTGGGTTTTACTTGCTCCTTTGATGGATAATAGGGTGTATTAACCAAAAATATTGATGAATCCCATACTCTATCTGGTGGGAGTCTAGTATGTGCATCTATTATAGAAATAAAAGGCTACCCTTAAATAATTTTCAAGAGGTATTATTTCAAATTGATTGATTTTTCCCTTTCCTTTAATTGGTCATCATTATTATCATTGAGGAATAATAAATCATGGTCATAGGGTTCATGTTGATAGTTAATGCCAAGTCTATTGATATATTTCTACACTTGACCATGTGAATCTTAATCCCTATGTGGTAATGTGGCCAATGAATAATATTATTTATACCTAATTTCTTCATAGAAGTGATTTAGGTTTATGTAGCACATCCTCCCAATCATGAAGGGGAGACATGAATGTAACTTTTCTTTTTCTTATACATGTCTTCATCAATACCCAACATAATTGGTAGGTAATTTTTTGGTCCTCCAATTTGTTGGGGACATACTTTGGGAGGAATAGAGGTGATAACTTATGTATTATAGCCTTGATGACAATGTAATTTGGGTACAACCAATAGTATTCCCTAATCAACAGTGTATTTTTAATGTTTTTGGATATCCTAAGTAGGGAAAACTCAAAACCTAGGGTATAAATGATTTTCAAGGATGTCATCACTATATATAAATTATTGATTCATAGATTAACTTTATTTACTAGTTGTAGTACAATGAACTTATATTGAATTCACTAGATAGTTAAACTATGAGACTATTATAACAAAAATATAGAAATACTTCACACTTATGAATCACACATGAATCACACTTTATATAATCAAACTAATGATGAAATAAACTTACAAAACACACTTAACTAAGGAGGGTCAAGATCTTCACTACAACTCCTTTCGAGGGGGCCCTTCCTCATTCAGAATTGAGTTCCAATACTTCTCCAAGAGACTTACAAAATATTTTTATAGAATTTAACTTCTCATTACTCAAATATGTAGTAATTAAAGATTTATCCAAAAGATTATAATATTCAGAATGTAATGGCTTCTATAATTTCACTATTTTTTTTATCATCTATCCAACTCCTAATCTGATCTAGGTCCTACCATTAAACATAGAAGGTAGTTTATTAGCTTTTAACCAAAAACACTAAACTAGGAAAAAATACAAATACTTAAGAACTACCCTAGTCAACCTTCAGGTGGTTAGTTACTGAAGTTACTTATTTTAGGCATAAGTAGGTTAAGAACAATGTATATTGTTTTACTATTTTACTTCTTTTTGTCTCCTTCCCATTGTCCTTGCCTTTCTCATCTTTGGTAGCACATCCAAGTTTCCTTACATGTGGGGAGTTCATAAAATATCTATGGTCATTTTCAATCATTCATTTAGTCACCAAGATAGCTGGATGCATTCTTAAGATTTTATCACAATAATAGTTCTATTCTATGTAGTGGTTGTGGGTAACCTGTAGGTAAAAGCCTACAGTTGCTGTGAGCAATCTACAGTGGCTATAAGTAACCTATAGGTGGAAGCCTATAGTTGTTATGGGTACCCTATAGGTAGAATCCAATAGTGGTTATGGGAAACCTATAGGTGGAAGCCTATAGTTTCTAAAGATACTCTATAAGTGAAAGCTATTAGTGGTTATAAGTAACCTATGGGTGGAAGCCTACAGTTGTTGTGGGTAGCCTGTAAGTGTTGTACCCAAACAAGATTCTTGTAGCCTTATGTTATCCTTCAAATATTTGTTAAATAAAGTTACACAAGTATAATCTAATCAAATAAAAAATCATCATTAATGCATAACATATATATATATATATATATATCAATGCACACACAAATCATAAATTTATTCATTCATTTGTATGAGTTATAGATGGTTATGGGGATTATATATATATATCAATGCACACACACATCATAAATTTATTCATTCATTTGTATGAGTTATAGATGGTTATGGGGATTATATATATATATATATATATATATATATATATATATATATATATATATATATATATATCAATGCACACACAAATCATAAATTTATTCATTCATTTGTATGAGTTATAGATGGTTATGGGGATTTACATATAAAAATATATATACTAAGTATGGATGAGGCTATAAAATAGAGAAATTGGCCACCTCAGCACACCCCCCTACTTAACCTATTTCTCAACCTTGAGCAAGCCTTAACTGCATTTTGAAACAATAGAATTTTCTAAAATCTAGGGGCTCAGTGCAGCTTGACCCTTCAAAGATATATAAGCCTTTAGCATAATCAATGTTCTTTCATGTTTTTTCCTCTGCCTCTCTATCAACTTAGACCTTTCCCTCCTATTTAGGAATTGGGAACCAAACATTAGAGGTTAAAACATCAATCCCAACCATTTTACCCTTCTCCTCTAGAAAATCTCAATATACATGTATAATCTATGTATGGCCTCCCTAAGGTTTAAAAGGGAATAAGGTTCCTTTATTTTTAAAGAATAAGAGATATCTACCTATCTATGAGAACAAGAAACACAAATTTGCTTTCCATCTCCTTCCATAAGACTCAAATAATGATTCTAAAATTCTACGTGTTTCCTTATGACCCATGCATGTGGAGTACCTGATTTCATGAAGGAGATCCATTCTTCTATTATAGCATCTAGATTACTTGATTCACCCCTAATCATTAGGGTAGCTTATTTTTATTTTTCTTGATACTCCACCTATTTCCTTCTTCTTTTTTAATTAAGGACATGAAGAAAATGCATTAAACTAAACATCCCCCAAGTATATATTTGGATTCCAATCTACATCACTAGTACAACATATTGGTGTATGTAAAACTCACTTAACTATGCTTGGAGATTAGGGTCAACATGTCTATAAACTTCAAATTAAAATTTAGGGTCACAAACCATGTAGGACTGATCATTATAGATCCTATCATATCTAAATTTAAGATATCTCTCTTCAAAGTAGACAACACACACCCTAAAAGGTGATCTACACTCCATTAACATTTCAGTAATTTTATTAATCTTTTCCTTTAGATACTTGATCCTAGTTTCAACCATTTCCAGTCTTTCTTTTAAGTCATCTTGTTGTTCTATTGTTTCAAAATATACTTTAAATCTTTGTACCAACTCCTTATAGTATGTTTCATCATCAACAAATTTTTCCTTAAGAAAATTTAGGAGGTCATCAGTTTCTATAGGGATGGCAATTGAAAGATCCACATCAATAACTTCTACTATAGGTATTTTTGTAGTGGGTAATGGAGGAGAAAATATATTGTAGAAAGGTACCAAAGCCAGAGTATAATATTTTGTAGGTACTTTGGAGGGTATATTAATGCTATATATGGGAAAGGTAGATGAAGTTACTATAGGTTCCTCCAAGGAAGTTGCTATAGGTTCCTCTAATAACCTTTCTCTTTCCATAGATGGTTCTATAAATTTTGCTACCCCTACAAGTGTTTATAGTCCTATCTTACCTTTCAAATCTGTTATCTCATTCCTTAGCCTATATATTTATTTCATAGCTTATTCTAAGGTTTGGAACTCTTGGTCATGAGGAACTATCTCTTGTTCTGATTATTCTTCCATAGTATTTTCTTTAATCAATTCCTCTTTTACTGCAGGCTAATCTATCATTCTCAACTCTTCTTCTATGTACATAATGTGTCTGAGGAAATCCATGTCTTTCTTAGTGAATTTGGATGGCTTGAGTGACTTTACTTATTCTTCCTTGGTATATTTCTCTTTAGTAGACCATTCTACAATCTTGAACCCATCAAAGGTCTTTAGAATCCTCTACTCTTTCTTGTCCTTTTCATCCTCACTAATGTGTATGAGTGAGGAGGCTATAGTTGTCTTTTATTTTTTAATTCTTTGAGATATCTTAGGAGGAGGTTTCCTTCTTATTGATATATAGGGTTTCAATTCTTCAATTTTATTCTTCTTTTTAGGAGGGGTGGCTATTAGAACTTGTTCTTACTGTGCAACAGTTGATGGAAGAACTTTATCTTGCCCTAAATGAGCCATGGTATAAGAATCAATCTTTGGTGAGGAGATAGTTAGAATAGTGGGAGAAGGAATATTTAGTTTAGTTTGTGTGGGTGGAATTTTATCCTCTATGTCATTAAGAGGTAGGAGTAGTTTCTTTCTCATTCTTCTACCTGTAGCAATTTTAGATGGACCCTCAGTAGCTATAGGCTATCCAATATCACTAGTGATCGTAGTATCTTTTTGTTCAATCTATTAGGCTTTTTCGTTAGGAGATTACTCATTATTTACCTCTTATTACTAAGGTTCACCATTCCCTAGGGTTAGAAATTTTTCTCAATTGAGGTCAAGTCTAACAATGTTTATTCTATGTCTGATTTTCAACCATATTAGGCAATGATGAGACATGAATTTTTCAATCCCATTTTCATACTCTTTGGACATCCTTTTTAGAATGTTCCATAGGTGATTTGGAACATTAATGGTCCTATCATTCCTTAAGTGATTCAAAAAAATTTATTGAAGAGTACCTTCCTTCATAGGTCATATATCTAATGGTATATGAGGCTATTTCCCTCTAGGCTATAGGTAGGCTAAGTCTCTCCACACCACCTTTCTTTAGTACTAGCCTTTCATTTACCTAATAGAATTGTTGTCTAGCTTCTTAATTATTGGGTTTATCTTTTTAGTTCTCTTCTATACTTAGTAGCCCAGTTGCCTAGCTTACCAATTCTTTAGTGACTAGAAATGTGATGCCATGCATAGTAGCTTGCTCTCTTATAAAGGATGCTACAAATTTACTAAAAAAATGTTCTAATAAATGCTATAATTTTTCAAAATAAGTGGTCCATCCAACTTTGTTGAAGACAATTCAACTAGCTGGGTCTCCTTGAAGTTGCTTATGATCTATGGGTTCCCTTCTCAAAACTAACCCTCCCATTCTACTAAGTTTAGATTTTTGTCAATCCTTTCAATTAGTAATTAGCAACACACTATGTTTGGATTCTAAATTTTTGCTTCTAATAAAGCATGGTTTGTGGTTAAAAGTTGCAAGTTATGGCATGCTTCAGCTTTGCATGAATGGTTGTAATTATAAGGGAAAATAATAAAAGTGATTGTTTTCCCTATAGGTTAGTATGGCATAATTATGGTATCTAATCCCACACATATGGATCCATAGTGCATGGTATTATTGACCACAATAATCTCTCCCTTCCATGTGAGTTATCACTTGTTTCCAAGTGACATGGAATGAGTAGGATGGAAGAGAAAGAATGGGGTTATGATTAGGGATATAAGTGTGGGTTGAGACATCATCATGAGGGTTTAAGTATGAATTGAGAGGTATTAATGAATTATGTGTTAATTATTTAATATGATTTTTAATATAATACATGCTATAATAAAACAATAAATACTTTTCTATGATCAAAATATATGGCATACCTTTTTAACAATTTACCTAGGATTACAATGAGGATTTGCATGTGAGTGGTTGATGGAATGCAATGATTTTTATGGTAGTTATAACTAAACTAAAGTGGGCCCCTTTGAGTAATTATAAGATCATAAGATGTTAGCCTTCCATGGTGCCCTTAGCTCACCTATATGTAATCATGATAGCCTGCATGGAACTGGAACATGGGTCTTGTAGTTGGATGAGAGATCATTACCCTCCTACTACAAGGTGGTTACTATAGATCTTTGTTATCCAAGTCAGGGGTTTTATGAAAATGAAAGAGGGTAGTTGAGGGTTTTTTTGCTTTGTGATCTTCATCTACATGAGTCTGCTAATGATTTGTCTTATTGCTATCTTACTCCCTATGGATTCTATGCCTAGTGAAATTTTTCTTTAGCAAATAGTAGGGTGTTCAAAATTGGGACCTGTGATTAAAAAACCCTAAAATCTCACTATATTATAGAGTGAAATTATCTCCATAAAATGATTAAAAGTTAAAATTATTTCATTTGTGTCCCTACAACCATAAATTCTAATCTACAACATTCCAAATGGAGATTGTAAGTGTATGTTGTTGTTGTGACTCTTACCTTATTATTTAGGGGTAAGTCTGAGTAAGGTTTTGACTTTTCTATGCAAATCCTCCTTCACTCCTCTTCTAGCTTATCTAGTGTCTTCCATGTATTGATCAAAATCTCATAGCCAAGCTCATAGCTTAGAATTTATAAATAACTATCCTTCATGTGCTTAGAGAGGTGTTAGGGTGTACCTATAACAACTAGAGATGGTACCGATAACAACTCAAAAGTTGTGCCCAACTATGGGGAAGATGCCCACATCAACTATAGAAGAGCCTATAGAAATTTAAGGAATACATTTAGTGACAAAGGTTCCTATAGAAATGGTAATGGAGGTGCTTATGATAGCCACAAAATATCTTGTGAAAATTGGAGGAAGATGAATAGTTTTGCTTAGAATGATTGTTTATTTTTTATTTTTATTTTCACCCCTATATAGCTAGCAAGTTGGTTTTCTATTTAGGCCCATTTTATAGTTTTGGATATTCAACAAGATATTTTCTACCCAAAAACTACCAACAATGCTAAAAAAAAGTTATTATTATTATTTTTTGAATCTAACTGTTACCTACAATATAATGTTTATTCTGGGTCCTTGCCAAGTCAACAGTGAGGGTGACTAGTCAAGGACCAAGTGAAGGTCTTAGTATTCATGTCAGAGGAGGGATAGGATGTCTTCCTCTCCTTCTTCATCTATGTGTTATTTGGTTATATCTTTATTTAGGGAGACATCATGCTGATCTAGCACATCATTATATCCATTTTGTAATTATGTGTGTATGTACTTAGTAAACTCCTCCTGAGTGATTGGATTTTTATACAGCTTTAGTCTATGGCCATTGAATAGTAGATGGAATCTTATCAAATAAATGGTTTGGAATTATAATAATCC
The DNA here is from genome assembly GCA_037957365.1 of Torreya grandis. Lineage (NCBI taxonomy): Eukaryota > Viridiplantae > Streptophyta > Pinopsida > Cupressales > Taxaceae > Torreya > Torreya grandis. The sequence goes on from JARHVA010000556.1 coordinate 1,452,588, forward strand.
ATTTTCATAAACATGCTCAATCTCAAATAGACCAAGCCATCTAGTTTGGAGTTTTCCCTTGTGATCCTTGTATTTTGAATAAAAAATAATGGCCCAATCTCTTGCATTAAATTACTTGGTCTTAATGTACCTATCATGCCATCTAATCCACTAGTGTTGTATAAGTTCTATGTTATATAATTCTTACTATCTATATTCATCTAAGACATTTAGTTGCATAAGCCTTTTTTTGTGCTTTAGATATATCTATCTCAAGTGCTAGTGTTATCTGCAAGGTCTTATGCTCAAATTCAATTGGAAAGACAAGTTTCTTCCCATAGAATAACTCATATGGGGTGAAGCCTGTATTAGTCTTCCATGTGATTTTGTAAGCCCAAATATCTTTATGAAGTCTAGCCTACTAATCCTTATGAGACATACTAATAGTATTGGTAAAAATATTTTCTAACTCCCTGTTGGTGATTTCCACCTAGCTATTGGATTGTGGATGAAATGGAGTTGATTTATTATGCCTAATATCATATTTTTGGACCAAAGAAATAATTAAAGCAGTAGTGAATTAGGGTCCTTGATCAATGACTATTTCTTGTGGCACACCATATCTTGTGAATATTTATTCATAGAGGAAAGCTACCACCTTCTCATCCCTGGCATGTGTAAGAGCCTTTACTTACACCCATTTAGTGACATAGTAAATACATTCAAGGATGTAGTATTTGTTGTTAGATTTTAGATTAAAATGTATTACAAAGTCTAGGACCCATTTTTAAAATGGTTCAATCACCATTTGAGGCTACAAAGGCATCTCATCTAAACGTGTAGGTCTCCCCATATGCTAACATCTATCACAATGAGTAGTATACTCTATTATATCTTTATGTAGTGAGGGCCAATAATATATTATATTCAATATTTTTACTATAGTACACTTGGCTATAAAGTTCCCTTCACAAGGTTTATCATGGTAGGCTTTGAGGATATTTGAAACTTCATCTTCTCTAAGAATATTCTAATGATGGAGTTAGTCCTAGTATAGAAAATAAATCTAAATATCCATGAATACCTACCACTTTTTTTAATCAAATCTATTTTATATTTAGGGAGGAATTATTGTGGAAGTAACCTTATGGCAAGGTAGTTAGCAATATCAACATACCAAGGTGTGGTAAGGGTGAGGGAGAATATGTACTCATCTAGAAATGAGTCATCCACTATGGTATATTATTTAGGGAATCATAGGCATGATGAAAATCTAGCCACGACATTGTCCTTACCATGCTTATCTACAATGGTTAGATAATATTCTTATAATAAGTGCAACCATCTTATCACTCTACTTGGGATAGTTGGTTTTCTCATAAGGTACCAAATGGCTATATGGTTTGTATGAACAAATATTTGATACCCTATGATGTAGTGATGAAACTTATTGATCGCATAGACTATTGCCAAAAACTCTTTCAGTAACTATGTAATTTAATTCTACTCTCTGTAGGTTATTGCTTACAAAATATGTAGCATAATTTAGTGATTCCTATTTTTGACCTAGCATAGCTCCTATGGTAGTATCTAAATCATCTATGTGAATATAGAAGGGAAGCTTCTAATTAGGACCACACAAAATAGGGGTGATGGTCAATAATTCCTTCAATTGTTTAAAGGTTGTATCACAGGCAAGATTTTAGATGAATTCAACATCTTTAGTCAGGAGAGTGAACAATGGTGTTATTACTTTGCTAAAATTATGGATAAATATCCTATAGTAACCAAAATGTCCTAAAAAACTCCTGACATCTTTTTATTTTTGAGGAACAAGTTGGTTTTTTATGATGCTGATTTTTACAGAGTCAACATAATTCCTTTAGGAGATACATGGTGACCTAAGACAATGATTTATATCATAATCATGTAGCATTCCTTATGAATTAAATACAAATGGTGATCCTAATATCATTACAACACTTTATCCACGTTATTTAGACACTCATCAAATGTTTCTCCATAAACAGTGAAGTCATCCATATAGATTTCTACACATTCATTGGCCATATCTATAAAGATACTCAAGACAACCCTCTAAAATATTGTAGGAGCATTACACAACCCAAAAGGTAATAAAACATAAGCATAATTACCCTAGAGAAAATTAAAGGTGGTCTTCTCTTGGTCCTTAAGATCAATCCTAATCTGGTTGTAACCACTGAAGCCATCTAGAAAGAAAATATTTCTTCCTTGCTTGTGTGTCCAACACCTGATCAATGAAAGGTAGAGAAAAGTGATCCTTTCTAGTTATTGTATTAAGTTCCCTATAATATATTCATACAAACCATTCTCCATTTTTCTTTGGTACAATTATCAATGGTGAAACCCATTCACTGTCTAAGATGGGATATATAAATCTAGTGGCTAGGAATTTCTACAATTTCACTTTGACTATTTCTCTAAGAGATAGATTCATCTTATGTTATGGTTGTCTGAGTGGTTGGCACTCTTCTTTGATATATATATATATATATATATATATATATATATATATGATGTTTGAATATTTATGGGCTGATTCTTTGCATACCTCATAATCTCACGTAAAAGCACATTGGTTTGCATGCAACATGCTGACTAGGTGCTTTTCATCATTTTAGTCTAACTTGCTATTAATTAGCAATGTTTTTCTTAGAGAGATTTCAATTTTCCATGAGAGAGATTTCATCATTTCTATATTTCTAATGGATCTATTTTGGCTGTAGTTATGAGGTAGTAGTTGGTGAAATATTTTTTGTATAGATGTATCAAAATTATCATCTTCGTATAGGATAGAAAATGGGCACTCAACACATTGCAGGTGGTTGAGATTTACAGAATGAGTTTGGTAGTTATTCTAGAGAAAATTAGAGAGAATCATATCTTCTTCATAATCAGCTAAGGTGCATGCATAGTCTATGGTGAATACATGAATCTAGGGAGGTTATTCTGCCTCATCTTCTTTAGCCCATAATGTATGCTTTGGTGCCAAGGCTGGCTATGTTGGGGGATAGAGGACTAACTTCATAGTGTGGTCTCTATTAGAAATCAACATGTCACCTGATCTGTAGCTAATGAAGGCATTAGCTATGGAAATCCAAGGTCATTTTAAGATAAGAGGATATCCACCTAAATTAGACTTTGGTTATAGCATAATGAAATTTATAAGATATTCCCAAGAATCTATAGTAATGACAAGATCTTCAATGACTCCTTTTGGTTTGAATGTAGACCTATCAACCATTTTTAGTATTATAGATGTAGGATGAATATTATTCAAATATAATTTGTTCTTGGTTTCAATTGTCATTACATTTATTTCAGCCCCTAGGTCTATTAATTTATTGGATAGTTGTTGATCAAGGATCTAGACTGTTACTATTGGGCATCATAAATCTGAATATTTATTTGGTAGGGTATTTCCTTGTATAATGTCTACCAGTTGGCCAATCACATGCATTGTATTGGGTTCCTTATTCTTCCTTCTATGTTTACATAGACATAAGTCTCTAACAATTTTGGAATATATGGACACATTCTTAATGGCCTAGAAAGAGAGGAATTTTAACATAGAGATTCTTGAGTTGTCCTATGAAATCAAATTTAGGATCAATTGCATGACACAAAAGGCTAAGATGTTCTGGAAATGGTAGGGTTAATTCATCAACAAATTTATTTATTGGTTCAAAGAGTTCTTATGGTGGTGAAAGTGGGTTAGCATGATTTTCTAGAGTTTTTTGATCTGGCTTCATTATTATGGGTGGTGATGAGGATGGTATAAATTTTCCTAAACATAGGTGAACCTCACTAATGTTCATCGTATATGCTAGGTACTAGATAGGTTTAGTATTGAATTTTGATTGTACCAACTTATTTGCAAGATTCTATATGGATTATGTAAGGCACTGATTAGGCTTGGGTGTAGCTTTTGCATTGGGCATAAGAGTAGAAGGTTATTTTTATTGTGGAGGGAATCCTCCTTGATAGTTTCACTAGGACTGATTGTGTCTCCAGAGCTACTACCACTGGTTTGTAAAGGGTGAGCCTTGGGGTGGTTTCTAAGCTTGTATCCAAGGTGAGGATACATTTTATGGAGGATTTTAGGAGGTGGTGGGGTAGCTTTTCTAAGGTGGCTATCAATTGGAATTAGGAAGTGGGACATTCATCCAAAGACTAGTCTAATTGATATTAGTATTTAAAAATTGTGAATTAAAGGTAGTAAAATTTGAAAAAGGTGGATTTTATCCCATACCTAGACAATATGGTCATTGAATCCATGGATTTATTTATGTAACATAGAAAACCTAGTTTGCATCTCCTCTTACAATGTGTATCTCTACTATTTTTGGTTCTTTCGCTATGATGTTATCTACTTTAGCCTAAACCTGATGACATCTAAAATCTATTTTCTTCTTCTTATAATCTAGATAATATATTGTCAAAACTTGATCCAAGGATACTTGATTTTGCCTTGAGTGTAGGCTATCCCATTGGGTAGCCAAGTGACTAATGATATCCTATTTCATGTCTTGTAATAGGTTACTAGCTTCAAATTTTGATAGGCCACTTGCAGCTGCTAGTGGAATCTTGCAATCCCTAACTTTGTTTATGGTATACCTAAAATAATTCTTGATTAAATCTTTACTGTCTACAAATGATAGATGAGAGATATCTCCCCCACTCATTAGGTCCAAGGCTTCTATACAATATTCTTAGACTCCTTTTAGGAAGATGAATTTTATAGGTTCTTCTCCTAGTGCACTTTGCCTGAATTTCTATACACTGAACATGAATTGTTTAACATAGTCTTCCAAATATTCATCCCTTTCTTGAGTCATCCTGAAGATGTCATTTATTATATAATTTATTCCTCAGCCATACTCTTGATACTTAGACAAAAAAATATTTTTCATGTCCTCCCAGGTGTGGACTGAATTACTGCCTAGTCTCATGAACCAATGAAGTGCTGAGTCTTTGAGGGTGACTGGAAAAAGTTTCCATTTTTGTGCATCCATACTATAGTCATAACTTCTATAGAGGATATAAAATTCAAAAAAAAAGGTGTTTGGGTCTTCTAATAATTTACCTATAAAGTAACTGTGTTATACCTATTTCATTTGGAATTGGAAATTTAAAAGTAACTGTGTTTGGAGTCATATTGTCATCTATGAACTCTCCTTTGTTCATGATGGATTTTTTTTTGATATGGATATCGAAGTTACTCAAGATCACATCTTCAAAGTCAATACTATTCCTTTCATTAGCATGATAGTAAACATTTATCTATTGATCCATAGTCTTTCTACCATATCAGAAATATAAAGATTCTCTTGAGATTTTTTTGATTTATTCAAAAAAGCCTTGTTGGAATGCTATTCTGATGTTCCTTTTTGGAGTGTTTAGTTCATTCAATTCTTCTCCTTCATTTCTATTTACTAACTTAGCTATTGATTCCTCCACTTTTGTTTCCTTTTTCAAAGCCAATAATATTTATTCTACAAGATGCTTCCTTTAGTTTGTAGTGTTTCATTCTTCAAGATCCCTCCATCTTATGGTATATTTTTTTAACAAGATTCTTAGTCGTTGTAGGTATTTGTGGTTCTTTCCTAGTAGAAACTTGTGGCTTGTTTGGTAAGAATCTCCCTCTAGAATCTCTTTCTCTCTACATAAATGTTGTACCACACCTTTCAGTTGTTATGTCCCTTCTTGCACAGGATTAGTGTCTTTTTTTTGTTTTTCATGTGTTCTAAAAGGGTTGTTTTTGAATAAGCAAAAGTAAAATAAAGGAGTGTGGAAATCAAAATGATTAGAATTTGAATTTTACTTCTATAAATCAATAAATTTATCTAATAAAAATGGCAAAATTAATCTAAAAAATAGAAAATTAAAGCAAGAAAATTACTGTAAACAATAGGAAATGAAAGTAAGAAAATTGCCTTAGAAAACAAGAATTGAAACTAGGTAAATTAAAGTCACACTTTTTGGAAAATAAACCATTATTGTAGGAAAGTAAATTCTAAAATTCCATGAACTAAGTAAATTACAAGATTGCAAAGAGGCATTCAAGGTCGTGCACCATCAACATCTAGAAACTTAGACATCTTGCATGAGACACTGTAGTGCCCTCACTTGACTTACCCAACTAGGTAGGAAAGTGTATTAATCAATATTGAAAAGAAATATTCGATTTTGAAAAAAAATAATTGACACCCTCCCTGACAACAATACCAAAATGTTTTGTAGAATTATTATTTAGTTAATACCAAATTCTTGAATCTGATTAACATTAATTGTCAACCTAGGGTATGTATGCTTTTCAAGGATGTCAACACTATATAGACATTATTGATTCATATATTAACTTGATTTACTAGTTGTAGTATAATTAATTTATGCTAAATTCACTAGATAGTTGTACTATAAAACTATTATAACAAAAATACAAAAATACTTCACACTTATGAATCACACATGTATCAAATTTTATATAATCAAACTAATAATGAAATCAAATTACACAACACACTTAGCTAAGGAGGGTTAGGATAATCACCACAACTCCTTCTGAGGGGGCCTTTTCTCATTCAATACTAAATTTAAATCCTTCTCCAAGAGACTTGAAAAATCTTCTAATAGAATTAACCTTCTCATTACTCATATATGTAGTAATTAAAGATTGCTATAAAAAATCACAATATTAAAAATGTAATGGCTTCTATAATTCTACTATTCTATCATCATCTATCCAACTCCTCATCTGATCTAGGTTATACCATTAAATATAGAAAGAAGTTTATTAGATTTTAACCAAAAACATTAAACTAGGGAAAAATACAAATACTTAGGAATTACCCTAGTCAACCTTCAAGTGGTTAGTAACTGAACTTACTTGTTTTAGGCCTGACTGGGTTAAGGATAATGCATATTGTTTTATTGTTTTACTTTTTTTTATCTCCTTCCCATTGTCCTTGTCTTTCTCATCTTTGGAATCACATCTAAGTTTTCTTACATGTGGGGATTTAGTATAACAGCTATGGTCCTTTTCAATCATTGATTCATTTTTTAAGAGAACTAGATGTGTCTTTAAGATCTGATTACAATAATAGTTATGTTTTGTGTAGTGGCTACAAACAACCTATAGGTGAAATCCTACAAATGCTATGAGTAATCTGTATTGGCTATGGGTAACCTATAGGTAGAAGCCTATAGTTACTACAGGCACCCTATAGGTGAAAAACAATAGTGGCTATGGGAAACTTCTAGCTGAAATCCTATAGTTATTGTGGGCAACCTGTGCGTGGAAGCTAGTAATGGCTATGAGTAACCTATAGGTGGAACTTACAGTTGTTGTAAGCAACCTATAAGTGTTGTGCCCAAATAAGATTCTTTTAGCCTTACATTACGCTTAAAATTTTATTAAATAAAGTTACAAAAATATAATCTAATTAAATAAAAAGCATCATTAATCCATAATATATATATATATATATATATATATATATATATATATATATATATTAATGCACACACAAAATCATAAATTCATTCATTCATTTGTATGAATCATGGATGATTATGGGGATTTACATAGAAAAAGATATATACTAGGTATGGATGAGGTTATAAAATAGAATAATTGGTGGCCTCATCACACATCAAGGAGGTAGGACATCATGTAGACATAACCTCCCTGAGGTCTCTTGACCTTGCGCAATATTTGTTCCCACACCCTTACTCTGATTACTTCACTTAGAGTGAATGTCAACTCTAAGGTCATTAGTAAATTTAGTTATGAAAACCACTCAAGGTGGAGTAATTTGATGCTTAGATAAATAAGTAATGTATTGAAAAGGGCTATCCCAATGTAGATTCTCATCCTAAACTTAGTCACTAGCATTTGTTGTTTGTCCTTCAAGTTTATAATTTCCCTAGGGAGCATCCAATTACTATTTGTCTTCTCAATTGACATTTATTTCTTCTTTGATACTACCCTATACAAATATTAAGTAGAATATGTAATAGGGATGGAGAGGCACCTTTTAAATTCATCACCCAAGTTGCATGTAATGAATTTTTTGTGCTCCAAATGGTGTAGGAATGTTCTTGCAATTATTTTCCTAGTGAAGAATAAATATCATAGGAGGTCAATGGAAGGAACAACCTTTGGCTTTAATGATATGAAGTTTAGACCTTGAAACTTAAATGGGATGAGGTATGTAGCTAATTATCATTGAGATAGAGTCAAATTTTCTTCTTATGTATGCATGTCAACCTGGTGTATCACTTTCCATAGTGCTGAGTAGTTGCTATAATCATTGTTGAATACTGTAGGTTCAAAGAACATATACTTATATTAAGTTAAATATTTTATATAAAATATTAATGGTGCAAGAGTTACTCAAAATGATCTGGCTGAGGATGCCATTGTTATTTGACTCTATTGATACTAGTTTAGTTTATAAGTTAACAACTTGGTTTTCTAAAGTATACTATTATGATGAAAACATTAGTATCTAGGGATTGATCTCAAGGGAAAAATTAAGTTTGCATGTTAGCTTGATATAAATGGGCATGTCATTATTAGAAATTATTTGATATAACTTTGGAATTCATTCCTAGTTTGTGTGCCATTAATGTCTAATGTCTATAAATTTGATTTATTTGTTTAATTAAAACTTTACCACTTTATTTCATGGGTATGCCATGTAAGAAATATTAATGCTTAGTAGGAGTGCCACATTATTACCTTTTACCAAGTGTCATTTTGTCACTTCTTTTTCTTTGGTTTACCATGCCATGGGGGATCAATAGTTAGGAGTTGGGATATAATAGTGTTTTTGAGGTGGATGAGTTTCCTAAACAAAAGATCTGAATCACTTTTGTTTAAGATTATAATGAGTCAGAGAAGAGCCCCAAATAATTTCATTAAAGATTGAAATGAGTTATATAAAATCCAAAAATAATTTTGATAAAGATCTTAGTGAGCTGAACACTTTTGTTGAAGACTTAAATGTCAACTATTCCTACTAAACATTTTCACTGAATAAAATTATTAAAGACTGAAATGAGTAAGAGAAACTCATTGAATGAATGTCCTGAAAACTTATGTCAAAGATGAATTTAGTGTTAAGTAATTTATCCAAAAGTTATTTCTCAACATATCCTCTAAAGACCTAGACAAACCAAAGTGTAAAACTTCTAAAAATCTAGTTTTTGAAGAATAGGTCTTGAAGAGTAAATAATGAAGTCTTCAATACAAAGTGATTAAAGTTTTAGAGGTCCTGTAAATAAGAATTTTGAATAGATGTCCCAAATATTTTTCTAAAAAACTCTAAAAAGTAAATTCTTGTAGAGGTCCATATAAATCTGAAGTGTTGAAAACTACCAAAGGTAGGATTTCAAATAAAAGTTCTGAAGACCATAACCTATTAAACATAGTTTTGAACAAGTTTTCCAAATAAATTCACTAAACAATTTCAATAAAGACCAATGAGTTGATCCTCGATACTTACACAACTTTAGAATAGCATCAGTAGGGTAGTCCAAAAGTAAAGCATGTTCATAGGTCTTCCAAATAATGAAGTTAGTGTAATACATAAAGTTTTTCCCCTTAAAATATTTTCAAGGTAGGGCTAGACTATTTTTTAAAGATAGTGGGTTCCTATTCTTAAAAAAATGAGGGTATGTTAGATAAAATAAATGGTGACTCATAGGGGAAATACTCCTGAGTATTTGAAAACCCAAAACCTTTGGTTAACAACTTTTAAATCAAATATGAACCATTCCACAGAGATTAATCAAACTAGATGTACAAGAGAGACTCCTAAAAACCACATGCAACATACTTGCCTTTCCCTTTACACTAGATATATGTGTGAGGAAGTGTTTTCCTTTTATTCTTGTTATGAGGACCTTAATAAAGAGTTAGGATAAATTTAGGTTTCATTTTGGTTTCAAGGAAAAAATATTTGAAATTTGTAGAAGCTTTAGCATTGCTCTACTTTCAGATAGGCATCCATAACCCTGACAAAGGTACCATGGGTTCTTTCTCCTTCCTCCCCCTATATTCTTACATGATACATGGTACATTGACCTTATTCTATTATTTGAGATTTTGATCATCTTTGGATTTTTATATGAGTTTTTTGGATCACTCTTTTAAGGATGCATTGATCCTTATATATATATATATATATATATATATATATATATATATATATATATATATATATATATATATTGCTAGAAGAGGGAAAAAAAGAACCATATTGAGCTGGTATCTATGAAAGCATAAATTTACTAGATTGTTCTTACTAGATATAGCCATATCATAGGTTATTTACTCAAATAAATAATAATATTATAAGTGTATTTGATCTAGAAAAAGTGAAAATTTTTCTAAAATTTGTATGTAGTAATGAGAGAAGGCTTTATATGTAGATTGAATTATTCAATGATAACTTGATCATGATTAATTTTCCTATTAAATACTTGAATTATGAAAATCTAAAATGTAAGGGTGTAAAATCCTACAAGGAAAAAAATTGGTGTACCTTATGTTGGTGTGTTTCCCCATGTTATATAAATTCCTAATAGGTTGGATACTTGTTTCGATAATACTAGGGGAAGTCAATCAAATTTCCACAAGATAAAGAAAAATGTCTAATCTATAAAGTAGGAAGCTAAACTAAAAATAAAATTCTAAAAGCAAAGAGTGCTAACCTAAGAAGTGGGGAAACTACTCTATGAAAGCAATAAAACTATTCTAATAAAATAAAAAATATACTCTAATCCTACTCTTACCCCAAATTTTTTTGTTACTCAAGGACATCCCCAGATGGTATAATGATGAAGTAATGCTTCAAAAACTATCTATTGATTGGATATGTTATCTCATTGCTTTGGAGGTCCCTCAAATGGAAAGCATTGTTACCCAAGATCTCTAAAATATGATAAGGTATGATCCACAATGGGGTAAAATTATCATGATGTCATTTATTTTCATGGACTTTATCCCATAGAAGCACTAGGTCAGATATTTTGAATGATTTAAATTTTTCTCTTTTGTCAAATCATCTTTTCAATATATCCTAATGTTTATTGAAATTATATAAGGCTTTAGTCCTCGAGTCTTCCATTTCTATTATGTCTAATAACTGAGACTCCATCTTATCTCTTGGTTCTATTTACCCCTTCATAAGATAATATGTTTGAAATTTATTCATAATTAAGAAAATAGGTTATATTCTATATACCAATAAGTAAGGTGAAGCCTTGAGTGCCTACTTGTATCTTATTCAATCATCCTATAATGCATACTTTAGTAAATTGTGCCAATCCCTAGGTTTTTATGCTACACATAAATTAGGTTCTTGTTTATTGATTCATCCGATCCATTTCCTTGTGAGTAATGGTTGGATGATGACCTGATGGTGATTTGATTATTGTGGGCCCATTCTATAAATTCAATTGATTAGAATGCTATCCCATTGTCACCAAATAAAGAGATGGGAGAACTTAATTTGATTGTGATATTTTACTATAAAAAGTTGATTAAATCTTGTGTTGTTGAATGATTTGTATCTAAATATTTGGTCTAACATGGGAAATAATATGTAACAATGAGTAAAAATTTATGTCCAATTGAAGAATTAAGATTAATGACCCCAATGAAGTCCAAGACCCATTAAGTGAATGGTATTATTTTGATTGCATGTTGTAGAGGAATTACCATGTGTACTTATCTTTTTGCCATGACTTAAATTTATGGCATTCTCTAATGTGAACATGTGCATCCTTTAAGATTATTATCTAGTAATAACCCATTCTGAGGATTTTATGGGTTGTGATGTTTTTGGAGGGATGACCACTGGCTATCTTCTAGTAAAATTTTTCTAAAATTTATTGAGCTTCTTCTTGTGGTATGCATCTTAGGTAGATGATTTCAGAATTAATCTTATATAATATACCTTTTTTTTCATGTAATGAGTCAATTTGAGTCTCAAATCTCTCCTTTATTCTCTTTTGATCTACTTGGAGTAGATACCTATGAAAAAGTATTGAATAATATAAATATATCAGTCTCCTTTAGATACTTGGTTTTCACAAACCTATTCAACGGTGATGTGTGGGTTAGGATCAGTCATGAGATGAATGATTCCCTAACCTATAATGATCTTAGCAAGATTTATTTTTATATCAAACTCCTACATTTTCTCCATCCATTTCCTCTATGTTCTCCTAATTCATTTTGCACCAAAGTGAGATTAACAAAAAGATCTGATATAATGGTAATGATCTTGTTCCTCAATATGTAATTATTATAGCCTTAATCTTCACCCTTGGAGAGGGTTATTTAGGACCTTTCCAATTGAGCTACACTATTTGGATAACCCCAATCTATGGGTCACCTATGGTGGGGTTGAACCTCTAGAGAAGGCTAGATTCCTCTTGATGGATCACCTATGCTAATGTTTACACTGGGAAAAGGGTTAGAGAAGGGCAAAGGGATCCTAATAAAATGAAAAGGGTGATTCATAAAATAAAATGAGAACTCACACAATCATGAAACATACAATGAAGAAGAATAAGATAGCACTAGTTCACACAATCTCAAAAATCTAGCTAGTTGCATAAGTATTTTGTACACTAGGTTCATGAAGCAATGAATGAAACTAGGAGGAATTATAAAACTCACATAAAGCATTCATTAATGGTAGAAAGAACACAAATTTAGATTTGAAATCAAATATAAAATGCCCTAAAATGGTCAAGAAAGAAGGACAATGGGCATAGAAGATTCTCCTTCACAAAGCCATCATGCACAAGCTTACTAAACATAGTTCAAAAGAAAGAGATATGTAAAATAAATATTATTAGCTTTAAGAGGTCTTTCATAAATTTTTTTATAAGGTCTATCCTTATCAAAATGAGAGCCTTTGTTCCTATAGAATTGAGATAAAATATTTTCTTCTAAAAATTGAGAAAGAGTTACCTAATGGGAAAGAATGGGATATATAAGAGAAAAGGAGGGAGAAAAGAAGGGGAGCATGAGTACATAAAAAATTTAATGAAATACCACCACATTTATTTAACTCTAAATCATGTTTTATCCAATAAATACTAATCCTTCATCAACAAGCTAACCTTCACCTACCCCAAAATTGTTAAGTTCTTCTCATTAGTTCAGAAATGCACTAGAAGACAAGGGTCTATTTTGTAGATGATGAGTCATGATCCTTGGTAGGAGGGAAGATAATAAAGATTATAAACATGATTAAGTGCTCCAATGTGCTACTCCAATCCATATATCTCTTTTTTATGATCTTCCATGCCATCTCCACTTGCTTCATTATGAGGGTAAGGTCCTTATATCTATGTACTTGATATAGCCATGCCCAAGTCTGATCTTAATGACTATTTGTCACAGCTGGGATCATATTGAAAGATGAGACACCTCTTTATAACCATTAATATTTATCCCTACTAAATATCTAATCATAGGTCTACTATAGATGAAAACTAATCTCCTTTATTGGTTTTTTTATAGTCTTTAATATAAAAAAATGAAGCTCACTATATGGTCTAGTCTCATTTTGACAACAAGTTATCAAAATTTAATATATATTAGGTATAAAGACCTATTTTATCTCCATATATCTCTAATGGTGCCTTGGATCCTAAAATATTTGTTTTGTTTCAAACTAGGTCATGTTCAGACTTGGATCCTTTGTATTTACTTTGTTTATGTTGAAAGCCCTTTGTTTATTGGTTTTTGATTGTCAACTTAGACCTCTCATCTTATGCAAAATTTTCTTCTCCTTATTGGTCCCCAAGATACACTGAATCCTTGACTTTAACTCACACCATTAGATCTATATGTAAGAATGAATTTGAGCCTTTGATTTAGATCCTTTGACTCTTTAACTTTAACTCACACCTTTAGACCTAGGTATATGAATGAATATGAGCCCTTGATATTTATGGGACCCATTGAACTTAAATGACTAATTCATCCAAAATTTATGTTTGCATGCCCATATTTGACATTTGTGTGAATGTCATTGATGTCTACATGAATGCCTTAGGATTTTAAACCCCAATGATTATTTGTTATGGCTTAAATTTTATGTCTTAATTCCCATCATTTGATGTCTATGTGAATGTTTTTGATGTTTGCATGAATGTATAAGGATTTTTATATTCAAATAGTTATTTAATAGGGGTCAAATTTGATGTTCATGTACACATCCCTTTCTTCAAGTTAATCTTTGAAGTCGTAGATCTTGAGATAGAAATCTCATCAAGACATGAATTTTGTAAAGTAATATTTTGGCATAGATAAAATTGATTCCATGTGATCCTTCACACCCTGTGAGGCTTTTTGAACATACTTATAAAATACAAAAGTAAGTTAACACATCCATTTATACATGGTGTCCTAATGATGGTCTAGTTTATTTAGAATTGTGTTATCAGCTTTTGCTTGATCCTTTAAATCTATTATAATTTTTTGAGGCCCATGCAAACTAATTCCATGATTATTACTACTCAGACACCTTGAAACCTGCTTGTATCCTTCTCTTTATAATTCTATACCCATTTATCAAAGATCAATTAGATTAAACTCTAAACAAACTTAAAGTGTTTCAAAATATTTTCAAGTAATGTGGTATTATTCTCCATCATGGATCCTTCATTATATAATAAATTTTCTTGACCAATACTTTGTTTTAATCCTCACACTAGGGACCCCTGTAGGAAAAGTTTTGTATGTAAGCCAAAAATTGTCCAACATTTTTAATGACATCTTGGGGTTGCATGCCTACTATGCAAGAGACTAGTAGCCTTGAACTAATCCATTGGGTGCATGGATTCACATTCTTTCCTCTTAACTAATGTGAGACTAATAGAAGGCTAACCCTTCCTAAAACCTCCTCTTGGAGTAAAAATAGGAAAAAAGAGAAAAACACCAACAAATATACCTAAGACACTTATTGAAAGGGTAAAAACATAGTTGAAAGGAAATATACTCAGGGTACTTAGAGACAAACATATAAAACTATTCTAATATGCTACAATATTATATAATAGATGCAAACTTTTCAAATAACAAGGCTTTAAATGAATGCCATTGATTAGAATAAGCAATACCTCTCCATTTAGTTGGGCAAGCTAAAAATCATTATGATATTTGTATCCATGGATCAAATAAAGACCACTCCACAAGCTATCAAACTTGATGTGGTTGTCTGACTTGGCCTTATTTGAGTCCCATTTGAGGACAAAGTTCCCTTCCTTGAAATACCTTGCCATGGCTCTCTTGTCAAAGGCTCTTTTGACTTGAACTTGATGTGACTCCAATGTATTCATTGTAAGGTCATTATTTTCTTCAAGCTCCATGATCTATACC
The DNA here is from genome assembly GCA_037957365.1 of Torreya grandis. Lineage (NCBI taxonomy): Eukaryota > Viridiplantae > Streptophyta > Pinopsida > Cupressales > Taxaceae > Torreya > Torreya grandis. Next base: position 1,468,021 of record JARHVA010000556.1, read on the forward strand.
ATCCTTATGCTCATAGGCTCACTCTCCATCATTTCAAGGTGATGGGCTAACTCTAATGTATGCAATTCAAGAGAAACATGCAATTTGGCTTCCCTTCCATATACAATGGCATATGGATAATTTACAGTGGTAGTTTTGGGAGTCATTATGTCATCCCCTATGGTTGTCCTTAGACTTGTATGCCACACTCTTTGATTCTCTTCCATTGTCTTCTTGATAATCCTTATCAAGTTCTTGTTGGTGGGCTCTACTAGTCCATTGCCTTGGGGGTAGTAGTTGGAGGATGTGCTAAGGTAGATGTCCAAAATAAGTTCCCATTCATTTGTATTCATTATGATAAATGCTAATCAATTATCTAAGATTATAGTAGCTGGGACCCCAAACCTAGTCACTATATTATCATAAAAGTCCAATACTACTATTTCATTGGCTTATTTCAAAGCAATTGCTTCTACCCACCTGGTGAAGTAATAATTTTTAGTGAACACCCACTAATGTCTTACACTTTAAGGTGGATTGATAACCCCTATGAAGTCTATCCTCCATTTCATGAAGGGTTAATCCATCTATATTGGGTTGAGTGGAAAAATTGCTAATCTCTATTTTCCTTCAAATAAAGCACACTTTTGACACTTTTTGACCCATACATAGGCATCTTTGAAAAGGATAGGCAAATAATAGACAACTCTCATTACCTTTTCTACTATTCTTCTTGGGGAAAAATGGATTCCTACATATCCATCATGAAATTGCTCTAATAGATTTATCACCTGATTGTCTTTAATGCACCTACGAAGTAGCCCATTGAGGTCTCTTCTGAAAAGAACACCATAAACTAATACATAAGGTATGGAATTAAGCCTAAAATTCCTTAATTTTTCTCTATTCAAACCTTGAGGGTATTCCCTATTATCAAGAAATGGGTCATATCCTAGATCTAACTATTTTAGGGTGCAGGTACATTTGATTATGAGTTATATTGTGTTACCAAAACAACCTTTTTATCTTCTTGAAGGTCATCCACCATATTCTCACATAAGCCTTTGACTCTTACCAACTTGGTGACTTTGATTTCCACATTATATTCCATGACCTTGGTAATCTAGCCTGCTCTTTTCTCATTCAAATCCTTATTGAGGAGAAATTCCCTCACTCCAAGATGACACACCATAAGATAAACCTTGATGTTGGAGAGCATTGGTATAAACTTATTGAGACTCCTTAAAGTTGTAAGAACCTAATTTTTAATGAAGATATAACTTACCCATATCCATCTAGCCCTTGACTATAAAAGGCAATTGGTTGCTCAAGACCTTTACCTTTCTTCTATAAAACATAGCTAATATGTTATCAACATTGGTAAAGGTGTACAATACAAAATCCTTTCAAAATTTAGGATTTATGAGTGAGGGTGCTTGGGCAGTGGCCTAATTAATGGTCTCAAATACTACCTTGCCTTTATTTGACCAAGAAAATTTTTGGATATTTTTAATCATGGTGGTGATGGATTTGACTAGGTTTACAAAACAATGTATAAACCTTCTCACAAAGTTAATCTTCTGAAAGAAGCTCTATATTCCTTTCTTATGCTTGGGTAGAGATAGTGCTAAGATAAAACTTATTCTATTAGGGTTAATGTATAACCCCTCCTTTAAGATAATGTGACCCAAAATTTTTCCTTCATAGATGAAAAACAAACTTTTCTTAGGATTTAAAAAGATCCCATACTATCTACATGTTTCAAAGATCATACTTAGATGGTCCATGTGCTCACTAGCCTTCTTGGAGAAAACTGTGATGTCATCCAAGTAGACTAGCACCATTTGATTCAACAACCTTTGGAAAGCCATGTCCATGGCTCTTTGGAAAGTTACCCTAACATTTGAAAATATAAAAGGCATCTTATGGTAAGCATATGAACCCCACTTTGTGGTGGATGTAGTCTTATATTGATCTTATTTTCTCACTAGTACCTGATTGTAACCTAAATATCCATCCAAGAAGGAGAAGTATTTTGACCAAACAACTATCTAAAGGAGTTACTCCATGGATGACAAAAGATAGTGATCCTTGAAAGAGACCCTATTTATATGCATGAAGTCAACACACAATCTGATCTCCCCAATCTTCTTTCTCATAGGTACCAAATTGGCTACCCATGAGGAGTGTTTAATGGGAAAGGTGATCTTGGATTCAATCAGATTGGTCAATTATTTCCTCATAAGCTCTTATATTGTAGGGTTAATAGGCCTCTAATTCTACCTAATAGGCTTGGAATTATCCTCTATCTCTCTAATGTATTGGGCCAGCTTGGGATCAAAGCCTCTCATGTCACTATATTCTCAATCAAATATGTTTGCACATTCTTTATATAGTTATATGAAATCATGTTTTTTAGCTTTAGTGCTTACCTTGCCAAGCTTAAGGATCCACTAATTGAATATAAGAACTATTTTATAGTTCTCTTCATTGGTTGACATCACTACCTTATCTTTTCTCATATGATATCCCTCATGGAAAATACCTTCAATCCCTTTAGGAAGCTTATTAGATTTCAATTGAACTATTTTCTCTTCATATTGATGTTGAAACTTTTCTTGTTTCATTAAACAGAATTCTACTTTTTAATGTAAGAAACAAGCATTTTTTTTGTCATTCTCAAAGACCTACCTATGAGCTTCATTATCTAGTACCGATGGTCTCACCTCCAATTTGCCATGTGGTTATACCTTGGTCCTTTTCAAATCATTGGGGATATCAAATTGAGCTCACATAGCTGCCAACCAATCAACATGCTAATTTTGGTTTCTTGGTATGGATTGTATGTTAAAAGCCTCAAAATCATAAACTAGGTCCCAAATTCTTTATTTATAAGACTTTATCAAGGGATTCTTGGTGATATTCTATATTTTAACCTAGTAAACTCCTAGCTTGATGTCCCCATGAACTTACAATTGCTTGATTCCTCTCTTATTATCCCATGGATGAGACCTTCGTATTCTACTACATTGTAACATCAAATAGATTTGAATCTATAAGAAGATAAATACATGTCATTTGAGGGGAATACCAGCATTGCACCTACACCCACTCCATGTTTTCTCCTTGAACCGTTAAAGAATAATTTTCGTAAGCCATTAGGATAATATTTTGGTCTAATAAGAGATATTATGGACTAATTGACTTCATGCAAACATTAGAAATCCATGTCTCTTTCTTTAACTCATTCCAAAGGATAAAATGATTGATGTTCATTCTATAACTCATCCAAAAACATGTGTCATATCTCCTCAAGGTGAATGTTTAATTTTTTACCAATCAAATGTTCATCTTCATTTAGGATGGTGCAATTGAGGTTTATGTTATTTGGCCCATAAGACTCTATGTGGAAATGTGCAAAGGGCTCAAACTTAATAGACACCTTGGTCCCATATATTATCCTAAATTCCATGTATGAACAATCTACTACAAGATAACCTCTTATATTTGTTGTGAATTCCTTGGATAGGCATAGGGAAAAATGAGGGAGGTCCATTTATGTTTAACACATTTTGGACTAGTGTGACACTAGGACAATCATGTAGGGTTAGGTTGATGTCCTTGATGATATCAGATGGCTTGGTTGAAGAACCATTGATTTGAAACACTCCTTTAGATTGGGGCTCATACTTTAGACCAAGTAAGTCTACTATAGATTTTGGCATTAATGAGGTGCTAAAGCCATTATCTACCAAGAAATTTTTCACTAGAGAGTCAAAAATTATTAATGAAATGTAGAAATGAGGAGGTTTGACCACCTTACTTGATTTCCCTTCATTTGGTCCTTTGGTTACATTGATGATAACCTCATTCACATTGTTTGATGACTTGTCTGTAACTAGTGGAACATTAATCTTGGACAAACCTTCTTGAAGAATATCGACTTAGATAGGCATGGAAAGCATATCCCACATTAACACACTCACATTGGAATTCTTTATTTTTTCCATAATGATGATGGGTGAAACACCAACCTTTGGTTATGCTTTGGGAGCCACAACTGTCCTTTAAATTTATGAGCTTTAGGGAACATAGATATTCCCTTAATCTTGAATCCTTAGAGCTATTGAGACCTTTAGAATTACAAAAAACCTAATTAGCTTTGATTTTGAAGGAGTAATGGTAGGAATCTCTTTGATTGATTTCAGTGTATCATCCATGGTTCTTATTTTGAATCTTGTATTATCTACCATTAGGATGTATGCCTGCCTAGAACTAGCCTACTGATTGAGTGCATAAAACTCTTCTTGTTCATAGTTAACCATTGTAGCACCATATTGGCTAGGTCCTTGATTAGGGATTTGAAATTTTTGAGGCTCTTTTGGATTTTCCATCATGGGCACCTCTATGTTCTAATCCATAAGGGCTTGATTATACCCATAATTTGTAGTTTGCTATCATTGATCATTAAAAGTTTGGTTGAGGTTAGTGTTTGGGATAATAGATTGCCCAAAAGACTAATTCCAAGTCATGGTACCCTTAGCTTCTTGAGCAGCAATATTATGTATAGGGACAAGGTCTTGGAAATGCTTTCAACATTTAGATTATAGTTTCTCTATCTATTGTATCTAGGTTGCCCTTGTCTTTGGTTCTGACCTTAGCCTTGGCCTTGGATGTTTCCTTTGTAGGGTGGAGTATTTGTTTGATAATCTTGCTACTGAGGTTGACATGAGGTATAATGAGGCCTATTAAAATATTTCTACCTTTTAACATTCACTAGATCATTCCCCAAAGGCTGAAACATGCACCTAAGCTCTTAAAAGTTCTTGTGTTCCTAGGAATCACTAGATCCATTAGTGGGAGCCTTTTCTTGATTTAGTGAGGGTATAGAAATAATTTTAGGAATATGAGGAAATAATCAAGGGGAGGAATAGAAATAGGAGATGTTATGATCTCAGGGAATAAAGGCATTGGTGGCTTAGGTGTTATCTTAACTATTTGGACTAGGCAATTTTATGCCCTGATTGCCACCTCATATGCATATGGTAATGTGTTCCCTCCCATAGACTGGATCATCACTACAATTTCACTATTAAGGGATTTCAAATAGTATAGCAAGTCAAAATTAGGGATAGGACTCACAGATATTGGGATTCTATCCCAAGTTTTCTTGAACCTTGTATTGAATTCTTACATGACTTCATGAGGGACTGTTTTTATTTTAGTTAACTACTCTACAAGTGATAAATGGTCATTTTTATCTTCAAATATTTTACACAAAGCCTCTATTGATTGGTCCCATGTGGTAATGGAAATATTAGTAAGGATTACATACCATTCTAAGGCCTTTTCTTTGAAGTATATGGCTAATAACCTAATTGTTACATTTTCCTCATTGATATCATGAATGTTGTAGAAGTTAGCTATATCCATGAGGTGATTCTAAGGGGTTGTAGCCTAGTCTCTAGTAAAATAAAGGACACTTTTGAGAGTTGATACCATGATAGGATCATAATGGGAGAGAGATAGAGGACTTTGGCCATTAAAATCCACAAAATCTCTTAGGATTTCCATGGTAATAAAAGGGGATGACAAGGATCTTATAATATGGGTAGACCTTGGACTTGATCTAGGAACAAAGTTTCCTTTATATGGGTGTGTATTACCAAACCTTAATCTCTTTTTTGAATTTAAAGTTAGTTTAATAAATTCAAAATTAATACCTCTATAAGTTGATCTCTTAGTCACATTTGGAATGAAAGATAGCTACTACTCTACACCAGAGTGTTGATTTTTATTTTGGAGTCGCTAGATACTATTGCATAAAGCTATGAATGCTATAAAATGATCAAACCAACATCAAACTTGATCAAATTTTCTTCAAATTATGTCCCACTAAGCATGCTAAAAACTATTTTAGCCTTAATTTTCACCCTTAAAAAGGGTTCTTCAGGCCCTTTCTAATTGAGATACACTATTGGGACAACTCTAAGATGTGGGTCACCTATAGTGGTGTTGAACCTCCAAACAAGGCTGACTTCCTCTTGATGGATCACCTATGCTAATGTTTACACTAGGAAAAGGGTTAGATAAGGGTAGAGGGATAGTAGAAAAGTTAAAATGTTGATGCACCAAATCAAATGAGAACTCACACAAGCATGAAACATACACTAAAGAAGCATAATATAGCACTAGTTCACACAATCTAAAAAATCTATCTAGTTGTATAAGTATTTCATACACTAGGTTCAAGAAGAAATGAATGAAACTAGGAGGAATTCTAAGACTCACACAAGGCTTTCATTAATGGTAGAAAGAACATAATGTAGACATGTAATCAAAGAAAAAATTCCCTAAAATAGTCAAGAAAGAAGGACAATGGGCATGAAAGATTCTCCTTCATAATGCCATCATGTATAAGCTTGCTAAACATAGTTAAAAAATAAGAGATAGGTAAATGAAATATTATTATCTTTAAGATGTATTTCATACAAGTTTTGAAAGGATCTAGCCTTATAAAAATGAGAGTGTTTGCACCTAAAGAATTTAGAGAAAGTCTTTTCTTCTAAAGATTGAGAGAGATTTTCCCAATGGAAAAGAATGGGAGATATAGGAGAAAAGGAGGGAGAGAAGGGAAGCATGAGTACATAAAATAATTAATGAACTACCACCAAATTTATCAAATTATAAACTATCTTTTATCCAATTAAGACTAATCCTTCATCAACAAGCTAACATTCATCTATCCCAAAATATTTACGTTCTTCTCATTGATTGAGAAATGCACTAGAAGACAAGGGTCTATTTTATAGCTAATGAGTCATGATCCTTTCTAGGAAAGAAGATCCTCAAAGCTTCTAAATAACATTAATTTCTCTACTATTTTACTCCAATCCCTATATATATTTTCTATGATCTTCCATGACATCTCCACTTGCTTCATTATGAGGGTGAGGTCCTTATATCTATGTACCTAATAGATCCATGCCCAAGTCTGCTCTTAGTAGATGTTTATCAGATCTGAGACCATATTGAAAGATGAGACACCTATCTAAAAATTTTCATATCTACCTCTACTCAATATTTGATCATAGGTCTACTACAGATGAAAACCTATCTCTTTTATTGCTTTTCCTATAGTCTTTAATATCAACAAATGAAGCTCACCATGTGGTCTGGTCTCATTTTGACGAGTTGTCTACCTTTGATCTATATTAGGTCTAAAGACCTATTTTATCTCCATTGAACTCCAATGGCAACCATCAATCTTGAAATATCTTGTTTTGGTTCAAATTGGGTCATTCTTAGACTTGACTCCTTCATATTTAATTTGCCCTTTTAAAAAAATGATTCATCAAACTTTGTCAAAAAGATTTTAGATTTGACATTTGTTTATTTGTTATCAATTACTCAGACCTATCATTTTGTACCAAACTATCTTCTCCTTATTGGTTCCTAGGATACATTGAATCCTTGACTTTAACTTGCATTATTAGATCTATATGTATGAATGAACATGAGCCTTTGATCTAGATCTTTTAACTCTTTGAATTTTACTCACACCTTTAGATCTAGATCTACGAATGAATTTGAGCCATTGATCTTACTGAGACCCACAATTTGAACTTAAATGACTAATTCACAAGGCCCAATATTGATGTCTACATGCCCATATTTGGCATCTGCATGAACATCATTGATGTCTACATGAATGTTTTAAGATTTTGAACTACAATGATTATTTATTGTGGCTTAAATTTAACATCAGGTTCACCTATCATTTGATGTTCATGTGAATGTTTTTGGCATCCACATGAACATCTAAGAATTTTTAAATCCAAAGGTTATTTGTTAGGGCTCAAATTTTATGTTCATGTGTACGTCCCTTTCTGCAAGTTAATCTTTGAGGGCTTAGATCTTGAGATATAAATCTCATCATTAAATGAATTTTGTAGATTAAGATCTTGGAACTAAGAACATTGATTTCATGTGATCCTTTAGCCCCATTGAGGCCTTCTAAGTATACTTATAAAATGTACAAGTAAACTAACCCATCTAATTTTACATGATGTTCTGATGATAGTCTGGTTCATTTAGAATTATGTTATGAGATTTTGCTTGATCCTTAAAATATCTAATGATTTTTTGAGGCCCATGAAAAATTATTCCATGATTCTAACTCTTGGACACCATGAAACCTTATTGGATCCTTCTCTTTATAATTCTAGACCCATTTCTTAAGGATCAATGAGATTACAATTTAAGCTAACTTAAAGTGCTTGAAATTCTTTAAAAGTAATGTGGTCTTATTTTCCATCATGGATCCTTCATTCCATAATAACTCTACTTGACTAGAACTTTTCTTAGCTCATTATACCATGAACCGCTCCAGGCAAAGTTTTGTTTATAGGATAAAAATTAGCCAACATTTTTGGTGACGTCTTGGGGTTGCATGCCTCCTATGTAAAAGAATAGTAGCCTTGAACTAATCCATTGGGTGCACAGAGTCACAACATTTCCTCTTAACTGATGTGAGATTGAGATAATGCTGACCCTTTTTGAAACCTCCTCTTGAAGTAAGTAGGGGATAAAATAGAAAAATAACAAAAATGTACCCAAGGCACTTATTGAAAGGGAAACACATAATTGAAAGAAAATGAGGACAAGCCACTTAGAGGAAAGCATAGAAAACTATTCTAATATGCTAGAAAATCATATAATAGATGCAAAAAAATTTAATAACAAGGCTTTAAATGAATGCCATTGACTGGGATAGGTAATACCTTTCCATCTAGTTAGGCAAGCTGAAAAGCAGTATGTTGTTTGCATCTATGGATCAAATAAGGACCACTCTATAAGCTATTAAATTTTTTGTGGTTATCTAGCTTAGCCTTATTTTAGTCCCATCTAAGGACTAAGTCCCCTTACTTGAAATCCCTTGCTATGACTCTCTTGTCAAAGGCTTTCTTGACCTGAGCTTGATGTGACCAAAGCTTGATGTGACTCTAATGTATTCATTGTAAGGTCCTTAGTTTCTTCAAGCTCCATGAGATATACCATCCTTATGCTCATAGGCTCACTCTCCATCAATTCAAGATGATGGGGTAACTCCAATATAGGAAGTTCAAGAGAAATGGGAAATTTGGTTTCCGTTCCATATACAAGGGAATATGGAGAATTATTAATGGTAGTTTTGGGAATCACTTTGCGAGTGCATACGACTATCCTTAGCTTTGTATGCCACACTCTTTAATTCTCTTCCATTGTCCACTTGATAATCCTTATCAAGTTATTATTGGTGGACTCTACTAGTCCATTACCTTAGGGGTACTAGTTTGAGGATATGCTGAGGTGGATGCCCAACTTAAGTGCCCATTCACTTGTCTTCATGCCAATAAATTATAAGCCATTATCTAAGAATATATTAGCTATGATCCCAAACCTAGTTACTATATTGTGATAAAATTTTAATACTATTATTTCATTAGATTGTTTCAAAGTAATTTATTCCACCCACCTAGTGAAGTACTCAGTTGCAATGATCACCCACTTATGTCATGAACTTGAAGGTGGATTGATCATCCCTATGAAGTCCAACCCCCATTGCATGAAGGGTTACTCTACCTAGATTGGGTTGAGTGGAAGGGCTACTAATATTTGATTTACTATAAATAAAGTACACTTTTGGCACTTTTTGATCCATGCATTGGCATCTTTGAAAAGTCTAAGCCAATAATATCCATCTCTAACTACCTTTACTACTATTTTTCTTGAAAAAATAGCCTCTTATAAGTCCATCATTCAATTACTCCAATATATTTTTCACTTGATTGTCATTAATGCACCTAAAAAGTACCCAATTGAGGTCTCTTTTGAAAATAACACCATCAACTAATACATAAGGTATATACTAAATCTTGAAATACCTTCATTTTGCTCTATCCAAACCTTGAGTGCATTCCCTTGTTATCAAGAAATGGGTCATATCCTAAACCCAATTGTTGTAGGGTGCAGGTGCATCTTATTATGAGTTATCTTGTGTTACCAAACCAATCTCTTTATCTTTTTGAAGTTCATCCACCATATGATCACATAAGCCTTTGCCTCTTAACATCTTGGTGACTTTGATTTCTACATCATATTCCATGACCTTGGTAATCTAGCCTACTCTTTTCTCATTCAAATCCTTGTTGAGGAGAAAGTCCCTCACTCTAGGATGAGACACCATAAGATTAACCTTTTTGTTGGAGATCATTTTTATAAACTTATTGAGACTCCTTAAATCTATAAGAACCTAATTTTCTATGAAGGTATACCTTACCTCATATCCCTCTAGCCCTTGACTAAAAAAGTCAATTGGTTGCTCAAGTCCTTCACCATTTTTCTACATCAACATAGCTGATATGTTGTCAACATTGGAAAAGGTGTACAATACAAAATCCTTTGAGAAGTCAAGATTTATGAGCAAGGGTGCTTGGGTAATGGCCTGTTTGATGGCCTAAAATGCTACCTTGCCTTCATTTGACCAAGTAATCTCTTGGCTCTTTTTTAGCGTGGTGGTGATGGGTTTGACCAGGTTTTCAAAATGAAGAATAAACCTTCTCACAAAGTTAATCTTCCCAAGGAAGCTTTGTATTCCTTTCTTATTCTTGGGTAGAGATAGTGCTAAGATAACACTTATTTTATCAAGGTCAATGGATAGCCCCTCTTTTGATATAATGTTACACAAAATTTTGACTTCATGGAAAAAAACACACATTTATTGGGATTTAAATAGATCATATACTCTCTACATCTTTTAAAGATCATCCTTAGATGGTCCATGTGCTCACTAGCCTTCTTGGAGAAAAATGTGATGTCATCCAAGTAGACCAACACCATTTGATTTAGTAACCCTTGAAAATCCATGCCCATGTCTCTTTGGAAAGTTGTCCCAACATTTGACAATCTAAAATGCATCTTCTGGTATGCATATGTGCTCCATTTTATGGTGAAAGTAGTCTTATATTGATCTTGTTCTCTCACAATTACTTGATTTTAATCTAAATATATATCCAAGAGGGTGAAACATTTTGAACTAGAAACTATCTAAATGAGTTTCTCCATGTATGTCAAAGGATAGTGATCCTTCAAATAAACCCTATTCAAATCCTTGAAGTCAACACACAATCTGATCTCCCCACTCTTCTTTCTCATAGGTACCAAATTTGCTACCCATGATGAGTGTTTAATAGGAGAGATGATCTTAGATTCAATCAACTTGGTCAATTATTTACTCATAAGCTCTTCTATTTTGGGGTTTATAGGCCTCTACTTTTGCTTGACAAGCTTGGCATTAACCTCTATCTCTATAGTGTGTTGGGCCAACTTGGGATCAAATCCTCTTAGGTCACTGTATTCACAAGCAAAGATGTCTACATATTATTTATAGAGTTATATGAAATCATGCATTTAAAATTTAGTACTTACCTTTCCAAGCTTAAGGATCATGTCTTTGAAGATAAGGACTCTTTCACAATGCTTTTCATTGGTTAACATCACTGCCTTATCTTTTCTCATATGATCTCCTTCATGAAGAAAACCTTCAAGGGTGATAATACTTTATGAATATTATTATATCTCAATTGAACTATTTTATCTTCATATGGATGTCAAAACTTTTCTTGGTTCATTGAAAAGAATATTTCTTCCTACTACAAAAAACAAGCAATTTGTTTGTCATTCTCAAAGACCTACCAATGAGCTTCATTATCTAGTACTAATGGTCTCACCACCAATTTAACATTTGGCTATACCTTGGTATTTTTTAAATCATTGGGGATTTCAAATTGAGCTCCCATAGCTACCAACCTATTAACATGTTGATTCTAGTTTCTTTGTATGGTTTGGATGTTAAGAGCCTCAAAATATTCAATTATGTACCACACTCTATGTTTGTAGGACTTTATCAAGGGATTCTTAGTGATATTATAGCTTCTAACCTGGTGCACTACTAGCTTATTGTCCCCATGAACTTGCAACTACTTGATTCCTCTCTTATTAACCCATTGAAGGCCATGGATGACACATTTATATTCTACTAAATTTTAAGAGAAACTGAAATGGAACCTATAATAAGATAAATAATTGTCATTTGAGGGGGATACTAGCATTACACCTGCACCCACTCCATGTTTGATCCTTGAACCATCAAAAAATAATTTCCATAACCCACTAAGATATTCTTTTGGTCCAATGAGGGATGGCATGGACTAATTATCTTCATGCAAATAGTAGACACCCATGTCTCTTTATGTAACTCTTTCTAAAGCATCAAATGACTGATGTTCATTCCATAACCCATCCCAAAACATTATCTCCTTAGGATGAGTGTTTAATTCTTGACCAACAAGATGTTCATCTTCATCAAGGATGGTGAAATTGAGGTTTATGCTATCTAGGTAATAGGGCTCTATGTGGAAATGTGAAATGAGCTCAACCTTAATAGATACCTTGGTCCTGTATCTTATCCTAAATTCCATGTATGACTAGTCTTTTATAAGATAACCTCTAATCTTTATTGTGAATACCCTAGATAGGCATAGGGAAAAATGAGGAGGTACATCTAGGATTGACAAATATTGGACCACTGTGACACTATGATAATCATGAAAGTTTATGTTGATGTCTTTGATGACATCAAATGGCTTGGTGGAAGAAACATTGAGTTGAAATACTCCTTTAAATCCAGGCTCTTAATTTAGACCAACCTGGTCTACTATAGATTTTGGCATTACTAAGGTGCTATACCCATTGTCTACTAAGAAATTATGCACTAGAGAGTCAACAATGATTAATAAAATGTATAAAGGAGGTTTGACCACCTTAATTAATTTCCCTTCATTTGGTCCTTTCATTATATTGGTGAGAACTTCATTCACCTTGTTTAATGGCTTGTCTGAAACTGGTCAAAAATTAATCATAGACAAAGCTTCTTGAAGAATATCAACATGAATAGGCATGGAAATCATATTCCACATTGGCACACTCACATTATACTTCTTCATTTTCTTCACAATGTTGATGGGTGAACCACCAACCTTTGGTTTTTCTTTGGGAACCATAACTATACTTTGAATTTGTGAATTTTAGGGAACAAAGATATTCACTTGATCTTGATTCCTTGGAGCTATTGAAACCTTTAGAATAGGATCATATCTAATTGGATTTACTATTGAAGGAGTAATGGTAATAATCTCTTTGACCATTTATTTGTTAACATCCATGATCCTTATTTTTAATCTTGTATTAGTTAGCACTAGGATGCATGTCTGGCTAGAACTAGCCTATTTATTGAGTACATAAAATTCTTCTTGCTCATATTTAACCACTATAGCACCATACTAGCTTGGTCCTTGATCAGGGATTTGACCTTGTTGAGGCTCTTATATATTTTTCATCATGGGAACCTCTATATTCTAAGTCATAAAGGCTTTATTATACCCATAATTTGTATCCTATTGCCATTGATCATTGAAATCTTAGTTAAGGTCAATGTTTGGAACAATGGATTGCCTAAAAGACTAATTCTAAGGCATGGTACCTTCAACTTCCTAAGCAAAATTATTTTGGATAGGGACCAAGGTATTGGAAATTCTTGCAACATTTGGATTATAGTTGTTCTATCTATTATAGCTAGGCTTCGATTGTCCTTGGTTTTAACCTTGGCCTTGGTCGTGGAAGTTTCTTTTGTAGTGTGACATGTTTTTTTGATAAGATTGCTATTGAGGTTGATATGAGGCTTAATGAGGCATATTGAAAGCTTACTACCTCTTAACATTTAGTAGCTCATTCCCTAAAGGTTAAAACATGTTCTTAAGATCTTGAAAGTTCTTGTGTTCCTAGGAATTACTAGATCCACTAGTGGGAACATTTTTTTGCTTTGGTAAGGGTATAGTAGAAATTGTAGGAATAGGAGGAATGACATCAAGGGGAGGAATATAAATAGGATATGGTATAATCTAAGGGAAAAAGGAATTGGTGGCCTAGGTGTTAGTTTACCAGCTTGGACTGGACAATTTTTTGCCCTGATTGCCATCTCGTATGTTTCTAGCAATGTGTTCCCTCCTATAGACTAGATCATCACTGCAATGTCACTATTAAGGGATTTAAAATAGTATAGGAAGGCAAAATTACGGGTAGGACTAATATAGACTAGGATTCTATCCCAAGTTTTTTGGAACCTTATATTTAAGTCTTACATGAATTCATGAGGGGCTCTTTTTATTGCTATTAATTGCTCTGCAAGTGACTATTAGTCACTTTTATCTTGAAATATTTTATGCAAAGCCTCTCATAATTAGTCCCGTGTGGTAATTTAATTAGTAGTAAGGCTTTTATACCAGTCTAAGGATTTTCCTTTGAAAGATATGGCTAATAACATAATTGCTACATTTTCGTCATTGATATCATGAATGTTGTAGAAGTTAGCTATATCCACGAGGTATTCAGAAAGGGTTCTAACTTGGTATTTAGTAAAATAAGGTAAAATTTTGAGAGATGCTACCATGATAATATCATAATGGGGGAATCTAGAGGACTTTAGCCATTAAAATCCATTAAATCTATAGGGACTACCATGGTAGTAAAAGGGGTCGACAAGGATCTTCTAGTAAGGGTATACCTTGGACTTGATCTAGGAACAAAGTTGCCTTTATATGGGTGTGTATTAAGAAACCTTAATAAATTCACTAAATTTAAAGGTAGTTCAACAAATTCAAAAGGAATACCTATAAAAGCTGATCTTATAGTTAGCTTTGGCATGAAGTACAACTACTACTCTACACCAGAGTGTTTATTGTTATTTTGGAGTTGCTAGATACTATTGTGTGAAGTTATGACTTCTATAAACTGATCAAATAAACATCGAACTTGATCAATAATTTATTCAAATTGGGTCCCATTGGGATTGATATAAAATAGTGTAGCCTCAATTTCACCCCTTCATATCTAAAGATGAGACACCTCTCTATAACCATTCATATCTACCCCTACTCAATATCTGATCATAGGTCTACTATAGATGAAAACCAATCTCATTTTTTGGTTTTCTTAGTCTTTAATATCAACAAATGAAGCTTTCCATGTGGTCTAGTCTCATTTTGACAACAAATTATCGACCTTTGATCTATATTAAGTCTAAAGACCTATTTTATCTCCATAAATCTCTAATGGTGACCTTTGATATTGAAATATATTATTTTGGTTCAAATTAGGTCATGCTTAGACTTGGCTCCTTCGTATTTACTTTGCCTGAGTCAAAATCTGCTTCATCAACCTTCATTGAAAATCTTTTAGATTTTCCCTTTATTTATTAGTTATCGATTACCAACTCAGACCTATCATTTTGTGATAAACTATATTATCCTTATCGATCCGCAAGATATGCTAAATCTTTGACTTTAAATCACACCAATAGATCTATATGTACAAATGAATGTGAGCCTTTTATTTAGATCCTCCAACTCTTTTGACTTTAACTCACACCTTTAGATCTAGATGTATGAATAAATGAGATCCCTTGATCTTGATGGGATCCACTATTTAAACTTAAATGGATAATTCATGAGGCCCAAAATTGACATTTATATGCCCATATTTGACATCTACATGAACTTCATTGACCTTTATATGAATGTCTTAATATTTTGAACCCCAAAAATTATTTGTTATGGATTAAATTTGATGTCTACATGCCCATGATTTTACATCTATGTGAATTTTTTTGATGTTCACACAAATGTCTAAGGATTTTTAAATCCAAATAGTTATTTTCCAAGGCTTAAATTTGATGTTCACACACATGTCCCATTTTGTAAGCTAATCTTTGAAGGCTTAGATCTTGAGATAGAAATCTCACCAGGAAATGAATTTCATAGAGTAAGATCTTGGCACCAAGAACATTGATTCTATGTGATATTTTGGCCCTTTAGAGGATTTCTAAGAACACTAATAAAATGCATAAGTAGGGTGACCCATCCATTTATGCATGATGTCCTGATGATGATCTAGTTCATTTAGAATTGTGCTAAGAGATTTTGATTGATCCTTGAAGGCTCCAATGATTTTCTAAGGCCCATGTGAACTCATTCCATTATTCTGACTACTTAGACACCATAAACCTACTTGGATCCTTCTCTTTAAAATTTTAGACTCATTTATTAAGGATCAATCAGATTATAGTTTAATTTAACTTAAAATATTTTAAAATCTCTGCAAGTAATGTGGTCTTCTTCTCCATAATGGATACTTCATTCTAAAAGAACTCTGCTTGACCAGGACTTTTCTCATCTCCTCATATCATGAATCCCTCTAGGCAAATTTCTATATATAGGATAAAAATTGGCTAATAGTAATGTTGAAACTTCTTTACCACTTTGACAAGGGCAAATATTTGCTTTTCTATAATGGAATACCTAGGTTTTGCTTCTTTTAGTTTGTACTCATGAATGTAATAAGATTCTCTCTTTCATATTTCTTCTGGGTGAGCATGGAAACAATAATATGTTTTGAAGTGATTGAATACAAGAACATGTCTTTAGTGAAGTCTAGATTTATCAGTAAAAGACCTAAGATATTGCATCTTCAATTTCTTAAAAATACTTTTGATACTCTACTATCCATTCCACTTTAGTATCTTACTTGAGCATTGCATTTAAAGGTTGATTTTTTTTTTCAAATCTTGATATAAACTTTATCAGGGATTTTATTTTCCAAAATAAATATTTGAGTTTTTTTTTGCTATTTGGGAAGGCAATTTTTGATATCCCTTGAATTCTATCTAGGCAAATTGTAGTTCCATCTTTGGTGATGATGTGACCTAAGAGCTTACCTTCTTTGACACCAAATATGTTCTTCTTGGGGTTTAGTGAAATTCTAATCCTTTTACATCTTTCAAATATTGATTATAGGTGACTTACATGATCAATCCTAGATTTTCAGAAAATTATAAGGTCATCCATGTAAATAATTATACATTTACTTATTATCCTCTAGAAGGTGTGGTCCATAAATTATTGAAAGGAAACACCTACATTAATGAGGATAAATGGCATCCTATTATATTAATAAGTACCCAACATGGTGGTGAACATTATATTCACTCTATCTTTTGATTCTACTACAACCTAATTATATCCTAAAAATCCATCCAAAAAAGACATCATCCCTGAACCACTCATTATCTGGATGACCTTGTCTAGAGAAGACAAAGGATAGTTGTCTTTATAAAAATATTTATTTAAGTTTATGAAATCAATGTAGATCCTAGTCTCCCCACTCTTCTTCTTGACTAAAACTAAATTAGCCACCCAAGTAGAATGTCTAATAGGAAAAATTATTTTTGCACTAAGCAACTTTTCCACTTCCTTCTAAATAAGAGGTTCTAAGATAAGATTTACCAGTCTTTGAGTTTGCTTGAATTGTTTGTGGTCCACATTTAGTGGTATTGTATGGTTGATGATCCTTGGGTTATAAACCATCAGGGCTTGATATGACTATGCAATCATATCCTTGTATTGAGTGACTAGATTTTTTACCCTTTTCCTTTCCTTTGGAGTGCAGTTGAGACCAATGTTAACATGGCATAGGTCATATTCATCTCCTAAATTATCACTTTTTAAATTGACTCATTTACTTTTAGTTGCCTTTATTGTTGATATTGAGGATCCAAATCAAATTTACTTTCCAATGAAACCATTCCTAGAGGGAGGTAGTTCTCCTTCAGCTAAATGTCTCATTCTTCCCCTAATTCCTCTTGGCATAGGTAACTAATTTCCTTGTCATCAATGATTTGAGATTAAAATTACCCTATATTAGTCAAGAACTATAAGATCTATTGGTCATCATTAAAGACTTGGAAAATTTCCATGTTGTTTGGAACTGATGGATGAGGTACTTGCTCAATGGAGAATATTTATACCTTAGATTCATGTAGGGGTGCCAAATTGGTAGTTGAAATAGCTAATGAATTAGTGGCTTGATTATATTATATAGGCACAACCACTATATTTAAGGCCTAAAAAGACTCAATAAAATCCTTATATATATGTTTTCACTTGTTTAGATATGGTAGCTAGCACTGTTATTTGTTCTTGCCTTGATTAATTGCCAATTTTGAGTCTCCATAAATTAGCAGTTGTTTGACATTATTTTTAAGAACAAAATACAATCCATAATTAGTACCTCATACTCTACTATATTATTCACGAACTATAAATATAATTTGTATGTTTCCCAATATTTCTTAATTTATGGGTCCACTAATTCAATGTCAATTCCTAATCCTTACTTGGATCTTGCATTGTCAAAGTGGAGAGTACACAATTGGGAAGGTTCTTAGATTTATAGTTCTTGTACCTTTTGATTTGTATTAAAGGTATAGATCCAAAGGTTAGAAATTTTGTAAATTACTTATTCATTCTTTGTATTGTATTCAGGGATGTTTCATTCTTGGCTCTTAATCAATTCAAATCTAGTTTGGGATACCTATTAATGTTAACCAAATGTGAGATAAGTCTATTGCTACATACCCATTCAACATTTTGGACCAATCTCTACTGAAGAGGACTCTGTATCCTTTTGGAATATCTACTACCAATATGTCAATTATAATTTATACTCATAGTTTGGACACTACTTAAATGCATACATTGTTTAACTCTCCTATTACAGGGATAATGATCTTATCTAATTGTGAAACCCTTCTCTTTGATGGGATTGGAGTCAAACCCAATTTTTGGAAAATTGAAGTAGGTATCGCCATGGATGAAGATCCATAATTGACTAAATAAATATGGATATTCCTTCTAAATTATTGGATGGTAAATAAGAAAGGTGGAACTTATAGTTTGATTTTGTATATGACATTGATGTGATTAGCCTTTATGTTCTTGGTAGTTGCCTTGCTCATAATAGAATTCCACAGGAGCTCCTTATGTTTAATAATCTAAGCTAGTTCATAAAGAGTAATGTTGGGTTTGATATTATTCATGTCTTTAACAATGTTATACCCTCCTTTGCCTTGCTCCTCTTTATTCTAGAGTTGTTCATTCCCTTTTGGGGGAGGTGGATTGTTGTGAGATCTTGAATTTGGTAGAATAATAGTCTTATTCAGAGAAGTAGATGTTGTGAAGGGATACTTATTCCTTAGATTGAAATTTCCCTTATGATATTATTATAAACTCTATACTTCATCAGAGTTATCCTCTAGTTCATTATCATCTTCTTCTGGTAAGAAAGAATCATGTGTTTTAAATACCATTATAGTGTTTGAAGAGCCAACTTCTTGATGGGACTCTAGTGGATTATTCATCAAGTCTTGCATTAACATATCCCTCTAGAATATATTGAATGCTACACAAAATTCCACACACTCAATTTCACCATGTTGTGATGTATTATGGACTCTACACCAATTGGGTAGAGCCATTTCTACTATGTTGATCTCTAGAAACTTGTTGGGTTGATGCTCTATATTATTTGTAGTCCTATTAAAGGGTATATTACATATTTAAAACATATAATTATCATTATTATGATGACTAGTGGTGTTTCCCATCTTCCTCTGCATGTTCAAGAAGTCATAGCTCAATTTTGGACCATTCTTAGGATGGAATCTAGTTCTTCTTTGGTAGAATCAACTCCTTATGCAACTAAAATATTATAGGGTATTGAATATTGGTTTTGTTGATGATTATTAATTTATACATGATGGTTCATATAAATATACTTTTGATTGGGTGTTTTCTACATTAGAGGAGGCAATGGATGTAGTTGATTTTGGTTGAAATCATGGACATTTTGATTAACATAAGGAATTAGATTTAGGGAGGGAAAAATAAAATTGATGTTGGGGGTGCCTAGTATCTAAGGGTTCATCTATATATATATATATTTATATAATATTTGTACACTAAATATAAATTTGTGGGCTTCATAAGAACACAGATGTGATTGGGTCCAAGGCATTTTTATACATCTTTAGTGTCAATGCTCTATCTGGTCTATACTCTAGATTAAGCCAAGTGTACCTCTTCTAGAACCTAGTGTTGATAACAAGAATTAGATCATTAGGATCCATTTTTATGTTGATAAAATGTTGATACACCCATTCAAGGCTAGTATCTTGTCTAGATTAGGCAAAAAAACATGTTATGACATTCATTCTAGGAAGTGATCAAGTTATATTGAACATTGAGGTACAAATCATAGGTAGTATCTTGCAAGTTAAATATGAAAATGTTACATGCAAATTATTCATCAATAAAATTCATTAATCTTAAAGCTACCTTAAAATAATTGATGTGTTCCTATGCAATTATTCCACCTAGAAGGGATTAAAAATTCATATATTTATCTAAATTCTTAGGCAAAATATGCAATTCCCCCAAGATGGCAATGGTATATCCAACGAACCAAGGTTGTTGTTAGGCCATGGGATGATTGATGGAATGGATATTTTTTATTATAGAGGGTGTCCTTTGCCAAGGTCTATTAGGAAAAATCAATTCATATCTTGTCCTTTGATGTGATGATAAGGATGAAACCGAAAGACTAGTTTGGATCCTAGACCTGGTAACTCTCTTGGGTGTCTCTAGTGTAATTTAACATAAATGATAACCTCTTTCTAGGGAAGGCACTCAAATGGCTCTCCTTTTATCACAAACTTCTTTTTATATTGATGTGGGTCCTGTACACATCCCCAAATTTAAATGAGGTAGCCTCTAACATATTAGGATCTCAATGGAAGTAAACTCCATTCTAAGGAATGAGTTGCATGTATAGGTTAAACAACCTTATGGTGGGATAGAAAACAAAGCATGCATGTTATTAACTATATTTGTCTGTAGTCAAATGAATCCTATTAAAGAAATAAAACCTAAGTGATTGGGATAGATGCATGGTATCTAATCTAGAGTGGGTAGGTCTCAATGAAATAAAATTAAAAAGGAGGGAAGGGTAGAGTACAAAATAATTTTCTATGATCTCAAGAGGTCACTTCCTAGGCTGGTTTCTCGGTGGACAAGTGTTTACCAAACTAATTCTTACTAGTTGTAGCTATTATACACTCAAAGGAAGACATAGTTAGGGAGTCTGGGGAAATGGTATATGAAACTTGATGGCCTCAGCTACATGTTACTCCCTTTAGAGTATACACACCCTTAATTGGGAGCTTATAGCTCAGACTAGGAAGGCATCTAAGGTAGCTATTGCACATGCTTAGAAGACTATACTAGAGGGAAAGCACTCATGCACATTGAGAATATAGTCACAATTTTAACTAATTTCTCAATACTCAATGAAATTTACTGACTTTCAATAGATTTCACACATTTAAGATTAACATACATCAATGAAAACAATCAAAATTATCCATAACTTTTACACACTTCAAATTACTATATTAACAAAACTAAGAAAGCAAAACCTTAATCACATAGAAATGGAAATAAAGAACACCAACATAGTAATGACAATCAAAACTATTTTCTTCTTGTATTGATAAAAATTCCAACCCTTTGGAATGTGTAATTACATAAATATGTAGACTTGGGGATGAGATGCCTCATCCTCCAAATGCATGTGAACTCACAATTACATTACATAACTATAACTATAGTTATAATTTTTCATCAAAATTACATGTGTACATGCTCATAGCTAATTACAACTAAATCAAGATCATTTAGCCTATAACATGCAATACAACATGTGCATGCTTAAAAATAGTCCAAATAAATTTACATTTATGCACTATGTATAAATAGAATATAAATACACAGATAAGTATCTTATACATGTGTACACACAAAATTTTCCTTCAACTTAAGGCTAAATGGGTATTTGTATGACACTAGATGTTGTTGGAGCCATTGAAGTACCTAATAATGTCCATGCTGAGAAATAAAGGTCTATGAACCCTATTAAATTATTAAATAAGACTTGTGTGCTCAAATTTTGTGTTTATAAAATTATTTCTAAAGATTTCAACATCTGTGACCTTTTTCCTAGAAAAATTAAGCTTAGTTTCTATTTATTTTAATGTCTTACCTTGTATGTTCTATTTGAATATTTTTGAAGCCTATTGTAAGAGATGATCAAAATTGGCCTTGTTGATAAGCCTACCTATGGAATCCTTAGCCTATGAGAGCTTGAGATCATCTAGATGTTGGAACATAACTAGATACTGAGGGGGGTGAATCAGTATATCAATTAAAACTAGTCCTTTAAATAAATTTAAATAAAAGTAATTAATATATGCAGATTAAATCAAATATCCTAAGATCACACACACAAAAATACACATGACACCAAATTTATACATGGAAAACCCAAAGGGAAAAACCACGGTGAGAATAGCTACTAGAAACTACTATTTTAAACTAGCCACACAATTCAAAACCTCACTATTTACACTTTTAAGGGAACCAACCCTAAGGAGACACTAATCCCCTAATTTAATAGCTTCAACTCTAAGGAAACACCCACTTCCTAATATAAGCACCCACTTAGATTTTTTGAGGACAACCTATTAGATTCTTCTATGGAGCTACAACTCTAGATTACAACATGGATTTATCATTGAATCTAATCCTTCTATTCACTATTATAGGTATCATCTATAGCTAATCATACTCTACACATTCTCTTTGTGAATTTATTATTTTTACCCCTTTGTATATGTTTCTTGATCTATCTCTAGTTGACACACTTCATCTCTCTCACTTTGCTCCTCTGTGTCTCTATATTCTCTATTTGACACAATTTGAGTAGCTCCAACATTGATTGCCTTTGTCTTAGATGTCACACACACACACACACACACACACACACACACACACACACACACACACACACACAATTTATCTAGGGTTCCATATTTTCATTCTGTTCACACTTTTTACCAAACACATCAAGCTCTATTCTATATTAAGTTCATTATGACTTGAATTGTAAGTTTCCTACATCTTTAATTCATGCATCATTATTATGATTCCTAATCTCATTAATATCTATAGCATTTGTTAGACTTTAGTTTTGATGCACAAGCACATTTATATAGATTTGATCAGTTATATCAATCAATCTCATTTTCTATGTCATGATTTAGGGCTTTCTCTCATGTTCCTGCATCTTACCATTATATTTAACATAACTTTAAATATTGATCATTGATATTGCATTTGGTGCCATGATCTGATGGTCTATATTCAAATGGCTCAACTTTAAAACACATCCATGCTTTTGATCTATGATAAGATCATGATATTCATTTAATATCTATATACTTATAAATTTTATCTTTTTCAGGTTTAAAATGAGTCCATTGATCTTCTTGATATGAGCTCCAACATGCCATTAGATCTCTGAAGATATATGATCTTTACCTTTGTCTAGATGTTAAATGTTGATCTCTTTATCCCATCTCATTACTTCCTATGACTTTGGATCACTTTCACTCTCTTTATCTTCTCAAACTTACTCAATATTTAAATTGACACTATCTCATTAAATTTTGATATATTAATCTCATTTGAGTCCACTCACTCTATTGGATCTCCTTTGCATGATCATTTTCTCACCATTAGATCTTCTAACAAGCTCAATCTTTATCTTTGCTTAGTTCTCAATAATGTCATACTTGTCATAAGCATGTGCCTTTTATACATTGATATTAGTTATTTCTATTTAGACACTTGACATTATCACATTATTTATTTATGATTTGAATTTAATTAGCACCATCGATTTACTATGCAAGCTTTGTGATTGTGACACTTGTCACTAGCACATTTACTCAGAGGTGACTTTGACAATTTGATATCATTTTACTTAATTGGATCTAATTTATATGATTAAGAGGTAGCCATTAATCAAGTTGGGATAAATATAAAGTCTAATACTTAGGAAATATTAAGTCCTTTGATTACTGCTCGAGCCAGTAATTGCTAGGTTGAGGGGCTAGTTTCGCAACAATAAAGGCTTAAGTTGTAACTTAAGCTACTTATTCCAAGCTATATCCAATCAACATCAAAATATAAAAACCTTGTTGAATGAAATGAATTAAACCCTTAAGGTTTAATTGAGAGACCTTATCATGTCTGAGAATAAATATAATTCAATTCTAATCTCATTCATTCTCATTTAAACTTGAATACCATTTGTATAGAATGCTCATGAAAAACTCATAAAAAATATTCTATCTATTTCATTTTCAAATGTCCATAAATGATATTTTTAAAATCATGAAAATTTTTCAAGACCTTGTGAATATTTTAACTATGGAGACCATTTCAACATACTTGGAGGATAACTTTGCACTTGCATAACTCTGTGTTCCCAAGGGTTGTTTCAGAATAAGCAAAAGTAAAATAAAGGAGTATGGAAATCAAAATGATTAGAATTTGAAATTTTACTTCTATAAATCAATAAAGTTATCTAATAAAAATGGTAACATTAATCTAAAAAATAGAAAATTAAAGCAAGAAAATTACCATAAACAATAAGAAATGAAAGTAAGAAAATTACCTTAGAAAACAAGAAATGAAAGTAGGTAAATTAAAGTCACACTTTTTGGAAAATAAATCATTCTTGTAGGAAATTAAATTCTAA
Organism: Torreya grandis; assembly: GCA_037957365.1. Taxonomy (NCBI): domain Eukaryota; kingdom Viridiplantae; phylum Streptophyta; class Pinopsida; order Cupressales; family Taxaceae; genus Torreya; species Torreya grandis. The sequence goes on from JARHVA010000556.1 coordinate 1,492,651, forward strand.
AATTCCATGAACTAAGTAAATTAGAAGATTGTACAGAGGCGTTGAAGGTCGTGCACCATCAACATCTAGAAACTTAGACATCTTGCATAAGACACTGTAGTGCCCTCACTCGACTTACCCAACTAGGTAGGAAAGTGTATTAATCAATATTGAAAATAAATATGTGATTTTGAAAAAAATAATTGACACTCTCTGCAATAATGATACCAAAATGTTGTGTTGAATTATTACTTAGTTATTACCAAATTCTTGAATCTGATTAACATTAATTGTCAACCTAGGGTATATATGCTTTTCAAGGATGTCAGCACTATATAGACATTATTGATTCATATATTAACTTGATTTACTAGTTTTAGTATAATAAATTTATGATAAATTCACTAGATAGTTGTACTATAAGAATATTATAACAAAAATACAAAAATACTTCACACTTATGAATCACACATGTTTCAAATTTTATATAATGAAACTAATAATAAAATCAACTTACATAACACACTTAGCTAAGGAGGGTCAGGATAATCACTACAACTCCTTCTGAGGGGGCATTTCCTCATTCAAAACTAAGTTCAAATCCTTCTCCAAGAGACTTGCAAAATCTTCTTATAGAATTAACCTTCTCATTACGCAGATATGTAGAAATTAAAGATTGCTATAAAAAATTACAATATTAAAAATGTAATGGCTTCTATAATCCTACTATTCTATCATCATCTATCCAACTCCTAATCTGATCTAGGTTCTACCATTAAATATAGAAATTAGTTTATTAGATTTTAACCAAAAACATTAAACTAGGGAAAAATACAAATACTTAGGAATTACCCTAGTCAACCTTTAGGTGGCTAGTAACTGAACTTACTTGTTTTAGGCCTGACTGGGTTAAGGATAATGCATATTGTTTTATTGTTTTACTTTTTTTTATCTCCTTCCCATTGTCCTTGTCTTTCTCATCTTTAGCATCACATCCAATTTTTCTTACATGTGGGGATTTAATATAACAGCTATGGTCCTTTCCAATCATTCATTCAATTTTTAAGACACCTAGATGTGTCTTTAAGATCTGATTACAATAATAGTTATGTTTTGTGTAGTGGATACAAACAACTTGTAGGTGAAATCCTACAATTTCTATGAGTAATATGTATTGGCTATGGGTAACCTATAGGTAGAAGCCTATACTTACTATAGGCACCCTATAAGTGGAAACCAGTAGTGGCTATGGGAAACTTGTAGGTGAAATTCTATATTATTTATGGGCACCATGTATGTGGAAGCTAGTAACGGATATGGGTAACCTATAGGTAGAAGCTTACAATTTTTGTAAGCAACTTATAAGTGTTGTGCCCAAATAAGATTCTTGCAGCCTTACATTACCCATAAAATTTTTATTAAATAAAGTTACACAAATATAATTTAATCAAATAAAAAACATCATTAATTCATAAGATATATATATATATATATATATATCAATGTACACACAAAATCATAAATTCATTCATTCATTTGTGTGTGTCATGGATGATTATGGGGATTTACATAGAAAAAATATATACTAGGTATGGATGAGGTTATAAAATAGAATAATTGGTGGCCTCATCACACATCAAGGAGGTAGGACATCATGTAGACATAACTTCCCTGAGGTCTCTTGATGTTGTGCAATATTTACTCCCACAACCTTACTCTGATTACTTCACTTAGAGTTAATGTCAACTCTAAGGTCATTAGTAAATTGAGAAATGAAAACCACTCAAGGTGGAGTAATTTGATGCTTAGATAAATAAGTAATGTATCCAAAAGGGCTATCCCAATTTAGATTCTCATCCTGAACTTAGTCACTAGCATTTATTTCTTGTCCTTCAAGTTTATAATTTCCCTAGGGAGCATCCAGTTGCTATTTGTCTTCTCAATTGACTTTTATTTCTTCTATGCTACTACCCTATAAAAATCATAAGTAGAATATGTAATAGGGATGGAGAGGTACCTTTTAATTTCATCACCCAAGTTGCATGTAATGACTTTTTTGTGCTCCAAATGGTGTAGGAATGCTCTTGAAATTATTTTTCCAGTGAAGAATAAATATCATAGGAGGTCAATGCAAGGCACAACCTTTGGCTTTATTGTTATGAAGTTTAGACATTGAAACTTGAATGGGAGTAGGTATGTAGCTAATTATAATTGGGTTAGAGTTAAATTTTCTTCTTATGTATGCATGTCAACCTGGTGTATCACTTTCCATAGTGTTGAGTAGTTGTTATAATCATTGTTGAATACTATAGGTTCAAAGAACATATACTTATATTTAGTTAAATATTTGATAGAAAATATAAATGGTGCAAGAGTTACTCAAAATTATTTGGATGAGGATGCCATTGTTATTTGACTCTATTGATACTAGTTTGGTTTATAATTTAACAACTTGGTTTTCTAAAGTGTACTACTATGATGAAAACACTAGTATCTAGGGATTGATCACAAGGGAAAAATTAAGTATTCATGTTAGCTTGAGATCAATGGGCATGTCATTGTTATAAATTATTTGATATAACTTTGGAATTCATTTCTAGTTTGTGTGCCATTAATGTCTAATGTCTATAAATCTGATTTATTTGTTCAATTAAAACTTTACCACTTCATTTGGCGGCTATGCCATGTAGGAACTATTAATGCTTAGTCGGAGTGCCACATTATTACCTTTTATCAAGTGTCATTTTGTCACTTCTTTTGCTTTGGTTTACCATGCCATGGGGGATTGGTATTTAGGAGTTGGGATATAATAGTGTTTTTGAGGTGGATGAGTTTCCTAAACAAAAGATTTGAATCACTTTTGTTGAAGATTATAATGAGTTAGAGAAGAGCCCCAAATAATTTCATTGAAGACTGAAATGAGTTAGATAAAATCCCCAAATAATTTTGACAAAGACCTTGGTGAGTTGAACACTTTTGTTGAAGACTAAAATGTCAACTATTCCTACTAAACATTTTCACTGAATAAAATTATCAAAGATTGAAATGAGTTAGAGAAACTCATTGAATGAATGTCCTAAACAATTATGTCAAAGACTAATTTAGTGTTAACTAATTTATCCAAAAATTATTTCTCAACATATCCTCTAAAGACCTAGACAAACCAAAGTGTAAAACTTCTAAAAATCTAGTTTTTGAAGAATAGGTCTTGAAGAGTAAATAATGAAGTCTACGATATAGAGTGACTAAAGTTTTAGAGGTCCTATAAATAGGAATTTTGAATAGATGTCCCAAATATTTTTCTAAAAAACTCTAAAAAGTAAATTCTTGTAGAGGTGCATATAAATCTGAAGTGTTGAAAACTACCAAAGGTAGGATTTCAAATAAAAGTTTAGAAGACCATAACCTATTAAACATAGTTTTGAACAAGTTTTCCAAATAAATTCACTAAACAATTTCAATAAAGACCAATGAGTTGATCCTCGATACTTACACAACTTTAGAATAACATCAGTAGGGTAGTCCAAAAGTAAAGCATGTTCATAGGTCTTCCAAATAATGAAGTTAGTGTAATACATAAAGTTTTTCCCCTTAAAATATTTTCAAGGTAGGGCTAGACTATTTTTTAAAGATAGTGGGTTCCTATTCTTAAAAAAATGAGGGTATGTTAGATAAAATAAATGGTGACTCATAGGGGAAATACTCCTGAGTATTTGAAAACCAAAAACCTTTGGTTAACAACTTTTAAATCAAATATGAACCATTCCACAGAGATTAATCAAACTAGATGTACAAGAGAGACTCCTAAAAACCACATGCAACATACTTGCCTTTCCCTTTACCCTGGATATATGTGTGAGGAAGTGATTTCCTTTTATTCTTGTTATGAGGACGTTAATAGAGACTTAGGATTGATTTAGGTTTCATTTTGGTTTTGAGGAAAAAATATTTGAAATTTGTAGAAGCTCTAGCATTGCTCTACTTTCAGATAGGCATCCATAACCCTGACAAAGGTACCATGGGTTCTTTCTCCTTCCTCCCCCTATATTCTTACATGATACATGGTACATTTACCTTATTCCATTATTTGAGATTTTGATCACCTTTGGATTTTTATTTGAGTTTTTTGGATCACTCTTTTAAGGATGCATTGATCCTTATATAGACACACACACACACACACACACACACACACACACACACACACACACACACACACACACACACACACACACACACACACACACACACACACACACACACACACACACACACACACACACACACAATATTTCTAGAAGAGGGAGAGAAAGAACCATATTAAGCTGGTATCTATGAAAGCATAAATTTACTAGATTGTCTTACTAGATATAGCCATATCATAGGTTATTTACTCAAATAAGTTTTAATATGATAAGTGTATTTGATCTAGCAAAATTGAAAAACTTTCTAAAATTTCTATATAGTAATGAGAGAAGCCTTTATATGTAGATTGAATTATTCAGTGATATCTTGATCATGATTAATTTTCCTATTAAACACCAAAATTATGAAAATCTAAAATGTAATGGTGTAAAATCCTACAAGTAAAAAAATTGGTGTACCTTTCGTTGGTGTGTTTCCCCACAAGCTGATCCTTTGGCTTCTGAACATGTTATATAAATTCCTAATAGGTTGGATAATTGTTTTGATAATACTAGGGGAAGTCAATCAAACTTCCACAAGATAAAGAAAAATGTCTAATCTAGAAAGTAGGAAGTTGAACTAAAAATAAAATTCTAAAAACAAAGAGTGCTAACCTAAGAAGTGGGGAAACTACTCTATGAAAGCAATAAAACTATTCTAATAAAACAATAAATATAATCTAATCCTACTCTTACCCCAAAATTTTTTGTTACTCAAGGACATCCCCAGATGGTAAAATGATTTAGTAATGCTTCAAAAACTATCTATTGACCAGATATTGTCATCTCATTGCTTTGGAAGTCCCTCAAATGGAAAGCATTGTTACCCAAGATCTCTAAAATATGATAAGGTACAATCCACAATGGGGTAAAATTATCATGATGTAATTTATTTTCATGGAATTTATCCCATAGAAGCACTAGGTTAGATATTTTGAATGCTTTAAATTTTTCTCTTTTGTCAAATCATCTTTTCATTATATCCTAATGTTTATTGAAATTATATAAGGCTTTAGTCCTTGAGTCTTCCATTTCTATTATGTCTAATAATTGAGACTCCATCTTATCTCTTGGTTCTATTTACCCCTTCATAATCTAATATGTTTGAAATTTAATCATGATTAAGAATATAGGTTATATTCTATACATCAATAAGTAAGGTGAAGCCTTGAGTGCCTACTTGTATCTTATTCGATCATCCCATAATGCATACTTTAGTAAATTGTGCCAATCCCCAGGTTTTTATGCTACACATAAATTAGGTTCTTGTTTATTGATTTATCCGATCCATTTCCTTTTGAGTAATGGTTGGATGATGACTTGATGGTGATTTGACTATTGTGGGTCCATTCTATAAATTCAATCGTTTAAAATGCTATCCCATTGTCACCAAATAAAGAGATGGGAGTACCAAATTTAATTTTTATATTTTCCTATAAAAAGTTGACTAAATCTTGTGTTTTTTAATGATTTGTATCTAAATATATGGTCTAGCATGGGAAATAGTATGTAACAGTGAGTAAAAACTTATGTCCAATTGAATAATTAAGATTAATGACCCCAATGAAGTCTAAGACCCATTAAGTGAATGGTATTATTTTGATTGCATGTTGTAGAGGAATTACCATGTGTACTTATCTTTTTGCCATGAATTGACATTTATGGCATGTTCTAATGTGAACATGTGCATCCTTTAATATTATTAGCTAGTAATAACCCATTCTGAGGATTTTATGGGTTGTGATGTTTTTAGAGGGATGACCACTGGCTATCTTCTAGTAAAAATTTTCTAAAATTTATTGAGCTTCTTCTTATGGTACGCATCTTAGGTAGATGATTTCATAATTAATCCTATATAATATCATTTTTTTGTCATGTAATGAGTCAATTTGAGTCTCAAATCTCTCCTTTATTCTCTTTTGATCTACATGGAGTAGATACCTATGAAAAAGTATTGAATAATATAAATATATCAGTCTCCTTTAGATATTTGGTTTTCACAAACTTATTCAATGGTGATGTGTGGGTTAGGATTCGTCATGAGATGAATGATGCCCTAACCTCTACTGATCTTATAAAGATTTATTTTTATATCAAACTCCTACAATTTTTCCATCCATTTCCTCTATGTTCTCCTAATTCATTTTGCACCAAAGTGAGATTAACAAAAAGATCTGATGTAATGGTAATGATCTTGTTCCTCAATATGTAATTATTATAGATTTAATTTTCACCCTTGGAGAGGGTTATTTAGGACCTTTCAAATTGAGGTACACTATTGGGATAACCTCAAGCTATGGGTCACCTATGGTGGGCTTAAACCTCTAGAGAAGGCTAGATTCCTCTTGATGGATCACCTATGCTAATGTTTGCACTAGGAAAAGGGTTAGAGAAGGGTAAAGGGATCCTAAGAAAATGAAAATGGTGATTCATAAAATAAAATGAGAACTCACACAATCATGAAACATACAATGAAGAAGAATAAGATAGCACTAGTTCACACAATCTCAAAAATCTAGCTAGTTGCATAAGTATTTTGTACACTAGGTTCATGAAGCAATGAATGAAACTAGGAGGAATTATAATAATCACATAAAGATTTCATTAATGAAAGAAAGAACACAAATTTAGGCTTGAAATCAAATAGAAAATTCCCTAAAATAGTAAAGATAGAAGGACAATGGGTATAGAAGATTCTCCTTCACAAAGCCATCATGCACAAGCTTACTAAACATAGTTCAAAAGAAAGAGATATGTAAAATAAATATTATTAGCTTTAAGAGGTCTTTCATAAAAGTTTTTATAATGTCTAGACTTATCAAAATGAGAGCCTTTATTCCTATAGAATTGAGAGAAAGTATTGTCTTCTAAAAATTGAGAGAGAGTTACCCAATAAGAAAGAATGGGATATATAGGAGAAAAGGAGGGAGAAAAGAAGGGGAGCATGAGTACATAATAAAATTAATAAACTAACACCACATTTATTGAACTCTAAACCATGTTTTATCTAATAAATACTAATCCTTCATCAACAAGCTAACCTTCATCTACCCCAAAATCTTTAAGTTCTTCTCATTGGTTGAGAAATGCACTAAAAGACAAGGGTCTATTTTGTAGATGATGAGTCATGATCCTTGGTAGGAGGGAAGATACTCAAAACTTATAAACATGATTAAATGCTCCAATGTGATACTCCAATCCATATATCTATTTTCTATGATCTTCCATGCCATCTCCACTTGCTTCATTATGAGGGTAAGGTCCTTTTATCTATGTACTTGCTAGAGCCATGTCCAAGTCAGATCTTAATGACTATTTGTCAAAGATGGGATCATATTGAATGATGAGACACCTCTTTATAACCATTAATATTTACCCGTACTAAATATCTAATCATAGGTCTAATGTAGATGAAAACTAATCTCCTTTATTGGTTTTTTTATAGTCTTGAATATCAACAAACAAAGCTCGACATATGGTCTAGTCTAATTTTGACAACAAGTTATAAAAATTTAGTATATATTAGGTATAAATACCTATTTTATCTCCATATATCTCTAATGGTGCCTTCGATCCTAGAATATCTTGTTTTGTTTCAAACTAGGTCATGTTCAGTGGCTCCTTTGTATTTACTTTATTTATGTTGAAAGCCCTTTGTTTATTGGTTGTTGATTGTCAACTCAGACCTCTCATTTTATGCAAACTTTCTTCTCCTTATTGGTCCCCAAGATACACTAAATCCTTGACTTTAACTCACACCATTACATCTATATGTAAGAATGAATGCAAGCCTTTGATTTAGATCCTCTGACTCTTTAACTTTAACTCACACCTTTAGACCTAGATATATGAATGAATATGAGCCCTTGATATTTATAGGACCCACCATTTGAACATAAATGACTAATTCATCCAAAATTTATGTTTGCATGCCCATATTTGACATTTGTATGAATGCCATTGATGTCTATGTGAATGTCTTAGGATTTTAAACCCCAATGGTTGTTTGTTATGGCTTAAATTTGATGTTTGAATTCCCATCATTTGATGTCTACATGAATGTTTTTGATGTTTGCATGAATGTCTAAGGATTTTTAAATTCAAATAGTTATTTACTAGGGGTCAAATTTGATGTTCGTGTGCACATCTCTTTCTTTAAGTTAATCTTTGAAGTCTTAGATCTTGAGATAGAAATCTCATCAATACAAGAATTTTGGAAAGTAATATTTTGGCATAGAGAACATTGATTTCATGTGATCCTTCACACCCTATGAGGCTTTCTAAACATACTTATAAAATACACAAGTATGTTGACACATATATTTTTCTATGGTGTCCTAATGATGGTCTAGTTCATTTAGAATTGTGTTATGAGCTTTTGCTTGATCCTTTAAATCTATTATAATTTTTTGAGGCCCATACAAACTCGTTCCATGATTATTACTACTCAAACACCTTGAAACCTGATTATATCCATCTCTTTATAATTCTTTACCCATTTCTCAAGGATCAATTAGATTACACTTTAAGCTAACTTAAAGTGTTTCAAAAGATTTTCAAGTAATGTGGTCTTATTCTCCATCATGGATCCTTAATTCTATAAGAAATTTGATTTACCAATACTTTGTTGAAATCCTCACTCTAGGGACCCCTCCAGGCAAGGTTTTATATATAGGCCAAAAATTGTCCAACATTTTTAATACATCTTGGGGTTGCATGCCTACTATGCAAGAGACTAATAGCCTTGAACTAATCCATTGGGTGCATGGAGTCACATTCTTTCCTCTTAACTAATGTGAGACTAATAGAAGGCTAACCCTTCCTAAAAACCCTCTCTTGGAGTAAAAATAGGAAAAAAGAAAAAAACAACAAATATGCCCAAGACACTTATTGAAAGGGTAAAAACATAGTTGAAAGGAAATATACTCAAGGTACTTAGAGACAAACATATAAAACTATTATAATATGCTACAATATTATATAATAGATGCAAACTTTTCCATTAACAAGGCTTTAAATGAATTCCATTGATTAGAATAAGCAATACCTCTCCATCTAGTTGGGCAAGCTAAAAATCATTATGATATTTGTATCCATGGATCAAATAAAGACCACTTCACAAGCTATCAAACTTGATGTGGTTGTCTGACTTGGCCTTATTTGAGTCCCATTTGAGGACAAAGTTCCCTTCATTGAAATACCTTGCCATGGCTCTCTTGTCAAAGGCTTTTTTGACTTGAACTTGATGTGACTCTAATGTATTCATTGCAAGGTCCTTATTTTCTTCAAGCTCCATGATCTATACCATCCTTATGCTCATAGGCTCACTCTCCATCATTTCAAGGTGATGGGCTAACTCTAATGTATGCAGTTCAAGAGAAACATGCAATTTGGCTTCCCTTCCATATACAATGGCATATGGATAATTTACAATGGTAGTTTTGGGAGTCATTATGTCATCCCATAAGGTTGTCCTTAGATTTGTATGCCACACTCTTTGATTCTCTTCCATTGTCTTCTTGATAATCCTTATCAAGTTCTTGTTGGTGGGCTCTACTAGTCCATTGCCTTGGGGGTAGTAGTTGGAGGATGTGCTGAGGTAGATGTCCAAAATAAGTTCCCATTCATTTGTCTTCATGATGATAAATGCTAATCCATTAACTAAGATTATAGTAGCTGGGACCCCAAACCTAGTCACTATATTATCATAAAAGTCCAATACTACTATTTCATTGGCTTATTTCAAAGCAATTGCTTCTACCCACCTAGTGAAGTAATAATTTTTAGTGAACACCCACTAATGTCTTGCAATTTAAGGTGGATTTATAATCCCTATGAAGTTTATCCTCGATTTCATGAAGGGTTAATCCATCTAGATTGGGTTGAGTGGAAAAATTGCTAATCTCTATTTTCCTTCAAATAAAGCACACTTTTGGCACTTTTTGACCCATGCATAAAAAGGGGACAAAAGAGAAAAACACCAAAAAATATGCCCAAGACACTTATTGAAAGGGAAAAACATAGTTTTAAGGAAATATACTCAAGGTACTTAGAGAAAAACATATAAAACTATTCTAATATGCTACAATATTATATAATAGATGCAAAATTTTCTAATAAAAAGGCTTTATATGAGTGCCATTGATTATAATAAGCAATACCTCTCCATCTAGTTAGGCAAACTAGAAATCATTATGATATTTGTATCCATGGATAAAATAAAGACCACTCCACAAGCTATCAAACTTGGTGTGGTTGCCTGGCTTGGCCTTATTTGAGTCCCATTTGAGGACAAAGTTCCCTTCCTTGAAATACATTGCCATGGCTCTCTTGTCAAAGTATTTTTTGACTTGAACTTGATGTGACTCCAATGTATTCATTATAAGGTCCTTATTTTCTTCAAGCTCCATGATCTATACCATCCTTAAGCTCATAGGCTCACTCTTCATCATTTTAAGGTGATGGGCCAACTCTAATGTAGGTAGTTCAAGAGAAACATGCAATTTGGCTTCCCTTCCATATATAGTGGTATATGGAGAATTTCCAATGTTAGTTTTGGGAGTCATTATGTCATCCCATAAGGTTGTCCTTAGATTTTTATGCCACACTCCTTGATTCTCTTCCATTGTCCTCTTGATAATCCTTATCAAGTTCTTGTTGGTGGGCTCTACTAGTCCATTACCGTAGGGGTAGTAATTGGAGGATGTGATGAGGTAGATGCCCAAACTAAGTTCCCATTCATTTGTCTTCATGATGATAAATTCTAATCCATTATCTTAGATTATATTAGCTAGGACCCCAAACTTAGTCACTATATTGTCATAAAAGTCCAATACTACTATTTCATTGGCTTATTTCAAAGTAATTGCTTCTACCCACCTGGTGAAGTAATCATTTTTAGTGAACACCCAATAATGTCTTACACTTGAAGGTGGATTTATAATCCATATGTAGTCTAGCCTCCATTGCATGAAGGGTTAATCCATCTGGATTGGGTTGAGTGGAAAAATTGCTACTCTCTATTTTCCTTCAAATAAAGCACACTTTTGGCACTTTTTGACCCGTGCATAGGCATCATTGAAAAGGATAAGCCAATAATAGACAACACTCATTACCTTTTCTACTATTTTTCTTGGGGAAAAATGGCCTCCTACATATCTATCATGAAATTGCTCTAATAGATTTATCACTTGATTATCATTAATGCACCTAAGAAGTAGCCCATTGAGGTCTCTTCTAAAAAGAACACCATAAACTAATACATAAGGTATGGACTAAAGCCTAAAATACCTTCATTTTTATCTATCCAAATCTTGAGGGAATTCCCTTATTATCAAGAAATGGTTCATATCCTAGATCTAACTATTTTGGGGTGGAGGTACATCTGATTATGAGTTATCTTGTGTTACCAAAATAACCTTTTTATCTTCTTGAAGGTCATCCACCATATGCTCACATAAGCCTTTGACTCTTTCCAACTTTGTGACTTTGATTTCCACATTATATTCTGTGACCTTGGTAATCTAGCCTACTCTTTTCTCATTCAAATCCTTATTGAGGAGAAATTCCCTCACTCCAAGATGAGACACCATAAGATAAACCTTGATGTTGAAGAGCATTAGTATAAACTTCTTGAGACTCCTTAAAGCTGTAAGAACCTAATTTTTAATGAAGGTATAACTTACCCATATCCATCTAGCCCTTGAATGAAAAAGTTAATTGTTTGCTCAAGACCTTCACCATGCTCTATAAAAACATAGCTAATATATTCTCAACATTGGTAAAGGTGTACAATACAAAATCCTTTCAAAAGTTAGGATTTATGAGTGAGGGTGCTTGGTCAATGGCCTGATTAATGGTCTCAAATGCTACCTTGCCTTTATTTGACCAAGAAAATCCTTAGATATTTGTAATCATGGTGGTGATGGATTTTACTAGGTTTACAAAACCAGGTATAAACCTTCTCACAAAGTTAATCTTCCCAAGGAAGCTCTGTATTCCTTTCTTATGCTTGGGTAGAGATAGTACTAAGATAACACTTATTCTATTAGGGTTAATGTATAACCCCTCCTTAAAGATAATGTGACCCAAAATTTTTCATTCATGGGTGAAAAACAAACATTTCTTATGATTTAAAAAGATCCCATACTCTTTACATGTTTCAAAGATCATACTTAGATGATCCACGTGGTTACTAGCCTTCTTGGAGAAAACTATGATGTCATCCAAGTAGACTAGCACCATTTGATTCAACAAACTTTGGAAAGCCACATTCATGTCTCTTTGGAAAGTTACCCTAGCATTTGAAAATCTAAAAGGCATCTTATGGTATGCATATGAGCCCCACTTTGTGATGAATGTAGTCTTATATTGATCTTATTTTCTCACTAGCACCTGATTGTATCCTAAATATCCATCCAAGAGGGAGAAGCATTCTAACCCAACAACTATCTGAAGGAGTTACTCCATGGATGACAAAAGATAGTGATCCTTGAAAGAGACCCTATTTATATGCATGAAGTCAACACACAATTTGATCTGCCCACTGTTCTTTCTCATAGTACCAAATTGGCTACCCATGAGGAGTGTTTAATGGGAATGGTGATCTTGGATTCAATTAGATTGGTCAATTATTTCCTCATAAGCTCTTATATTTTGGGGTTTATAGGCATTTGCTTCTACCTAATAGGCTTGGCATTAGCCTCTATCTCTCTAGTGTATTGGGCCAGCTTGGGATCAAAGCCTCTCATGTCACTATATTCTCAATCAAATATGTTTGCACATTCTTTATAGGGTTATATGAAATCATGCCTTTTAACTTTAGTGCTTACCTTTCCAAGCTTAAGGATCCACTAATTGAATATAAGAACTATTTCATAGTTCTCTTCATTTGTTGACATCACTACTTTATCTTTTCTCATATGATCTCCCTCATAGAAAATACCTTCAATCCCTTTAAGAAGCTTATTAGATCTCAATTGAACTATTTTCTCTTCATATTGATGTTGAAGCTTTTCTTGGTTCATTAAATAGAATTATACTTTTTAATGTTAGAATAAGCAATTTTTTTGTCATTCCCAAAGACCTACCAATGAGCTTCATTATTTGATACCAATTGTCTCACCACTAATTTGCCATGTGGTTATACCTTGGTCCTTTTCAAATCATTGGGGATATCAAATTGAGCTCACATAGCTGCCAACCCATCAACATGCTAATTTTGGTTTCTTGGTATGGATTGTATGTTAAAAGCCTCAAAATCCTAAATGAGGTCCCACATTATTTATTTATAGGACTTTATCAAGGGATTCTTGGTGATATTCTAGCTTTTAACCTAGTAAACTCCTAGTTTGATGTCCCCATAAACTTACAATTACTTGATTCCTCTCTTATTATCCCATGGATGAGACCTTCATATTCTACTACATTGTAAGATCAACTAAATTGGAACCTATAAGAAGAGAAATACTTGTCATTTGAGGGGGATAACAACATTGCACCTACACCACTCCATGTTTTCTCCTTGAACCATTAAGGAATAATTTTCGTAAGCTATTAGGGTGATCTTTTGGTCTAATGGGAGATAGTATGGACTGATTGACTTCATGCAAACATTAGAAACCCATGTCTCTTTCTTCAACTCCTTCTAAAGGACAAAATCACTGATGTTCATTTTATAACTCATCCAAGAACATGTTTGGTATCTCCTCAAGGTGAATGTTTAATTATTGACCAATCAGATGCTCATGTTCATCTAGGATGGTGCAATTTAGATTTATGTTCTTTGGCCCATAATAATCTAGGTGAAAATGTGCAATGGACTCAACCTTAATAGACACCTTGGTCCCATATATTATCCTAAATTCCATGTATGAACAATCTACTATAATATAACCTCTAATATTTGTTGTGAATTCCTTAGATAGGCATAGGGAAAAATGAGGAGGTCCATTTAGGTTTAACACATTTTGGACTAGTGTGAAACTAGGACAATCATTTATGGTTAAGTTAATTTCCTTGATCATATCAGATGGCTTGGTGGAAGAACCATTGATTTCAAACACTCTTCTAGATTGGGGCTCATACTTTAGACCAAGCTAGTATGCTATATATTTTGGCATTAATGAAGTACTAACCCCATTATCTACCAAGAAATTTTTCACTAGAGAGTCAAAAATTATTAATGAAATGTCTAAATGAGGAGGTTTGACCACCTTACTTGATTTCCCTTCATTTATCCCTTTGGTTATATTGATGATAAGCTCATTCACCTTGTTTGATGGCTTGTCTGTAACTAGTGCAACATTAATCTTGGACAAACCTTCTTGAAGAATATCCACATAGATAGGCATGTAAAGCATATCCCACATTAACACACTCACATTGGAATTCTTTGTTTTTTCCATAATGATGATGGGTAAACCACCAAACTTTGGTTATGCTTTGGGAGCCACAACTGTACTTTAAATTTATGAGTTTTAGGGAACATAGATATTCCCTTAATCTTGAATCCTTGGAGCTATTGGGACCTTTAGAATTACAAAAAACCTAATTAGTTTTGATTTTGAAGGAGTAATGGTAGGAATCTCTTTGATTGCTTTCAATTTACCATCCATGTTCCCTATTTTGAATCTTGGATTATCTACCACTAGGATGTATGCTTGGCTAGAACTAGCCTACTGATTGAGTGCATACCACTCTTCTTGTTCACAGTTAACCATTGTAGCACCATATTGGCTAGGTCCTTGATCAGGGATTTGAAATTTTTGAAGCTCTTTTGGATTTTCCATCATGGGCACCTCTATGTTTTGAGCCATAAGGGCTTGATTATACCCATAATTTGTAGTTTGCTATCATCGATCATTAAAAGTTTGGTTGAGTTTAGTGTTTGAGATAATAGATTACCCAAAAGACTAATTCCAAGTCATGGTACCCTCAGCTTCTTGAGAAACATTATTATGTATAGGGACAAGGTCTTGGAAATTCCTACAACATTTATATTATAGTTTCTCTATCTATTGTAGCTAGGTTGCCCTTGTCCTTGGTTCTGACCTTAGCCTTGGCCTTGGAAGTTTCCTCTGTAGGGTAGCCTATTTTTTTGATAATCTTGCTAATAAGGTTGACATGAGGTTTAATGAGGCCTATTAAAATATTTCTACCTTTCAACATTCACTAGATCATTCCCCAAAGGCTGAAACATGCTCCTAAGCTCTTAAAAGTTCTTGTGTTCCTAGGAATCACTAAATCCACTAGTGGGAGCCTTTTCTTGATTTAGTGAGGGTATAGAAATAATTTTAGGAATAGGAGGAAAGAATCAAGGGGAGGAATAAAAATAGGAGATGTTATGATCTCAAGGAATAAAGGCATTGGTGGCTTAGGTGTTATCTTAACTATTTGGACTAGGCAATTTTATGCCCTGATTTCCACCTCATATGCATATGGTAATGTGTTCCCTCCCATAGACTAGATCATCACTATAATTTCACTATTAAGGGATTTCAAATAGTATAGGAAGGTAAAATTAGGGATAGGCCTCACAGATATTGGGATTCTATCCCAAGTTTTCTTGAACCTTGTATTGAAGTCTTACATGATTTCATGAGGGGCTTTTTTATTTTTAGTGAACTACTCTACAAGTGATAAATTGTCATTTTTATCTTTGAATCTTTTACACAAAGCCTCTACTGATTTGTCCCATGTGGTAATGGAATTATTAGTAAGGATTATATACCATTCTAAGGCTTTTCCTTTGAAATATATGGTTAATAACCTAATTGATACATTTTCCTCATTGATATCATGAATGTTGTAGAAGTTAGCTATATCCATGAGGTGATTATAAGGGGTTGTATCTTAGTCTCTAGTAAAATAAAGGACACTTTTGAGAGTTGATATCATGATAGGATCATAATGGGGGAGAGATAGAGGACTTTGGCCATTAAAATCCATAAAATATCTTAGGATTTCCATGGTAATAAAAGGGGATGACAAGGATCTTATAATATGGGTAGACCTTGGACTTGATCTAGGAACAAAGTTTCCTTTATATGGGTGTGTATTACCAAACCTTAATCTCTTTTTTGAATTTAAAGATAGTTTAATAAATTCAAAATTAATACCTCTATAAGTTGATCTCTTAATCACATTTGGAATGAAATATAGCTACTGCTCTACACCAGAGTGTTGATTTTTCTTTTGGAGTCAGTAGATACTATTGCATAAAGCTATGACTGCTATAAAATGATCAAACTAACATCAAACTTGATCAAATTTTTCTTCAAATTAGGTCCCAGTAAGCATGCTAAAAATTGTTTTAGCCTTAATTTTCACCCTTAAAAAGGGTTCTTCATGCCCTTTCTAATCGAGATACACTATTGGGACAACTCTAAGATGTGGGTCACCTATAGTGGTGTTGAACCTCCAAACAAGGCTGACTTCCTCTTGATGGATCACCTATGATATTGTTTACACTGGGAAAAGGGTTAAAGAAGGGTAGAGGGATCCTAAAAAATTTAAAATTGTGATGCACCAAATCAAATGAGAACTCACACAAGCATGAAACATACACTAAAGAAGCATAATATAGCACTAGTTTAGACAATCTAAAAAATCTATCTAATTACATAAGTATTTCATACACTAGGTTTAGGAAGCAATGAATGAAACTAGGAGGAATTCTAAGACTCACACAAGGCTTTCAATAATGGTATAAAGAACAAAAATATAGACCTGTAATCAAATAAAAAATTCCCTAAAATAGTCAAGAAATAAGGACAATGGGCATGGAAGATTCTCCTTCATAATGCCATCATGTATAAGCTTACTAAACATAGTTCAAAAATAAGAGACAGGTAAATGAAATATTATTATCTTCAAGATGTATTTCATACAAGTTTTTAAAGGATCTAGCCTTATAAAAATGAGAGTCTTTGCTCCTAAATAATTGAGAGAAAGTCTTTTCTTTTAAAAATTGAGAGAGCTTTTCCCAATGGAAAAGAATGGGAGATATAGGAGAAAAGGAGGGAGAGAATGGAAACATGAGTACATAAAACAATTAATGAATTACCACCAAATTTATCAAATTATAAACCATCTTTTAGCCAATTAAGACTAATCCTTCATCAACAAGCTAACCTTCATCTATCCAAAAATATTTACATTCTTCTCATTGATTGAGAAATGCTCTAGAAGACAAGGGTCTATTTTATAGCTAATGAGTTATGATCCTTGCTATGAAGGAAGATCCTAAAAGCTTCTAAATAACTTTAAATTCCCTACTATTCTACTCCAATCCCTATATCTCTTTTCTATGATCTTCCATAACATCTCCACTTGCTTCATTATGAGGGTGAGGTCCTTATATCTATGTACCTAATAGATCCATGCCCATGTCTGTTCTTAGTAGATGTTTATCAGATCTGGGACCATATTGAAAGATGAGACACCTATCTATAAATTTTCATAACTACCTCTACTCAATATTTGATCATAGGTCTACTATAGATGAAAACCAATCTCTTTTATTGCTTTTCCTATAGTCTTTAATATCAACAAATGAAGCTCACCATGTGGTTTGGTCTCATTTTGACAAGTTGTCTACCTTTGATCTATATTAGGTCTAAAGACCTATTTTATCTCCACTTAACTCTAATGGAAACCTTGATCTTGAAATATCTTGTTTTGGTTCAAACTAGGTCATTCTTAGAATTGATTCCTTCATATTTACTTTGCCCTTATCAAAAATTAATTCATCAAACTTTGTCAAAAAGATTTTAGGTTTTCCATTTGTTTATTGGTTATCGATTACTCAGAACTATCATTTTATACTAAACTATCTTCTCCTTATTGGTCCCTAAGATACATTGAATCCTTGACTTTAACTTGCATTGTTATATCTATATGTATGAATGAACATGAGCCTTTGATTTAGATCCTCTGACTCTTTGAATTTAACTCACACCTTTAGATCTAGATGTACAAATGAATCTGAGCCATTAATCTTACTAGGACCCACCATTTGAACTTAAATGACTAATTCACAAGGCCCAAGATTGATGTCTGCATGCTCATATTTGACATCTTCATGAACATCATTGATGTCTACATGAATGTCTTAAGATTTTGAACCACAATGATTATTTATTGTGGCTTAAATTTAAAATCTGTTCACCCATCATTTGATGTTCATGTGAATGTTTTTGACATCCACATGAACATTTGATGATTTTTAAATCCAAAGGTTATTTGTTGGGGCTCAAATTTTATGTTCATGTGTACATCCCTTTCTGCAAGTTAATCTTTGAGGGCTTAGATTTTGAGATATAAATCTCATCAATACATGAATTTTGTAGAGTAAGATCTTGAAACTAAGAACATTGATTTCATGTGATCCTTCAGCCCTAATGAGGCCTTCTAAGTATACTTATAAAATGTATAAGTAAACTAACCCATCTAATTTTACATGATGTTCTGATGATAGTCTGGTTCATTTAGAATTATGTTATGAGATTTTGCTTGATCCTTAAAATATCTAATGCTTTTTTGAGGCCCATTCTAAATGATTCCATGATTCTAACTACTTGGACACCATGAAACCTTATTGGATCCTTCTATTTATAATTCTAGACCCATTTCTTAAGGATCAATCAGATTACACTTAAGCTAACTTAAAGTGTTTCAAAATATTTACAAGTAATGTTGTCTTATTTTCCATCATGGATCCTTCATTCCATAATAACTCTGCTCTAATAGGACTTTTCTTAGCTCCTCATACCATAAACCCCTCTAGGAAAAGTTTTGTATATAGGATAAAAATTAGCCAACATTTTTGGTGATGTCTTGGGGTTGCATGCCTCTTTTGCAAAAGAATAGTAGCCTTGAACTAATCCATTTTGTGCATAGAGTCACAACATTTCCTCTTAACTAAAGTGAGATTGATAGAAGGTTGACCCTTTCTGAAACCTCCTCTTGAAGTAAGTAGGGGATAAAATAGAAAAACAACAAAAAATGTACCCAAGGCACTTATTGAAAGGGAAACACATAATTGAAAGGAAATAAGGATAATGAACTTAGAGGAAAGCATATAAAACTATTCTAATATGCTAAAAAATCATATAATAGATGCAATTTTTTTTAATAACAAGGCTTTAAATGAATGCCATTGACTGGGATAGGTAATACCTTTCCATCTAGTTAGGCAAGTTGAAAATCACTATGTTGTTTGCATCTATGGATCAAATAAGGACCACTCTATAAGCTATTAAAATTTTTGTTGTTATCTAGCTTAGCCTTATTTTAGTCCCATCTAAGGACTAAGTCCCCTTACTTGAAATCCCTTGCTATGACTCTCTTGTCAAAGGCTTTCTTGACCTGAGCTTGATGTGACCTAATGTATTCATTGTAAGGTCCTTAGTTTCTTCAAGCTCCATGAGATCTACCATCCTTATGCTCATAGGCTCACTCTCCATCAATTCAAGATGATGGGGTAACTCCAATATAGGAAGTTCAAGAGAAATGGGCAATTTGGCTTCCCTTCCATATATAAAGGAATATGGAGAATTGTTAATGGTAGTTTTGGGAATCACTTTGTGAGTGCATAAGGCTATCTTTAGCTTTGTATGCCACACTCTTTGATTCTCTTCCATTATCCTCTTGATAATCCTTATCAAGTTATTATTGGTGGACTCTACTAGTCCATTACCTTAGGGGTACTAGTTTGAGGATGTGCTGAGGTAGATGACCAACTTAAGTGCCCATTCACTTGTCTTCATGCCAACAAATTCTAAGCCATTATCTAATAATATAGTAGATGTGACCCCAAACCTATTTACTATATTGTGATAAAATTTTAATATTATTATTTCATTAGATTATTTCAAAGTAATTTCTTCCACCCACCTAGTGAAGTAGTCAGTTACAATGAGCACCCAATTATGTCATGTACTTGAAGGTGGATTGATCATCCCTATGAAGTCTAGCCTCCATTGCATGAAGGTTTACTCCACCTGGATTGGGTTGAGTGGAAGAGCTACTAATCTTTGATTTACTATAAATAAAGTACACTTTTGGCACTTTTTGACCCATGCATAGGCATCTTTGAAAAGTATAGGCCAATAATATCCATCTCTAACTACCTTTACTATTATTTTTCTTGAAAAAATGGCCTTTTATAGGTCCATCATTCAATTAATCCAATATCTTTTTCACTTGATTGTCATTAATGCACCTAAAAAGTACCCCATTGAGGTCTTTTTTGAAAATAACACCATAAACTAATACATAAGGTATGTACTAAATCTTGAAATACCTTCTTTTTGCTTTGTCTAAACCTTGAGAGCATTCCTTGGTTATCAAGAAATGGGTCATATCTTAGAGCCAATTGTTGTGGGGTGTAGGTGCATGTGATTATGAGTTATCTTGTGTTACCAAACCAATCTCTTTATCTTCTTGAAGGTCATCCACCGTATGATCACATAAGCCTTTGCCTCTTACCATCTTGGTGACTTTTATTTCCACATCATATTCCATGACCTTGGTAATCTAGCCTACTCTTTTCTCATTCAAATCCTTGTTGAGGAGAAAGTCCCTCACTCTAGGATGAGACACCATAAGATTAACCTTTTTGTTGGAGAGCATTTGTCTAAACTTATTAAGACTCCTTAAATCTATAAGAGCCTAATTTTATATGAAGGTATACCTTACTTCATATCCCTCTAACCCTTGACTAAAAAATTCAATTGGTTTCTCAAGTCCTTCACCATTTTTCTACATCAACATAGTTGATATGTTGTCAACATTGGAAAAGGTGTACAATACAAAATTCTTTGAGAAGTCAAGATTTATGAGCAAGGGTGCTTGGGTAATGGCCTATTTGATGGCCTAAAATGCTACCTTGCCTTCATTTGACCAAGTAAACTCTTGGCTCTTTTTTAGCATGGTGGTGATGGGTTTGACCAGGTTTGCAAAACCAAGAATAAACCTTCTCACAAAGTTAATCTTCCCAAGGAAGCTTTGTATTCCTTTCTTATGCTTGGGTAGAGATAGTGCTAAGATAACACTTATTTTATCAAGGTCAATGGATAACCCCTCTTTTGAGATAATGTTACACAAAATTTTGACTTCATGGACAAAAAACACACATTTATTGGGATTTAAATATATCATATACTATCTACATCTTTTAAAGATCATCCTTAGATGGTCCATGTGCTCACTAGCCTTCTTGGAGAAAACTATGATGTCATCCAAGTAGATCAACACCATTTGATTTAGTAACCCTTGAAAATCCATGCCCATGTCTCTTTGGAAAGTTGTCCCAACATTTGACAATCTAAAAGGCATCTTCTGTTATGCATATGTGCTCCATTTTATGGTGAAAGTAGTCTTATATTGATCTTGTTCTCTCACAAGTACCTGATTGTAATCTAAATATATATCCAAGAGAGTGAAGCATTTTTAACTAGAAACTATCTAAAGGAGTTTCTCCATGGATGGCAAAGGATAGTAATCCTTCAAATAGACCCTATTCAAATCCTTGAAGTCAACAGACAATCTGATTTCCCCACTCTTCTTTCTCACAGGCACCAAATTTGCTACCCATGATGAATGTTTAATGGGAAAGATGATCTTGGATTCAATCAACTTGGTCAATTCTTTCCTCATAAGATCTTCTATTTTAGGGTTTATAGGCTTCTACTTTTGCTTGACAAGCTTGGCATTAACCTCTATCTCTATAGTGTGTTGGGCCAACTTGGGATCAAATCCTCTTAGGTCACTATATTTTCAAGCAAAGATTTATACATATTATTTATAGAGTTATATGAAATCACGCCTTTAAAATTTAGTACTTACCTTGCTAATCTTAAGGATCCTATCTTTGAAGATAAGGACTCTTTCATAGTTCTATTCATTGGTTAACATCACTGCCTTGTCTTTTGTCATATGATCTCCTTAATGAAAAAAAACTTCAAGGGTGATAATCCTTTATGAATATTATTGTATCTCAAATGAACTATTTTCTCTTCATATTGATTTTGAAACTGTTCTTGGTTCATTGAAGAGAATTCTACTTCCTACTACAAGAAACAAGCAATTTGTTTGTCATTCTCAAATACCTACTAATGAGCTTCATTATCTAGTACTAATGGTCTCACCACCAATTTAACATGTGGCTATACCTTGGTATGTATCAAATCATTAGGGATATAAAATTGAGCTCCCATAGCTACCAAACTATCAACATGTTGATTCTAATTTCTTGATATTGTTTGGATGTTAAGAGCCTCAAAATATTCAATTACATACCACACTATGTTTTTAAGACTTAATCAAGGGATTCTTAGTTATATTTTATCTTCTAACCTGGTGCACTACTAGCTTATTATCCCCATGAACTTACAACTACTTGATTCCTCTCTTATTAACCCATTGAAGGCTATGAATAAGACCTTCATATTCTACTAAATTTAAAGAGAAACTGAATTGAAACCTATAAGAAGATAAATAATTGTCATTTGAGGGGGATACTAGCATTACACTTGCACCCACTCCATGTTTGATCCTTAAACCATCAAAAAATAATTTCCATAAGCCACTAGGATATTCTTTTGGTCCAATGAGGGATGGCATGGACTAATTCTCTTCATGAAAATAGTAGACACCCATGTCTATTTCTTTAGCTCTTTCTAAAGCATCAAATGATTGATGTTCAGTCTATAACACATCCTAAAACATGTCTGGTATCTTCTTAGGATGAGTGTTTAATTCTTGACCAACAAGATGTTCATCTTCATCAAGGATGGTGAAATTGAGGTTTATGCTATCTGGGTAATAAGGCTCTATGTGGAAATGTGAAATGAGCTCAACCTTAATAGACACCTTGATCTTGTATCTTATCCTAAATTCCATGTATGACTAGTCTTTTATAAGATAACCTCCAATCTTTACTATGAATTCCCTAGATAGGCATAGGGAAAATTGAGGAGGTACATCTAGGATTGACAAATCTTGGACCACTGTGACACTATGATAATCATGTAGGGTTAAATTGATGTCCTTGATGACATCATATGGCTTGGTGGAAGAAACATTGAGTTGAAACACTCCTTTAGATTAGGGCTCTTACTTTAGACCAAGCTGGTTTGTTATAGATTTTGACATTACTGAGGTGTTATCCCCACTATCTACCAATAAATTATGCACTAAAGAGTTAAAAATGATTAATAAAATGTATAAAGAAGGTTTGACCACCTTAATTGATTTCCCTTCATTTAGTCCTTTCATTACATTGTTGAGAACCTCATTCACCTTGTTTAATGGCTTTTCTGAAATTAGTGCAACATTAATCAGAGACAAACCTTCTTGAAGAATATCCACTTGAATAGGCATGAAAATCATATCCCACATTGGCACACTCACATTAGAATTATTCATTTGCTTCAAAATGTTGATGGGTGAACCACCAACCTTTGGTTGTGCTTTGGGAACCATAACTATACTTTGAATTTGTGAATTTTTGGGAACAAAGATATTCACTTGATCTTGATTACTTGGATCTATTGAAACCTTTAGAATAGGAGAAGATCTAATTGGATTTACTATTAAAGGAGTAATGGTAATAATCTCTTTGACCATTTCTTGGTCAACATCCATGTTCCTTATTTTGAATCTTGTATTAGTTACCACTAGGATGTATGTCTGGTTAGAACTAGCCTATTTATTGAGTGCATAAAACACTTCTTGCTCATATTTCACCACTATAGCACCATACTAGCTTGGTCCTTGATCAGGGATTTGACCTTGTTGAGGCTCTTATATATTTTTTATCATGGGCACCTTAATATTCTAAGTCATAAGGGCTTGGTTATAACCATAATTTGTATCTTACTACCATTGATCATTGAAATCTTAGTTAAGGTCAATGTTTGGGACAATGGATTGCCTAAAAGACTAATTCTAAGGCATGGTACCCTCAAATTCTTGAGCAACATTATTCTAGATAGGGACCAAGGTATTGGAAATGCTTGCAACATTTGGATTATAGTTGCTCTATCTATTATAGCTAGGCTTCCCTTGTCCTTGGTTCTGACCTTGGCCTTGGCCTTGGAAGTTTCTTTTGTAGTGTGACATGTTGTTTTGATAAGATTGTTATTGAGGTTGATATGAGGATTACTAAGGCATATTGAAATCTTCCTACCTCTGAACATTTAGTAGCTCAATCCCTAAAGATTGAAACATGTTCTTAAGATCTTGAAAGTTCTTGTGTTCCTAGAAATTACTAGATCCACTAGTGGGAGCCTTTTTTTGCTATGGTAAGGGTATATTAGAAATTGTAGTCATAGGAGGAATGACATCAAGGGGAGGAATAGAAATAGGATATGGTATAATATAATAGAACAAAGGCATTGGTGGCCTAGGTGTTAGTTTACCAGCTTGGACTAGACAATTTTTTGCCCTATTTGCCATCTCATATGTTTCTAGTAATGTGTTCCCTCCCATAGACTGGATCATCACTGCAATGTCACTATTAAGGGATTTAAAATAGTATAGGAAGAAAAAATTAGGGGTAGGCCTAATATAGACTAGGATTCTATCCCAAGTTTTTTAGAACCTTGTATTTAAGTCTTGCATGAATTCATGAGGGGCTCTTTTTATTGCTATTAATTGCTCTGCAAGTGACTATTGGTCACTTTTATCTTGAAATATTTTACACAAAGCCTCTCCTAAATGGTCCCATGTGGTAATTTAATTAGTAGTAAGGATTCTATACGAATCTAAGGATTTACCTTTGAAAGATATGGCTAATAACATAATTGCTACATTTTCTTCATTGATATTATGAATGTTGTAGAAGTTAGCTATATACATGAGGTGTTTAGAAAGGGTTATAACTTGGGCTTTAGTAAAATAAGGGAAAATTTTGAGAGATACTACCATTATAATATCATAATGGGGGAGATCTAGAGGACTTTGGCCATTAAAATCCATAAAATCTCAAGGGATTACCATGGTAATAAAAGGGGCCGACAAGGATCTTCTAGTAGGGGTATACCTTGGACTTGATCTAGGAACAAAGTTGCCTTTATATGGGTGTGTATTAAGAAACCTTAATAACTTCACTAAATTTAAAGGTAGTTCAACAAATTCAAAAGGAATACCTATAAAAGCTGATCTTATAGTCACCTTTGGCATGAAGTACAACTACTGCTCTACACCAGAGTGTTTATTGTTCTTTTGGAGTCACTAGATACTATTGTGTGAAGTTATGACTGCCATAAATTGATCAAACCAACATCAAAATTGATCAATATTTTATTCAAATTGGGTCCCATTGGGATTGATATAAAATATTGTAACCTCAATTTCCCACCTTGGAGAGGGTTATTTAGGCCCTTTCCAATTGAGCTACACTATTGGGACAACCTTAGGTTATGGGTCACCTATGGTGGGGTTGAACTTCTAGAGAAGGTCAGCTTCCTCTTGATGGATCACCTATAAATGTTTGCATTAGAAAAAGGGTTAGAGAAGGGTAAATGGATCCTAAAGAATTTAAAAGGATGATGCACCAAATGAAATTAGAAATCACACAAGCATGAAACATACACTGAATAATTATAATATAGCACTAGTTCACACAATCTCAAAAATCTATCTACTTGCATAAGTATTTCATATACTAGGTTTAGGAAGCAATGAATGAAACTAGGAAGAATTGTAATATTAATACCAATATTTAATTAATGGAAGAAAGAACACAAATGTAGACTTGAAATCAACTAGAAAACACCCTAAAATAGTCAAGAAAGAAAGATAATGGGCATGGAAGATTTTCCTTCACAATGTCATCATGCACAAGCTTACTAAACATAGTTTAAAATCAAGAGATAGATAAAAGCAATCTTATTATTTTCAAGTGTTCTTTCATACAAGTTTTGATAGGGTCTAGCCTTATCAAAATGAGAGTATCTAATCTTTTATAGAATTAAGAGAAAGACTTTCTTCTAAAACCCAAGAGAGAGTTGCCCAATGGGAAAGAATGGGAGATATAGGAGAAAAGGAGGGAAAGAAGAAGGGAAGCATGAGTACATAAAACAATTAATGAATTGCCACCACATTTTTTGAGTTTTGATCCATCTTTTATCTAATCAAGACTAATCCTTCATAAACAAGCTAACCTTCATCTATCCCAAAATCTTTAAGTTCTTCTCATTGGTTGAGAAATGTACTAAAAGAAAAGGGTCTATTTTGTACTTGATGAGTCATGATCCTTGATAGGAGAGAAGATCCTCAAAGATTATGAATAGCATTAAATACTCCACTATGCTACTCTAATCCCTATATCCCATTACAATGATCTTCCATGCCATTACCACTTGCTTCATTATGAGGGTAAGGTCCTTATATATATGTACTTGATAGAGCCATGCCTAAGTCTACTCTTAGTGGTTGTTTCTCAAAACTAGGAACATATTAAAAGATGAGACACCTCTTTATAACCATTTATATCTACCATTACTCAATATTTGATCATAGGTCTACTATAGATGAAAACCAATCTCCTTTATTGGTTTTCTTATAGTCTTTACTATCAACAAATGAAGCTTGCCATGTGGTCTAGTCTCATTTTGAGAACAAATTATCGACCTTTGATCTATATTAAGTCTAAAGACCTATTTTATCTCCATAAAGCTCTAATAGTGACCTTTGATCTTGAAATATATTATTTTGGTTCAAATTAGGTCATGCTTAGACGTGGCTCCTTTGTATTTATTTTTCCTGAGTCAAAATCTGCATCATCAACCTTCATTGAAAATATTTTAGATTTTCCCTTTGTTTATTAGTTATCGATTACCAAATCAGACCTATAATTTTGTGATAAACTATATTCTCCTTATTGGTCCACAAGATATGCTAAATATTTGACTTTAAATCACACCATTAGATCTATATGTATGATTGAATGTGAGCCTTTTATTTAGATCCTCCAACTCTTTTGACTTTAACTCGTACCTTTAGATCTAGATGTATGAATGAATGAGATCCCTTGATCTTGATAGGACCCACTATTTAAAATTAAATGGATAATTCATGAGGCCCATTATTAACATTTATATGGCCATATTTGACATCTACATGAACTTCATTGACCTCTGTATGAATGTCTTAATATTTTGAACCCCAAAAATTATTTGTTATGGCTTAAATTTGATGTCTACATGCCCATAATTTTACATCTATGTGACATTTTTTGATGTTCACACAAATGTCTAAGGATTTTTAAGTCCAAATAGTTATTTTCCAAGGCTTAAATTTGATGTTCATACACACGTCCCATTCTATAAGTTAATCTTTGAAGGATTAGATCTTGAGATAGAAATCTCACTAGGACATGAATTTCATAGAGTAAGATCTTGGCACCAAGAACATTGATTCCATGTGATTTTTGGCCCTCGAGAGGATTTATAAGAATACTAATAAAATGAATAAGGTGACCCATCCATTTATGCATGATGTCCTAATGATGATCTGGTTCATTTAGAACTGTGCTACGAAATTTTGATTGATCCTTGAAAGATCCAATGATTTTCTAAGGCCCATGTGAACTCATTCCATTATTCTGACTACTCAGACACCATAAACCTACTTGGATCCTTCTATTTAAAATTTTGGACTAATTTATTAAGGATTAATCAGATTATACTTTAGGCTAACTTAAAGTATTTCAAAAGCTCTGCAAGTAATGTGGTCTTCTTCTCCATAATGGATACTTCATTCTAAAAGAACTCTGCTTGACCAAGACTTTGCTCTTCTCCTCGTATCATGAATCCCTCTAGGAAAATTTCTATATATAAGATAAAAATTGGCTAATATTAATGTTGAAACT
Organism: Torreya grandis; assembly: GCA_037957365.1. NCBI lineage: Eukaryota > Viridiplantae > Streptophyta > Pinopsida > Cupressales > Taxaceae > Torreya > Torreya grandis. Next base: position 1,520,695 of record JARHVA010000556.1, read on the forward strand.
TCTTTACTACTTTGACAAGGGCAAATATTTTCTTGTCTATAATGGAATACCTAGGTTTTGCTTCTTTTATTTTTTACTCAGGAATGTAATAGGATTCTCTCTTTCATATTTATTTTGGGTGAACATGGAAACACTAATATGTTTTGAAGTGATTGAATACAAGAACATGTCTTTAGTGAAGTCTAGATTTATCAGTAAAAGGCCTAAGATATTGCATCTTTAATTTCTTGAAAAGACTTTTGAGACTCTACTATCCATTCCACTTTAGCATCTTACTTGAGCATTGCATTCAAAGGTTGATTTTTTTTTCTAAGCTTGATATAAACTTTATCAGGGAGTTTATTTTCCAAAATAAATATTTGAGTTTTTTTTTGCTATTTGGGAAGGCAATTTTTGATATCCCTTGAATTCTATATAGGTAAATTGTAGTTCCATCTTTGGTGATGATGTGACCCAAGAGCTTACCTTTTTTGACACCAAATATGTTCTTCTTGGGGTTTAGTGAAATTCTAAGCCTTCTACATCTTTCAAATATTGATTATAGGTGACCTACATGATCAATCCTAGATTTTAAGAAATCTATGAGGTCATCTATGTAAATAATTATACATTTACTTATTATCCTTTAGAAGGTGTGCTCCATAGATTATTGAAAGGAAACACCTACATTAATTAGGATAAATGGAATCCTATTATATGAATAAGTACCCAACTTGGTGGTGAACATTATCTTTACTCTATCTTTTGATTCTACTACAACCTAATTATATCCTAAAAATCCATCCAAAAAAGACATCATTTCTGAACCACTCATTATCTGGATGACCTTGTCTAGAGAAGACAAAGGATAGTTGTCTTTATAAAACTATTTATTTAAGTTTATGAAATAAATATAGAGCCTAGTCTCCCCACTCTTCTTCCTGACTAAAACTAAATTAGCTACCCAAGTAAAATGTGTGATAGGAAAAATTAATTTTGCACTAAGCAAATTTTCCACTTCCTTCTAAATAAGAGTTTCTAAGATAAGATTTACCAGTCTTTGACTTTGCTTGAATGGTTTGTGGTCCACCTTTAGTGGTATTTTATGGGTGATGATCCTTGGGTTATGAACCATCATGTCTTGATATGTCTATGCAATCATATCTTTGTATTGAATGAGTATATTTTTTACCCTTTTCCTTTCCTTTGGAGTGCAGTTGAGACTAATGTTAACATGGCATAGGTCATATTAATCTCCTAGATTCTCACTTTTTAATTTGACTCATTTACTTTTGGTTTCCTTTGTTATTGATATTGAGGATCCAAATCAAATTTCATTTCCAAGGAAACCATTCCTAGAGGGAGGGAGTTTTCCTTTAGCTAAATGTCTCATTCTTCCCCTAATTCCTCTTGGCATAGATAACAAATTTCCTTGTCATCAATGATTTGAGATTAAAATTACCCTAAGTTGGTCAAGAACTAGATGATCTAATAGTCATAATTAAAGACTTGGAAAATTTCCATGTTGCTTGGAACTGATGGATGAGGTACTTGCTCAATGGAGAATATCTATACCTTAGATTCATGTAGGGGTGCCAAATTGGTAGTTGAAATAGCCAATGGATCAGTGGCTTGATTATATTCTATAGGCACAACCACTATGTTTAAGGCTTAAAAAGACTCAATAAAATCATAATAAATATGTTTTCACCTCTTTAGATATGGTAGCTTGCACTGGTATTTGTTTTTTCCCTGATTGATTGCCAATTTTGACTCTCCATAAATTAGAAATTATTTGACATTATTTTTAAGAATAAAATACAATACATAATTATTAACTCATACTCTACTCTATTATTCATGAAATATAACTATAATTTTTATGTTTCCCAATATTTCTTGCTTTATGGGTCCACTAATTCAATGCCAATGCCTGATCCTTACTTGGATCTTGCATTGTCAAAGTGGAGAGTACACAATTGGGAAGGTCCTTAGATTTATAGTTCTTGAAACTTTTGATTTGTATTAAAGGTATAGATCACAAGGTTAGAAAGTTTGTAAATTACTTATTCATTCTTTGTATTGTATTTAGGGATGTTTCATTCTTGGCTCTCAATAAATTCAAATCTAGTTTGGGATACCTATTAATGGTAACCAAGTGTGAGATAAGTCTATTGCTACATACCCATTCAACATTTTGGACCATTCTCTATTGAAGAGGACTCTATATCTTTTTGGAATATCCACTACCAATTTGTCAATTATAATTTATACTCATATTTTGGACACTACTTAAATGCATACATTTTTTAACTCTCCTATTACAAGGACTATGATCTTATCTAACTATGAAACCCTTCTCTTTGATGGGATTGGAGTAAAACCCAATTTTTGGCAAATTGAAGTAGGTATCACCATGGATGAAGATCCATAATTGAATAAATAATTATGGATATTCCTTCTAAATTATTGGATGGTAAATAAGAAAGGTGTAACTTATAGTTTGATTTTTGTATATGACATTGATGTGATTAGCCTTTATGTTCTTGGTAGTTGCCTTGCTCATAATAGAATTCCACAGGAGCTCCTTATGTTTAATAATCTAAGCTAGTTCATGAAGATTAATGTTGGGTTTGATATTATTCATGTCTTCAATGATGTTATACCCTCCTTTTCCTTGCTCCTCTTTATTCTAGAGTTGTTCATTCCCTTTTGGGGGAGGTAGATTGTTGTTAGCTCTTGAATTTGGTGGAATAATAGTCTTATTAAAAGGAGTAGATGTTGTGAAGGGATAATTATTCCTTAGATTTAAATTTCCCTTATGATATTATTGTAAAGTATACACTTCATTAGAGTTATCCTCTAGTTCATTATCATCTTCTTCTGGTAAGAAAGACTCATGTGTTTTAAATACCATTATAGTGTTTGACGAGCCAACTTCTTGATGGGACTCTGGTGGATTATTCATCAAGTCTTGAATTAACATATCCATCCAAAATATATTGAATGATACACAAAATTAAACACATTCAATTTCACCATGTTGTGATGTATTATGGACTCTACACCAATTGGGTAGAACCATTTCTACTATGTTGATCTCTAGAAACTTGTTGGGCTGATGCTCTATATTATTTATAGTCCTATTAAAGGGTATATTATATATTTAAAACATATAATTATCATTATTATTATGGATAGTGGTGTTTCCCATCTTCCTCTGCATGTTCAAGAAGTCATAGCTCAATTTTGGACCATTCTTAAGATGGAATCTAGTTCTTCTTTGGTAGAATCAACTCCTTATGCAACTGAAATATTATAGGGTATTGAATATTGGTTCTGTTGATGATTATTCATTTGTACATGATGGTTCATATAACTATACTTTTTATTAGGTGTTTGCTACATCAGAGGAGGCAATGCATATAGTTGATTTTGGTTGAAATTATTGACAATTTGATTAACATAAGGAACTAGATTTAGAGAGGGAAAACCAACATTGATGTTTGGGGTGCCTAATATTTGAGGGTTCATCTATATATCAATATTTATATAATATTTTTACACTAAATATAGAGTGGTGGGATTCATAAGAACACTGATGTGATTGGGTCCAAGGCATTTTTATACATCTTTATTGTTAATGCTCTATCTGGTCTATACTCTAGATTAAGCCAAGTGTACCTCTTCTAGAACCTAGTGTTGAAAATAAGAATTAGATCATTATGCTCCATTTTAATGTTGATAAAATGTTAATACACCCATTCAAGGCTAGTATCTTATCTAGATTAGGCAAAAAAACATGTTTTGACATTTATTCTAGGAAGTGATCAAGTTATCTTGAACATTGAGGTACAAATCATAGGTAGTATCTTGTAAGTTAAATATGAAAATATTATGTGAAAATTTTTCATAAATAAAATTCATTAATATTAAAGCTACCTTAAAATAATTGATCTGTTCCTATGCAATTATTCCACCTATAGGGGAGAAAAAAGTCAAATATTTATCTAAATTCTTAGGGAAATTATGCATATCCCCCGATATGGCAATGGTATATCCAACTAACCAGTGTTGTTGTTAGGCCATGGGATGATTGATGGAATTGATATTTTTTATTAGATAGGGTGTCCTATCCCAAGATCAATTAGGAACAATCAATACATATCTTATCCTTTGATGTGATGATAAGGATGAAACCAAAAGACTAGTTTGGATCCTAGACCTGGTAACTCTCTTGGGTGTCTCTAGTGTAATTCAACATAAATGATAACCTCTCACTAGGGAAGGCACACAAATGGCTCTCCTTCTATCACAAAATTCTTTTTATATTGATGTGGGTCCTGTACACATCCCCAAATTTAAATGAGGTAGCCTCTAACATTTTAGGATCTCAATATAAGTAAACTCCATTGTAAGGAATGAGTTGCATGTATAGGTTAAACACCCTTGTGGTGGAATAGAAAACACAGCATGAAAGTTATTAACTATATTTGTTTATTGTGAAATGAATCCTATTAAATAAATCAAACCTAAGTGATTGGGATAGATGCATGGTATCTAATCTAGAGTGGGTAGGTCTCAATCAAATAAACTTGAAAAGGAGGGAAGGGTATAGTAGAAAATAATTTTCTATGGTCTCAAGAGGTCACTTCCTAGGCTAGTTTCTCGGTGGACAAGTGTTTTCCAAACTAATTCTTTCTAGTTGTAGCTATTATACACTCAAAGGAAAACATATTTAGGGAGTCTGGGGAAATGATATAGGAAACTTGATGGCCTCAACTACATGTTACTCCCTTTAGAGTTACTATTACACACCCTTAATTGGGAGCTTATAGCTCAGACTAGGAAGGCATCTAAGGTAGCTATTGCACATGCTTAGAAGACTATACTAGAGGGAAAGCACTCATGCACATTAAGAATATTATCACAATTTTAACTAATTTCTCAATACTCAATGAAATTTACTAACTTTCAATAGATTTTGCACATTTAAGATTAACATACATCAATGAAAACAATCAAAATTATCCATAACTTTACACACTTCAAATTACTATATTAACAAAACCAAGAAAGCAAAACCTTAATCACATAGAAATGGAAAGAAAGAACACCAACATAGTAATGACAATCAAAACTATTTTCTTCTTGTATTGATAAAAATTCCAACCCTTTGGAATGTGTAATTACATAAATATGTAGACTTGGGGATGAGATGCCTCATCCTCCAAATGCATGTGAACTCACAATTACATTACATTACTATAACTATAGTTATAATTTTTTCATCAAAATTACATGTGTACATGCTCATAGCTAATTACAACTAAATCAAGATCATTTGACCTATAACATGCAAAACAACATGTGCATGCTTAAAAATAGTCCAAACAAATTTACATTTATGCACTATGTATAAATAGAATATAAATACAAAGATAAGTGTCTTATACATGTGTACACACAAAATTTTCCTTCAACTTAAGGCTAAATGGGTATTTGTATGACACTAGATGTTGTTGGAGCCATTGAAGTACCTAATAATGTCCATGTTGAGAAATATAGGTCCATAAACCCTATTAAATTATTAAATAAGACTTGTGTGCTCAGTTTTTGTGTTTATAAAATTAGTTCTAAAGATTTCAACATCTGTGACCTTTTTCCTAGAAAAATTAAGCTTAGCTTCTATTTATTTTAATGTCTTACCTTGTATGTTCTGTTTGAATATTTTTGAAGCCTATTGTAAGAGATGATCAAAATTGGCCTTGTTGATAAGCCTACCTATGGAATCCTTAGCCTATGAGAGCTTGAGATCATCTAGATGTTGGAACATAACTAGATACTAAGGGGGGTAAATCAATATATCAATTAAAACTAGTCCTTTAAGTAAATTTAAATAAAATTAATTAATATATGTAGATCAAATCAAATATTCTAATATCAGACACACAAAAATACACATGACACCAAATTTATACATGGAAAACCCAAAGGGAAAAACCACGGTGAGAATAACTACTAGAAACTACTATTCTAAACTAGCCACACAATTCAAAACCTCACTAGTTACACTTTGAAGGGAACCAACCCTAAGGAGACACTAATCCCCTAATTTAAGAGCTTCAACTCTAAGGAAATGCCCACTTCCTAATCTAAGCACCCACTTAGATTTTTTGAGGACACCAACCTATTAGATTCTTCTATGGAGCTACAACTCTAGATTACAGCATGGATTTATCAATGAATCTAATCCTTTTATTCACTATTATAGGTATCATCTATAACTGATCATACTCTACACATTCTCTTTGTGACTTTATTATTTTTACCCCTTTGTATATGTGTCTTAGATGTCATACACACACACACACACACACACACACACACACACACACACACACACACACACACACACACACACACACACACACACACACACACACACACACACACATAATTGATATAGGGTTCCATATTTCATTATGTTCACACTTTTTTACAAACACATCAAGCTCTATTCTAGATTAAGTTCATTATGAATTGAATTATAAGTTTCCCACATCTTAAATTCATGCATCATTATTATGATTCCTAGTCTCATTAATATTTATATCATTTTTTAGAATTTAGTTTTGATGCACATGCACATTTACATAGATTTGATCAGTTATATCGATCAATCTCATTTTATATGTCATGATTTAGGGATTTCTCTCATGTTCATGAATTTGACCATTATATTTAACATAACTTTAAATATTGATCATTGATATTGCATTTGGTGTCATGATCTGATGGTCTATATTCAAATGGCTCAACTTTAAAACACATCCATGTGATTGATCTATGATAGGATCACGCTATTCATTTTATATTTATATGCTTAAATTTTTTATCTTTTTCATATTTAAAATGAGTCCATTGATCTTCTTGATATGAGCTCCCACATGCCATTTGATCTCTGAAGATATATGATCTTTATCTCTATCTAGATGCTAAATGTTGATCTCTTTATCCCATCTCATTACTTCCTATGTCTTTGGATCGCTTTCACTCTCTTTATATTCTCAAACTTACTCAATATTTAAATTGACACTATCTAATTAAATTTTGATATATTAATTTCATTTGAGTCCACTCACTCTATTGGATCTCCTTTGCATAATCATTTGCTCACCATTAGATCTTCTGACAAGCTCAATATTTATCTCTACTTAGCTCTCAATAATGTAAAACTTGGCATAATCATGTACCTTTTGTACATTGATATTAGTTATTTATATTTAGACAATTGACATTATCACATTATTTATTTATGATTTGACTTTAATTAGCACCATCAATTTACTGTGCAAGCTTTGTGATTGTGACACTTGTCACTAGCACATTTACGCAGAGGTGACTCTGATAATTTGACATAATTTTACTTAATTGGATCTACTTTATATGATTAAAAGATAGAAATTAATAAATATGGGATAAATATAAAGTCCAATACTTATGAAATATTAAGTCCTTTGATCACTGCTCAAGCCAGTAATTGCTAGGTTGAGGGGCTAGTTTCACAACAATAAAGGCTTAAGTTGTAACTTAAGCTACTAAGTCCAAGCTATATCCAATCAACATAAAAATAGTAAAATATTGTTGAATTCAATGAATTAAACCCTTAGGGTTTAACTAAGAGACCTTATCATGTCTAAGAACAAATATAATTCAATTCTAAGCTCATTCATTCTCATTTAAACCTGAATACCATTTGTATAGAATGCTCATGAAAAACCCATAAAAAATATTATATTTGTTTCATTTTCAAATGTCCATAAATGATCTTTGTAAAATCATGAAACTTTTTCAAGACCTTTTGAATATTTTAACGAAGTATGGAGACCATTTCAACATACTTGGAAGGCTAACTTTGCACCTGCATAACTTTTGTTGTGCTTGGTTGCATGACCTATAATTTAGCACATAAGATCCTCTTACATAGGGGATTACATACATATATTCATATAATAAAAAACCATCCATATGTTAAATATATGGAATCATAAAATTACCTACTTAGATTTATCTTACAACCTATAAATTTGACTGTGTTGGAAAACATTGTCAAAATATCTTGGAGCCATATTTTACTCATGCATATCTTTTATTGTACTATATTACATGACCTAAAATTTAGAAAAAATAAACTAGGTACACAAATAAACAAACCAATATGATCATTTTGTCTTTGGACCTCCATATGTGCAAACACTGACCACATCAATATGCTTACTTGTCTATGCTTAACCCTTTTGCAAATTTGGCTAAGTATAGAAACTTAGTGATTTTTGTCTGAGTATCCAACTTTGCATGCCCATATACTCTACTGTGCTTCATCACATGACTTCAAATCTAGTGCATAATAACTAGGGACTAATGTGATCACAACTATATGACTAGCTCCCCCATACTCATTCACACATGGAAATGGTGATGTTATCAAAATACCTTCTCATATTTTCCTCTATAGACCCAAAATGTCTAGATGATCAATATGAAGAATCAAATGAATTCCAATCATGAATAAAAGCAATCTAATCATCCTTGACCTCTATTAGGATCCTTTTCACATCTTATAATCACTATATTTAGCCCTAAACATCAATTCCATTCATAATGTCCCTTTTGACATCAATGACAATCATATTTCCAACAATCTCCCCCTTTGTCAATGATGGCAAACTAAATGCTCTAACCTTCTAATATTTTATGCCTTCTCTGGCATTGCTTGCATTGACTTATGATGAGTATAAACTAAGGCTATTCATACCAAAAATTTACCCCCTTAGGTAATGGCTCATTTGCCTACTACTCAACTTGGATACTTGCTCTACTTCTTTGACATTTGCACTTTTTCTCTAAACTTGTGTAGAGAGCATTTTGATTTTCCCACAAAGATCATTTTCACTTTTTATCCTCCTTTGACATCAATGGAAAAGGTAATCTTTATTGATGTTTGTCCAACTATTTCTCCCCCTTTATCAGATAAAGGAGTGTGTCCAAGAATTTTTAACCATCAACTCATTATAACATTTCAAAGATATGCATAACTGAGTTTCCTTTTCTCTCTTCTTCCAAGGATGAACAAAGCTTCTATGAGACTCCCCCTAGACTTATGCCCTATAACTAAGATATAGTGATGTGGTGTAGGAGCCACCACTCCCATATTCTATCTTAGATATTTAAATTGTTCCTTGGGATGAGTTTTTGTGAATATATATATAATTTTATCCTTATTTGGCACATATTCCATTGTGACCTCTTGATATAAAACCTTTTCTCTTAAGAAGTGATGATTGATATATGTATGGTTCTTAAATGCATTACTAGATTCTTTGATATATTTATAGCACTTGAATTATCACAAAGAATATAGATAGGTTATTTGTACTCAACCTTGATGTCCTTGAGTGTTTGATTCATCCATAAGACTTGAGTGCAACATGCCACTACTGCTACATACTCTGCTTCTATTGTAGAAAGAGTAATTGACTCTTGATTTTTACTCAACCATGAAATAAGTATATTTCCAACAAAAACTGCACCACCACTAGTGCTTCTTCTATCATCCATACTTCTTACCCAATCAACATTGTATATTCTATCAAAGTGAAATTTTCACTTGTATGGTACCATAGGCCATATTCAATTATGATTTTGATGTATCTAAATATCCTTTTCATTACATTGACATGTGATTCTTTGATAGAATCCTAAAATCTTATAACCATGCACACTTCTTGCATGATATCTAGTCTTGATGTAGTTAGGTATAAAAAGCTACCTATCATTGATCTATACATAATATTATTTGCATCAAAGGACTCATCCTCTTTGCTTAACTTGCATCTAGTTATCATGGGAGTAATTACAAGTTTTTAATCTTCCATTTCAAATTTCTTGAGCATTTCCTTTGCATAATTGGTTTGGGATATGAATATCCCTTCATTAGATTGTGCTATTTGTATACCAAAGAAGGAAAGTTTTCCTAGCATAGACATCTCAAAATTACTATGAATTTGTGTAGAAAACTCTTCACACATTTTATTATTGTTACCACCAAATATGATGTCATCTATGTAAACAACAACAATCAACATATGCTCACCTTCTGATTTAAAGTACATATTGTTGTTTGCACATCCTTTATTGAAACCTTGTTGTTGTAGGTACTATTATAATCTTGAATACCATGCCCTCGGTGCCTATTTTAGACCATATAGAGCTTTCTTTAGTCTGCATACATAATCTTCTTGTTCTAACAACTGAATTTTTTTTGGTTGTTTAATATAGACTTCTTCTTCTAGGTTCCCATTCAAGAAATCTGATTTAACATCCATTTGATAGACTTTGAACTTCTTATAAACAAATAATGCTAGAAAAATTCTTATGGCTTCCAATCTAGCAATTGGAGAAAATGTTTCCTCAAAATCTATGCCCTCAACTTGTGCATATCCTTTACACACCAATATTGATTTATTCCTTATGACAACTCCATCCTCAATGAGCTTATTTATATAGACCCATTTTATACCTATAACATTTTTATTTGAAGGTCTTAGAACTAATTACCAAGTTTTGTTCTTTTCAATTTGGCTTAGTTCTTCCATGGATTTTAGGCAATTCTCATCCTTGCTAGATTCAACATAGCTCTTAGGCTAAATTTTAGACATTAGAGAAAAACTTACCCCTTGTTCATTATGGTTCTTCTCTTTATCTAAACTCCTTCATTCTTATTGCCAATTATCTGATGTTTAAGACGATCCTTTTGAACAAATATTAGATGTGCCTTTTCATTCTTTTCCTCATATTTTTCATTATCTTCTTCTTTTTCAAGATTTGATTCTTCAATAATGATTTCCTTGTTAGGTTCAACATGTTTCAATCCTTATTTAACCTTGACATTGATGATCTCTACAATCTTGTGTATCTTTTTATTGTAACATACATAGGCTTTGGTTTGAGTGGAACAACCAAGAAATATTCCTTCATCACATCTAGATTCAAAGCTTCCCAATTTATTCTATTTTCTCTTGATGTAGCATTTGCTTCTTGTTGAGGTCAACATACCCCCATTTTTGAAAAATAAGGACCCTTTTGATTATTTTGAACCTTATCACTGAAACTTGATATCCTGCACTTTATTGGAATTTGAAGATTAATCCATTTGATGAAATTAGCTCATTTTATTCATGGTTTTATGTGAAACTTTCCTAATGTTGCTAAAAATTGACTATCATGTCTTAAGATTGTAGGTTTCATGGATCTCCCTTCAATGGATCATACTAAGATTTTCATAGATTATCTCTATCTAGGATTTGATAGCCTTTGATCTAAAAAAAATATCATAGTTGGACTCATATTATAAAACCCTCCATCAACAAATCCTAGCCTATACCTTTAATTCAAATTTTGGCATGAACACTTTGATATGAACATTTTTGAATTAACCCTAGAATTAAGCCCAAATTTCATGTTAAGGCTCAGTTGTGTTTCTTAACATGACCAAACCTTAACCTAAAAATCATACTTGGTCCCTTTTATCTTCCTCACTTTTTTCCTTATATTCCTAATGTGGTCTAATGCTTATGTTAGTAGGGTCCTCTTATTTTGGCATGGTCTCCTTTGTTATGCTTAGCCTCAAGACTTAACCCTAAGGCCCTATTAATATTTTTTGACATGAACAAGACCTTAGTATTAAAGATTTATCCTAAGTTCTTTTTATTTACCTACATCCTAACTTAAGTGCCTTACTTCTTTATATATCCAACAACTCTCACTTCATCATGAATAAATGATCTAATAGAGTGCAAGAAGCCTGACAAAACTAAAGCTTAGATCTATTAATGATCCATGCTTAATCAAGATTGAGGATATGATAATGTGAATTCATCATTAAAGTTAAATCCCCCCTCTATCAAATATCAAATATAAATCAAGTATAAACATCTAGATCTTGATTAGATGGTTTGTGGCTAAACATATAGATTGTTCATTTGGAGTGACCACAACACTTAAAAGTTAAAAGCTTAAGAAGGCTTGTGGAGTCATCACATGGTTATTATAAATATGATTGTCATTAATGCCAAAAGGGACATTATGAGAATGTCATTAATGCTTAGGGATGAATATGGTGATCCTATCAGAGGTTAAGGATGATTGGAGTGATTATGTGCATGAGTGGCATTAATTCAGTTCTTTACATTATTCATCTAGACATTTTGGGTTTATGATAGAAATTATGAGAAGGAATTTTAATGACATGACCATTACAACATATGAATGAGTATGGGGGATATGGTCACATGGTTGTGATCAAATTAGACCCTAGTTGTTATGTGCCATATTTGAAGCCATGAGAAAAAGCACAATTAGAGTTATGGGGATGCAAATTTGGCTACTACGACAAAAATCACTAAGTTTCTATACTTGGCCAAATTTTCAAAAAGGGTTAAATAGAGTGAATTAAGCATATTGATGAAGTCAAAATTTGCACACTTGAAGGTGATAAGATAAAATGATCACATGGGTCTATCATTTTTATGCTTAGTTTATATGTGTTAAATCTCAAGTCACACAATATAACATGACAAAAGATATGATTGAACAAAGTAGGGATTCAAGGCATTTTGATACTATTTTCCAACACTTAGTCAAATGTATAGGTTGCAAGAAAAAATTTGAGAAGGCATTTTTATGATGTCATATCTTACATGTATGAAGTCTTCAGGACCCAAATGGATATATGGATATAATCTCCTATGTAAGAATATCATATGTGATAAATTATAGGGTATGTAACTAAGCATGACAAGAGTTATGTAAGCACAAATTTGGCCTTCTAAGAAAGTTATAGGCATAAATAGCTTTGTGGAAAAATAATTTGAGTAAGTAGATTAATGGTGTTATATAACACATGCGTAAAGGATTTAGAAAGAATGGAGAATATGGGTTTGTTCACTTTCATGCCTAGTTTATATGGTCCAAATTTTAGACCAGGAGGTTGAGAAAAGTAAAAGATATGAAGGTGAAAAGTTAGCCTTCAAATCATAATTGAGATGTTACCCATACTTAGCCAAATTTACACAAGGTAAAGTTCGAGCTAGTTAGAAGATTAATAGTTCACACTTAATCAAACATTGGAGATCTAATGGAGTGTGATGAAGTCAAATTGTCAAAATGACCTTCGAGTTAACATGCGAGTGATATGTTTCACAATAATAGAGCCTTGATATTTAATCTTTGGTGTAGGTTAAATTTAAAAGGTTAAAAATTAATGTGAGGATGTTAAATGTCTCAATATCAAGAAGTGATAGCTATGTAGAGAAGGCACACACGTACACCAAGTGTCATATTTTTGAGGGTTAGTAAAAAATAAAGATCAATCTTTTCATAAGATTTTATGGTGCATGGGTGATCATGCAAAGGAAATCCAACGGAATAAATGGACTCAAATTTTATAAAGTTCTCGATGTTTATCAACACAATGGCAAGTTAAAGACTGAGTAGATGAGAGAAGATCAATGAAGTGAAAGTGATCCAAACATATAGGAAGAAGTGAGATGAGTTTAAAGTGTCAAGTCAAGGTAAATATCATGAATATTTAAAGATATAATAACATGCAAAATCTTGGAGGAAAAATATCTAATAGAGCGAGTGAACTCAAAAGGAATAAAGTGATAGATATGTAACATCAAGAAAGAAGTAAAGATCAAGCATCTTTGAAGATTGAATGGAACGTGAAAGCTCAAATTAGGAAGATTAAATGGATGCATTTTAAATTTAAGATAATTTAATAGAGACCATAAAATTATGGTACCAAAGGCAAGATCAATGATCAACATTTATACACACACATATGTACACACACACACACATATATATGTACATATATATGTTATATATATATATATATATATATATATATATATATATATATATATATATATATATATATATATATATATATATATATATATATATATAAAAGACAAAGGAAAAGATTCTAGTGTATTTTAATATGTCAAACATAAAATATTTAAACATAGAATAAGAGGCTACATAAAAAAAAATGAAGTGTGTCAAATAGATATATATCTAGACATAGAGAGAATAACATATAGGAAGAAAGGCATAAATTGAATGTGTAGAGTATGATCAATTGTAGATTAGACCTATAACAAAGAATAAATATTTGGATTCATATATAAATATAATTTATAAATTAGTTTTTTAGCTCCATAGTAGAGTCTAATAGATTGGTGCCATCAAATAAGCTAAGTGGGTGCTCGGATTAGGGAGTGGGTACTTCCTTAGAGTTGATACTCTTAAATCAAGGGATTGGTGTCTCCTTAAGATTGGTTTCCTTAAACATTATAACTAGTGAGGTTTACCAGTAAGGCTTTGAATTGTGAGGCTCGATTATAATAATAGATTTTAGTAGTTATTCTCATTGTGGTTTTTCCATTTGGGTCTTCTAGTATAAATTTGGTGTCATGAGTATTTGTGAGTGTATGATCTTTACATGTTTGATTTGATTTGCATATATTTATTAATCTTCATTAAAAGTATTTAAAGAACTAGTTTTAATTGATATTCACCCCCCTCTCAGTATCTAGTGTTCCAATAATTGGTATTAGAGCCTAGGGTTCCTTGAAATAAGCTCAATCAACTCAGGTAGATCTTGGAACAATGAACACACTGGCTAGTCAAGAAGGATCTTCATCAAATAAAACACATCTCTTTGATGAATCTAACTATGCATTTTGGAGCATAAGAATGGAAACATATATGTCCTCATTAGGGTTTGCTGTATGGATGTTTTTGTAAGTGGATATACAACCCTTGCTATAACTCTTACTAATTAGGCTACTAAGAAGGATTACGAGAGCAATGCCAAGGAAAAGAATGCTATTCTTTGTGGATTATAAAAATCAAAGTTTTTCAAAGTTATGCACTGTTATAATGCATAAGACATCTAGAATAAGTTGAAGGGCATCTATGAAGGAGATGACAAGGTAAAGTAGGCCAAGCTAAAAACTTACAAAGGAAAGTTTGATATCTTTAAGATGGATGAAGATGAGAAGATTGTGGACTACCTCCTCAGGGTAGATGAAGAAGTAAATTCAATTAGAGGCCTTGGAGAAGAAATAAAAGAGTCAATCATTGTCAAAAAGGTTTTAAGATCTTTTCCATCAAGATATGATTCTAAAATATTTGCAATAGAAGAAGAAATATATCTAGATAAACTCATTGTTGATGAGTTGCATGGGACCTTCACAACTTATGAGATGAGAATGGGAGAGATAAAAACCTTCAAGAGAGAAGTTGCATTCAAAGTGGCCAAGCAAGTAAAGGAAGAAACATCTACATCTGAATCTAAGGAGACTGATGAAGAAGAAGCTAACTTTTTTAGAAGACTAAAGAGAGGATCCAAAAAGTATAGAGGTAAGTTACCCTTCAGATGATTTAACTAAGGTAAAGTATGAAATTTTACTAGTAAATGCCCTCATAATAAAAAGGATAACTTTGATCAAGTAGAGAGTAGAAAAAAGGTGAAACCCTACTATCCTAAGAATAATAACTTCTTCAATAATAAGAAAGATCTATACACAAAAGAAGATATTGACTCAATGGAAGACATAGATAGCTCAAATGATGATCATGACTATGATTTTGTGGCTAAGGGGAACAAATCCCTATTCATGACAATAGGATCAAATTCTATAAATCTAGATCAAGATGAAGTTGAAGACAAGGATGAAGAAGGAAAAGTGGATCTAGAATGTGAGCTCATATGTGCTCTAGATGAGATTAGCAAGCTGAGAAAAGAGAACTCAAAATAAAAGAAGCTTAAAAAAAAAATTGAGAAAATGTCTAAAAGTCTTAAGAAATTTGATCATATGGTACTTAGCCTAAAGACACAAGTTGAAGAGACTAAAAGAATAAAAGATGTAGTCAAAATAAAACTACAATCTAAATATGATGAATGTGTGAAGATTGAGCTAAAAATAATGTTTTTGAGAAAAGAACTTGAAAAACCCAAAGGTCAACTAAATGAAAGTATAAAGTTGATAGGAGGATTAAACATTATTAATTAACTAATTAACTCTCAAAAACCCTCAAATAAGAGATCAGGTTTGGGTTATGAGAAGGGAAAATTTTCCTCAACTAGTACATTTGCTAACCTATATGAAAACTTCAAAGTAGAAGGAGAATCAAAAGAAAATAAAGAGAAAGCTTGCAAGGACATAAAGACACACTCAAACACAAATATTGTGAAGAAATCAAAACCTAAAATAAATCTTGAAGAAAATAAAAAGACAAAGGTAGTTGATGTTAAGGGATATACCAAGGTGAGAAACTTGAAGAAGCCACAACTTAGAAGAATTCTTCATGTCACACCAATAAATTCTATGACCAAGTACTCATCATATTTTAATGGTTATTGTTATAAATATAATCATTTTGGTCATAAGGCTAGTAATTTTAGAGTTATAACTATAAGGAGAATCAATTTTGTAATCAAAAAATAATTTTCACCCTTTTTAGATACAAATGTAATGTGCTATAATTTCAATAGCTTTGGTCGCATAGCTAAACATTGTAGAACTCACTTTATAAGATCAAAATTACACATTGTAAATAAATACATGCCCCCTAATGTGAATACAGGCTCACAAGTTTCTAAAAAGAAGCTAAATAAGGAACTGAAGGATGTGTGGAGAGTGAAAAATCAATCCATGATTGCTCAGACTGCACTCAATGCCAAGGAGTAGAATTTGTGGGTAATAGACAATGGCTAATCAAAGAATATGATTGGTGGAAAGATCAAGTTCACCAAATTGAGCCAATGTAAGGAAGGATCTATTAGCTTGGGAGACAACACAATAGTAAAGATCAAAGGTAAAGGAACCTTGAATATAGATGGTGAACTACCTACATATGATGTTCTTTATGTTGAAGGATTGAAGCATAATATACTAAGTGTTAGACAAATATGTGACAATGGATATAAGGTCACATTTTATGTAGAAGGCTTCAAGCTAAAGAGATATATAAAAATAGTTACAAAAAGGAAAAAGATTGAGAACAATATCTACAATCTTGTTGAAGTGAATGGTAATAGTTGCTTGATGGGAAAGATTGATGACAGTTGGTTATGGCATAGGAGAATGGGTCATGTCAAATTTTATAATATAGTCAAAGTGAGATTAAATAACCAAACCTGTAGATACTACTTGTAAGGAATGTCAACTAGGCAACCACACAAGGGTCAAATTTAAAATAAAGGAGTATGCAACTATAAAACCTCTAAAATTAGTTCATACTGATCTTTTTGGTCCTACAAAGACAATAGGATATAAAGGAGAGTGGTAATTCATGTTATTTATAGATGACTATACTCAATAATGACATGGGTAACCTTTTTGAAGGATAAATCTCAAGCTTTTGAGAGATTCAAGATCTTTAAAGCCATGGTTGAAAATGAGATTAGAAGAAAAATCAAATGCTTAAGATCTTATAAAGGTGGAGCATTCACCTCAAATATATTCATAGAATATTTTGAGAAGCATGAGATCAAAAGACACTAGTCTACAACAAGGACTCCACAACAAAATGGATTTATTGAGAGAAAGAATAAAATAGTCAAGGAAATGGCTAGAACAATGTTAAAAGAGGCTAAGTTACCTTATGGATATTAGAGAGAAGTAGTCCAAATAGTAGTATACAGCATGGACATAGTTCAACTAAGGGTAAATAGTGACAAAAATCCCTATGAGCTATGGTATAGAAATCATACCTCTGTTAAGTACTTCATAGTGTGCGGAAGCAAATGCTACATCAAAAGAAAGAAAGACAAACTAGAAAGATTTGAATGAAGATGTGATGAAGGAATATTTATTGGCTATTCCAATCAAATCAAATATTATGTATGTTATATTAAGAGGCTACACAAGATGGTGGAGAGCATAAATGTCAAGGTAAAAGAAAACATAAAACATGTTAAACCTGATAAGGAAATCGATAATGAAGAGGTAGATCTTGAAGAAGAAGAAGAAGATAATGAAGATGCTAAGGAAAATAATGAAAAAACACCTCTAATATGGTGTCGTATTCAAAGAGTAAGGATCACATTAATAAATATATACATATCAATTTATGAAATATATTTATTAATGCCACAAAGTGATATTAAATTTGAATTCCAAAACCTCTTCATTATATAATTAAGTTGGGTCAACCCTAGTTATGGATATTCATTGGTATTCTCAAGATAGTTATAATTGTTGAGAGGGATTTATAATGTTGTATGTTTTAGGTCAATGATTAGTTTCCAGACTCTATTTTCTCTACTAGATCAACCCATTCAACTCTATACCTTTTTATTATTTCTCTATTTATTGATCCAGTTCTCTATTTCTCTTTTCTCTACTAGATCAACCCATTTGACTCTATACCTTTTTATTATTTCTCTATTTATTGATCTAGTTCTCTATTTAGGGACTTATAATATATCTCTCTCTTTTTCTTTTCTTTTTCTTATAAGTATATGTTTTAGGTCAATGATTAGTTTCCAGACTCTATTTTCTCTACTAGATCAACCCATTCGACTCTATACCTTTTTATTATTTCTCTATTTATTGATCCAATTCTTTATTTCTCTTTCTTATCATTTTATTCATTTCTCTTAACTCATCATGAAGTCTCTTATTAAAATCTTCTTGGAAATTTTGAATTCATTTATATACTATATGGGATGTTAATTTATCCCTCTATTTTCCTCCTACGAGCACTATCACTCTTGGGGAAACTCTTCCCCTCCTTCATCCATCACTTGTAACATGGTACAAATCACACCTCAAAATGAAGTTGATGGGTCTGATCCTTTCTATAATTACTAAGATACTTATCATCTTCAAAATCTTCAAACTAATATGGGAGAAATCAACACAAGTTCAAACAATAATCCCTCTAATAATCCATCTTCTAACAACCTTTCCCCTAATACCAATTCAGGGAATCCTCCTACCAACATCAACCCACCTCTTGATAAACCTCAACTCCTTGCCCAAGTTATCCAACAAATGAACATAATGAAAAATTCTAACACCAATCAAATGATGCAACTTCAACATTATTTTATTAATATGGACAATCAACCAACTATTCATCCTCAGGCTAATCCCAATTACATTCCTCCACCTCTTAGATATGCCTTAGACAATGTTACTACTTAACCCATAATGAATAACAAGATGCTTCATTATAAAATATACCTTGAATCTGCCAGATTGTGAAATAAAAATGGAAAAGAATTGACCTTATCTATAATTTCAAATGATGGTTTGACCTTTGATTTGAATCATTTTATAGAAGTTAGTATTACATAAATGAAAACATCATAGTCACTTAGTTTGATATTTGGTTAATTTGGTATTTAATAGATAATCATGGAGAGTATAAAGTACACTCTTCTCTCTTCATATTTTAGTTTGTGTAAAACACATTATTGAAATACCTTCGCAAACACTATCCTTTTAGATATGTGAAAGCACCTATCAAGTTAAGTTCATGATATTTGTGTTGACTATATTTTGATATTTGAAAGCATCTATTAGGTTGACTAACAAACCTACAATGTTCTTAAGGAGATATTTAGTTGTCATTAATTTTCCCCTTATATATTCATAAGCATTAAAACTAGATAGAAAACTCGATAAATAATCTTGACTTTTAGGCAGGATTAAGTTCAAGGATGGAATGTTTGGGAGAACATTGGGAATGGGATCCAACATTTTCCCTTGTGTATTGATACAACCATTGAGACAAAATTTATCAAGTGGGAAAATTATCAAATGGAGAAAAACCCCACATCTATTAGAAGGATTTCAAAGTATAAATATCCAAGTATAATGTTTAATGTAATACAATAGAAGGAAGAAAATAATGACTTCAAGCCATAAATAAACATTTCAAGATGAACATAAGCAAGTGAAAAGAATGAGAGACGAGAACTCAATATATGGAGCTAAAGGAAGGAAGAGGAAGTTACAAAGAATCACATCATGATTTTAAAAAACTTCTTAGTATATGCCACATGTTAATAAACCCCATAAGGTGAGGAGAATGTGTGTGATGAGTGTGGAGGGAGTTACATGTGAATGTAACTCTAAAATTTTGTATAAAATGGCAAAAGAGGTGTGACACCTCATAAATATGAACCAAAGTAAGTAGATATAATTATGTATGTTATAATAAAAGGCTACACAATATGGTGGAGAGCATAAATGTCAAGGTAAAAGAAGACATAAAACATGTTAAACCTGATAAGGAAATTGATAATGAAGAGGTAGATCTTGAAGAAGAAGAAGATAATGAAGATGCTAAGGAAAATAATGAAAAAACACCTCTAAGATGGTGTCGTATTTAAATATTAAGGATCACATTAATAAATATATACATATGATTTATGTAATATATTTATTAATGCCACAAAGTGATATTAAATTTGAATTCCAAAACCTCTTCATTATATAATTAAGTTGGGTCAACCCTGGTTATGGATATTCATTGGTATTCTCAAGATAGTTATAATTGTTGAGAGGGACTTATAATGTTGTATGTTTTAGGTCAATGATTAGTTTCCAGACTCTATTTTCTCTACTAGATCAACCCATTCAACTCTATACCTTTTTATTATTTCTCTATTTATTGATCCAATTCTCTATTTCTATTTTCTCTACTAGATTAACCCATTTGACTCTATAACTTTTAACCCAGTTCTCTATTTAGTGACTTATAATATATCTCTGGCCCCAATAAATAGAGAATACTAACAAGAAATGAGACAAATAATTCTTTGGCAAAAAACACTGAATCATTAAATAGAGAAACATTAAGTTATAGAACTTATAGTTTGAAAATTCCTCATACATATGTTACCCATGCCTCAAGTTTTTATATATTTAAATATTATATATTTAAATTTTTTTCCATATATATAGTTATTATGCAAATACTAGACTAAATATCACATTGGTCTTTTCATGGGGTTATCATAGTATTGAACCTTGTGATCAGGTTCAATACTATAGAAAATTTACAAAAATATTGTTGGTTGTAAAATCTTGTAAGGAAGATGACAAAAGATCCTCAGAAGCTTCCATTTGTAAAATTGTTCAAATAAAAACAAACTATATGTAGGAGAAGGATTCCTACATGCCAAAAGAGATTCTCCTAATTTTCATGCATCCTACAATTTTTCTTCTAAATCTTAGACCTTAGATTCTAATTATTTCTTTTCATTTTCTAATATTTTTTTGAAGAAGTTATAACTTTGTTTTTCTATTTGAGTATGGAATATTCTTCTTCAATTTGATTTAGAATTTGTAAGGTAGGAATACCTGGACAACTTGTTTGACAACTTCAATCAACAAATTCCTTAGGAGGAGAAGGTGCAACATTAGAAGGTGCTCTGGAAGAGTTTACCAAACTCTACAATCTCCTATTTTCCTTCTTTAGATTTTCTACATATATCCAGAGGTCTAATTATTCACTTTCATTTTTATTTACTATTTCTTATAATCTATGAAATTCTATTGTATGATAGGCAGATGTTGTGTCCAATTTTTGCACCAATAATGAGTTGAGATGATCCTTATTCTACAATTGACTGGTCAAGTTAGCAATGTCAGTTGTGTGTTGTTGCTCTAGAGCTTGAGCTTGAGAAAGCTTCAAGGTTAACTTAATAATAGGATCATTTATATTAGATGACTCTCCTTTCTCATTTATGCATACAATTTTTCCTTTATTCATTACAGTTTCAACTAAAACATGTGGTTGTCCTACCATACTTGATTCCTCTATTGTGATTGGCTAAAGATCAGAATGAAGAAGTGCACGTGGATCTCAATGTGTTTGGTGCCACTTATCTAAGATTTTTCATGTTTTTAAGGTCCTTATCATGAAAAATCCTAATAATAAGACATAAAAGTGATTTGAGTAAGTGAAATATAATTATTAGCATGAGAAAAAACCTACATAAAATGTTTAAAGTGATACTTTATTAGGAAATCGATAATGAAGAGGTAAGATAAATCTCAAGCTTTTGAGAGATTCAAGATCTTTAAAGCCATGGTTGAAAATGAGATTAGAAGAAAAATCAAATGCTTAAGATCTAATAAAGGTGGAGCATTCACCTCAAATTTATTCATAGAATATTTTGAGAAGAATGAGATCAAAAGACACTACTCTACAACAAGGACTCCACAACAAAATGATTTATTGAGAGAAAGAATAAAATAGTCAAGGAAATGGCTAGAAAAATGTTAAAAGAGGCTAAGTTACCTTATGGATATTAGAGAGAAGTAGTTGAAATAGTAGTATACAACATGGACATAGTTCAACTGAGGGTAAATAGTGACAAAAATCCCTATGAGCTATGGTATAGAAATCATACCTCTGTTAAGTACTTCAGAGTGTGTGGAAGCAAATGCTACATCAAAAGAAAGAAAGACAAAATAGGAAGATTTGAATGAAGATGTGATGAAGGAATATTTCTTGGCTATTCCAATCAAAGCAAATATTATGTATGTTATAATAAGAGGCTACACAAGATGGTGGAGAGCATAGATGTCAAGGTTAAAGAAGACATAAAACATGTTAAACCTGATAAGGAAATTGATAATGAAGAGGTATATCTTGAAGAAGAAGAAGAAGATAATGAAGATGCTAAGGAAAATAATGAAAAAAACACCTCTAAGATTTGTTCAAAAGGATCATCCTAAAGAGTAGATAATTAGAAATAATATTGGAGGAGTTTAGATAAGGAAAAGAGATATAATGAATAAGGAGCAAGTAAGTTTTGATATAATATCTTAAATTAAGCATAAGAGATATGTTAAAGCCAACAAAGATGAGAATTGGATAAAATCCATGGAAGAAGAATTAAGCCAAATATAAAAGAACAAAACTTAGAAATTAGTTCCAAGACCCTCAAACAAGAATGTGATAGGAAAAAAATGGGTTTGTAGAAACAAACTCAATGAGGATGGAGATGTTATAAAGAATAAAGAAATATTGGTATGCAAGGGATATGCACAAGTTGAAGGCATAAAATTTAAGGAAACATTTTCTCCAGTTGTTAGATTGGAAGCTATAAGAATGTTTCTAGCATTCTCTATTTATAAAAAGTTTAAAGTCTATCAAATGGATGTAAAGTCTGCTTTCTTGAATGGAAACCTAAAAGGGGAAGTCTATATTAAACAACCAAAAGGTTTTTAATTGTCAGATGAAAAAGATTATGTGTGAAAATCAAAGAAAGAATTATATCATCTAAAACAGGCACCTAGAGCATAGTATTCTATTCTTCCCAAAATTAGCTATGCTTATTTTTGGAACAACCCCTACGAAACTTGTCCATTTCATGTTTTTCACTCTAAGTTCATCTTTCAAGACAAGTTTCTCTTGATATCGAGTTTAGTCAACTAAATTCCTTGAAAAATTTGCAACCTTCCCTCATCACGATTTCTCAAGAAATGTGAAATTCATTATGGTTTTGATGCAATCAAAATGTCAAAATTTTGATAAAATTCCAGGAGTTAGTGTTGTTTTTTTTGGTTCTCATGCAACGTCGATATTTTTTGCCACCATTGCATGTGTTTTCAGTTTCCATGTAAAGGTGGAAATTTTTTCTGCCCTTACATCCCCATGCAGGAGTGGCAAAAATTGCCACCCTTGCATTTTTGTTGAAATGTTCCATGTAGGAGCGGCAATTTTTTTTGCCCCTACAATTCTTCTAACCCACATGCAACGGTGGTGATTTTTACTGCCCCTGCATGACATTAGTTTTCACATGCATAATTTATGGCCATGCATGCCAAATTATTAGGGTCAATTTTAGCCCCTTTTAAACCCAATTTGAGCCTCTTTTGAATCATTCTAGGTTGTTTACTCCTCCCTACATTCAGTCGACCATGCGAACGAGTGGGATCACATTTTTTTTGGTTTCAAGCATAGGGCGGTGATTTTTGTTAGGTTAGTTTTGCATTCTTCCTTATTGTATTTTTAGGTTTTTTTTTGTTCTTCCTCTTTTGTTTAAGTTTTAGTTTTTTCTCTTTCCTCTGTTGTATTTTGTCTTTTTCTTCATTTTTATCCTCCCTCTCCTCATTATTAATGGCCAAAACCCCATAACCCCATTGGCCAAACTAGCCAGTGTAATGGTGACAATTTTCACTACCCTTATGCAAATCCATTGACCCAATGTGATAGCAATGAAAATTTATGCCTTTACAAATCCTTTACCATTTATGCAAGGGTAGTAATTTTCACCACCCTTACATAAATTTGCCCCACATTTAAGGGCAGCAATTTTTACCACCCCTGCACAAAGTTCATGTGTAATGGTAGAAAAAATTATTTCTTATACACAAACCATCAATCCCCAACATGTACAGGTAGAAAAAATTGCCACCTCTGCATAATGCCTTTCCCTTATATGTAAGGGTAGTAATTTTTTCCACCCCTACATATATTTCCTCAGATTTTCCTAACTCTGAGAAATTTCAAATTTTCACTTTTTTGAGCTCGCTTTCCTTTGGATTTTGACCTACTCACACCTTAGCCCTTTCAAGTGCATTCCCATGGTCATGATCATCAAATGTGTAGTTTTCCTAGATTGCTGATTTTTCCCCAGATTTCATGATCATGATTCTTGTTGCAGTTTCTCTCAAGGATCCTTCTTCATCGATGCCCTTTTTAAAAAAGTTCTTCTAAATGACTAAGGTTTCTCTAAAGAAGTTGAAGACAATGAAATACAAGTATCAAGTTATTTTTTCAATCACCTTAGTTACTTCTAATGTCGATGACATTAGGGATACAGAGATCGGTCATGTAGATATGGCTGAGTTCATAGAAAGAACCAAATCGAGCAACCCCAGCCATGAAATGATGAAGATAATCAAGAGTAATATCCATCTAGTATTTTCTTTTCCTATAGTGGCCCACACCATAGAGTTCATTCTCTAGTGCACTTAGTTCTACAATAAGGATACCAGGGCTGTGTTAGATGCTGGTGGTAATGTAGTAATTAGACTGGACCTTGAGTTCATTAACAAAGTGTTCATGTGCCCTCCCACTACTGAAGTATTAAAGATCAATTTTGTTAAGGCACAAAGGGAATATGATAAAGATTCCAAAAGAGCAAAGAAAGTGATCAATAATAGATGCCTTAAAAATCCAAGGGAAAACTTGTCAAGATGGCGATGAAGCTTTCCAAGGAGTGATTTTATAGAAGAAATTGGTGACCTAATCACTCTTCTCAGTAGGGTAAGAGGTTTACCTTTTTCCTCTCAGTTTCATAAATGGATTTACCCCTTCGTTAAGATAATTCTCTAGGGCAAACAAGTCATTTTTTAGGGAGAACAAATTAGCAATGCTCTGCATAAGCAATTGATAAAGGTATCCACTACCTCTAAATTCTACATGACATCATACCTAGTGTATATTATAGTGTCAATGAGAACCTTCCCAAGATTAACATTAGAAGGAGATAGGAGAGTAACCCCAGTATATCAATATTATCCTTAGTTGACATTGAAGGGTTCCATACATCATTTTAAAAGGGTAAATGATGATTTCTTCATGGTATTTTTGTGTCTCTTTGATCCCTAATTAGAATAGAAAAGAGTGTTGATGAAGCCTGGATAGTTGTGAATGACTTCAGGTGTATGTTCTTGTAGTTCCTTTCTTTTTCTTATTTATGGGTTGGATTTTTCCAAGGTCATCCTTATATGCTCCCAAGATTCCCCTCAGATAAATTAGTCTTGATGAAACTATGTAGGCAAATAATCATCATACACAATAAGCAGATGGAACTCAAGAAACCTAGCTTCAAGTTCCCAATTGAAATTGACAGGGTCTTAGTTTTGACCGCTGCAAAAGCTAGGGTTATGGAGACTGAAATGCAACTCATAACCATGAAGCATTTCAAAAGGATGCCAAACTTTGACTACAGAGGTGTAAAGGATATAATCAGAAGGAAGACCCAATTTCATGAGCCTATGATCAAAGATATTTGGGCTGATTTAAGGACTGCTAAAGACATCAAGAAAATGGACTATAGTAGACTGTCTCTTAAATAGATAAAATATCTGGGACTTGTTGATATCCCTAAAAGTCTAGTGGATAACAGTGATTTGATCAATAATAGATACCATGCTGAATAGGTCATCAATGCCCCTCTCCCCCCAATTCAATGGTCACAAAAAGAGTTGACTTCCTTAATAAGAATATTTGAACCAATATTGGCAAACACCAATGATTGATTAGTAAATAAGGGAATCACTTTGAAAGAGTTCATCATAGGGTCAGTAGCTAAATTTTAAGAAGAAATAAGGAGAAGGGCATAAAATAGGATGAAGAATAAAAGTGATGTCCCTACTTTTGATAGGCCACATAAGCCTAGGATCATCTTTGTGACAAAGAAGTCACAAGTTATAAAAAAGGAACCAGGAACAACAGATATAGAAGTTGAGAAGCAGACCATCAAAAAACTAGTAGTAGAATAGATGGAAACTGATGATAGTCCCATAGATCAATAGGAAAAGGAAACTCTATCTCCATAAGTAGGTGTACAGCCATATGTAAGAATTTCTTCTTCCTCGACTAACTCACTTGATGTAACTCCTTCACCTATTTCTTCAATCAATATTCCCTCTTCTGGAGCTACCTCTCCTTCCAAAATTATTTTTGACAACCCTCAAGGTGCTTCTGGAGATGTTCATCATTCCTTAAGATCAATCCTTAGTTTGTCATATTTGTCTTTTGATATCAGAGATAGTTCTGCCCTCGACCATTCAGCAGTAGGTGTAGTTTTAATTGATACTCCACCCATTATTTTCACCACCAGTATAGGTGTTACTCTAGTGATGCCAACTATAGGGATTGATGCTAATGTAAGTACTTCTACTCTCCCACCTTAGTTGTCAGTCTATACGCCCAAAAGGAAAAAATAGGCCATCTCCTTGGTTGACTTTGATTTCACTAAAATGGTGTCAGCCAAAGTCAAGACTCCCAAAAAACCAAAAATTCTTTCAAAGCTGATTGAGGATAAAGGGCACAAATTTTTGGAAATAATAAAACCTCCATAGGATGCAATTCTTGACAATTTTTATGTAAATGAGTACTCTATCTCTCAAATTGAGTTAGGGAAAATAACTCATGAAAGTGACAAGAGTGACATGCAGTCAGCTATGGACATCTTGGTTTAGAAGTTTAACAGATAAAGAGAGATGAAAGACCATTATAAAGTAATGGTGGAACAACTAATTGTGGTAATAAGGAAAATAACTTTCACTTTAGAAACCATAACTCTAGAGGCTATCTCCATCAATAACCCCATGATTCTAAAAGTAGAAAAGACCTTTCTCAAGGGAAAAGTACTTGAAGAGTACTTAGATATGCTGCATGCACAAGGAATTTCCTTGCTCATCAAGTTGTCTGATAAAATGGGTAAGATGAAAAAAATGAGAGTAGAATTAGATGACCTTATCAATATCATTTCTTAAGATATTAAAATCATAAAAGAGTATCTTGATAAGTGGGTGGATATGAATAAGTTGAAAATAAGCACCCTAGTATCAATTGGTGTCATTACTGATAGAGACTCTTATACTGAAATAAAAGAAGCATTGATATATAGGAGTTGGGTGCTTAAGGAGTTGATCAATGACCTTGAATCATTGAAAGACCTTAGTGAAAAAAGTGACATCAGTTTGTTACACAAGTTAGAGGAGCTACCTTGCAAGTTTACATCACAAAACAACCAATTCCTTTCAACTAAAGAAATGGTTTAGGAGTTTAAAGGTATGTTCCAAAATGAATTTGAATATAAACCATTCTCAGTGGCCTCTATGGATAATATAATAGATAATCAGTTAACTCTAGATAATTTTAAAACTAGGTTAACTAGTCATGCAAAATTGGTCATAGCAGTGAAAGATGCCATAGTCAAGGTGAAGATGATTTTCAAGAATACTGTTACTCCAGACAGTATCGGGATATAAGCAACTATCACCATGTATGATGCTCATATAAAGAAAGATGGAGCTAAAAATTGAATCAACTTTTCATTAATTTAATTTCCTTTTTTATAAATGCACTTTTGTAACCGCTTTGGACATTTACACATGTACTTATGTCATGTGTAATTACATGTAAAAATATGGAAAGTCCAAAGTCAACAAAGAATTCTATCTTTGACTAGGTCAGAATATTTAAGCCTTTCATAAATCTTCAAGGCTTCTCTATATAAATAAAGAGAACCTCTTTTGTAAATATATCTTTTGGTAATCAAAAGTAAAAAACTCTACCCAAATTGAGATGCTTCCTAAGACATTGAGCTCAGATTGTAAATCATATTTTCTTGAATGAATGAGAAAGTGGGTTACTTTTCAAACTTTACATTGGAATGACTTGTGTTATTTAGGGAATTATTCTTATGTCATTTCTTTTAATAATATCTCATATATTTAATTAAATAAGTAGAGTGTGTGGAAATTATCAGGAAGATGTTCTAAAGTTAATTATGAAGACTTTGTGCTACTATAATTACCTTTAGTTTGTGTTTCTTATGTTTTGGTGAAAAGGGTATTAGAAAGGCTTTGTACTTATTTTATCCTTTGTGATCTTATACTTTGTTGTGGTTTTCAGTGGAGACTTTGAGCTTCACTTCATTCTACAATTTTATTAGTCCTAAATTAGTAAGAGAAGAAATGAAAGACTTTGTGCTTTCATGGGTTTCTTGTGGATACAATTACTACTCAAGAAGTTTTCCTACTATTTACTAGACATCATTTTTGAAAGAAGAGAATTGTTTTCAATTATTACACAAGAATTTTCCTTTACCTTGTGACATCATCTCTAAAAAAAGAGAGATGGATGGTGTGATTTCACCCTTGAGTCTATTTTCAGTTTATATTAATATATAGTAGTTTATAGGGAACCTCCCCTTGATGAGAGGAAAGATTTATCTCACTATGCTGTGGTAAACCTGCACTTTTTGTCGTATAATTTTTTTTGTGATGTGGTCTATATACCCATTTTTCCATCAATTAGTTGATGACAAAATATTTACCCAATAGCTTTTTTTGACTCTATTGGGGACACAAACGTGCACTTTGAAGCTTCAAGCTTCAAATTGAAGCATTTCCAGTCTTTTTTTTCATTTTTTCACTCTGGTAGATCCACCGTACATGCAAATCTAGAGATTTCAAGTTATTGTTGATACTATATTCAAGTTAGTGTAGTAAAATAATTTTGAGATTTCTCCTCCGCTATCTCGTCTCCAGCGTACCAGGAGTTTTCCTCCTACCAACGTCAGATCTCCAATACCAAATGAAGCTTCTAGTCTTAGTGCTAGTAGAGTTTTGTCTATGCTTACCCCACCAAGATTTTTTTTCCTCCCTTAAATTGTCATATCATGGAAGCCTAGGGTCTTTAGGGTAACTCTTTTGGTCCTCTCAATCTAGCCTCACCTTTACACGAACTACCTCATAGTTTGAGAAAGAATTTTCCCAAATTATATGGTGATGGGAAAGTCCATCTTGATGAGCATATTGCTACCTTTTCCATAGTGTATGGTGTGATAGGCATGGAATATGAAGATATAGTGGTGAGAATATTTGTAGAAAATTTGCAAGGTGATACCACAAATTGGTTCTATCATCTTCAGGCTCAAACTATAACTGACTGGAACACTCTCAAAGCCAAGTTTGAGTCTAGGTTCAAAACTGTTAAAGATGCACATGCCTTGTTGGCTCAGCTTATGTAAATGAAGAAGGAACCTCATGAGCCTATGTGAGACTTCATTTCCAAATTTAATAATCTAAGGAACAGAATTCCTATGAACACTCAGCTAATGCTGGAAAATCTTAAGTGCTTTTTGATCAACTCTCAACTTCCTGAAGTAAGTTTTTTATTGAGGCGGGCTAGTCCTATAGATATTTTTGTAGCCTAAAATTTAGCTATCGAGGTTGAAAATGACTTTATCCTGGTAGGTAAGATCAGAAAATATTCTAATAAAAATAAATTTTCCTCATCTACTGAAAGTTCTTCCATGAGCACCATAGATCCTATGGTGCAAAAGTTGATGAATGAATTTCTAGCCCTAAAAAGGCAAATGTCGCAAGGTATGACTGCTCCCCCTTATCAAGAGATGTCAAGAAGGATGTTTCCTAATAATTCATATAAAGGCAACACTACTAAAAATAAAGGACAATCCAACCATCTTCCTTCAACATAGGGGAAGCTCGCCATCGAAGCAGCACCTGTTAACTCAGCAGTTGGTTATCATGAAACCAAACATGATCTCTCTTTTCAACCCAAGTTGGACCAAGAGGATGACGCTAATCTCTTTACTGAAGGAGAATAAGAATTAGCTGGTGACTCCAATATTAATTTTCTACAATACCAAAATGAAGCTAAGAAAAAAGGAGAATTAGTTGATGGATCATATGTTGTCTTTACTAGGTCCCAAAATCAGTCGACTCAACAAGATGATAAAGGAAAGGTGGGAGAAGAACCTCAGCGAATAGTCTCAATTTCTAAATAGGGGACTTCATTGCCTTTCCAATCAAAGGACCCAATGACCAATAAGAAAGTAAGTACCTCAAACCACCCTGTATCTTCTACTTCTATTCCTCAGAACAGTGCCACACCCAATAAAGATCAGGATGACGTACTTCCTTCCTTTATTTCCAATTTATTCTAATTATTTGATATAATTGATCATGCTAAAAAAACCAAGATTTAAATGACTAAAGTTGAGTACTTGTGAGCCAATCCTAAATAGTTTGATAGGTTGGCTGAATACATAAAAAACAAAACCATCCCTATAGGACAAGATTTTCCAAAGATGACTCCTGATTCCTCAAAGAACAAATCCACTCAGAATAATCTTATTGTTACTCCTCCTACTGACCTTGGGAAAATATAACCTTTCTATGTTTCTCTTCTGATAAATGGTCATAAATTGAGCAACTGTATAATAGACTCTGGAGCCTTTAACAATGTTATGCCTACTAAGGTAGCAGATTCTCTTGGTATCACCTTAACTAAGACTTTTGATAGATGCTTTTCCATGGAGAACAAGCAAGTACCACTCTTAGGTCAAATTAAAGATGCCCAATTTTCATTCGTGGCCTTTTTAGATAAATGGATTGAAATGACAGTCTTGTTGGTTGATGTTTTAGCTTCTTATGGCATCCTACTCAGATGAAATTTTTGCAAGGATGTAGATGGAGAGTTGAATATGGATCTGTCTGAAGCAAGGATACCCATTAAAGGTGTCATGAAAAAATTGCTTCCTGAGAAAGAGTCAAAATATATTGTCACCCAAATGTTAGACCCTGAAGCTCAAATTTTATTTGAATCATCGAAATGGGTAACTATTTTTTAACCAATAAAGATGTTTTTAGCTCATAAAAAAGTTCTTTAAGTGACAATTCAGATAATTTAGATAGGAAATTAGAAGAATTATTAGAGAAAAGTTCAGATAACAAAGGATCTTTCTTGAGTAATAAAGATTTTTTTTTGAAAAGAACATATTCTAATGATGTCTAGATTTTAGAGTTTGATGGCAGTTGCTCTTCTAGCAGTTCTGGAGCTAGAATTGTCTTGATATCCCCTCAAGGAGAAATTTCTCCTTATTCATATAAGTTATGGTTCAACAATACCAACAACACCACTGAGTATGAGTCTTTGCTACTCAGATTGAAAGATGCTTGTGCTAAAGGTATTAAGATTCTTCATGCTTGGGAGATGCTGAATTGGTGGTTTGTCAAGTAAGGAACTTATACCAAACCATAAATGAAAGCTTATGACATTATCGCAATCTAGTATGGGATTGTATTGAAAGTTTTGATGCTTTTGATATTTTTGTTGTGCTAAGAGAATTAAATGATCATGCATATTCATTAGTGTTCTCTACAACCCTCATGGTTCCCCATAAGCATTTTAAAGGAGACAATTACACTATTGAGCTAGTCTTTCAACCAAGTGTACCTAATAATGCCAGTCATTGGCAGGTGTTTAATGATGACAACTAAATCATTACTTTTCTAGAAAAGATAGACAGCTTTGAGGAACTTTATTTTGAAGGAAGTGAATCTCCACCATGGGAATCATTTCTAAAAATAAATTCCAAAATTGGCTAAGAGTTCCTTCAACTCAAGGGGAATAAAATTCCAAAAAGATTGGTTTTTCTTGAAAGGTTGTTTGATAAGCATGACATGTATGTCAAGCAATGACAAATGGATTCAAGTTCCTCCAAGGAGTTTAATCAAATAAATTTGAGTACGAAAGAAATTCCCAAAATGGTTAACATTAGGAATTGTTGCACTTCTAATGAAAAAATCAAATTCATTACTCTTTTTCACCATTACATTGATGTTTTGGCACATTCTTACGATGATTTGAAATCTCTCAGGCCTGAGGAAATTTAGCATGAAATTCCTCTTAAAGTTGGGTCATTGCCTTACAAGCAGAAGCAAAGGCAATATAACCCTAAAATATTAGGTACCTTTTTGAGATCCAAAAAATGTTGAATGCAAGAATTATTTTTCCAATACACCATTCCACATGGATTGCTAACATAGTCCTAGTGAGGAAAAAGAATAGAAAAATTTGTATCTATGTTGATTTTAAAAACTTAAATCAATCTTCTTTAAAAGATAACTATCCCTTACCCATCATGGATCAAGTGTTGTAAATAGTGACTGGTTCAGAAATGTTATCAATGTTAGATGGTTTTTCTAGGTATAATCAAGTAGAAGTCAATGAAGCAGACCAACATAAAACTACTTTCACTACACCATGGGGCACTTTTGCATATCATTAAATGCCTTTTGGTCTGATCAATGCTAGTACCACCTTATAGAGAGCAATGGATCTTGCCTTCAGAGATGTAATAGGGAAGTTTATCATAATATATCTTGATGATTTGACTATTTTTTCTAAACATCATCTTGATCACGTGCATGATTTACAACAAGTGTTGGAATGCTGTCAACAAAATGGTATTTCTCTTAATCCCAAGAAGTCAATTTTTGGGGTTACAAAAGGTAAACTTCTTGGTCACACTATTACCTGAGAAGGCATAAAAATTGACTCAAAAAGAGTCAAATCTATCCAAAATCTTACTCTTCTTGCTAGTAAGACTGTTGTTCATTCTTTCTTTGGAAAAGTGAATTTTCTACAGAGATTCATTCCAAAATTTGTAGAGAAGACTCGTCACATTATCAACATGATGAAGGGTAAAGCCACTTTTCATTGGATTACAAAAGGAAAGTCAACATTTGAAGATATCAAGAAAGCGATCACCCATGCCCCAATCTTGGTTTGCCTAGATTATACCAAAGACTTCGTAATATATAGCTATGCTTTTGAACATACACTTTCAGTGATTTTGGTTCAAAAAAAAAAATAAGGTGTGGAATCTCCCATATCATTTATGAGTTATCCTCTCAAAACTCATGAATTAAAATATTCAAATATGGAGAAGCATGTTTATGCTATGGTAAAGGTGGTAAAACATTTCAGATTTTATATTCTGAATTCACATACTATTGTTCTACTGCCTGATACAACATTGAAGTCCATTCTAACTCAACAGGAGTTTGGAACTAAAAGGGGCAATTAGATTACCAAAATTTAGGAGTTTGATCTTAATATAAAACTTACCAAACTTGTGTGGGGAAAAGGGCTCTACCAATTGATTGCTAATAACATACCCAAGGAAATAGAACATGAAGAAATAGAGGTCGAAGACATGCCTACAATTCTCTTCATCGCTACTACTGATGAGTGGTGTTCCAATATCACTCATTTTATTACCTATGGTAAGTGTCCCACCCATCTATCCTACAAAGAAAAATGGAATGTTAAATTGAAGGCTATTAAGTATGTCTTATGGGGTAATAGTTTGTACAAAAGAAGCCTTGATGGGGTGTTTCTTCATTGCATCGATAAGGTGAAACAAAGTAAATTTTTGGAGTCCTTCTATAATTTGGCTTGTAGAGGATATTTTTCTACATCAATGATGGGTTAAAAAATTCTACGAGTGAGATACTATTGCCTACACTATTTCAAGATGTGTACAAATGGGTATGTAGGTGTGAGTTGTGTCAACAGTTCATTAGAAAACCTAAATTGGCTGTGTTATTCCTCAATCCAATGGTGATTGAAGAACCTTTTCAACAATGGGGAATTTATTTCATTGGTGCAGTGAACCCAACCTCAAGTGCTGGACATGACTATGTTCTCATCGTGACTGACTATTTTACCAAATGGGTGGAAGCCATTCCAACTAAGCATGCTACTTTAGAAGTGGTATGTAATTTTCTTAAAGAAAATATTATTTCCCGATTTGGGGTCCCAACTAAGATTGTAACAAATAATGCTTCTTGTTTCACTTCTCAAGAAGTTACAAAGTTTTGCTACAATTATGGGATTATTCTTTCTCACTCCTCTGACTACTATCCGCAAGGAAATGGTCAAGCAGAATCAAGCAACAAGAATTTGGTTACTATTATCAAGAAACTGGTAGATGATAATCATAGAACTTGGCCTAAAGCATTGTTTGATACTTTATGGGTAGATAGGATTACACTTAAGAGGGCAATAGGCATGTTACCATTTCAACTTCTGTATGATTTGAATGTAGAGATACCAATTACCCTAGAACTACCAGCACTAAAGTTGGCAAAGGCAATTGAAGATCAAACTTTTAAAAATTCTATTGATAAAAGGATCATGTGCCTAACCGAATTGGATGAGAAATGAACCATGATAGTGGACTGAATTACTGCACATCAAAAGTAGGTAAAGAAACTCTTTGATGAAAGATCAAAGATTCATGATTTTCAAATTAGAGATCAAGTCTTGTTATGGGATAAGAGGAGAGCTCCGAAAGGAATGCATGATAAATTTGATTCTTTGTAGAGAGGTCCATTTATCATTCATTAGATCTATGGTGAAAATAGCTTCTTGCTGGGATATCTAGATGGGACACCATTCTCACTACCTGACAGTGGGTAACATCTAAAACACTTCAATCCTTGAAGTATTAGATGAGTTCATTTGTATATTTGTATAGTCTTACATTATTTTATTTTTTTTAGTTTTGTGTCTTTTTCTTTGTTAGCTTGACTCCATGGCTGAATGGCATGGATGAAGACACTTAGAGAATAGTTTCTACTCCCATCGATCATTTCAAGATTCTTTCCCAACAAGAGCTAGCTATTATTCCCAAAATTAGCTACGCTCTTTTTTGGAATAACTCCTATGAAACTTGTATGTTTCATGTTTTTCACTCTAAGTTCATCTTTTGAGACAAGTTTCTCTTGATCTCGGGTTTAGTCGACTAACTTCCTTAAAAAAATTTTGACCTTCCCTCATCACTATTTCTCAAGAAACATGAAATTCATTATAGTTTTGATGCAATCAAAATGTCAAAAATTTGATAAAATTCTAGGATTTAGTGTTGTTTTTTTGTTCTCATGCAATGTCAGCATTTTTTACCACCATTGCATGTGTTTTTAGTTTCCATGTAAAGAAGGTGATTTTTTCCACCCTTATATCCCCATGTAGGAGTGGAAAAAATTACTACCCTTGCATTTTTGTTGAAATGTTCCATGCAGGAGTGGCAATTTTTTTCGTCCCTACATTCCTTCCAACCCACATGCAATGACAGAGATTTTTGTTGCCCCTACACGACTTTGGTTTTTATGCAAAAACTTTATGGCCATGTGTGCCAATTTGTTGGGGTTGGTTTTAACCCCTTTTAAACCTAATTTGAGCCTCTTTTGAATCATTCTAAATTTTGTACTCCTCCTCTCTGCATCTAGTAGATTGTGCAAATGAGTGTGATCACATTTTTTCTAGATTTAAGCTTAGGGTGGCAATTTTTGTTAGGTTAGTTTTGTGTTCTTCCTTATTATATTTTTAGGTTTTCATTTTTTTCTTCCTATTTTTTTTAAGTTCTAGTTTTTTTTAGGTTGTGGAGCTAAAAGCTTCACTGATGCAAACATGGAGGAGGTTGCTGAGTGTCAGAGTAACTGACGTCGGTTAGGCCAATCGACATCGGTCAGAGGTGGATAGGAAGCTGCCAACATCGGTCATGGATCGGCCGATGTCGGTCATCTCTAGACAAATAGAGACTGACATCAGTCGCTTGTGTGGTTCCAAAAATGTTAGTTACATGAACAATTTGTTTAACAAACCAGTTGTTTGCATGTAAAGACTAATTTTAGTCTTGGTGCTGTGTTTGTAATTATTGTAATTAAGAACTCTAATTATTGATTATATGGGATCTATATAATAGACTCATGGGGCTATATTGTAATTTGTGGAATCAAAAGATTTCTATCCAAGGGAGAATCATAAGGACTTGGTGAGGCAAGGACAAGGGTTCTTTTAGGTGTGTAAGATCTAGGTTGACAGGTGTGTAAGGCCAGGTTGATCTATGATATAACAAGATCAAGTGAGATCTACATGGTAAGTAAGATCTAGGTTTGCAGGTGTGTAAAATTAGGTTGATCTGTAGTTGTGTAAGATCAGTGAGATCTACTTGGAGTACGTGGTGTACTCAGACTTGGAGTATGTGTGTATACTCAGTGGTACTGGCAGTATTGTTACTGACTGGTTGAAACACCAACTTGATTATTAAGTTGATTGTGTTTATAATTGAGAGAGAGAACTCTTGAGTGAAGATTACTAGTATGCCCAAGAGGTGTGGGAAGAGTGTGATCTCTTTATTGTATTTCCTTCTGGATGAGTTGAATACAATTGTGTATTGTCTCTCATATTCTATGTTATTTTTGATTTCTAGTTACTTATTATTCTAGTTAAATTCTGTGTTTATTTGATTTTACAAAGGTAATCAATTGTGCTCTTAATCCTGACAATTGGTGTCAGAGCTTTGTGAGCCTAGGTCCTATCAAGTGGTATCAGAGCGAGGTTACAGGTTCTCAAAGCTAGGTTTACCAAGTGATACCACTATCAAGTGGTATTAGAGTGAGGTTGCAGGGTATCAGAGTGAGGTTACAGGTTCTTAGAGCAAGGTTCACTAACACCTTGGTTTCAGAGCGTGTTAAGCGTTTGTTGATTATAGGTCACTCTCAGGGGTTTCTGATTGAGTGGGAGTATAGCAATGGCAAAAAAAAGTACACTAAGAATGGATGAATTCAATGGCAAGAATTCTCAATTACTAAATTATGGAAAGAAAGAGTAGGTAAAGAAAGATTGTTGATCGGTAGAAGATCAACATGAAGGAAATAAAGAAGCATATGTTGCAGGTATTGTTGCACAGGTTGCTCTTATATGTTCCTTGGATAAAGTAAAATCTTGGTTTATAGATTCTGTTGCCTCTTTCCATGTAATCTCAAATAGAGTATTTTTATATGTTAATGTACTTGGAGACTTTGGAAAGATTTATTTAGGGGTTGGTGAGCCTTGTCAAATTGTTGGCAAAGGGAAAGTGTAGCTAAAATTATAGACAACCAACACATGGGTGTTGAAGGATGTCATGCAGGTCCCAGTCCTA
This sequence comes from Torreya grandis, assembly GCA_037957365.1. Lineage (NCBI taxonomy): Eukaryota > Viridiplantae > Streptophyta > Pinopsida > Cupressales > Taxaceae > Torreya > Torreya grandis. The sequence continues at coordinate 1,558,325 of JARHVA010000556.1, forward strand.
AAGAAGAGTCTAATTTCTACAAGAAAGTTGGGTGATGAGAGGTACACAGTAACTCTCACAACGGATGCACTTGAATTAGCATGTGGTAAGAAAGTAGGTATTCTTTATCTATCTACTTGTATTACTGATTCTCCTTCTATTGCAAAGATGTCGCTTTGTAGGCTTGGTCACATGAGTAAGAAGGGGATGCATGTTCTTAAGAGGAAGTCTGATGTCTTTGACAAACTTAAGAATTGGAAAGCCTTGGTGTTCATGGAGGAGATGATGGATAGTGATCAGCTAGGGAGGCTGAATAAAACTGAGCAGGGCAGTTTGGACAGGGTTATGATCCAAGGTAAGCTCACGGATAAAAAATCATCACTCACAGGAAAACATAGTTATCAACATTGGTCAGGTGGAACTGATGTCGATCAGGTAGGTACCGACATTGGTCATGTGCAGACCAGAGTCAGTGGTGTCAAGTAGGTCACAATTGATGTTGGTTAGGGAACTGATGTCAGTGACTAGATGGACACCGACGTCGGTTAGGGAACTGGCATCGTTGATCAGGAGGATTTGACATCGGTCAGGTGCAGACTAGGGTCAATAAGAGAATGGATTTTGGGTGGATAGCAAGTTGTCAAGGAGTCTCAAACACCCATGAGGAGGACTGAAAGGGTAAGTAAGCCTCAAATTCATTATTCCCCTTCTTTAGACTACTTGTTGCTCACTGATGGTCAAGAACTAGGAAGTTTTAAAGAAGTAGAGCAGGTAGAATCTAAGAAAAAATGGGATCATGGCATGAATGAGGAAGTTGATTCCTTGGATGAGAACCAAATAGGAGTTTTGGTAGAGTTTCTAGCTAGAAAGAAAGCACTGAAAGATTAATGGATTTCTAGGTTAAAGAAGAGAGAGAATGGACACGTGAGACAGAAGGCCAGGGTATATGGTCTTGAGCAGGCTGTAGGATAATGGAAGTTTGACAGGTGTATGACAAAGCATGGCTTTAGTCAATGTCAATGTAACTATTGTGTTTCCTTTACCAGGTTGGATAATATTAGCTACATTATCCTATTAATGTATGTTATATGTATACTTGTTGTAGGGTCACACATGCAGGGAGTTACTGAGCTAAAGGTAAAGTTAGTTCAGAGGTATGTCATGAAGAATTTGGGAGCAAAAAAATTATTTGGCATGAGTATTCCTAGAGACAGGGAAGATCATAGGTTGATGTTGTCTCAGGATGATTATGTGAATAAGGTAGTGGTGAGGTTCAAGATGTAGGATGCAGAACTAGTTAGCACACCTATGGATGGATAATTCACAGAACAGTGTCCCAATTCACATGATGAGGTTAAGTACATGTGTACTAGACCTGATGTTTCCCAAGTAGTGGGTGTTGTCAGTGAGTTTATGGCCAATCTGGGAAAGAAGCACTAGAAAGCAGTTCAGTGGATTCTTAGGTATCTGAGAGGGACCAGCAACAGGTATACATGCGATGTAGGGTCAGGGACTTCTCTACATGGGTATGTAGATTTAGATGTGGCAGGGGACTTGGATGATAGGTGTAGCACCATAGGATGTGTGGTGGTTGGTCTTCAAGATTAAACTTGAAGAGGGATATAAGCTAGGAAACAAATTAGATGATGTACAGGTACAGGTACAGGTGTAGCTATTTATCTTTAAGTGGGAGATTGTTAGGTTGTGGAGCTAAAAGCTTCACTGATGAAAACATGGAGGAGATTGTTTAGTGTCATAGTAACTGACGTTGATCAGGCTAACTGATGTCGATCAGAGGTGGACAAGAAGTTGTCGACATTGGTCATGGATTGGCTGATGTCGGTCATCTCCAAACAATTAGTGACCGATGTCGGTCGCCTGTGCGGTTCCAGAACTGTTAGTTACATGAATAGTTTGTTTAATGAACCAGTTGTTTGCATGTAAAGACTAATTTTAGTCTTGGAGCTACATTTCTAATTATTATAATTAAGAAGTCTAATTATTGTTTATATGGGATCTATATAATAGACTCATGGGGTTGTATTGTAATTTGTAGAATCAGAAGGGTTCTATCCAAGGGAGAATCATAAGGACTTGGTGAGGCAAGGACAAGGGTTCTTTTGGGTGTGTAAGATCTAGGTCAGCAGGTGTGTAAGGCCAGCTTGATTTGCGGTATAGCAAGATTAGGTGAGATCTACATGGTAAGTAAGATCTAGGTTTGTAGGTGTGCAAAACTAGGTTGATCTGTAGGTGTGCAAGATCAGTGAGATCTACTTGGAGTATGTGGTGTACTCACACTTGGAGTATGTGTGTATACTTGATGGTACTGGTAGTATTGTTACTGACTAGTTGAAACACCAACTCAGTTATTGAGTTGATTGTGTTTGTAATTGAGAGAGAGAACTCTTGAGGGAAGATTACTGGTATGCCCAAGAGGTGTGGGAAGAGTGTGATCTCTTTATTGTATTTCCTTCTAGATGAATTAAATACAATTGTGTATTATCTCTCATATTCTGTGCTATTTCTGATTTCTAGTTACTTATTATTTTGGTTAAATTCTATGTTTAGTTGCTTATACAAAGGTAATCAATTATGCTCTTAATCCTGACAATTGGTGTCAGAGCTTTGTGAGCCTAGGTCCTATTAGTTTTTTTCTCTTTCCTCCATTGTATTTTTTCTTTTTCTTCATTTTTCTCCTCCCTCTCTTCCTCATTAATGGCCAAAACCCCATAACCCCATTGACTGAACTAGCCAGTATAATGGTGGCAATTTTCGCAACCCTTACACAAAGCCATTGAGCCAGTGTGATAGTGGTGAAAATTACTACCTTTACAAATCCTTTGTCATTTGTGCAAGGGTGGTGATTTTTGCCACCCTTACACAAATGGCAAAGGATTTGTAAAGGTAGTAATTTTCACCACTATCACACCCCGTCAGCCAAACTAGCCAGTGTAACAGTGGCAATTTTCACTGCCCTTACACAAAGCCACTAAGCCAGTGTGATAGTGGTGAAAATTACTACCTTTACAAATCCTTTACCATTTGTGTAAGGATGGTGATTTTTTCCACCCTTACACAAATTCCCCCCACATGCAAGGGTGGCAGTTTTTACCACCCCTGCACAAAGTTCATGTGCAATGGTGGAAAAAAATGCTACCTATGGATAAACCATCAGTCTCCAACATGTACAAGTAGCAAAAATTACTTCCTATGCACAATGACTTTCCCTTATATGTAAGGGTAGAAATTTTTGCAACCCTTACATACATTTCCTTAGATTTTCTTAACTCTAGGGAATTTCAAATCTTTGTTTTTCCAAGCTCACTTTCCTTTGGCTTTCTGACCTTCTCACACCTTAGCCCTTTCAAGTGCATTCCCATGGTCATGATCATCAAATGTGTAGTTTTCCTAGATTTCTAATTTTTCCCCTAATTTCATGATCGTGATTCTTGTTGTAGTTTCTCTCAAGGATCCTTCTTTGTCGATGCCTTTTTTACAAAATTTCTTTCAAATGACTGAGGTTTCTCTGAATAAGTTGAAGACAATGAAATACAAGTATCAAGGTGTTTTTCCAATCACCTTAGTTACTTTTAATGTCAATGACATTAGGGATACAGAGATCAGTCATGTAGATATGGTTGAGTTCGTAGAAAGAACCAAATCGAGTAACCCAGCCATGAAATGATGAAGATAATCAAGAGTAATATCCATCTGGTATCTTCTTTTCCTATAGCAGCCCACAACATAGAATTCATTCTCTAGTGCACTCAATTCTACAATAAGGATAATAGAGCTCTGTTAGATGCTGGTGGTAATGTGGTAATTAGACTAGACCCTAAGTTCATTGACAAAGTGTTCATGTGCCCTCCCACTACTGAAGTATTAAAGCTCAATTTTGTTGAAGCATAAAGGGAATATGATAAAGATCTCGAAAGAGTGAAGAAAGTGATCAATAATAGATGGCTTAAAACTCCAAAGGTAAACTTGTCAAGATTGCCATAGAGCTTTCCAAGGAGTGATTTCATAGAAGAAGTTGGTGACCTGATCACTCTTCTTAGCAGGGTAAGAGGTTTACCTTCTTCCTCTTAGTTTCATGAATGGATTTACCCCTTTGTTAAGATAATTCTCTAGGGAAAACAAGTCATTTTTTGGGGAGAACAAATCAAAAATGTTTTGCATGAGCAATTGATGAAGGTATCCACTACCTCCAAATTCTACATGATGTCATACCTGGTGTATATTGCGGTGTCAATGAGAACCTTCCCAATATTAACATCAAAAGGAGATAGGAGAGTAACCCCGGTATATCAATATTATCTTTAGTTGACATTGAAGGGTTCCATCCATCATTTTAGAAGGGTAAATGATTTTTTCATGGTATTTTTGTCTCTTTGATCCCCAATTAGAATATAAAAGAGTGTTGGATAAAGCCTAGACAGTTGTGAATGACTTTAGGTGTATGTTCTTGCAGTTCCCTTATTTTTTAATCTATGAGTTGGATTTTTCCAAGTTTATCCTTATACGCTCCCAAGATTCCCCTTAGACAAATTAGTCTTGATGGAACTATGTGGGAAAATAATCATCATACATAATAAGTAGATGGAACTCAAGAAACCTGGCTTCAGGTTCCCGATTGAAATTGGTAGGTTCTTAGTATTGACTGCTATAAAAGCTAGGGTTATGGAGATTGAAATACAACTCATAACCATGAAGCATTTCAAAAGGAGGCCAAAATTTGACTATAGAGGTGTAAAGGATATAATCAGAAGGAAGACCCAGTTTCATAAGCCTATGATTGAAGATATTTAGGTTGATTTGAGAACTGTTGAAGACATCAAGGAAATGGACTATAGTAGATTGTCTCTTGAGTAGATAGAATATTTGGGACTCACTGATATCCCTAAAATTCTAGTGGATAATGGTTATTTGATCAATAATAGTTACCATGATGAATAGGTCACCAATGCCCCTCTCACCCCAATTTAATGGTCACAAAAGGAATTGACTTCCTTAAGAAGAATATTCAAACCAATATTGGTAAACACCAATAATTGGTTAGAAAATAAGGGAATCACCTTGAAAGATTTCATCATAGGGTCAGAAGATAAATTTCAAGAAGAAATAAAGAGAAGGGTAGAAAATAGGACGAAGAATAAAAGTGATGTCTCTGCTTCTGATAGGCCACAAAAGCCTAGGACCATCTTCGTGACAAAGAAGTCACAAGTTGTAGAAAAGGAACCAAAAAAAACAAACATGGAAGCTAAGAAGTAGAGCATCAAAGAACCAGTAGTGGAATAGATGGAAATTGATGATAGGTCCACATATCAATAGGAAAAGGAAACTCTATCTCTACAAGCAGGAGTACAACTAGATGCAGGAATTTCATTTTCCCTGCCTAACTCACCTAATATAACTCCTTCACCTATTTATCCAATTAGTATTGCCTCTTTTATAACTGCCTCTCCTTCCAAAATTATTTTTGATGACCCTCAAGGCACTTTTGGAGATGTTCTTTGTTCCTTAAGATCAATCCCCAGTTTATCATCTCTATCTTTTGATATCAGAGATAGTTCTGCCCTCGACCATTCAACAGCAAGTGTAGTTTTAACTGATACTCCACCCATTGTTTCTACCACCAGTGTACATGCTACTCTAGTGATGCCAACTATAGGGATTGATGCTAATGTAAGTACTTCTACCCTCCCACCTTGGTTGTCAAACTATATGCCAAAAAGTAAAAAATAGGCCATCTCCCTAGATGATTTTGATTTAACTAAAATGGTGTCAGCCAAAGTCAAGACTCCCAAAAAACCAAAAATTCTTTCAAAGATGATTGAGAATAAAGGGCACAAATTTCTAGAAATAGCAAAACCTCCACAAGATACAACTCTTGAAAATTTTGATGTAAATGAGTACTCTATCTCTCGAATTGAGTTAGGGAAAATAACTCATGAAAGTGTTAATAGTGGCATGCAGTCAACTATGGACATCTTGGTTTAGAAGTTTGACAAAGAAAGAGAGATGAAAGACCATTATAAAGCAATGGTAGAACAACTGACTGTGGTAATAAGGAAAATAAATTTCACTCTAGAAACCATAACTCTAGAGGCTATCTCTGTTGATGACCCCATGATTTAGAAAGCAAAAAAGACTTATCTCAAGGGAAAAGTAATTGAAGAGTACTTAGATAAGCTGCATGCACAAGGAATTTCCTTGCTCACTGAGTTGTCTGATAAAGTGGGTAAGATGAATAAAGTGAGAGAAAAATTAGACGACCTTATCAATATCATTTCCCAAGATATTGAAAGCATAAAAGAGTATCTTGATAAGTGGGTGGGTATGAAGAAGTTGAAAATAAGCACCCTAGTATCAATTGTCATCGTTATTGATAGAGACTCTTATACTAAAACAAAAGAAGCATTGATATATAGGAGTCAGGTGCTTAAAGAGTTGATCAATGACCTCGAATCATCGAAAGACCTCAGTGAACAAAGTGACATTAGTTTGTTACACAAGTTAGAGGAGCTACCTTGTAAGCTTAATTGCAAGACAACTAATTCCTTTCAGTCAAAGAAATGGTTCAAGAATTCAAAGGTATGTCCTGAAAGGAATTTGAAGATAAACCATTCTCAGTGGCCTCCATGGATAATATACTGGATAATAATTTAACTCTAGATAATCTAAAAATTAGGTTAAATAGTCATGCAAAATTGGTCACAATAGTGGAAGATGCCATAGTTAGCATGAAGATGATTTTCAAGAATACTGTTACTCCAGATAGTATCAAGATACAAGCGGCTATCACCATGTACGATGCTCATATAAAGAGAGATGGAGCTACAAATTGAATCAAATTTTCATTGATTTAATTTCCTTTTTTATAAATGCACTTTTGTAACCACTTTGAACATTTTCAAATGTATTTTTGTCATGTGTAATTGCATGTAAAAATATGGAAAGTCTAAAGTCAACAAATAATTCTATCTTTGACTAGGTCAAAATATTTAAGTCTTTCATAAATCTTCAAGGCTTCTCTATATAAATAAAGAGTGCCTATTTTGTAAATATATCTTTTGGTAATCAAAAGCAAAAAACTTTTCCCAAATTGAGATGCTTCCTGAGACTTTGAGCTCAGATTGTAAATCATATTTTCTTGAATGAATGAGAAAGCGGGTTACTTTTCAAACTTTGCATTGGAATGACTTGTGTTATTTAGGGAATTGTTCTTATGTCATTTCTCGTAATAATATCTCATATATTTGATTAAATAATTAGAGTGTGTGGAAATTATAGAGAAGATGTTCTAAAGTTGATTATGAAGACTTTGTGCTGCTATAATTACCTTTAGTTTATGTTTCTTGTGTTTTGGTGAAAAGGGTATTAGAAAGGCTTTGTACTACTTTTATCCTTTGTGATCTTATACTCCATTGTGGTTTTCGGTGGAGACTTTGATCTTAACTTCATTCTATAGTTTTATTAGTCCTAAATCAACAAGAGAAGAAATGAAAGACTTTATGCTTTCATAGGTTTCTTGTGGATCTAATTATTACTTGAGAAGTTTTCATACTGTTTACTGGACATCATTTCTGAAAGAAGAGGATTGTTTTGAGTTATTACACAAGAATTTTCCTTTACCTTGTGAACATCATCTATGAAAAAAGAGAGATGGATGGTGTGATTTTACCCCTGAGTCTATTTTCATTTTATATTAATATATAGTAGTTTATAGGGAACCTCCCTTTGATGAAAGGAGAGATTTATCTCACTATGTTGTGGTAAACCTACACTTTTTACTATATAAATCTCTTTGTGTTGTGGTCGATATACCCATTTTTCCATCAATTAGTTGATGACAAAATATTCACCCAACATATTTAAGATTGGACCAACACCTATAACAAGTTTTTAACAAAAAATGTGCATATAGTAATCTATACTTCAAATTATAAGGTGAGCATATGTAGATTGTTATTGTTTATGTAGATGACATCATATTTGGTGGTAGAAATAACAAAATGTGTAAAGAATTTTCTACACAAATGCAAAGTGAATTTAATACATCTATACTAGGAGAACTTTCCTTCTTTTTTGGTTTACAAATAACACAATATAATGAATGGATATTCATATACCAAAAAAAGTATGCAAAGGAGATGTTAAATAAATTTAGAATGGAAGATTGTAAACTAGTTAGTATTCCCATGATAACTAGATGCAAGCTGAGCAAAGAGGATGAGTCCCTTGATGCAAATTAGACTATGTATAGATCAATGATAGGTAGCTTGTTATACCTAACTACATCAAGACTAGATATCATGTAAGTAGTGTGTATGGTTTCTATATTTTAGGTTGATCCTAAAGAGCCACATGCCAATTTAGTGAAAATAATTTTTAGAAACATCAAGAGCACAATTGACTATGGCCTATGGTACCATACATGTGAAGATTTCACTTTGATATCATATACATATGCTAATTGGGTAGGAAGTGTGGATGATAGAAGAAACACTAGTGGTGGTGAATTTTTCCTTATAAATACACTTGTTTCATGGATGAGAAAAAAATAAGATTTAGTTACTCTTTCTACAATAGTAGAGTATGTAGCAGTAGTGACATGTTGTCCTCAAGTCCTATAGATGAAGCAAACACTCAAGGACATAAATTTTTAGTACAAGTCACTTATTTATATTCTTTGTGATAATTAAAGTACTATAAATATATCAAAGAATCTAGTGATTCATTCAAGAACCAAGCACATATCAATCAAGTATCACTTCTTAAGAGAAAGGGTTGCAGATCAAGAGGTCATAATCTAATATGTGCCAACTAAGGACTAGATTGTAGACATATTCACCAAACCTCTTCCCAAAGAACAATTTTAATATCTAAGATAAAAGTTGGGAGTAGTGGCTCCTATACCACATCACTAAATCACTAGTGATAGGGAATGAGTCCAGGGGGAGTCTCATAGAAGCTTTATTAATCCTTAGAAGAAGATAAAAATTTAACTTAGGTATGTATACTTCTAAAAATTACTAATGAGTTGAAAGTTGTAAATTCTTTGACAAACTCCTTTATCTAATAAATGAGGAGAAATATTTGGACAAATAGTTAGCTAGAGTCCCTTTATCATTGATGTTAAAGGGAGAGAAAAAGGTGCAAATGCTCTCTATAGGAAAAAGAACAAAATGTTCTCTGTAAAAGTGAAAATGTCCAAGTTGAGTATTAGGCAAATGTGCCATTGCCTAAGGGGGAGAAATTTTGGTATGAATAGCTTCAATTCATACTTATCAAAATCCAATGCAAGCAATGTGAGAGAAGGAACTAAATAATAGAAGATTAGAGCATTTAGTTTGCCATCAATGACAAAGGGGGAGATTTTTGGAAATATGATTGTCATTGATGTCAAAAGGGACATTATGAGCATGCCATTAATGATTAGGGATGAATATAGTGATCATGATGATCCTATCAGAGATCAAGGATGATTGGAGTGCTTATGTGCATGAGTGGCATTCATCTGATTCTTCACATTGTTCATCTAAACATTTTGGGTCTATGACAGAAAAGATGAGAATGAATTTTACTAACAACACCATTTCCATGTGTAAATGAGTATGGGGGAGCTATTCAAATGGTTGTGATCACAATAGTCCCTAGTTATTACGTGCTAGATTTGAATCCATAAGATGAAGAACAATTGAAGTTATGGGGATGCAATGTTGTCTACTAAGACAAAAATCATTAAGTTTTTATACTTAGCCTAATTTTCAAAAAGGGCTAAATAAATCCAAGTAAGAATATTAATAAGGTCAACATTTACACACATGGAGGTGATAAGACAAAATGATCATATGGGTCTATTCATTTTTATGCCTAGTTTATATGCATTAAATCTCAAGTCACGTGATGTAGCACAAAAAAAATATATGCTTGAACAAAGTAGGGATTCAAGTCATTTTGAGAGTGTTTTCCAACACTTAAGTCAAATTTGTAGGTTGCAATAAAAATTTGAGAAGGAAATTTTATGATGTCATATCTTACACGTATGAAGGCTTCAGGAGCAAGTGGATATATGGATGGAATACCCTATGTAAGAGGATCATATTAACTAAATTATAGGGCATACAACTAAGCATGACAAGAGTTATGCACGGACAAAGTTGGCCTTCCAGGCAAGTTATAGGCATAGCTAGCTCTATGGTAGAATAATCTAAGTAAGCATATTAATGGCATTATATCTCGCACATGTGATGGATTAAAAAAGAATTGAGAATATGGGTTTGTTCACTTTCATACCTAGTTTATATGGTACAAATTTTATACCAAGCAATTGAGTGAAGCATAAGATGTGAAGGTGCAAAGTTAGCCTTCAAGGCATAATAGAGATGGTCCCGATACTTAGCATAATCTACACAAGGTAAAGTTTGAGCTAGTTGGAAGATCAATGGTTTGTGATTAATCAAACATTAAAGATCTAATGGATTTTATTGAAGTCAAATTGTCATAAGGACATTTGAGTTAACATATAAGTGACAAGTGTCACAATAACATAGCCTAGATAGTTAATGTATGGTGTAGGTTAAAGTTAAAAGGTCAAAAAGTAATGTAAAGATGCCAAATGTCTCAATAGCAAGAACTAACAACTATGTATATAAGGCACATGTTTATGCCAAGTGTCATATCCTCTAGGGTTGGATAGAGATAAAGATTGAGCTTGTTAGAAAATCTGATGGTGCATGGGTGATCATGCAAAGGAAATCCAATGAAGTGATTAGACTCAAATGTTATAAAGTGCTCGATGTATATCGAGATAATGACAAGTTAAAGACTAAATAGGTGAAAGAATATCGATGGAGTGAAAGTGATCCAAAGATAGAGGAAGCAATGAAATGAGGTCAAAGTGTCAAAGTTTAACAACCAGGTCAAGTTAAAGACCATGCATCTTTAAAGATCTTATGGCACATGGAATCTTAGATGAGAAAGATCTAGTGGAGTAAGTGGACTTAGATGGAATAAAGTGCTCAATTTTTAACATTAAAAAATAAGTAAAGATCATGCATATTTTAAGATTGAATGACATGCAAAATCTTAGACTAGGAAGATTGAATAGACATGTTTTAAGGTCAAGCCAATTTAATAGAGAACATTAGATTATCGTGCCAAAGGTAAGATCAATGATCAACATTTAAATTCATGTCTAGACAAATGGTTAGTTATGGGAACATGCAAGAACTTGCATATAAGCTCTATATCTTGACATAGACAATAATATTGATCGATCCAATCAATCAAATCTACATTAAAGAGATTATACATCAAAACTTGAGTCGAATCAATTTTACAAGTAGTAAAGAGATCCACATCTATGGCATGATGCATTGAATCGAGACATGGGAACTAACAATTCAAGTCTTAATTAACTAAATTCCACAATTGACATTATGTGTTATAGTCCAACTGTGAACACATAGAAGATATGGAACCCTAGATCATATATATATGTGTGTGTGTGTGTGTGTGTGTATGTGTGTGTGTGTGTGTGTGTGTGTGTGTGTGTGTGTGTGTGTGTGTGTGTGTGTGTGTGTGTGTGTATACATGATATTTATGACAAAGGAAAAGTTGTTGGTGTAATCAAATTGTGTCAAACAAAAAATATATAGACACAAAGTAAGAAGCTATAGAGAAAAAGATGAAGTGTGTCAAATAGATATATATCTAGACATGAAGAGAAGAGCAAAGAGGAAGAAATCCATAAAGAGAATTTGCAGAGTATGATCAGTTGCAGTTTAGACTTGTAACAAAGAATAAAAATTTGGATTCATGTATGAATATGATTTATAAATTAGATTTTTGGCTCATATAAGAGTCTGATACGTTGGTACCATTAGATAAGTTGAGTGGGTGATCAAATTAGGAAGTGGGTGTTTCCTTACAGTTGGTGCTCTTAAATCAGGGGATTGATGTCTCCTTAGGATTGGTGTCTTTAAACATTGTAACCAGTGAGGTTGCCAGTGAGGATTTGAATTGTGAGGATGGATTAAAATAGTAGATTCTAGTAGCTATTCACACCATGGTTTTTCCATTTGGGGTTTCCACATATAAATCTGGTGTCATGAGTATTTGTGAGTGTATGATCTTTACATTTTTGATTTGATTTATATATATCTATTAATCTACATTGAAAGTATTTAAATAACCAATTTTAATTGATATACTGATTCACCCCCTCTTAGTATCTAGTTGTGATCCATTAATGGCACTCCCTATTCAAAGCTTAATAACAAAGGGTCCCACATATTAAATTGGTCTAATGGCATGCATATACTTAGATCATGATTTATGATCTATGATTCATCACAATAACTGATCTAATGGATCATATCAAATCTAAGGTCTATAGACCAAAAAGGTTTTATGAGCTTAAAATTGACATTCATGTGACCATCATTTGATGTTCATGAGGCCATCATTGATCTCCATGAGACTGTCAACTTTAAGTCCATCAAACCTAATGATTTACTAACTTAAATTTGAGTTTCTCATGACCATCATCCGATGTCCATGATGTCCTCATTGATGTCTGTAAGACCGTCAAATTTAAGATAATCAATTATTTTACTTAAACATAAGGATATAATCCAAAAATGTTGCTAAAACCTTATGGATTGCATAACAGATCATTGGAACCCCTCATAATATGTTCAAACATTAGGATATTTGAATTTCTAATGATAAAATGGCCTCATGATCTAAGTATTATAGACATAGTTCTAATCTAAGTCTATTTCCTAAGGTTCCAATTATGTTTATTTAAACACAATAAACCTTAGGCTAGAGACTTATATTAAATCATATTTTAAAAATATCCTTATGGCATAAAACTTAGCTCAAAAGATTTTAACCTAAGGTTTCATTGTGTTTACTAATATGATGAAACTCTAGGTCAAAACCTAACAGTTAGTCCTTTTATCATTTGACCCCCCTTCAGACAAGTTCTAAAGAACTTAGCATATATATATTATCCTGTAGGATATGTTGTGTTTATTAACACAAACTAAACCTTAGCCTAGGTCCCCTTTATATGTATTCAAAAAACTTAGGCTAAAATATTTTAGTCTAAAGTTTATAATGTGTTTATTAAACACAAAATAAACCTTAGCCTAAAGTATTTAAGCCTAAGTCCCTTCCTTTATCATGATGTTGATTAAAGTTCTCTCCCCTTTGTAGGATCAATGGCCTATGCTTCATCATGAAATATCAATCAAACAGAGTAAAAGGACCTGACAAGTCTAAAGCATTTGATCCATCAAACTAATTGTGTGCATCTACTCACATCAAGATTGATGGCCCATATTTTCTTACAAGGGAATAATCAAATGGAGCACAACTATTGAAGACTTTTCAATGAAACCCAAGATTCCCAATGGGACCAATGCATGGTAGGTACCCATTCATTGAATAGAATATAGAGCCCAAATGGCTCAAAAAAGTGCCAAGTGTCACAACTATAGAGCTTGATATAAAGTAAATAATGATTTTTTAGCCTTATGATCTCGATCAATGATCTATATTGATCCATGAACAAGGATCTAATGATGTTAAAGAAACATTGGATTTTCAAAAGACAATGGCTAGTCCTTCAAATAATTTATGAAAATTGCCATGAAAGTTGTCAAATGGATGCCACATAGGTGCCATACAAGCACAAAATGACAAAATTGGATATTTTATATGCTCAAAAAGGAAAAGGTATAAAGGTTTGGGGCTCAATCAAATTTGAGACATGAATGAGCTTAAGTCTAGATTTTCATCATCATTAAAGCTTTAGAAAAGCCCTAGCATCCATAAAAGCCCAAATTTGAGCTCAGATTAATCACAATCAAATTGAGAAGAAATCAATTATGATCTAAGTGAGAACAAGTTAAATACTACTTGTAATTCATTCAGTAAGTAGTTGCAACTTACACAACTATGGTAGCTCATAGATAATAGCAAGGGGGTGAGACCAAGGTGTACTTGACCTTATATAATGAGGGGAGGGTTTTCAAAGACATGGACTTGGACACTATAGTTTTTAACAATGGGAACTAGAATTGGTCTAAACTCTTTTGGACCATCAAAGAGATACAAACTTTGACCAGGAAGGAGCAAAAGAATGAACCATTTTGAAGAGACACAAGGACCTGGTTTCCATTTAGATGGCTAGCCTACACTATGCTACCACCAAACCTAAGGTACTTCATTGCATTGATGTCTTTTATCCTCTTTTTTAGGATTATAAAATTGAGAATGATTGGATTGTCCATGAGTGTATATTCAATAAAGTAGCTTACATCTGCCCTCTAGATTTTGAGAGATAATATAAACTATGTAAGCCACAAATATACCTACTCACCATCAAAAAGTGGAGTGGAGAGCACAATTTGAACACAATCTTGGCCCCATGGATGCTCACTAGGAACTAAGTTATCTAGGACCCCATAGGAAAAATACCAATTATATAATTTAGGGAGGTAATTAGGATGATAATGACCTTACTGATTAGGTTATGAAGATCCCCCTCCATCACTCATATTGACAAAAATTTTGTATAATATGTTTACTTCATGGTCGAGAAAGGACTCAGCCCCCCATTGGATGAGATGATCAACATCCGCTTGAAGTCCCAATTCACAACAATCAAGAATTTTTACATGATGTCTTATCTATTGGATTCCCTTTTAGCCTCCACCTAAATCCTAAACATTAAGAATTGGTCCCCTGATGGAAGACCCACTATATCCCATTATTACTCCAATCTTCACATTTTCAAATACAAACACAACATATAGTTCATTTGTGATTGTGTTTATCCATCCCTAGTGAAAGCCATTATAGGAGTTCCCATGATCAGGGTCAGCCCATTAATTAAGAGATATGTAGAATTGATAGGAGACATATGGTTCTACCCTGATTGCATAGTGATAAGGATTGAAGGGACTTTGACACAACCATTTAGATTACCCATCTATGTGATAACCAAGTTGTAGAGAAATAAGTGGCTTACTAAATTATTCCCATTATAAATGGCTTTTATAATGAAAAGAGGAAATGACTTCTTTATCCCTTTCTATTAACAATCAACATGACTATTTTTCAAACCTAGGAGAACGTAAATGTTATTTCTAGACACAAGGACTCTTTCTCCCTACAACAAGATGATGTGAGACAATGAGATCCTAATGGGGTGGTCTCCAAGCATCTAAAATCCAAAACCTTAAACAAGACATATGAGAACCAGCCTATTGTTAATGACCCATTCTACACCAAGGCCTTTGGTTTCCTAAAGGTATTAGCTAGATTGAAAAAAACATAACATCATGTTAGAGCCCAAGTTAGCTATGGGTGATGAAAAGCCACTTGGTAAGATTTAGCAAATGGGGCCCATGTAGTATCATTTATTTCTTAGACCCTTTTTAAGGCCCCCTCTAGAGCAACCATTGTAACCACCCTAGGCACAAATAGTACAAGGACCTAATAAGGAGAGTTTGAAAGAGAGACCTAGGGAGAGATCATATTTAGCCCCACTTGAGAGGTTAGAGTCCCCAGTTGAATACCTAGATATGATTGCATTAGAAACCAATGAGATATTAGAGGATGCACTTAGGGTACTCATTGAAGCTTATGGGCTAGAAGATGAGGAAGAACAAGTAGAATAACACCAAGCTCAGGGAGAGGAAGTTAAATAGTATAAGG
Source organism: Torreya grandis (assembly GCA_037957365.1). Lineage (NCBI taxonomy): Eukaryota > Viridiplantae > Streptophyta > Pinopsida > Cupressales > Taxaceae > Torreya > Torreya grandis. The sequence continues at coordinate 1,574,042 of JARHVA010000556.1, forward strand.
GGAAATAAGTTTCTTTGGACCTGGTTCCCATAACACCCCTACATAAAAGAAAAGAAAAATTGGCAATAGTCCTAGTTGGGAGGAAGAATCCCAAGTTGATCTTCATCCACCCTATGAGGGAGGTCAACTTGTTCAATGAGGAATACCCCATTCATGGACCCATTATCCCTATATGGTTTGTTTATGGGAAAATGCAAAAGATTCCCACTTTGTCCCACTCGTGGGACTTAAACCAAATAATTAGCATTGATGTTTATGAAGAAATAAAGTCATGGATATTGGATTTGATGAAGCAAGAAAAAGAAAGAAGAATAATTACCATAGTAAGATCAAGTGGCACACAAATGGATACTCCATGTGCTTTAAGTAGTACACAGGTGGAGACTCCTGAGCCTCTTAAGGTCACAAAATCATCAAATAGTGTACAATTTAATCCATAAATAGTAGCATTAGAGAGAATCACCACCAAGAAAGACATGGTTTGGGGTGATGAATTCACCTTTTAAAAGGTTAAGCCATTTATAGGATTAACTCTAGTTGGACAATAGTTTGGTGAACATCCCATCCATGAGGAAGACATAGAAAGCCTAGTTGAGACTCACTTAGCCTAGATCAAAGTAGGGATTAAGGGTATGAAATAAGGGAAACATAACTTGGAGAAGGAAAAGGAAAATCTAGAGATAATGTTTATCCTATCAGTTATTGATACAATAATAAATACGTTTGAGATATTTTTCTTTGACAAGTTTGATTCTTTGAAATCAATGAAGCTGAGGCAAGATGCACTGACCCAGTAGAATGAGATAGCTAAAGGATTGATGACCTAGTGATAGGATTTTGAAGACAAAATAAGAGATATTATCAACATACTAATTATGGATATAATTCTTAAATTCAAAACCATTAGCCTAGCCCACTTAAATTCCATATTGGGGATAGTGGTTGATAAGATCTAGAGTTTAAGTGATTGGTCAAATTTATTGGATAGACTCCTAAGAGATGATGAAGAACTAATTACTAGGGTCAAGTATCTCCTTGGAACCATGTTGGCTAATACTATAAAGTCTACCACCCTTGGAATCATTGATGGTGAAGAGTTTAAGCACAAAGTCACCTTGGTGATGCAAGAAGTGAGAAGTAAGATCCAAGGCCAATTAGGGAGTGATAATAGTAGAATCATGGGCTTGATATTCACTATTGAGGAGAATATTAGAGAGGCTAGGAGCATTAAGCAAGCTATGGCAAGGGATGATAGGGAATTTGATGACCTAGCTAACCAATAATATGTCTATCTCTTAAAGCCAGCTAATGATTTAGATCTTGTCAAAGAGTAGCATCAAAGAGCTATGGAGCTTCTCTAAAAGAAATAAGGGAGCCCCTCAATAATGGGCCACTAGCTAATTAATATTCCATTTTGTAAAATGATTGTAATATTTGAATGAAGAATATTATTTTTTAAAGGCATATGTTAGTTTGTTAGCATATTTGCCTATAGGTCAGTCTATTTGGGAAAGTGAAGTGTATTGTAGAACTACAATTAAGGAAAATTTTCCTTATCTTTGTACATTTGTATCTTGTAACTGATCAGTATACTACCTTGTCCTTCTATAAAAGGTAGTACTACCATTTTGTAAGAGAAGGGAGTTTTGAACAAAACTTTAATACTTTGGAGCAATTAATATAAACAAAGAATATTGAAAAGTTTGTCTGAGTTTGTTTGTGTCAATGATTTTATGACTTATCTCTCAATTACTTGTTCTAAGTCTTAAATTTGATTGGTTTCATGAATTATAAATTAGCATATTTGACATAGGGTTGTTAATTTGTGCTTATGCTAGATTAATTGAATGATCTTAAATTTTATTTGCTTCATTTGTTCATGTTAGGATATGCAAATGTTATTTAAATGTAGTAACAAATCTTTAAAGTAAATTCAGATCTTGTATTTATTCATCTTATCCTTAGAAGTTTATATGGTGTATAGTGAGATCTGAGCTCATGCTATTTTACATTATATATGGGTTAAATGCATGTTTATTTTTAATTAAAACTTTGTCATGATGTTTAATTCAAGGATCAATAATCACGTATTCTCTTTCTACCCTACCCTTCTCTTTTGCTTCTTTTTTAACCAAATCATTTTAGTTTAAATCTCATTGTAAGTACTCACTTAGATTAGTATTTAGTGTATAGATTTATTCATAACTCACTAAGTGTTGACCATTTTTTTCCCAATAGGCCAAAAATCAGTCCCCTTCTTCCCCTGTTGTTCTAGGCCAATTCATTTTTTGATTTTGCACAAGTCTAGGAATTTCTATGGACTCTACAGGTCCATTTCTATGGACTCTATAGGTCCATTTCTATGGAATATGTAGGTTAGTCTTTTGGTAGATGAAGAACCAATTCAGAGAGTGCAAGGTTTTACAAAGCTTCTTCAGGCTCTTGTTTGAAGAAATTCACAAGGAAGGTTGGCATTGTTGAACCATTGAACCATTGAATTGGTTCAATGCCTTATTTCAATACCTTGGTTCAATGGATTGGTTCAACCACTTAGTTAAATCAGAAAGTTAAACACTCAAGTTCAATGCCTTGGTTCAATTAGCTTAGTTCAATCAATCAATTCATCGGCAAGTTCATCGGCTTGGTTCAACACATTGGTTCAATGCCTTAGTTTACTCACTTCAGTTCAAATGGATGGTTCAATCACTTAGTTCATTGGATAGTTTAATGAGATTGGTTCAATGCTCAGTTCAAAGGCTTGATGCGTAGTGTTGAACCCTTGAATTAGTTCAACAGATTGGTTCAACAGTTGGTTCAAGTGAATGGTTCAAATGCTTGGTTCAAGCGAATGGCACGCAGTGTTGAACCGTTGAACCATTGAACCATTTTTGGTTTAATGGGTTGGTTCAATGGCTTGGTTTAAGGGAGCATCCTAAAGATAAAGGGAAAGTGCCCTTGTGGAGGGCAGTTCTGAGTCCAAAAGCCCTTGCGGAGGGTAGGAAGCATTTCAAAGGAAAGATAGCTGTAAAGGGTAAGTTTTTCAGATTTTTGTTTAGTCATGAATTCTTTCAGACTTTTTGTCTGAAGGAATTCCTTCGGATAAAAAGTTTGAAGAAATTTAGAAAAGGGTCACGACGCAAAACTTGAGAAAATACTCCAAATAAAAGGAAGCGAGCGTGAGATCATTCTTACAGACATTTTGTTTACGAGAAAAGAGGCTGAAAGAAAAGCCCAACCAAGGAGGACAAAAGCCCATGAAGTAGAAGAGCTGAAGTAGGAAGAGACTTGATGGAATTTACCAAAGACGGTGATGTCTTAGAAGCTGTCAATTTTAAGGAGATGGAATAGTTGGGTATTCAATTTCAAGGTGACAACTGCGTGAACATCAATTTTAAGACAGTGAAATAACCATTTGTTTTTGAATTACCTAAGCGCCAACCATGAAAAGAGCCCAAGGAATGCAGTGACCCACCAGAAGATAACCTCTAAGGGTTAAAAGAGTAGAAGGAGAAAAAACTAGGATGAGACAAGGTGCATAAAAAGACAAAGCATCCAAGTGGCAAGAGGAGATGTAAACTCAGGGATTTATTTCTGCAATTGGAATAAGGCTTGCTAGGTGGTCACCAAATGGTGAAAATAGCAAACAATCCATGTAAATGCCTTAAAGGGAGTAGTTTTTTCATAGAGAAAAAGCATGACTTACAGTTCCTCATTAAGGTTGGGATGCCAAAGTCAAAGCAGGAGCTGACAATCAGATGGCTTCTTCTTCTTAAGGTTTAGAACGCACATGGGCCACTTGAAAAAAGAGTGCCAAAATCTTTCCTAGGAAGCACCAAGTTTTGTTCCTCTTTCTATATATTGTAAAAATTCTCATTTGAGAAGGATCCACTCTCTTAGCCTTAAGGCAAAACTCTGTCCAAAAAACTCTCAGGCTTGTAAGGCAGAGACGCCAGATTTTACCTTAAATCAGGACTTAGCATTTTTACCTCCATCTAGACTTGAACTTTAAAGTATATGTCTATTTTATTCTTTTGTGTTAAGTCATTGTCTTTCATGCTTTTTATAGATTGATTATAGCATGTCCAGTGCATTGTGAAGTCTCCTTTCTGCATGTCTACCAGAAGTGCCTATAGAAAGAATATAGGTGCCTATGAATAGGCTGTCAAAGTGTGTCCTAGAACACCTTTGCTAGTTCCTTCCTCCTTGTACTTCCATGGACCCCTAGTTGACTATTGTATAAGAGCTTCTGACTTCAGATAAAGTGTATGGGCACTTCTTTTTGGTGAAAAGTGTATATTTGGGTTGGATGGGTCAACCTTTTCTAGTGTATCACCTTTTCATTTTTTAGGCTTAGGTTTTATTTTTTCAGCATCTCTCTCTCCCTTTTCATCCCCTCCTTTTTTTCATTTTATTTGTTAGAATTAGGAGAAACTAGGGCCTAAAAGATACATTAGAGGGAGCTAGCCCTTATCTAGAGACTCTCCCCTCCACCTTCATCGGTCCCACAAGTGAAAGGGGATTTTCCATTATTGCGTGTGGAAAGGCAGGAGCTCGGCCTCCTACCCTAGGTGCAATCCACTGTGTCAACAATTTTTGGCATGCATGGTGGGACCAACTAGGATAAGTTGTGTCCATAAAGTTGAAGAATTTTTGGTGTGTTCTTCAACCAACCAACAGTTGGAGGCTTTTGCATCAACACCAATGGTGACTCTGAGTTAAATCAACTAGTTAAGTAGCCTAGTGCCATCAAAAATCATATTTTTTTATGTATAATTCCTGTGCACAGAATCATGGACCTTATATTCCTTCATATGACTATGATCAAGCTCTAGATATTCAAGGAATCCCCTCAAGTAGCTCTCCTAGTTACCCTTCAATGATAAGGGAGGTGGCATTAGAGTTTGAGAAGTAGGTAATGGAAATAGATAGACTGGATGAGCAGTATGGTTATTAGCAGGAGCTGATGTATAAAGAGGGGTGTTTGTTTAGGCAAGCTTAGGCCTTGTAATCCATGGAGGAGGAGGTAGAAAATGGAGGAATCCATTCATGCAAGGTATTTAGCCTTGCACTTCCCCTCCTATCTTAAAGAAAGCTCCCTCTTGTACACCAAATCCTTTTTATCAGATGGCACTTGCTCACTCTAGCTCATCTGATGCATCAATCAACCCTGCTCTTGACCCTATACACCTAGCCTTCAAGCATTAAAGGGAACTAGAACAACCTCTCATGGAGATGAACCTTCTAAAATCCTTAGATCATGAATCTTCTTTTGGGGGGAACTTTATGAACCATCACATCTCTCTCAAAACTGCTTCTACTCAACATGATGATGCTGGTGACCTCTAAGAAAGACTCTTTCAGGATAATCTAGCCAAGCAAATTGAAGATTTAGAGGTTAAGATGAGGCTACTTCATGAAAGAGAGATAGAACTTCTAAACCTTGTGGAAGAGCCCCAGGACCTTGGAGAAAACAAAGTTGCTGCATATTTACAGGAGCAAAATTCTAATTCTGAGATCTTAAATTGGAAGAAAATAGTAGAATCATGGGGCAGGGAGGAGGAGAAGAAGGGTTTTTCTCAAAACCTTGAAGAAGATGAGGTTGCTCCTATGCATGATAATATTGGTGACCTCTAAGAAAGGTGCTTCCAAGAGGATATGGCCAAGAGAATTATAGAGTTGGAATCCAGAGAGAGATTCCTCAGTTAATGTGTGATGGACGGTTCAAACCCAATGGCACATTCTATGTCTGAACACACCCCATCTACACATCCCCAAGAGAGCTATTAGGCCACACATGATATTGATGAAGTGATAGCCAAGTGGAAGGAGGAGAATCATTTGATTCTAGCTCAAGGACTGCCTCCTCTTCCACATGTTTTTTCCACTTCACCCCTTCTCAAGGAGGAACTTGTTCTGCAGGAGGTGAGTGAGGAGTAGAAGATCTAATTTACAGTTTCCCAAGAGGTTGTCATGAGTGATAATGAAGAATAAATCATCATTGATGCTCCTTGTGAAGACTTCTTCAGCAATGGAGAAGATGTAGGTCACACATACATGCGGATGTTCCAACAATATGAGGAGGAACATAAGCATGGTGAGCTCCCTTCTCCTTTGTTTGATGAACTTCCCTATTGCTTTAATGAGGAGGATGACTATAGTGAGGAGCTTAAGTTGGAGGAAGATCAGGAGGATATCTTTGAACATCTAGAGATCTTGATCTTTGAGGAGGAAAAGGAGAAGTTGGTCTCCCTTGGGGAAAGCCTTGAAGAAGAGTTTTTTAAACATAGAGGTGATGTCTAGTGGGATGAGCAATCAGTTTGTGATTCCATTTCAGCCATCACCACAGTCACCCTTCTTCAAAAAGGCCAAGATGAAGTAGAGGATTAGTCTATAGAGTCTTTAATGAGGCAAAAGAAAATAAGTCATACTATGATGCATTGTAGAGGGACTATGCAGATCAAAGGGCCTATGCTGATGAGCCAACAACCATAGATTTCTTGGTGAAATGTACCAGCATGAAAGATAGCATTCAACAAGCTTCCAAGAACAAATAGAGTATGTATATGTTGGAAGCATGTTTGAATTTGATCCACTCAAAGGCAAGCCAACCAAGGTGATAGGCAGGAGGAGCAGGTCACCAACTCTCCATTTCATTTAGCCACTTGTCTGGCACCATAAGTCTTCTTGCTAGGAAGGGGAGTTAAGAAGTTTTCCTTTTGATTTAGGAGGGAAGTAGAAGTTTTACATAATAGTTTGTTTTCAGTTGTCTTTCCTGCTTTCCCTAAGTGCAGTTTGCATAAGTAGTGTTTTTAGCCTTGTGTGTTTTCCTTTGTGTGTGGGGTAAAAGCTTCATGTTTGATTCTTGAATCTATTGGGGCTGTTGCTAACTTTTTTCAAAGCTGCATTATGACTCTGTGCCCAATGGACTACAAGGCAACTGGTCTCTAAGCATAGCAGGCATGCTTCCCTTAGGAGTCACCAATTTGTTGACCATTTTTTCCCCAACAAGCCAAAAATTGGTCCCCTTCTTCCCCTGCTATTCTAGGCCAATTCATTTTTTGATTTTTCACAAGTCTAGGAATTTCTATGGACTCTACAGGTCCATTTCTATAGACTCTGCAGGTCCATTTCTATAGACTATGTAGGTCCATTTCTACGAACTCTATAGAGCTTGGTTTTTTACAGACTTTGTAGGTTTCTATAGACTTCAAAAGTTTTTCTACAGACTCTACAGGTTAGTCTTTTGGTAGATGAAGAACCAGTTCAAAGAGTGCAAGGTTTTACAAGGTTTCTTTAGGCTCTTGTTTGAAGAAATTCACAGGGAAGGTTGGCATCATTGAACCATTAAACCATTGAACCAATTTAATGCCTTGGTTTAGTGCCTTGGTTTAATGGATTGGTTTAACCACTTGGTTAAATTGGTAGGTTCATCACTCAAGTTCAATGCCTTAGTTCAATCAGCTTAGTTCAATTAATCAATTCATCAGCAAGTTCATCAGCTTGGTTCAACATGTTGGTTCAATGCCTTGGTTCAATCGCTTCAGTTCAAATGGATGGTCCAATCACTCAGTTCATCAAATAGTTTAATGAGCTTGGTTCAATGCTCAGTTTAAAGGCTCGATGCATAGTGTTGAACTGTTGAACTAGTTCAATAGATTGGTTCAACAGTTGGTTCAAGCAAACGGTTTAAATGTTTAGTTCAAGTGAATGGCACGCAGTGTTGAACCATTGAACCATTGAACCATTTTTGGTTTAATGGGTTGGTTTAACAACTTGGTTCAAGGGAGCATCCTAAATCTAAAGGGCAAGTGACCTTGCGGAGGTTAGTTCTAAGTCCAAAAGCCCTTGTGGAGGGTAGGAAGCATTTCAAAGGAAAGATAGCCGCAAAGGGTAAGTTTTTCAAATTTTTGTTTAGTCATGAATTCTTTTGGACTTTTTGTCTGAAGGAATTCCTTCAAACAAAAAGTTCAAAGAAATTTAGAAAAGGACCATGACACAAAACTTGAGAAAATACTCCAAAGGAAAGGAAGCGAGCGTGAGATCATTCTTGCAGACATTTTGTCTGCGAGAAAAGAGGTTGAAAGAAAAGCTTGACCAAGGAGGATAAAAGCCTGCAAAGCAAAAGAGCTGAAGCAGGAAGAAACCCAATGGAATTTGCCAAAGATGGTGATGTCTTAAAATCCATCAATTTTAAGGAGATGGACTAGCCATTGGGTATTCAATTTCAAGGTGACGGCTGCACGATTGTCAATTTTAAGATAGTGAAATAGCCATTTGCTTTTGAATTGCCTGAGCACCAACCATGAAAAGAGCCCAAGCAACATAACAACCCACTAGTAGATTACCCCAGAGGGCTAAAAGAGTAGAAGGAGACAAAACCAGGATGAGACAAGGTGCATAAAAAGACAAAGCATCCAAGTGGCAAGAGGAGATGTCAACTCAGGGATTTATTCTTGTAGTTGGAACAACGCTTGCTAGGCGGTCACCAAATGGTGCAAATAACAAACAAGCCATGTAAAAGCCTTGAAAGGAGCAGTTTGTTTGTAGAGAAAAAGTGTGACTTGTAGTTCCTCATTAATGTTAGGATGCCAAAGTCTTAGCAAGAGCTGACAATCAAACAGCTTCCTCTTCCCAAGGTTTAGAACGCACATGGGCCACTTGAAAAAAGAGTGCCAAAATCTTTCCCAGGAAGCACCAAGTTCTCTTCCTCTTTCTATATATTGTAAAAATTTTCATTTGAGAAGGATCCACTCTCTTAGCCTTAAGGCAACACTCTGCCCAAGAATCTCTTGGGCTTGTAAGGCAAAGCTGCCAGATTTTACCTTGAATCAGGACTTAGCATTTTTACCTCCATCTAGACTTGCACTTTAAAGTATATGTCTATTTTCTTCTTTTGTGTTAAGTCATTGTCTTTCATGATTTTCACAAATCGATTATAGCATGTCCAGTGCATTATGAAGTCTCCTTTTTGTAGGTTTGCCAGAAGTGTCTACAAAAAGAATATAGGTGCCTATGAATAGGCTATCAAAGTGTGTCCCATAACACCTTTGCTAGTTCCTTCCTCCCTGTACTTCCACGGATCCCTAGCTAATTGTTGTAGAAGATCTTATAACTTCAGATGGAGTGTATGGGCACTTCTTTTTGGTGAAAAGTGTATATTTGGGTTGGGTGGTTCAACCTTTTCTGATGTATCACCTTTTCATTTTTTAGGCTTAGGTTCTATTTTATAGTATCTCTCTCTTCCTTTTCATCCCCCCTTTTTTTCATTTTATTTGTTAGTAGTAGGAGAAACCAGGGCCTAAAAGATACATCAAAGGGAGCTAGCCCTTATCTAGAGACTCTCCCCTCTAGCTTCACCGATCCCATAGGCGAGAGGGGAGTTTCCATTATTGCATGTGGAAAGGTAGGAGCTCAGCCTCCTACCCCGGGTGCAATCCACTGCATCAACATTAAGATTAGCACAAATTCTTCAAAAATCATAAGGACCACAATGGCTCCCAACCACCAAAGTAATACAAATTTATGGAATAGTTCAATTTACTATGCCTCTATTTCACCATAGGTAACTAGATTACCAAAAACCTATTACTCATGTGATGAATTCCTTGAATTATAAAATGAGAAGTGTTCTTTAAACACTAAGAGCACCTATGATACACATAGAGGCATCAATAGGAATAGCTCCACTAGTACTAAAAGGAGGGTCATTTATTGAATCTTTGATAGTCTTAGTTTGTTTTGAACTAAGGTTGGTGTCATCTTTGAAGTTTTGTAAAATTATTTGCATAAAGGCATACAAATCACTGATCTTTGTGATCTTTGACCCATCTTTGTGCTTTATTTAGACAAAGATCAAAGATCTTTAAGGTTGGATGCTTAATTTTAGTAAAGATAGCTTAATATCTAAGGATCTATAGTATTTTAGTTTAGAATAGCTTGGTTTGATCAAATATTAGTGTATCTTTCATTGATCTGGTTTCATTGGAGCTTAGAATTACAAAGATAGGCCATATTTGCATAATTAGACACACCTTTTAGCTAACTTAGTTAAAATTTGATGTCCTTAGTTGTTATTTACATGTATTTTTGTAAAATTAGCTTAATGTGAAAATATGAGTCTTGATCTTTGTAAAGGTTGGTTTGACACATCATATTTCAAACAAGATTTAAAGTTCTGAAGTTGAAATTGCCAAGAATCTAGACTAGATCACACTTTGAGACAAGAAAGACTCTGATTGAGTTGGATGTCCATAGGAGATCTAAAAGAGACAAAGGTAGATATAGGTGTTCAAAATATTTTCCAACTTTACCTCTCTAAGGTATTCCTACATTTAACCTTCATCAAGGTATGGCTTGGTTGGAAAGTTCTTCTATCAATGTACAAGGTGCTTTTCATGACCTCCCTCATAATCTTAAAAATTATTTGCCAACTTTTAGTCCTAGTGGCATTGTAATAATAAAGGAACATATTAAATCATTTAAGGCTACATTAAGATTGTTAAATGTAGTTCATGATGATGTAGCATATAGGTTGTTCCATTTCACATTTAAATATGCTACATATGAGTGGTTCCTACACCTGCCTGGTGATTACATCACCACCTGGGATGAGTTTAATAACATCTTCATTGACCAATTTGGAAAGACAATCAGCCCCTATGTCCTATAACATTAATTTACCACCCTAAAAATGGATGCTAATGAGCCCATAAGAGATTTCAATGATAGGTTCCAAAAGATGTACAACAACACCATTGACCCATATAAGCTTGATTAGGCCTTAACCTTAGAAATTATAAATATTGTCTTGTTCCTATGACCTTAGTTTTCAAAAAGAGAGCTATAGGTATAATGAACATACTAGATTTAGCTTATGTTGAGGATATGATCATCAATGACCAAATATAATCTCAAGGTCAGATGGCTTATTGTGTTCCCAATAAAAATCCACATATGTCTACATAGAATGTATTTCCCAATAATAACCAGAATGTGCTACCCTTAACCAGATCCCAAATTTGAACCAATTGCCTTTAAGACATGTTGCTCCTAACCAAAATTTGGGGTTCTTGAACCACCTTGATAATAATGGATTTAATGCAACTGATCAAAGGACCTTGGTACCATCCACTGGTATTAATAACAACTAGGTCCATAATTCAAAAGCCCCTAAAAGTGAGAATGAGTCCATTTTGAAAATGGTCCAAAAATTAAGCATTGACTTCTTACAACTAAAAAAATAATTTGGTAATACCATAGAAACTTATGGTAGAAACTTCTCTTTCCAAAGGTTCAATAGACCCAATAATAGGTTAAATAATGATACTTTCCACAAAAATAAGAATAATAAACCCTCATCTAAAAAAAAGACTATGGAGATTAATCTCATTGGCATTACTTTGCCTAATTATTGTAGAGTCCATTTTAATACTAAGCATGATGATATTGATTACATTGAGTTATGTAAAGCTTTTGAGGCATTTAAAGAAGATTTGAACACTTTTGAGGTAGTGCCTAACAAATATAATGGTGTAGGTACTTAAAGATCCAATCCTACTGACCAAACCTTCATGGTGGAAACATTTGATTTACCCATCCAAGAAGACAATGAGCTTGATAATATTCCTAAAGAATTTCATGCCTTCCAATAGTTCTTGAAGAAGACATACCCTCTAAGGGACAAATAATAGAGGTAGCCTTTGAATACTTATACTCCTCCAAATAACTTTGGTACTCCTTTGAATACCACCTCAGATAATAATCCAAAAGCTCTAAAGGGAAGTAATCCTAAACCTAGTAATGATGCTTCCAATTCTTCCAATAGGATTGGTTATAAAATTGTATAGGACATGAATAAAATCAAAGCTAATATCACCTTGTATGAATTGACATAAATTATAGAGCAAAGAGAAATATTATTGGAGTCTTTATCTAATAAATCGAACAAGATATCCTAGACTGATAATGTAAATGTAGCTATGTACAAAGCTAAAATAGAGTCCCCACCCTTCTTACTTACAGTCAAAATATTTGGTAAAAACTTTCATGATTGTTTGTTAGATTTTAATGCCTCTATAAATATCATTCTTACAGGTGTTTGTAAGCAACTTGGCTTGACCCCCATTAAGTATGATAGGGTTGTCACACAATTAGATAAGTCTAGGGTTAAGGTGGTTAGAGAAATGTTAAATGTCCACATGTAATTGGCTTCTGAGCTAAGGGTCCAACAATTTATAGATATCCAAGTGGTAGATATCCTTGATGCATATGGATTGCATTTAAGTAGAGAATGGACAAAGGCTTTGAATGGATATATGTCCAAAATTTTTTCACACTTATGACTACCTTGGAAGGGAGTTCCCAACCAAATCAGGGTGGAAAGAGAGTCAAGAATGAAACACATGATCACTGAGTATAATGTTGTCAATGAAAGGGTCAACATAATTGATTCAGATTTAGGGGTTTTTACCCTAGAAGCTACCAAGGTTTGTGATCTTAAAGCTTTTAATTTTGTGCTTTGGCTATGAAAGTTACATTTTGATGGGGTTAGGTGTAAATATAGATCTAGAGTAGTCATTGTTCTAACTAACCCTAATGGTAAGAAGTATCATGCTTCTTATAGAACCAAATTTCCTTTCACTAACAACCTTGTAGAATATGAATCCCTCATCTTAGGTTTATAGTTTTCCATCAAAAATAAGGTTGATGAACTTTTAGTTTATGATTATTTAGAACTAGTAGTGAACCAAATGAAAAGAAAGTATTAATACAAGTTGTCATACCTCAATATGTATAAGTTTAGAGTTTGGGATCTAGTACAATATTTTGATGCCTTCAACATTGTTTCTATCCCTAGGAAAGAAAATAAAGATGTTGATGAGTTGGCATCTACTACAACTAATCTCATGCCTAACCAAGATTCCCCAAACTTTAGTATTGAGTTCATACTTTGCCCTTCTATCCCGAATAATGTGAAACATCTACAAGTCTTTAGTGATGACTAATAGATCTCGAACTTCATGACTATTTAAGGAGAATTTGAAGCTCAGATCATTGATGAGGCTGATGAGAATGAGTTTAGAGAAGGCAAGTTTAATGGTAAAGGCATTCAACTAAATGACAATAAGATCCATAAAGGGTTGATTATATTGGAAAGATTATTTGATTGGGATAAGCTAGCTAAAGCTTTTAAGGTTCCCAAAGTAAGTGAGAAGGATTAAAATTCAATTTATTTTGGACCCCAAGATCAACCTTAGCTGGTCAACATTAGAAAGGCCTGTAATAATGCTAAGAATAAGAGAGCCAAGGAACTATTGAAAAAATACAAGGATGTCATAGTTTGGCCTTATGATGACTTAAATATCTTTGACCCAAGAGTCATTACCCACACTATACCTCTTAAAGATATTTTCAAACCCTTGAGGTAGAAACAAAGACCTCTGAACCTTGTCTTAGAACCCATGATCTTTAAGAAGTTAAGAGATTACTAGGTGTTAGAATTTTATTTCCCATTAGGCACTCTACTTGGGTGGCCAATTTAGTGCTAATTAGAAATAATAATGGTGAAATGAGGTTATGTATTGATTTTATAAATTTAAATAAAGCATCTAAAAAGGATAATTATCCTCTTCCCTCTTTGGACTAGGTAATACAAATTATTTCAGGATCAGCCATGATATCTTTTCTTGATGGTTTTTCATGGTATAACTAGGTGTTGGTAGACAAGGAGGATATAATGAAGATAGATTTCACCACAAAGTGGGGCACCTTTTCATACAATATAATTCCTTTTGTATTTATAAACATAGGAACCACTTTTCAAAGGGCTGTGGCCTATGCCTTCTAAGGCTTGATTGGTAAGTGTATCATAATTTACATGGGTGATCTAACTATTTTTCCCAAAAATAGGGAAGACCATTTCATGCATTTATATAAAGTATTTGAAAGCTTACATAAGGTATGGGATCTATATTAACCCTAATAAGAGAATTTTTTGAGTTACTAAAGGTAAACTATTGGGCCATGTTATCACTAAAGATGGAATTTCCATAGACCCTAAAAAAGTGGATGCTATATCTACAATAGAGCCTCCCAATAGTAAAAAAGAATTTAAATCATTCTTTTGTAAAATAAACTTTGTAAGAAAGTTCATTTCTAGATTTGTAGAGATTTTCAATCCATTGAATGATATGCTAAAGAAGGATACTAAAGTCTCATGGAATGAATATTCTAAGAAGGCCTTTGAGGAAATCAAAAGTGCAATCAGCCAGGATCCAATCTTGATAAGTCTAGACTTTTCAAAAGACTTTTACCTCTACTCTTTCTCCTCTAACCACACTATTGATGCTATGTTAACTCAAAAAATAGAAGGATCTAACCATATAATTGATTTTATGAGTACTAGTTAGAAGAATGTTGAGTTAAAATATCCTTTGATTGATAAACAAGCCTTTACATTAGTTAAAGTTGTCAAGAAATTTAGGCACTAAATTCTTAAGAAAAAAGTGCATGTTATTCTACCAAGCCCAAATAATAAGCTAATGTTAAGCTAATGTGAACTTGGAGAGCAAAGAGGTAAGTGGATGTTTATTCTCCAAGAATATAACATAGAAATGAAAACTACAAAACTAGTAAGGTGTCAAGGTATAATTCAAATGATTTCTAATCCTAGCCCTAAGCTAATTATTTTTCAAGTTGATCAAAAATTTTTTTAAGCTAATGAGTGGTATGATTCCATCATTCATTTGATAATTAATGGAACTTGTCTTTTAGGACTAACTAGGGAGCAGTGAAGATCTTTGAGGCTCAAGGCAGCTCACTACCTCATCAAGAATGGAGTCTTGTACCAAAAGAACTTTGAAGGTGTGTACATGAGGTGTGTCTATAAATAAGAATCTACTGAGGTAATGAGCACTTTCCATGAGAATTTAGGAAGTGGGCATCCATTAAGAATAACAACAACCCACAAGATCCTTAGGGATGGCTACTATTTACCTACCATCTTTAAAGATGCTCATAGGCATGTAAAAGATTTCCATTCATACTAGATCTTTAACACCAAGGATACAAAGGTAGCAATGCCTTTACAATCAATCATGATTGATAAAACCTTTTCTTAGTGGGGACTAGAATTTTTAATGGTAATCAACCCCAACTCATCAGAAGGTCATAAATATGTTCTAATAGCTACTGAATATTGTACAAGATTGACTGAAGCATTAGCCACCAAATAATGCAAAATAAAAAAAGTGATCAGTTTCTTAAAAGAAAACATATGCACCAAATTTAGGACTCTAGTCTCTTTGATATGTGACAATGGGTCAACATATAATGGGCATATGACACCATTATTCTCAATTTTTCATCTAACCATTATCCTCAAGGTAATGGAGTATCTGAGTCAACAAATAAAAAATTGATGGAATCCATTAAGAAGTCTATTGTAGATAACCTAGAACACGGCACAAGCTTCTCAAGTATGCTCTTTGGGTAGATATAACAAGAGTCAAGCATGATTTTAAAGCATCTCCTTTATTTCTAGTATATAGATAGGAGCCCATATTACCCATCACACTCAAGTTTATAGCCTAAAATTTTATGCAAGAGTGTATGTAGGAGGACCAAAAATTTGTAAACTCTAGGCTACTAGACATCATTCATATGGAGGATGCATGAAGGAAGGCTTTTGCTAACTTTAGAAAGCACCAAACTATAGTCAAAAGGTGGTTTGACAAGAGATCAAAGATAAAGGTGTTTGAACAAGGGGACTTGGTTATTTTTGGGGATAAAGCATCTATGCCTAAGGGAAAACATAACAAGTTCACACCCCTATGAATTATCCCCTCTCAGATTATAGACACACTTGGAGATAACACATTTTAGCTCAAATACCTATAAGGAGTATAGTCTGTACTAGCCACCAATGTGCAATATCTCAAGCACTATTTTTATTTTGCCCCTTCTAGGGTCTTCATGGAGTGAACCTATAATATGGTTAGAGTTAGTGTAGTATGCTAGTTAGTTTCCTTTAAATTTTTCCTTCTTGTACCTTGTTTGTACATAAGCATATATATTTTTTTACTTCCCTTTTACTTCCTACTTTTTTATTTTTTGTTGTGTGTTTGTTTCTTGTTGCTTTGTTCCTTGCTTCTAATAAGTCCTTTTGGGCAGCCCTCGGCTCAAAGTCCATTAGCTTGCTTGAAACCCTCTAGATTTAGAAATGATGATATGAACTCCATGCATATGTTGACCATGGATTTAAGATAGAATCTTGATATTATGATTTGAATAAACTATTAAGGACCTATAAATAGGTTAACCATTCTATGAAAACCTTAAATATTATCTTGACCTAAATCTAGTTTTAAGAATAATTACACATGTTGAATGAAATCTCAATCCATTAAGGTATAGTCATGATTGCACTTAACAAACATCCTTGCTTGAGAAAAAGGTTTCAACCATAGATGATTATCTAAGGATCAAACATTTGACCAAATACTTAAACCTAACCACCCTAGCTCCCAACTTTTGTTGAAAGCCTAAAAGACCCAAAATACAAAAAATAACAACTTATTGCAAAATCAAAAGCTTTTCAAGCAAAGGTGATTCTACTAATATCCACCAAGGCTATGAATGCTTGGCTGGTAGTGGATCAAGGCCATGAGTGGATCCAAATACATCTCTATTAGGTTTATGGATTCCTGGCTAGTAGAAAAGCAATGCCCAAGCCTTCTTTAAACTAGAAGCATGGTTCTTAATAAATATCTAAGCATGCTCCAAGTTAGTGTTAATGACTAAATATATGAAATATAGAAGTTATCCCCTGAATCCCATGGCAATTAGTAATTGGAATCAAGGAACACATATATCATGTTTAATTATTGATATTTGATCCTAATTCTACATGTGCAAGGTTTGTTTCAACCATGAACTGATATTGATAATGCCATTAATCAAGTGGAATGAATGACCTAGTTGTTTGTCTAAACCAAAGTCTCTAATTTCTAACATATTGTTATGGTTCCCACAAACTTCACCATTTTTTGAGGTCAACATACCCCCATTTTTGAAAAATAGGGACCCTTTTTATTATTTTGAACCTTAGAACTAAAACTTGATATCTTACACTTTATTAGAATTTGAAGATCAACCCATTTGATGAAAGTAAATCATTTTGTTCATGGTTTTATGTGAAACTTACCTAATATTGATAATAGTTGACTGTCATGTATTAAGATTATAGGTTTCATGGAGATCCCTTCAATGGATCATACTATGATTTTCATAGATTACATATATCTAGGCTTTGATAGCCTTTGATTTGAAAAAAATCTCATAATTGGATTTATATGATAAGACCCTCCATAGATAAACCCTAGCCTAGACATTTAATTCAAATTTTGGTGGGAACATTTTTCAATTAACCCTAAAATTAATCCCAAATTTAACGTTAAGGCTCAGTCATATTTCTTAACATGACCAAACCTTAATCTAAAAATCATACTTGGTCCATTTTATCTTCCCCCTTTGTTCTTTATGTTCCTAACATGTTCTAATGTTTATGTTAGTAGGGTCCTTTTATTTTGGCATGGTCCCCTTTGTTATGCTAAGCATAGAGACTTAACCCTAAGGCCCCATTCATATTTCTCAACATGAACAAGACCTTAGTATTAAAGCTTTAGCCTAAGTTCCTTTTATTTACTCATGTCTTAACTTAAGTACCTTACTTATTTGTAGATCTAATGTCTCTCAATTTATCACAAATAAATGATTCGATGGAGTGTAGGAAGCCTAAATGAATTAAATCTTTGATCCATTAGACCAATCAAGTGTAAGCACCCAGATCAAGATCGATGATCCATGATTAAATGGGACCAAGGATTTGATGACATGAAGTCATTGTTAATATTAAAGGCCCCCCCTCTATCAAATATAAATTTATTCTAAGTTTTACCCTAAGGTTTCATTGTATTTATTAATATAATGAAACCTTATGATAAAAATTATTCTAAGTATAAGTATCGAGATATTGATTGGATGGTCCACGGCTAATAGTACAAATTGATCATATGAAGTAAATGTAATGCTAAAAAGTCAAAATCTCAAGAATCCCTATGAAGTTTCCATGTGGCACTCCCACATTTGAAGCTTAATAACAAAGGGTCACAGATATTAAATTGGGCCAATGGCATACATCTACTTGAATCATGATCTACAGTACATGCTTCATCATGGAATTTGATCCAATGAAGCATATCAAATCCAAGGTCTACAAAATAGAAAGTTTTCATGAGCTTAAAATTGATGTTCACATGACCATCATTTGACATCCATGAGACCATAATTGATGTTTATAAGACCATAAACTTGAAGCCCATTAGACCTAATGACCCACTAACTTAAATTTGACATTCTCATGACTATTATTTGACATCTACGAGGTCATCATTAACATCTATGAGATTATCAAATTTAAGCTAATTGAGTATTTTACTTAAACATAAGGATATACTCCAAAAATGTTTCTAAAACCTTATGGATTGCATTGCAAATCAATGGGACCCCATAAAAGATGTCCAAACATTTAAGATATTTGAATTTACAATGATAAAATGGCATCATGATCTAAGTATTTGCAAACATAGTTCTAATCTAAGTCTATTTCCTAGGGTTCCAATTATGTTTATTTGAATGCAATAAACCTTAGGATAAATACTTATATTAAATCATATTTTGAAAAGATCCTTGTGGCATAAAACTTAGCTCAAAATATTTTAACCCAAGGTTCATTGTGTTTACTAATATGATGAAACCCTAGGTCAAAACCTAATAGTTGGTCCTTTTATCATTTGGCCCCCCTTTAGACATGTTCTAAAGAACTTAGCATAAATATCTTAGCTTAAATCATATGTTGTGTTTATTAATGCAAACTAAACCTTAGCCTAAGACATATAGCCTAGGTCCCCTTTATATGTATTCCAAAAACTTCAGCTATAATATTTTAACCTAAAGTTTATAACATGTTTATTAAACATGAAATAAACCTTAGCCTAAAGTATTTAAACCTAAGTCCCTTCCTTGATCATGATTCTGATTAAATTTATCACCCGTTTTCAAGATCAATGACCCACACTTCATCATAAAGTATCAATTAGATAGAGCAAAAGGACCCAATGAGTCTAAAGTAATTAATACATTAGACCAATCACATGCATTTTCTTAGATCAAGATCTATGGCCTGTGCTTGATCATGAGGGGACAATCAAATGGAGTGCAGTTATCAAATAATTTTCAACAAAAATTAGGATGCCCACCAGACTAACATGTGGTAGGCACACATTAATTAAATAGAATATAGAGCCTAAAAGGCCTATAAAAGTACCAAGTGTCATAAATAAAGAACCCAATATAAATAAACCAATGGTTTTCAAGCCCCGTGGTCATGATAAATGGTCTACATTGATCTATAAACACGGATCCAATGACGTTAAAGAAAAGTTGGATTTTCAAAAGACAATGGTTAGTCCTTCAAGGCATTTATGAAAAATGCCATGAAAGTTGTCAAATGGATGCCACATGGGTGCCATGTAAGCACAAAATGACAAAATTAGAGATTTTCTATGCTAAAAAAGGCAAAGGTATAAAGGCTTAGGTCTTAATCAAATTTGAGACATGAATGATCCTAAGTCTAGATTTCCATCACCATTAAAGCTTCAAAAAATCCTTAACATCCATAAAAGCCCCAATTTGAGCTTAGATTAATTATAATCAAACTAATAAGAGATGAATTATGATCTAAGTGAGAACAAGTTAATTAAAAGACTACTTATAATTCATTTGCTAAGAAATTACAACTTATATAGCCATGATAGCTCACAAACAACATCAAAATGATGAGACCAAGCTATACTTGACCTCAGATAATGAGGGGAGGGTTTTCAAAGACATGGACCTAGACAATACAACTTTGAATAATGGGAACTAGAATTGGTTTGAACTCTTTTTGACCATCGAGGAGATATAGGCCTTGACCAAGGAAGATAAAAAAAAAGTAACCATCCTAAGGAGATATAATGACCTAATTTATATTTAGATGGCTGCCTATACTATGCTACCACCAAACTTGAGGTACTTCATTACATTGATGTCATTTCTCCTCTTTTCCAAGATTATAAAAATGAGAATGATTGGATTGTCCATGAGCGTACATTCAAGAAAGTAGCTTACATCTCCCCTCTAGATTTTGAGAGCTACTGTAAACTATGTAATCCACAAATAGATCTACCCACCATCAAAAAATGGATTGGAGAGCATAATTTGAGCACAATATTGGCCCCATGGTTGTTCACTAGGAAATAACTTATCTAGGACCCCATAGGCAAAATAAAAATTATCCAATTTAGGGAGGGAATTAGGATGATAATGACCTTATTGAATAAGTTATGTGAATCCCCCTTCACCACTCATATTGATAAAATATGGGTATCATATGTTTACTTCATGGTGGAGAAAACACTCACCCCCCTATTGGGTGAGATGATCAACATCCACTTGATGTCCCAATTCACATTAATCAAGAAGAAAATAAGCAAGTAGTTTTACATGATGTCCTATCCACTGGATGCCCTTTTACCCTCCACACATATCCAAAATGTTAAGAATTGGTCCCCTAATAGAAGGCCCATTATCTCCCATCATTACTCCAAGCTTCACATTTTCAAATATAGACACAACATGTAGTTCATCTATGATTATGTTTATCTATCCCTAGTAGAATCCATCACATCAGTTCCCATGAGCAGGGTTAACTAATCGATTAATAAATATGTGGAATTGATAAGAGACATATGGTTCTACATTGATTGCATAGTGATAAGGAATGAAGGGAGTTTGACATGACCCTATAGATTACCCATCTATCTGCCAACCAAGCTTGTGGAGAAATAAGTGGTTTACCAAATTATTCATAGTATAGATAGATTTTTTAAGGAAAAGAGGAAAGACCTTCCCCATCCTTTTCTATTTACAATCAATATGATTATTTTATAAAAATAGGAGCATGCCAATTTTATTTCTAAACATAGGGACTCCTTCACCTTATAGAAAGATGATATGAGACAATGGGATCCTCATGGGGTGGTCTCTAAGTATCTAAAATCCAAAAGCATAAACAAGACATATGAGCACCAACCTAGTGTTCATGACCCATTCTATAACAAGACCTCTAGTTTCCTAGATACTTTAACTAGATTGAAAAAGTATAACATCAAGTTGGAGCCCAGGTTGGATAGGTGAGATGACAAGCCACCTGATAAGATTTGGAAAATAGGGCTCATGTGGTATCATTTATTGCCTAGACCCTCTTTAATTCCCCTCTAGAGTAACCACTACAACCACCCCAGGCATACATAACACAAGGACATAGTAAGGAGAGGTTGGAAGAGAGACCTAGGTAGAGATCATCTTCAACCCCACTTAAGAGTCCATACTCCCTAGTTGAATACCTAGATATGATTGCATTAGAACCCAATGAGATAGTAGTGGATGCATTTAGGGTGATCACTGAAGCTTAGGGAGAGGAAGTTTAATAGGACAAGGGGAAAGAAGTTGCTTTGGACCTAGTTCCCATAGTACCCCCATAGAAAGAAATGCAAAATTTACATTGGTCCCAATTGGGAAGAAGAAAACCAAGTTGATCTTCACCCACTCCATGAGTGAGGCAATTTTTTTAGTGAGGAATACCCCATTCATGGACCCATTACCCTTGAATGGTTTATTTATGGGAAAATGCAAAATATTCTAACTTTGTTCCACTCTTGGGCCTTGAACCAAATAATTAACACTGATGTTCATGAAGAAATAAAGCCATGGATATTGGCTTTGATGAAGGAAGAAGAAGAAAGAATAATAGTTACCATAGTAGGATCAAGTGGCACATAAATGGATACTCCATGTGCTTCAATTAGTAAACAGGTGGAGACTCTTGAGGCTTCTAAGGTCACAAAATCATCAACTAGTGTACAATTCAATCTAGAAACAATAGGATTAGAGAGAATCACCACCAAGAAATACATGGTCGGGGGTGAGGAATTAACCTTTCAAAAGGTTGAGCTATTTATAGGCTTAACTATAGTTGGAGGACTATAGCTTGGTAAATATCCCATTTATGAGGAAGACATAGAAATCCTAGGTGAGACTCACTCAACCCAGATCAAAGTAGGGATCAAGGGTATGAAACAAAGGACACATAACTTGGATAAGGAGAAGGAAAATCTAGAGACAATGGTTATCCTATCAGTTCTTGATGAAATAATAAATATGTTTGAGGCATCTATCTTTGACATGTTTGATTCTTTGAAATCAATGAAGCTGAGGCAAGATGCACTGACCCAGTAGAATGAGATAGACAAAGGATTGATGACCCAGTGGTAGGATTCTAAAGACAAAATAAGATATCTTATCAACATACTAATTAGGGATAGAATTCCTAAATTCAAAACCATTAGCCTAGCCCACTTAGATGCCATATTGGGGATAATGGTTGATAAGATCTAGAGTTTAAGTGCTTGGTCAAAAGGATTAGATAGACTCCTAAGATATGATGAAGAGATAATTACCAGATTTAAATAGCTCATTAGCACCATCTTGGATAATCTTATAAAGTATACTACCCTTGGAATCATTTATTATAAAGAGTATAAGCACAAAGTCACATTGGTGATGTAAGAAGTGAGAAGCAAGAGCCAAGGTAAATCATGGAGTGATAACAATATAATCATGGGCATGATCTTCACTATTGAGGAGAAGATTGTAGAGGATAAGAGCATCAAGGAGGCTATGGAAAGGGATGATATGGACTTTGATGACCTAGTTGACCAAGAGGATGTCTATCTCTTGAAGACAACTATTGATTTGGAGCTTGTCAAAGAGTAGCATCAAAGAGATATGGAGCTTCTCCAAAAGCAACAAGGGAGATCCTCAGTAATGGGCCCACTAGTCAATTAATATTCCATTTTAAAAAAAGAATTGTAATATTTTAATGAGAAATATTCTTTTTTAAAGTCATATACTAATTTGTTGGCATATTTTCCTATAGGTTAGTCTATTTGGAAAAGAGAAGTGTATTCTAGAACTGTAAAGATGGAAGTTGTCCTTATCTTTGTAAATTTGTATCTTATAACTGATTGGTATACTACCTTGTCCTTATATAAAGGGTAGTACTACCATTTGGTAAGAGGAGGGATTTTTGAGAAAATCTTGTATAATTTAGAGTAATTAATATAAACAAGGAATATTGAAATGTTTGTTTGAGTTTGTTTATGTCAATTGTTTCATGACTTCTCTCTTAATTGCTTATTCCAAGTCATAAATTTGAATGGTTTCATGAATTCTAAATTTGCATCTTTGATACATGGTTGCTAATTTATGCTTACACTAGATTAGTTGAATGATCTTGAATTTGATTCACTTCATTTGTTCTACATTAGGATGTGAAAATTATATTTAAATGTAGTAACAAATCTTTAAAGTAAATTTAGATCTTACTTGTATTTCTTCATATTATCCTTAGAAGTTTGCCTAGTGTATAGTGAGATCAGAGCTCATGTTATTTTGCATTATATGCTAGTTAACTACATATTTAGTTGTAATTTAAACTTTGTCATGATGTTTAATTCAAGGATCAACAATCACATATTCTCTTTCTACCCTAAACTTCTTTTTTTCTTCTTTTTTAACCAAATCACTTTAGTTTAAATATCATTGTAAGTACTCAATTAGATTAGTATTTAGTGTAGATCTTTGGTCATAAATCACTAAGACAAGCTCAGATTCTTGAAAATTCATAAGGACCACAATGGCTCCTAACCACCAAATTAATATAAATCTATGTAATAATTTAATTCACTCTGCCTCTAATTCACCACATGTAACTAGATTACCAAAAACTTACTACTCATGCCATGAATTCCAAGAATTATAAAATGAGAAGTATTTTTTAAACACTAAGAGCACTTTTGATACACATAGAGGCATAAATACTTACAAACACTCTGAAGTACTTAACATAGGTAATATTTCCATATAATAGCTCATAGGAAGTTTTGTCCCTATTTACCCTCAGCTGAACTCTATCCAAGATGTATATTATTGTCCATACTACTTCTCTCCAGTATCCATCAGATAACTTGGAATTTTTAGCATTATTCTAGCCATTTCCTTGAATGTCTTATTATTTCTCTCAACCACTCCATTTTTCTATGGAGTCCTTGTTGTATAGTAATGCGTTTTGATCCCATGATTCTCACAATATTCTATGAAATCATTTGAGGTGAATTATCCACCTTTATCATATTTTAAGCATTTGATCTTTCATATAATCTCATTCTCTACCATGGATCTAAAGATATTAAATATTTCAAATGCTTGAGACTTGTCCTTCAAAAAGGTTACCCATGTCATTCTTGAGTAATCATCTAAAAACAACATGAAGTATCTCTCTCCTTTAGATCTTTTTGTATTAGCAAGACCAAAAAGATCAGTATGAACTAATTCTAGATGCTTTGTACTTACATACTCCTTTGTTTTAAATTTGACCCTTATCTACTTGTCTAATTGACATTATTTACAAGTAATATCTATAAGTTTGGTTATCTTGGGCATGTGTCTGACACACTTATTTGAGCTCACTTTGACTAGGTTATCAAAGTTAACATGATTCATTCTTCTATGTCATAACCAACTCTCATCAGCCTTTCCTATCATGTAGCTATTTCCATTCACTTCAACAAGATTGCAGATATTGATTTTAGTCCTTTTCCCTTATGCAACTATTCTTCTATATATCTTTAACTTGTAGCTTTTTGTATCAAATGTGACTTTATATCCATTGTCACACATTTGGCTAACACTTAGTAGATAATACTTCAGTCCTTAAACATAAAGGACATCATGTGTAGGTAGTTTACCATCTATGTTCAGGGTTCCTTTACCTTTGATCTTCACTACTATTTTATCTCCCAAATTAATAGATCCTTACTTACATTTGATCAATTTGATGAACTTACACTTATCATTAGTAATATTCTTTGAGTAACCATTATCTATCACCCAAAAATTCTACTCCTTGTCATGGAGTGTAGTTTGAGAAATCATAGATTGATTTTTCACTCTCTACACATCCTTGGGTTTCTTATTTGGATTCTTTTCAAAAACTTATGAAACTTTGTTGACACTTGTAGGCATGCCTTTCTTTACATTGTGTACTTTTGATCTTACAAGGCTAGTTCTACATTATTTAGATATGTGACCAAAGTTATTTCAATTATAAAATATTACATTTATATCTAATAAAGGATCAAATGAGTTTCTTCTTAAAAAATTTGGTCTTATTTTGAGTACAACTCTACAAAAAAAAACCCTATGACCAAACTGATTACACCATAGAAAGATGAGGAATACTTGGTCATAGCATTTCTTGGTCTAGTATAAGGAAAATTTCTAAACTTTGACTTCTTCAAGTATCTCACCTTTATGTATCCATCTACATTATATACCTTGTTATTCTTTTCTTCAAGCTTCTTTTTAGGTTTATCTTTCTTCACAAAAACTATGTTTGAGTTACTCTTTATGTCCTTACATGTTTTATCTTTCTTTGATCTGGATTATCCTTCTACTTTGAAGTTTTCATATAGTTTAGCAGATGTAATAGTAGTATAACTCTTTCCTTTTTCATAAACAAGACTTGATCTCTCTTTTTAGGTATTTTGAGAGTTGATAAATTCATCAAGAATGTCTAATCCTCCTGTCAACTTCAAACTTTTGTCTAGTTGACCTTTGGATATTTTAAGATATTTTCTCAACACCAATATCTCTACTTTTAACTTCATGCACTCATCATATTTAGATTGTAGTTCATGTTTGAATACATCATTTATTATTTTAGCCTCTTCAACTTGAGTCTTTAGGATCACTATCATTTGATCAGATTTCTCAAGACTTTTGGTCATTTTCTCAATATCTTTTTATCTAAGCTTCTTCTATTTTGAGCTCTCTTTTCTTAGCTTATCATTTTTTTCTAAAGAATATATGAGTTCACATTATAGATCCACTTTTCCTTCTTCTTCTTCTTCATCTAAGTCTTCAACTTATTCTTGATCCATAGAAATTGATTCTATTGTCATCAATAAGACTTCCTTTTCCTCAGTGACAAAATCACAATCATGATCATCATCAGAGCTAACACTATCATTCATTGAATCACTGTCTTCTTTTGTGTATAAATCTTTCTTGTTTTTGAAGAAGTTCTTTTTATTTCGATAGTAGGTTTTCAACTTTTTTCTACTCTTTACTTTCTTAGAGTTATCCTTTTTATTATGAGGGAATTTAGAATCAAAATGTCCTACTTTACCATAATTAAAACATTTGAAGGGTAACTTACCTTTGTATTTTCCAGATCCTCTCTTTAGTCTTCTAAAAAATTTGGATTCTTCTTCATCAATCTCCTCAGATCTAGATGTAGGGTCTTTTACCTTTACTAGTTTAGATGCTTTGAATTCAGCTTCTCTCTTGAAGGTGTCTTCTTCTCCCATTCACATCTCATAGGAAGTGAAGGTTAAATGTAACTCATAAAAAATTAGTTTATCCAGATCTCTTGCTTCCTCTATTGTAGATATTTTATAATCATATCTTGATGGTAAAGATCTTAAGACCTTTTTGATAATGATTGATTCTTTCATTTCTTTTCCAAGGCCTTTGATTGTATTGACTATTTCATCTACCTTGAGGAGGTAGTCTACAATATTATCTTCCTCATTCATTTTAAGGCTTTCAAACTCGCCTTTGTAAGTTTGTATCTTGACTTACTTTACCTTGTCATCTCTTTCATATAAGTTCTTTAGTTTGTTTCATATATCTTGTGTATTTTGACAATGCATCACTTTGACAAAATCTAAATTTGATAATCCACATATAATAACATTCTTAGCCTTAGAATTTATCTTATATGCCTTCTTGGTATCCTAATCAATTGGATTTGTAGTAGGAGCTATATATCCATTTACCATAGACATACATACATCAAACCCTAATGAGGATAAATAAGCTTCTATTCTTATGCTCGAAAATGCATAATTTGATCCATCAAAGAGAGGTGCTTTGTTTGATGAAGTTCCTTCTTGACTAGCCATTTGTGTTCACCTTTCCAAGATCTATCTGAGCTGATTAAGCTTCTTCTATGGAACCAAGGCTTTGATACCAATTATTGGAACATAAATAGATATTAAGAGGGGTGAATTAGTATATCAATTAAAACTAGTCCTTTAAATAATTTTAAATAAAATTAATTGATATATGTAGATAAAATTAAATATGCAGAGATCACACACACATAAATACACATGACACTAGATTTATACATAGAAAACCCAAATGGAGAAACCACAATGAGAATAGATGTTATAAATTACTATTCTAATCTAGCTTCATAGTTTAAAACCTCACTAGTTACACTTTTAAGGGGACCAACCCTAAGGAGACACGAATCCCCTTATTTAAGATCTTTAACTCTAAGGAAGTAACAAATTCATAATCTGAGTACCCACACAACTTTGTTGATGGCACCAACCTATCAGATTATTCTATGGAGCTATAAATCCAGATTACAACATGGATTTATTAATGAATCCAATCCATTTATTCATTATTATAGGTCTCATATGTAACTGATCATACTCTACACATTCTCTTTATGCCTTTCTTCTTTCTGCCCCTCTATCT
Organism: Torreya grandis; assembly: GCA_037957365.1. NCBI lineage: Eukaryota > Viridiplantae > Streptophyta > Pinopsida > Cupressales > Taxaceae > Torreya > Torreya grandis. Next base: position 1,601,819 of record JARHVA010000556.1, read on the forward strand.
TTATGTCTTGATCTATCTCTAGTTGACACACTTCATCTCTCTCTCACTCTTTTCCTCTATGTATCTATATTCTCTATTTGACATAATTAAAATAGCTCCAACATTGATTGCCTTTGTCCTTGATGTCATACACACACACACACACACATACATATATATATATATATATATATATGTATGTATGTATGTATGTATACATACATACATACATACATACATACATATATATATGTATGTATGTATGTGTGTATATATATATATGTATGTATGTATATATATATACATACATTTATACATATATATATATATATACATACATATATATATATATACATATATATATATGTATGTATATATATATATATATATATATATGTATAAATGTATGTATATATATATACATACATACATATATATATATATACACACACATACATACATATATATATGTATGTATGTATATATATATATAATTGATCTAAGGTTCCATATTTTTGTTGTGTTCACACTTGTGTACAAACACATCAAACTCTATTCTAGACTCGATTCATTATGAATTGAACTATAAGTTTCCCACATCTCAAATTCATGTATCACCACCATGATTCTTGGTATCATTACTATCTATAGCATTTTTTGGACTCTAGTTTTGATGCACATACACATCTACATATATTTTATCATTTACATCGATCAATCTCATTATCTGTGTCATGATTTAGGGATTTATTGCATGTTCCTACATGTTCCTGTATCTAACCATTAGAATGAACATATATTTAAATATTGATCATTAATATTGAATTTGGAACCATGATCTTATGGTCTATATTCAAATGGATCAACTTTAAAATTTGTCCATATGATTGATCTCTGATGGACTCACATTATTCATTTGATCTTTGTACACTTTTAAACTTTAACTTTGTCAAATTTAAAACATGTCCATTGATATTCCTAATCTAATCTCTCACATATCATTCAATATATGAAGATGCATGATCTTTACATCTATCTAGATGTTAAATGTCACTCTGTTTATCCCATCTCACTAATTCCTACATATATGGATCACTTTCACTTCATTGATCATGTTGAGCTTGCTCAGTCTGTAACTCACCACTATCTCATTAAATGTTGATCACTTAATCTCATTTGAGTCCACTTGCTCTGTTATATATATTTTTCATGATCATCCACTCACCGTCAGATCTTTTGACAAGCTCAATCTTTATCTCTACTTAGGTATTAAAAATGTGACACTTGGCATAAACACATACCTTTTATACATTACCATTAGTTCCTACTATTGAGACAATTGGTATCCTTGCATTGATCATTTATGATTTGACTTAAGTAGCACCATAAATTTACTATGCAAGCTTTATTATTGTGACACTTATCACTAACACATTTACTCAGAGGTGCGTTTGACAATTTGAATTCATTATGCTTCCTTGGATCTAATTCATACTATTAAATGATAGTATTTGATTAAGCTGGGATAAATACAAAGTCTAAGACTTAGGAAATATTAAGTTCTTTGATCATAGTAATTGCTAGGTCAAGGGACCAATTTGAAAACAATAATAAAGGATTAAGTTATAACTTAAGCTACTAGTTATAGGCTATATCTAGTCAACATCAAAATAGAAAAAGCCTATTAAACACCATGACCTAAACTCGTAGGGTTTAATTGAGAACCCCTATCATGTCCAAGATCAAAGATAATTCAATTCTAAGCTCATTCCTCCTCATTTGAACTTGTGGACCATTTGTCTAGAATGATCATAAAAAACCCATAACAAATATTCTATCTATTTCCTTTTCAAATGTCCATAAATGATCTTTGTAAAAACATGACAACTTTGTAAGACCTTATGCAAATTTTGACTAATTATGGAGGTAATTTCAACATACCTGAAAGGCTATCTTTACACCTACATAAATCTTGTTTCACTTAGTCACATGACCTATAATATAACACATAAGATCATCTTACATAGCGGATTCCATCCATATATTCATCTACTATTGAATCCTCCATATGTGCAAGATATGGCATCATCAAATTGCCTAATTGGTTTTATTTTACAACCTACAAATTTGACTAAGTATTGGAAAACACTGTCAAAATATCCTAGAGCCATAATTTTCTCATGCATATCTTTTATTGTACTACATCACATGACCTTGGATTTAGTGTATATAAACTAGACACAAAAATGAATAAACCCATATGATCATTTTATCCTTAAACCTCCATATGTGTGAACACTTACCTCATAAATATGATTACTCGGCTCTGCTTAACCCCTTTGAAAATTTGGCTAAGTATAAAAACTTAATGATTTTTGTCTAAGTAGCTAACTTTGCATGCCCATATCTTCTACTTCACTTCATCGCATGACTTCAAATATGGTGCATAACAACTAGGGACTAATTTGATTATAACCATGTGACCAACTCCCCCATACTCATTCACACATGGTAATGGTGACATCATCAAAATTCCTTCTCATCTTTTCCTCTATAGACCCAAAATGTCTAGATGATCAATATGAAGATCTGGATGGATTCCAATCACGAACACAAAGACTCCAATCATCCTTGACCTCTGATAGGATCATTTACACATCCTATAATCACTATATTAATCCTTGAGTATCAATGACATTCACAATGTCCCTTTTGACATCAATTACAATCATATTTCCAATAATCTCCCCCTTTGTCATTGATGGAAAACTAAATTCTTTGATTTTTGAATATTCTACTCCTTTTATAGCATTGATTGTATTGGATTCTAATGAGTATGAATTGAGGTTGTTCATACCAAACTTGTTCCCCCTTAGACAATGACTCATTTGCCTAATACTCAACTTGGACACTTGTTCTACTTCTTCTTTGACATTTGCACTTTTTCTCCAAACTTGTGTAGAGAGCATTCTGCTTTTCTCACAGAGAGAATTTGCACTTTTTCTCCCCTCTAAAATCAATGGAAAAGGGACTCTTTCTCACTATTTGTCTAAATGTTTCTCCCCCTTTATTAGATAAAGGAGTTTATCCAAGAATCTTCAACCATCAACTCATTAGAACTCTACAAAGATATGCTTACCTGAGTTAACTTTTGTCTCTTCTTCTATGGATGAGCAAAGCTTCTATAAGACTCACACTAGATTTATGCCCTATCACTCCTAACTTCTATCTCAAATATTCAAATTATTCCTTGGGAAGAGGTTTTGTGAATATGTTTTTAATTTGATTCTTAGTTGGCACATATTCCATTGTGACCTCTTAATTTGCAATCTTTTCTCTTAAGAAGTGATACTTGATTAATATGTGTTTGGTTATTAAATTCATCAATGGATTTTTTGATATATTTATAATAATTTAATTATCAAAAAAACTAGAGATAGGTGCCTTTTACTCTACCTTTATGTCCTTGAGTGTTTGCTTCATCCATAGGACTTGAGTGCAACATGCCACTACTGCTACATACTCTACTTCTACTATATAAAGAGTAACTAGCTCTTGTTTTTTGCTCAACCATGAAACAAATCTATTTCTAAGGAAAAATTCACCACCACCAGTGCTTCTTATGTCATCCACACTTCCTACCCAGTCAACATTTTTATATGTTATCAAAGTGAAATCTTCACTTGTAAGGTACCATAGACCATAGCCAATTGTGATTTTGATGTATCTAAAGATCCTTTTCACTGCATTGACATGTGATTCTTTGATATCAACCTAAAATATTTCAACCATGCACACTTATTACATGATATATGGTCTTGATGTAGTTAGGTATAACAAGCTACCTATCAATGATCTATATATAGTCTAATTTACATCAAAGGACTCATCCTCTTTGTTCAACTTGTATCTAGTTATCATGAGAGTAATAACTAGTTCACTATCTTCCATTCTAAATTTATTGAGCATTTACTTTGCATACATGGTTTGGGATATGAATATATCTTCATTAGATTGTGATATTTGTAGACCAAGGAAGAAGGAAAGTTCTCTTCGCATAGACATTTAAAACTCACTATGCATTTTTGTAGCAAACTCTTTACACATTTTATTAGTTTTATTACCAAAGATGATGTCATCTACATAAACAACAACAATCAACACATGCTTAACTTTTTATTTGAAGTTTAGATTTTTATCTGCACATCCTTTGTTAAAACCTTATTGTTGAAGGTACTGATGTAATCTTGAATACCATGCCCTAAATGCCTATTTTAAGCCATACAAAGATTTCTTTAGTCTATATACATAATCTTCTTGTTCTAACAATTGAAAACCTTTTACTTGTTCAATATAGACTTCTTCTTCTAGGTTCCCATTCAAGAAAGCTGGCTTAGCATCCATTTGATAGACTTTGAACTTATTATAAACAAAGAATGATAGAAACATTTTTATAACTTCTAATCTAGCAACTGGAGCAAATGTTTCCTCAACATCTATGCCCTCAACTTGTGCATATCCTTTACACACCAATATTGCTTTATTCATTATGACAACTCCATCCTCATTGGGTTTGTTTCTATAGACCCATTTTGTAACTATAACATTTTCGTTTGAAGGTCTTGGAAATAATTGCCAAGTTTTGTTTTTTTTCAATTTGGCTCAATTTTTCTTCCATGGCTTTTAGCCAATTCTCATCTTTGTTGTCTTCAACATAGATCTTAGGCTCAATTTTAGATGTTAGACAAAAATTACTTTCTCCTTATTCATTACATATTTTCTCCTTGTCTGAACTCCTTCATTCTTATTACCAATTATCTACTCTTTAGAATGATCCTTTTGAACAAATCTTAGAGGTGCCTTTTCATTCTTTTCCTCAGCCTTTTCATTATCTACTTCTTCTTCAAGATATAATTATTTAATACTAATTTTCTTATTAGGTTCAACATGTTTCAATCCTTATTAAACCTTGACATTGATTCTCTCTACAATATTTTATAGCCTTTTATTATAACATACATAGGCTTTGATTTGATTGGAATAACTAAGAAATATTTCTTCATGACATCTTGATTCAAAGCTTCCCAATTTGTCCTCTTTTCTCTTGAAGTAGCATTTGCTTCCAAACACTCTGAATTACTTGATAAATGCATAATTTCCATACCATATCTCATAAAGATTTTTGTCATTATTTACCCTTAGTTGAACTCTATCTAATATGTATACTATTGTTTGCACTACTTCTCTCTAGTATCCATCAAATAACTAGGCTCTTTTAGCATTGTTCTATCCATTTCCTTAATTATCCTATTCTTTCTCTCAACCACTCCATTTTGATGTGGAGTCCTTGTTGTAGAGTAATACCTTTTGATCCCATACTTCTCAAAATATTATGTGAACTCATTTGATGTGAATTATCCACCTTTATCATAACTTAAGCATTTGATCTTTCATCCAATCTCATTCTCTACCATGGCTATAACGATCTTGAATCTTATAAATCCTTGAGACTTATCCTTCAAAATGGTTACCTATATCATTATTGAGTAATCATATACAAACAATAAGAAGTATTTCTCTCTTTTAGATCCTCTTGTCTTAGTAGGACCACAAAGATCAATATGAACTAATTCTAGAGGCTTTGTAGTTGCATACTCCTTTTTTAAAAATTTAACCCTTGTCTACTTGCCTAGTTGACATTCCTTGCAAGTAGTATCTAAAATTTTGGTCATCTTGGGCATGTGTCTAACACACTTAGTTGAGATCACTTTGAATATGTTATCAAATTTAACATGATTCAATCTTGTATGACATAACCAATTCTCATCAACCTTTCTTATTAGGTAGGTATTTCCATTTACTTTAACAAGATTGTAGATATTACTTTTAGTAATTTTCCCTTCTACAACTATTCTTCTAGATCTCTTTAACTTATATCCTTATGTATCAAATATAACCTTATATCCATTGTCACACATTTGGCTAAAACTTAGAAGATTATGCTTTAGTCCTTCAACATAAAAGACATCATGTGTAGGTAGTTTACCATATATGTTTAGGGTTTATTTATCTTTGATCTTTACTATTGTGTTGTCTCCTAAAATAAAAGATCATTCCTTATATTTTCTTAATTTAATAAAAATTCTCTTATCACCAATCATATGCTTTGATCAACCACTATCTATCACCCATAAATTATTCTCCTTGGCTTGGAGTGTAGTTTGAGTAATCATAGATTAATTTTTCACTCTCCACACATCCTTGGGTTTCTTATTTGGCTTCTTTTCAAAAACTTATGAACCTTTGTTCACACTTTGAGGCATGAATTTATTTACATTGTGTACTTTTGATCTTATAAGGCTAGTTATACATTATTTATCTATGTGACCAAAGTTATTACAATTATAACATATTACATTTGTATTTAACAAAGGAGAAAATGAGTTTTTACTTACAATTTTTTTCTCCTTTTAGGTAAAACTCTATAATCAATAGCCCTATGACCAAAATGATTACAACATTTCTTGGTCTAGTATAAGTAACTCTTATAAAATATGACTTCTTCAAGTCTCTCACCTTTGTGTATACATCTACATCAGCTACCTTTGTCTTCTTTTCTTCAAGATTATTTTCAAGTTCAAATTTCTTCACAATAACTGTGTTTAAGTCTATCTTTGTGTCCGTGAAAGCTTTCTCTTTCATTGCTCCTAATTCTCCTTCTACTTTGAAGTTTTCATATAGGTTAGTAGATGTAATAGTAGTGGAACTCTTTCCATTTTCATAAGCAAGACCTGATTTCTCTTTTGAGGGCTTTTGAGAGTTGATCAATTCATCAAGAATGTTTGATCCTCCTATCAACTTTAGACTTTTGTCTAGTTGACATTTGACCTTTTCAAGCTCTTTTCTCAATACCACTATCTCTATTTATACTTCATGCACTAATCAGATTTAGATTATAATTCAAGTTTGACTACATATTTTATTATTTTAGCCTCTTCAACTTGAGTCTTTAGGATCACTATCATTTGATCAGATTTCTCAAAACTTTTGGTTATTTTATCAATTTCTTTTTATCCAAGCTTCTTCTATTTTGATCTCTCTTTTCTTAGCTTGTCAATTTCCTCTAAAACACAAATGAGTTCACATTCTAGATCCACTTTTCCTTCTCCTTCTTCTTCTTTTGAGTCTTCAACTTGTTCTTGATCCATAAAAGTTAATTCTATTATCATGATTATGACTTCTTTTTCCTCAGCCATAAAAGCATAGTCATGATCATCATCAGAGTTAACATTGTCATCCATTAAATCACTATCTTCTTTTGTGTATAGAACTTTCTTGTTTTTAAAGAAGTTCTTCTTCTTGTGATAGTGGGGTTTCACATTTTTGCTACTCTCTACTTGCTTAGAGTTATCCTTTTTATTACGAGGGTATTTGGTAGCAAAATTTCCTAATTTACCATAATTAAAGAATTTAAGGGGTAACTTACATCTATATTTTCTCTAACCTCTCTTTTATCTTCTGATAAAGTTGAATTCTTCTTCATTAGTCTCTTTAGATCTGAATGTAGGTTTTTCTAACTTTACTAGTTTAGATGCTTTGAATGTAGCTTCTCTCTTGAAGGTGCATGCTTCTCCCATTTTCATCTCATAGGTAGTAAAGGTTCTATGCAACTCATCACCAATGAGTTTATCCATATCTCTTGCTTCCTCTATTACAAATATTTTAGAATCATATCTTGATGGTAAAGATCTTAAGACCTTTTTGATAATGATTAATTCTTTCATTTATACTCCAAAACTTATGATTGCATTGACTATTTCATCTACCCTAAGGAGGTAGTCTGCAATCTTATCTTCCTCATTCATTTTAGGGATTTCAAACTTGCCTTTGTAAATTTGTATCTTGGCCTACTTTACCTTGTCATCTCCTTCATAGATGCTCTTTAGTTTTTTCCATATATCTTGTATATTTTGATAATGCATCACTTTGACAAACTATAAATTTGGCAATCCACATCAAATATCATTCTTATCCTTAGCATTGCTCTCATCTGCCTTCTTGGCAACCTGATCAGTTGGAGTTATAGTAGGAGTTATATATCCATTTATCATAGACATCCATACATCAAACCCTAATGAGGATAAATAATCTTCCATTCTTATGCTCTAGAATGCATAATTTGATCCATCAAATAGAGGTGATTTGTTTTATGAATATCATTATTGACTATCCATTTATGTCCACCTTTCTAAGATCTACCTGAGCTGATTAAGCTTCTTCTATAGAACTAGGGCTATGATACTAATTATTGGAAGACAACTACATATTGAGAGGGGGGTGAATCAGTATATCAAATAAAATTAGTTCTTTAAATAATTTTAAAGTAGATTAATTGATATATGTAGATCAAATAAAATATGCATATATCACACACATAAATACACATGATACTAGATTTATACATTGAATACCCAAAGGGAAAAACCATGGTGAGAATAGTTGCTAGAGACTACTGTTCTAGTCTAGCCTCATAGTTTAAAACTTAACTAGTTATACTTTGATGGAAACTAACCCTAAAGAGACACAAATCCCTTGATTTAATATCTTCAACTCTGAGGAAGCATCCACTTCCTAATATAAGCACCCACTCAACTTTTTTGATGGCACCAACCAATCAGATTCTTCTATGTAACTAGAACTCCATATTACCACATGGTTTCATTGATGAATCCAATCCTTTTATTCACTATTATAGGTCTCAACTATAACTTATCATTCTTTACACATTATCATTGTGTCTTTATTCTTTCTACCCCTCTATCTATGTGTCTTGATCTATCTCTAGTCTACACACTTCATCTCTCTCTCACTCTACTCCTTTATGTCTCTATATTCTCTATTTGACATAATTTAAATAGCTCCAACATTGATTAACTTTGTCATAGATGTCACACACACACACACACACACACACACACACACACACACACACACACACACACACACACACACACACACACACACACACACACACACACACACACACACACACACACACACACACACACAATTGATCTTGGGTTCCATATTTTTGCTATGTTGAAAATTTTTTACAAACACATCAAGATTTGTTCTAGACTCAATTTATTATGACTTAAATTATAAGATTCTTGTATCTCAAATTCATGCATCACCACTATGATTCCTAGTCTCATTACTATCTATAACATTTACTAGACTCTAACTCTAATGCACATACACATTTACATATATTTGATAAGTTACATCAATCAATCTCATTGTTTGTGTCATGATTTGGGGATTTCTTGAATGTTCCTACATTTGATCGTTAGACTAAACATAACTTTAAATATCGATCATTGATCTTGAATTTGGTACCATGATTTGATGGTCTATATTTAAAAGGCTTAAATTTAGAACATGTCCATATGATTTATCTCTAATAGGCTCATGTTGTTTATTCAATCTTTGTACACTTTCAAACTTTAGCTTTGTCAACTTTAACATGCGTCCTTTGATCTTCTTGATCTGAGCTCCTATGTGTCATTTGATCTCTAAAGATGCATGATATTTATCTCTATTTAGACATTAAATGTTAAGATTCTTATCCCATTTTACTACTTCCTACATATTTGGATTGATTTTACTTCATTTATCTTCTTGAACTTGATCTATCTTTAACTCATCACTATCTCATTAAATGTTGATCACTTAATCTCATCTGAGTCCACTCACTCCTTTGGATCTCCTTTGCATAATCATCCACTCACCATCATATCTTTTGATAAGCTTGATCTTTATCTCTGCTTAGCTCTCAAGAATGTGACACTTGGCATAAGCACATGCCTTCTATACATTACTATCAATTCCCACTATTGAGGCACTTAGCATCCTCACATTTTTCATTGATGATTTGACTTTAAGAAACACTATCAATTTACTATATAAGCTTCATGATTGTGACACTTGTCACTAGTGCATTTACTCAAAGGTGCCTTTGATAATTTGACTTTGATCCACTTCATTATATTTGATTTTTATGATTAAGTGATAGCTGTTGATTAAGTTGAGACAAATATAAAGTCTAGGACTAGGAAATATTAAGTCCTTTGATCACTATTTGAGTTGGGAATTACTAGGTTGAGGGGCTAGTTTCACAACAATAAAAAAGGCTTAAGTGTTATGATCCTAATAGGTGTATTTCACTAACACCTCAAGGTTTTGGTGTAGCGATTCATTACATGTGGTATCAGAGCCTCTACCCAGGTTCAAATCACAGAGCAGGTGGCTACACTAGCATGGCAGTGTTTGTCTGGGGCTCATACACACAAGGGATCCTAGTGGTATAGGTGCAAATCTAGCCCAAAGTCTGGGCTTTAGAAGTGTGGTAGGATGTTTGATCCTAATGGGTGGATTTCACTAATGCCTCAAGGTTTTGGTGTAGTGGTTCATTACATTAAGTTGTAACTTAAGCTATTGGGTTTAGTCTATGTCTATTCAACATCAAAATATAAAAATCCTATTAAACACCATGACTTAAAACTTAGGGTTTAACTAAGAAACCTTATCATATCTGAGAGAAAAGATAATTTAATTTTGAGATCATTCTTTCTCATTTGAACTTGGAGACCATTTATCTAGAATGATCATGAAAAACCCATAACAAATATTCTATTTATTTCCTTTTCACATTTCCATAAATTATCTTTTTAAAATCATGATAACTTTGCAAGACCTTGTGCAGATTTTGAATAAGCATATACAACATTTCAACATACTTGGAACACTAACTTTGCAAATGTATAACTCTTGTTGCACTTAGTTGCATGACCTATAATTTAGAAAATAATATCCTCTTACACATGGTATCCCATCCATATATTCATATACTCTTGAAGCCTCCATATGTGCAAGATATGGCATCATCAAATGGCCTACTTGACTTTATCTTGCAACTTGATAATTTGACTAAGTGTTGGAAAAAAATGTCAAAATATATTGGAGCCATACTTTGCTCATGCATATATTTTTTTTTGATACATCATGTGACTTAAAATTCAACACATATAAACTAGGCACAAAAATAAATAAACCCATATGATCATTTTATCCTCATACCTTCATATGTGTGAATGCTGACCTCATCAATATGCTTACTTGGATCTGCTTAACTCTTTTGCAAATTTGGCTAAGTATAGACACTTAGTGATTTTTGTCTGAGTAACCAACTTTTCATGCTCATATATTCTACTATGTTTCATCACATGACTTCAAATATGGTGGATAATAACTAGGGACTAATGTGATCACAACCATGTGACTAGCTCCCCAATACTCATTCACATGTGGCAATGGTGATGTCAACAAAATTCCTTCTCATATTTTCCTCTATAGGCCCAAAATGTATAAATGATCAATATGAAGAATTAGATGAATTCTAATAATGTACACAAGCACTATAATCATCCTTGACCTCTGATAGTATCCTTTGCACATCCTCTAATAACTATATTCATCCTTGAACATTAGTGACATTCATAATATCCCTTTTGACATCAATCACAATCATATTTTTGACACTAGAATCTAAAAAATGAGAGTTTCATGCTCTAAGTACTTAGGCATTAGTGCCTTATCTACATTTATACAATCTCTAAACTCATGTGTCTTTATGAATACTAAATTGAGTACATTGGTAGCCTCTAATGGTTCCATTAGATTTAGGTGTGCATATGCTTTACCAGTTGTAAAAATAACAAGCAATTTCAATTTATTCTCATCTACTTTCAAATAATTATACAATTTAGTGGTTTTTACTATGTGAGGTTCCAATTCTACCCTCATTACACCAATATCTTAGAGAATATTATACAACCTAGATGCAAAATTCTAGACATCCATCTCTATTTGTATTGGAACATGCACAATTAGTTATTTTTCCTTTATTTATTCTAGTTCTTGTTCTTGCTCTCTTATTTACATCTCTATCCCTTCATGTATTTTCACTAAAACATCTTTATGAGTCTCAATATAGGATTTAAAATCTTCTATGTATGGGGAATGACCAATTTTTTTGTCTTTCCTCTTGGACAAGGTAAATACTTCTTGTCTCTCCTCTACTATGACCCTTCTCCCAGTCTCATCTTCCAATTTCCTATTCTTGATCTTCGACACACTAACTACAAATTTTTCAAATATGTAACTTACCATGGGAAATTTTTTGATTACAAGATTAGGCCTCTTAGAAACCTCTGAATACATATTTATTTCCCACTATAAGAGGACTAGCTAGGTTGGATCCATGGGTTGAGCACCTTGAATTATAGTCTCAACTAATAATTCTCCTAATGTTTGTCTTAAGGTTTCTTCTAGTATGCAATTAGGAAGTGAAGGCCAAATAATTTTATACTAGTCTACTCCATCATATTGAGGTAGTGGGTGAACTATGTAAATTGGCTTCTTCTTCTTATCCTTATTTGTTATTACCATAGTATCCTGAGAGGAACTAAGGGGAGGCATTGGTAGACCCAACTGAGTAGATGATACTTGAGACTTGATTCTTCTCCCTTGGTCTTGTTTGTTTCCTTTTTATTTGTCTTTATAGGGGCTAGGATAGTATTGAAAGGAAAAATAGTAGTAGTAATAAGGATGGATACAAAAGATGTAATTGGGGGAAGATTAATTGGGGGAGTAAGAACAATAAGGGTAGAGAAAGTATCCTATACCTTTGGAACAAGTAGGGTTGGTTGGGAAATTGGTTGTGTAGGAATAACCTCCACCTTGGGGATCAAGTGGGGAGGGAGACTAGCAAGACTAAGTGAAATAAACTCAAAATTACTAATAATAAGGGGAAAAACATTAACACAGTAATCATAATGGAAATTGAAGGGTATACTTACTCACTTTATGGATGCTCATGTAGTGGTGCTTTCCCTTTTATGTCTTGGAGGATTAAGATATTATATATATGAAGGTCATCATTCTTAGCTTAAAGGAATATGAAATCATGGTCATAGGGCTCATGCTAATTTTTAATGCTAATTCCCTTGATATGTTTCTACACTTGACCATGTAGATCCCAATCCCTATGTGGTAATGTGGATAATGAATAATATTATCTATACATGATTGCTTCATAGAAGTTATTTTAGTTTACATAACACATCCTCAAATCATGAGATGGAAGCCATGAAAGTAACTTTTTTTCTTATGCATTTATTCACCAATACCCCACCATAACTGGTAAGTAATTTATTACTCTACCAATTTGTTGGGGACATACTTGTGGAGGTGTAGAGGTGATACCTTAAGGCCTATAACCATGATGATAGTGTAATATGGGTACAACCACTAGTCTCCCCTAATCAACAATCTATAGTTTATGTTTTTGGATATCTTAGGTTAGGGAGACTTGGGGATAACCATCCATACTTGGGGGTAGATGTCTTTTGTAATGCATACAATATTATGATTGTACGCATATATGTGCATGATAGATTAATAATCACATATATGATTCTTGATGTAGTCTAGAATTGGGATTTAGAGTGACCCATTATGAACATAGACTATGCTAAGGATAATTCTAAGGAGGTAGGATATCATGTAAAAATGACCTCCCTGAGGTCTCTTGTCCTTGTGTAATGTTTTCTCCTACAACCTTATTCTGATTACTTTTCCCAAAGTAAATGTCAACTTTAAGGTTATTAGTAAATTGATATATGAAACCCACTCAAGGTGGAAGAATTCAATGCTTGAGTAGACAAATAACCTATTCAATATGGCCATACCAATTTGGATTCCCATATTGAACTTAGTCATTGGTATTGGATGTTTATCCTTCAAGTTGATAGTTTCTCCAGGGAGTATCCAACTATTTAGTGTCTTTTCAATTGAATTTTATTTATTCCATGCTATTACCCTATGAAAATCATAATTAGCATATAAAATAGGGAGAGAGATGTACCTTTAAAACACATCACTTGAGATGCATTCAATGATTATTTTATGCTCCAAATGGTGTAGGAATGCTCCTCCGGTTATCTTCTTAATGAAGAATAAATATTGTAAGAGGTCAATGAAAGGCATAACTTACAAGTTTTATACTAAAAAATGTATCCATTAATTATCAAATGGGAGGAGGTCTCTATCTAATTGTCATTGATTTAGAATCAAATTATCTTTATGTATATGTGTGTCAACCTAGTGTATCACCTCCCATAGTATCAAGCAGTTTTTATAATCATTATTGAATATTGAAGGTTCAAAGAACTTATCTTTGTATTTAGTTGAATATTTTATAGAAAACATTGATGGTGGTAGAGTTCCTTAGAATAATATGGATGAGGATTCCATTATTATTCTACTATGTTCATACTAATCTAGCTTATAGGTTAATAGCTCAACTCTCCTGAGTATACTATTAGGTTGGAAAAATTGATAACTAGGGATTGATGTTAGGGGAGAAATTATGTTTAAAAGTTAGCTTGAGATAAATGGGATCATCATTATAAATACTTTTATATATATTTATAATTCATTTCCAATTTGTGCACCATTATGTACAACATATATAATTTTGATTTTTTTTTTCAATTTGAACTTTGACATTTCATTTGGTGGGTATGCCATGTAAGCACTATTGATGCTTAGTAGGAGTGCCACATAATTGCCTTTTTCCAAGTGTCATTCCATAAATTATTTTTATTTGTTTTGCCATGCCATAGGGGGATAAGTACTTGGGAGTTAGGATATCATAATGTATGTGAGGTGGACAAGTTTCTTGAATAAAATATTCAAAACACTTTTTCTAAAGGCCAAAATGAGTTAGATAATTGCCTCAAAAAATTTCACCAAAGAATAAAATGAGTCAAATAAAGGCCCCAAACAATTTCATAAAATACCTTGGTGAGGCAAACACTTTTTCCAAAGACCAAAATGTCAATTATTCTCACCAATCAAAATCATCAAAGACCAAAATGAGTTAGAGAAACTCACCGAATGAATGTTATAAACATTTTTGTTGAAGATAAATTTTGTGTCAATTAATTTCACCAAAAGGTATTTCCAAAAAAATCCTTTGAAGACCTAAACAAGATAAAGTGTAAAACTTTTGAACATCTGGTTTCTAAAGAGTAGGTCCTAAAGAGTAAATAACAAAGTCTTTGATACATTGTAAGTAAAGTTTTAAAGGTCTTACAAATAGGAATTCTGAATAGATGTCCCAAATAATTATGATGAATAAAAAAACTAAAAATTAGATTTGTGCAAAGGTCCATATAAATCTAAAGTTTGTTAAAATACCAGAATTAGGCTTTCAAACAAAAGTTCTGAAGACCATATTCTTTTAAACATAGTTTTGAACAAGTTTACCGAATAAGTTCAACAAAGAACAATTAGATGAGACCTAATACATACACAACTTATGATGAAAATTAGTAGGTTAGTATTAAAAAAAATCATGTTCATAGGTATTACAAATAGTTAATTTAGTGCAATACATAAATCTTTTCCCTTTAGAAGATTTTTAAGATAGGGCTAGACCACTTTTAAAATATAGTGGGTCCCTATTTTAAAAACAAATGGGGGTATGTTGGGTACAACAATATGCATACCATTACATATTATTGTGCCACCATAATTATCTATTTTTACTAAAAATATAAATAATAGGAATAATATAAGGTACCCCACAATATTAGGGACTTATATACATGTTTATCTTCACACTAAAATTTCCAACATCATCTTAGCAAATTGAAACTTTATGTAGGCATAATTTAGCTTTATTGGATCACCCCAAGTTGAAACATATAATAAAGTAATAACACATAATTTTATATATGATTTAATGTCCTATACATACCGTGCACCTATGTGGTAGCTAATGGAATCAATGGAGACTATATGCAACCTTATGTCCTTGCACATTCCCAAGATACATACCACACAAGATAAAGGCTTTATGCATTAGTTAAAAACCATGTAGAAACTATACAAAATAAAAACATTGAAAGTGGAACTCATATTACATGAACCATGTTATATTACCTATCAACATACCATGTGATTTTGGGTCCAACTATCACACCTAAAACAAATCAAATTATCAACTTTTTAAGAAGGTGAACCATTTTCCTAACCCCATATTTTTGTAGTTACTTTTTTATAATGGCATATATTTTAATCTAGTTAAACCTAAGGGAATATTATGAATGTTACCATACTCTAATTATATAATTTATAATATTCATATATAAACACGTTCTAATTAAAATCAATTAGGAATTGTTACCCTTTTCTAATTACAAGAATCTTCATTCATATCCTTGTTGTATACTACATGCTTATGTACTATACATTTTTTTCCTCATTGAAGAGTAGATTTATTTTTATAAGTTTTTTATTTGATTTTATTATAATTAAATTGATGTAACTATATAATATTTCATGTTATTTAATCTATGTTTTTCAATCTAGATGATATGACTATCCCAAAGTACCCATCCTAGGCCTCATAATTTAGATCATTGGTATGGTAGACACATAAACATGGTATTATAAAATGGGAAATTTCAATATCAACCTATATTCACCTTACATTACTTGTGTATACACATATTTATTTTTCACACCCTTCTCTCTTGTCTATTTATTTCTATGAGCCCGACCTTCTTGATTTTCTATCAGTCACCTATAAGAATTACCTAGTTTATGCCTATTCTTATTATTGTTATGACCCCACCCTTGTGCCCTTTGACATGATTGTTTAAATTTTGATATAGAATATGTATGGCTATTGTTGGACCCCTTTGCTTAGCTATGTTATGTTATTGGATTTTGATGCTATGATATTTAACTACACATTGATGTATGTATCATGTTTATAGTTATGCATTAGTGATGTATAGATTATTTGATGTACTTTATGTTTGATTATAGTTTATTACTTATATATTGTTTTATAAAATTTTGGAGTAGATATTGTTGATGGTTACACTCAGTGGTTACAAGTACTGACTATGATCTAGGATGGATGATGGCATCAACTTTTGGGCTAGTGGAGTGGTTTTAAAGAGTTAGATGAGTTCCAATAGTAGCCTAATATCATTTATTAGTGTCTTGTCTTTGGTTAGTTTTTTTATTCATTAGTGCAATTATATTTTATTTTACCTTGTTGTGGTTGCTTTTGTATCCTATCATATGATTATTGTCTATGTGTGTTGTTTAACATTATTTTCATCTACTCAGAATTCCCCTTTTCTCTCTCTTATGTACACCTTACCATGCTATCTTCATGGACTCACCCTCACTTAACTTGAAATCCCTAAGATACAAACTTAGACCTACCTCACCATGACACCCCCTACCATGTGTTTTATTTCCCTAGTGACTAGATAAGTGTTGATGGCCTGGTTAATTGGTCATTATGACATTTATACATTTAATAACATTAAAAAAATATACATTTTTATTATTTTAATTGTTATTATTTATCTTTATTATTTTATGGCCTTTAAAAATTTTAACTTAAATTTTTAAATTATATATGTGTGTGTGTGTGTGTGTGTATAATTTAAATTACTAATTAATATGTTAATATTTTATTGGCTTATTAGCCATAATTTGAAAAAAGGGGTCACTGATGACCATGGCTTGGAAAATAGGGGAGATGGAGGTCACATGGGAGGGGGTCTATGCATTTGGGGGAGAGAATTTCTCTTCATTGAATGTGTATGGGAGGGGAGTGTGGTGAGTGGGAGGAAGAGTAAGGAAAAAGTTAGGTGGTGGTTGGGAAAAGGAAGGTGTAGGGGAGAAGAAAGATGGATGAAAGCATAGAGGGGAAGGAGGATGCATTGGGGAAGGAAAAATAAAAAAAAGTAGGGAGGAGAAGACAGATAAAAGGGGTGTGGAAGATAAGGATGGAGTGGGAAGAAATGTGGGGGTTGAAGGGAAGGAAAATGTAGGGAGGAGAAGACAAGAGAAAGGGAAGAAAAATATAGGGGGTTTCTACATGTGACTTTGGTACTTTACCTTAGTATAGATTTTTACATACATCGTTGATCCTCATGTTTGAAAAAAGGAAGGTATTATTATAGATCATTTTGCTTAGACCATGGGAATTATTCTTGCTTTGCATCCCACCCATTAAGCCATTTCTAAATTAAACTGGTCACTTACTTGGAATAAAATAAGAATGCTTTGGAGGCCAAATATACAATCTAGAAATTACAAATGTGGTTTTGTTGTATTCTTGTCTATGTGAATGCAAAAATATGGGTAGAGTTATGTGCTTTCCCCTTTTCTCTTTCTTATTAATTATAAATACCATGACCTAGTAAATCAAAAACTATTTCTATGTTTAATTAGACTGAGTGTTTGAAAATTGTTGAACCTTATCTATGGAGGAATGCCACAAGTGTCTGGATGGTTGTGTTGTAAGCCTTACACTAGTAAATGAATACATCCAGTTTCTTTAAAACCTAATATTTTGGTTCAATGATTCAAACTACTATTTTTCTTTCTAGTTTATTAACATGAATACATATTTCTAGTTATTGTACCCATGCTCTTCAGATACATACCTAAGGGAGTTGATTTATGAATAAAATATGAAAATTTTACTTGGGATTATGCCAATCCTTTAGGGCAGGTTAATCAATTGTCCTTATAAATAATTATTTTCAGCTAAACTAAATTGATTTGGGAATTTTAATCAAGCATATGGGTAGAATTATGTTGCTAAAATATATATGTATATACATCCTTTTAATGGAGAAGATTGATCTGGGTCATATTAAACTTGTAGTCATAATACTTGTTGGTAATTTATTTCCTTTAATTATGAAATTGATTTGGAATATTTTGAGTCTTGAAGTTGAATTTTATGTATTAATCATGCACCCTTTAAATTGTGTTATGGCTTTCTCTTTGAGTTAGCTATGTTAACATAGTGAAGGACATTTTATAACTATATAGATATTATTTTGGTTTTGGTCGGAAGTTATGCATACATTATGTAATATAAAACTAACTGGATATATGTATATATGAAACATGGACTGGTTCTTTCTTTTTCACAAATTGATTATTCTTGATCCTTTTATAAGCTCATTCCCATTAAAAATTTTAAATATGATTTTGATAGAAGATTTTTGGGTGATGTTTTAGTGGTACGGTTTTTTTATGTCCTTTGTGAAAATTTCTATGTGTTTACATACTACTCGTCCTTTAGAATATGGGTGAAGCCCTATTGAATTTATTATCTTTTAATGATGGTTTTTTATTTTAATTTAAGCCATTTAAAAAATTGTTGTTCCATTTACCATATTACATTGATTTTAATATCCATAGATCATATGAGGTGGTGAGACCTCATGATGATATTCTGAATCCCCTTTATTAGTCATTAGCTTAAAAATTGTTTTATTATTTTGAAAGCTTGTTGTGTTAATTGTTACCATTCAGAACTTGTTGGCATTATTTGGGATAAAAAACAAATGCATGGACCCA
The DNA here is from genome assembly GCA_037957365.1 of Torreya grandis. Classification (NCBI taxonomy): domain Eukaryota; kingdom Viridiplantae; phylum Streptophyta; class Pinopsida; order Cupressales; family Taxaceae; genus Torreya; species Torreya grandis. The sequence continues at coordinate 1,621,331 of JARHVA010000556.1, forward strand.
ATGTTTTATGTTGATTATTTTTTATTTTGGATTGATTATAATTTATAATCTATTATGTTTTGGATTGATTGCTAAAATCCTTAATTATTACCTTGGGAGTGAGGTATGGTTGAGTTGCTTGATTACCATGCTTGGCTGATTTTATTTGTTGGTCCTTGACTTGGTTGAGTACAACTGTTAAGTTAGTTATGGTGTTTCTTATTCTTTTTTATGATTATGTGGAGTGTACCCATGATGGATCACCATTCTTAGACTGGACTTGAATAATAAGGCATTAGCTAATATGCTTGTATGCTTGGGTTATAAATTTATAGTCAAGAGGCTAATGGGTTGATCACGTACTTGAAGGGGATCCAAGTTGGTGATTCCAAAAGATATAGAAATGGATTGGTTGTTAATCCCTTACTATATCCTTCAATAACCTATAATTAGTTATCCTTAATTCTTATTTATATGATGATGGGTTGGGTATTCCTATCTCACCTTAAAATGGCGATCATGTCTTTTGTTGGTGTATATTATTTTTGTATGATGTCCTTTGGTTTGGGATCCTACATGCTTAGAACTCCCTCCTTGAACCTATTTTCTAAAACCACCATCTAGTTGATGGATGGGGTGGTAAGGGCCACTAATGGCTGGGCTCATAGGGATAGTTGGGAGGGTTTATCTATTTTGATTTTTGTTGTTCTATTCTTATATAACTTTATAGATAGGTATGATCTGATTGATAATATTTTATTGCATGTTGTTTACTTCCTTATTAACATAAGATGTTGTAATGTTTTTATATAGTATGATTAGTAGATGTAGTTGTACTTACTTGCTTTGGTTTTTAGTTAGTTATAGTTGACTTTTGGCATGCTAACCCTATGATTGGATAGGGATCCTTTGGGAATAAGAAGTATAAGCTTATATTGTTGATTATGAGGTAATACATTGGAATTCAGTTATAGTTCTAAGTTAGTCCTTTTTGATACACTTGGGTTTCATCTTAGATTGTTAATCAGTTATTCCTTGCCAATGTTATAATGATACACCATATTGTTATCATGATTGATTACTTATTATTATAATACTAGATTTCTAATCATTCTTATGATAATAACCTGTAATTAGTTTTGACACACTTAGCATGCAATACTTCACTGTGCTATCCTATAGAACTTCAATATGTTCACATGATATAAAATGTCATGGTAATTTGAGTAGTGATTTTCTTAGGCAAAAAGTTTACCTATTTTTTTGTTTAGGCATATTTGAGTTTTATATTTGGATTGATAGTTGTTTATCAATTGCTAATGCTATGCTAATGTATTTATTTGTTATCTTCATCATTGATCATATGAAAATTGATGTTATACACTCTTTAGTGTAGTATATAATCCTTATATAGCCTTATAGAGTTTTATATGTATTCTCTTGACATGTTTAATCATGGTACTTGAGTTGAGATTCATGTAGGCTTGTTAGATTACTTATTTTGGTGTTTAGCATACTTGAGTATGCTATCTTGGATTATTATCAAGCTGAAATATTAATTGAATGATAGCTATTGAGAGGTATCAAATTATTTAATTGGATCTATACATATATGCATGTGCTCTTTTCCTTTTATATATGTTGGAATTAATCCTAGTATAACATGAGTAGATAGAGTTAATCTTTAGTGATTTGCAATCTGTGTATGGAGTATAGAGACTCCTTGGATGTTTCAACTTGTATGTGGTATTAGAAGAGTATGCACATTTTAATATTGGAATAAATTACTAGTTCATGGATGAAGCAAGTAATCTTAAACCACCTTTAATGTGAAGTAAATTGAAATTACCATATGATACTTTTCCTTACATGTTTATATTTCTAAAATGACTGGATGTTACATATGGATACCTCTCTTAGGGGATGAATATGCATATTGTCTTTCCTCTTGTTGGCTGAAATTTCCCATTGAGTATTGCATCAATGTTGATGTGGGTTAGGCATGTATTTTTTATTCATGTAGAACCTTGAGACTTATGTGTTCTATAGATTGGTTCATGTTGGAACCTGCTATATGCTTGAACAAGCTATTCTAGTGTATATGAGAAACATACTATTTTACCATGTTGGATATGATTGGAAAAAATAATGTATGCATGATTACCTTGAATTTATTCTTATGGGAACTACATTACCAATAATGTTGAGTGATATTGGGAATTTCTTCCTTACCAACTCCTTGGTTTTAGGAAAGGTTATGTCTCAGTTATTGAATGTTGTAATAAATTCATGATTACTTATATGACTGGAAAATATTAAAGTACATGTGTGATTTGGAATGACTAATATGCCTTCCTTACCTAAATCATTGGCTGAAAAATTAATCAATGTTATGTGATATACATATGTGGGCTACCATGTACATTAGGTGTTTTGGTATTCCATTAATTATTGTATTGTATTAAATATTTGACAATATCAAATCATTTATATCAATTCCATGAATGGTTGCCACTATTTCATTATCGGTTAGATGATGAAATAAATACCGATTGTATCTTCATCCATTTATTTAGATGGTGACAAGCATGCTTGTGTATTAATTAAAATGTCTTTATGTAAATGATATCTTGTTATGTGCTTTAGATACCTTGCTTAATTTACATTTATTCAAATTGATAGTTGGATTGTAATGAATGTTTAACATGCTAGATATTTTCATAATTATCATTTAGGATAATGTTTTATTAGTTCCCATGTCATGGGCTTATTTGACCAATTATGGCATAGAAGGTTAAGGGTAAACTTTCTATTTATATGTTTGTGGGTACATTAAGTGAGTACCACTTGCTTGAATAAGTGAGGTTGGGTTCATTACACATTCAAAACGTACTTTGATATGCAGCTTCAATTTTTTTGGGGTTGTTACATCTTATTTCATAGTGTTGTTTCTACTCTAGGGAAATCTAGGATTTGTAGAATTGCTACATGGTAACCAATGAGTTATCCCAATCTAGTGAAATTGAGAAGAAATTTCTAAGATACTTAGACTTCAGGCTAAAGGTTAAGGTGTTGTGTTGTTTTTTCTTGTTATTGGAATGTTTTAGGCATCTCTCAAAAGAAATGATTCTAAGGAATTTGAATTTATTCCATGTTAGTTTTTATCACCCCTAGCCTTGGTTGGGTTTGACCCTTCCCAAATCTAGCTATGTTGGGGCAAGTCTCACCTATCAACCATTGACTTATATGGGTAGGTTAATGGGATTTAGGTGATTCAAGCTTCATTCTTAGTATCAGGAGAATGATGTCTAGGTATCTATGGTTGGTTTGTATGGGCAAGCCTTCCTTATATACTTGGAACATTATGACCTAGGGAACATAAAGGTTCAACCTACACCTAGAAGGCATAATAGGGTGCTAAAAGGATTGAATTTTTAGGTAAGTTGGCAAATCTTGGGCTCTATGCTCATGAAAAGGATTGCCTTGAGCTATTGAAAACCTATGAACTTGTATAGTGTTCATCTTTGGATAAAGCTACTATAATTTCCTATGTAAGGAGTTGTATATCTTATGTTATTTTGGTTAAAGGAATTTTATATTTTTTAGATTTAGTATGTCACTACAAAGTGGATGGTTTAGTAGAGTGAAAACATATCAATGAGGTGAGTTAATTATGGATAATAAGGCTACCCTACCTCTTTTTCTAATTATAACAAGTTGTTATGGAGAAGGTCTCACATAATGACATTGTGATAACAACTATGGTAAATAGACATAGATTTTGGGATGGCCTGGGTGCCACTATAAGTGATTAGGGGCAATGATACAATAATTTTATTGTGATAATGATGCTCGGGAAACATTGTCTCACCTAAGGTAATGGAATTTTAAGAAAACCTATAAGGTTTTGTTGTCTATTTTATTCCCTGGTTGGTTGAATTATAACTATTATGCATTTTGTAAATAGGTAAGATTATGCAATGGTAAAAACTTATGCATTTTAGCTAAGTTAAGCTTGTTCATGTTGGCCTCTTTTGAGTTAAGTTGGTGAAGAAATCAACTTCATAACCCTAAAAGGGCACAACTTAGCTAGTTTTGGCATGTTTATTGTGATCATGGATCAATTTTACATTTATGACATATGTTTTATTCATGTATATGATTGATTTCATGTGTATGTTGATTTATCTTAGCTAGGTTATACACCCATGGGGATGTCTATTTAGAATTAACTTCATTTTTATACCTATGATGATGTCTATTGATACATTGGATATGTCCTGCATCTACGAGGATGTTTATTGCAAGTTATGATTACAATTGTTGATTGTGAGGATTATTATTCCCATACTAGTGTTATGGTACTCTCCCTAAGACTTGGCTAAGCTCACCCTTTCCTAAATTTATGTTATGTTAAAAAAAGCACCACCATTCAACCTTTAACATGATTGGATTAAGTAAATCGATTGAATCATGCTATAATATTGTTGTTGGAATCTTAAGCTAATGCCTGGATGTCATTTGAATGCTTACATAAGCAAGCTATTTGATGAGGTTGAGGTATGTTATCTTGGGAGGACCAAAGGTGTAGCTTAATTTTGGAGGGCCTGATGGGTGAGTGTGATTTACTTACGTGAAAAAGTTAAGAGTTTTTGGATTGATTATGTGATACCATTGATGGGTAATTGATGTCTTTTGCATGACATCTACACATCAAGTGGACCGATGTAGATTCATGGACCCTTTTAATTCACAAATCTATGTGTTTGACTACTATGATGTGGAAAAAATACCTTAGCATATTTACCTATACATGAGTGTGTATTTATCTTACACTAATTATTCATTCATTTGCATTGTTATATTTTTATTGTATAAGCTTTGTGAGGTGTGAAAGTGCTTAATCATGTGAATTGTTTAAACTTTTTGTACTATCTAGCTACTTTTCCTAGTGTTCTACTTATGTTATCTATTTCATATTATGTTATTAAACTATAAGTTATGGATCTAAGAACTTGTGTTTTGAAAATTTCTTTTTGGAAGCCAAATCTCTTGTTTAAGTTTTCAAGGTACAGTGTTTTGATGTATTTTGTTATCCCGCATAATTATTCTAGTTTTAAACATCGACATAAGTATGAAGTTGAGGGTAAAGAAACACTATTTTTATAATGGTTTAGATTAGGTGTAGGCTAGGCAGTGGAGTCTCTTGTAGGCTAAAAATTGACTCCACCCATTTGCATGAGGTAGTTTCTTGATTCATTTAGGGTGTACACCACATGAGCCACATATTGGTCATGGGACCCTCCTACATAATGGTCACTTTATGGTTTAGTGTTCCTTTAGCCACCTCTCATAGGTTTTTTCTAAATAACATGTGTGGTATATCCTTGTGTAAGCCTTATGAATCAATAACTGGTCCTATATTATAGATGTGTATGAAAATCAATAAGGAGTTACTGTAATGCATGAAAATGTTGACATGTGTACATAAACATGTTGTGATTGAGGTATTGCCTTGCAATACCATATGTGTGTGTGTGTGTGTGTGTGTGTGTGTGTGTGTGTGTGTGTGTGTGTGTGTGTGTGTGTGTGTGTGTGTGTGTGTGTGTGTGTGTGTGTATTGGTATGAATATATTTTTGTATTATTTTATGCATGATTGGATAGTATGCTGGTTTTGTGTTTAGAATGAACACTATAAGTCCTAATCAGGTAGATTTTATATTCTTGAGTACCCCTTTATTTTATATTTGTTGCCATGAGGTAAGTGCAATGAGATGGTGGAACTATGACTTTCTAACCATCATGTAATCTCACAAAGTGTTGGAGAGCATGCAATAAACCTTTGAGTAGTATGTAAGGCCTGGGTTGGCTTCTAGTGTTGTTCAGTGTGGATAGTGTGGGATGTTACACTATCCCCTGAATGGTATTTGATGGTTTGGAAGTAACCATTTAAAATGGTTTACTATCTTATGGTATATTTATATGATGAATTCCAATTAAATTATGCATAATGGATAATGTGTGTTGGTAAAGACACTTTCAAGTTTAGATATATAGTTAAATCCTAATGGAATTGTATAATGTGCAGTTACGGTCATGAAAATTATAGTTTTCTATGGTATGATCTCCTCTTAATTAGAGGAATGTCTAGCTAATGGTTGGTTATCTATAAAATTTTCAATCCAATTAATTGATATTTTTAAAGCTACCTATCTTTCACAAGATTTTAGCTAAAAGAGGTGTGCTTGGAAGGAAATGAAAGTTTTTTGTTCGCCTTTATTGAGATAGGAAAAGTCATTCCCATTGTTTGTAATGTTTCTTTGCTAAAAAAATCATTCCTATATAGGTGCTCAAATTTTAACAGTTTCTTTATAACTATGTTAAACGGTGGTATACCATTGGTTTCTACCAAATAAGATTAGATTTGGGGTTGTTGGACCCTTTTTCCAAAGTTGTGATTATCTATTTTTGGCTATTATTAAATGACCTATGCATCATAAACATGGAATTGTATATAAATTTGAGATGTGTATATGATAATTTAATGATGTAATGACTTATAATAGGTCCTTATTATTCTTTTAGTGTCGTAAACTGACATGTGAGTTGATAAGATTTTTATTTTGGATGTAATTATGATTTTTGATGGGAATAACAATTATATCTTTATTAAGCATGGAATATACTGAGAGGGTGTGGTGAATCAGTATATTATATATCTTATAAAACTTTCCCTTTATCAAATTCCACTTAATCAAACATTCAAGATATGCAACAAAACTCAAACAATAAACATCACACAAGATAGAGAGAGACACCAGATATAACGTGGAAACCCAATGTGGGAAAAACCATGGAGAATCAATCTCAAATATATTTGTGAGAACAAACCCATAGGAGCATCATACCCCTTTGCCAAGTACAAACCTCAGCTACAATTCATGAGCACCAACCCATAGGAGCTTCAAACCCCTTTGCCGAGCACCAACCCAGCACCTATTCATGAGCACCAACCCCTTTGCCAAGCACCAACCCAGCAACAATTCATGAGCACCAACCCCTTTGCCGAGCACCAACACAACAACAATTCATGAGCACCAACCCATAGGAGCACCAACCCCTTTGTGTATACCACACACCTATCTCTCAATGTTGCTATCTCAACAAATGATAGATCAATACAACATATCCTTCCTCTCTCTCACCTTTACTCTTTTAAGCTAGATATGACAAATATAAATCATATTCATCTCTCACAATTGCTCTTCTAAGATAAATATTACAATATCAAATCAACCTCTCACTTCCACATATTACAAATGGCTACTCAAGCCTTTATTTATAGCTTTCCAAATGACCTTTGGCCTTCCCCCTTTGTGACCCTTCAATCCTCATGGAAAATGGCACCAATCTTGGATGACCCTTCATATTCAAGCCTTTGAAAAGTCATGTGGTGATCCTTCATGACCAAAAATGTCTTTCCCACTTTTGTCCTGATCTTTGGTGACTTTTCGTATTCCTTAAAGTGTCCCTTCATGAGAAATTCACCCTTACTCTTTTGTCTTCACTTGGTGACTCTTGGTATTCCCCAAAATGACTCTTCATGGGAAAATGCATCCCATCCTTCTTTTGTCTTTACCCCGTGGCTCTTCAACTTCTCCATGGACCCTTCTTTTGTCTCATATGCAACCAAAAATATATTCATTAATATTAAATAAATATTAATTCATATTAGCCAAGATATATTTATTACCAACAATATTAAATGCAATGGGGCCTTTATCACCAATAATGTTAAACCTTTGACATCAATGATAATATTTCCAATAATCTCCCCATTTGTCATTGATGGCAACCTCAATCCTAAAACTACCATGTCCTGTCACTTGCACATCCTGTCATCTAAAAACATACAGTAACTCCCCCTTATTGTAGCAACCTGTACCTATTCCCTGTACCTATTTTTTGCACTTGTACCTATACCTATTATTCTCCCCCTTTGACATCAATGGCAAAGGGCCTACCTGGAGCTAACACTTAGCCCCCCCTCACTTGATGCTGAACATTAATGGTAGGAAGTAATAGAAATTACTCCCAACTCCTCTCACTAATCTTTGAATGTATCCTTTGATCATGCCTTTGAGAAGATATCTGACAATACATATACATTGTTCCCTATCCTCTGAGCATCTGCAATCAACTCATTTGAATATTTTATTCTAATCTCACAACCTTTAGCATGAAACCTTAATGTGTATCCTTGATCACATATTTGACTAACACTTAACAGATTATGCTTAAGACCTTTTACATACAAAACATTCTTAGTCTTAGATCTATCATAATCCAAACTCAAAGTACCTTTTCCTACTATCTAGGTAGTGGTTTTATCTCCAAATCTCACTATACCACCATTGATCTTCTTTATAGATATGAATTTACTTTTATCTCCTATCATATGCCTCGAACATTTGCTATCAATTAACCATGGCTGATCTTTACCTTTTACATGTAGGGCTATCTAAACCATCATAGAATCTTCTTGTTGTTTCTTCTGCCATGTACATGTCCAAACCTTCTCCCTGATGAATGGAAATTTAACACTCTGATCCTTCTTCTTGATGAATGGAGCTTTGAAACTCTGATCCTTCTAAACTGACTTGAACACGCTTCTGTAATACCGAGCTATGTGTCCAAAGTTGTTGCACTTGTAGCACACTATGGTCTCTTCATCAAAGCTTGATAGAGGAGCAAAAGAGTTGTGGCTTTTTCTTGAATCTACTCAAATTTCCTTTTCCTTATTTCTAAAATTGTTAGCTCTTTTTCTACATTCTAATTTCTTGTGACCATATCCATTACAATAAAAACAATAGCCATAAAAATAAGACCTATCTGTATATCTCTGACTTGATTACCTTTTGTAGCTTTATTCCTTCCAGCCTTCTCTGTTTGGAATGTCCTCTGTATTATTCACTTCTCCCCTTTTTGTTTCCTCTTGTGTAAGAGCTTCAACATAGCTCTTTTTCTTTTCAAAGCTGATCCCTGTTTTATCTGAATATGCTTTTTGACTTTCCAATATCTTATTCAGCATGTTAGTGCTATCTTCAAATTTTGAATCACTAACTACTTTATCACTGACTGCTTTATTAATATCTTCTTTTAAAGAGGCAATTTCAATAACATACCTTTCACAATCTTTTCTTGTTATTTCCAACTGTGCTGTGAGATCTTCTTTATTCTTCTTGGCTTCTTCAAAGTGTGCTTGTAGATCTTCAATCATTTCCTTTGACTCTTGTTCATTTTTATTGATCTGGCACTTTAATCTTTAATTCTTCTTTTGAACAGCTTCTAACTCTTCTAAGGCACAAATGAGCTCTCCTTCCATATTCATGTCAGCTTCCTCCTCTTCTTCTTCTTGATCATCTTCATGCATAGCCATGAATAGAATCTCTTCTTCTTCTGAATCGCTGACTCCAACCCATAGGAGCTTCAAACCCCTTTACTGAGCACCAACCCAACACCTTTTCATGAGCACCAATCCATAGGAGCACTAACCCCTTTGTTGAGCACCAACCCAGCAACAATTCGTGAGCACCAACCCATAGGAGCACCAACCCCTTTGTGTATACCACACACGTATCTCTCAATGTTGCTATCTTAACAAATGATAGATCAATACAACATCTCCTTCCTCTCTCTCACCTTTGCTCTTCTAAGCTAGATATAACAAATATAAATCATATTCACCTTTCCATCACCTTTGTAAATATTCTCAAGTTTTACCCAAGTTTCATGAGTAGATTTACATTGCATAACTTTAAAAAATTTAGATTCACATAAACCACATAAAATAGCATTTAAAGCTTTAGCATTATATTCACTTGCCTTATTTTCTACTGGAGTAATTGTAGATGTCTGTGGCTCTTCATATTCCTCCACCACTGATTTCCATATGTCGAATCCAAGGGCCATCAAATAAACCTTCATTCTCATGCTCCAAAAAGCATAATTCGTCCCATCAAACAAAAGTGCCTTATTTGTAGAAAATCCTTCCTATGACCCAACCATTGTGCTTTCCCGATCTACCTTCAAGCTGTAAAACTTTTCAAAAATGGAACCTACTCTAATACCAATTGTTAAGAACAGAATATACTAAGAGGGGGGGTGAATCAATATATTATATATCTTATAAAATTTTTCCTTTATCAAATTCCACTTAATCAAACATTCAAGATATGCAATAAAACTCAAACAATAAACATCACACAAGACAGAGAGAGACACCAAATATAATGTGGAAACCCAATGTGGGAAAAACCATGGAGAATCAATCTCAAATATATTCATGAGAATAAACCCATAGGAGCACCATACCCCTTTGCCAAGTACAAACCTTAGCTATAATTCATGAGCACTAACCCATAGGAGCTTCAAACCCCTTTACTGAGCACCAACCCAACACCTATTCATGAGCACCAACCCACAGGAGCACCAACCCCTTTGTTGAGCACCAACCTAGCAACAATTCATGAGCACCAACCCATAGGAGCACCAACCCCTTTGTGTATACCACACACCTATCTCTCAATGTTGTTATCTCAATAAATGATAGATCAATACAACATCTCCTTCCTCTCTCTCACCTTTGCTCTTCTAAATATCTAATCACTGACTACTTTAAATATCTAATCACTGACTATTTTGAATCACTGACTACTTTATCACTGACTGCTTTCTTAATATCTTCTTTTAAAGAGGCAATTTCAATAACATACCTTTCACAATCTTTTCTTGTTATTTCCAACTATGCTGTGAGATCTCCTTCATTCTTTTTGGCTTCTTCAAAGTGTGCTTGTGGATCTTCAATCATTTCCTTTGACTCTTATTCATTTTTCTCGATCTGGCACTTTAATCTTTGATTCTTCTTTTGAACAGCTTCTAACTCTTCTAAGGCACAAATGGGCTCTCCTTCCATATTCACTTCAACTTCCTCCTCTTCTTCTTCTTGATCATCTTCATGTATATCCATGAATAAAATCTCTTCTTCTTTTGAATCTCTGACTCCACTATCTTCGCATGAGCTAGGATCTTTAGAATACAGGCTCTTCTTCTCAAATCCCTTCTTAGATTTGCCTTTGAAATTCTTCTTGTATGTAGGATTTTCTTCTTCATCATCTTTAACTTTATCTGGGCATCTAGTTGAAAAATGTCCAATCTTTCCATAATTAAAACATTTAAAAGGTAATTTTCCTTGATATTTACTTGTTCCTCTTTCTGGCTTGCGAATGAAAAGTGCTCCATTGTCATCTTCATCATCACTGGAACTATCACTTGATTATTGAATCTTAGCTTTCTCCTTCTTTGATGTCTTGAAAGCCACTTCTCTCTTTGAGGGTTTGTCTTGTTTTGTCCACATCTCATATGCCATGAGAATACCATGAAGCTCATCCATTTTTAGCTTGGCTAAATTCTTCATCTCCTCAATTGTCAAAACCTTTGCATCATATCTCATTGGTAGAGATCTCAAAAACTTTTGCACCACCGTTGACTCATCCAATGTTTTTGCAAGACCTTGAATCTGATTTACAACTTGATCAACTCGCAAAAGATAACTTGCTATATCTTCTTCTTCTTCTTCCATCTTCAAACTTTCAAACTGCCTTCTAAAAGTCTGCAACTTAGCTTGCTAAACCTTTCCATCACCTTTGTAAATATTCTCAAGTTTTACCCAAGTTTCATGAGTAGATTTACATTGCATAAATTTAACAAATTTAGATTCACATAAACCACATAAAATGGCATTTAAAGCTTTAACATTACATTCACTTGCCTTATTTTTGACTGGAGTAATTGTAGATGTCTATGGCTCTTCATATTCCTCCACCACTTATTTCCATATGTCAAATCCAAGGGCAATAAAATAAACTTTCATTCTCATGCTCCAAAAAGCATAATTCATCCCATCAAACAAAAGTGCCTTATTTTTATAAAATCCTTCCTATGACCCAACCATCGTGCTTTCCCGATCTACCTTCAAGCTGTAAAACTTTTCAAAAATAGAACCTACTCTGATACCAATTGTTAAGCATGGAATATACTGAGAGGGGGGCGAATCAGTATATTATATATCTTATAAAACTTTCCCTTTATCAAATTCCACTTAATTAAACATTCAAGATATGTAATAAAACTCAAACAATAACCATCACACAAGACAGAGAGAAACACCAAATATAATGTAGAAACCCAATGTGGGAAAAACCATGGAGAATCAATCTCAAATATATTCATGAGAAAAAACCCATAGGAGCACCATACCCCTTTGCCAAGTATAAACCTTAGCTACAATTCATGAGCATTAACCCACAGGAGATTCAAACCCCTTTACTGAGCACCAACCCAAAACCTATTCATGAACACCAACCCACAGGAGCACCAACCCCTTTGTTGAGCACCAACCTAACAACAATTCATGAGCACCAACCCATAGGAGCACCAACCCCTTTGTGTATACCACACACCTATCTCTCAATGTTGTTATCTCAACAAATGATAGATCAATACAACATCTCCTTCCTCTCTCTCACCTTTGCTCTTCTAAGCTAGATATAACAAATACAAATCATAGTCATCTCTCACAATTTCTCTTCTAAGATAGATATTACAATATCAAATCAACCTCTCACTTCCACATATTACAAATGGCTACTCAAGCCTTTATTTATAGCTTTCCAAATGACCTTTGGCCTTCCCCCTTTGTGACCCTTCAATCCTCATGGAAAATGGTGCCAATCTTGGATAACCCTTCATATTCAAGCCTTTAAAAAGTCATGTGATGACCCTTCATGACCAAAAACATCTTTCCCACTTTTGTCCTTATCTTTGGTGACTTTTCGTATTCCTCAAAGTGTCCCTTAATGAGAAATTCGCCCTTACTCTTTTGTCTTCACTTGGTGACTCTTGGTATTCCCCAAAATGACTCTTCATGGGAAAATGCATCCCACCCTTCTTTTGTCTTTACCCCATGGCTCTTCGACTTCTCCATGGACCCTTCTTTTGTCTCATATGCAACCAAAAATATATTCGTTAATATTAAATAAATATTAACTCATATTAGCCAAGATATATTTATTACCAACAACATTAAATGCAATGGGGCATTTATCACCAATAATGTTAAACCTTTGACATCAATGACAATATTTCCAACAATCTTACCTAGATGGTGTAATGTATCCTCTTACTTTACTATTATGTAAGATAATGTTTTTCTTATTAATATTATGATTGAGTAGTGGAACCCTTATAAATAGAGTAATTAAGTCCCTATGGATAGTCAGGCCCTTGATTGTTAATATGGTCACTAGGACAACTCCTCTCTAAGAGAGAGAGGATGTAATGACCCCACCCTTTTGCACTTTTACATGAATATTTAAATGTTGATATATCATATGTATATCTATTTTTTCACCCACTTTTTTAGTTGTGTTGTGTTATTGGATTCCAATTCTATGATATTTGACTACATGATGTATTTATCATGTTTATAGTTCTGCATTGGTGATGTATGGATTGTTTGATGTACTTTATGTTTGATTATAGTTCATTACCACTTTATCAAATTTTCAATTTTTGGATCAGATTCTATTGATGGTTACACTTGATGGTTGTAGGTATTGACCATGAGCTAGGTTTGATGTTGGCATCGGCTTTTAGGGTAGTGGAGTGATTTTGAGTAGTTAGATGAGTTCTGACATGTAACTTGGTATTATTGATTAGTGTCATATCTTTATTTAGTTATTGTTATTTATCCATGTAGTCATATTTTATTTTACCTTTTCATGGTTGCTTTTGTATCATATCATATTATTGTTATCCCTGCATGTTATTTGGCATTATTTCTATTCACTCAAACTTCCCCTTTTCTCTTTCTTGAATACACCTTGACACCCCATCTTCATGGACTCATCCTTTCTTAACTCTAACTCCCTAAGAGACCTACCTAGACCTACCTCTTCACGACACCCCCTTCCATGTGGATTTTTTTTGTGGTATTGGATAAGTGTCGATGGCATGGTTAATTGGTTATTATGAAATTTAGACATTTAATAACATTAAAATAATATTAGTTTTTATTATTTTTATTATTATTATTTTATGGCCTTTAAACATTTAACTAGCATTTTTAAATAATATATATTTTATTATTTAAATTACTAATTAATATGTTAATATTTTATTAGGTTATTAGCCATAATTTGAAAAGGAGGTCATTAATGACCATACCTTGGGAATTGGAGGAGGTGGAAGTCACATGGGAGGGGGTTGATGCATTTTGGGGGAGTAAATTTCTCTCTTTTCATTGAATGGGTATAGGAGGGGAGTATGGTGAGTGGGAGGAAGATCAAGGAAAAAGTTAGGTGGTGGTTAGGAAAAGGAAGGCATAAAGGAGAAGAGAAAGGGAGGAATGCATAGAGGGGAAGGAGAATGCATTGGGGAAGGAAAAATAAAAAAAATACAGGGATGAGAAGATACGAGAAAAGGGTCATATAAGAGAAGGATGGAGGAGGAGGAAACATGGGGGTATAGGGAAGGAAAATGTAGGGAGGAGAAGACAGGAGCAAGGGAAGAAAAATGCAAGGGGTTTCTGCATGTGACTTTGGCACTTTACCTTGGTATAGATTTTTAAATCCATGGCTAATCCTCATGTTGGGAAAAAGGAAGGTATTATTGTAGACCATTTTTATTACACCATAAAAATTATTCCATATTTGCATCCCACCTAATAAGCCATTTTTGACTTTAAACTGGTCACTTCCTTGGAATAAAATAAGAATGATTTGGAGGCCGAATATACAATATGGTAATTAAAAATGTGGATATGTTGTATTCTTGTCTTAGTGAATGAAAAAATATGGGACAAGTTATGTCCTTTCCCATTTTCTCCTTCTTATTAATTACAAATACCATGAATTGGTAAATCTAAAACTGCTACTACATTTTAATTACACCACGTGTTTGAAAATGGTTGAGCCCTCTCTATAAAGGAATGATAAAAGTGTCTAGATGGATATGTTGTAAGCCTTGAACTATTAAATAAATAGATCTAATTTCTTTAAAACCCATATTTTGGTTCAATGATTCAAACTACTATTTTTCTTTCTAGTTTATTAACATGAATACATATTACTGGTTGCCATACCCATGCTCTTTGGATGCATACCTAAGGTATTTTATTTATGAATAAAATAGGAGTAGACTTGGGTCTATACCAATCCTTGAGAGTAGGGTATTCAATTATCCTTTTAAATAATTATTTTCAACTGAACTAAATCAATTTGGGGATTTTACTCAAGCATATGGGCAGAATTTTATTGTTAACATAAATATGTATATACATCATTTCAATGAAGAAGATCGATCTAGTTCACATTAAAACTTGTAGGCATAATTCTTGTTGGTAATTTATTCCATTAATCATGAAATTACTTTGGAATCTTTTAAGTCTTAAAGATAAATTTTATGTGTTACTCAGGCACCCTTTGAATTGCATTCTGGTTGGGTTCTTCTCTTTGAGTTAGTTGTGTTTACATAGTGAAGGACATGTTCTAACTATCTGGATATATTTTGGTTTTGGGAGGAAGTTTCACATACTTTATTTAATATGAAACCAACTGGATATATGTACATACAAAACATGAACTGGTTATTTCCTTTTCACAAATTGGTTATTCCTGATCCTTATATAAGTTTGTTCTCATTATAAAATTTGCATATGATTTTGATGGAATTTTTTGGGTGATATTTTAGTGGTATAGTTATGTTGTGACATTTTTAAAAAATTCTATGTGTTTACATACTATTGGTCCTTTAGAATATAGGTGAAGCCCTGTTGAATTTATTATCTTTTAATGAGGGTTTTTTATTTTAGTTTAAGATATTTAAAAGGTTGTTATTATGTTTATCATATTAACCCAATTTTAACATCCAAAGATCATACGTGGTTGTGAAAACTCATGATTATCTTCTAAATCCACTTTATTGGTCATTGGCTTAAAAATTGTTTTATTGTTTTGAAAGCCTATTGTGTTAATTGTTGCCATTCAAAACCTGTTGGCATTATTTAGGATTCAAAATGAATGCATGGAACTAGTGTTTTATGTTGATTTTTTTTAAAATTTTGGATCTATTATAATTTATAATTGATTATGTTTTGGATTGATTTCTGGATTCCTTAACGTTACCTTGTGGTATGGCTAAGTTGCCTGATTACCATACTTGATTGATTTTATTTATTGATCTTTGACTTGGTTGAGTATAATAGTTAGGTTATTTTTTATATTTGTTATTTAGCTTTATGATTGCATGGAGTGTACCCTTGATGGATCACCATTCCTTGACCAAACTTTAATAACAAGGCATTAGATGGCATGCTTGTATGCTTGGGTAATAAATTTGTATTTAGGAGGTTAATGGGCTAACCACATACTTGGAGGGGATCCAATTTGGTGATTCTAAAATCTATAGAAATGGATTGGTTGTTAATCCCTTACTATATATTTCAAAAACCTACAATTAGTTCTCCCCACTTCTAATTTATATGATGATGGGTTGGGTATTCTCATCTTACCTCAGAATGGTGATAATGTCTTTTGTTGGTGTATGTTATTTTGTTGTGATGTCTTTTGGTTAGGAATCCTACTTTCCCAGAACTCTCTCCTTGACCCTATTTTCAAAAACCACCAAAGAGCCATTGATGCTTAGGGGGTTGTCTATTTTGGTTTTTATAGCTCCACTCTTGGATGACTTTATAGACAAGTATGATTTGACTGGTAATATTTTATTACATGTTGTTTACTTCCTTCTTAACATAACATGTTGTAATGATTTTATGTAGTGTGATTAATATATGTAGTTTTACTTTAGTTTTTGATTAGTTACAGTTGAATTTTGGCATGCTAACCCTATGATTGGATAGGTATCCTTTGGGAATAAGAAGTACAAGCTTATATTGATGATTATGAGTTTATATATTGCAGTTCACTTTTAGTTCTGAATTTAATCCTTTTTTATACACTTAGGTTTTATCTTAGATTGTTAATGGGTTATTCCTTACCAATTCCATAGTGATACACCATATTATTATCATGATTTACTCTTTATTATTATACTACATTGCTAATCATTTTTGTGGTAACAAACTATAATTAGTTTTGACACACTTAGCATAGCAATGTTTCATTGTGTCATATTATAGAAATTCAACATGTTCACATGATATAAACTGTCATGGTAAGTTGAGTAGTGATTTGCTTAGGTGAAGAGTTTACCTATTTTTGTGTTTAGGCATATTTGAGTTTTATATTTGGATTGATAATTGTTTATTAATTGCTAATGCTATACTAGTGTATTGACTTGTTATCTTCATCATGGATCATATGGCAATTGATGTTATACACTCTTTAGTGTGGCATATATTCCTTATGCTACCTTATAGAGTTTTATATGTATTCTCTTGACATGTTTAATCATGGTACTTGAGTTGAGTTTTCTATAGGCTAGTTAGATTATTTATTTTGGTTTTTATCATACTTGAGTATGCTAGCTTAGATTATTAGCAAGCTGAAATCTTAATTGAATGATAGCTATTGAGAGTTATCAGATTATTTCCTTGGATCTATACATTGATGCATGTTCTCTTTTCCTTTTATATATGTTGGAATTACTCCTAGTATAACATGAATAGATAGAGTTAATCTTTAGTGATTTCCAATATGTGTATGGAACATAGAGACTCCTTGTATGTTTCAACTTGTATGTGGTATTAGGATAGTATGTACATTTTAATATTAGAATAAATTACTAGCTCATGGATGAAGAAAATAATATTAAACCACATTTAATGTGAAGTAAGTGGAAATTTCCATATGATATGTTGCCTTGATTACATGTTTATATTGCTGAAATGATTGAATGTTACATATTGATACTTCTCTTAGGTGTTGAATATACATATTGTCTTTCCTCTTATTGGCTGAAATTTCCTGTTGAGTATTGCATCGATGTTGATGTTGGTTAGGCATGGATTTTTTATTCATGTAGAACATTAAGGCTTATGCATTATATAAATTTCTTTATATTTGAACTTGCTATTTGCTTGAATAAGCTATTCTAGTGTATATGAGAAACATACTATTCTACAATGTTGGTTATGATTAGAAAAATTAATGTATGCATGATTACCTTAAATTTATTCTTATGGGAACTACATTAATAATAATGTTAAGTGATATTGGGAATTTATTCCTTACCAAATCCTTGGTTTTAGGAAAGGTTATGTCTCAGTTATTGAATGTTGTGATAAATTCATGATTAATTATATGATAAAAAAATACTGAAGTACATGTGTGAGTTGGAATGACTAATATGCCTTCTTTACCTAAACTGTTGGTTGATAAATTAATCAATGTTATGGGATATACATATAATGGATGTCATATACATTAGATGTTTTGATATCTCATTATTTGTTGTATCGTATTGAATATTTTCCAATATGGAATCATTTATATCAATTCCATGACTAGTCACCACTATTTCATTATTGGTTAGATGATGAAACAAATATCGATTGTATCTTCATCCATTTATTTAAATGGAAACAAGAATTCTTGTGTATTAATTAAAATATCTTTATGTAAATGATATATTATTATGTGATTTAGAGGCCTTGATTAATATGCACGTATTCAAATTGATAATTGGATTGCTATGAATGTTTAACATCCTAGATATTTTCTTGATTGTCAATTAGGACAATGTTTTATTAGTTCCATGCCATGGGCTTGTTTGACCAATGATGGCATAGAAGGTTAAGGGTAACCTTTCTGGTTATGCATACGTGGGCACATTAAACAAGTACCACTTGTTTTAGCAAGTTAGGTTGGGTTTATTACTCATCAAAAACATACTTTGATATGCAACTTCAATTTTTTTTGGGGGGGTTGTTACATTTGGTATTAGAGTGGTGTTTTTGCTTTAGGGAACTCAAGGATTTGTTGAATTGCTACATGATGACCAATGAGTTATCCCAATATGGAAAAATTAAGAAGAAATTCTCAAGACACTTAGCCTTTAGGCTAAAGGTTAAGATGTGTTATTTTTGCTTGTTGCTAGAATGTTCCATGCATCTCTCAGAAGAAATGATTACAAAGAATCTAAATTTATTACATGGTAGTTATTATCTCCCCTAACCTTGGTTGGGGTTGACCCTTCCCAAATATAGTTGCATTAAGGCAAATCTCACATATCAACCCTTGACTTATATGGGTAGGTTAATGGGAGTTAGGTGATTCAAGCTTCACTCTTAGTATCAGGGGAATGGTGTCTAGGTATCTATTATTGGTTTGTATGGGTGAGCCTTCCTTAGATACTTGGAACATTATGACTTAGGGAAGATCAAGGGTTTAACCTATACCTAAAGGGCATAATAGGGTGCAAAAAAGATTGAATTCTTGGGTAAATTGATAAATCTTGGGCTCTCCACTCAGTAAAAGGATTATTTTGAGGTGTTGAAAATATATGAACTTGCATGGTGTTCTAGCTAGTGTTCATCTTTGGATAAAACTATTATAATTTAATATATAAAGAGTTATATATCTTATGTTCTTTTGGTTAAAATTACTTAGTTTTTGTATTTTTTAGATTTAGTATGTCATTGTAAAGTAAACAATTTCGTAGATTGAAAAGATCTCTATGAGGTGAGTTGCTTATGGATAACAAGGCTGCCCTACCTCTTTTTATGATTATAATGAGTTATTATGCAGAAGATTTCACACAATGACATTATGATAACAACTATGGTAAATAGATAGATTTTAGCTTGACCTAGATGTTATTATAAGTGATTAGGGGCAATGATACAATAATTTTATTGTGATAACAATGCTTGAGAAACATTGTCTCACCCAAGGTAATAGAATTTTAAGAAAACCTCCAAGGTTTTATTGTCTATTTTGTTGCCTAGTTGGTTGAGTGGTAGATATTATGAATTTTGTAAATAGGTAATCTTATACGATGTTAAAAGCTTATGCATTTTAGCTAAGTTAATCTTGATTATGTCTTTTGAGTTATGTTAGTTAAGCAAGTAACTTTGTAACTCTAAAAGGGCTAAAGTTATCTAGTTTTGGCATGTTTATTGCGGTCATGGATCAATTTTATGTCTATGACATATTTTTTGTTCATGGATATGATTGATTCTATGTGTATGTTGATTGATCCTAGCTAGGTTATACACCTATGGGGATGTCTATTTAGACTTGACTTCATCTTGACACTTATGAGGATGTATATTGAGACATTAGATATGTCTTACATCCATGAGGATGTTTATTGCAAGTTATGATTAAACTTGTTGATTGTGAGGAATTTTGATTCATATAGTAGTGTTATGGTACTCTCCCTAAGCCTTGGCTAAGCTCACCCTTTCCTAAATTAATGTTGTGTAAAAATAAGTATCACCATTCAAACTTTAACATGATTGGATTAAGTAAATCGATTGAATCATGATATAATCTTATTATTGAAATCTTAAGTTAATACCTGGATGTCCTTTGATTACTTGCATAAGCAAGCTAGTCAATGAGGTTGAGGTATGTTATCTTAGGAGGAGGGTGTGGCTCAAGCCTAGAGAGCCTAATGGGTGAGTGTGATTGACTTGCCTGATCAAGTTAAGAGTTTATGGATTGATTATGTGATACCATTGATGGGTATTTAATGTATTTTGCATGGCATCTACACATCAGGTGGATTGATGTAGATTCATAGACCTTTGTGCTTTACAAACCTATGTGTTTGACTACTATGATGTGGAAAAAATACCTTAGCATAATTACCTATACATGAGTGTGTATTTGTCTTAGACTAATTCTTCATTCATGTACATTGTTATATGTTTATTGTACAAGGCTTATGAGGTGTGAAAATGCTTAACCACATGAAATGTGTGAATTTTTTATACTATCCAACTAGCTATCCTAGAGTTCTAGTTATGTTATGTGTGTGATCTTATGTTATTAAACTTTACATTGTGGATCTAATCACTTGTGTTTTATAAATTTCTTTTTGGAAGCCAAATCTTTTGTTTACGCTGCCAAGGTATAGTGTTGTGATGTATTTTGTTATCCTACATCATCATTCTAGTTTTAAACATCGACACAAGTATGAAGTTGAGGGTAAATAAACACTATTTTTGTAATGATTTAGACTGAGTATGGGATAGGGAGTTGAGTATCTCATAGGTTAAAAATACACTATACCCCTTTGCATGAGGTAGTCATCTAATTCATTCAAGGTATATACCATGTGAGCCAAATATTAGATATGGGACCCTCCTGCATAATGGTCACTTATGGTGTAGTTTTTCTTTAGCTACATCTCAAAGGTTATTTCTAAATAGCCTATGTGTAATCTCCTTATGTAAGCCTTGTGAATCACTAACTGGTCCTACATTATGGATATGTATGTAAATCAGCAAGGAGGTACTTACTGGAATGCATGCACATGTTGGCATGTGCATATAAACATGTTGTGATTAAGGTATTACCTTACCTCATGTGTGTGTGTGTGTGTGTGTGTGTGTGTGTGTGTGTGTGTGTGTGTGTGTGTGTGTGTGTGTGTGTGTGTGTGTGTGTGTGTATTTGTGTTTGTATGTATTTTGGTATGATTATATTTTTGTATTATTTTATGCATGATTAGATAGTATGTTGGTTTTGTGTTTAAAATCAACACTATAAGTTCTAATTAGGTAGATTTTGTATTCTTGGGTACCCATTTCTTTTGTATTTACTGCCATAAGGTAAGTATAGTGAGATGGTAGAACTATGATTATTCTAATCATCTTGTGATCTCACAAAGTGTTGGAGAGTATATAGTAAACCTTTGGGTAACATGTAAGGCCTGGGTTGGCTTCTCCTATTATTCAATGTGGATAGTGTGGGATACTGCGCTATCCCCTGAATGGTATTTGTTGGTTTAGAAGTAACCATTCAAAATGGTTTACTATCCTATGGTAGAATTTTGTGATGAATTAAAATTAGATTATTCATAAGGCATAATGTGTGTTGGTAAAGACACTATTTTAGGCTTAGATATATAGTTAAATCCTAATGGGATTGTATAATGTGCAATTATGGCCATGAAAGTTGCAATTTTATATGGTATGTTATCCTCTTGATTATAGGGATGTCTAGCTAATATTTTATTCTCTAGCAAATTTTTGATCCAATTAATTTATATTTTTCAAAGTTGCCTATCTTTCACAAGATTTTAGCTAAAAGAGGTGTGCTTGGAAGGTAATGAAAGCTTTATGTTGGCCTTTATTGAGATGGAAAAAGTCATTCCCATTGTTTGTAATGCTACTTTGATTACAAAGTCATGCCTATATGGATAGTCAAATTTTAATAGTTTCTTTATAACTATGTTAAACAGTGGTATATCATTGGTTTATGCCAAAAAAAATAGATTTGGGGTTGTTGGACCCTTTTTTTATGGTTGTGATTATCTATTTTTGGTTATTATTAAATGACTTGTGCATCATAAACATGAAATTGTATCTCAAGTTGAGATGTGTATATGAGCATTTAACGTTCTAATGACTTATAATAGCTCCTTATTATTATTCTAGTACATAAAATGACATGTGAGTTGATAAGATTTTTAATATGGTTTTAATTATGATTTTTGATGGGAATATCAATTATATCTTACTTGGATGGTGTAATGCATCCTCTTGATTTACTATTGTATAAGATGATGTTTTTCTAATCAATATTATGATTGAGTAGTGGAACCCTTGTAAAGAGAGTGATTAAGTCCCTATGGATAGTCAGGCCTTTGGTTGTTGATATGGTTGTCAGGATGGGTCCTCTCTAAGAGAGGGAGGATATTATGATCCCACCCTTTTTCCCTTTGACAAGACTTTTTAAATGTTCATAAATCATATGCATAGCTACACTATGCTATTAGATTCTATTGCTATGATATTCAACTATAGGTTGATGTTTTTATCATGTTTATAGTTTTACATTGGTGATGTATGGATTATTTGATGTACTTGATATTTGATTATAGTTCATTACTAATTTATCATTTTTTCAATTTTTGGATCAGATACTACTAATGGTTACACTCGATGGTTGTAAGTACTGACCATGAGCTAGGTTGGATGTTGGCATTGACTTTTGGGGTAGCAGAGTGGTTTTGAGTAGTTAAATGAGTTTTGATATGTAACTTGGTATTTTTATCAATGTCTTCTCTTTGGTTAGTTATTATTATTATTATTCATACATGTAGTCATATTTTATTTTACCTTATCACGGTTGCTTATTTATCCTATCATATTTTTATTGTTCCTGCATGTTGTTTGGAATTATTTTTGTTTGCTTAAACTTCCCATTTTTTATTTCTTGCATACACCTTGACACCCCATATTTTTGGACTCATCCTTACTTAGCTTGGACTCCATAAGAGACCTACCTATATGTACCTCCCCATGACACCCCCTTATATGTGGTTTATTTCCCTAGTACTGGATAAGTGTTGATGGCATAGTTAATTAGTTATTATGGCATTTAGACATTTAATAATATTAAAATAATATTTATTTTTATTATTTTAATTTTAATTATTTATCTTTATTATTTTTTGGCTTTTAAAAATTTAACGAAATTTTTTGAAAAAAATATATTTTATTATTTAAATTACTAATTAATATGTTAATATTTTAGTTACTTATTAGCCATAATTTGAAAAGGGGGTCATTAATGAACATACCTTTGGAATTGGGGGAGGTGGAGGTCACATGGGAGGGGGTTGACACATTTGGGGGAGATAAATTCTCTCTCTTCATTGAATAGGTATGGGAGGGGAGTATGACGAGTGGGAGGAAGAGTAAGGAAAATGATAGGTGGTGGTTGGGAAAAGGAAGGCATAGGGGAGAAGAGAGAGGGATGAATGCATAGAGGGTAAGGAGGGCACGTTGGGGAATGAAAAATAAAAAAAATGAAGGGAGAAGATAAGAGAAAATGGGCATAGAAGAGAAGGATAGAGGGGGAAGAAACACGAGGGTACAGTGAAGGAAAATGTAGGGAGGAGAAGATAGGAGAAAGGGAATAAAAATGTAGGGGGTTCTCCATGTGACTTTGGCACTTTACCATGGTATATATTTTTACATCCATGGCTGATCATCATGTTGGGAAAAAGGAAGGTATTATTGCAAACCATTTTGCTTACACCATGGAAATTATTCCAACTTTTCATCCTGCCTGATAAGCCATTTCTAACTTTAAAATGGTCACTTCCTTGGAATAAAATAAGAATGCTTTGGAAAATAAATATATGATATAGCAATGAAAAATGTTGCTATGTTGTATTCTTGTCTTGGTGAATGAAAACATATGGTAAAATTTATGCACTTGCCCCTTTTCTCTTTCTTATTAATTATAAATACCATGACCTGGTAAATCAAAAACTGCTACTAAATTTTAATTACACTGAGTGTTTGAAAATGGTTGAAACATCTCTACAAAGGAATGATACAAGTGTCTAGATGGATATGTTGTAAGCCCTACAATGTTAAATGAATAGATCCAATTTATTTAAAACCCATATTTTGGTTCAATGATTTAAACTACTATTTTTCTTTCTGGTTTATTAACATGAATACATATTACTAGTTGTCGTACCCATGATATTTGGATGCATACTGAAGGGAGTTGATTTATAAATAAAATAGGAAAAATTGACTTGGGTCTATACTAATACTTCAAGGTAGGGTATTTGATTATCATTATAAATAATTATTTTTAGTTGAACTAAATCAATTTTGGGATTTTACTCAAGCATATGGGTAGAATCTTATTGTTAACATATATATTTATATACATCCTTTAAATGAAGAATATTGATCTAGTTCACATTAAACTTATAGGCCTAATTCTTGTTGGTAATTTATTCCATTAATCATGAAATCAATTTGGAATCTTTCAAGTCTTGAAGTTGAATTTTATGTGTTTCTCCTGCACCCTTTGAATTGCATTTTGGTTGGGTTCTTCTCTTTGAGTTAGTTGTGTTTATATAGTGAAGGACATGTTCTAGATATCTAGATATATTTTGGTTTTGGGTGGAAGTTTCACATACTTTATTTAATATAGAACTAGTTGGATATATGTATACATGAAACATGGATTGGTTCTTTCCTTTTCACAAATTTGTTATTCTTGATCTTATATTAGTTCATTCCAATTATAAAATTTGCATATGATTTTGATGGATTATTTATGGGTGATACTTTAGTGGTATAGTTATGTTATGGCCTTTTTGAAAATTTATGCATTTTACATACTATTGGTCTTTTAGAATATGGGTGAAGCCCTACTAAATTTATTATATTTTAATGAGGGTATTTTATTTTCATTTAAGACATTTAAAAGGTTGTTATTCTATTTACCATATTGACCCAATTTATTCTATTTACCATATTGATCCGATTTTAACATCTGAAGATCATATGTGGTCGTGAGAACTCATGATGATCTTCTAAGTCCCCCTTATTGGTCATTGGCTAAAAAATGTCTTATTGTTTTGAAAGCCTGTTGTGTTAATTGTTACCATTCAGAACTTGTTGGCATTATTTGGGATTCAAAATGAATGCATGGACCTAGTGTTTTATATTGATTATTTTTTATTTTGGATTGATTATAATTTATAATTGATTATGTTTTGGATTGATTGCTGTAATCCTTAATTATTACTTTGGGAATGAGGTATGGCTGAGTTACCTAATTACCATGCTTGGTTGATTTTATTTGTTGATCTTTGACTTGGTTGAATACAACATTTAAGTTATTTGTTATGTTTCCAATTCAGCTTTATGATTGTGTGGAGTGTACCCTTGATGGATCACCATTCTTAGACTAGACTTGAATAATAAGGCATTAGATGGTATTCTTGTATGCTTGCATTATAACTTTGGAACCAAGACATTAATGGTCTGACCACATACTTAGAGGGGATCCAAGTTGTGATTCTGGAAGCTATAGAAATGGATTGGTTGTCAATCCCTTACTATATCTTTTGACAACCTATAATTAGTTATCCCCATTTCTAATTTATACGACAATGGACTAGGTATTCTCATCTTGCCTTGAAATGGTGATCATGTATTTTATTGATGTATGTTATTTTATTGTGATATCCTTTATTTCATAATCCTACTTTATCAAAACTTCCTCCTTGACTCTATTTGTCAAAACCATCATCTAGTTGATGGTTAGGGTGGTAAGGGTCATCGATGGTTGGGGTTATAGGGCTACTTAGGGGGGTTTATCTATTTTGGTTTTTGTAGCTTCATTCTTGGATGAATTCATAGATAGGTATGATTTGATTGGTAATTTTTTATTGCATGTTGTTTACTTCCTTCTTAGCATAAGATGTTGTAATGCTTTTATGTAGTGTGATTAATATATGTAATTGTACTTACTTGCTTTTTTTTTTGATTAGTTATAATTAAATTTTGGCATGCTAACCCTATGATTTGATAGGTATCATTTGGGAATAATAATTACAAGCTTATATTTATGATTATGAGGTAATACATTGGAGTTTACTTATAGTTTTGAATTTACTCCTTTTTGATACACTTGGGTTTTATCTTAGATTGTTAATCGATTATTCCTTGCCAATGCCATATCAAAACTCCTTTTTGATACACTTGGGTTTTATCTTAGATTGTTAATCGATTATTCCTTGCCAATGCCATAGTGATACACCATATTGTTATCATGATTTATTATTTATTATTATACTATATTACTAGTAATTATTGTGGTAATAACCTATAATTAGTTTTGACACACTTAGCATAGCAATATTTCATTGTGCCAAATTATAAAACTTTAATATGTTCATAGGATATAAACTATCATGACAATTTGAGTAGTGATTTGCTTAGGTGAAGAGTTTACCTATTTTGTGTTTAGGCATATTTGAGTTATATATTTTTATTGATAATTGTTTATCAATTCCTAATGTTATGCTAGTGTATTGCCTTATTATCTTCATCATAGATCATATGGAAATTGATGTTATGTACTCTTTAGTGTGGCATATAATCCTTATATATCCTTATGGAGTTTTATATGTATTCTCTTGAATGTTTAATCATAGTACTTGAGTTGAGATTCATGTAGGATAGTTAGATTACTTATTTTGGTGTTTAGCATAATTGAGTATGCTAGTTTAGATTATTAACAAGCTGAAATCTTAATTAATGATAATTGTTTAGAGTTATCGGATTATTTCCTTGGATCTATACATATATGCATGTGCTCTTTTCCTTTTATATATGTTGGAATTACTCTTTGTATAACATGAGTAGATAGAGTTAATCTTTAGTGATTTTTAATCTGTGTATGTATTATAAAGACTCCATTGGATGTTTCAACTTGTATGTGGTATTAGGAGAGTATATATATTTTAATATTGGAACAAATTGCTAGTATATGGATGAAGAAAGTAATCTTAAACCACCTTTAATGTGAATTTAATGGAAATTTACATATGATAATTTTTATTGCTTACATGTTTATATTTATTAAATGATTGAATGTTACCTATGGATACATCTCTTAGGGGATGAATATGCATATTGTCTTTCCTCTTATTGGCTAGAGTTTCTCGTTAAGTATTACATCGATGTTGATGTGGGTTAGGCATGAATTTTTGATTCATATAGAAACTTAGGGCTTATGTGTTCTATAAATTGGTTCATTTTGGAACCTATTGTATGATTAAACAAACTATTTCAGTGTATATGAGAAACATACTATTGTACCATGTTGGTTATGATTATAAAAATTAATGTATGCATGATTAACTTGAAGTTATGCTTATGGGAACTACATTACCAATCATGTTGATTGATATTGGGAATTTATTCATTACAAACTCCTTGGCTTTAGGAAAGGTTATGGCTCAATTATTAAATGTTGTAATAAATTCGTGATTACTTATATGATCAAAAAATACTAAAGTACATGTGTGAGTTGGAATGGCTAATATGCCTTCCTTACCTAAACCGTCAGTCGACAAATTAATGAATGTAATGGGATATACATATGTTGGCTACTATGTACCTTAGGTGTTTTAATATCCCATTAATTATTATACCATATTGGATATTTTCCAATATGGAATCATTTATATCGATTCTATGAATGGTTGACACTATTTCATTATCTGTTAGATGATAAAATAAATCTTGATTGTATCTTCATCCATTTATTTAGATGGTGACAAGCATGCTTGTGTATTAATTGAGATATATTTATGCAAATGATATCTTGTTATGTGTTTTAGAGACCTTGTTTAATCTGCATGTATTCAAATTGATAGCTAGATTACAATGGATGTTTAACATATTGGATATTTTCTTGATTAAGACAATGTTTTATTGGTCCCCATGTCATGGGCTTGTTTGATGAATGATGACATAGAAAGTTACATTTAACCTTTGAATTTGTGCATACGTGGGTATGCTAAATGAGTACCACTTACTTTATAAAGTGAGGTTGGGTCAATTATGCATCCAAAGTATACTCTGATATGCAACTTCAAATTCTTTTAGGGGTTATTACAATTATTATATTAATTAAATTGCATCTTGATCATCATATCAATGTTCCTATTTTTATAGAATATTTTAATCATAATTAGATGACTCTAAATTTATAAAACCATCCACCTATGTTAGACTTATCTGTGCACCTAAAAATAACATTATTAAAATTTAAATCATCCTTATGGGCCAACTCGTATATTTTACATGTTAGTGTCATAAGAAGTTACAAGAGGATTCATATTCTACACTAAATATGTCTAAGCGTATTACCTATCTAACATTCACTTAGAAATAACTAAGCAAACATTTATATATCACTTACACATTGAGGATGAGTACCCTAAATATCCCAAATAAGAAACCGACCACATAGAACATGTCCTATCCAAGTTTGATGCACCTAAGCCAAGTGATTTTTTACATTTTAAAGTGTTTAAATATACATAATAGGTTGTAACCATACTAAGAATAACTATTTCACACATACATATAATTAGGATAACTAGATATAGTTTGAGAGCTCTTTGAATTATTGGAAATATAGGTCTTCTCAAACAATCAACATGATGTGGTTTAGGTTAGGCAAACCAATATTTATTCATATTTATAGGCCCAAACCTATTGTTGAAAGTGGAGATATGGTTTTTAAGTTAAGGATACATGTTTTATAGACTTACACATAAAGTGGTCTTGTGTTATCACACAAGATGACAATTTATAAGTAGGCACAATGACTTGTGACAAAATAATCAGACACATATCACATGGATAGTTTCATCAGATAACATATGCCTTGATTTGATGCAAGAATCTAATTAATATCATATTCATCCAAAAAAATAGTTTCAATATTATCTACCACTTTCACATAGTCTAAGACTAGAACATATCATAAATAGATAACCTAATACTCTTAGTTCTTTCCATAAATAGTAAAGTGAAATTAAATATTTACTTGTAACATTCAAATTTATTTAATTTAAACATATCTTAGATAATATAAATATTCAAAATTTTTATTGTTATTTAGGTTTATTAATATAAAATAAGGTAAAAAAAAGTATCAAAGCTAAAAGTTTGGCATAATATCCTATTATTAGTTTGCTACACTAAGCCATATAATCAATATCAAATTCACACCCATCACAATCATGGGAAAAATAGTAAGAAATAAAACACTAAGTTAAAAACAATGATTTTATAATATCTAAATAATATCTAACTTCTACTCAACAATATACACCATCTCCAACACCACAATCAATAGTTTCACAATCCACCTCGTTTAAAGTAGGAAATCCTTAGCCTTTTCCAAGGAATTATTTCATACCTTTTGACATGCAATACTAATATTGTAAACTATATTTGATGGTCTTATTCAATTTTAATATATATGTATGCAAGTCATGCTTAAGCTATAAAACAAGTTTTTGAAAATAAATATGAAATAACATTGCTCAAATCCAACTTTACATACTTATAAGATCTTTATAAAATAGTCATTAGCATTCCAACAAGCCCTATCATCACACATGATGGTTAGACTATGATATATGAGATTTTGTAAGCCCATGCCATTATTTTCATTTTGATTCATTATAACATTTTGGAAATTTTAAGAAAAACTAAATCTAATGGTTATAAGTATGGGAAATGAAGGTCATAACCTAGTAAAAATGGCTAAGACATCATCAATCCCATCTTGACAGAGATGAGATTTTGAAACATTAATATTGGATATATTTGTTTTAAATAAAATAGAGAAGGTTTAATACACTTATTGTATTTAAACACATATGATACTTCCACAACATTCCACACCACATGGTTCAATATTTTCTGCTTATGTTCCAAACACTCCAACCCAAAATATTTATCATAGAGATAAAGAATTAGTTTAAGCATCTCAAAAATGATTTGTGAAATAACCAATTCATGGGTAAAAACATATCTACATCATGTTTCATAACATCATCATTTAAAAAATGCACAAGCCTCTCAAAAGTGCATTGGACAAAACTTAATTCGTTTAATACATGCATTGAAAAAAAATGTTTAACATTTGTGCCATGAATAGTACATGGATCAACCACACTAATTAAAAATATAATCTCAATGAAGACACATCATTCATGCTCTAGTTACATTTATACATTTCCAATGTAGAGGTCATACATGAATAATGTTGGGATGTTCATCCATGTAGTGTTTGTGGAAGAAGAAGCTATTCCCAATTCACATTTTTATTTTAAAATTACTTTATAGATGACTATATAATTTAAAAATATATATTATGGGTGGATGGATCTTGAAATTTAGGTAAGAATTGTGAACAAGGAAGCTATAGAGTGGAGGTTAGTATAGTGTTAGACAAGAAAATAAACCTAAAATAAACACACTGAACACTAACATATCTAGCTTAGACACTAGGGAGAGCATAAGTAATAAGAATAAAATGAAAACACAACTATAAAACAAAATAAATCATAATTTTACCTTCCTTATAGTTTCCAAATGGCTAGTTGAAGTGGCTTGCTCAACTTTGTGCATCAAGATATATTTATAAATGAAGTTCCCTTTGCTCCACCTTTCCTTGGAACCTTGGCTTGGCTGGTTAGATTATAAATTTGGAATGGTAACACTAATTGAAAAGATTCTTTGAGGTATTTTGGAATAATAAAATTACACTAATGAATATTTTTGATCAATAGGTAAGGCCTTGTATTTATATCCTCCAAAGTTAACTCTCACATAAGGTGAGTTAAGGTTGAGTTTAAACATGGAATGAATTCAAGCTAACCCTAGGTGAGTTCAGGATAACTCTAATTGAGTTAAAAAGGTGTCATGTAAGTATGATTTTGAATTAATAGGCATGGCTCTCAAATTATATATTTTGAGATATTTATAAGAACTTGAAAACTCATAAAGGAAATGATGAAGAAGCTTGATATTTTGGATGTTTGAATTTATATTTTTAGATATTCATTAATTGTAAATGGATAACTTAGCTAAAAATTTAATCTAGTTTAATTTGTTGATTTAATTTTATTATCATTTTATCTCTTTTAATAATTGTACAAGTGCCCCACTTAATGGGTCCATGGGCCAAACTACCATTTATTAGGTCGCAAGGTGACTGAGGATGAATCCATGAGAGGTTATTATTACATATGAGATAATACCCCAAATAGGGATGCCTCAACATGATTCAAATAATTAATTAATGATTCATAGAAAAAATTAAGATGTTCAATTATTCTTAGGCTTAATTTCCAATGTTTGGTAGAAATCAATTTGCAGTATAGTCAGAAGCTAGTTATGTCTAGAATAGGATGTCTAGAAGAATCACTTCCTCGCATAAGCATACTTAAAAGAATTTGAATTTAAACATAGGTAATGTGTTTGAAAAACAACACATCATGTTATACATCCACACATATAATAGTATATAAATAATAAACATTTTCCATAGAGAATTATGTACCATTACCTCTTTTTTTTGCATTATCTTGTAAATACTAAAATTTGATTATATGTAAAATTTTAGTCTTGTGTAGTTAACAAATAACAATCAAGGATTTACCCTTTAGTTATGTTAAAAGGCTCTCATTTGTCATCTCGTTATGCATAACTTCTTATGTAATAGAAAAAACAAATCATTTTAGTGACCTAGATCAGACATACAATATAAAAATATTTAAAAATGATTTATATCCTTCACTATCAGTTATCGAACTTCAACATTTTTATACCCTACCAAACACTTTCATTTTATAGAGGGACACTAGCATCAATGCTAGTGTCTAAATTCTTTATCTTGTTTCCATACCTCAAAAGTCATCTAAATTTCAAATATTTCAAAATATATGGGTCAACCTATTTTTTTGTCTAACCTTTTCATGAGATATTTTAAAAGGCATGATATACATATAGATCAAAGCCTACTCATTATTTATCTAGCAAACACCAAACAAACACTTATTCAAGCTCATTTAATCATTTGTACAATTAAGTTATACTACCCTATTCTTCCCTATTTCTATATTTATCATAGGAGTAGTCATATTATAGGTATGAAGCATTCAAATAATAGCTCATGAATAATATTTGTTAAACTATAAGATGAATCATTACTTTCCCTTGAATATAACATATTACTCATTTTTACACTTACAAGCCCACACCTGTGGGATAATTACACATGTTTGAGGCCCTCCTTAGAGCATTAGATATATAGGTAGCACTCATTGACAAAAGGGTCCTTGATATCATCTCAAATTCATGATCCCACTAACCCATTTTTTGGTAAGGTGAAATAACCTAAGGTGAAGACCTAAGATTTGAGACATATACAGTCATATAAATTTTATGTGCATGATATATATACATCAACATAATGGTGATAGAAAACCCTAAGAGGTCTAGGTAATCACTTCTCATTATAATGAATATTACATATAGGATAAAATCATCGATGCAAGTGTCCACAGGTCGAGGGAAGTGTTTAGGCATTTAAAAATAATATTATCAGAATTTGATGGTGGGATCCTAAGTATCATTCTACATGTTTACATACGTACACATCTTAGATCTACATGCACATAATAAAAATAGATAATTATTATCTCTTCTTTTTGATAAAAATATCATAATAATAATTATCATTGTACTTTTCATATTTGGTAATTTTCTAGATTCAACATACTATGTTATTAGAATTAATTTAGTTCACCTGCTTATGAGTAGTCTTATTCATCCATTTATTTAGGATATTATACCCATTTAACCCTCATCAGAACATATATAAAAAGGGTTAAACAAATCTACAAGTCAAATTTTGATGTAACAATATTGATTACAACTACACATAAAGCTTCATGATTCTTCTCAAATCTAGAGCACACATGGTTTCTGAACTTTATTCATGTATCATAGAGTTTTTGCATTGGAAATTAGATTCATACCATATGAGATGGATTATCCTATTTGATAAAACATTAATATCAATTGATAGATTTATTATATTTATATAGGATTAAAAAAATAGTATAAATATTATAATATTATGATGGGTCTACCCAAAAATACATACCATCACACCATTAGTATCAACCTTGATATTTTTTGATAGGTTCACCCTAGAATAACATCACTAAATTTTTTATTTTGATTACCTTACCCCAAAACCAACACCATTACACCATTGGTATAAAAAGACATGTAAGTATTCATTAAAGTATTTTACCCTATTTTTGATAAAGACATAAATTGGTCTAGAAATAAACTAAATAAAGAAAATGACCCAGCTTAAAAATTTTGATAGCTTTATATCTCACGTGGAAATTCTAAGAAAATTTTCATGATTTTATAGATATTTTACAAATGTTTTTGGAATTTTTGAATCATCTCAAGTTGATTGAGAATTACGAGACATAGAATAGTCCAACTTGTAAAATGGTGAGAGCATTCAAACTTACGCTCATAAAATAGTGATAGTGTGGAAAAAAGAGTGACTAAGTTGACCTCAATTTAAATTGAAAACTACCTACATATTCCCATTAGGACCTCATGTCATTGGAGTTATGCCTTACAATAAAGGAATCTGACTAGGTAGTAGCAAGTTCATGAATTAGGCAAATGGCACAATATGACAATAAGAATGCCAAGGTGATACTGCAATGCATGGTAAAGGTGTTTTTCATAATCTACCCATAGGTGGTTATAATTAGGAAATAATTACATAGATAAATTATACTAATTTACCCAAGCATAATTATAATTAGTAGCATGGAGTGGGTCACTAATTTTCCCAAAGGTGGTTGTAATCAATGACACTCAATGAAATGAAATAACTACAAAATGCAACTACCAAACCATTATCATATTGGTCCAAGATATAACCACCATCTAGAATAATGAATCAAATTATTAAATGTCATTTGAATCCCCTTGCTAAAGGTTTGAAAAGAACCAATGAAACATAACCAAGGTCAAAGGGTTGGGTAGGGAGGGTAAAAATAACTTTGGTCAGTAGGGAAGGTATGGTAGAATAATATAGGGTATGATACAAAGAAGATGATGATATTATACAATATAAATGTGCCTCATTAGAAAATAATTCAAGTCTTTCAATAAAAATAACGCTTGAGGTGTATTATGTTAATCAGCTCATGAAGTTCATCTCTGTCTAGTATAACAAGCCTATATGCTCTAGATCCATAATTTGCAACAATGATATATCGGCATATCCAATTGGGTTTAAACCTATATTTTTTCTTCTTATTAACCATGGTGTTATTTTAGTTTTATTTGAGAATAAGATCACCAAGGTTAAACTCTATATGTTTGACTCATCGATTTTAGTGACCACAAAGTCAATTTTGGTATACTTTTAGGCTATTGATAGTAGCTGTGCAATTTTTATTAAGTAATCAAAGATATTAAATGTGAGATAATCTATAAAATTAATCATCTAGGACATGTTTCAATAATATACATTAATAAGGTAACTCAAACTCAATTTGAAGAATGACCTTAGTGCCATAGACTAGGTAATATGGAATGGCTTTTGGTTAGAGTATAATAATTAGTGTGATATGCCTAGAGGGTGTGGAAGATTTAGAGGTGAAAATCACATCCAACATCATTTAAAATATTTTAAATATGTTGGAAATGGTTTTATTATATGCCTTTGCTTGGCCATTACCTTGTGGGTAATATGTGGTAGAAAAGTGTTGGGTGATATTATACTTGGCATAAAGCATTTTGACATCCTTGTTCTTAAATGATCTACCATTATTAGATATAATGTTAGATGGGATACCATAGTGACAAATGAGATGGTTTAAGATTAACTTGAAAATCTATTTTCTAGCTTCTACCCAATTAGTTAAATATTTGGTAGTGGTAAGGATATGTTTATGGCCATCAGATGAGGTAGGGTTAATCTTCCCAATGAGATTGAGCCCCCACATAATAAACAACCATGGTGTAAGCATCAGTTTTAGTGTTTTGGATAGGGCATGAATTATATTAGCATTCCTTCGACACTTTTCATACCTTTTAACATAAGTAGTTGCATTCCATAGTTGGCCAATAGTAATCGGTACGTAGGAGTTTTTTGGCTAGTATGGTCCCACTTGTGTGGGCTCCACATACTCCATGAAATTACTATAATTTTAATGTTTATTCCTCCAAATTTAAAAAATGAAGTAGAGTTCCATCATAATTGTAGTGGTAAAGAGTTGGGCCAAGTGAGGTATAACATGAGGCTTGGTGGGTAAAGGCCTTTTGTTGTTTATGTGATAGGTATGGTGGCATGATATGGCCATGAACATAGTTAAAGGGTTATGAATACCATATAGAGATGGGACCAAAAATATTATATATCATTATGATGGTTCAAGGTTCATGAGTAGGGGCTAGAATATTTTCAATGAAAAATTGATATTCTTTTAACTTATCAGTGTGAAAGATAAAAGAACCAATGGTATTCATAACATCTACTATCCTATTACTAGCCATTGGTATGTGTTCAAACTATATGTTGGTAATATACTATTTGAGAGTGTCAAACATGGCCTTGTATGGTACCAAATTACCATCTTTAGTATAACAGTGGTCTATAACCTGACTGATGATTAACTGAGAATC
This sequence comes from Torreya grandis, assembly GCA_037957365.1. NCBI lineage: Eukaryota > Viridiplantae > Streptophyta > Pinopsida > Cupressales > Taxaceae > Torreya > Torreya grandis. The sequence goes on from JARHVA010000556.1 coordinate 1,657,642, forward strand.
ACCATAAACCATGAAATGTTAAATATTACATTATACTACCTAAAAAACCTAGAAATAAGTGCCTCATATTTTTCCATGTTATTAGTACAAATAAAGTTAATACATAATGATTTAGTGATAATATCCCCTTGTGGTATAATAAACAATAGGCCTACCCCTGATCCATGTGATGTGAATGGTCCATCAAAATACAACTTATAGTGTTATTCCTCAAAAGGTGTTTTTATTATGGTCATGATGGACTCGACTATGAATTTAAAATTGAGGGGTTTGATATCTACAATGGGAGATTCATCAAGCTAATATGCAAGTAATTATCCCTTTATGGCCTTGTATTTTATGTATTCTATCTCAAAATCACTTAGAATAATGATCCATTTAGCCATGCAGCCTTGTAAAGTTGTATTGGATAGTAGATACTTGATAAGATCTACTTTGGAAATAAATATGGTCTTATTGTTAAGCATGTAATTTCATAAATTTTAGGCTATAAAGACCATATCTAAATAAGATTTTTGTATTGGCATATAGTTGTGTTCATATGCAACCAGTGTAAAAATTAGATAGTACATGCCATGTTCTTTTCCATTATCATCATGCTAAGATAAAAGTGACCCTAGGGATTTATCTTTGGTAGATAAGTATAGTAGAAATGGCTTTCCTAATATTAGTGGTAACGAAATAGGTGGGTTGACAAAATAATCCTTTAGGTGTTGAAAGGCTTTCTAACAGTCTTCATCCTAATGAAATGTGACACCCTTATTGAGTAAGTGTGTGAAAGGATGGAATTTGTAAACTAATTATGAGATGAAGCATCTGATAGATTGAATCTTGCCTCAAAAACTATGAAGTTACTTCAAATTAGAGGGTGGAAGTATCTCAATAATGGCTTTTCCTTTGGTATGATCAACTTTAATGCCTTAATGAAAGATGATGAAGCTTAAAAATTTGCCAAAAGTGACACCAAAGATGACTTCTTTAGATTAAATCTGACCTTGTTTTCATGAAGCCTCTCAAATATTCATCATATTGTATCTAGATTATCGACATGGGTTTTTGATTTACCAATATTTCATCGACATAATATTCTAGAATGTCATGCATCATATCATGAAATAAGATGGTCATGGCTCTTTGGTATGTGACACCAACATTCTTGAGACTAAACAACATAACCTAATAACAAAACATTATTGAAGAAGTGGTGAATGTTGCTTTGTGTTGGTTTTCTAGTGAAATCCAAATTTGGTTGTATCTTGAAAACCCATCCATAAGTGAAAGCATTTCATACCATGATGTGGATTCAACTATCATGTCAATATCTGATAGAGTAAATTCATTCTTAGGGTAAGCCTTATTTATATCTCTAAAATCAGTGCAGATTTTGATTCTTTAAATCTGATTCTTTATGGCTTTTTACTAATAAGCACAACATTTAAGATCCCATATAAATAGTCAATCTATTGCATACATCTCACTTTTAGGAGTTTTCAAACTCTTTCTTTACTAGTAAAGCAATATGAGGATGCATTTTGCATAGTTTTTATTTCACAAGTTTGGCATCAGGATGTAAACCAAAGTGGTGTATAACCAAGGTAGGGTCCAAACCTGACATGTTTGAATAGACCCAAGTAAATATGTCAACATTACCTTAGAAGAGTTATAAAAACTTCATGTTCCTCCTTAGTGAAAGACACACCTAATTCGATCCATTTTGGGTCATCGAGAGTCTTGATGCTAAGTTTTGTAGTATCTTTTATGAGGAGAGTTGAGCCATATTATAGAATAATTGGTAAATATGTGAATTATCCTACAAAAAAAAAGTTTTATGGTTAGATTGGTTTTTTAAGATATCCTAAATAAGATGAAATTAAATTACCTAATGGTAATAATGGCCATGTTAAAAATACTATTGGAAATTCTTGGGCAATTCAATCAAAGGCATGATGTTCTGTTGAACTAAACTTAGAGCCAAAATCAAGTTCCTCATTGGATTTCTCATGATATTCATTCAAGTTAAGGGGAATAACCCCATCTAATGGCACCTAAAATAGGTTTTCACCAAAAGATTGGCTTTTCTCTTTACTTTTATCCTGGACCAAAAGTTCCTCAAATAGGTTTCCATTTTGGGACCTCAAAGTTTTATTCTATTATTTTTGGCTAAGGGTGTTCACCCATTCTCAAAAATAAGATGCATGATATAATTTGATATAAAACCCTTATTTTTGGTATCCCAATGAAACATTGTCTATTAGGCCTAAAAAATTGTAAAAGGCATCATCATTCTCAAACTCATCTATAAGCACTATGGATTCTTATTGGTCCTAGGTTATAAGTTAAGGCTGATATAGAAGAATCAAGTTACATCATATTACGAGGGTAATGGTACAAATGTTATGGGTGTAAAATAGGTTAGTATTAGAAAGGTATTCATAAATGTTATGATCATAATTTGCTTCACTACTAGCATCATCATCACTAGACATTGGTGTTAGAATGTGAATAAGATATATGGGGTCACCTCAAGGTGATTTAAATCCAAGACCATAATTTCCTTTGTATAAAGTTATAGAAATTGGCTCAATGATTCTCTACTAATTTAGCATGAGGCATCCTTCATAAGCTTGGTTCTCCATGATCCTGTTAGAGATGAAATATTTGGCATTTTTGTAACAATTAGAAAATTTGTCATTGTACAAGCAGGATTCATCATTAGTAAGTGGGTCCTCTTCTTATCTAGTGGCTCATGTGAAAATGATAGGAGCTAGACTATGAAGTTTACCTTTTCCTTTTTGTTGTCATTCCATGAAAAGTGGCATAGTATTAGGTATTCCATAGGACTTGGGTTGTATGGAAGCTTGGAAATGTGAAATGTGTCATTAGTCAAATATTCTCCTAGGATATTGGCCAAGATGTTAAAATGATTAAGAAATTTAAAAGGAGGCATATGTGAAGATGAGTTAAGACTATTTGGGTCTATACAATTGGATTCTAATAATTTAAAAATTATTTCTTTGTCTTGATACTTTTTGAGAGCTGGATCTACACCAAAGTGGTAGTTGTAACTTTCATACTTATCCTCCAAATGTTTGAAATTTTCATAGGGATGCAAATATCCATTGGCAGTGACCTCCATGACTAAGTGAGAGAACTTGAGACATTGGTGCAACATCAAAGGGATTACACAAATTTCATGTATCCAAAGTATACACAAGAGAAAATTATAAGATAGGTCTAGGTTTAACACATGGTAAAGTGTATCATGGATCAAGGGCCCAACAATAACTGGTAAGCTTATGGTGCATTATGATTCCTTCTCTTCATTATCATATGCCTTGATAGTAATTATTTTTGGTTGTAGATCAACTTTTATATAGCCAAGATGATTGATGAACTTTAAAGAGACAATATTTAAGCTTGATCCATTATCTATGAGGACACATTTCACTTTTTACCACATTATGACAACATCAATGTATAAGGGATTATTATGGAAATGGTCAAGTGATGACATATCACTTTTTTTGAAGGTTAATTATTGCCCTATGGTGATATATCTAACCAAATCTTGGAATTTTTTTGGAGTTATGTTATTGGGAACTTAGGATCGATATAGGAGTTCTATTATGATATTCTTGTGGATAGTAGACATATGCAATAATTCCAAAATGATATTCTATGTGGGTTTCTTTTTGAGTTATTCCACAATGCCAAATGTCTTTGCCTTAATAGTAGTATATGGCTTGTTCCTAACTAACATAGTGGGTTAGACTGGTTCCTTGGTAGGAGGTTAGGGGCTTATAATGGTAATCTTAGACTGTGAGGTTATGATTGCATAATTAGTATTAGATATAGGACCATTGTAATCTGATGATGATGGAGATGATCTAGATAGGATAAGTCTCAATTGATGATGCACTTGGTTGTGTTCATGGGGTAATCATGAGTTATCAGTATAAGATCTTGAAATAGTAATCCCTAGTTGTTGTTGGGCTTAGTTATGGTCCTAGGTCAAGGAAGGATTATTGACATAGGTGGGTTGATTTTATTTGGTTGGAAATGGTCATAGTCTAGGATTAATCGTGATGGTTGAAATACAACCTCCCATAATATGACTTACAACTTTATTGTAGTCATGTGCAATTGTGTGGTTAGTCTATTGGTTGTTAGAATCATTATGGGCTTGGTTCCTCCCATTTGGCTAATGTTATTATTGTTGACAATGAAATTGATGTTATTTTCATGATAATTATTGATATTATTGTTCTATATTTTGGTGTTATAATTTTGGCTATTATTGTTATTTTATAGAAAAGGGTTTTGATAGATACCTAAGTTCTGATTAGATTTATATTCTTTATTATCCAATGTAGTATCCCTATTTTCTAACATATTTTTGATGAGGTGATTTATTTATAGACATAAACATAGATTATGTCCATGAACATGATGGTATTCATAGAAATCATTCTCTCAATAATAGTTTAGATACAAAATATCCTTAGGATAGTTCTTTAAAATTGGCAAACTAATCATATTAGCTAAAACTATATTATGAAACACTACTTCAATAGGTTTACCAAGGTCACTAAAGTCTTGAAGAGTAGATCTTATTATTAGAAGAGGGGTTTGAAAAGGTGGTGGTTGATGTATTTATGGAGCTGGTCTAGGTTGTTATAAAGGTTACACTTACTAAATAGGTTGATGATGGGGAGTAATCTATATTTGTGGTGTAGGTTGAGAAGATGGTGTTTGCACTATTTGAACATGACAAAACTAAATTACTCCATTTATAACACCATTATTATTATGATTGTATTACTTTTATTTCTCATAGTTACTGGCCTAGGCTAGTGCTGATGCTTATTTTTGGACTTGGTGAGGGTTTTGACTTGGTCTAATTATATGGTTTTGGTTATAATTTTGATTTGAGGAGGTTAAATTGATAATCCATTTATTAATAAGGACATTTTTAATTTATAAACCTTTGGCAATGATCTATTTGAAGGTATGCACACATTAGAGCTCTAGATGATAAGATATCTCATTATGGAAATTTTTAGTAAACACAACAACCAATTGTTTATCCAGTAAGTTATGGGTGAAGCAACTAGAGAGTAATCTCCATATCTATAGATAGATCACAAAGATTTCACCTACTTTTTTCTTGGCTTGAGTCAAATATACTAATGAAATATCATGCTAAAGATTATAGGATAAATGTTGTACAAATTTATTTGAGAGGTTGTCAAAATTAGATACAAAATCCTTAGGAAATTTGATGAACCACTCCAAATCCTTTCCTACTATAATTTAAGGAAACAAAAGGAGGTAAATATCACTATAAGCCACTAGTTGGAAAGAGACAAATAACTCTATCAAATGGGCCTTAGGGTATTCTTTACCCTTGTATTTATCAAATTTTACTGGTTTATAACTTGGAGGAAATGGTATCTAAAGATAATCCATGTTGAATGGGTATGAACACATGTCATCTAATTTGAATTTCTTGGTATACTTCTTAGATTGAATGGTGATAATCACATACTTAATTTAGTGCATTTATTGAGCCAAAAAATTGGATGGTTCATTTGGCTGAGGTGTTGACTAGGCAATCAATAGTTGATTACCTTGATTAAGGTATAAAGGAGATATAGTTTGTTACTAAATGTTGGTTTGATGAGTAAACCAACTAGGAATATGCATATGTGGATTGGGATGTGATTATTTAAATTGCACACTTTATTATGATATATTCTAGTTTAGATTTAGTATATAGACTTGGATTTGAGTGAATTATGGTTGGGATAGAATGATATAGCTTTAGGTAAAATATTTTGCCTACTAAGGTTGAGTATAGACTTACTACCAACTAGTCAAACTTGGCTAAATAAGGAGAACTTGTTGTGAACCAAGAACCTATCTTTGGATTTGTGGCACATATTGAGTAAAAGGAAATTATTTCCCAATTTCTACTTATTTAATAGTGGTACTTACTTGTTATGTAAACACCTACTGTGAACTAGATACTTGTTGGGTGTTTGTAATTTATCTTTGACAAATAAACATACATTATTGATTCAATAACATCTATGATTATAAAGGTATATTGGTCTATGACTTGAGAGGTATGTATGTCACTACCTATCTCGGTGGAACACTTGTTACTCCTTGTTGAGGTGGCTTAATGTTCTACCTTTGATCTAGTGGAAGATTAGATTTTTCTTATTTTTATGGAATATTAGTCATCACCTATTGAGGTGGGGTAGAATTAATCACTTTTTGTTGTGGTAAATCACTAGATATCACCTGATTACTCAATCCTTGTGATTGCATGCTTAATGAATTAGTTGGTTAAGGATTAGAAGTAGCCTTCTGTGGTTGGGACATAGGAGTTCTTTCCCCTATTGTTGTGAACCACTCATGATATTAACTAAAGTCACTTGTTGTTTTGGACTATTTTTTAGTGTAGTTAAACCATTTTGGCCTATATCAAAAGACACTTGCATGTTATCTACCATGTTTAACACATTATTATGCATAGGAACATTAGTCACCTCTTCAATAGATGGGACATTATACATGTTACCAAATGAAGTGATTTGTTCAAATGGGTTTATACCTAAATTATATTAACTTGTCAACTCAATTAATACTCCTATTGAAGGAGATAGCTCTATGGTTGGAGCATTTGACATGGCCATGACATTAAAATTATGTGCTAGGTTCAAATAGGTTTGATATGATTGTTGAATTTGTATAAAGTGGTCCTCCATGAGGCATTTTCCTTTTACAAGCATATTTGGGTCTTGATATGACATTGTTATGAATGCTTGAGGATTGATAGTAGAGGCATGTTCAATGGTTTGGGTATAAGGCATGTTGAGAGGCACTCTAACTAGACTAGGTAAATTTTCATGGGGGAATTATACTATAAACTTGTCCCCTACCTCTATATCCCTAACTATAACCTTGTCCTTGATTTCAATAAAGTGATGATCAAATAAATAAAGATCATATGTTGATGAAATAGTAACATAATATAGTTTTTATTTAGATTATTCTATAATTGATGGTACACTATCAAGATATTTAGTGGTTTACTCTTGGTCTTACTCTAAATAAGGAGGTGTGTTAACCAGATAATGGGCTAATGGATATCAACTTTTTCCCCTAGATTGAGTAGTTTAAGGAGGATAGAGATCTATCTCACAAACTACATCATTTTAGGGGTATTGAATAAAGTTATTATTCATGACCACATTATCATAGTTTGGATTGTATATAGCTCCATTATAAGTGTAATGAGACATATCTAAACCAATGACTAACATTTTGAGAAGAAGTTATATAGCTATAAAAACTCTTAAGAAATAAGTTCTAAAGGGAAAATGGCCCAAAATTGGTCTAAAAATTAGTACGGCTAGGAACTTGGTCTAAAAACTTGATCTAGGAATGGATTTGATTCTCTAAAATGGTCAATGATAAACTTGATCTAAAATTTCCTCAAGGTCTACTATCAAATGTCTTACATAAATGGTCAAGTAAATGGTTAAAATCTAAATGCAAAACTTGGTAAAAGTGTTTCAAACAACTCTAATCTAGGTCTAAATAGGAAAAAGGTTGTTATGTCTTTGGGAGCAAGGCATAAAGTTAGGATAAAAAACAACTAGGTCTAAGACAAAGAGGGAATTACTAAGTCTTTTAGCAATATGACACAAAATCTAGACTTTGAAAAATACTAGGTATAATACAAAGGGGATTTAATAGGTCTTTTAGAAATACAACACAAATTATAGACTTTAAAACACACTAGGTCTAAGATAAATATAAATTTTCTAGGTCTTTTGGAAGCAAGGCAAAAACACTACACTTGATATAAACCAGGTCTAAAAGGCAAGATGATTAATTTAACAAATTTGAAACACTTTGACTCAAACTAGGCATTCAAATTAAAACATAAACTTGACTTTTGGGAAAAGGATTTTGACTTTAGGCACATGGAAGATAGACCACTTCCCAAATTTAGGCACAAAAATAGTCTTTAAATCAAGAAAGGAATTAGACTAAGTTGCACAACCCAAAAGTGAGAGATAAATGTCTAAGCCAAAATTATGTGAGGCATAGGCATAAATGAACTAATTTTTTAATCTAAACTTATCAATAACAATTTGAAACTCAATTTAGAAGGCTTGGTTTCTTAAATGGGAAATAAGATAGGCCAAAATAGATGGCATAACGACACTAGGCATAGACCAAGAAGGCACACATGGTTTTGAAATTGTGATTGGATACAAATAAAGTCTTTGAAATAATTTGAATAGTGTAATGACATGATATTTCTCTAAAGGTATGAAAAATGGTTTTCTTCAAAAACTTTAAGGCACAAGATTTGGAATAAAATGGGCAACATAATGAAAACTCTTTCAAAAAAGTGGCACACACACACAAAATTTTTAACCAATGACCAAGGCAAATCATGGTGTCAAATGGATGACATAACACCTCTTAAAAAAAAAGAGTGACATTAAAACATGAATTTTATTAAATGTGGTATAACAAATAAATATTTTGGACTCAATACAATGTAAGTAAAAAGGAAAAATTGATGAGGTAGCTTTGTACTATTAAATTCCATCCATATACTTACTCTTGAGAGGAAATTATATTGTTAATCTAAAATGTAAAATTCACATGAAACATAGGGTTTTAAGCCCCATATTCTCTAAAGAGTTTGTATGATTACATGTAACTTTAGGCTATTCACCCTACATTTAAAATGTATCTGTGATAAGTGGGGTTGTCTACAACTATCAATTTCCCTACATTCTAAAGGGTCCAATATGTGTGGTTAACACTAGGGAAAACTACACCATTTTTATTTACATTAATTGGCTCATTATGAAAAGGTATTTTCCTTTTCACAACCATTACATATGTCAATTGATCAGTGTAGTTCAATGTCTAATTTAAAAATACATTTTGAGGTAGTCTCTTACTAACGAAGCTTATTTCACCACTCAAACAAGCATCCCAATAAGTCAACCTCAATTTTTATACCCATACCATGAAGTGGGGTTGAAGTGATGTTAGGAGATGAATTATTGGGTCAACACTTCCCTAGATAACCCATGGGGAGGTAATTAACTCCCACCTACAAGCCAAAATGCATGAAATAGAAACATGGAAAGACTTTAGGGTCATTTTGGGGTCACCCAAATCACTCAAATTTTATAGAGGACCTGAGTTACTTTCCTTCCATACTTTTTTACAAAGTGACAAAGGTAAAAAATTAAGTGTTTTTTATCACCTAAGTTTCCTAAAGGGGATGGGTGGAGACCATACATGCTACACTTGGCTCATGAAACAAACACACAACAACAATCATAAAAATAAAAAATCTTCTAAGTATTTTAACTATAATTTGAGTTCATTTCAATAAGACTAAATGAAATATGACATGAAGTTTATCCCGTTGGAATTTTTCTAAGAACTTTAAAAATGAAAAATAAGTCAAGTAAATGAGTTTTTAAAACACCAAATGTAAATGTGAGTTTAAATCTTAGAGTGTCAAAAATGTCTTTTCTTAGCCTTTGAGTCCTAAAAAAAATATTAGGGGGTCCTTGTGCTTAGAATAAAAAATCAAGCAAATGAATTTTAGAATTTAGCTCTCAAGTTTAAAATGTTTTTCACACAGTGCAAAATCATAGATACACAAAGTGATATCATGACTTTCCATGAAAAACAACTAGTTAACAGAAAACTAAAACTTCCTATAGAATAAAGGATTGATGCAAAACCATGATTATATAGAGCAATATAATAAATATATATAGAAATATCATGATTATAAAAATAAAAATTGCAAATCTATAACACAATATCACAACTCCTTGTAAAATAAAAGGGTTAAAGAAAAATCTTGATTATAAAGTGCAATATCACAAATCATAAAGTCATTATCAAAAAAATTTAATGCACTACCAAAAGTGCCTAAGTAATATCACATATTTTTAGACATCACATATTTATCAATGAAATTGCAACTATAAGGATAATACCACAACTTATCATACAAAATTACTACTTGTCAAGTAAAATCACTATTTATCAAGATAAAATTGCTCCTTATCAAAGTAATAATGCAAATACAATATCATGAATTTGTAGTGAAATATTGCATATTTGTAGTGCAATATCATGACTATAAAGATAAAAATCATGATTACATAAAATAAAAATGTTATTTCCTATAGGATATTCATGAGCTTTCACTTTCCACTTTTTTTGGTTAATAAGTTAGTATTTTGACATGACAATTGTTAGAAGGAGGTCCTAAAATGCCATGGGAAGAACTTTGTAGGGTATGGGTCCCATTGAGCATGCCATCATATGAACAAGGAATCCTATTGGAAGCTAAATTATTGAGATGGGGGTTAATCAGTCTTCAAAACTTATCATTTAATTCCACTTAATCATATATGAACCATTCTAATAAACATGTTCATCTTAGAAATCATAAAAGCATGAAACACATGAACACAATATATACATGGTAAAATATTAAAAGTAATAAAACACATTGATGAATCAAATGGACTATATTCCTATAAGACAAACTTCAATCTTTAGTGAAGCACCCACTTCACATGGAACACCAACCCCAACTAGCTCAAGACCAACTCAGTTAAGCTTTAATAAGCACTCAATTGTAAGGATATACCAACTCCATAGATGACTCAACACCAAATAAACCACATGAAAAACTTGATCAATTTTATAATAATTTTTTTCTCACACAATAGTTGATGATCTTCTCCTTTAGTTCTTTGCTACTTTTGTCCCTCTCAAACTAACTTTTAGCACTTTTTACTCAACTAACCCTCTTTATGGTTTGATTAGGTCTTCTAAACTTGATCCTCATATGAAAAACCTCTATTATATATTCATGACACTTATTTTATGTTCATAATGACCTATTTATTCTCATAAATGATCTATATCATTTACTTCTTCTCTGTTCTCTCTTAGCATACTCAAATAGCCCTAATATGCCTTGCTTTTATACAAGTCCCTTGATCATATCCTTATTAGTCAGAAACATATTATTATCTATTATGTCATACATGAATAAGTCTTAAAATATTATAATAACATTATTTAATCATGAATCAATCAATACATTAGTTTTTTCATAGCTTAAATAACCCTTACTCATCTTTTAGGCTTTATGGAGATCTAATAGGCTTTCTTAACAACATGTTACCCTTTGATATTTATTGAATCACATTAAAACACATAAAATATACCACTAAAATACACCTTATCCAACTTCACTTTAGGTCCATAACACATTTTAGGTCCAACCACCATTTGAACCCCTTCTTAAAACACTGTTTATAAAAGGCCTGTGCATACACAAAAAATCTATCTTGAAAAAATGACGCATAAACTCAATATTTACAAAAAAACATGGAAATATATATATATATATATATATATATATATATATATATATATATATATATATATATATATATTTCATGACCTCAGGGTCATCACCAAATTCATTATATAATTCAAATTAGGGTATATAGGCTCAACCTCTTCTCTACAAGATTCTCACTCAAAACATTCAGCTAAATTCAAAACAGAGTCAAGGAAACATTAAATTATGAAATGTGATTGGACATACTCAAGTTATTTAAATTCATGAACAATATATTATAAAATCCTTAGATAAATCTCCATCAAATAGATCATAATTTTTGATGGAAACTATTGGTCTTGTAGACCAATCTGTTGACCTTCTCTCTCATAGAATCCACTTAGCTAGATAAGCCATTTTGGATTCAATGTTTCAACCTCTTAAAATGAATTAAAAGATTATAAAAATCATGGATATATTATTCAATTCCAAAAAAACATAATTATACTTTAATACATCACTTTATCATGAAAACTCATCAAGAATCGTCTTCTCATTTCTACCTAATTTTCTTACTATCTACACTACTGGGTTTGTTAGCAATTGACCAACTTGGATCAAAAAAATTTCACACTTGAGATTTGGAACTTATCTAAAAAAATTTATGAACAAAATTTCAAGTCTCACACTTTGACCTTCATCCAGTTAGCAACTTTGACTTGGTCAACATATCTTCTATAAAAAATCTCTGAAAGACAAGTAATTTCCTATAGGGTTTGGTCACTCACTTGAGAAACCAATAAAACTTAGAGATACATGGGAGAGTTTAATACAACAAAAAATCACTTAAATATCCATATCAAATCATTATGATCTCCCTATAACAAGATATTCAACATGGATTTAATGTTATGATTCTTTGAGGGTTTAGACCAACTTTCAGTCTTAACAATCATTAATAAAACTTAGCTCCTCTTTCTAGAAATTAATGATTGCAAATTTTATCTATAACCCTTCCTCATTAAAAATTAATAATTTATATTCTCAATTAGATGCTGCACATGTCAACGAGCACTTAAAAAACTTTCTCAAGTAGAAAACTTTTGTTGATGTGGGTTTTATGCACATTACAGTCAAATGAGGTAGCCTCTAATGTTTTAGGATCTCAATTGAGATAAAATCCACTCCAAGGCATGAGTTGAAGGTATTCAATGTATTTTAACTTGTTGATGGACTAAGGGTGGGGCATGTAGGTTGTTGATAATGTTTCTTGGATGGAGGTGTGAAATTTCAACAGAGTGAATCTTATATGTGAGTTGGATGGGTAGATGGTCTCTAATCTAAAGTAGGTAGGTATTAATAAAAAACTCAAAAAAGAGGGTAAGGTATGGTAAAAAAGGAAGATCCATGGTTCTCAATAATTACATCCCTATTTGGTTTCTAAATAGATCTATGCTTTCTAAAACCTATGCATGTTGCTAACAGTAATAACACACATACAGTCAGACATGGATATGAATTCTAAGGAAATAAGGATGCAATAAATTCACATTCCTCAAACAAAGGTTTATCCTTTTAGGTTATCTATTTCACACCCTTGATCAGGAGATTATGGTTGGGCCAAATGAATTATCTGAGGTAGTTGTTGCATACACACATAAAACTACACCAAAGAAAACATAATACACATTCAAAATTATGATTCAATTAACTTGAATAATTTAATCAATGTATTCACTAATATTTCAATATCTATTTCATAATCTAACATCAATATATCAACCAAGAAATCAATAATATACTCATATCTATAGCACACTAAATATTATTGAAACATACAACCATAGAAATAATAACTAATTGCATGGAATTGGAAAGAAAATACTCAAAACACTTTGCTGGCAATAAAAATTGTTTGTTTCTCTAAATTCTAAAAATGTTTGACCTAAAATTAGGTGGGGTTACAATTTTATATATATACTTGTGGAAGGGGTCACCTCATCCTCTAGGTTCATGCAAGGTGGTTACCAGTGTCAGTTAGAACATGTAGTTCTAACTACGGTCTAAAACTATCTAAAAGAGAACTAGAAGTTAAAAATAAATAAATTGACTTTTCAAAATTATACAACATATGCATGTACACAAAATACAAAATCAATTATTTATAATTATATGCTAAAAATCTAAGTACATTGGCCATTACAAAATTTTACATGCATTATATTCTAGCCTATTAAAGCTTACTCATTTGAAGTGTTGCATGCACCTTGGTTGGTGTAGAAGTTGATGTGATAATTGAAGATGTAGTTATACCATCAGAAGCCTATTTATTATTCAATTCTTTATATTCATATAATTTATGAGTTTCCCCATGCTACTTTCATATGATATCTAAATTTAGCAATGATGTTTGATGTATTCTCTTTATCTGTCCAAGGAGATTTTCATACTTGTCCTTGGTTATTTAAAATTTATTCTTGAAGATTTCAACTTTTGTGACCTTTTTTTGAACCTCACTTAATTCTAACTCAATTTCCTCAAGTTTCAAACCTTACAAGCTCTGCTTAAACTCATCATCCACTTCTTGGATAAGTTTATCAAAATTGATTTTGCTAATCAACTTACCAGTGGAGTCTTTAATCTTAGATAACTTTAACTCATGCAAAATTTGAAGAATCTAAGCCTCATGTGCCTAATATTTGGGGACTATAGCCCCAAAAATTTTCAACCAATCCTTCACCTCTTCCTACCAAATGACTACTATATTTAAGGCATTGGATGCCTCTATCATAGTCATTAGGTCGAGATGAATAAATAAGGAGTTACTTGTAAAGACACCTAGCATATTCAATTTTGCACTACCATCTCTCAAAGAGTTGAATAATTGATTGGATTGGCTCACATGAGGGGCCATCTCAGCCCTCATAAACTCCATGGCTTCCAAAGAGTTATAACATCTCAAAGTTATCTCCTAAACTAAAACTTTAATGCCTTCAAGAATATGCATTATCTTAGCCTTTTCCTTGAGTTACTCCACTTCAGCCTCTAATACTTTCACCTCTACCTCTAGCTCATATCGAGATATTTTAGTACCCTCATGGATTACAACTATGGCATCCTTTTGTGCTTGAGCTAGGTCTACTAGTTTTTCCTCATATAAAGATTGTCCTAGCTGTCTATTCTACCTCTTGGTGAGGGAGAACACTTCTTACCTTTCTTGAAGGATAATTTGGGTATCCTTTTCATCTTCTAGTTTCCTTTTCTTCACCCTTTAAATGATACTAATTGGAGGATAAAACAAGATAAAAGTATATGGAAGCTTAGTGATCTTGAAGTTTGGAAATTGGTATGCCTTGCTTCTTATATCCACTACCCATAGAGGAATATCTAATTGGGATGTATTAGAGGTTATGAGAAAAAACTCTTCCTCTTCCTCCTCTTTATCTTTTTGTTGTTTTGTGTGGGCTTTAGTTAGGACATCAAGAAGGGAAGGCCATATGATTTTGGACCAATCCACTCCTCCAAACTGAGGAAGTGGATAGACCATGACTATTTATGGCTTTCCCTTCCTCCACCTATTATTTATTATCACTGTGGTCTCCTCTATGGAAGTGGTAGATGGTAATGGAAGGGTGATTTGAGTGGATTAGACATGGATTTATGAAGTGGCCAAAGCTATCTATACCTTCCTAGACACTTTCTTCTTCTTAAGGTCTCTAATATTTGAGGTACCAATAGGAATACAAGGGTTCTATGTGGTAAAAGGGATGGAAGTGGAGATAGAGGGATCAATAGTAGTAGTAAAAGTGGAGGAGATGGATGTGGGAACTTTCATAGAGGTAGCCTACCCAAATATGGGTATAGAAGACAAGGGAAAAATGATAAAATATTATGTACCTAGAAGAGTAAGCTACATAGGCTTTACTTAGAGGCTCATAGCCTTGTCTATCTCTAGCTCAGATTTCTCATCTGAATCATCTTAAATATCTTTGATGATTACCATGTCTCCCCTAGCTATTCTCAAATGTGAAGGTTGAGTAAGTAGACTGTATGATGCCTCTACTATAGGACTACCCATGGGAGTCCTAGGATTTTTATTTTAGACTAAGGGGGTCCTTACATGAGTGGGGGAGTCTTATGGCAATGATGTTACTACTCCTAGAGTTGTTATCTTAATGGATGTATTAATATGAATCTAGGTCATAATAGTGGACATTTAAGTAGAACCTATAGTAGGCACTTCTTATGTTCTCTCTTCCTCATTATATTCAAGGCTAATGGGGTTGCCTACTTGTCTTCCCCTAGTTGAACTAGGCTTGGGTAGCGTAGGCTTCTTTACTACTTTTAAATTCAAATTCAAAATAAGTCCTTGGGAGGGAGAAGCAACCCGGTCCTTAGATTTCTCCTTGAACTATCCTCTCTATAAATTTGAATGTTATCACCCCTTATAAAGTTCCTTCTTATTATCTAACTCCTTGGTGGAAACTGAAGGATCATCCTAGATCATTCTCAAATGATCCTCCTGTAGCCCAAAAGTTTATGATTGTTCTAATACTTCTTCATCAAACTTAGAGTTCAAAAATATGAAGTCATAGTCATATGGATCATGACTCTATGGGATGTTGAATTAATGGATATGCTTTTAGATCAACCTGTACAGATCTTAGTCTCTATGTAGAAGTGTAAGGAAAGTATAACTCTTGCGTTTTCCACCTACTTTCCCAAGGTGCTTTCCAATCATAATTGTCATCCTACCAATAGTTATGAGATGACTAAAATACAAGGCATTCTTATCCCTTGACAAATCCTCTTCAATGCTCTTCCATAATTAGAAGGCAATCTCCTATTTAGATAACTTATCTAGAACAAACCTTGAAAGATACAAGGGCCCAACCTTTTTTTCCTAAATTATGATGATAATGAAATTTGGGTAAAATAAATAATCCCATTTCATAGCCAAGTTATTCATAATATTATGTCCAATTTGAGGCATGGGTGAGCCATGAATGGATTTCCAAACCTAAGGGTAGATATCCTTAGAGATCCTTACCATATGCTTGGTATAACAATAGATATGCATAAACTAGTAATGATCGTAGATCCTATTATTCTCACAGTCTATGTCCAGATCACATAATGTACTCAAGTATCTATAACACATGCCGATGACTAAATTTAATAAATATGAGATCATAAAGAAATATCCTATGGATATGGGGCCCCACACATGTCTTTATGAATAATCTACTCCAACCACAAGCTTATTCTCTCACCCAAGGTGTATGCAACATCATGTGTAAGCATCATGCATATTAATAACACCCAATATAAATTGACAACATGAATGTTGGACATATAATATATATATATATATATATATATATATAAAATCCATGCCAATGTGAATCCCCATCTTGAATTTGTCAATTAGGATTGATCCCTTCAACTTCTTCCTTTTTCTATGTTATGGTCTATTTTGGGAGTAGTCATGAAGACAACACCTTATCCATCGAGGTCTCCAAATTAAATTACACCAATGTGTGCATATAAAAGTAGAAATCATGCATACTCAATGAAAAAAATACACTCTTGAAATGTAAGTGACCATTGTGTTGTTACTAGAATGATATAGAAAAACATATTGCAATATCTTTCCTGAAAAGAATGGGTCCCTAAAGAGGTTGATGTAGGGCATCACTTTTGGCTTAGATATAGTGAAGTGTAGTCTCTAGAATTTTAATTCCAATAATTCCTTCATAAATAATCTATCTACTAGAGTCATATCATTTTTGAGTGAAAACACATCCATTGAATCAATGACATCCCATAATGTTGAATAATTCCTATACTTATCTATAAACACTGTGGCATTGAAGATTGTATCCATGAATTCTTTTGAGTCTTTAATTTAATATGGGGATGATGGATTGGTATATCATAATTTTTTAGATGTAGATACCATTATTTCATGCTTTTTACTTCTTTGATGTGCCATGTATGTTGGTAAAAATAACTCAACTCTAGCTCAGTTGTTGCTTTACTCCTAGTAATATTTGAAGTAGGAACTAGGGCTCTTCATCTCTGTAAGATAGACAAAGACTTAAAATTAAAGTTCACTCAAATTAAATGATAGATTTCAATCATGTCATACCACTTATATATAATCCTACATTGAATATCAGTTTGTGTGACATAAATGTGCAAGTTCACTTGGATTTTATTTCATGTATAATTCAAACTTGTTATCCTAGGTTGGGGGGCCCTTTAAAGTATTGATAGGAAATATTTTTTATTTTATTTTAGATAATTATGGTGAGATTAGTAGTATTCTCAATAATAAATCACTTAGGGTTTATATTAGAAAAATTATTTTGGGTCAACACTCATAGACTAATTCTTTTAGGAGAATTGAATCAAAAAAATGTGTGCAATAATTTCCTCAAAGATTCCATTTGGGAAAAATTCCTAAGGAAATTATCCTAAAGGGATATTTTGAAGGTTTGGAGATCACTTTCAATTTATTCTAAGAGTAATTTTGATCCAAAGGGTCTAATTCATAGATTATTTTTTCCATGACAAAAATCTTGAAGGGTCTACTTTGTAAAGGCTGAAGGGCACTTTTGATCTTCTCAAAGGGTAATTTCATATGGCTAAGGATCATTTAAAAGGTCCTAAAAGGTAGTATTTGGAGGACTAAAGGGTCTATATTCTCTTTGAAAAAATGTCTGAAGGAATTGGCTAAAGGATAAAAGGCCTAGAATAAAAGTTTTGAAGGGTATGCCTAAGAAGGGAAAAAGGCATATGGACACCTTGAAAGGGCTAAAAGGTCCTTTTAAAAATATCCAAAGGGTAAGTCGCCACTTTGAAAAGGGTCTAAAACAAAAAGGTTTAAGGGAACTTTTCATGATGCAAATGGGTCAAAAGGATATCTCAAAGGATAAGTCTCATATGGTAAAGGTTTTAGGATAAAAGCCCTGATGGGTAGTTTACACAAAAACCAATGGTTATGTGCCTTAAAAGAGGTGGTCAAAAAGGGTAAAGGGTTGAATTTGGGAAAGGCTAAAGGGAGAGTTGACAAGGATAAAAAAACACTTTCAAAAATGCTAAAGGGCTAGTATAAAAGGTCCTGAAGGGTATGTGGAAAGGATTCCAAGGGTCTACTTCAGGGCAAAAATTTACCCAAAGTGTCTACTTTGTAGGGGTGAAGCGTACTTTTGCTTTACTTAAAGGGTAATTCTATATAGCTAAGGGTCATTTCAAAAGTCCAAAAGTGTAGGTTTTGTAGGGTCAAAGGGACAATCCATTAGATATTTGTTTTGATCAAAGTATTTGCAGTCCGAAATTTCATAAGGCAAAGAGTCTATAGGCCAAATTCCTTTGAGAGAATATTTTTAGACAAAATGTCCATAATAATTTCTCAAAAAAATAAGGCTTTCCAAACAATAAGCTCAAGATAAAAGAGGGCCAAGAACACCCAAAATATAACCACCCAAAAAGATAATTGCACAAGGGTCAAAAGAATTAGCTTGAAAAATATAAACCTGAAGAATAGTCTTTATAGAACAAAAGTTAGTCTCATGAAAACACAATGTCAATATCATGTTGCAAAAAGTGAAATACCTTAGATTTTCCAAAATTTGCATAAAAATATGAAAAGAGGGGTTCAATATTAAATTCATAATCTAAAAAAGTGGGTCCCCATTTGTTTTTAAATAAAAGAGGAATGTTGGGTACAATAAATTATGACTTACAGGGGGAATACTCCTAAGTATATAAGAACCCATAACTTTGATCTTACAATATTTGGATCTATATTGAAGTATGTCACAAAAAAATAATTGAATCACAAACATGAAATAAATTCCTAGGTTAATTCACACAACATACGTACCTTCTAATTCCTTGGATATTTGTGTGTTAAATGTGTAGTTTATTTAGTCCTTGTTGTGATGAGTTTTTCAAAAGGTTTTGATGAATCTGTAGGTTTCATTCTAGTATATGTTAAAGCTCATTAAATCAGTGGAATCTCAAGCATTACATTAATGTTATCCAGACATCCATATCCCTAATATAAATACTTTAGGTTTCTTCTCTACTCCTTCTATTGTCTTCTTAGAACCATGATGCATGGTGTATTGACCTTATTTCATCATGTGAGCTCTTTTTATTTCTTTAAATTTTCTTTTACTATTTTGAACTCATTGGTTCATTTCTCTCTTTTCTTTTGTTATGTTTCTCTTGTGTTTAGATCAATGGAAAAGAGAGGAGATGAAACCCCATTGCATTGGTATAATTATAAAATAACTTGTTATTAGAGCATCCCTACCAACCAAATCTACACCCAAAATTGTCACTTCCAGCAAGTATTTAACATGATGAGTGCATTTGATCTAATAAAATAAGATTTTTTTTTAAATTTGTATGAAGTACCTCAAGAAAAAATTTCACATGCCTAGTAAAATTATTAAATTGTGACATAATTCAAAATAATCATGTGATCACTTTCCTTCATCCTAAAGTCTCAAAAACACAAAAATGCACCCAATCTATAAACTAGCCCCCCAATGTGTCAATTAATTTTTTCTTTTTCTACAAGTCCTAAACTCATTTTGGATTTTATCTTGGAAATAACTAGAGAAAGCACAACCTTAAATTCTAAAGAAAAAAACATCACTTAATCTAGAAATCAAGAAACTAAACTAGAAAGCATGGAAACCAAACTAGAAAGCATGGAAACTAAACTAGAAAGCATAGAAATCTACTCTAGTCCTACATCTTAAACTTATCTGAATGTCCTCAATTAGCAATATCAATAGATAGAATAACTCTAAAGTAATGCTTTAAGAACAATCCATTGACTGGATATGTAAGCTCATTGCCTTGGAGGTCTTTTAGATGAAATGCATTATTTCCCATGATCTATGAAATCTGATAGAGACCAATCCATAGTGGGGCAAACTTATCATGTTGTCCTTTCTTTTCATGGGATTTATCCCACAATAGCACTAGACCTAAAATTTTGAATTTTTTGACTTTTGATCTTTTATCAAGCCACCTTTTGACTACATTCTAATGTTTAATAAATGTCTGTAAGGCTTCAGTCCTTGAATCTTCCATTTCTACTATATCAAGCAATCTTAATTCCTATTTGTCATTTGGTTCCATATAGTCTTGCATGAACTAATAAGTGAGAATTTTTGATGTGATGGGGGAAATTGGTTTGCACCCATATACTATTAGGTAAGGTGAAGCTTTCAGGGCTTGCTTATATCTCATCTAATCTACCCAAAGAGCATGCTTTAGTAAATCATGCCACTCTTTAGGCTTGTCCCCTACTGATTTATTGATTGCATCAATCATATTTTTATGTGTTGACTCTGTTAATCCATTTAATTAAGGGTAGTGTTTAGAAGCGGACCTAATTATGATCTAATTATAATGTGCCCATTCAATGAATTTTATTGATATAAAAGTTGGTCCATCATCACAAACCAAAGAGATGGGCATGCCAAATCTAGTTGCTATATGTTCCTTAAAAAAGTGAATCACATTTTGTGCTCTAATATTCTTTGTGGTTACTAATTTCATCCATATATTATAATAGTCTATATCTATAAGTGAAAATTTATGACCTACTAAAGAATTTGGATTGATTACAATAGTGAATTCTAAACCCCACTATGGAAATGGCCTTCAACAATAGGCCATAGAGGCATTACTGCATGTACTTCTCTCTTGACTAATACTTGGCATTCATGGTATTTCCTAATGTTCATATAAGATAAATTCCTTCATAGTTCATTTTGTAGAGGACTCCCAAATTGATCATGAAATGAGCAAATTTGAGCCTCAAAACTCTCTTTCTTTCTCTATTAAGCTCTGGGGGACAAGTTCCTATAAGTAAATATTGAATTATATCTATATAACATTCTCCTTTAGAAACTTGTGCTACATATACCTCTTCAACAATGATTCAAGGATCAAGCTTAGTCATGAGATAAATAATGCCTTCACCTATAATGATCTTTATAAGCTTGATTTATATGTCAAATTCTTAGATCTTAGCCATCCATTTACCTCGATGATCTCCCAACTCATTCTATGATAGGGCAAGCTTAATAGTAGGGTCAGGAACAATAGTAATGGTTTTGTTCCTTAAGATATATTTTTGAAATTTTGTTCACTACTTTGATAAGATAAAAAATCTACTTATATATCATAGAATACTTGAGCTCTACATCTTTCAAATTTATTCTCATGAAGGTAATCAAATGTTCAGTTTCATCCTTCTTCTGTGTGATAAGCACAACAATAGTGTGTTCTGAAGTGAATGAATATAGATAAAAATCCTTTGTGAAGTCTAGAATAATCAATATTGAGGCCTAAGATATGGCATATTTAATGTATTGGAAAGACTTTCTATCTTCAACTATCCACTCTATTTTGGCATCTTGCTTGAGCATGGTATTTAGAGGCTTGACGATTTTTGTAAACCTTGAGATAAACTTCCTCAAGAATTTGATTTTCCTAAAGAATAACTTGAGCTCCTTCTTGATATTTGGCTATTGAATTTTTGAAATTTCTTGGGTTCTCTTAGGATCAATGGTGATCCAATATTTTATCATAATATGTCCCAAAAGTTTCCCCTTAGTGAATCTAAATATACTTTTCTTCGAGTTCAATGAAATCTTGAACCTTCTACACCTCTCAAATATGGAATATAGATGACTTATGTGATCTTTTCTATTCTTCAAAAACACTATAAGATCATCCATATAAATTATTATGCATTTTCCTATTAGTCCCTTGAAAGCATGATCTATAACACATTGAAAGGTAGCTCTTACATTGATTAGGCCAAACAACATCCTTTTGTATGCATAAGTACCCCATTTCATGGTAAACACCATCTTCATTCTATCTTTAGATTATACTAGTACATGATTGTAGCCTAAAAATCCATCAAAAAAGGACATGATTTCAGAACCACTTACTATCTGTATTACCTCATCTAGAGAAGGTAGTGGATAATTGTCTTTCTTAGAAGCCTTATTTAGGTTTCTAAAATATACACATAATTTGATCTCACCACTCTTATTTCTAACCAAGACCAAATTGTCCACCCATGTATAATGTCTAATTGGGAAGATAATTTTGGCACTTAATACTTCTCCACTTCCTTCTAAATAAGAGGCTCTAGAATAGGATTTACTAGCCTCTACCTTTATCTAAATGGTTTATGGTCTTGCTTCAGGGGAATCATGTGAGTGATGACCTATGGATCATACACCTTTAAGTCTTTATAGGTTCAAATGATAACATCCTTGTATTGAGAAATCAAATCCTTGACTCATTGTCCCTCATCCATAGTGTATTTGAGGCTAATATCTATATAACATAGGTTATGGTCATCTCCTAGGTTTTCTCTCTTAAAGTTTGTTCATCGACCTTATGCTATCTACACTATTATGTCTAAGGATCTAGGTTAAATGGTCTTTTCAATTAGACTAAGCCAATTAAAATTTGATTTTCTTTGAGTTGGAGATTGCCCCCTTTATCTATTTCTTCTTAACAAAAGTGGTTAATGTCTTTGTCATCAATAATTAGGGAGTTGAAATCTCCTGAATTAATTAAGAAGTAAATAATCTATTGATCATCATTGAAGACATAGAAAATTTCTACATTATCTAGAACAAAGGGACAAGGAACCAATTCAATAAAAAATATTTACCTTAGACTTATACAATGGCTCAAGATTGGTAGCAATAGTAGCTAGTAAATTAACAGCTTGATTTTGCTCTTTTAGGAGTACTACTATGTTAAAATATTCAAAGCTTTTAATTAAATCCCATGATCAATGCTTATATCTCCTTAAATAAGATAATTTGCACTGATATTTTTTTCTTACTAGGTGAACTACCAACTTTGAGTCACTAAATACTTTTATCTATTTTACATTATTCTTTAGCACAAACTATAATCCTAAAATTAGATATTCATATCTAGCTCTATTATTAGTACATGGAAACTATAATCCATAGGCTGTGAAGAGCTTCTTACCTTGAGGATCAATCAATTCAATTCTGACACTTGATCTTTGATTGGACCTAGCTCCATCAAAATGCATAGTTTATAGCTGATTCAAACCTATAGATTTTGGGTTTCATGTTGGATTTTGAGTGGTAAAATTATAAATACCAAGAGTGGGAGATTCATACTTTACCTCTTCATTTTTGATATTTTATTCCATGATGGGATATTTCATTCTTAACTCTCTATCAATTCTGATTTGGTTCACAACTCCTCTCCATGTCAGCCATATATGAGAGAAGTCTATGGAAATATATCCATTAAGAATTTTGGACCAATATCTACTCAATAATAATCCATAGCCTTTTGGTATATCCAAAACTATAATATCAATAGTCATCTAGACTCTTGGTTCTGATGCTACTTAAATGTGTACATTATTTAGTTCTCCCATTACTAGTACTACCATTTTGTCTAGTTGAGAAACTGATCTCTTTGAAGGGTTTGGAGTGAGACCAAGATTTTTACATATGAAGTTAGGCATAATTGTTACAGATGTTTTGAATCAACCAAATAGTTATGAATGTTCTTACCAAATTCTCTAATGGTAAAAAGAAATGGTGGCACTTCAAGCTTGCTCTTATAAATGATGTTGGCATCAACAACCTTTGCTTTATTCATAGTCAATCTAGTTCTTTCTATAGTAGCATTTATAGTAATGGAATTTCATAATAACTCCTTTTGTTCAATGATATGGGATAATTCATAGAGAGTTATATTTAATTTAATCTTCTTCATATCTTCCATGACATTGTATCCTTGTTTTAGTGTTTTTTTGCTTATTATTATAAGAGGGGAAATAAGAAACTAAGTACATGTATGGTTAAAAAACCTATTTTATTTGCACACATTGAATCAAAATATTTTAAAGAGATCATCTTTAGCTTGGGAGGATGACCTACAGATAAGAAAGCACTAAAGCAAACTTGTTTGTTAGATAAATAGTTGGGTGGATTGCCTAGCAATAGCTAGATCTCAAAAGTGAGAGCTTACTTAGGGGATATCAACCCACACATTTTAAACAATTAAGCTTATAAACATAACATAAGGTAATTGCATAAATAATCAAAAGGGTACTAAAATTGAACACAAGAATGCTTGTTAAGAAAATAGAATAGAAATGATTAAATTAGTGAAAAATTAATTAATACTAGTGATAGAGGGTTAGGGTATGCTTCAAAAAATTAAAAAGAGGTATGTAAATAGGTAGGAACATAAGGGGTTGGGTTTTATTGGGTGTAGATAGGTGAAATTAGCTTGTTAGTTTTCACTACCAAAGTGACCATCGGTGGTTGGGCTAATTTTTAGGAGTTAAGGTGACCATTGATGGTCAAGGTAACTGTTGGTGGTTGGATAGACCATCGGCCATTGAGTCAATCATCGATGGTTATTATGTCCCCATTTAGGTTGGTAAAAGGAGTTGGTTAATAATATCCAAAATATGTATTCTAAGAGATGGCTAAAGCTTGGGTTG
Source organism: Torreya grandis (assembly GCA_037957365.1). Classification (NCBI taxonomy): domain Eukaryota; kingdom Viridiplantae; phylum Streptophyta; class Pinopsida; order Cupressales; family Taxaceae; genus Torreya; species Torreya grandis. The sequence continues at coordinate 1,682,634 of JARHVA010000556.1, forward strand.
ATTGCAAAATTGAAATAAAGTAAATGAATAATGAGAAACAAGTACTTATCTTACCAAAAGTTGATTGGGTGGATGGTTGAGGTAGTTGACCTATTGGTGAAATATAGTTTGATTCCAATAGAGTAATGATACTAGAAGATTTGATGGAGAGGAAACAATAAATTGACTCTCTAATATGATTGTTGGATTGTTGATGGTGATTGACCTATAAGAAGAAACTCCTAGATGTATAAACTCTTGATGATAATTATAGATGGATGTTCACCTCTTTGTTCCTCTCTCTTATAATCAAGGTAAGAGAGTTACAACAACATTGAACTAGGCCTTCCAAATTTAACTCATCCATGCAATTAATCATAACTATAATTAGACACATTATATTTAGAAAGTCATAGTAGGTAGTTTGCATGTCTTTAGCTAAAGAGGTGGACCCTAATCATTAATAGTCAGGGTGACCATCAGTGGTAAACCTAACCATAAATGATCAAGGGTAAAGGGTAAAAAAGGGTAAAAGGTTAAGTTAGGTTAGTTTATTCAAACTCAATATAGGTAATCTTCGTTAGGGGTTGGAAGGTTAGGTTGGTCCCAAGAGGTTCCCAAAGGGTACTTTGACATTTAGAGTCACAGTGTAGATTTTTGGTTTCTACATTTTGCCCCTTTTTGTTATGTGGTTTGAATCAACAAGATGTAAACAAAAATAGGTTGTTAAGTTTAAGGTCTAATGATTACCTCAAGTATGGGAAAAGGTGTTTCCCCTCATACTAGGAGACAATGAGGTAAAGCCAAAGTGAGTGTGGGATTGACATGTTAGGTGAGGGTGATGATGAGGGTGGATGATAGGTTGGGTACTAAAGTGATAATAGGCATACAAAGTAAAAAAAAAGGTGAAATAGCCAAGATTATGTAAAGAATATGTTTCCATGGTTGATAATAATAAAGGTCAGCTCCAAGGGACAAGTGATTAGTGTACTGCATGACCATATTTAAGTTTGGCAATTAGATACACCTATTAGTCTCCTAGATAAGGTCAATGTTTTTGATGGGTATCCAAAGAAGGAAGTGCTCCTACAGAAAACATAAATAGGTTGAGTGTCATGGGTATTCAAGGTAGGAAGTGATCCCAATAAAAGACATAAGTGGGTTAGGTAAGCACTAGGTGATACCTATTCAAAAAGTGGTCAACATGGAAATGTTATCACTGTAGTCAAAGGATTAGGCAAAAAGTAAAATTATGAATTATGATAAGAGTTAATTAACTAATTGCTTTTATTATTTTAGAACATCATTCTTAAATTGGTAATATCTATTAATTTGATTGACCACAAATTAAGAGTCATCAAAAATGTTGATTGTTATGACTCCTAGGGCTAAGGTAGTCTAAAGGCCTATCATTAGGGATTCATACTTAGCCATGTTGTTGGTACATTAAAATAAAGCTTGAAGGATAAATAGAGAGGTTCATCATCAAAGGGGATAAGGATGATACTTGCTTCCCCACCATGTTGAAACTTTGATCTATTGAAGAACATGGTGACTTGATAGGTGAAATCTACTTAAGAGAGGGTCATGATGGACTCATCAAGGAACTCAAGAGGAGGTGGTTGATTTTATGCTAAAGGTGCTTTGGCTAATTAGTTTATGATGAATTTTAATTTAATTAAATTTTAATAAATAAACTCAAGGTTAAACTCTGCTAAGAGCATGATCCACTTAGTCATATGCTAGTTTTGGTATGGCTTAGAGTGCATATACTTGAGTGGGTTGGTTTTGGTAATGGCATAGGTTTTGTAGTTAAGAAGGTAGTGGAAACATTTGGTATCCATGAAGACCAAATCTAAGTAAAGCTTCTTGGTAGAGGTGTAATGAGTCTCATATTCTACCAACATGTGACTAATGTAATATATGACTTACTCTCTATGTTGTTCATCTCGATGAGCCAACATTTCCCCTAGGGAATGGTTAGTGGTAGAGATCTATGGGTAAAAATTTTGGTCATCCTTGGGAGGGGTAAGGATAGGTGGAGGTAAAAGGTACTCTTTGAGTAAATTAGAGGCATTTTGGTAGTCAATATTCCACTTGAAAGACACATCCTTCTTCAAAAGGTGGTGGAAGGGTTGGCATCGATTTGAAAGATAGGAGATAAAATAATGAAGGGAAATCCACACTGTGACTCTGAGTGTTAAATTACCCTTTGGGACCCTCTTAGGACCCTTTTGGGAACAACCTAACCTTTTAACCCCTAACCAAGCTTACCCATAGTAATTTGGCTAAACTAACTTAACCTAACCTTTTACCCCTTTTTACCCTTTACCTTTGACCACGATGGTCAGGTTGATTAACAATGATCACACTAACTATCGATGGTAAGGGTCCACCTCTTTAACCAAAGGCATGTAAACTACCCACCATGCTTTTCTAACTATAATTTTTCTAATTATAGTTGTGAATCATTGCATAGATGAGTTAAATTGGGAAGGCGTAGTTCACATGTTATTGTAACTCTCTTGCCTTGCCTATAAGAGAGACGAGAAAAAATGTGAAAATCCATCTAAAATTATCAACAAGTTTGATTTAGTGATTTTTTATCTCTAGGTCATCTCCCAAGCTAAAAAGGAGATCTTCACAATATTCTAATTTAATGTGCACACAATCAAATAGTTTTTTCAACCATACTTTTAATTAGTTTCTTCTTTCCCCTCTTCCAATAACAAGAAAAAATTCACTAAGAGATAATCCCATTTGATAGGTTATGTTGATAGTTAGACTTGATATAGGGCATTCTGGGCCCATTCCCTAGGTACAAGAAAGAGGATTCAAAGATCATATTACCAGAGCCACATCCTATTCTTACTATGCTAGAATTTGAGGAGATACCCACTAGGGCATAGATAAATGATGTTGGGTTTGTAGATGGGTACATGGAATGGTACCATCTCATATATGTAGTTGTAGATATTTATGGAGATGATATAGGTATGAGGTTGATGGCCATGGATCTAGCTAGTCATGATGGATAGGCACGAGTGGATTTAACCACTACACATGGATAGGTATAGGTACTATAGGGATAGGTGGCCATGTTGTAGGGATATATTTTATTACTACAAGGTTAAGTTGTGACATTATAGGGTCATCTTGATACTATCATAGGTGAGAGGGATTAGGTCAGGACCGCTCTAGGCTTGGTGACTTAGGAGAGGGACTCTATGAGGTAGAGAGGAGGAATAATAGTAGGATAGGTAGTGCCACCCAAATTTACCCTTGAAACATGATGCCTAGATATAATGGAGGAGATATGACACTATGAGGCTATTATTCTGGCACAGTGTCTAAATGAGCTCTAATGGGGTGAGTATAGGGCCAACTTAGCAGGTGGAGCTAGTTTAGCAACACTAGGGTAGTGGGTAAGATCTGTATCTAGATAGATATGGATAGGTGGTGGATTGGTAAGTATATTAGGTGAGTAAGAACTAGGATCTAGTGGTTATCCAAGAGGTAGTGACACCCCTAGGGCATTAATATAGCAAGATATGACATTTTGTATATCATTTTGGTTTTGGCCCACAAGCTGATGCGGTGAGATGTAAATTTTTGAGAGAGAGTCTATCTATCTATGTATATACATGATTGTGATTATTTGACATATGAGTTTCATATATATGTTATCATTATTAATTCCTATGTCTATGGTTTATGGTTTGATGTTGATGTTTAATGCTTATGATGTGATGTTTATATTACTTATGGATTATGTTATGTTATTCATGGATTACACTTATGGATTCTAGATGTTGACATAGATGTAATTAGGCATGAAATGGTTCTGATTTATGGTTATGCTTATGACATGCTAGATTTTAATTAGTATATACCACATTATTCTATATTTAGTCATGTGGTGGAAAATGGTTGATTGTTTAAATGCTCATGGATGTTGTGATATTATCATGTTTAGTATGGTTATGCTCTATTGTTAATTTGGCTTAAGTTAAAACACCTAAGGTAATCAAATCAACAACACCATATGAGAGACTAAAGAATATAATCAAGAGGTAATCATCATCATGAAAGTATCAACTAGTCACAATAGGGTAAGAAGAGGGAATGATGCCTCTTCATTAACAATAACTAAAACAAAACCAAAGTTGGATTAACTTAATGAATATAATCCCTTCAAATACTTCACATGAGCATTCTTTAGTTGGTTAAGAAGGTGCCTTGAGCATATAATGTCAAGTAAGGTCAATAATCCCTTGCATGTAGTGTAAAGGGTAAATGGGTGAAAATGAAATATTCTTGTGAGACTGGCTTGCCTCTTTTGTAGGTGTCTAAAAAACTAGGGTAAATAAGCCTATGTAAAATTTTGTAGACTAATCAATATAGGAAGCTTAATTATGAGAACCAATTATGGATTTCACCTTGCTATGTTGTTTTTAGAGCTAATTATGGCTTTCAAGATTAGTGTTATTTGTTATGATTTTGCTAATGGGTTTTTTGATAATTATTGTATATAGGAAGTTGATCGATATGGGAAGCTTCTGAGAAATTACTATGCTTTTGAAAGTTAATTACTCAACATACTTTGAGGGAGTGGTCTAAGTTTATGTGTTTTTATTAATTATTTTGATAGCTATCCTTTGATCGAAAAGTCTACCTTACATTTTGTCAATTTCAAATAAATTTTCAATAGTTATCCTTCAAGGGATCAATCTGTAAATGCTAGGGATGACCCATGATTACTAGTGGTATAAATTTTTTTATTTTTCTTTGATTTTTCTTGAAATATAATTTTTGAGGCTAACTTAGTGGTTCACCTTTATGAAGACAAAATTAAAATCACAAGAAGGTTGATTAGGTATGAAGAGGTTTAGGTGATAACGATCATGAGAATCCATCTTGTGAATGTGTGGAAGGTACCATGGGAACCATGCCATGGGTAGAGCCATGATACCCATTATTTAATATAAGGATATGATAGTGATATATAATCACATGATTTAGTTTTAATTAGTTTCCATTAAAATAGGGAGATGGAATGTGGGTGGATAACAAGGGGTGAGCTTAAGTTAGACAAAAGGTGAATGCAATCCTTCTCAACAAAAGAATGGATATAGATACAAAGAATTGAGGGAATAAATTTTAAGGTAGCCTTTGATGGAATACCATTGGTAAGCTCTTCATCCATACTTATGGGTTATGATATAAGGTCCAAGCTAATTAAAAGCAAAATTCCCCTGCTTGCTTTTTTCCATGTTAGTGACATGTTAGTTTTCCTTTAGGATGAGACCTTTGATATTGAATTCTCACACTTTAAGGTATTTGTTATAGGCATGATTGATGCATTATTTATAGACATGAAGATGGATAAGGGTTGATAAATGATGCTCATCAAGTAGGTTGAGCTAGGCTAAATGGTGGTGATGATAATCATCCTCTGAAATAAGCTCTTACAAAGATATACAAAGAGAGGGGATTTAGAATTCAAGAGGCAAGATGGTCTCTACTCAAAACACAAGGGAAAATGGGGTTGAAATTATAGGGGTTATAATGCTAGTATGATATTCCCACAAGGTGAAGGGGATGTACAAATTCCAATCCCAACCAAATGTATTGACCATTTTAGTTAACTTGTTATTAAGAGTTTTGGTAGAGGCTTTTACCTGTCCATTTTACTGAGGGAGATAGGGTAAGGATAATATTAAATTAATGACAAATGTGTCACATAGACCTTTGACTTGATTGTTCTTAAAGGATTTACCATTAGTAATGATAATCTTATGAGGAACATCGAAGCAGTAGATGATGTGATGGTTGATAAAGTCAAAAATATTTTCCACTTTGTTTGAGACTAGAGGAATATCCTCTATCCAATTGGTTAAATAATTGATCATAGTGATAATATAATGGTGTTGATATGAGGAATGAGAGTTGATTTCACCAATAAGGTCTAGACCCCATTATGAGAAGGGATAGAAATTTGTAGAAATATGAAGGCTATGGCTAGGTGCATGATACAAGTCAGCATGTTATTCATATTTGAAACACTTTTTCATGTAATCACAATAGTCTTGGTTAAGAATAGGCTAGAAATAGCCAAGATGAAGGATATGTTTAGCAACAATGAGGCCACTGAAGTGTCCCCCATAGATACCATCATACATTTCCTTGATAGCATGGGAGGCTTCATGGCTATGTAGGTAGTAGAAGAGGAGGCCATCAAAGTAATGCTTATAAAGGATTCCTAACATAATTGTACAATGAGATGTACTCTAAATAGATTATTTTTTATCATTCCTAGAGAAATCAAGAGGAACTATGCCAAGGTTAAGATAGTCAATGATTTGTTGATACCAAAGGTCAGACTGGGTCTCCTTGACATTAAAAATGTTAGGCAAATCTAGCTTGACATAGGATAGTTAGGTAAGCCTATGGATAATGATATATAACTTAGATTTTGAGGGTGTAGATGGCATTTATGAGGCAAGGGAAGCCATGGTGTTAGCAAACTTGTTGGTAGATCATGGGGTTTAATAGATGTGTTAGTGCTTGAATGATGTTAAGAGTTTGTTAACCATTTGATATTAATGTTGTTGAGCATCATTATTACATTGGTAAGATCCATTTATTTGATTGAACAAGTTAGGAGTCACTAAAGATGTTTATCATTTTGACTCCTAAGGCTAAGGCAATTTTAAGGCCTATCACTAGGGCTTCATACTCAATCATGCTATTAGTACATTCAAAATCAAGATTGAAGGATAAAAGGAGAGGTTCACCATTAAAGGGGATAAGGATTATGACTACTCCCCTATCATGCTGACACTTTTATCTATCGAATAACATGGTGACTTGATAGGTGAAATCTACTTGAGAGAGAGCCATGATGGACTCATCAAGGAACTCAAGAGGAGGTTGATTGTTTGATAAAGGTGATTTGGCCAATTGGTCATTGATCGATTGCCCATTAATTTAATTTTTCTAAAATAACTCAAATTCAAACTCTGATAGGAGCATGAGCCACTTGACCATACATTGGTTTTGGTATGGCTTGGAGTGCATGCATTTAAGTGGGTCAGTGTTGGTAATGACATATGTTTTGTGGTTAAGAAGGTAGTGGAAAAGTTTGGTAGCCATGAAGACTAAAGATAAGCGAAACTTCTTGATATGGGTGTACTAAGTCTCATATTATACCAACATGTGACTAATTTAATACATGGATTTCTCTCTATGTTGTACATCTCAGTGAGCTAGTATTGCCCCTAGGGAATGATTGGTGGCAAAGATATATAGGTAGAAAGGTTGGTCATCCTTGGGAGGGGTAACGATAGGTGGAGACAAAAGGTACTCTTTGAGTGAATCAAATGCCTTTAGATAGTTCATATTCCACTTGAAAGACACATCCTTATTCATAACATGGTGGAAGGGTTGGTATCAATCTAAAAGCTGAGAGATAAAACAGTGAATATATTGTAGCTTTTCTTGTAAGAGATGAAGTTGCTTAAGGTTAGTTATAGGAAGCATATATATGATTTCTTTGATTTTGGTGGGATTGACTTTGATTCCATGAAGGGAGAAAATAAAACCAAGAATATTTATTAACAAGACCCAAAAAATGCACTTCTTATGGTTAAGATGGACATGATAATGGATGAGCTGCTCAAAGATGATCTTGAGAATGACCAAACAATCTTTTTGAAGTTTGGATTTTTTAGAAGGTCATCCACATAGTCCTCTATAATATTATAGATGAGGTCATGATATATATAGGTTATGGCATGTTGGTAAGTTGCATCTACATTATTTAACCTAAAAGGCATGACTCTATAGTAAAATGTCCCCCATTGGGTGGCAAAGGTGGTTTTATGTTGATCTTTGGGAGTAATCAAGATCTAATTATAACTTGAGACCCCACCCATGAGAGATAAAATATCATGACTAGCTATAAGATCAATAAACTGGTTGATCTTGGTAGAGGGAAGTCATCTTTGGGGTAGGTGAGGTTGAGGTCATGAAAGTCCACATAAATGCATAGCCCCCTATGGTTTTAGTGATAGGTACAATATTAAAGACCCATTTGGGGTAGTCAATGGGTTGAATAAAGTTAACAAATAGAAGATATTGAAGCGCTTCTTTGATGAGAAGGGATATTTAGGGATGCATTTGTTGAATCTTTTGTTTGGTAGGTTTGGCATTACGGTGAGTGATTATGTTATGGGTAGCAGTGGTGGGGTCAATTCTGGGCATATCATTGTAAGACCAAGTAAAGGCTATGTTGTGGTCTTAGAGGAAAGAGGGGAAGTCTCAAAGTTCCTTGGTATTTAATGATTGGTCAATTTTGACAATGTAGGGATTATTTAGAGCACCCACGTTGATATTCATGGTAGATTCATTAGACATGGTTGAAGACTTTGAAGGAAGGGATTTGTTGATTGAAGAATCTAGGGCACCAAGATAGGTGACAATAGAATCATCATCCTATCATTGAACAATGTTAATGGCAGGAGAGTCTTCTCCTATCATCTTAGAATGGGTCAAAAGGATGGTTATAGTTTCCCCTCCTAATAAGTCAAGGGTCTAAGGCTGATCATGTTGAAAAAAAAATTATGTGGGATGATGTCATCATTCCTCACATAAAAGTGGAGGTGAGGTCAGTGAGGAAGGGTCATCTTATTAAACAATGGTAGTAGTGGGTTGTTTGGATTTATTATTATTAGGTAAGATGAAACTAAGTCCATGCTTCTCATGTGGCTTCATAGTTTTGATGATGACCAATTCACGTGGGCCATGTTTATATCACCTAAGACTGAAGCCTTTCAAAGAAAAATCATAAAGGTATGTCTTAGTGAAGTTTGGTTCTCTAGGTAAGAGAAACTGATAGTGAATGGTCAAGGTGGGCAAGAGGTGGTAGAAGCATCAAGGGATTTTTTGAGTCCTTTATAGATAAAATGGGTTTGATGGTGTGGAGGTCCAAAGGGAATAATAGTCTTAACATTAGGGTCATATCCTAATTGATTGGTAAGTTTCCCTTACTCGTGGGGAGTAGGGAAAGTGTTGAGGGCTAGAAGGTGATATTCCCACAACAAAAGGTGATATGAAATTTATTCCAAATGGTCTATAATGGGGATTTGGTCCAAAGGTATAGAGGAACTAGTTGATGCTTCATTGGTGGAAGGAGGTATGGTATTTGATTTGGTGGTTGAAGGTTGAGTTATAGATACTAAGGATGTGCTAGATGGAGGAATGAATACATAATTAGGGTGGTAGGTCATGTTTCATGTTGAGAAAATACTTGGGTCATCTTGGATGGTGATGACCTAGCCTTTATTCTCAAATTTACTGTAATAGTGGAGGGTAGAGGTAACCTAACCCATGTAGCAAATCCAAGGTCATCCTAACAAGATGTTGTATTAGAATTCAACTTATATAACATAAAAAATTTTGGGGAGCATGCAAGGTCCTAAATGGATATGAAGGATGATAATTCCCAAGGTAGTGGCCATGGTATCATTGAAGGAATGAAGGACAATCAAATATTCAAACATGACATTGTCCAACAAGCTGAGTTGGTTATAGGCGTGAGAGGAGATGATGTTAATGTTAGATCCCCCATTATTAATGATACATTTGGTGAAAGTTTGGTTGATGTAGGTAGTGATAAATATATGAGGATCTAGGTTTTTGAGATGGATGGAGGGTATTTTTGAATCTTTGAAGGTAACAAGGTTGAAAACTTGAAGGATACCAACAAAGGTAGCTAGAGGTTGGGGGTCATTGGGTTGGACCTTAATGGATTGAAAAGCCTCTATTAGTGTTTAGCAGTGATGGGGAGAGGTATACATTAACTCATACAAGCTCATTTTTATTGGGGTCTAATGAATTTATTTGAGGATAACTATCCTAATGGATTTTGAGGGGTTAGATTAGAAGGCACCTCAAATAAACACATTGGGTTTAGTTGAAGATGGAGACAGTTGGGTGTAGGTTGGTTGGGAGTTTGAGGAGGGGTATTTCCAAGGAATTGACACCTTAAACTTCCCCTTATACTTTTATTGTGCTCTTGTGACCATGTTGATAGTATGGATAGAAGGAGAGGTTGAGCTAGAATATTGGTCATATTCGACTTCACTCTTAGGTGAGAGTGAAGGAGTAGGTAAGTGTTGGGTACGTATGGTCATTGATTATATTGGTATGGGGACCATATGAGGTTTTTTTTAATATATCATCCTCATCGTAAAGATGGTGGATGATGGTTTGGAGAGATTTATAGTTCTCTGTATCAGGGCTAGGTGTCCTATGATAAAAATATACACGGTGGTCATTATACCAAATGGATTTATAAGCTAGAGGTTTAAAAGGTATAATGGGAATTAAGGATAGATAATAGGTTTTTAATAAGCTATGGAACATGGTCAAATAGGATTTGGCCAAAGGTGGTAAAGGTTTAGTGGCATTTTCTTTAATGATTGAAGTGAGAGGTTGTTTGGAAATAGGTTTGGTGGTAAGTGTTTTGGGTAGGATGGTATGCTTGGTTGGTGGATTTAATTTAGGTAAGTATGTTGGTGAGCCATGTGTAGAATATCTCAAGTTAGGTATCTTAGGTATAGTTGGCATGGTGAAAATAGGTGCATTAAAGAGCAACTGTGAAGGTGTAACGAAAAGAGGTGGTGGGGTCTTCATAAAGGTGACTAGATTCATACTCAAGGTAGAGGGATGAGGCCATAGAATGGAGAGAAATTTTAGGGAGGAAAAATTTAGGACTTTCATAATTTATGTGGTTTACCTCTTTGGTTGCTTTGGTTTGGAGTTTGGTTGGTGGGCTTGAGGGGGTTAGGTCCACTTTCATAGACAAGTGACCAAGGCTCAATGCAAGGAGGATACCAAGGTTTTTGGTTGATCTAGTTGGGGTCATAGGAGAGGGTTTGGCTACTTGGGTCTTGGTTGGATTAAGTAGTGGAGGATTGGTTAGTTTGGTGGAGGTTTTAGTTAGGTGGTTAGAGGGTTTGGTTTTTTGGGTAGATATGGTAAGAGGTTGGTCAATAAAAGTGGTGGGTTAGTTTGTCTAAGAAATGGTTAGAGGTTCCAATCAGATAATGTAAGGGAGACATAATTATTGCTAGAAGGTGGCTTGATCCATGTTAGGATTGGAGATAAATTCCAATTTTTTCACTAGCTTAGAGAATGGTGTATATGTTGGTTTGATTCCTTGAATAGTAGACTTGAAAGATAGGCCCCTAGGCAGATAAATAGAGATGGTAACCACATTCTCTTCCTCAATCAAAGGATGTGATGTTGAGATATGTGGTTCCTCTATGGGATGATTAGGTATAGGGATTTTCTCCTTGGGAATGGTTTTTGAAGGGGGAATGGTTTGTTTGGTGGTTAAAGGTGAAGGTAAGGTGGTGGTGGTTGGTCATTCATCTATATTAGTTGAAAGGGAGGCTAGTTGCTCAACTACCTCAATAAGTGGAGGAAAAGAGGATGGTATTTCCTTAGTTTGAGTACCTAAAAGAAGGGAAGGTAAGTCTACTATCTCAATAGATGGTGGAGAATCAAAATATTGGATACTAGGTGGTTTGGCAATGAGTAAATTAAAGACCATATTAATTGTATGGGTATCATAAGAACACTTGATGTTGTTACTCTCATTCTTGATAAGAGCATAATTCAGGAAAGGTTTCCTAAATATATCAAGGGCTTGGTTTAATGGTGCATTTGGGTTGTCTAATTTAAGCTCCTCCTTATCAATAAGGGATTAGACAAATATCTTGAAGGTGTTGTACCTAATAACATCATGTCTTATAACTTGATGAAAGGCACACAGGCCATTCTCATTATAGAAAATAGGTGTAGGGTGAGAAGATTCAAATTGCTAGGGTGGCTTAATAGGATGAAGTTAAATGATATTGGCCTTTAATAACTTCTTTAAGATGGATGCATAGGATTATCAAAGTGGAGTCAATTACTTTTTGTTATTCTAGGTTTGGCCCCTCATGTTTTATTTTGAGGAACTAAAGGAATTAGATTAGTTGACAAAAGGTGGAGGAACATTGTTCAAGGAAACCACATTCACATTTCCCTTGTTTTTGGTGTTGGTATTGGATTTGTTTCTTGTCTTGGAGGAAGAAGCCTCATTGGTTTATAGGTTGAGTTCTTGTTTTTGAGCTTTAGCTTTCCTTCATCAATGGCTCAGTTCTCTAACTTATGCGCCATAGTAAAAGCTTCATCAAAGGTTCAAAATCTTTAGACACGTAGTGTAGAGGAAATATCTTTAACACATGCTCAAGAAAATATCTCTATGAGTTTGGGTTGAGGCAAGGAAAAGGAAAGTTGGTTAATAAGGTTCCTCCAATGAGCCACGAAATTGACAATGGATTCATCTTCAAAATACTAGATATAGTAGAGGTCAGTGATATAAATTTTTTTTTAGAGATATTGATTAAGAAGTGATCTAAGAAGGTTTGAGCTAGTTGGGTGAAAGAGAAAAGGGAGTGCTTAAGTATGGCACTATACCAATCCAATGCCAAAATAGCTAAAGACATGGGGAAGGTACAAAAGAGAAGGGAATCATCATAGGTGATGAGATAACAAGCATGCATAAATTCCCTAAGGTACTATTAGGGATCCTCCTTACTTTAGAGAACTTGGGAACTTCCCATTGGGGAGGATATGTCCTGATAGGTATAAATAGATGGATGGGCTCATTATAGATTTAGTCATATGACAAGATGTTATGAGAATTTGAAATAAATGACTCTAAGGTGGTCATATTATCTATAATAATCTTTATTATGTCAACTTAGGCTTGTATACCTAAAGGGTTATGAGATACATACTACTGCGAGGGTTGGGAGACATATAGATAGTGGGTAGATGACTGGAAGGCTACCACATATGGGTAAGTAGATGTCAATAGTTGGGTTGAGGATAAATAAGGGTAGGCCTTGTGTATTAGGGATGTATCCAAAAGTTGGTCCAAGGGGTGTTTTTTGGATAGGAGTGGTAGTTGGGTTGGTGACTAATGGAAGGGTGGTGACCCTTATGCTAATCAGTGATGAGGTAAAGGGTATGGATGTCATAAGGATTTGAAGTAGAGTAGTGGTTGATGGGTTAGAGTTAGATAAAGGAAGGTTGGTGTTGTTAGAGGTAGGTACTCTAATATTCCCTTAACCTTTGGTGTGTCTTGGGATATGTGTGGCCGACTTGTGGCTTACATATCCCTTTTATATTCTTATTACATTTCTCTATATACTTAATTAGGTCAACCTATGGAATTAACAAGGCTAAGTAGACTATATATAGGAGGTAATGGTTAGTATTTTATCATAAAGTTAAGCATTATAATCTTAGTTCATTATTGTGGAGGTTGCCCCTTGAAGTGGCTTTGCTATATTATCCAGTATTCTGCTCTACTATCAATTATTATTGTGTGATCTCTCATATTTTCTTATTGTGTGTGATATATAATCATTTTATGTGAAAATATAAGTAATTTCATTAAATTTGGTATCATAACTTTGATTTTCATAGGTTTATTGTGGCATTATTTTTAAAATTTGGCCAGGCATAACTTCTGTGAAGAGGACTGAAAAAACATAACTTACAATCTAAGAAGAATTAATTTTTTCTACCAATGTAGTAATGTTTGAAACACTTTTTAAAAAAAAATATTGAAAAAATGTTTGGAAAAGCTATTTTTGATTTGTAAAATTATAGTCATTGGATTCATCTTGACAAGATGATCATAATGGTATATTATGCTGGTAAACTTTTTTGTGCCAAATTTTTTTACCCTAATGTGCAAAGGCAATCATTAGATTCATCTAGGTGAGGCAATTTCAATGGTATCACCTCTTGGTACACTTTTTATGGGGAAAAAAACCTCCTAGGGTTTGTATATGGCTAGTCCTTCTACACAAGAATGTAAAGTGGGGCAATAAACTCCTACGACTCCTTCTACTAGTGATATGGAATCTAAAACTTTAAGTCCATTGATTTCTCAACTTCAGGATGACATAAAGGGCTTGGTGTGGCATGATGACTTTGTTGCAATTCAAACTAATGTTTCAAAGATGATTGAAGATATTAATGGGGTTCATAATCAATTAGATCAAATCACTACTTCACTGGCTGCTCTTTCATCTTAGTTACAGTCAAACAACCCTCCACTTCATCATTTAAGTCCTCTTCTCAACACTAACAACTCCAATTTTGGTGTGAAACTGATGTTGCCCAAAGTAGACAAGCATAATTTTTATGGTAAAGATCATCTCACTTATATTAAAAAAATTGAGAATTTATATGATCTACATTAAACTCCTAGTTCTCAAAAGGTGATAGTGACATCTTTATATCTAGAACTTGAGCAGTTCATTTAGTATCACTGGATTATGCTCAAAATAAAAAAGAATAGTGCTCCTATTATATGGTATATCTTCATTGATGATTTGTTGTCTCATTATTGAAATAATGTATCTGAGAACTACTTTAGCCAATTAGCCAAACTATGGTAAATAGGGACTGTGAAGGTTTATATTCATCAATTTTAGAATCTATCCTTATAGGAGGGAGATATCACCAAGGAAAATTTGACTGATCTATTTTTGGGTGGTCTCAAATATAGCATATAATTGGAGGTTTGGATGTTAACCCAACATATGTATCATAAGCTATCCCATGGGCATGCATGATAGAGGAAAAAGAGATGGTCAAATAGAAAACCTTCACTATTGGTCATGGTCACACATTTATAACACCATCATATCCTCGACCCACTAGACTGACACCTTGATAAATTGAGGAGAAGTGAGCCAATGGGTTGTGTTATGGTTGTGATAGAAAATGGAGTAAAGAATATCATTGTGCTAAATATAATTTATTCTACATCAAAGGTGCTAATGAGGATGATGATGATGATGAGGAGGCACTTGGTGAGGATGAAGAAGGTCATAAGGAGGAATCTATATACTCTCAACATACTATTTCCTATCATTCCCTTTCAATTATTATTACTCCCCAAACTCTTAAGGTGGTGGGTTTCCTAAGGAAATAGAAGGTCACTATTCTAATTGATTATAGGAGTACATATAACTTCATCAATAATAGGTTGGTTGGTCACTTGAATTATTTCATTTATCTTTCTGTAGAATTATAGGTGATGATTGTAGATGGTGGTACTATCAGCTACTTAGGAAAATGCCATAGTATTAAGCTGACCATGAAAGACTACTTGTTGGATTATCATATGTTTGCTATAACCATGAGGGAATATGACATTATTTTGGGAGTAAAGTGGCTCACCACTTTGGGCACTATTGAGATGAATTTCAAGGAATTATTCATGTATTTTCATTATGAGGGAAGGACATTTGAGCTAAAGGGATTAAGGGCTAAATATACACAAATTGTTATCTCTCATAAAATGATAAAGATTATTTGAAAGGGTGCTAAAGGATTTTTAGCTCACTTGTTTTCCATGGAAGTTCATCCAACTTAGTGATTTACAAATCCTAATTTGTAACAAGTGATTGATGCCCATTTTATTGTTTCTGGTGACATGCTAAAATGACTTCCACCTAGCTGCATGCATGATAATGTTATCAAACTTATTCTTGGTAGTATACCACCCAACATCAAGCCATACAAGTATCCCTATGCCCATAAAAGTGAAATTGAAAATATGGTATAGGAGATGTTGGATGCACGAATCATTCACCATAGCCAAAGTGAATATTCTCCACTAGTTATCATTATGAAAAATAAAGATGACACTTGGAGTATGTGCCTTGAATATAGGGAACTCAGTAGGTACACTATCAAATATAAGTTTCCTATTCTTGTCATTGATGATTTTCTAGATGAATTAAATGGTGCTCTTTATTTTACCAAGTTAGATCTATGTTTTGGGTATCATCAAATCTAAATCCATGATGAAGACATACCTAAAACTACTTTTAAGACTCATGAGGGCCATTACGAGTTTTTGGTTATGCATTTTGGGCTAATAAATGCATCACATACCTTTTAGATTTTGATGAATACTATTTTTAGGCCATTTTTGAGGAAATTTATTTTGGTATTTTTTGATGATATCCTCATTTATAGTAAAAATTGGGAAGACCATTTGCACCATGTGAAACAAGTACTCTCAATTTTTGAACAACATCAATTTATGCCAAACCTTCCAAATGTACTTTTAGAGCTTGTGAGGTTGAGTATTTAGGTCATCTAGTTTCACATACAGGAGTAACCGTGGATCTTAAAAAAATTCAAGCAATGGTGGACTGGTCAATTCCTAAGACACTCAAGCAACTAAGGGGATTTATAGGGCTAATTGGTTACTATCATAGTTTTGTCAAAAATTATAGTAGCATTGCATCCCCACTCACATTTTTGTTGAAGAGAGACTCCTTTCAATGGACTGATACATATACTAGGGCATTTGAACAATTGAAATTGGCAATGTGCACCACTCTAATGTTGGGTACTCTTGATTTTTATAATATGTTTGTGGTTGAATTTAATGCATATGGGTATGGTATGGGTGTTATACTCATGTAATAAGGTAGACCACTTGCATTTGAAATTCATCAAGTGAAGGATAAAAATTAGCATAAGCCCATTTATGAGAAAGAAATGATGGCCATTTTGCATGTAGAAAAATAGTGGAGGCCTTATTTTATGGGTCATCACTTTTAGGTATAGATTGATCATGACAGTCTCAAGAATTTTTAAAACAAAGGTTATCATCTGAAGAACAATAGAAATGGGTAACTAAGATGTTAGGCTATGATTTTGAAATAGTTTATAAGAAATTCAAGGACAATGTAGTGGTAGATGCACTATTTAGGAAGGATGAATTAGTTGAGGCATTGATATATGTTATGACCATTTTGCAGATAGATTAGCTAGAGGAAGCACAATCAAAATGAGACAAGGATATTGCTACCTATGATTTGATTCAGAATCTTTAGCAAGGTTTGGGTGGATTTAAAAAATTCACATGGAAGGGTGAGGCATTATGGTATAAAGATAGATTATACCAATGTAAGAATTATCTTCTTAAATAAAAAGTCCTTCAAGAACTTCATGAAACTCCAATTGGGGGTCATTCAATATTTTTGAAAACCTATCATAGAATCAAGTAGGATTTTTTGGGGATGGACTCAAGGGGGATGTCCAGAAATATGTGGTTGAATGTATGATTTCTCAAAAAAATAAAGGAGACACCATTAAAACCCCAGGTCTTTTACAACCTTTATCCATCCCTAGCCAATGTTAGGAAGAGGTGTCTATGGATTTCATTATAGGATTATTGATATCTGATGGTCAAAATGTTATCATGGTTGTGGTAGATCATCTGATTAAGTATGCTCAGTTCTATTATTTATCATAACCATTTGTTACTAGTACAATAACTTCTACTTTTTTGAATACAATTCAAAAATTTCATAGTACCCATAAGATCATTATCAGTGATCAAGATCCCATCTTCATTAGTAATTTTTTGACTGAGTTATTTGCATGTTTGGGCACCTAGTTAGATCATAGTTTATCCTCTCATCCTCAATCGAATGGACAAATTGAGGTAGTCAACAAATGTTTGGAAGGATATCTCTATTGTTTTATTTATGATAAATAGGATAAATGGGTTCATTGGTTACCACTTGTTGAATGGTGTTTTAATATTTCTATTCATATTTATTCCAAAAAAATTCCTTTTTTGGCACTATATGGATACCACCCTCCATCCATAAATTTAAACTTGAAGGTCCATCCTAAGGTTTGTGCATTTAATGAACATATTCATCATCAATAGGAGGTCCTTGTCAGTTTGTATGAAAATTTATCCATGACCCAAAATTGTATAAAACAACAGGTAGATCAACACAAGAGTGAGAGTCACTTTGAAATTGGTGATTGTGTTTTGTTTACTTACATCCATATAATAAAATGTCCTTGAAGAAATAGAAAAAATATAACAAGTTGTCCCCTAAGTATTATGGGCCTTATAAGATCTTGTAGAAAATTGATAGTGTGGCCTACAAGTTAGAGTTTCCTTCCTCCACTGGCATACATCTAGAATTTCATGTATCATGCCTGAAGAAAGTCATTGGACACAAAACTACTACCCAAAATGAGTTACCAAAATTGGATGAGGAAATAATATTTATTCTTGACCCTGAGGTGATCCTTCAAATGTGTACTAAGTAATTATGATCTCGAGTGATTAAGGAGTACCTAATCAAATGGAAGAATATACCCTATGAATATTTTACTTAAGAGGATGAATCCTTTATGTACAAACATCTATATTTGACTAAATGTTGAGGACAATGTTATTTTGAAGGGGAGGGGCATTCTACACCCTTAATCTTTGGTGTGTTTTGGGATATGTGTGGCTGACTTGTGGTTTACATACCTCTTTTATCCCAGACTAACTATAGACATGGGGAAGGTGTGGAGTAGAAGGGAATCATCATAGGTGATGAGATAGAAAGCATACCTAAATACCCTAAGTTACTATTAGGGATCCTCCTTACGTTGAAATTTAGAGAACCTGGGAAGTTCCCATTGGAAAAGAGATGTCCTAATAGGTATGGATGGATGGATGGGCTTATTATAGATTTATACATATGAAAAGATGTTATGAGCACTTGAAATGGATGACTCTAAGGTGGTCATCTATTCCATAAGCATATTCATTAGGCTGGCTTGGGGTTGTGTACTCAAAGGGTTATAAGATGCATACTATTGTGATGGTTGGGAAACATATAGATAATGGGTAGACGGTTGGGAGGCTACCATAAATGGGTAAGTGGATGTTAGTAGTTAGGTGGAAGATATATAAGGGTAGGTAGAGGTAGGTGTTTGGGTATTGGGTATATACCCTTTTAGATTAGGGATGAAGCCAAAATTTGGTTTAAGGGGTGCTTATTAGATAGGAGCAGTAGTTAGGTTGGTGACTAGTGGAAGGGTGGTGACCCTTGTGCTAATTGGTGACACTGTAAAGGGTATGGAAACCATAAGTATTTGAATCAAAGTGGTGATTGATGGGTTGGAGGTAGCTAAAATAAGGTTGGTAGTGTTAAAGGTAGGTACTCCTATAATGGAGGAGTGGTTGGTAGGAGTAGAAGGTATTAGGGTAGTGGTAGTTTGAGTTTGTTAGTTTTCAATGGTAGTCTTAAAGGGGTTGTTTTTTGATAAGGAAGCTTGGGTAGTAACGATGGAAATAGAAGTACTCCCAATGAGATAGAGAGTCATGCCATAAGCTAGATCTATGGTTGGGGTTGAAGCCAGGATATGGTAAGATGTGGTTATAAGGTAATGTTGCAAAGCCATGGAATTATTATTTAGGAAAGTACAAAAATCTGTCTCCTTGAGGCACCTCCTAATAGAAATTAGGACTTCCCAAGGGGTGAGGAGAGTCTTCTAGTTTAGAAATGTAGTCCATGGATAAAGAGGTAGAATAGGTAGGTTGGCTTGGTGATGGATTTTGCTCCAAAAGGTCTCTTCGTTATTGGTTAGTAAGAACCATACGAGATAAGGGAGATAAAAATCACAAACAACCTTACTACTCAAACAAAGAGAATATAATAAAATATTAAATAAATCAAATCACACTCTAAAAGATATGTTAAGCCCTAGAGTTTTAATTAATCTTAATTTTGGCTTATGCCTTAAGAAAATGTGTGACTAAGATTGGTTTGTAGACCAGGTACTAAAAAGGAAGTCTATGGTTGGTTTTAGGTTATGTTTAGGTGCTCAAAAGGAATCTATATTGGAATTAATATGTGGCTTAGTATTGGGCCCTACCCCCTCACTTCACACACTATAGTGATAAGGGTGTCAGGTGCCTAGCCAATATATATTGATATCTAGATATTATACTCAACTAGAGTGTTGAGTTGTTCCTCCCCTTGGTAATGACCTCCAAGTAGGATCATTAGGAAAGGGTAAGGTAACCACTAGGTGATGAAATACTATTTAGGCCTTGTCTTAAGTTTTTTTTTTTTTTTAATTGGTAACAGTGGTTTGGTTGAGTGTGTGAAATAAAGAGTGAAGATATAATAGATTAATTTCCTTTTAAGTTAAGCTATGTGAACTAAAATTTCAAGTAGTTGATGTATGCACTTGATTTTAAGCCCAAAAGAAACTTTTGATTTCATTAACAAACATATAATAAAGAGAGAATACAAGTAAATAAGAACCTAAGTAGAGACACAAGGTTCCCACAAGGCATGCTAGAATGTTTCAATGAATTTATACTTATTATTGGAAGAGGCGAAATAAGAAACTAGGTATAGGTATGGTTGGAAAACCTATTTGATTATGCATGCATTAAATTAGAATATTGTGAAGAACTCTTCTTTAGCTTGGGAGGATGACTATAAATAATAAATCACTAAAGAAAACTTATTTGTTAGACAAATAGCTGGGTGGATTGCCTAGTGATAGGTATACATCAAAAGTGAGCACTTCCTTAGGGGATATTAATCCACATGTTTTAAACCATTAAGCTTATAAAAAAAATAGAAGGTACTTGCATCAATAATGAAAAGGGTAATGAAATTGAACACAAGAATGCTTTCTAAGAAAATAGACTATAAATGATTAAACTAGTGACAAAATAACTAATACTAGTGATAGAGGGTTGGGGTATTCTTCAAAAAATCAAAAAGAGGTTTGTGAATAGGTATGAATATAGGAGGTTGGGTTTGATTGGGTGTTGATAGGTGAAATTATATTACTACTTTTCACTGCCATAGTGACTATCGATGTTATTCTAACCATTAGTGTTAAGGTGACCATTGATAGTCAAGGTTATTATCGATGGTTAGATATACTGTTGATGATTGAGTCAACCATCGATGGTTACTATGTCTGGATATAGGTTGGTAAAAGGGGTTGGTTGATGAGATATAAAAGATGTATTATGAGAGATGGGGAAGGCCTAGGTTGATTATGATATTGAAATAAAGTAAATGAATACTAAGAAACAAGTACTTGTCTTACCAAAAGTCAATTGGGTGGATGGTTGAGGTAGTTGACCTATTGGTGGAAGATAGCTTGATTTTGATAGATTAACAATACTAGAAGAATTGATGGAGAGGTGGTGTAAAATTGACTCTCTGATATGATTACTAGATTGATAGATTGATAATGGAGATTAACTTGCAAGAGGAAACTCCTAGATATATAAGCTCTTGATGAAAATTACAAATAGATTTTCACCTCTTTACTCCTCTCTCTCATAGGCAAGGCAAGAGAATTTAAATAGCATATGAACTAGGCCTTCCAAATTTAACTCATCCATGTAATGAATAACAACTAGAATTAGATAACTTATATTTAGAAAAGTATGATGGGTAGTTTGCATGTCTTTAGCTAAAGGGGTGGACATTGAATATTTATGGTTAGGGTGACCATCAGTGGTCAACCTAATCATCGATGGTTGAGGGTAAAGGGTAAAAAGGGGTAAAAGGTTAGGTTAAGTCACTTTGTCCAAACTAACTATGGGTAAGCTTGGCTAGGGGTTAGAAGGTTAGGTTGGTCTTAAGAGGGTCCCATGGGGTACTTCGACACTTAGAGTCATAGTATAGATTTATGGTGTCTGCAATCCTCATTTACTCAATTATTCTTTATTGTGTGGCTAATCATTCCCTTTTGGAGGGGTAGGTTGTTGTCTACTTTGGGATTTGGAGGAATTGTCATGGTGCTTGGAGGAGTCAAGGTGGTAAGTTGTTTTTTTCTTAAGTTATACACACCTCTCTAAAATTACTGGAAAACATGAAATTCATTTGTATTATCTTTTGGTTCATTTTCATCTTTGCCTAAGAAGGGAAACTCATGAGTTTTGAAGAACATGGCTATGTTAGAAGATCCAAGATCATGATGAGATTCTAATGGATTATTCATCTGATCCTATCTAGTTACTTCCCTTTGAAATATCTTGAATGTTATATAAAACTCAATGTAATTGAGCTCACCATGTTGGGGCATATTATGTATCTTGCAACAATTAGGGAGAGCCATTTCAACTATGTTGATTTATGGGGGTTTGATGGGCTACTCCATGTTTTTAGACCTATTGAATGGCCTATTATATCTTTATAATCTAGTGTTCTAGTATCCCATTAGGATGTTAGTGTTGCCCATCTTTTGTTACATATTTAGGAAATTATTGCTCAACTTCTGGACCATCTTTTGAATAGAATCCAATTTAGCTTTTATGGAATTCATACCTTGTAGAACAGATATGGGGAGTATAGGTATATGTTGGTTCTATTGATAAGTATTACCTGTCACATGATTATTCAAGTAGCCAAAATTATAATACATCATCTATGTTAGTGGAGTCAATGTGCACAATTGATTCTAATTGTATGCTAAAACATTCTACTTTGTGTGTGGTATTGGATTGAGCAATGTAAATCCATTTTTGAAGTTAGGTGCCCTAGGTATCCACATATTGGGTTTTCTATAAATGTTAATAGCTTCTTCAAATGATAATTCCAAAGTATTTGTAGTAGGTGCTCTCCTTAAGAACAAAATAATGATAGGGTCCAAAGCATTCTTATATATCTCTAATGCTAATGATGGTTCTAGCTTATACCTCAAGGTTAACCAATTATACATATTCTACCATCTTGCATTGAAAACATAGATGGGCTCATTAGGCTCCCTCTTCATACTGATGAAGTGTTGATATACCAATCTAAGATTGGTGACCTATCCAAACTACGTAAAACAATGCATTTGACATTTTTCCCAGTTGATGATGGAGTTTTTTGTTAGATTAAAATACCAATCATAAGAAACATACATTAAATTAAAAAGGAATAATCAACATGCAACATCTTCATCAACTAAAGTCACTAGTCTTTAAGTAGATGTAATAGATTTGATATGTTCTTCTATGGTTCTTAGCCCTGAAGGAGAAAAGGATAGCAGATACTTTTTTGGATTCTAGGGAAAATCATGCACATCTCCTAAGATAATGATGATATATCCAACTAACCAAGGTTACTGCTAATCCATTGGTTGATTTATAGGTAAAGGGTTCCTTAAAGGTAAGGGGTGCCCTAGTGGAGGTGGTGGATTATTCTAAACTAGAGTTATTGGCACAACTCTGGGTCTCTTATGACTTGTCAAGGGTGATGCTAATAAACCAACCTAGGAATTGGATCTGGTCACTCTCTTGGGTGACTCTAATGCAACTCCACACAAATAATAACCTCTTTTATTATGGGGTTTAAGGCCCTTCTTCTAGCACTAGTGGAGTA
The DNA here is from genome assembly GCA_037957365.1 of Torreya grandis. NCBI lineage: Eukaryota > Viridiplantae > Streptophyta > Pinopsida > Cupressales > Taxaceae > Torreya > Torreya grandis. Next base: position 1,705,916 of record JARHVA010000556.1, read on the forward strand.
CTATTGATGTGGGTTTTATGCATACTACATTCAAATGAGGTAACCTCTAATGTTTTAGGTTCTTAATGGATATAAAATCCACTCCAGAGTATGAGTTTTAGGTATGTGGTGTGTTTTAACTTATCATTGGAATAAGGGTTGGGCATGCAAGTTGTTGATAATGTTTCTTGGATGGATGTGTGGCCTTCTAATGGAGTGAATCTTCTATGTGAGTTGGATGGGTGGCTGGTCTCTAATCTAAAGTGGGTAGGTCCTAATAATAAACTCAAAAAAGGAGGGTAAGGTAGGAAAAAAAGGAGGCTTCATGGTTCTTGAGAATTACCTCCCTAGTTGGTTCTGAATAGACCTATGCTTTCTAAAACCTATGCCTGTTGCTAGCAACAATAACACACATGCATCAGACATGGCTAGGAAGTATAAGGAAATAAGGATGTAGGAAATTCACATGCCTCAAAACAAAATTTGTTCCTTTTAGGGTAGCTATTACATACACTTGATCAAGAGATTATGGCTTAGGAAAAATAATTATTTGAGGTAGCTATTGTACATACACAAAAAACTACACTAAAGAAAGCATAAATACACATTCAAAAATATGATTCAATTAACTTAAATAACTTAATCAATGCATTCACTAATATTTAAATATCTATTATACATCTAAGAGTAGTATATTAACCAAGAAATCAAGAATATACTCACATCTATAACATACTAAAGATTATTGAAACATACAACCATGGAAATAATAACTAATTATATGGAATTGGAAAGGAAATACTCAAAACACTTTATTGATGATAAAAAAATTTCATCACTCTATATTCTAAAAATCTTTGACTCAAAAATTTGGTAGGGTTATAATTATATATATAGACTTGGAGAAGGGATCACCTCATCCTCTAAGTTCATGTAAGGTGGTTACCAGTGTCAATTAGAACATGTAGCTCTAACTATGGTCTAAAACTATCTAAAAGAAAACTAGAAGTTAAAAATAAATAAATTGAATTTTCAAAATGATGTAACATGTACATGTACACAAAATACAAAGTCAATTATTTATAATTAGCTACTCAAAATCTAAGTACATTGGCCATTACAAAATTGTACATGCATAAGATTCTAGCCTGTCAAGGCTTACTCATTTAAAGTTTTGCATTTATCTTGGTTGGTGTAGAAGTTGATGTGGTAATTGAAGATGTAGTTATACCACCATAATCCCACTTCTTCTTCACTTTTTTATCTTCATAGACCTTATGCACTACTCCATGTTGATTTTGTATGATATCTAAATTTAGTAGCAATGGCCAATGGATTCTCTTTTTTGTCCAAAGAGCTTTGCATGCTCATCCTTGGTTATTTGAAATTTATTCTTGAAGATTTCAACTTTGGTAATCTTTTTTCAAGCCTTGCTTAATTTTAACTCAATTTCCTCAACATTCAAACCTTATAATCTCTACTTAAAATCATCAACCACTTCCTAAATAAGTTTGTTAAAATTGATTATACTAATCAACTTACCAGTGGAGTCTTTAATCTTAGATAATTTTAGCTCATTCAAAATTTTAATAATTTGAGCCTCATATGTGTGATATCTAGGGACTAAATCTATAATGTTTTAAAACCAATCCTTCACCTCTTCATGCTTAATGACTACTAGATTTAAGGCATTGGATACCTCTAGCATAATCATTAGGTTGAATGACTATATAGGGAGTTGCTTGTGTAGACAACTAGCATCTTCAGTTTTGCACTACCATCTCTTAAAAAGTTAAAAAATTGATTGGCCTAGCTCATATGAGGGGTGATCTCAACCCTCATAAACTCCATGGTTTCTAAAGAGTTATAACATCTTGAAGCTTTCTCCTAAACTTTAGCTTCAATGCCCATAGGAATATGCACTATCTTGTCCTTTTACTTGATTTGTTCCACTTCAACCTATAATAATTCACCTCTACCTCTAGCTCCTACTGAGCTAGCTCAGTGCCCTCATGGATTGTAACTATGTCATATTTATGTGCTTGAGCTAGGTCTGCTAGATTTTCCTCATTTAAAGATTGTCCTAGTTGTCTATTCTACCTCTTGATGAGGGAGAAAACTTCTTGCCTTTATTCAAGGATGACCTAGGTTCCCTTGTCATCTTTTAGTTACCTCTCTTCACCCTTTGAATGCTACCAATTGGAGGATCAAATAAAATAGAAATAGATATGTAGAAACCCTTGTTTCCCCTGAATTCTGGTACTGAATATTTTTTTGACTATTTTTATGTATTTTGATGTTTTTGCATGAATTAAAGAAGAATGAGTTTTTTCCAAATAAATTCAAATAAATAAATAAATAGCTATATACTCTTTTAACTAGCTAATCTCTAATTTTATTATTCACTCCAGATGATTACAATAAAGGATCTCTTGTATGCATACACAATAATATAAAATATTGTTCAAAAACCTATTTCTTTTGCAATCTAAAAATAAACCCTAGATCTAGTAAGGCTGGTATGGTGGTAATAAATAAGCTTTTCTCTACTTGATGTTTCAAAAACATAGTCGCTAGTGTTAGTTATACTGCCACGATCGATCGAATAATACTGCCATTGTCTATCGATGTCAGTGTGAGTTGACCGACGTCAGTCTCTACACTTTCAATGTTCGGCCAATGTCAGTCTCTGTGCTACCGATGTTGGTCGTGCTCCCTACTAGCTGTGACTACTGCGCACTTTTGCTAACTATGCACTTTTAATTCTGTACAGTTACAATAAATATAGTATGGCTTGGTACGGCTGGACTCCAAATTTCAAGAAAATTGTGCCACTATTAGGAATCTCATTTTGGATAATTTTTGGATCAAAACCTGATGAAATAAATACCTGTGAACCTCTATGATAACATCTATGTGAAGTTATCTCTCAACTCAGCAATAGATCAGCTAATATCTCACAACCTCTAAATTGCACACACTGAAGATTACACGTTCTCCAATGCAAATAGAATACTAGAAACCCTTGGCTCAGTCTTCTCAAAAAATACTTAGCAAATTTTTTTGTCTTCAACATGAATGAATGGCACACCCTCCAATGAGAAACCCTTATATCCTCTAAAAGGTGCACTTTCCCTAATTAGGGTTTCCTTCTCTTTTAATTTTTCCATAGTCTAAAGATATAATTTTAATTATAAAAATATAATTAAAATAGCCCCCTTCATAATGAGTGCCCCCTTGGCCCAAAACACCTAAGTCATAATTATGCCAAATAATTAATATTTAATTAAATCAATTAAATATTAATATCTCCCTTGATACATATCTGATTCTCGATTCATCTGAAGCTGGTGAACAAGGGAGTGATACTGCACATGACCATACCATAACAGGGGTGCTCCACTAAGTACCAAAAATACCTAAAAAATAGGAGCTCAAGCAAATGTGTCTGAAAGAGCCTGAATGAATGCCAACTAGAAAAATTTTGCTAGTCGAAGCCAAGCCAAGCTCTATCAAGACCCTCTATCCATCCTATCAGCCTACGAGGGTCACATAATAGGCTAATCATTAGCTCTAAAATATGTCAACTAGAAGGGGACATGATAGTCTGCCCCTCTTGAAATTGCTTGTCCCCAAGCAATCACTAAACAATAAACCAATCAATCCACCTAGATCCCAGATGTAGTTATGATCCATACTATTGTCAATCAATGCAAGCTCCTACAATATCCTATGAAAAATAACCATGAGGAATCCATGTATGAATCGTGAATCACTGCTCAGCTAGACCCCAACTCCATAACTACCATAGTCAAGAACCCATGTGACACCAACTCTCAAGATATCAAAACCCAATTAGCATGGACAACTCAAACTACCAACACCGTAAATACCATATACACATTCCACCATGCTATGCGGAAGGCACACTCCAACTCTGCAACAACTCCCAAATGGAACTACACCAAGTGTAGAGAATCCACACACTATACCTCTACTGTAATCAACATATCTCTATAGATCACCAACCATGGTCTCATCACCCAAACTCCTATGCATCACTGATAATGAATAGACATCACATGCTAGATAGCAATAACACAAACCAAATCTGCTTGCCATCAACTCCTGCTCTAAGTCATGCACCAACAAGCTGTCAACCCCAACACCTATCACCATGCCATGTCTATCAGAACTCTCATGCCATGGCATCAAATCATCCCAAGTACCAAGATAAGGATCCCAACATCCAATCCATGAATAGAAATCAATTGGAAATTCAAGTAAACTCTTCACCTAAGTAATGCAAACAATACCAACTAACTTCATGCACCTGTCTCCTGTACCCACTACAATCTCTGAATCTAGAGTGTGAATGTTAGACATACTCATATCATCATTAACATGTGACCTGACTGTACAAGAAAGCAAAGTCCCTGCCACATACACTAACTCCTAAATTAAACTCACCTCAAGACAAATCTCATCCACATGTCTCTCAGAATCTTAGATAGCCAACTAAGTACACACCAAGGAATTTTGAGTATCCTCCAGCTCAATAATGTGTTCAATGCCCTTGTCTGGGGGTCTCCCTGGTGGAATATCATTGAATACCTTATCATGCTTGACTCTCAATAGCTGAATGTCAGGATGATACTCAGTCTTTTGTTATCCCTCTTATATTGGTGCCAATGTGCACTCGGTAGCCCAATCTACCATGTCGTGTCATATGAGCCTCTCCACTCGATGAAAAGAAATAGTTTTGATGTTGTTGTCTCGTAATGCCTTTAGAATATGTGTCTTCCCATCAACATCAAAATGAATCTCCATGTCCTTGAGACGAAGAGTGACTTCCTCAAGGGAATGAAGCCACTTCATGCCCAAGACCAAATCTATATCCCCCATGTTCACCACATAATAATCAGCCCTAAACTCATAGTTGTTTAAGCGTAATGGGAGATCTCTAATCATCTACCCACACCTAAGAGTGTAACCCTCAGCCACCTTAACTCTAATTCCCTTGAAATCCTCGATAGTGAGTCCACGCTTCTCCATAAATCTAGCATCAATAAAATTATGTGTGGCTCCTATGTCAAGAAGGGTGATGACCCTCTATCCTACCAAAACTCGACGAAGTCTGAATGAGCCCTCCTGCTGGATGTTAGATAGGCATGCCTCCTAAATCTAAAGCTCTGAATCTGCCTCTACCTCTGACTCCTCAAAACTCTCATAATGTTTGAAATCCTCTAATTCTGAATCCTCATAATAAGCCCACATCACTTGATTTGCCTTGCCCTTAGGCCTCAAAGGATAATCGTGATTGGCATCATAAGGACCTTTGCAGTAGAAGCAAAGCTTCTTCCTGCGTAGATCGTTAATAGCCTCTCAATCCAAAGGTGGTGTTGTTGGTATGCCCTTTGAATCATTCTTAAAACCTGATTTATCTTTGATAAAATTTGAGTTCTCTCTATCTCTATTGAAGCCCTTATTGTCCCTGAATGAAGAAATACCTCTAGAGTTAAATTTACTAGATGGGGCTGCCATCTCCATACTACACACCTTATTCATAGCTTCCTATAATGAAGGAGGATCAAAGTCTTTGATCTAACCTCTCAATGGTTCGGATAGGCCATCGATGAAGAGAACTACCAATCTACGCTCTGAAATGTTTGGCACCATAACTGCCAACTGCTAAAACTCCCCAATGAAGGACTCCAAGTTACCTATTTGTTTCAACTATGCCAAATCTCAAAAGTAAACCTCTGGATCTTTCTTGTCAAACCTCTCAACCAACCTATCCATGAAGTCTTGGTACTCTATTACCTAGTTATGTTGAAGTGTTACCATACCATGGTACCACTAATCATGTGCTACTCCCTCCAAGTGTAAAGTGGCGTATTTGATGGATTCTATTTTTATCATTGGCCTCAATGCCAAAAATGTGTCAAGCTTATGAATCTAAGCTTGAGCTATCATCTTTCCACTACCATCAAAAGTAGTCAAAGAAAGCCTGCCTATAGCCTTGTTCAACTCACTGAGTTGACCTCTAAGCCTCTTGTGCTGTCTAACTGATCTATAATGCTCTCTCCTCTAATTAACAAAATGATTAAAGGACATCCTCTCCCAAACTTGCAAAGCTAATAAGTCCCACTCATCATTTGCATCCATGAGTGCATTTACAAATAGGGGATCTCCTGTCGCTTCCTCTGATAGAGCTTCTAGTTCCTCCTGAACAAACATAGGATGTGTAGCCCTATTAGCTATTCTGGAATGGGTCATCTATGGTCTTTGATTAACTGTAGCACTCCTATTATCTCCTTGTTCCCCATTTTATCTAATAGGTGGGCTCATCCTCTCTACCATAGTAGTAAGTTCTTGTATTGCCTATTCCATCTACTACTGGCTTGTGACCATAGCATGAAATAATTCTCTGGTGTCCTGATCATCATTATGCTAGTGGCCCCTGGGTGGGCTACCCTCATGCCTATCACTCATGGTGATTGGCTATTGTTTTAAAACCTGGTCGCCTTCAAGTAAGGCTCTACTGCATGTGTAATACCTATGTGGCCCCAACTCTTGTGGCTGCATAAGATTGCTAAACCCTCAGGATGGCAAGAATTAGCTCTAATACCACTTTAAAAACCCCTGTTTCCCCTAAATTTTGGTACTAAATATTTTTTTTGACTATTTTTATGTACTTTGATTTTTTTGTGTTTTTACATGAATTAAAGAAGAATGCATTTTTTCTAGATAAATTCAAATAAATAGCAATATACTCTTTTAACTAGCTAATCTCTGATTTTATTATTCACTCTAGATGATTACAATAAAGGATCTCTTGTATGCATACAAAATAATATAAAATATTATTCAAAAACCTAATTTTTCCACAATCTAAAAATAAACCCTAGATCTAGTATGACTTGTACGGTGGTAATAAATAAGCTTTTCTCTGGTTGCCATTTCAAAAACACAATTGCCAGTGTTAGTTATACTACCGTAGTCAATCGAATAATACTACCGTTGTCTACCAATGTCAGTGTGAGTCAGTCGATGTCAGTCTCTATGCTGTCGATGTTTGATCGATGTCGGTCTATGCGCTACTAATGTCAGTCATGCTCCCTATTGGCTACGAATGTTGCATGCTTCTGCTAACTGCTCACTTCTAATTACATATAGTAATAATAAATATAGTACAACTTGGTATAGCTAGACTCCAGATCTCAAAAAAATTGTGCCACTATTAGGAATCTCATTCTAGATAATTTCTAGATCAAAACCTAATGAAATAAATACCTGTGAACCTCTGTGATAACCTCTGTGTGAAGTTTTCTCTCAACCCAATAATAGATCAGCTGATATCTCACAACCTCTAAATTACACACACTAAATATTACATGTTCTCCAATGCAAATAGAATACTAAAAACCCTTGGCTCGGTCTTCTCAAAAAATACTTAGCAAAATTTTTTGTCTTCAACATGAATGAATGGCACACCCTCCAATGAGAAACCTTTATATCCTCTAAAAGGTGCGCTTGCCCTAATTAGGGTTTCATAATTAAAAATTAGGGTTTTCTTCTCTTTTAATTTTTCCATAGTCTAAAGACACAATTTTAATTATAAAAATATAATTAAAATGGTCCCCTTCATAATGAGTGCCCCCTTGGCCCAAAATTCCTAAGTCATAATTATGCCAAATAATTAATATTTAATTAAATCAATTAAATATTAATATCTCCCTCGATACATATCTGATTCTGGATCCATCTGAAGTTGGCAAACAAGGGATTAATTTTACACATGACCATACCATAGCAGGGGTGCTCCACTGAGTACCAAAAATCCCTAAAAAATAGGAGCTCAAGCAAACGTGTTTGAAAGAGCCTGAACGAATGCCAACTAGAAAAATTTTGTTAGTCAAAGCCTAGCTAAGCTCCATCAAGACCCTCTATCCATCCTATCAACCTATGAGGGTCACATAATAGGCTAATCATTAGCTCTGAAAGATGTCAACTAGAAGGGGGCATGACAAGATAGAAGCTTAATGATCTTAAAGTTTGGAAATTGGGATTCCTTACTTCTTAGATCCATTTCCCATGGAGGAATATCTAATTAGGGTGCATCAGAGGTTGTGAAAACAACCTCTTCCTCTTTCTCCTCTTGAGCTTTCTATTATTTTCTATAGAATTTAGTCAGGACATTAAGAAGGGGAGGTCATATGATTTTAGACCAATCCACTCCTTCAAACTAAGGAAGTGGATAGATCATGACTATTTGGGGCTTGGCCTTCCTCCCCCTGCCAGTGCTTGTCACTATGGTATCCTCTATGGAAGTGGTAGATGGTAATGGAAGGGTGATTTGAGTGGATTGGAAATGGATTTTTGAGGTGGCCAAAGTTATCTGCACCTTCCTAGACACTTTCTTTTTCTTGAGGTCTATAATTATGGAGGTATCAATAAGAACAAAAGGGGTCTATGTGGTGAATGGGATAGAAGTGGAGATAGAGGGATCAATAGTAGTAGTGGAAGTTGAGGGGATGGATTTGGGAACTTCCATAGAGGTATCCTACCCAAAGATGGGTATAAAAGATAAGGGAAAATTGACAAAAGATTATGTACTTGGAAGAGTAAGATCCAAAATCTCTACTTGGAGGCTTATAGCCTTGTCTATCTCTAGTTTGACTTTCTCATCTGAATCATCTTCAATATCTTTGATGATTACCACATCTTGGTTGGTTCCAAATGTGGAGTTTGAATAAGTAGAATCTATGATGCCTCTATTGAATGACTACCTATGAGAGTCCTAGGATTTCTCTTGTAGACTAAGGGGGTCCTTACTTGATTGGGGGAGTCTTTTGGTGATGATGTTTTTACTCCTAGAGTTGTTATCTCAATGGATGTAAAAATATGAATCTAGGGCATAATAGTGAACATTTGACTAAAATATACAGTAGGCACTTCTTGTGTTTCCTCTTCTTCATTAGAGTCAAGGTTGATGGGGTCCCCTACTTATCCTCCCCTAGTTAAATTGGGCTCAAGTAGCCCAGACTCCTTTACTAATTTTAACTTTAACTTCAAAGGAAGTGTTTGGGAGGAAGAGGCAGCTTTGTCCTTGTATTTCTCCTCAGACTATCCTCTGTAGAAATCCAAATGTTACCACCCCTTGTAAATTGCCTTCTTTATATCCAAATCTTTAGTAAAAATTGAAGTATTATCTTGGATCATTCTAAAATGATCCTCCTAGAGCCTAATAATCTATACGCATTCTAATACTTCTTTATCAGACTTGGCATTCAAAAAAAGGAAGTCATAGTCATAGGGATCATGACTATATGGGATATTGAATCTATGGATATGATTCTAGATCAGCCCATGTGGATCCTAGTCTCTATGTGGAATTGCAAAGAATGGATAAATCTTATGTTTTCCACCTACTTCCCTGAGGTGCTTTTTCATCATAAATGTCATCCTACCAATAGTTATGAGATGACCAAAATGCAAGGATTTATTCTACCTTGACAAATCCTCTTCAATGCTCTTCCATAATTGGAAGGTAATATCTTGTTCAACTAATTTATTTAGAACAAACATTGAAATACAGAGGGGCCCAACCTTATTTCCCCAAACCATGATGATAGTAAAATTTGGGTAAAGGAAGTAATCCCTTTTCCCAACCAAGTTATTTACAATATTATGTCCAATCTAAGGCATAGACGAGCCATGAATGGCTTTCCAAACCTAAGGGTAGACATCCTTAGAGATGTTAACCATATTCTTGGTATAATAATCGACTTTCATGAATTGGTAATGATCATAGATCCTATTATTCTCATGGTCTATGTTTAGAGCCCACAATGCACCAAGGTCTTTGTAATACCTACCTATGATTGTGTCTAATAAATATGACATCATGAAGAAATTTGATAAAAAACTCAAAAAATCTTGGTTGAAGAATATTTTAAGAACACATAAATAATAATTCTATCTCTGAGAAGAGATGATTTATTGCTCAAAATTGTAGATACAACATATGCCTATCTTTGAGAAGAGATGTCTATTTTCCTTTTCAAGCTACATATCTATTATACCTATTTTTAAAGGTAAGAGGAGGATGTGTAAGGTCACTAATATTAAGGGAGATGAAATGGTTTTACTTCCATGAATTATAATAATACATAAGTCAAGAAATTACTATTTTTAGACTACATTACTAAAATTGAAATTTGGGGCACTTACATTTGGTTTTTGGGGGTAAAAACCCATTGAGAAAATCTCATTCCATCTCATGGTTTTCTCCTCATTATTATCTTTCCAACAGTTCAAATGAGGATTCAAACAGAGCTATGGTGCAAAAGTTATGGCTCCCATAAGTTCTACCACTAATTAGGGTAGGACCATTGCCCAAATTATCACCTGAAGTATTGCTTAGATCATTACCTAAATTGTTTTGTGAATAAAAATATTCTTTGGGTTTAGGGAGCCTATATTTTTTAATAATCTATTCCCTTAACTATAATCTTATTAACTTGCCCAGAGCGTATGCGACATCATGTGTAAGCATCATGCATAGTAATGATATCCAATCTATATTGACAAAATGAATGCTAAGCATACCATATAAGCTATTGAGAAGAGACATATTAATGTGAATCCCCATCTTGAATCTATCAATTAGGATTTCTCCCTTCAACTTCTTCCCTTTCCATGTGATGGTTTGGTCTGGGAGTAGCCACAAAGACAACACCTTCTCCATCAAGGTCTCTATGTTAAATTACACCAATGTGTGCTTGTTGAAGTAGACATCATGGATACTCAATGATAAATATCTATTAAAATCCACCCCTAAAATTCAAGTGACCACCATTTTATTCTATAATGATGCAGGAACATATCTGGTGATATATTTCATAAAAAGAATAGGTCCCTAAAGAGGGCAATGTAGCGAATCACTTTTGACTTAGCTGCAATGAAGTGTAGTCTCTAGCATTTGAATGCCAACAATTACTTCACAAATAATTTGTCTACTAGTGTTATATCATCTTTGAGTGAAAACATGTCCACTAAATCAATGACATCCCATAATGCTAAATAATTCTTGTACTTATCTCCAAACACTATGGCATCAAAGATTGTATCCATGAATTCTGTGGAGTCTTTAATTGAATATGGGGATGGTGAATTTGTAGCTCAAAATGTTTTAGATGTATATGCCATTGTTTCATGATTTGTTCTTCTCTTATGCACTGTGTATGATATATATGCTAGTGAAAATAACTCATATCTATCTCAATCATTGCTTTACTTGTAGTACTCTTTGAAGTATGAACTAGGTCTCTTCATCATTGTAAGATAGTATAAGACTTTGAATGAAAGTCATCTTGAATGTAATTATGAATTTATATCATGATGTTTCACTTATATAGGATCCTAAATTAAATATTAGTTCATATGACATATATGTGCAACATTCACTTGGATTTTATTTCATGTATAATTCAAACTTGTTAGCTCAGGTTAGTGGGGGTCTTTAAAGTATTGATAGGAAATATTTTTGCTTTTATTTTGGCTAAGTATGGTGATATTAGTAATATTATCAATAATAAGGAACTTGGGGTATACATCATAATTTTTTTTTTGGGTCAACACCCATAGACTAATTCTTTTGGGGGAATTGTTTTAGATAAAATGTTTACAACAATTTTCCTGAAGATTCTATCTGGGAAAAAGTCCTAAAGCAATTATCTTAAAGGGATATTTTGAAGGTATAGAGGGCACTTTAAATTTCTTTGAAGGGTAATTTTAATATAAAAGGTCCACTTTATAGGGTATTTTATCCATGACAAAAGTCTTGAAGGGTCTACTTTGTAAATTCCAAAGGGCACTTTTCATCTTCCCAAAGGGTACTTTCATACAGCTAAGGGTCATCTCAAAAGTCTTGAAAGGTAGGTTTTGGAGGGCTGAAGGGTCTATATTCTCTCAAACAAAATGTTTGAAGGAATTGGCTAAAGGATAAAATGTCCAGGAAAAAGTCCTTAAGGGTATGTCTAAGAAGGGAAAAGGGCATATGGACACTTTGAAAGGGCTGAAAGGTCCTTTTCAAAATATCTGAAGGGTAAGTGGCCACTTTGAAAAGGGTCCAAAACATAAAGGCCAAAGGGCACTTTTCATGAGGAAAAAGAGTCAAAAGGATATCCTAAAGGATAAGTCCCATATGGTAAAGGGTTTAGGATAAAATCCTTGAAGGGTAATTTACACAAAACCTGAAAGGTTTATGCCTCAAAAGAGGTGGTTAAAAAGGGTAAAGGGTTCAATTTGGGAAAGGCCAAAGGGCTAGTTTGAAATGACAAATAACACTTTAAAAAAGGCTGAAGGGATAGTTTAAAAGGTCCCTAAGGGTATGTGAAAAGGATTTAAAGGTTCTACTTTAGGGAAAAAAATTTCTTAAAGGGTCTACTTTGTAGAGGTGAAGAGCACTTTTGATTTCCCTAAAGGGCACTTTTGTATGGCTAAGGGCCATTTAAAAATTACCAAAGGGTAGGTTTGGTAGGTTTAAAGGTATAATCCATCAGAGATTTATTTTGGGAAAAGTGTCCACAATCCAAAATTCTATAAGGAAAAGAGTCTGCAGGCCGATTTCCTTCAAGAGAATTATTTTAGATAAAATGTCTGCAATAATTTCTCAATAAAATAAGGCTTACCAAATAGTAATCCTAAGAGAAAAGAGGGAAAAAAACACCTAAAATATAACCACCTAAAAAATATAAATTGTACAAAGGTCTAAATAATTATCCCAAAAATTATAAACCTAAAGAATATTCTTTTTAGAACAAAAGTTAGTCTCATGAAAACACAATACCAATATCATCTTGCCAAAAGTGAAATACCTTAGATTTTCTATAAATTGTATAAACATATGAAAAGAGGGATATAATATAAAGATTATAATCCAAAAAAAATATTTCCCTATTTATTTTTAAAGAAAAGGGGGATATTGGGTACAACACTCTTCATTCTATACACTCGAGAAACCATGAAACACTTTTCAAGATTTTTCTTGTAAACTATGACCTAAAACTTCATACACATGCTTAAAATAACTTGAATCAACTTTGTTAATGATCACCTACTAACCCATGTGTTGGAAAATGATCTTGATACCCCATCTAGCCACCATCGCTCTTTTACTTTCTAAGCCTTAACCTGCAAGTCTCATTAGGCCTTGAATGTAACATTATAATCACCCTGTAGACTTCACCTTAAAACTCTCATGTGTTCCAATGCCTTTTGTGTATGCTCAAGAAACCTCATACACTCACTCTTCTTTATAAATTTAATTGAGCATCTTCAGAGCTTCTTATAGATCTTCAGATATTGACTAAGGATCTTTGTAGCTCATTTGAAGCATATTCAGAGCTGCACACATAGATCTTTAGATCTTACCTTTTAATCATTTACAAGGTCCTCAACACCTTATGTACAAAATTAAACAACCTCTTTCATGCTCAAACACTGACAATCAGTATGAAGAGAATTCACATATTTGTATCTCATTTAGAGCATCTTTAGAGTTTCCTACATAGATCTTTAGGGCATACAGATTCTTCTTCAGAGCTCACTCATTTCATCATTTTACTTACACATACCTTCTTACAAGGTCTCAAAGATTAATTTATACTTGACATACTGACCTGTACTCACTCATGATGATCTCAATGATATAATTAACATTCAAGAAACCTAATACACTCACTCATGCTAACTTGTACTAACTTATGCTCAAGAAACCTCATACACTCACTCTTCTTCAAAATTTTAATTGAACATCTTAAGAGCTTCTTATAGATCTTCAGATCTTGACTAAGGATCTTTGTAGCTCATTCAAATCATCTTTAGAGCTACACACATAGATGTTTAGAGCTGACCTTTTAATCGTTTTTAAGGTCCTCAAAACCTCATGTGCAAACTTAAACAACCTCTTTCATGCTCAAACACTATCAAGCATTATTTAGAGCATTCACATCTTTGTATCTCATTTGGAGCATCTTTGGAGTTGCTTACACATATCTTCAGGGCATACAAATTATTTCTTTGGAACTCACTCATTTCATCATGTTACCTACACATACCTTCTCACAAGGTCTAAGAGCTTACTTGATACATGACATATTGACTTGTACTCACTCATGCTGATCTCAATGATATAGCTAACACTCATCAACTAATACTCTCACATCACTACTTTCATACAACAACAACACTCACTATGCTAGCATACGAACTCATCAACACATACCTTGGAGCTTATTTGACCATGAACCTTCACAATAAACTTTGACATAAATGATATTAGATTAACATTAATGATAACATTAAATACCAATGATCAAAACTCAATGACAATGCTCAACAATCTCCTCCTTAATCAATGACAATGTTCAACAATCTCCCTGTTTAAGTAGTTTTGAATTTTATTTTTGAATTAAATATTACTTAACAAAACCTTAAAATAAAATAGGGTTTATGGGGATACCTATGGATTGAAAGATGTTGCACATTGCTTTGAATCCAACGATAGTGAGAACTCCTTTTTGGCTAGGAATACTAACCTGCACACATTAAATACTTGACAAAAATAGATTAACTAGCATACATATCTTAGATAAATCTATGTAAAATACACCGATATATATCATTCTCAAGGCACTCACAATTCAATACACTATAGGTGCCTCGAATGATATGTATTGGAGTATTTTACATAAATTTATCTAAGATATGTATGCTTGTTATATTCTATTATATCACTTTTAATGTCAAATATTTGTTATCTTAAAATTTAAGTTACTATAATTTTAATTATGTTAATTATATTTTATTGTATCATTTTTAATGTCAAATATTTGTTCTTTTGAAAAATAAAGGGATAATATCATCTCTTGAATAAAAACATTGACATAAATTAATATATGAAAATTTGTCAGAAAAGTATCCAAGAAATCAAGCATTTCATTTTAATTTTCTTAGATATTAAATCCAACATTCTTCAATGTATGAGGAAAAAATAAAATGTGATTGTATTATGAGTTTTGCATTTGGATATGCTGTATGATTTTATAAGTTATTTTGGACCTTGCTATCTTTTTTGGTTTTGTTTATTTTTTTATAATGTCGGCTTTACATGAATTAAATAATTACAAATTTAAATAAATAATTTTTTTAACTTTAAAGTAAATAAAATCACCATAATAATAAATATTATATATATATATATATATATATATATATATATTATATTTATTATTATGGTGATTTTATTTACTTTAAAATCATATATATATATATATATATATATATATATATAATTACCATAATAACAAATATAATTCACCTAAGGTTGGTAAATAAATTATTTTATTTTAAAGTAAATAAAATTACCACAATAATAAATATAAAATAAATAAATTTATTTTTTTACCACAATAATAAATATAAAATAAATTCTTTTATTTAATTTACCACAATAATAAATATAAAATAAATAAATAATTTTTTTGTGAATAAAATTGCCTCAATAACAAATATAAATTAATAAATTCTTTTTTTTTAAAGTAAATAATTTTTTTACAATTCCAACATGATAAATAATTTTTAAAGTAATTTATATTTAATTATTAATTACACTCTTCCACAACTCCCCATGTTAAATTATTTTATTAAGTCAGTTTTTTATTAATTAATTACCAACCCACTCACACCATTACATCCTTTCACACATCTATAGTTGTAATAAAATAAATAAATTCATTCTTTTACCATAATAATAAATATAAAATAAATAAATAAATTCTTTTATTTAATTTATGACAATAACAAATATAAAATAAATAATTTTAAAAAAATAAATAAAATTACCACAACAACAAATATAATATATCTATGATATATTTCACCTTGGTAAATAAATAAATTGTTTTATTTTAAAGAAAATATTTTTTTTACAATTCTAACATGATAAATATATAATTAAAAGTGATTTCTATTTAATTATTAATTACACTCTTCCACAGCTCCCCATGTTAAATTATTTTATTAAGTTGATTTCTAATTAATGAATTACCAACCCACTCATGCCATTACATCCTTTCACATCCCAGATACCACTTTAGGGAACACCTATCGGTGTAATAAAATATATGGGTGGACTACCTGATCTCAGATCAGTTCCAAGAAGTGGTACACTTCCTTATAAGGATGTCAGTCCATTGTTTATGCAATTACACAAAAAAAGCATATGAAATTATAATAGATGAATGATAAGATAATAATGTTGATTAATATTTAGTTGTCAAATAAGCTATCAATGTAAATGAAATATTATTCCTAATAAGTGAAAGCAAAATATAAATCATCTTATATAATAATTAATTTTTCTTCATTAGATTCATAAGAGGGTGAATAAATGATGGCATAGAGGGATATCTCAAAGGCTATATTGCTCTGATCCACAAATAAAGGTTGGGAAACTATGAGGAGATCAATGATACTAGTTATGCCATGAACCAAACTGGTAGATTCTTCTATGAGTAGAAGGCCATGTTCAAATAATAGTAAATAGTAAAGGATTATAAATAGAGGCTTATGATAAGGTCTTAGATCATGTGTATTAAACTCAGTATATTGATGCCAATCCTAATAGGATCAATGTCAATGAACAGAATTAGAACCAGTTCAAAATGAATTGGCATCGACTCTCTCATGTGGTTGAGTTTAATAAAATAGAGAGTAGAATGAGATAGATTTGCTAAAAGAGGTTGATAAATGGATATGGAGAGATGATAATAATATTTTAATGATTGAATATATTGATACAATAAGTCTAATTGAAATATAATGATAAAATATAATATGATACTTACCTTCGATTAGCATGTGAGCAGAATAAAACTCTTTCATAGGCATAGGTAGTTGCTTGGGTTGCACAAAGGATATGACTGAACACAATGAGAATCTAATAGAGTATTGTTAAGAATGCCACAAAATCTCTAGGAATTATAATATCAATTCAAGTCTCTAACTTTTTTTGGTATAGAATGTAGAGGCAGGCTAAGTATTTATGGATTGATGTTGATCTAGAGAATTGACACCAATCATGGGTGAATCATCGTCGATTCACCCAAACTAGTGCCTTTATTTTAACTATGGGTGAGAATAGCTTGGGGTTGGGTTGAGTTATTGGTAATGACTCCACATGGTGGTAAATTTATTAGGGGGTAGATTCCTAGATTATAAATGGTTTTAGGAGGTTGGGAGTGGTAAAGAGGTAAAAGAAAGGCTATTTACCAAGGTAGTAAATGGTAAATAAACTAAACCTTAGGATAGCGTTTATTTAGGAGATTTAAATAAATAGGGTCTACAACACCTAATTAATCATCCCTTGTTTATGAAATTGTAGTGTCTACATTTACCCCTTTTATGGAGTGATATGGAATACATGTCACAAGATAAAAACTATGAGAGGCCCATTGCCCCAAGTTTATGTGAGGAGGTATCCCCCCTCAAATTGGGAGCTAGTGGAGGATAAAGTGTAGGAGATAGGTTTGAAAATTGGAATAATGGATAAGATGGAAGAATAATATATAGGATCTAATAAATGTGGATACATAACATGAAGCATATGTTTTGCATTAGTAGGATGAAATATAATATAGGTAGAGATGCCCCAAGGCAAATCCTATAATCCAATGCCACAATTACAAATAAGTGGGATTAATGAAGGTTAAACAAGAGAACAAGTAATAGGGTTAGCTGATTGAAGAATATAATGTGCTATACGATGTGTACACTACCTACAGATGATGGTTCTAAAGGGAAAATGTACTCTCAGGATCCATTGAGGGGAGAGACCTAAAAGAGTACATGCCATATGCAAGTTATGGGACCATTAGGGGGTCAAAATACATAAACCTAAAATGGTATAGGTTGAATAATAAGCTAGATGTGGTAAGAAACTAGGAATGCCTAAGGATCAAGGCTGGATATACATGAGAGTACAAGTAGTGTAAAAGGGACTAATCAATGCCAATCTAAGATGAATCAATGAAAATCTACCTAAATAGCATTGATTCAAAATAGATCAATGTTGATCCAAAGGCAGGTATATAATCACGTCTGATGTGGAAATGAGCTCATTTTCTATTTGAAAAATCTAAAGGATGCTTGAGATCTCAAAAAACACAATATCTATGAAATGAAATGATGATTAGTGACAACAAATTATGATGACAATGATGCTCAGAGGATGAGGTAGGTCAATTATTTTAGTAATTTTATGATTTTTTTGAATTTTTAAAGATTTTTAAGCTTTAATTAGGCTAGGGTTAGGCTAATATTA
Organism: Torreya grandis; assembly: GCA_037957365.1. Classification (NCBI taxonomy): domain Eukaryota; kingdom Viridiplantae; phylum Streptophyta; class Pinopsida; order Cupressales; family Taxaceae; genus Torreya; species Torreya grandis. Next base: position 1,724,286 of record JARHVA010000556.1, read on the forward strand.
TGGGAGGATATTGCTAAAGAATCAATGTCAATTCCTAAGTGAATTGGTGATGATTCATAGGGAATCAATGTTGTTTCAACTAAATAATGTTGATCTAGGTATAATGACACCAATTTGTAGAATATAGATGTTGATTCACATAAAAAATGTAAATGGATTAGGGTAGAGATAGGGTTTAGGATAAGTTATAGGTCTTAGGATATTTTTAGGCTTATAGGGGATATTGGTTGATAGGCATGAGGGCTACTATAGCTATAAGATCAAGTGATATCACTACTAGAGGGATTGTGAGTTTAGCTAAGTGATGATGAATGGGCCCATTTAGAGGTTGTAGGATTGGTAGGGATGTGTCACTACCAATGCATCCATCATGACATAGGGTTATTGCTAGTTTTAAAAGAGAAGTGGGATGTTACTATCGGAACCTTCTAACTATCGACTAGGGAGATGCCCATCATCAAGGAGGACATCTACTAAAGAGTAGGGAGCACCCATAGTTATAGTGGATGATCAAGGCTAAAGAGTAGATTTGATATGCCTATACAGTGATGATGTAGAGGGTATTAGCTTTGTTGATGGAGGATTTACTTTCTAGCTTCTTTACAGAGTGAACATAGTATAGAAAGGCATGCTTACCATGATGATACTAGTAATATCATGTTATACATTCCCAAACTTAGGGGGAGGGAGATTTCCATGGAGCTTGACTAGTGTTTTTATGGAAATTTTGGAGTATCACACCATTTTTACATGGGCATCAATTTTAATGACACAAATTTGTAGGGAGCTCTAGGATTGGAGGACCTAAAGATAGTATGGTTTAGAAGTGATTATTATATTACAGTGTAACACATCTAGATAGTGTGACCCATTGGTACCCCATGGATATGGTGGTATGAATAGACTAAAACATGGTCTTATTGTGATGGAAGGCTAACCTAGAATGGTGTTTTACATATAGAGTTGTTAGAGACTTGGATTATTAAAGGGGAGTTATGGAAGGGTTGAGGGCTACAAACATCTTCTAAAGGCCTTATCTATGATTTTTTGAGTGGCTTAGGGTGGAGGTAGATATGAAAAGGGTATGGCAAGAGTATTGGGTGATGAGAAGGAGGACAGATTACTAGGGGTTCCTCCATTTTGGATGAGTGTGATGATAGTTTGGGATGGTGTAGGATATACCATGGGTCTTGCATGTATACAGGTGGGATGAGATAGAGTGGGAGTTGCCTAGACTAGTGATAGGAGATGTCTTGGTAGAGAAGGAGTAAGTACCAATAGGGGATAATATATATAATGTGGGTTATAATCATGTATATATAACATGGTGGGCCAAATAGTGGTTAGCACAATAGGATAAGGTGGTGCATCCACACTAGGGAGGAGGGAATGATGAGATGGAGGAGACCAAGGAAGAATTTTGTTATTACTTATGGATTATTATGCTTATGGATGTCATGGATTATTATAGATGCTTACATTGTTTATGGATTATTTCATGGTCATGGATTATAGGTTGTTATAGCTATAGATTGTTTTTATGTATTTATTGATGCATTATGGATTTATATGTGATGTGATTAGATTATGGGTTTTTACATGTGATGGATTAATGTTATGAATTAGATTAGATTACTATGATTATGAAATTTTTATGTTATGTAATTAGATGATGAATTTAAATGTTATCGAATGGTTTATGGATCATGATTATATTATATATTTGTTCATGGATTATGGATGTGATGGATTAATGCTTAAAATATATAAGATTAAAATGGGTGATTATGATTATGTGATATTAAGTTAATTAGATTATGCATTATGGACTGTTTATGGATTTATTTATGGATTATGGATGGATGTTTTATTATTTGATTATGGATTTGTAGATTTTATACAATTTGTTTATGGATTATGGATTTAAAATTTATCATTTGGATTTATGATTATGGACTATGGCTAATGATTAATGGTTATGGATTATACTGTACTAATTATTTATAGATTTGTGAATTATTATATTTAGATATTTGCTAATATGGTTGGAAGTTTTGTAATTAATTTTATTTACAAAAGGCTTATTTATCATTATTGGCTCATACCATGACCCAAGAAAAACCATCTGAAAGGCACGCATATGCATCCTTAACCCATTGATAATAAAAGTCTTAACAAATTTAGGTAAAATAAGTTCAAGTTATTATTAATTTGCTTTTAGGATGTGATAAAAAATAGGTTCTAATAATAATATATTTGCATCTTGCATACCCAAAACTAAGGGCTAACTCTAAAATCTATGTGTGCCAACCATGTAGACTAATCAATGCAGGAAGTCTACTAAATTAAAGAAAGTTGATCAATGTAGGAAGCTTTCTAGGGATACTTTATGCATGATAGCCATACTTTAATGGAGTGATCTATATTTTAAGATATGATTTTTTAAATATCCATCCTTTGAGGGAGCAGCCTATGCTTTTGATATCCTGTATAGCTTTTTAGATTAGTAAATTTACATAGCTCTCCTTTGAAGGAGAAGTCTATTCATATTGATAATATTTTTTAGATAATTTGATTTTGATTTTTTTTATCCCAATGTTATTTTTGTTTTATGTATTATCCTTAGGTATCCTAGGATAATTTCTCAAAGCTTTGATACACAAGATACACCATTTATTCTCAAAATGAATTAGAGGTAAGGAAGGCTTTCAGGGAATAATGATTTGGAGATCCTTCCCATTATAGGTGAAGCTTATCCAAGTAGATCATGATATGAATAGAGTCAAGGTATTCAAATTTTAGGTTAATAATAGACAATGCTATTAAATAACCACATGTCTCTATATATCATTATTTGGTATAGGGATATGAAACCGAGGAAGGTGAAGAAATTCTTGTGTTTTATTCCTTACTTTTTAGTTATTTTGGTCATTTTATTTTGTTAACTAAGCTATCCCTAGTGTCTAGGCCTAGAGATGTTATGCTATTAGTGTTTTTCTTTCATTTTAGAACTAACACCATAATAACCATCCTATCTTGAGTCAAATTCCTAGATCACACTTATGGGTGATGATATATGGTTTGAGCCAATTTAGAGCAAATTTTCCCCTTTTTCTTTTTTCCATATTAGTTACATGATTTTATTTTAAGACAAGGTTGCCAATGTTAAATTCATGCTATTTTATAGGTTTATTATATTCACATTTTATTCATTATTAATATACATGTAAATGATTGAGGATCATTGAGTGATGCTCATATAAGAGTTTGAGTTGAGCTAAATGTTCTTGATCAAAGTCATCTTCATAAATTATATTTGGTAGGGAGATGCAAAGAGATGGAATCTAAACTTCAAGAGGAAATAAAACTTTAGTACCATAGACTATAGATAAAGGGGTAGTTCCTATAGGGGTTCAAATACTAGTCCAATAAGCCCATAAGGCATAGGGAACATACAAGTGCTAGTTGTTACCTACTACATTAACAACTTTGGTTAAGATTTTGACTAGATTTTTGTTGGATGCCTCAACTTATCCATTAGCTTGAGGATATTATGGTGAGGAAAAGTTGAGCTTAATGTTAAAATAATCACAGAGATTTTGAACCTTTTTATTTTAAAAATATTTCCTATTATCTATGATATTCTTATGAGGGATGCCAAAGTGATAAATGATATGTTGAGTAATTAATTCAATAATTTTATCTACTTTGGTTGAGATAAGGGGGATAAACTCCACCAATTTAGTAAAATAATTAGTAGTAGTAATGATAAACCCATGAAATTGGGATGATTTAGGATTGATTTGACCTATAAGATCATGCCCCCACTAGGAGAAAGGCCAAAAGTCTCAAAAAACTTCCAATGGTTGGTTAGGGATATGGGATAATTTGGCATGTTGATGAAACTTGATGCACTTATTAATTTACTCATAATAGTCTTGATTTAAGGTGGGCCAACAATAGCCTAATTGTAGTATTATTTTAGTTATGGCATGACCATTAAAGTGTCATCCACATGATCCATAATGAACTTCCTTGATAGAGAGTATAGCTTCATGATTTTGGAGATAAAAAAGAAGAATGCCATCAAAACCATGCTTGTAAAGGATACCCCCTAGTATTAAAAAATGGGTGACAATGCTGAAAGGATTGCTTACCAATTCTAGATAGATTCAGAGGAGTAATCCCCCTAGATAGATGATCAAATATCTATGAATACTAGAGATCTGATGGATTTTCCTCCACATTGTGGATGGAAGGAAGGTTAGTTTTGGTAAAGGAAAGTTGATTAATCCTATGAACGAGTATAAAAAACTTTGAATCCTAAGACAAATATGGGATAAAAGAGGCTAGGGAAGCTATAGTATTCCCAAATTTGTTGGTTGATCGAGGGGTGGCTTGGATAGCATAATGCTTAAAGGTAGATAGAAAATGATCAACTAATGTTTTATAATTATAAATAATATCATTATTACATTGATAGATTCCTTTTATTTGGTTAACCATGAGCTAAGAATCACCATAGATATCGAGTGTTTTAATACCCAAAACTAAGTTAATTTGGAGACCTATGATTAAAGCCTCATACTCTACCATATTATTAGTGCAGTAAAAATCAAGTCTGAAAGATTAAGGGATAGGCATACCCATAGGAGGGATTAGGATAATTATAGATCCCCCACCATGTTCACATTTGGGTCCATTAAAGAAAAAAGTTATTTAATATTAAAAATCTGGTTGAGATGTGGAGCCAATGGATTCATCTATAAATTCATAGTTAACCAGTTAATTATTAGAAAGAGGTACCTCAACAAGTTGATAAATAATAATTTTACCTTTAACTAAATTCTAATGGATAAACTCTAGATTAAATTATGCCAAAAACATAAGCCATTGGCCATTCATTGATTTTGATAAGGCTTGGAGTGCATAAATTTCAAGGGATTGGTGTTTGTGATGATGTAGGTTTTATGATTAAGCTGATAATGTCATATCTTTGTAGTGACAAAGACCATAGATAGGCATAAATTTTTAGTATGAGAATAATGCATCTCATATTCAACAAATGTATGATTTATATAGTACATGGTCTACTCTTTGTGCTACTCATCATGATGGGCTAGACTAGTTCCAAGTGCATGGTCAGTAGCATAAATATAAAAGAATGGTTAATCTTCTTTCATAGGGGTGAGAACTGATGGTGAGAGAAGGTAGATATTAAGAGCTTCAAAAGACTCTTAAAAACCATAAGCCCACTTAAAATAGATATCCTTCCTTAAAATTTAATGGAAAGGCTAATAATGATTGAATAATTGGAAGATAAAATGATGGATAGATTGAAATTTACCTTAAAAACTATGTAACTGCTTAAAATTGGATGGGGGTGGCATTTCAAGAATGAATTTGATTTTAGTAGGGTCAACTTATATCCCATGGATGGAGACAATAAAGCCTAGGATTTTACCCATCAATGTTAAAAAAATGAATTTCTTTGAATTGAGATGAATGTGAAATTAGATTAAACACTTGAAAATAACATTTAGAATAGAAAGGTGATCTTTTCATAACTTTAATTTACCAAAGAGGTCATCTACATAATCATCCACAATATTATGGATAATATCATGGGAAATGTAGGTCATGTCTTTTTGATAGATGGCTCCTATGTTTTTAGGCCAAAAGGCATAACATGATAGCAGAAAGTCTCCCAAGGAGTAATAAATGAGGTCTTATGTTGGTATTATAGTGTGATAAGGATCTAATTATATCTAGATAAACCATCCATTAGTGACAACATTTCATGGCCAATGGTCAAATATACTAACTGGTGAATATTAGGGAGAGGGAAATCATCCTTTAGAAAATTGAGATTAAGTTCTTGAAAATTAGTATAAAGGTGAAGTCCCCTTGTAGGCTTCATTATAGGGATGATGTTAGATACCCATTGAGGGTAATTGATAGGTTGGATAAAATTAATAGATATGAGGTATTGTAACTCTTCTTTGACCAAGAGTGCAATACAAGGACGTAATTTCTAGAGCTTTTGTTTAATAGGCTTAGCATCAAGGAGTGTAACAATATTATGGATGATGACGGTAGGATCGATACTAGTCATATCACTATAGGACCAAATGAATGCCTCACTATGATCAGTTAGAAATGTAGTGAAATCCTAGTACTCCTAGGGATATAAGGATTTATTGACCTTAACTATTCATAGGGTCTCCTAGGACCCTATATTAATGTCAATTATGTCCTCAATTAAGAGACTAGAGGTTTCTAATGGAAGAGATTTACGTAGATGGGAATTTTTAGTGCTTAAATGGGTTAAGATGGAGTCATCATCCTAGCACTAAAGAATAAGGATGGTAAGGGAATCTTTCCCTATCATGTTAGGTTAGGATAGAGGAATGGTTCAAACCTCACCATTGTACTAATAGATCAGAGGCTCTACTAAATGGTATTAACTAAATTTTTTTTAGGTGGAATAGATCCAATGCTATCAATCAAGGAAGGGATGTTAAATGGTGAGGATGGGGGATTAGTAATATTTAGGGAGGATTTGGTATTTTTGCTAAAGTCAAAGCCATATTTCTCATGGGGTTATCTAAAATTCCCCAATATAACCTAGTGCGGGTCTTGTTCATAATGTCCCATACCAAAACCTTTCCAAGTACACCTTTATACATATGTCTTTGTAAATTGGGTTTCATCAAGGAATGAAAATTTGGATGTGAAAAATTTAGCACAAGTTTGTTTAGAAGGGCCTATAGAAGGTTGGTCAATTCCCCTATAAATTAGATGGGTGTGAAAGAATGGTGAGCTAAAGGGAATAGTTTCCCCTAGATTTAGACAATAAGCTAGCTACTTATCAAGACATCCATAATCTTATAGAGTAGGGAGGGTATTCTATGTCAATAATTGGTATTCTCTAATTGAAATTTAATGAAAGGCATAATCGATGGACTCCTTACCTAGTCTTGACATAGTGATGATTGTGCTAGTGGATACTTCATTATATGAGGATGGGTAACACTTTATAATGGAACTAGGACCTCATTGGGTCAAAAGGTAAGGTTGCAAGTTTTTAAGGGATGGGGGTTAGTTAGGACATTGTGGATTTTCCCCTCATGTTTGAATTTAATGCACCAATGTAATATAGAGGGGACATAGTTTATAGTGTTTATCCAAGGATGTTATATGATAATATTATACTAAAATTCTCCTTAAATAATTTATAATAATTTATGGAGAACCCACATGCCTACCTAAATGTGAATTACTATCATTCTTAATGTAGGGGTAATGATATCATAGAAGGCTTGTATAATGACAAGTGATTGGGATACCACTATCTTAGGTAGCTTTAATTGTTTAAATGCATGGGAAGAAATGATGTTTATACTCGTACCATTATCTATCATGACTCTTTTAATCTAAGTTTGATCTATCTAGGCAGTGATAAATAAGGTAGGATCTTGGTTGTCTAGATGTAAGGGTGGTCTCTTTAAATCATGAAAGATTATAGACAAGGGTTTTTGAAGTGATGTAATGAAAGATGACAATGGTTGGGCCTCATCTACTTGTATTTCTATGTCCCATAAGGCTTCTATCATGGCTTCATGATGATGTGGAGAGTTTTGAATAAGTTCATATAAAAACATTTTGACTGGAAGTTGATGTAACTACTTTAGAACAAATTTTTGTATGAGTTTCAAAGAATTATTATTTTTTTCCTTTCCTAAAATAGAGACTTTAGGTTTAGAGGTGGGTTTTTTCAAACTATTTGCGATAAGAGTCAGTGCTTTAGCATAGTCACTTTATCTTTTTCATGATTATGGGTCTTATGACCCTAGGCTTGGGATCATGTGGTTATATGAACTACATAAATCTAGAATAGAGGGGGATCATTATGTTCTTAGAGTCATCCACATATAGGGGGAGAGATTGGTGATAAAATCTATCAGAAGGTTTATCCTCTTTTAAAACTTGTTCTGATGTGTTACTTTCTATAGTGGATGTAACCCTAGAAAAATGAACATGATCTAATTGTTATATTAAGAGATCATCTTCATCTAATAGATTTTGGATTATGACCTTTAATTCATTAAAATTTTCTATGTTGTGCCCTGCTATTCAATGGTATACACATGTCCTATTTTCTCTATACCATGATGGATTTTTAATATGAGGATTGAAAGGATTTATGGGTGGTAGCATGATTAAGGAGGTCTAGATAAGCTGATCAAGGAAATTAGAATAAGAACTATTTAATGGGTCTTGAATCATCTTTTCCATCCTTTAAGGCATTGGTGGAGAAGATGTATGTGACTTTGAACCTTGGCCTCTTGAGCTAGTTGTTTGGATAGTCCATCTATAGGTACTTTATGTTTAGGGTAAGTCTTGACACCTAAAACTGATAGATAATAGGGATTTAATGGATTATGGATTGGCATAACCATGGTGGGAATATTTTATTTATATGGTACATGTTCTTTAGTGGTAGATTCTATAATAGTAGATTTTAGTTTAGCTGAAGGATGGGGCCCTAGTGTAGATGCTCTTATTTGAATAGGGGGAAATGATGATTTTCATTTTATATTTTCTTAGGGGTTGTGGGTATGTCATATTTAAGGATTTAAATCCTTATAAGAGGATGCTTCAAATATTGTCTCCTTGGGGCTCTAAGATTTTTATTTCTATCATTTATGATGTTTCCCTTGTTCTCTCTACAATTTAGTGCCTCCTTAGCAATGGGGGGAACTAATCTAGAGATAGCCCAAGGTAACAAAATAGTTTCCTTAGGGAGTAATAGGATATAGGGAATAGGTATGCAATACACAGTTATTGAAATGATGTAAGGAATGGAATCTTGTCAAATGTCTACACAAACCTTATCTTCAATAAGCTTTTCCTCTCTTAGTTATTAAGTGCTTTCAGATATGTATTATTCTAGTGGGTCCCAAAAAATTAGATCTAGGAAATTAGAGGAAGTTTTTAGGATGTGTTTACTTGTTTTAAATGGATGAAAAGTTATTCTATAAGGAGATCAAGGATAAGATCATCATCAACTTATTTAGGTAGAATATGGTCATGGATGGTGTTAATTACATGATTATTGTGTTCCAATGTGGAACCCGATTTAGCTTACACAAAATTTGATGTGGAAGCATGATTGGGGAATGGTTGTCTAATTATATCTATAGATTGGTTCATGGGTGTGTTAAGATTATCTAATTACATCTCACCTTGATCTATAAGATTTTTTACTAAGCCTTTGAAATAATGACATATACTGACATTATGGCCTATTATGTAATGAAAATTATAGAATTCATTCTCCCTAAACCAACTTGGTTTAGGATGAGACTTATCAAGAGGTCATATGGGAAGGATCTTGATGAGATAAGAATTTAGGAGTTTATATAAAATAGATGCATAAGATTCTCATAAAGGGGTATATTGTCATGGGGGAAAGCATGTTAATGACTTTTGAGATTATGCCTACAAAGTGGAGGGCTTGGATAGGTTTTTTAGTTGTGATGTTGATGACTTTACAACTATGGCATTAGAAATCCCTTTGGTTTTATTGTTTTTTTATTAGTGGTCCCTTTGGAGGGATGAGATTTAAAGTTTTTATTTTGCAATTTAACCTTCCCTTCTTCTAAGGCTCTAATTTCAATGTGTGGGCCATTGAAAAGGCCTCATTGAAGGTTGTAAAATACTGTACCCATAATGTTGACAAGATGTGTTTAGCACATAATCTCATAAATAAATCAACTAACTTAAGTTGTGGTAGAGAGAAGGTGAGTTGATTAATTAGACTTTTCCATCTAGCCATAAAGTTAGTGATGAACTCATCATCAAACTGTTGAATGACATAAAGGTCAGTAATGGTAACTTTTATTTCTATATTGATGGAAAAGTGTTCTAAGAATATTTTAGCTAACTACCCAAATGAAAAGAGGGAATGTTGTGGGATTGAGCTATACCAATCTAGGCCAGGTCTAGATAGTGACATAGGGAATATCCTAAGAAAAAGCACATAATCATGCACTATGAGGTAGCAAACATGTGTAAATGCTCAAATATATTGTTGTGGGTCCTCATTATTTTAGAAATTTATAAAATTATGGAGTTTCCATTGTATAAGATAAGGCCTGATAGGAAATTTTGGGTTGATAGGTTCATTACAAATATATTCATAAATGAGCATGTTCTTCTACCCAGAGGTAGAGGCTTATAAATTAGCCATACTATTTATGAGGATGCTCATGAGATCAATTTGGATGTTGTTTTGAAGTATTCCTCCAAAAACATTTTTCTATGGGAATTAGTACGTAGGTAGTTATGTGGAAAATGCCTAAGATATGGTGTAATCTACTGAGGTGGTTATGATAGATTGAGAAGCCACCATGTTCTATGGAGCTTGTGAAGGGATATATGTAGACCCAATAGCTTATTTAAGTGATATATACTAGGTGATTAAGGAAACATAATATTGAGGTAGCTAACTTATAGGGGCCTATTATAATGGTTGCATTGAGTACTTAAGGGTATACTAGTTTGAATTAGTGAAAGTGTCATAAAGATCGATATGACTAGGTTTTGGAGTGAGGTAGTAACTAGTTGGGTAGTTATAGGTTGAGGAGTGATAACATTATAAGTTGGAGTAGTGGTTGGTGATGGATCACTAGACATCACCAAAGGTGGGTCACCTAAAGGTTATGTTTTAGTTGTATCAGAACTAGTAAAAGGATAATTATTATGGGAATATACCATAGTAGTGGTAAATCCTTCACCCTCCTCAAAATTCATGCCATATTGGTATATAAAGAACATCATATGGGGAGATAATGGGATACATATGGATCTAGAGGTGAGATAATGGTTAAGAGCTATGGGATTATTATATAGTATAGTGGTAAAATCAATATTTCCCTAGGTATAATACTAAGGGATGACATCCCCCATGGATTTAGGGGAAGGAGGAGGACTAGGTGAATTTTCCATGGATGAGGATGAAGATGGGGGTTTGGTTTTCTTTTGTGACTACTATCATGTTAAATCCATGCAATGATAAGAATAGGAAAAAGAAAGAAATAACAAAAAGTATGTAAAGGATTCTTTTTTATTATATCTTATTTTAGTGAGGATGAAAAGATGCACACACTAAAGATGTTCTTCAAAATTTTTTACTTTTTAACTTTAAAGTGTAGAAAAAATAAAAATGAAGGATACCAAGGGTCCTAAGAAAATACAATCTAAGGATCATCTTAGGTTTTGTTTTGATGCTCAAAGATTTATATATTGGTATCAATACTTGGCTTGGTATTAGGGCCTACCCCCTCACTTCACACACCACAACATAAGGGTGTTAGGTAATTATCTATAATATATAGAAATACTAGAGTTTATACTCAGCTAGAGCACTGAGTTAGTCCTCCCCTTGGTGGTGAAATCCAAGTTGGATCATCAAGAAGAAAGTTACCATGAGGTGATGAAATTCCTATAGGTTCTTTTATGTCATATGTTTTAGTGAGTTTTTTGTGAATGTGATTTTGTCTATGTCTAATAAAAGTGATGAATATGATAAATTCACCACCTAAAATATTCTATATGAGTAAACTAAGTAGGCAGAATGGATTCATATTTTTCTCAGCCTTTAAGAGGAAAAATACAATTTTGATTTTCTTTGAATGAATTCAACAAACAAAAGATAGGGAGATAAGGATAAGTAAATTTAGAAATGAATTTTAACAAAAAAAGTGAGACCTTAAAGGTCCCACCAGGCATGCTAGAATGTTTAAGTAGTTTTTGAATTTATTTTTAAATTAAATATTAATTACTAAAAAATTGAAATGAAATAGGTTTTATGGGGATACCTATGGATAAAAATATTTTGTGCACCACTTTGAATCCAATGATAGTGATAACTCCTTTTTGGTTGGGAAGGCTAACCTACACACATGCAAATACTTGGCAAAATAGATTGATAAAAGAGATGGGTGAATTCCCTAATCTAAGATTAGTTCTAAGAAGTTTTACACTTCCTTAAAAGGATGTCAATCCACTATTTATGAAATCAAGTGAATAAAAATAATATAAAATATAATATATGAATGATAATATAATAATGTTGATTAAGATTTAGTCCTCAAATGATCTATCAATGTAAATGAAATATTCTTCCCAATATGCAAAAGCAAAATCTACGTCATCTTATATCACAGCTAATTATTCTTCAATGGCTTCATAAGAGGGTGAATAATTAATGACATGGAGGGACATCTCAAAGTCTATATCACTTTGATCTATAAACAAAGGTTAGAAAACTATGGGGAGATCAATGATACTGGTTACATCATGAACCAAATTGGGTAGAGTCATCTATAAGTAGAAGGCCATGTTAAAATAATAGTAATTGGTGAAGGACTACAAATAGAGGCTTATGATAAGGTCTCAAACAATATGTATTAAACACAATATATAAATTTTGATCCTAATAAGATTGGTACTAATCGATAGAATTGGTACTGATTCAAAATGAATCAACATCGATTCTCTCCTATGGATGAGTTTAACAAAACAAAGAGTAGAATGAGATAGATTTATAAATAAAGGTTGATAAATGGATACAAATGGATGATAATAATATTTTAATTATTGATTATATTGATATAATAATGTTAATTGAAAGAGAATGATAAAATTGAATATGATACTTACCTTTGATCAACTTGTGAGAAGAATAAAATTATTCCAAAGGCGTAGGTAGTTTTTAGGGTTGCATAAAGGATATGATTAAAAGTAATGAGAATCTAGTAGAGTGTCATTAGGAATGCCACAAAATCTCTAAGAATTCTAATAACAATTTGAGGCTCTAAATTTTTTTTGGTCTAGAATGTAGAGGTAGGTTGAGTATTTATAGATCAACATTGATTTGGAGAATCGACATCGATCATAGGAGTCATCATTGATTCACCCAAAATAGTGTATTTATTTTAGCCACAAGTGAGAATATCTCAAGGATGAGTGGAGTTGTTGGTAACAACTCCACATGGGGGTAAATTAGTTAGGGAGGTAAAATTCTTAGGTTATAAATGGTTTTAGGAGGTTAGGAGTGGTAAAGAGGTAAAAGTAAAGGCTATTTATCGAGCTAGTAAATGGTAAATAAAGTAAACCTTAGGATAGAGTTTATTTAGGATATTTAATAAATAAGACTTATGATACATAATTAATATTACCTAAGATACTAAATTATAGTGTCTACACTCCTCCTTTTTCATTGATGGAAAAAATAGTAAAAACTATGTCAACCATTCTTGATGGCAAACATCTCTTAGACTTGGTTCTTGCCTTTTCTTACCCTTTTTGATCTTGCATTTTATTTCTCCCTTTCTAATCTTTCTAATCCTTCTCCCCATTTTAAATTAATAACAAATGTCTTCCAAAACTATCATCTCTTTTAGAATGAACTCCAACATAGATCAAGATCACTTCAACATAGATCAAGATCAGTCAACAACCTGAATAGCTCCCTCTCAAACCAAGCATCCACCATGATTTTGTTAACAATTGACATCAAAGATCATCTAAAACTACTGAAAACATAATTTCTCTCTTTGAGCTAATATTATCTCTTAAAGGCACTAAATGACATAGAGTCTTTAAAAACTATGGTAACCACCTATGACAACCATTCTCAAAAACTTATCTCAATCAAGTCACTCTCCCAATCGATCCATCAAAGTCTCAACAAATAGAGTCTATGAATCATTTTAGAAACAATCTCTCCTTAACTTCATGAAAATAAAATATCAATAACTTTCTTGACAAAGAACTCAAAGCTACCAAGATCCCCCTTAGACCAAACATATCTTCTTTCAAATAACTAGAAACTATTAACTTCCTTGATATGATTGAAGAAGATCAAACTCTTAACCACACACAAGGCTAACCCATTATTGACACCAAATATAGAGTTAGGACCCCCTTTATCTTAATATATCAATCTTAACTATTCATACAAATAGATATCAAAAGCTTACCTCTTATATACCAATTATCTACATTTTAACTTTAGAGCTATCAACATAGGAATGAATAATATCCATATTCATCTCCTTGATCTCAACATAGAAAACTTGGAATCTTCTCAAAAATAAATCTTCTTTGATTTAGTCACATGCTTCTAATGATAGAAGAATGTCTCGTTGAAGCTTAAATGGAGTCACACCTTTTCATAGGGCACCAAAAAAACATAAACTCAAGGCATTATAGGCTTGATCTCATCATCAACCATTTTATCATCAATGTGAGATGATAATAGACATCCCTTAATTTCTCACTTGAGGCATAATTTATCTTGATAAGCAATCCACTTGAGCTTTAAGGTGATCATGACTTTTTTTATTGCCTTTAGTTTCTATAAATGTATTTAACTTCTTTCTTACACTCTAAGAGCTTCAAACTTCCTATTTTGACTTGATGACTTTCTAACTCTATTAGGAAAAAATCTTGCAATGTGTCTTATATTATGAAAATTGTAAACCATCACCTTATACATACCATTTGACTGATGTGAATTGTGACTCCTTCCATAGTTCAATGAGTACTCATTTTTGGAAGGTCTTCTACATTCTCTTTCTCTATGACCAACTTGATTGTATATAAAACAATAACCATTAAAATAAATAACATACCTTGTAGCATTGGGTTGTCTGATAGGTCTTTTCATGTTGACCTTCTTGTCTTCAACAATATTTTCCTTGACTTGAGATCTTAATTTTGATTTTATTTGAAACAAATATCTATCTTGTCACTTGAAAACTTTTGAGTTCTCAAGATATCATCTAGAGACTTTCTCTTTTAAAACTTCACAAAGCTCTTCACCTTGCTAGATTCTTGATCCAACTAAAATTTTAGAGATTTTACTTCAGTTTCATACCTAATGCATTCTTCCTCTTTATCCTTTAGAATTTTTGTCACATTATTCATATGGGTTTATACTTGTTGGATGATCTCTTCATACTCCTTGGTGTTTTCTCTTAGTCTTTGTTCAAACAAACTAATTTATTCCTCATAGTCTTGAACTAATGACTTTAATTTCTTGTTCTTCTTCACAAGTTTTAGCTCTTCTAAGGTACTCATGAGCTCATCTTCAAGATTAACTTTAGCTTATCCTTATTCACTATCATAGTATACTTATTTATTTGATTCTACATCAACCATAAGGCCTTTCCCATCTGAATAACCCTCATTATTTGATTCTATTCCTATGAACAATGTTTTACTATTACCATGTTCAGATTCATTAATACCATCATCACTATTAGATGTGTTTAAATCACTTACATTAGATGATTTATCTTATTTGGCATAGAAATTATTCTTATTTTTTAATGTCCCTTTCCTAACTTCATTCTTTTTGAAATCTATTTTATTCTTGTTAGACTTATAGTCCTTTTTGTCATATTCATGGTGTTTATCATGTTCTTCATTATTCTTATATTTGTGTTTATGAGGATATTTATTTTAAAAATGTCTAATTTATCCACAATTGAAACACTTGAATGTAACTTACCTTTCTACTTACTTGAACCTATTTTTAGCTTCCTAGTAGACATGGCAATCAATTCATCATCATTAATATCTAAATATACCTAATCCTTGACCTTCTTAGACTTTTAATTATTTTTAAACTTGGAATATTCTTCCTTCTTAGGAGGTATTTCTTCATTTATTCTCATCTCATAAGCAATTAAGATGCCATGAAGCCCATCCATCTCTAGCTTGTCCAAATCTTGAATCTCTTCTACTGTAGACACCTTAGAGTCAAAATTAGGAGTTGTGATATCAATACCTTTTGGAAAAAATAGACTCTTTCACTTATTCTCCCAATCCTCTAATTATATTGACAACTTCATCAATCCTCAATAGGTAAAATGTAATGATTTCAACTTTAGTATTTCAAACTATCTTCTATGTGTCTACAACTTAGCCAAATTTACCTTGGTGTCTCCTTCATAGATGTTCTTTAATTTGTCCCACATATATTTTTACAATACATAATGCATTACCTTTATAATTTTTGTCTCTGATAGGCCACAAAGAATGGCATTCATTGCCTTGGAGTTATTTTCACTAACCTTCTTACTTGCTATATTTTTTGGTAGAATTGGAGGTGAAATATAACCATCCAAAACTAAATGAAAAATGTCATGTCCCTATGACATTAGATATATATTCATTTTTATATTTCAAAATGCATAGTTAGATCCATTTAACAATGGATCTTTAATGGTAGAGAAACTACCTTGAGCTTGTTGACTAGTCATCCTTACTTCCTAGGATCTCTTTTAGGTTTTTAGACCTACATCAAAGGACCAAGATCTAATACCAATTGTTATAATATAAATGACTAAGAATGAAGGTGAATCAATATTCAAAACTTTTCATTCAACTCCACTTAATTATATATGAACGATTCTAACAAGCATGTTCATCTTAGTAAGCATAAGCACAAAATCATAAAAGCATGAAACACATGAACAAAACATATATGTGGAAAAATCTTAAAGGGAATAAAAAATAATGATGAATAAAATGGACTAAAATAATATAATACAAACATAAATATTTAGTGAACCACCCACTTTACATGGAGCACCAACCCCAACTAGCTCAACATCAACTTAGCTAGGCTTTAGCTAGTACCCACTTACAAGGAGGCACCACCCCCCTAGATGACTCAACACCAGATTAGCCACCTAAAAAAAATTATCACCTTAAAAATAATTTTTTTATCACATAATAGATAATTATCTTCTCCTTCATCTCTTCTCTCACTTTTACCCCTCTCAAACTAGCTTCTAGCCCTCTTCACTCAACTAACCCTCTTCATGGATTGATTAGGTATTTTAAACTTGATCCTCATATGAAAAACATATATTAGATATTCATGAAACTTTTTTGATGGTAAAAATGACCTCCTTATACTTACCAATGATATCTATCAATTTCTTCTTCTCTACTCTCTCTTAGCATTGTCAAATAGGCCTAAACTACCTTGCTTTTATATAAGTGACTTGATCATATCCTTCTTATTAAAACACACATTCTTATATATTAGGTAAAATATGAATAGGTATTATAATATTATTATAACATGCCTTAACTATGTATCAATCAATACATTAGGTCAGCCATAGCTCAAATAGCCCTTACTCCTCTTTTAGGTTTTATGGAGATCTAATAGGCCTTCTTAGCAACATGTTACCCTTTGATCTTTCTTTAATCACATTAAAACACCTAAAATGATAGTAAAACATAATATTACACACAAATATACCTTATACAAGTTAAATTTAGGTCCATAAAACCTTTTAGGTCCAACCACTATTTGAACCCCTTCTCAAAACACTCTTTATAAAAGGCTCGTGCATACACAAAAATTATTTTGAATAACTGAGGCATAAACTCAATTTTTATAAACCACCATGGAAAAAAATTAAATATTAAAAAACATGATGACCTTAGGTTCATCATCAACTTTATTATATTCTTCAAATTATGGTATACATGCTCCACCTCTTTTTTATAAGATTCTCACTCAGAGCTACCAACTGAATTCAAAACACAGTCAAGTAAACATGAACATATGAAACTTGATTAGATATAATCAAGGGATTTAAATGTATTAATAATATATTATAAAATATTAATATCAACCTCCATCAAATATATCATAAGCTCTAATGGAAACTATTAGTCTTACAGACCAATTTATTGTCCTTCTCTCTCATAGATTCCACTTAACCAGATAAGCTATTTTATCTTTAATGTTACAACCTCTTAAATTGAATTAAAAGATTATATAAAGCATGTATATATTATTAAAGTCCCAAAAAATATCATCATACTTCAATCCATCAATCTTACATGAAAACACATTAGGAATCATCTTCTCACTTCTGCTTGATTTTTTTATTGTTTGTACTAATGGGTTTGTTAGTAACTGAACAACTTGGATCAAAAAAATTTCACACCCAGGATTTGGAACCTATATATAAAACTTCATGAAAAATAACTAAAATTATCACACTTTAACTTTAATACATTTATAAACTTTGACTTGGTCAACTCTATCTTCTACAACAAATCTCTAAAAGACAAGCACTTTCTTATAGGGTCTGCTCACTCACCTAAGAAACCAATCACACTTAGAGATGCCTGGGAGACTTTAATACAAAATAAAATCAATTAAATATCCATACCAAATAATTTTGAGCTATCTATAGAAATATATTTAACATCATGAAAATGTTAGGGTTCTTTGAGAGTTTATACCGACTTTCAATCTTAACGTTCATTCATAAAACTTAGTTCCTCTTTACAAAAAAAAATTCTTAGAACTTTGAGATATAAACCTTACTCATCTACCATGAAAAAATTATATTCTCATTTAGATAATTCACATGACAATGATCACTTGAAAAACCTTCTTAGGTAGCTAACTCTTCATTCTATGCACTTGTGAAACCTTGAAACACTTTTCAAGACTTTTCTTGCAAACCATGACCTAAAAATTCATGCACATGTTTTAAAAAAATTGAATCACCCTATTCAATGATAAATTACTCACCCATATCTTGGAAAATTATCTTGATACCCCATCTATCCATCATCTCTCTTTTGTTTTCTAAACCTTGACCTATAAGTCTCATTAGGCCTTGAATCTGACCTTCTAGTCACCTTGTAGACTTCACCTTGAAACTCTCCTATGTTCCAATCACTTTTTTGTATTCTCAAAGAACCTAATACACTATTATTTAGATATTCAACTAAGCATCTTCATAGCTTCTTATATATCTTTAAAGCTTGACTAAGGATCTTTATAGCTCATTCAAAGCATCTTCAGAGATACACATGTATATCTTTAGAGCTGACCTTTTAATCATTTACAAGGTCCTCAACACCTCATGTACAAACTCAAAAACCTCTTTCATGCTCAAACACTATCAAGTATTATTTTGAGTATCCACATATTCATAGCTCATTTGGAGCATCTTTGGAATTGCTTATAAAGATATTTGGGGCTTACAGATTCTTATTTGAAGCTCACTCATTTCATCATGTTACTTGTACACAAATTATCACTAGGTCTCATAACTTAATTGATACTTTACATACTGACCTATACTCACTCATGTTGATCTCAATGATATAACTAACACTCATCAACTAGTACTCTCACATCATTGCTTGCATACAACAACAACACTCACTATGCTGCATAAGAACTCATCAAGACATACCTTAGATCTTAATTGACCATGAAACTTCACAAGAAATTTTGAAATCAATGACATTAGATTGAAATCAATGATAACATTAAATGCCAAATCTCAACACTTAGTGAAAATGCTCAACAATCTTCTCCTTAATCAATGATAATGTTCAACAAATCCATAAAGGGAAAGTTGGTCTAGTGTTAGTCAATAAAATAAATACACTAAACACTAACTCTTATAGCCTATACACTAGGGAAAACATAGGTAACGACAATACAATAAGAACACAACTATAAAAATTAAAAAAAAATAAAAAATAAAAAATAAAAAATCATCCTTTTACCTTCATTTTAGCTCCCAAATGGCTTGTTGAAGTGGCTTGATTAGCTTAGTGAAATAATAAATATTTATCAATGAAGTTTCCTTTACTCCACCTTTCCTTGGAACCTTACCTTGGCTGGTTAGCTTATTAATTTGGATTGATAACACTAATTTAAAGGCTTCTTTGAGGTATTTTGGCATAATAAAATTTCACTAATTAAGCTTATTGATCAATAGGTAAGGCCTTATATTTATAGCCTCCAAAGTTAACTCTCACCCAAGGTGAGTTAAGTTTGATCTTAAACATGGAATGAGTTCAAAATAACCCTAGTTGAGTTGAGTTTAACTCTAATTGAGTGAAAAAACTGTAATGCAATTATGATTTTCAATTAATAGGCATGTCTTTCAAACTAGATATTTTGAGATATTTGTGAGAGCATGATAACTCATAAAGGCAATGATGAAGAAACTTGATATTTTTTATTTTTGAGTTTCCATTTTTAGATATTTATTAATTTTAAATGGATAATTTATCTAAGAATTTAACCTAGTTTAATTTTTTGATTCAATTCGATTAGCATGTTATCTCTTTTAAGAAATGTTGAAGTGTCCCACTAATGGATCTATAGACCAAAGTACTAGTTGTTAGGTAACAAGGTGATTGAGGATGAATTCATGAGAGATTATTTTTGTGTATAAGATAATACCACAAATAAGGATGCCTCAACATGATTATGAGTATTAATGATTGATGCATAGATGAAATTGGGATGTGTAGTGATTCTTAAGCTTAATTTGCAATGTTTGGTAGAAATCAATTTGAAGTCTAGTTGGAAGCCAGTTGTGGCTAGAATGGGGTGTATACAAGAATCAATTACTCAATTAAGCATACTTAAAAGCATTCAAATTTCAACATAGGTAATGTTTTTTAAAATAACACATCATATTATACATCCACACATATAATAGTATATAAATAACAAACATTATTACATAGAGAATTATGAACCATCACCTCAATTTTTTTGCATTACCTTGTAAATACTAAAATATGATTATATATAACATTTCAATATTATATAGTCAAAAAATACTAATTAGGTATTTACCCTTCAGTTCTAGAACTTCTTATTGTTGAAAGGCTTAGATTTACTATCTCGTTGTGCATAAATTCTTATATTATGGAAAAAACATATCATTTTAGTGACCTAAATCATATATATATATTATAAAAAGCTTAAAAATGATATATATCCTTTACTGTCAGTTATTAACTTTCAAAAAAATTATACCATATCGAACACTTGTATTTTTTAGAGGGACACTAACATTAATGCTTGTGTCTAGATTCCTTATCTAGTTTCTATACCTCAAAAATCATCTAAATTTAAAATATTTAAAAATGTATGGGTCAATATATTATTATTATTATCTAACCTTTTCATGAGATATTTTAGAAGGCATGATATACATATAGATCAAAGCCTACTCATTATTTATCTAACAAATACCTATTCAAGCTCATTCAATCAATTGTACCACTGAGTTATACTACCCTATTATTCCCTATTTATATATTATTCATAGGATTAGTCATATTATAGGTATGAATCATTCAAAGAATATGTCATGAAAATTATTAATCAAACTACAAGATAAATCATTACATGCCTTTGAATATAACTTATTATACCTTTGTGCACACACAAGCCCACACCTATAGGATAATTACATATATTTGAGGCCATCATTAGAGTATTGGATATATAGGCATAACTCATTAACAAATGGGTCTTTGATGTTAGCTCAACTTCATGATCCCACTATCCCATTCTTTGGTAAGGTGACATAACCCAAGATGAAGAACTAAGGTTTGAGATATACATAGTCATATAGATTATGTGTGCATGATCAAGACACATCAACATAAAGGTGATAAAAAAACCCTAAGAAGTACAGGTGATCACTTCTCATTATAATGAATATTACATACATAATAAAATCATTGATACAAGTGTCCACAAGGTGATGGAAGTGTCTAGGCCTCCAAAAATAATATTACTAGAATCTAATGATGGGATCCTAAGTATCATTTTACATGTTTACATACCTACACATCTTATATATATGTAAAAATATAAAAAATGGCTAATTATTATCTCGTATTTGTGTTAAAAATATCATAATAGCAATTAGCATTGTACTTTCCATATTTGGTAATTTTCTAGATTCAACATACTATGTTATCATAATTAATCTAATTCACCTACTTTATAATAGTCTTATTCATCCATTTGGTTAGGATATTATTCCCCTTTAACCCTCATACAAACATATATAAAAAAGGTTAAACAAATCTTCAAGTCGAATTTTGATGTAACAATATGGATTATAACTGCACATGAAGCTTCATAATTCTTCTCAAATCTAGGGCACACATGGTTTCTAAAATTTATTGATGTATCATAGAGTTTTTATATTAGAAATTAGATTCATACCATATGATATGGATTATCCTATTTGATAAAACATTAGTATTAAGTTATAGCTTGCTTAGATTTCCATCAGATTCAAAAAACTAGTATAAATATTATAATATTATGATGGCTCTACCTAGAAATACATACCATCACACCATTGGTATTGACCTTGATCTATTATAATTGGTTCACCCTAGAATAAACATCACCAATTTTTTTTTATTTTGATTAGCTTTCCCCAAAACCAACACCATTCCACCATTGGTAGCAAAAAAATGTAAGTATTCATAAAAGCATTTTACCCTATTTTTGATAAACACATAAATTATATTGTAATTATAGATATAAAACTAGATAATATTAGAATGCTTAATATGTACAGTAATAACCGATTCTAATTTTCAAAATTTTTTAATTATGGAAAATCATTTTTTTTAGAAAATATTAAGAAGAAAAAAACTTATCTCGAATTGGGATTTTATTTAACTATTATAAATGTTTGACAATGGAAATTGGTAAGAGTGATTATGCATGCTCAAAATCATGAAAAGAACCATAAACTACTTCTAAACAAGTTTGTTTTAAGTGGATTGTAGAATATGTTGTTTAAATCCATTGATTGTAGACTTAATTAATGACTAATAACAAAAGAATTTTTTTCTAAGAGTGACAAATAAAATGTATAAATAGAGAATATTCATGAATGTGACCACCATAAGTGAATGAAAACATAATCCATTTGAGTCATTTGATTACATACGTGTCCTTTTTATTTATGAAACAATATGATGGTTACAATATTTATGTCTACTTTAATTATTGTTGTTGACCAATTTTTAGATCTAGAATATAATGTAAAATAAATGCAACAAAAAATCCTATTTTCATGCACACAAACCAAATTTTAGTCAAATTTGGGGTGGGGTGTTAGGAAAAATGGGTTAATTTGGACTAACTTTGGTCAATATCATTTGAATGACCAAGCACTGCACTACATTACCATTACCATTACTCTGAATAGGGCTCAAACTAGAATATAGTTCTCCAAATTATATGTATGTGTGAAACTATGAATGTAATTCTATATAATCTTTCTCCTATTTTACCCTTAGAACAAGCATGCAAATGAGAATTATTCCTTTGAAAATATTGAATCTAACTTCAACAATCTATATAAAGAACATGAAAATATTTGAATGTATTTTAAGAGTGAGAATCATCCCTAATGTCTTAGAAAAGCCTTATATTTATATATGTTTTGATTTGAATTTGGGATATATATGCATGAAAATGCTGACCCGAGATAATACCCAATATTTTAAAAAAAGAATTAAATGAAATCTGACTTGAAATAAGTTCTAAAAATTATCTGTACAAGTCTACACTTCATGGATAGGGCTGTAGGCCAGCTTATTAAGATACCATGGAACTATCCAAAAATAAAAAAGACTAAAATTAGGGATCCTTATGACAAAAAAGTAATATTAATGACAAATAGACAAACTCATGGACCAAAATAAAGGAGGAACCAAGTAAAATGTGCCAATAGATATCTTATTCGATGTCAATAATATAAGCACACAAAGTTTACATAGATGAAATAGGATAGGATTGTACCAAATTTAGATGTCTAAATTTCCTCTCATTTATTATAGTAATGGAATTGATAGATTAAAGGAAAAAATAAAAACAAAGTGTGTATACACACTTTTCTTATGACTTAAATTTCTAATACATGTAAAATATTGTTATTCGATCCAATATCTACATCTTAGTTTCACCTACGAGGTTAGATGCATTGAGTGAGCTCAAGAACAATTCAGGGAATTACATCCTCTAAATTTAGGGTCAATAATGAGGTAATATGGGGAATGAGTTGTATGTATGGGGATAATACATGAGATATCCCACTTGAAATAGGTCTCAAAGAGATGTAGCACTACCACAAGAGGTCCAATATTGATTTTCTCACTAACTCATAAAACTTCCACACTTATAGCTAAACCAATTGAAACATATTACATGTAATATCTCTAATTTAACTTGCTTCACCATTTCTAAAGAATGGGAAAGATCACTTGTTCATAAATTAACATTAAAAGAGAGGGAGCTTAAGGTAGAAATAAAGTATTTTTTTCAAATGGCCAAGACAAATGCTTACAAGACCATAATGTGATTAGTTGTAGTTACACCATGATAAGTTTCACAATGGATCAGGATTCAGTCACATAGGGGGAGAATTTGAGGAGTAATGGAAAATTATTAATTATAAAACTCTTTTAATGAATTAACTATAAACATGTTTGTAGTTAATTACACATATCTTTAAAAACTTCAAATAAAGTGAAAGGAATGAAGAACCTAACTAAAATAGAAAAAACACAGTATAGTTAATGCATAAAATCTATATCAAATCACAAATTATAATCCTATAACATTAGTGTTAGTCCATTAAAATATAAATAAAGTGGAAGACTTTCAAGGCAACCAAATGTATTTACATATGAAATCAAATTTGCATTATTTCAGCAGTGTTTGTTTTCAAATAAAGTTAACCTTTCTAACATACTAAGTATAAGTATATACAAAAGTGAGAGATGGGTCTTTCCCCTAAGAGGCCCATGATCCCACTCATGGACATCATGGATTGAGATGATAAAATATAATTATCTCATAATATTCCTTGTTCCATAATAGATAAGACAAAATTGAAATTCATGGCCCACTCATGAGCATTGAGGAGAGGTTTGATGTGGACCACATACTAATAAGTCTAACAAGCTTCACTGAGCTACCAATGATCAATTGATGAGGTTGAAATTATGAAAGTTGACAAAATACTCATAGAGGAGTGTATTTTTAGGATTTATTAGGTGTAGGAAGTGTGGGGATAACATGCCCAATCTACCTCTATAGTGTTATAAACAATTGAAGGATTAGACACATGATGTTTTGCTAATGTCTTTGACTACTTAGTCATTTTAAAATTATGCAAGTCTTTCTATAATTATTTGGGGACCCAACTTAATGTATTTCACTTATGTGATGAATTTTAAATGACTATCCAAGTCATTTTTATTGAGATTATAAAACTTGTCAATTTAATACTCAATCAAGACTTGTAGACCATAATTTTAACCTATAGATTCAAATTGATCTAGATGTCAATTCATATTTAAAATGATAGATATGTCTTGACAGTGTTAACGGGACCCATATTCATGTCTTGAATTTACCTTGTCCAATGTTTACTTCATTCACATATTGACACTTGGCCTATTCTCACTCTTCTATTGGATTTGAACTCAAAATTATATACCATAGGCATGCTTTAGTTGAAGTTGAGATAGATGTTAGCATGTGTCATGATATCAATCTTTCACTTAGTCACTAAGATATAGAGCACACACCTTATGACTTTGATTGGAGATAATTGGGATGTTAACATGTGGTATATTCCTATTAATTTAAGGGCTTGTAGGGTCCTTATTATCTTTTACTATGTTTTCATGCTTTGGATGAGAGATATGCTGCCACATGGATGGCCCTTGTTTGTTTGGAAGGTCTTTGATCTTTGACTAAATTATTATCCATTAGTCTTCCTGACAAGATACAAATAAGTGAGATCATGATAATTGGCATTATATCACTTAAATAGAGGATTACCTAGCTTCACAATATGTATCTTTATATGTAGGATTTAGAGGAATGGGATGTTACCATGTGGATGACCCTCACTTGTATACATTCTCACCTATATTTAGAGTATGTGCTTCTTATTATTAGTCATGGAAAAGTGAGATCATGATATGTGGTATGATCTCCCTAATCCAAATACCTAATAAACCTTATAAATTATTCCTCTACCTATAGGATCCAAATGATTAGGATGTTACCACGTGGGTGGTCCTTATTTATCTAGGTGCTCGAGGACCCTCAATAATTGGGCCTACTCTTATTAGTCACAAATGAGCATGATTATCTATGTGGTGTGATTTAGCCTATCTAAATACTTGAGACTTGGTTGTTTTACTATTTTAACTCAAAGGAATGAGATGAAGACACATGGATCAATCTCATTAATATGGATGCTTACAAGGTCCTTACCTTAGTCATTTGAGTTGATAAAAGCAAGCAACTAGGATGAAGAGATGTGGCACATTATTGATTGTTGGGGTGCCTAGGTGAAAATGAATTAGAACCTTTTGCCTCATAATTTTTAGATAAGTGAGATGAATATACACATCTAAATCCTATGAACCTAGATAATTATTGATTAAAAATAAATAGTCACTTCAAAAATCCTTTATAAGGAAGTTAGGTACTAACATGTGGAATGAACCTAGAGCTCAAGATCTATCCATTGGATCTTGAACTATAGGGACATAGCCATTATAATTTGAACTACATTACCATTCTTAAATTTGAAGGTTTCTCTATGTGAAAGAGAGATATGCAATGATGGTTTTTTCAAGGAAAATTTTAATAAAATAAACAAGTATGAAAAGTTATTCATACTATAGGGGGATGTTTTTGAGTTAGAACAAGTAAGCTTTGGCAAGGTAGCCTTCAGGAGTCAGAATAGTCTTGAGAAGAAAAAATAACCTTGGGTAAAAAACAAGTTAGTTTGGTTAGTCCATAAATCCAAAATAGGAATTCAATTAATGCCATAGCACTAAAATCTATATATATATGCATAAAATATCTTAAATTAACATGCCTATTTCAAAATTTATACTCAAGTATCAATTGAATTACTAGACTGGCTATGGAAACACTGAGCCAACTTTAAACTAAATCAAGAATTCATTCTAAATTAAAAACTTAGAATTAAGATAATTAATTCTAGCTTAGACTTTGACTGATTCATTTCACAACAAGACCTAAATATTAAATTTAAGCTCAAAGAGGGTCCTCATTTGAAAATTTGAAAATGGGGCTTATTGGTCACAATAAATGGTGACTACTATGGGGAAAACACACATGAGTATTTAGAATCCAGACTATGGGCCTCCATTATTGAAATATGAGATAAGCAACTAAATATCCATTTAGATGAACTTAGAGGAAAAGAGAGTGATAAATTATGCCTAAAAAAATAACATATTGGTCCTTGATTCATTTAAACGTTAATTTTGATTAAAGAGTGACCCTATTGTTATTTTGAATCAAATGGTTAGGCTTAGACATATCTTAGGTGCTTAGATCTCCTTAAGAGGTAATTTATTTACCAAATTTGGTTAAGGAAATGAAGGATTAGGAATTGATCTAATGCCATCCATGTTTCTATTAACTTGATAAATATTCATTTGGTCCTCCTTTCTCTATTGTTATTAGGAGATAAATACTATAATGGAGGTTTCCCAATTCATCATTTCTTCAGAATAAACTTGCATTTTCATGAGATTAAAACTTATTTTAATTTTTATGTTTATTTTACTTAATCTAAGAGGGTTGGGGGCCAATATATCCAAGGTATAAGAATAGTTCAATGAACTCTTTGCAATAAGAATGTCCTTTTATATCTCAATGATTTGGTTGTGATTGGTATGTTTTTTTAGTGCAGTGATGACCTTTATTATAAATAGGGATTTTCTCAATTCACTTGCTCAGTTCTAAATTAGTGACTCTTATTCCTTTTAGTGTCTTAAGATAAGTTCCTTTGCTTATCACAGTTTTAAATAATAGGGGATCACCTTATGATTTCTAATTCAAGGAATGTGTTTTGAGTTCCTTATTAAATTTTAGGTGATCACACTTGGGAGCATGGGGACCAAGATTTAGATTAGAATTTATCTTATCAGAATTGGTTTAGTTTCTTCTCAACTTAAATCATGGGAACAATGTACAACCATTGTAATGTTATCAAGGGTAAATAATTGGAAAACTAGAGGAAGACACAAAGAAAAAAAACCCATGCCAAAATAATATAAATCATGAACAAGAATGTGAAATCATGACAAAATAGAAGAAAACACACAACTAAAGAAAAATAGCTAACTCTAATCTAATATTTACGTCATTAGATTTTTATCCAAGGGTAATTCAAAAATTATATTGGAAGGGATATTTAAGAAGTAATGATTTAATAAAGATCCATTCATAGGAAATGGAAGGTCATTCCCTTTAGGGTATTTTAATAAAAAATCATTCTACCCCAGTGACTTAGAGATATGGTATGCATCAATCCAGAGTGGGTTGGGTTTGGAGTACTACCCTTTGTTCTCAGGTGATTTGTCCCATAATAGGACTAAGTCAGATATATAAAAGGATTGAACCTTTGAATATTTATTGAACCATCCCTTTATTATCACTTGATGTATAATGAAGTTCTATAGAGGCTCTTCTTATGCGTCCTCCAATTGGATAATGTTCAACAACCCCTAGTTTTTATTTTCAATATCTTACATGTACTCATGCATAAAATTATAAGTTAGAAACTTAAGGATCATTAGAAAGATGGGATATAACCCATATACCAGCATAAAAATAGATATTTTGAGGGATTGCTTATATCTATTGTTGTCAGCCTAAAGAGTATGTTTTAACAATGAATTCTAGTCTCTAGATGGCATCGATCATGTTTATTGGTCAAATCAATGAAACCATTCCTATGTGGGTAGTAGTTCGATGATAAACTCAAGGAAATCACATTTTCATAATCCCATTAAAGTAGCTTGGTTGAATGAAATGTGGGTCCATTATTATAGATTAGTGAGGCTAGGGTGCCAAATCTTGTTATTATACTTTCCCTAAGTAACTTGATGGCTTCCTTGGCTATGTTGTTCTTTCTCACCACTACCTTTTTACATATTATGTAGTAATTAGTGGCTATAAGTATGAATTTATTTCAAACTAATGAGTTCAAGTTGATGACTCCAATTAAGTCAAGTCCCCATTGAGTGAAAGGTTGTTCTTCTATCACAAGTTACAAAGACATTTCAACATGAAATTCCTTATTAAAGAAGGTTTGTCACTAATGGAATAAACACACATGGGTGTGGATATTTTTGAATATAGTGACTAATATTATCTCTCATGAATTTTGTGAGAAATTTTAGTCTTTGAAGGAATGCCACTACCTAATTTTGCATGGATGTTAGTGATGACTTCCTTAGCTTCTTCTTCAAATAGACATATAAGATAGATGCCTTCATAGTTATTTATATAAAGCACTTTATTATTTATCATGTAGTGGGATACCTTTAGACAAAGATTTATTTTTTGAGTCTAATTTATTCCTATAGGAGAAGTTACATAATGGAAGAATTAGATAATTGGATCATACCATTCTTGATGGACCATTTTTGACTAGTCTAGTTGCACCACTGTGAATCTTAGGATGATTTTAGTGATCAACTGAGTAGGATGTTGGTCTTGGACTAGTTTGATAGGTTTTATCTCAAGATTATACTATTTAAACTTAGATTTTAATCAATATCTACATTTTTCTAGTTTATTCTCCCCCAACATTAGCTTTACAGCAGGGTCTGTGATATATGTGTGCACTTTGTTTCTAGTGATGTAGTGCCTAAATTTTTTATAGCATTGACCAAGGAATAGGAATGCTTATCAAAATTTAAATAATTTATCTCTTCATCCTTCAATTTTTTTCTCATTAAAGTGATTGAACGCTCATCTTCATCTAGCTTTTGGGTGAGCACTAAAACTATGGCGTGTTTTGATGCAAAGGAATAGAGGTAGAAGTCCTTAATGTAGTCTAGGATGATTAAGAATGGTGATTACATGATGGATTATTTGATTTATTGGAATGATTACTTAGATATAGGATTACACTCCATATTTTCTTCCTATTTCAACATTGCATTCAAAGGTTTAACAATTTTAGCAAAACTAGATATGAATTTGCATGTAAAGTTAATCTTACCAAAGAATGAATTTAATTCCTTTTTACTATAAGGTAAAGGTATATTATAAATCAAATTGGCATGATTATTGTTGATATAAATACCTTCTCTCATAATTATGTGACTAATAAGCTCACCTTTGGTAATACTAGATAATATTTTCTTTGGGTTAAGTGAGATACCATACCTTTTACACCATTTGAATGCCTTTTAAAGATGGTGAGTATGATAAGACCTATGTTTTGAAAAAATAGTCAAGTCATTCATGTAAATAAAAATGAATTTACCTATCATACCTTCAAAATCAAAGTCCATTGCTCTCTAAAAGGTGGATATTTCATTAATAATTCCAAATGGCATTTGTTTATAAATGAAGGTGACCTACTTGGTCGTAAATAAAACC
The DNA here is from genome assembly GCA_037957365.1 of Torreya grandis. Taxonomy (NCBI): domain Eukaryota; kingdom Viridiplantae; phylum Streptophyta; class Pinopsida; order Cupressales; family Taxaceae; genus Torreya; species Torreya grandis. Next base: position 1,754,653 of record JARHVA010000556.1, read on the forward strand.
TTGGATTGGTATTTTATGTTTACCAAAACCTAAATATATATTGAGAATATGTCTATGAATAACATCATCTGGGATCCACTTACCACCTATTTTAACTCATATAAGGAATGTAAAGGATAGTTATATTTATCAAAATCTTGGTTCAGATTTACAAAATCCACACACAATTATTTTTCTCCATTATTTTTACTGATTGGAACTAAGTTAGTTACCAACATAGAGTGGTGTATTGGGAAGATGATTCCAACCAAGAGGAGTTAGTTGACCTCTTTGTGCATAAGTAGTTCTAATATTTGGTTCATTGGTCATTTCATTTATCTAAAAGGCTATAGGTTATGCTTGAATGGGATAGTGTTAGTTATTATCTTCAATTCAAATACATTAAGCTCTCCATAAGACCAAGCTATAATGTCTCAGTACTTTATCAATAGTTTAAGTCATTAAAATTCAACATGAGTACAATTTAGACCAAATAAAAATACTAGGGTTGGTCTGATGGTCCCAGATTAATCATTATAGAATTTTTTTTCTAAGTGTGATGGACTTTCAAGTTTGTGTGTGGGGTTATCAAGGTTGATCACTCTCTCAAGGGACTTCATCCCTTTTAGAACTAGTTTTTCCTTCAAGTTCATAATGTCATCCTAGTCACAATATTCATTATTAGGGTCATCTATTTTTATCTCATATATAACTTGGGTCTTAAATACCCCTAAGTTATTAATAAATTATAAAACATAGTGATTATATTTAAATACCTAGAAGTTCTTCACATTGTCTAGTATTGAGGGACATGGGATGATATCTATTGAAATTTTTTGTATCCCTGAGTCATCTAGGGGTGTTATGTTTATAGCAATAATTATAAATGAATAGGCCACTTGATTTTATTATCTAGGAATGGGAATGATATTGAAATCATTGAACATTTCTATAAAATCCCATGCCCTATGTTTGTCCTTCCTCAAATAATATAGCTTACATTGGAACTTGATCTTAACTTGATTCACTACTAATTCAAAACCTCTAAACACACTCAATTCTTTGACCCTATATTTCAATGCAAACTATAGTCCTAATATCAAGGCTTCATATTCCACTTGATTATTAGTGCATGAGAAATAGAGCCTATAGGTATCTAGGTTTAATTTCCATAATGGGTCAATGAGAAAAATTCCTGATCCATAACCTTGTTTAGAATAGGCCCCATTAAAGTATGAGGACCATAGGCCTGACAATTCAGGATATTTGTCATTTTGGTTTTCAATACATTTTATAGATAGAATAACAACCTATGTTAGAGGATACTAACTTCACTATTTTATTGAATGTGTTGTATTTTTTGGTCATGTGTTTCATTATAGGTTTTTTGTCAACACAAATTTGATTGACTACACCTCTCCAAGGTAACTACATATGGGAGAAGTATGTGTCCATGTATCCATTCAAGGTTTTGAACTAGTCTCTACTAAACAACATACCATAAGCCTCAAAGATCTCCACTACTTAAATATATATAAATTATTAGACCTTAGGCTTATATTCTATTTGCATATGGACATTCAAGAGCTTATTCACTACCTTAACTTTAGACTTATCTAGATAAACCACTATTTTGTCTAACTTAATGGGTGTTACTCATAGTTTTTAAAAGATTCCTATAGGCATTACATTCAAAAAATATATTGAGTCAACTATAAAATCATGAATATTCTTTCTAAATAGATTAACCATAAGGAGGAAAGGTGGGACCTATGTCTTATTCTTGTGTATCAACACATTGGTGTATGAAAGCTTAGGTTTGGGTTAAACTAGTTTGTCTATGAGGGACTTTAAGAGGAGATATATTTTCTTAGTGATTTAGGTAAGATCATGTAAAGTGATGTTTGCCTTTATGTTATTCATGCCCTCCACTATGTTTTACCTAGTCTTGATAGTGGTAGGTTGGGTATCTTTAGTTGTCTTAGGATTATTTACTTTTGGGGGTGGAGGGTCATTCATTGATCTTAGATTAGGATGAGTGGGACCATTGTTAGGATGGGTTGACATGGTAAGGGGTTACTTCTATATATGGTTCTTAAGGTTATAGTTACTATTGTGTAATTTTTGGATAGATTACACCTCATTGGTGGCATCTTCTGGTTCATTGTCTTCATGGATATGGAAGTCCAATGTCTCCACTACCATGTCAGTGATTGGGGATATTGGAGTATTATAGGTATCAATATGATTGGTAGCCTTGGGGTGGATTTATAATACCTCATAATCTTCCATATTTTTATATAATATTTCAAATGCATTATAGAGTTTAATGCAATCAAGTTCACCATGTTAGGTTGTATTGTGCACATGACACCAATTAGGCAAGGACAACATGTAAATGTTTATATTAGGGAGATTATTAGATGAGGAATCTTCTTGGTTGTTAGATTAATCATGGGTATGATTATACCTTATGTAGGTTAAGTTCCTATTTGAACTCTCACCACCATTATTTCCAAACTATCTCTAGAGGCCCAAGAAGTCCTTATTGAGCTTCTATACCATGTGTTGTATAGCATATAATTCCTTCTTGGTGGATTCCTAGGGTATACTTTGGATGTTTTTCATAGTAGGAACTGATGTTTGATTGTGATATTGAGGTTATAATTCATTATTTATTGGTATAAATAATCATAAGGACTAATTAAAAGCTATGTGGCTCAAAGGAAACTGGCTTATCATGGGCACATGTTGTGGCACAAGTATATTATAGCTAGTGACAAAGAGGGGATTGAAATTAGGCATACCTAGTAATAGATTCAGGATGGTTGGTGCCAACATACCTTGAGGATTGAGTTATATTTCTACTTTTATGGCCTCAACATAAGCTAGAGGTAAGCCTACTACTAATGGGTCTCTATGTACGATTATATTAGTCCAAGGATCTAGTGTATTCTTTTACATTTCAAGGGAGAGCTAGTCATCCAATCTATACAACATATTGATTCAACTATACATATTATGGAACCTAGCATTGAAATTTATTATGGGATCATTTGGGTCCCTTTAAATGTTAGTGAAATATTGGTATAACACACTTAGATCAATGACCTACCTAAAATGGGTGAGGAATATGTTACTAATTAGTCCTAGCTTGTGATATAACCTTTAAAAAAGTTTAAGAACAAATCATATACTACATCCATTAGAGTGAATGGGAAGAGACTATAGGCAACATCCTCATGTTCCACATTAGGAAGCCTAAGAGTAGTTTTGTATGAGGTTACATATTCCTTAGTAGTACACCCCACACCTAGTGTAAATATTGGGAGGTATCTTTCTAGGTTCTTGGGTAAATCATGGATAACTATAGGAATGTTGTTAGAAAACTCAAAAAACCATACCATAGGTAAGAATGTAGGTGGAGGTTTATTATGGACAAATTAAGAGGATGATCTCATAGGCATAACTACAGGTCTTGGTCTCCATCTAGTTTTTTTAGTTCTCATATGGAATTGTAAGAGGGATGATATTATTCATCCAAGACCAACTTGGGATCTAGTGATCTACATATTAGGCTCTAGGTTTCTCATAGTTAGGTCAATATATTAGATCCTTGTTAAAAAATGAGAATGGGTGCATTTTTCTAGCACTATCTATTGTTTGGTCCAAAATCCATGTCCTAGTTGCACTTATGAGGCTAAATGCATTGAGTAAGCTCAAAAATAATTTGGAGACTTACATCCTCTCATTTTAGGATTTATGTTGAGGAAATATAGGGAAAAAACTATAGGTATGGGGATCCATTATATAAATAACTTTGAATATGTATCTAAGAGATCATCATTACCATCAGAGGTCTAATACATATTTTCTCATTGATTCATAGATCTTCCGCACTTATAGCTAAACTAACTAAAACTATTGAATTTTAGAGTTATAATTCACTTCACCACTAGTAAAGGGAAAGACCACTTATTTAAAAATAAACATCAAAAGAGAGGGAGGGTAAAGAATAAATAAAATATTTTGATTAAATGGGCAAGATAAATTCTTCTAAGACTAGAATGTGCTTAGCTATTGTTATAAAAATATATGTTTAAGTTTCATGATGGATCAAGCTTTAATCATACAGGGAGATTGTATGCAATCATAAATGCATCATGTCTATAAATCAATCCTAGTTTAGACAAGATAGAGCATACCTACACTTTTTTATTGGGAATACATTTGTTAAGAGGGAGCATGACCAAGATGGGGATTCGCTAGATCTGATTAGGGGATCACTTATCATAATACACTATGATAAGGAGTGTTTCAAAGCCTATAAACTAATATAATCATGCAATAACCCTAAAGGGGTCCTAGGTATTGATATTTCACTTATTATAATAATAAGAAATTAAATCTAATTTAGTGTTCACCAAATCTTGTGGCACAAAGTGAGGGTTAGAAATAAAACAAATTAAACTAAACATGCATGGAAGACATATACTCATGTCAATGTATACAGAATCCTAATACATGGAAGAGAAGCATAACTACAATATCTATATACTATTATAAAGTAGAAATAAAGTTAAGAATGCTTACCCTTGAAGATGAACCCATTGGGCTTCAATCTCTTCCTTGGCCAAGGTGTTTTGCAAGAGATTATTGTGATATGTAAGGATAATAAAGACAAATCAGCTCTAGGCTACACAACCTATCTATGCATTCAAAATACTTATCCATAAGATAAGATCTATATATCCAAAGAAAGTATGGAACCCTAATCTTTATTCCTCAAGTAGAATGGTCAATAAGAAGATGTTCATTCACACTTATTCTTCTTCACTTATCAATTCTCAAATGGTTGGAAATGAACTTGTATATATATGCTAATCTTACACTAAATCCTTTTGAATATGTTGAATGTATGGGGTCGACCCAGTCGACCTTGTAAGTTTTTGAGAGATAATTCACTTGGTCTTGATCTATGTTAGCTAAAGGGATAACAAGATACAAAGTGAAAAATACCCCAAAATAGTACATGGTTAACCCAATTAACCCTCTATAGTAATCAAAGGCTGAAAATTATACTAGGACAACCCAATCAACCCAGTATACTTAATAGTTTAAAGGGGATCAAGGTTAGAAAAAGGGGATAAAGGGTAAGAAATGAGTGATATGGGTACAAAAGAGAATAAAAAGCTTAGGTTAAATGGTCTTATGAGACAAGTTTGTAGATAACATGTGGTAAAAGGGACAACAATACTGCAAAGCACCAATGGTCTACTCACCACTTTCTCAGTGCACCCCTTAAGGTGTGCACTCAGAGAGACTGAGACTCGACAGGTTCCCAAAAGATACAAAGTGTCAATAATAAATAAAAGTTTGAAAATATCATGTGTATACATGTTCCCCAGTCGAAGCTCATCATGTGTCATGTGAGTGTAATAGGGGATGGTGCTTCAAGAAATAGAACATGATAACACATAACATTTATGCTAAGTAAAGTGAAATAAGCAAAAAATAAGATAATTGAAAGGAAAAAATAAAAAACACATACCTTTACTTACCTTAGTTTTATATAAAAATAATCAGACTATAAGAGAATTGAAGGCATCTAGTGTGAAGAACACCAGGCAAACCTATACAAGTTAGTGCAAAAAATAGCCAAAAATTAAAATTTTGGGAAGATAGGATATAGTAGTATAAAACGAGTATTACGAAAAATTGGAAAATTAGGATTGTTAAGGCAAGAGTAAAATATTTAAGGCAAATAAATGATAAAAAAAATGGCAAAATAATGACAAAATGATTGGCAAATGATTGACAAATGATTATAAAACACATTAAATCATGTTGTAAATCATGTAAAATAGAAATGGAAAAAAGAATGTATAACATACTAAATCACATTGGTAAGTATGTAAAATATTAATGGCAAAAAGGAATGTAGAACATACTAAATAATGTTGGTAAGTATGTAAAAAATGAATGACAAATGAAATATCAATGCAATAAAACTTGAACAAAGATATGTAAGAAAGTGAAAAGTAAGCTCATTTAAGATAGGCAAAAAGAAAAACATGAAAGATTAAAAATGTAATTGGAGATGTGAGACAAACATGAAGAAGGCATACATAAAGAGAAACATGTAATAATGGAAAATACCATATGTAAGATAAGTGAAGTTCACAAAAATAAATAAAGAAGATGATGGAGAAATGAAAATAAAAATATCTAAAGGATGAAAACTCTAAACTTAGTGCTTTTTTTAAGATACAATGGAAGAAAACACAACCACTTAATGACATGACTATTATGAAAATGAGATGGTGTGGTAAATAAATAGTGTAAGGTTGTAATCTATAGTTTCCCAGACTTGCTATTTTACTCTAAGGATAGATAAAACTAAAACAAAGTAATACTAGCATGTTTTTAAGAGGTGAAGAAGAAGGAATAATAGAAGAGAGAAAATATATTTGGAATCATAATTTTCCTATCAAAGGGGAAAATGAAATGGGTGGAGGGGAGAAATGAAGGAAAAATAAGGTATATGAACTCTTTATTGAAGTTAAGACACTCAAATTAGGTTTGTAAAAATAAGAGGGCTTTCAACCTTAAGGACTAAGAACAATTTATCTTAACCACACAAGTTTTAGGTCAAGAAATGTAGTATATAGATTATCCCATGAAGACTATATTCATGACATGTAAAATGGACCTACCTTCCCACAACATGTTCCCCATTCCTCAAGACCCCTTATAAAGTTATTGGTATACTATGAAGATTGGGTACTTATGTGAGAAAGTAGGTAGCACCATAGAGTTTTTTGAATTCTCCTATTCCAATCTACTAGCCTACCACACACCAAAGGACCTTGACACTATGTGAGGCTAATTGTGGAGTTTGAGCTTTGATTAGAGATAAGAGATGTGCTTGGAATCATGTATTTTGGTGTGATTTTGACTTTTGAGATTTATATGCTACCTTTTGTGTATCATTACCTTTTATTTAAAATTATTTGGATTTTTACTTTCTTGATGGGGTTTTATATTCCTCCACCATATGGATTTGGAAAACCTAACATGGGTTCTAAATATGACTTTCATTTGAATACTTGGGACTTGGTTGATAAGAGAGAGAACTTCAAATAGTATGGGGTCTAAGAGTACGATAAATTTAGGTGAAATAAAAGTGCTATCTTGAATTTGACCTTGTTTTATCCAATATGGAGTGAAAGGAAAGAAAATCAAGAAGAATGACACATATAACAATTTGAATTAATTCAAACTAAAAAAAATGTGACAAAGGGAAAAAAATGGATACAATGACAATAAAGTGTGATTCCTTATCAAAAGAATGAGGCAAATGGAAGAAAACATGTTAACATAGATTTTTGTGCAAATTACATTTTAAAAAAAGAAAAAACAAAACACATTTTATAAAAGGAATAATAATATGATTATTTTATGAGGAGGGCCAAATCCTATCCATGGTCTTACACTGCAACTCATAAAAGAGAAACCCATGAGGATGCCAAAAAGAAACATGTGAAACAATAAAATGGGAAAAAAATAAAAGGTGATATTTTATGAGGAGGGCAGGTCCTATCCATGGTCTTACACTGCAAACTCAAAAAAGAGAAACCCATGGGGGTGAATTCTAAATAAAGGGAAAATAATCATAAATCTACTAAGGTAAAGAATAACATAAAAAGACAAAAATAAAAGAAACATATGAGGACAAAAATGAAATCAAATGCCTAATTTAATGTGTAATAAAACCAAAGAGAATAAAAGAAGACAAGGATTCTTATAAATCAAAATTAAAAGAAAGAAAGTGCACAAAAACAAAGAAACATGAGACAAAAAGAACAAGTAAGATCTATGCTAATGTCTGTATCAAAGATGATCATGTGAAACATAAGTTTATAAGTCTCAAAATGTTTCTTAAAGCTAAATTTGTTTTTGATTATGTTTTGTATAATAAAAGTGGGAATCACAAGATGCCCCAAAGTTTGAAGGGACATGTTAATGGGAATTAAAAGATGCCCCAACATGTGAGGTGGAGTGAGGTAATATTGAATCATTAAAATTATTTTAATTGAGTTAGTAGGTGCATTTGGAGATAGGTAAATGTTTTGGTTTGTTAATTTTAGGGAGGTTAAATTTTACATAGGATGTTTAGGAGAGGTATGAGGAGATAGAGGAGGTAAAGGAGGACCATGTATGATATGTGTTGGAGTAGGCATTTGAACTAGGTACTCCTTTAGTTAATGTGACATAATAGGTTGAGGTTCAATAGATGTAAAAATATGTTTAAATTTATTCATGTTAGTTATCCTTTCTTTATTGGTATAGGAAGAAGGATCAACAGTGGTTTAAACCAAATTAGCAAATGCGGTATAGGTATGGGATGATTGTTGTTGATCATTAGGTAGTTGATTTTGATGTGATCGTGGTTATTGAGATTGAATTTAAAAATCTTGAAAATTTTATTGTTAACATTATTTTGTGAGAGTATCAAGATTGAAATATGGGCCTAGCAAGGAAGAAAGAAGAAATCAATGAAGATCATGACAAGATTAATTAAAATGACCTATAGTAGCATTCCACCAACAAAAATTATCAAGTTTGTACCATTTTAGAGGAGGTTTATAAGGATAAAATCTCATGAATTTAGAGGGTGGCAATTTATTCTTAAGTTATTCTAGACTCGAGTAGAAAATTTATTCTTAAGTTGTTCTAGACTCAAGGTAGGGTGGGTTGGGTTAAAATTGGTTGAATTAGATGCTCCATTTTGAGGTTGGGGAGGATTTGATGAATCAATTTTATGATAAAATTATTGGAAAGGTTATTTAATAATTTTTTGAGATGGTTCAAATTGATTCATAAGAAAGTCTTGCCTTTTTGCTTGGTTTAAGGTTTTGTCTAAAGTTCTAGGGGAAAAGATTCAAAAAATTTATTAAAGGGGAGGTTTAAGAGCAATGACAAATAGTTTTAAAAGAGTGTCATAATTTATGTTATGGTCTAATTTATGAGCTAGAGACTTCCATAGTTTGATGAAAGTATGAGCATATTCAATAGGAATTTTCTTAGCATTGATGAAATGGCTAAGGTAATTTTTAGGAAGGTCATCATGTTGGAATTCCTTCACTAGAGCATTAACTAAATGATCTAGTTATGATATGGAATGTCTAGCAAGTTGGTTGTACCATTCAAGTGTATCACCCACAAATGTTTTGGATAAGGTCTTGGTGGTATCAAAGGTGTTAATTTGGACCCATTCATTATAGAGATTACCAAAATACTTAATAAAGATAGTAGGGTCCTTAGTCCAATTATATGTGATAGTTGGATAAATGTTTCAAATATCTATAGATGAAATGAATGGGGGTAAAGGTTCATTTTGAAGAAGTTGAATCATTTTTTTATTCATTGGAGGTTGAGGGATGAGATTCCCATTATTATCTCTAAGAGGAGAAGGGACAAAATTATGATTTGTTTGAGACATGATAACTTGAGTTGGTTGACTAGTCATGTTTAATAAATGTTGTTACATGTTCATCATTTGAGATTGGTTTGTTGTTTTCATGATGTTCATTTTTTAAACTATGTGTGTAATAAGTTAGGTTATATCAATAGGTAGATTAGAAGGTGGGGTATTTTCATTGATAGGAAGAGGATTATTAGTGTTGGTGGGAGGAGGATTATTTTTAGGTGGAGGATTCCAAACATTAGTAATATAAGGAGGATTATAATGAATGAACTCAACTATATTACATGTTGTAGTGATTAGTTTTGGTTTATGAGAAGAGGAAGGAAGATAGTGGATAGTTTCATCTGAAGTAATAAAATAAGTGAGGTTATTATAAAAATCCTTAATTATGCAATTTCCTTGAGTAAGAGAAGATTTAAAGTATGTCATCATGATGAGATAATACTATATAACCAAACAAAGAAAGAGGAGTAAAAAATAACAAAGAGATAGGAAGTGGTAAAAATAGTACTGAGTCAACTGGGTTGACCTACCATAGAAACATGGTCTATAAATAGTACAAGGTCAATTGGGTTGATCTAGAATAGTGAATAGAGGATAGAAAATGAGTTAAAAAGGTTTGAAAATAAAAAAAGGTTGATTGGGTTGATTAAATATATTGAACAAAGGTTAGAAAAAAGTACATGGTTGATTGGGTCGACCTAGTATAACAGACAGGGAAAATTAGAAAGCCTATAATAGATTATGAATTGAAATAAGATTTTTTTTGAAAGTAATATGAAAAGTAAGAATTGAAGGGAGAAAAATAATCAATTGGATTAACATTGGATAATATAATTGAGATACACAACATATAACCTTACACCAATGCTAGCTAATGCACGTTTTTACAATACAAAATGCAATTGAGCAAAGAGCAAGCAATCAACTTGGAAAGTAAATAAGTAGCTAAATGATCAACCTAAATTTTTATAAGATTATTAGGATATGTCTTTAAATATTATGGGAATTTGGATATAAATAAAGAACTAGAAATAAATCTAAGGATAGTTTTAGGTAGTTTAGTTGAAAGGGATCTATAGTGGTAATGATACAGGCTTGGTATTGGGGCCTACCCTCTCACTTCACACAATGCAACGATAATGGTGTTGAGTGCTTAAACAAAATATACCATTAACCATGATTTATACTTGACTAGAACATCAAGTTGGCTTCCCCCTTGGTGATGAAATCTAAGTAGGTTGGCCTTGGATAGTCAAATGTTAAAATGCTTGTTTAGATTTTGTAATTTGATCATGTGTGCATAAAATATAAAATAGTGAAAATAAATGATTAATTAAAAAACATCTTATTAAGCTATGTGATTTATTATAATCATGTAACAAATAAGAAATGAAAGTGTGACATAACTACTAACTTACAAGGGTTAATTCTAACTTTAAAACAAGGTACATTGTCGATGTAGTTGATAGTGTATGCACAAAATACAAAATAAAGTCAACATGGTCGATCCTATATTATGGAATAAAGTTTTGAAAATAAAAAGGATCAAAAAATTTGACCTAGTTATCTAGACAATACACAAAATATAGAAATGGGTCAATATGGTCAATCTAGTTGACTGTATAAGGGCAATTTTAAAGAATAAAAACTATGAAAGGAAAGACTATAAATAAAGAGATAAAAGGATAAAAAGGAAGCTTGGTGGATTAGAGATGAAGATAAGGAATATATTCATTAGATAACCTTGTGGAATGCTTTCAAAACTTACTAATTGGGTTGATTAGGTCAATCAAGCTCTACAGGAACCTGTTATTAAGTGCTTTTACTATATAGGGTTGACCTGGTATGCCGAACAAGATATATAAAAGTTTAAAAACTATATTGAGTTGATTAGATCGATCTAGTAGTCTGGATTGGAAGTTTGGAAAGTTGAATACTTGTACTAAGTTGTTTAGGTTGTTTTAGTAGCTTGTATCTAAAAACCTACACATAGAAATTAGATCTAGGTTGATGCAATCACCCAATATGCCAAATATATGATAAAAATAATGATGAAAATAATGAAATAAGTGAAAAAATATTGCAAGGGTTAGTTCGCATTAGGTTCATCAGAATGTATACAATAAAAAATGCATCATGTTTATAAATCAATCCTAGCTCAAAGAAGATAGAGCATACCAACACTTTCGATTAGGAATATATTTGTTAATCAAGAACATGACCAAGATGGGGATCTGATAAAACTAATTATGGGACCACTTATCATAATACACTATGTTAAGGATGCTTCCAAATCTTCTAGACTAACACAATCATTCAATAACCCTAAGGGGGTCCTAAGTTTTGATATTTCACTTATTCTAATAATAAGAAAGTAAATCCAATCTAGTTCTCACAAAATCTTGTGGCACAAAATGAGGGTTAGAAACAAAAAAAACTAAATTAAACATGCATAGAATATATATACTCACATCAATGTATACTAAATCCTAATGCATGGAAGAGAAGTACAACTACATTATTTATCTACTCTTACAAAGAAGAAATAAAGCTAGGAATACTTACCTTTGAAGATGAACCCACTGAGCTTCAATCTCTCCCTTAGCCAAGGTGCTTCACAAAATATTATTGTGGTATGTAAGGATAACAAAGATAAATCAAATCTAGGCTACACAACTTATCTATGCATCCAAAAGACTTCTCCATAATACAAGATCCATATCTCCAAAGAAAGTATGAAACCCTAAGCTTTATTCCTAAAGTAGAATGGTTAATAAGTAGATGTTTGTTCACACTTATTCTTCTTCACTTCTATATTCTCAAATAGTTGTAAATAAACTTTTATATATAGATGGATCTTATCCCAATCCTTTCAGATATGTTAGTTATATGAGGTTGACCTAGTTGACCCTATATGTTTTTGGCAAAAAATTCACTAGGTCTTGAGTTATTGCATCCAAAGGGATATCAAACTCCAAAGTGAAAAATACCCCAAAATAGTATAGGGTCAACCTAGTTAAACCTATACAATAAATAGAGGTTGAAAACTATACAGGGTTGACCTAGTCGACCCAATATAGAGAAGAACAAGCTTAGTGTAAATGGTTTTAGGAGACACATGTGTATTTAACATGTGGAAAAAGGGACAAAAATCTTGTGAATCACCAATGGTTTGCCCAACCCTTTCCTAGTACACCCCTTAATGTATGCATTTAGAGAGATTGAGACTCAATAGGTTCCTACAAGATACAAAGTGTCAATAATCATTAAAATTTTGACATTATTATGCATATACAAAGATAATTTGAGGGGTAAGGGAAACTATTTAATTTTAAAACTCCTTTAATGAATGAAATACAAATAGATTTGTAGTTAATTACATACATATTAATAAACTTTAAATAAAATGAAATTATTTAAAGAACCTAACTAATATAATAGAAGCACATCTTAGTTAATGCATAAACTCTATAGAAAACATAAACTATGTGAGTCCATTAAATTATAAGTAAAGTGGAAGACCTGCAAGGAAACTATATGCATTTACATATAAAAATAATTTTGCATTATTCTAATAACATTTGGTTATAAATAGATTCGACCCTTATAACATAATAGGTAACAATATATATATATATATATATATATATATATATATTGTTACCTATTATGTTAGAAGGGTCGAATCTATTTATAACCAAATGTTGTTAAAATAACGCAAAATTATTTTTATATGTAAATGCATATAGTTTCATTGTAGGTCTTCCACTTTACTTATAACTTAATGGACTCACAATAATGCTATAGGACTATAGTTTATGTTTTCTATAGATATAGGAGAGATGGGTCTTACCCCAAGGTGGCTCAGGATATCACTCTTGGCCATCATGGTATACGATGATAAAACATGTTTATGTTAGAATATTTCTCATCTCATAATAGATAAGACAAAAAATAAACTCATGGCCCATTCAGAAGCATCAAGGAGAGGTATGACGTGAACCACATCCTAACAATTTTGGTAGGCTTCTTTGAGCTATCAATGATTAGTTGATGAGGTCAAAATTATTAAAGTCAATAAAAGACTCATAGAGGAGTGTATTTTTTTAGTCTATTAGGTGTAAAGATTATGGAGAGAACATGCCAAATCTACCTTTGTGTAATTTTGAATGATTGAGGGACTAGCCCATATGGTGTTTGCTAATGTCTTTGATTGTTGAGTCATTTTTAAAAATGATAAATGTTTTATTATAAAGCTTTGGGGGTCCACCTTTACATCTTTTACTTATGTGATAAATTCAAAATGAGTGTCTAAGTCATTTTTCTTGGGATTATGACACTTGTTAATTTACTACTCAATTAAAACCTATGGATCCTACTTATAGCATGTAGACCAAAATTGATCTAGATGCCAAGTCATCTTTAAAATGATAGATATGTATTTATAGTTCTCTTAGGACCCATCTTCATGTCTTGAATTTTCCTTGTCCCATATCTAATTTATTTGTAGCTTGAAATTTGGCCTATTCTCACTCTTCTCCTAGGTTTGAACTCAACACTTTGTACCATAGGCCCCCTTTAGTAACAAGTGAATGATATGCCAACATGTGGCATGATCTCATTCTTCTACTTAGGAACTAAGCTTTGGATAATACACCTTGGGAATTTTATTGTAAATAAGTGGGATGTTGATGCGTGGAATAATATCATTAATCTAGGGGCTTATAGTGTCTTTATTTTTAATTTATGTTTATAGGCTCTATATGATTGGGATGCTACCACATGGATGGCAATCACTTGTCTAGAGGGTCTTCTATATTTGACTGCATGAATAGTTATTTGTTTGATTGACAAGACATGGGTAAGTGGGACCATGCCACATGGCATAATCTCATTTATTCAGAGGATCACCTAGCTTTGGAATGCATATCTCTATTTTTAGGCTTTATATGAGTGTGATTATTCCACATCGATGGCCCTTTATTTAGATGATTGCCTACTTTTAGAGTATGTGGTTGATATTTTTAGTCACAAATGAGAGGGATTGAGCCATATGGCATGATATATCTTATTTGGGTACCTAAGAAAAATTTAAAATTGTACCTCTATCTAGAGGCTTTGGATGAGTAGGATGCTACCATATAGACGGTCCTCACTTATTTATATGCTTAGGTAACCTTAGAACTTGGTCTTACTCCTATTAGTCATAGATGAGTAGGATCATGCCATGTGGCATGATCTCACTTAGCTATATCCTTGGGTCTTGGATGTTTCACCACTTTACCTTAGAAGAATGAGATAGAGACATGTGGTGAAATCTTATTAATCCATATTCTCATGGGGTCCTTTCCTTATCTATTTGAGTTGATAGAAGTGAGTAATCAAGTTGAAAACATGTGGCATAATATGATTTATTTGGGTGCCTGGGTGGAAAGGACTTAACCTTTCATCTCATAAGCTGTGGAGAAGTGAGATGAAGACATGCATCTCAATCTTGTGAACTTGGATACTTATCAAAGAAAAATACTTAATCACTTAAAAAATCCTTTGTGAGGAAGTTGGGAGCTAACATTTGGAATGATCCTAGAGCTTGGGATCTAGTTATTAGAGATTGAACCATAGGGACCTAGATGTTAGAATTTGAAATGTATTACTAATCTTAAATTTGATGATTTATTTAAGTACAAGAGAGATGTGTAGAGATAGTTTGTGCAAAGAAAATTAAAAAAAAAAGAGAATTGAACTTCATTACCAATCTTAAATTTGATAATTTATTTAAGTAAAAGAGAGATGTGCGGAGATGGTTTGTGCAAATAAAATGACTAAGTATGAAAATTAATTCATACCATAGGAGGATCTTTCTAAGTTGGAGTAAGTAGGATTTGTCAAGGTGGCCCTAGGGAGTTAGAATAGTCTTGAGCAGAAAAATAACCTTGGAAAAAAAACAAGTTAGCTAAGTTAGTCCATAAATCCAAAATTTAAATTTTATGAATGTCATAATACTAAAATATAGATAGATACATAAAATATATTAAATAGACATGTCCATTTGAACCTTTAGACTCACGCACCAATATAGTTACTGGATAAACTATGGGAACACCCAACCAAATTAGAATAAAATTAAGACTTCATTTTGAATTTAAAAACTCAAACTTAAGATAATAACTTCCATCTTAGACTTGGATTTATTCATTTCAAAACAAGACCTAAACATGTAATTTAAGCTCAAAGAGGGTCCTCATTTGAAAATTTGAAAATGGGGTATATTGGTTATGATATATACATCATGGTAAAATCTACAATAACACATGTAGTAGTTAATATTCATACGTAAAATATGAAAGCATGAATTTTGAAATTTCCACATACTAAAGTGCAATGAAAGAGTACACATGTATTCATACAATATTATGTCAGCTATGGAGAATGCTTGTGTTATGCCAAGTGAAGTGAAGATGCTTTCTATCATGTTCATTTCCTAGCCATGCAAATGAACAACCCATTAAGTAGTAAAGGGAGAGTAAATATGTCATCTGGTGTCACTATACCCAAGACCATATTGACTGGAGTAACTAAACTAGATTTGATCCTATATAGTGTTTTAATATTTTGGATAAAACATTCCCCCTTGTTAAATAAATTTGGAAACAATAGTTATTATGTTGAATTTTTTGATTAATTGAGAGTGATCAATTCTCAATTTTTTAAATTAACCAATCAAGCCCATGAGTTGGAAAGTTGCATTATTTCAACTATTATGAATAGTAATTAGTATCTAATATACTGTTCCAAAAAAAAATGGAACCATGATGGGTGCACTAGAAATGATTTCAAGGTCAAAGAGTGTCAATAGACTCAAACATGCATCACCAAAAAAATATTGAATCATACCACTACAGACGTATCTAGATTTTATTTTTCATGAGTGAAAGAGAATGAAGAGTACTCAAGCCCCCATAATGACCACACTATTCATAGATTTTAATTGTAATTAATATCTACTTTTAAAGTTTAAACTTTGACCTTTGAAACTATGCATGAACAAGCACCATGCCTCTCAAGTTTTGTAATTTTCCAAGATGATATAGAATGTTATGTATTTATATGCTCAATTATAACTATATTTACAAAATTAAACTTTGAGATTTGAATTTTTTTGTATATGATCATGTGTATTCATTCAAGTGTGTATAAATTTGTGTTTCTTTATTTGAAGAGTAAGTTCATATGTATATCATATGCCCCCAGAATCTGTATCAATGTGCCAATATTTGTATGTGTTTCTTTTCTAAATTATTTTGAATCTTTGAAAACATGTTCTCTATTGTAGAACCTAATTTTGGATTGATTGAAACCATGTAATTTGTATTTTATTTGATTTGAGTGCACTTGTACTTCAATTTCCCCCAATATTTATATTAATGTGTATTCTATAATATGTGAATATTTTGAGCCATTCTAAATTATTCATGTTGTTTTAAGATGTATTTTGTGATAATCCTAATTTATTCCCACATTTTGGTTCAATACATGAGAGAATAGAGTGCATCATATTGAAATAATAAGGTATGTGTTTTTATTTACGTTTTAGTAAATTAAGTTTTTTGATTATTTGGATATATTATTTTGACCACTTATAATAGAGTTATTTTACTATGATGAGAATTGAATACAAGATATTATCGAAGGTAATAATTAGAATGATGTGTTTGGATATAACAAATAATAGGGAGGTAACTTCATGCATAGATAAATAGGTGTTTAATTTGTCATTTTAAAAAAAAGATTAATTTATTTGATGATAATAGTACCATGTAGAAGATAAAATTGCATGTGTTCCAATATAACTTACAAGTATTATTTTTGATATGTATTACTTGAGATATCAAGTGCACAAGTTTTAGAGGAATAAGTTATAAAGTGCTTAAGTTTTTTATTAAAATAATTCAACCCATATAAATAGGTTGTTTGAAAAAGAAACTATAATTTATTTGAATATTAATATTTCATGTTTTGTTATCACTAAGAGAGAGAAAATGCCATAGAGGAGAGTTACAGGTTTTACCTAATTTAAGTAGGTTGGGGCCATATTTTATTTGGAGGAGACACCACTCCTAATAAGCCTAAAAATTGGTTTTTTAACAAATGTAAATATTGAAATTTTGCTCATTTTTATGTGTTTTAATTATTTTTAAAATTTTGTCATTATTATCCTATTGGCATCAGTCCTATCTAGGCCCTTTTTTGGAGTTGTCCAAGTTGATCATAGATTTGTATATAGACCTATTTGATTAGTTTTGGTATTAGACATATACCTATTTGGTTTGAATTAGACCTATCTATGGACCTATTTTTTTGATTATGGTCATTTTCAAGAAAAAATATTATTTTAGTAGTTGTGATGCTTTAAGTTTAGTGATCAAATTTTTATATGAGATAGATAATTTTATTTCTATAAACTTATAATTGTATGATGATATACAAGATAGAGAGTTATAAAGTGGCCATATGATGGAGACTATATAGACACTAACATTGAATTATGAATAAAGGGATACACTAGATACAATCAATCTTGGGCATGTTAGGCAGCTATCATTGATTCCCTATGACATGCATATGATGTTTGTTGTAGACATTATTTATAAATTATATAGTGCCTAATTCTTATATTTTGAAAATACATATCATGGATGTACCTTCAACTTCTAGACCTTTCCCACTATTAAAATGATTACATACACTATCTCTCTATGCTTAATTGCTTATCTTTTAGTACACAATTTCTTATTCATATGACTTAGACCTAATATATTTCATATAATTTTATAAACCTACTTATCTTCCATCTCTAAAATTTCTAGACCTACACCTATTTTCCAACTAATTAAACACATATGTCCTAGTCAAGTGTCTATGTTGATGCAAGTGTCCTACCCCAACATAAGTGTCTAATACCCTAAAGTCATCTAATTTAAAAATT
This sequence comes from Torreya grandis, assembly GCA_037957365.1. NCBI lineage: Eukaryota > Viridiplantae > Streptophyta > Pinopsida > Cupressales > Taxaceae > Torreya > Torreya grandis. Next base: position 1,773,111 of record JARHVA010000556.1, read on the forward strand.
AAACACATTCCTATGGTTAACCTAAGTGCTTTAATATGAGATATTCTCTAAAGGGATTGGTATGAATATAATATCAACCCTCATTCATTATTCACCTACACTCAAGTGAGAAAAGCTTGGCTATTTCCCCCTATTTCCATATTAGACATAGGAATAACACATCTATAGGTCTAAAGTACTAAAAGAGTAGCCTAGGAGCTATATTTTCCAAGTTACAAGCTAGGCCATTGTTGTACTTTCATATCACACATTGCATGATTCACTCACAATATAACACATAGGGGATAACTACATAAGTTTGGGCCCCTCTTCAGAGTATCAGATATGTAGGTATCACTCATTGACATAGGGGTCTTTAAGGTAGCTCAAAATTATGTTCCCACTAACCCATTTTTACAATAGCCAATATGAAGATGAATAACTAGGGTTATCTCATTTGACAAGAGTAAATAGTCTATGACTCATATTTGAAAGCATAAGAGCAAAGGTGCCATAGAACCTATAAGCATCTAGGTGGTTTCATCTAGTTTCAGTAGGTATTTAATACTAGACACTTACATCCAAGTTGAATAGTAGTGTTGATTCAACCATCTTAGGTCAATTTAAGTTTTTTAGGTATAAAGGTCAAATTTATATAATAAAACAACTATTCTAGAATCTATATGTAGAACACTTTCCTACCTATTTTAGATCCAAACTTATATTAGCATCAAAACTAGCTAAGTATCTATCTTTCATTATTATTTTAATATATAGCATAGATATACTTTCCATCTTTAGCATAATAAATTTAGTATATGTTTTATCTGAATTTCACAAATAATTGGCTTGATCTAGAGATAGTCTACCATCCTCGTGCCCTAGGCTATCTCTTAGCCCTTTAACCTTAGATTCTCTCACATCTATATTTTAAGGTTAAAAATTTGGTTAATAAATTAATATGAATGAACTTTTTTCTCATTCTTAGGGGTTTTAGTAAGCTAGGGTTTTAGATTATTGTACTTTTTCATTTCTTAGTTTTATTATTTTTCATTCAACCTAAGCATAGCCCTAGATTAGGAGGTGTGCCTATTGAACAAAAATAAAACTAATAAGGAATATAATCATATGGATAATGATGATAACAATGTTAAGAATAAAAAACATATTTATTAGGTTATCATAGAAGAATGATAATGAAAACCATGAGTCTAATGAAATTGATGAACATGAACACATAGATCAAGAGTAAGTGCAAAAAATTGCATTGTTTTGTGAGCATGTTTGTTAAAACCATAAGATATTTATGAAATATTAAGATCCATATTAGAAACTAAAATCCTAAATTAGAGATGAAGAAGTAGGGACATATATTGATCATTCTATTCAAGCTATGGGTCATCCCCATATACTAACAACCCTCCCCTTGAGCACATTACTGATTCATACTTCTAATAGGGGCATGAGATATGTATTTCAACCTTTATTTCTTGAAACTAATATTGTTACATATACCATGGGAAACCTAAACCCTTAAACTCAAAAAAGAGTTTCAATGCCTATATCTACCCAACCTATGGGTACACCTCCTTTGGTAACTTCTCAAATGTCTAACCTAAAAAACCCAAGAAGTGAAATCTCTTATCCAAACTATAATTTTTTTTGTAAACTAAGGTTACAAATATTAAAAAAAAATTATATGAAATCTCCTTATTCTATTAATTAATAAAAGGATGTGCATAATCCTCTTGTACCATAGATATATTTTCACCCCTTGCCAATTCATTTTACTACACCTAAGTTCAAATTTTATTATGGTAAGGGTGATATTGAATAACATCTTTGATATTTTTATGTGTCATGCCTTGATTATGAATCTAATGATAAACAAATTTTGATCAATTTATTTCCAAGGAGCTTAAAATGCTATGATTTAAGGTGGTTCTATGATTTACCAACTCAGTCAGTAAATGTCTTCAAACCCCTTATGAATCAATTATTAGCACACTTCTCTATTAACATTACTAAAAAGGTTTATTGTGCCTAAATTAAAAAAATAAAATAAAGAACCAATATTAGTGAATATAGATTGAGATACATAACAATGTTGGATAAAATGATTAACCCTATGGTAGATAAAGAGCTTCAAGTAATTTTCAAGCAATATTTGTTTTCTCCTTTACACAAGTCCATTATATTCAAAAATTTAAAATATTTTGATGACTTATGCCACATTATTAGTGATCATGAAATGAAACTTATTTCATTTAACAAACTTAAATATGTAGAAAATAAACCAACTACATTTACATCCAATATTGAGTTTGCTATTAAACCAAGTTATAAGGTCAAGCCTCTGAAGCCTAAAAATGAAATAATGATAATGGTTAATGTGGTCTCATAACAACATAATCATCTTATCTTATCTAATGCTCCACAAATATAATTTACATGCTTACTTGAGTCTCTCGCTTCATTACTCCCATAGTTTGTAGAGTGTCATCTTATATTTCACCCTTATCTTATAGTGGTTGATATGATTATATATTTACACAAAGGGTATGATGCAAATGCTTATGGTGACTATCACCAAGGCATAAGAATTCTATGAATAGATTTTTAAACTTAAATCATAAGATCAAAGAACTCATAGATGACCAAAATATTAAACTTGATGATGCTCTAAAGGAATTAGGTTCAAAACCTAGTGACCACCACAAGAAAAAAATATTTAACAGTACTTTGTAAAATCATTCAAAGATAGATTTAGAAGTGAAAATGACATACAATGTGTTCCCTCATCCATAAAGTTATGAGAACCCATTTAATGGGATTATTGGTACCTAGACATGGCATGCACCTTATATGGCTTAAATACCCTCCATTAATTTTGATGATATTGAAATTAGGCATGATGAATTGGATCTTCATTCCTTATTTATTCAAGTATACCTTGATTACTATCTTATAGATAATGTTATGATTGATAATGATGCAAGTGAAAAAAATTGTACCATGACATTACTTACTTATATGGGTTATACAAATCATGATTTACATCCTTTGACCATATCAGTTACATAATTTAATGGGACCTCACAATAGTTTCTTGGTGAGATTGATTCACCTTTATAGGTGGGTCCCATCCATGTGGTTATAACCTTCTTAGTTATACCTTACACGAGTGTATATAATATGTTATGGGGATGACCTTTAATACATACTCTTTTAATACCTTCTATAATACATGTTTGTGTTAAATACATTCATGCCAATCAGGTAATTACAATTTCTAAAATTCCATATGAACATCCTCATGAGAAAGAGAAATTTATACCAAAGCCATTAATTATCAAACGTCTTATGGTTAATCTTTCATAAAATGGTAAGCAATATGTAATACCCTTTAATAGGTAGCCTATACTTGAAATACAATTACATATGAGATATACATTTGGTTCCATAGAATCCTCATCTACTACACACCATATTTAGAGATCTAGAGCACCTACACATGTTTTTATTAATACTATTTTTAAAAAAACATAGATCACTCAAATATGGGTTCCATGAACTCATACTCCTACTATTTATACTTCACAACCATAAAGTCCTATTTTACATATGAATAACATCACAAATACTATAGTAAAAAATATTTCACCTATACATGTTCCTTGACAATGTCACCAATTTATTACACCAGGTTCAAAGTGGAGAGATATCTATGATCATACTTTAGATGAAATAATAGGATGGTATTTTCCTTTCACATATTCAAAAAATATAAAAAAACCTCAAAAAATATATAAATATGTCTAGCATTTACATATATTATTATCTCCTTGGAATATATGTTGTCAGTTTCATGTTGGTAGATGGCATATCATAATTCCTATATACACATGTGTTTCACACATTTTTTGAGTGTGAATTATGCATACATAAATACATGATCAATACACTTTTATATGTTTAGATTTCCCTCTACTCACACAACTAAGATGTTGGGGGCTTCCACTTATATGATCATGATACGTCTAGGTTATACCATACTATTACCACTTTATAATATCATGTTTGAGCTCATATATGTACTTACACATGCCTTTATCCATGATTATATATTCATAGTGTACTTTATATTCTATGTACTTGACATTTTTTAATAACAAATATATCTAGGGAATAGTATGATATGTTCATGTTGCTTACTTATGATTCCATTTATGTACTTCCTTGAGTGTCTTTCCTTGCTATTGTCTTGCTTATTTAATAATTAAAATATGCTCCATTATTTGCTACCCCATGCCTTTGTTTGCATCTTTGACATTTGAATATGTCATTGATTATTTTGTGTTGACATTTTAATATGCCATTTATTACTTTGTGGACATTTAAATAAGTCATAAGCCTTTGATGGTGTGACATTTGAACATGTCGATTGTTTTTTATCTCTTTGGACCTTTGTCTCTTGATTTTATTTTTGATTGATCTTGTGTGTGTGTGTTTGATTTATTTTTGAACTTATACTATTACTATATATACATTACAATGATCCACATAATACATATTAACACTTGATATGATCACATTTGACATGATTCAATGACATATCTACCTAGACATGTTCCATCTATATGTTATATGGTACATTCATAGTTTACATGGTTATCTTATACTTTTGAAGTGAGGTTACTAACAATTTACACTTCTCTAACCTCAAAGGGGGGGGTCATATCAATGGGGTCATCCCATGGAGGTATTAATTCCACATTGGCACTTATATCAATTTTTATATTATTGGGAAATACGGAAGCACAATTGATTACCATATACAAGCAACTGAATATGTGGAATTAAACCAGAATCACAAGTAACTAGAATTTAGAAATAACACAGAATATGAGAGACAATACACAACTTGTATTAATACTCATCCAGAAAAGAATACAATAAATAATATGCCACTTCTTCTCCACACCTCTCAGAGGCTTCCCACACCTCAAGTATACAGTACTTCTTTCCTCAAAGCTCTCTCTCTTATGGTCTCAACACACAACTCAAACACATAGTTGGTGTTCACCTCCAACCAGTCAGTATCCACTACTTCCAGTACACCAGTGCTCCACACACTCCACAAGTGCTCCACGCACTCCAATTACTCAACGTACTCCAAGTAGATCTCCCCTAAACTTGAAACAACCTGCAACTAAATAGACCTTACTTATGGAAGGAACTACCTTGCCTTCCTCTTTGCTCAATAATTGAGTACTCCACTGTACTCCAAGTAGATCCTGCCTGATCCTGCTCCCTGTTGTGTTGCTGTCCTCCCTAATCTTGCACACCTATAAATCAATCTGGTTCTGTACACCTGCAAACCTAGATCCCATACCCACATACACCTGCAAATCAATGATCTTACTTACCATGCAGATCTCCTAACGTAGCCATGCACACCTACTGACAAAGATCATATATACATGAAGAACCCTTTTGATTCTCCAAACTAGCACCCACACTTGGCACTGTGGCACTAGGAAGAACACACCATGCTCTCTTCACACACAAAAGGAGCTAATATTTGCTCTCTTACTCTCTATCACAAATTATAATATAGCCCATGAGTCTATTATATAGATCTCATGCAAACAATAATTATACATCTAATTACAATAATTAGATCCACAGCTTCAAGTCTAAAATTGGATCTTAATATGAAAACACTCGGTTCATTAACTAACTACCCATAACACTCACAGTTCTGAACCACACAGGTGATCGACATTAGTCCCTGTCTACCTAGAGGTGACCAATGTCGGCCGACTCTTGCTGACGTCAGTTGCATTCCTATCCACCACTAGCCGACGTCGGTCGGCCTAACTGATGTCGGTGACTGTGACACTCAGTAACCTCCTTCCCTATTTGCATTAGTGAATCTTTTAGCTCCACAACCTAACATATATTTCTCCATATACAGTGGGGACATGTTTTGTGAACATGTTCTCCATAGTTACAAAGTTTTAAATTAGCCAAATTTCACAATTATTCGATGAAGATATAGATTTATGAAAGAATTTTATACACTGGTACCATTATTATACACAATTTTAGCATGAGACATGTCTAAGGTGCATATGTTATGTAATGTGTGCCTAATATTTTAAAACCAAATTAGTTTCATATTCTAAATACTTGTAGCGACTATCATCACCCACTAGGTTAGAATTTTATGGACTATATTAAACCAATCTACTACAATAGTTGGTTTACTTTTTGGTATGGTTGAGATGATTAAATCATGCAATCTTTCCAATTCTATAGATTGGACTTGATTCCATCATTTATCATCACCAATTTTATAGTGTGATTTGACTTGGTTCACTCACACTCATTAGGTTATAAATATGATTGGGTTGCACGATTGAGCTAATCTTAATTATCAGGTGGAAACTCATCTCTTCCCCAAGGTTGGGGGAATGTGACCTCCAATATCTCTCTCTATCTCTTTATATATATGCACTTTCAATATTTATATTTTTCCTAATTTCATTTCCAGTGATTTATAATGATACATATTTTAAATTAAAGTTACAAAAGGCAATATGGTTGCATTGATACATGGGTGTACTATTAAACCTTGATCTCTTTCAATTTAAATATTTTAAATGTTTTTAATTTCAGATTATATGAATTTATTACATAATTTAACATTATATTGGTTGTAGGTCAGTCACTAATGAAACACTCAAGTTAGACTCAAGCAAAAGAAAAGTGTTATACACATCCATGAATGCATTCCTTTTCCTTTAAACTAGAAATTTAATTACTAGATTAAAGGGGTGGGGGGGAAATATAGACACTATTTCTAAATTATATATCACCTCAATCTTTTACACTAGGTAAATATA